>OW386288.2:42656943-44142610 GCA_936432065.2 Rutpela maculata
ATATAGAAAGAGTGGTTGTTTTATTGCTTTTCATGCTGAATCTTAGATATGGTAGGTGTATGAAAGAAGTCGACAAGTCACCGTAGGGGGAGTCTTGTCGATCTTCCTTTTTTGATCAGACTTGCACCAATGGTATATGAAAGAAACGAATGTTTTCTTTGAAAGTTATCTGCTGAATACCCAAAATAATATTTTTTAACAACTATCATTTCTGTTAAACTACTTTAATGCATATTAATTATTATTAACAATGGCACGTAATATGAGTTATTCTAAGAGCTATGCTAATATGAGTGAAGAGGAGATATGGTTAGAATAGTAAGCGAATGTAATGGAAATAGTTCTGCTGCAGCTAGGCGTTATGAGGAAAAGTTTCCAAACCGTCGACATCCCGATAGGCGCACATTTTTTGCAGTCGATCGTCGTGCACGGGAAAGATGAAGTCGATCAGATGATCACGCTGGGAAATGTGTCAGACATAGGACTGCACTAGTTCCAGAAGTCGAAGAGGAAATTTTAGATATTGTATCAGAACGGCCTGAAAGCAATGTCCGTAAAATAGCTTCTCAAGTAGGAGTATCGCATTTTTTGGTATGGAAAACATTAAAAGAACAATCACTCGTTCCGTTTCATGTAGAGGCTCTTCAGGCATTGTAACCTCAAGATTATGGTTATTGAATGGAATTTTGTAACTGGCTTCTGAGAAAAAAATGAGAGAAATGTAAGTTTTGTAAACGCCATTTTATCAACTGATGAAGCTTCATTTAATAAATAAAAAGTGGCATTACAAATCATCATAATGATCACATTTGGTCTGAAGAAAATCCGAATGCAAAGAGAGAATCGCATTTTCAGCGTAATCTTTCGGTTAATGTTTGGACGGGGATTGTTGATAATCATCCAATTGGACCTGTTTTCTCTACAAATCGTTTAAATGGAGCTGCCTATCTACATTTCCTAGAAAATGAATTGCCTGAATAATTAGAAATTGTAAATCTACATTGTAAATTGTAAATCTGCATATTAGGCAAAATATGTGGTATTTACAAGATTATAACCTACAAGTTAGGCTATGCTTATCAAGGCGCTTTCCAAGACATTGGATAGGCCGAGGAGCAGATGATCCAATCAGTTGGCCGGCTCGGTCACCTGATTTAAACCCAGTTGACTTCTGTTTTTGGGAATCATGAAGGGCAAAGTTTACTCTGTTCCAATAGAGAGCGTTGAACATCTTTCAGAATATCAGATTTTCTCTTCTAAAAAGAGTGAGATATTGTATACAAGAAAATGAGAATCATTTTGAGAACATTCTGAAATAAAATTTTAATAATTATTTATATAAAATTGAAATTAAGATGCAACAGATAAAATAAATGATTTTTCTCGATTTTTATTATTTTACTGTTTAATTGCCAGGCTTTGCAATGTTTTTAGTATTTCCAGTTTCAATTGAAAATGGTTACTCAAACGAAACAAACACAAGGTAACTATAAAATACAGTATACCAAAAAAGTCATAGGCGTACCACTACAAAAAGAGGGTAGGAGAGAAGGGAGTTTACCAGTAAATCAGCCTCTTAGGAAACTTGATTTTAAAAAATTTTTACTTTAAACAATTACCCTTTGACATACGTTTCAAGGTACCGAAATTGAAAAAGAATATCAATAGAAATTTGTACAATATTAAAAAAAATATATTTCCATCTTCATAGGGGTGCAATTTTGGATAGGGGTAAATTAGATTGAATCTATTTTTTTTGACGCACTGATTCCGTGGTTAAGTGAATGACATACTTTTTAATAACACTCTGTATATCAAAAGACGCACGATTAATTATATAATTAACACAAAAGATTACTTGTAAAATTTTGATTACTCCAATATTAACTTAGATATTTTTCATTGAGTGCAAAAAATCCTTCATTTTTTGAATATTGTGGCGACAGCTCACAGCGAATTCATGGGGACTCGATAGATTATCATTCTTAAGTCCATTAAGAACGTCTATACCAAAAATTAGCTTTACCATTTTTGTCCCCAATGAGTCATTTTAGAATCCCATTTATTACACTATCACCATTTAACTAAAAATATTGCACGCAAAACAATATGGATATAATATTACACTATTATATAATTTAAAAAAATTAAGAAAATAATTTTAGGTTTAACGTACAGTATATCATTTACTAGTAATATTTTGTTTGCTTCCATATTTTTAGTATTGATAAAAGTAATTACTCTATTGATGACCATTATTATAAACCTGGGAATTCTAAACAGCACCAACGTATAATTAAATGGAATTGCAAAAAAAATGGATGAATGGCGATTTACAAGCTAATACTACAATTAACCGGTAAAATGATAATATGCTTAAGCTCTTGCTTGTTAATTTGAAAACGTACACCACAAATTAAAATTTAATATTTTATGTTGCAGGCTTTATTAAAAATGCTATTAGACTAACTTCGTGAGAGGTTTCCTACTCGCAGACGTGTTCTGCATGTTAATTAACATAATAATTCAAACTGTTAAAAAAAGTAGAGATTCTCTATCTTTACATTGCACGACATCTCGTCCTCGTCAGTCACTAAAAAACGTTACGATTTGTATTAAATTTATTTTCAAATAATAATAATTATTTATGGTACTTTGCCGTGATTTCAATCATTAATTTAAATTTAATTCGCAGCAGTTTGAATATTGAATGAATTTAATTATATACCTGCTGTTAGTTTTATTTAAAATATTTTTAGTGTAAATTGTATTTAATTTCGTTTTATTTAATGGCTCAGTTTTTTATTTAACGGCACTTCATGAAGTGAGCCTGCCCAATACCCTTCCTACACCACAGGTGTGCCGAAAAGTACGGGAAGGTGTCTGATTGGCGGTTGAGGTGTAGTTTCCAGGTTAAGAGATTAATTGTTGCCTAAAGGCGCAATTCCACTGAAGTAACACTAGAAGACATGTCACGTTCCACATGTCGTCTAGTATCGTCTTGTGTGACCTAAAGTTGCGCTTCAAAATTGATGTCGTATGCGAAATTTGTCGCTGAATATCTTACGCATGGATGTAGGATACGACTAAACCAATTCTTTTGAAGCAACATTACATCGATAGTTTGCGTCATGTCTTTGGAAACGATCGCAGTGACTATGGACATGAAGATGAGACATCGATTGATACCAGGAACAATATAAAGTCAACTTATATTTTCACCTTATAAATCAAATCTAATATCACTTTAAAAAGTGAGATTGGTACTTATACCAAAATCAAGAAAAGATGGCATAGACACAGTAGCATATAGACCAATATGCTTACTTACTACCATAAGCAAGCTATATGGAAAATTAATAAAAAGAAGACTGGAAGAAGCTATGGAAAACTCAGAAAGACTGTCGGATCACCAGTATAGTTTTCTAAAAGACAAATCAACACTGCATATTGTAGAAAAAGTGAGACGGCTAATCAGTGACAATGGAACAAAGAAATGGGGAGCATTAATCACTCTTGATGTTCGGAATGCCTTCAACACCGCACCATGGGGAAAAATCATGAAGGAGTTAACGAGAAGGGAATTCCCACAATAGTTCGTTAACATCGTGAGCAGCTACCTCGAAGAAAGATCGTTGGAAATCGAAAGAGGGGAAGTTCTCAAAATTACCGCTGGAGTCCCGCAGGGTTCGATACTTGGTCCGACATTATGAAACATCTTATATGACGGCATTCTGAAAGAAGAAATGCCGGAGAAGACCTGGGTCGTAGGATTTGCTGACGACATTACTCTAGTGGTAGTAGCAGACAGAGCAGAAGGACTAGTATATAGCAAATGACGCTTTGGAGACATAGACGCATGGATGAAATGCCATTACTTAGAGCTCGTCCCAGAAAAGGCGGAGGCGGTTATCCTCAAAAGGAAAAGGGAAAGACATATCAGTTTCCAACTGAGAGACGTACAAATTGTTTTTAAGAAACACGAGAAGTACGTAGGAATAATAATCGACGGCAAGGGGATATTCGGCGAACACATCAAGTATACGATCAAGAAAGTAGATCAAACATATTATCACTTTCGAGAATTATCCCAATAAAGAAGAATCTGAAAACAAAAAGAGGGAGGTTTTATACAACGTGACAAAGTCAATACTGGTGTATGGAGCTTCGATATGGCATGCGGCCATAGGGAGAAAACGGCATAGACAAATGCTAATAAGCACCCCCATTGAGGGTCATAAGCGGGTATAAGACGATATGTGCTAGCACAATCCAAGTAGTGGCAGAGATACTCCCCGTCGACCTTTTAACAGATGAAAGAAAAAGACTCTATGAAAGAGAAGTCGGAGGTACGCTACAAGCCAAGAAAGAAGAGAGAGAGAGACCAGTCTGGAGAAATGGCAGGCGCGCTGGATGGGCACGCTGGGAGTGATATGCTCAGTGGACCAAAGTTCTCATATCCGACGTGAAGAAATGGATTAAGCGCCGACATAGGCATACGGACTACTTCACAACTCAAATGTTAACTGGACACGGATCCTTCAAGGTCTAGGCATAGGCAAAGCGGAAGAGAAAATATGTGCATACTGCGAACACAGAGACACAGTAGCACATATAATGTTCGAACACAATAGTTAGGAAGCCGAAAGTTGGAGGGTAAATCTAGAACTAGAAATCATACTAAACGAAAACAACATCATAGAAGAAATGATGGAGAAAAGCGAAAAATTGATCTTGGTAGAAAAGTACATCAAAAAAGTGATGCAATCAAAAGAACAGGAGGAAAGAGACATGAAAAGAAGACAGGATTACTAAGACAGAATCTTCCACATTCAGATGTATGCTGGTGAAAGTGAAGAGGTAGAGGTCTTTAGTGGCTAGAAATCCGACACTCACGGACGTCTTTTTAAGATTTTCCCCCACCGAAAAAAAAGACACGTTAAAGATAGGTGACTGTGAGGTAGTCAATAATATGGCATAAATTGAAGTCCTTATGAATCATACTGGGGTTGTGAATATGAGATCTGGCGAAGAATATGCATGGCAAGATCAGCAACTTGCAAGTTAAGCAAAAATTGACGTGACAGAAGTAAATACAAAAATTAGACTTACTAAGGCCCTAATTTTCTCCATCTTTTTTAAACTTCTGAGACATGGGCCGTTAGGGAAACAGATAGATGGCGCGTTTATATTTTCGAGATGCGAGTTTTAATTTTTTTTTAAATTTTAAGTCGGTGAAAAATCAATTATTTGTCACTTGCCACTTAACTGCAAAATAATACAGATAGAAACAGTTCTACAAATGGTACATGAAAATATTAAATATTTGTTCACTATCAATCACATTTACTAAAAATTGACCTAAATATAATTATGAATTCCCACATAGTATTTCCGAAACTAACCCCAATTACTAACGATGTATGCTTCGTTAGAAGACCCTACTTAAAAAACCATTTTGATGACAGGTCAGATTTTCCTTCTCATGTGAACATACAACAATGCAATATTTTATAGTATTGTTTGGTTCGGTGATATAATGCTAAATATCACGGCTGTTACCTATAATTAATGACATGTCAAGTCTGAGCATTAAGGTGCATCTAGAGTGCTTTGTTGGCGATTCCTTTGACAGGGATAATCAGTGGCGAACCAAAAAATTTCCATGTTAGAAAATATTCACTCTCTTACGGTTAATGTGATTATTTTCTTTTTATTCTGTATTACTTCGCTACAAATTTTAAATATTTTGATAAAGACGGGTTCGTTTTGGTCTTCATGTTTGCCAAATTTCCGTTTAAATAACAACAAATTAAAATATAGTCCAACTTAATAACACCCTCATTTTTTTACTTTGCATTATGGAATGACTTTTATCATCTATCGGCGCGGTAGTTCAGTCAGCTAAGGCGTATTGTGTGGTGAGTATGCTGGTTGCAGTACTCGATAAACTACTAGTGTGATAAGTTCATGTCTGTTTTCTTTATCTTATATCTTCATCTAGATTTAGTTTCTGTATTTGATTTTCGATTTATGCAGACTTTCGTTTTTACCGGTAGCAGAAGAGTCACTTTTGAATTCGCTACCATCAGACACATGATAGTGAAAACAAAATTGAAAAATATGTAAAAGTATTTACGCAATTCATATCTCACTCTTACTATTCTTCGTTCATTAATTTTCAGGCTGTCTAGACAGCCTACAGGCATATCTGCTCTCTGTATTTTTAACTCAAAATATACAGATTTCTTCCTTGGCAATAAGCATCACCTACCTGACAAATATTATTTTTCTCAATCAAATAGTTTTTAGATATAGAGCTAACAGATCGACAGACAGTCAGACTGAAGTACTGAATTAAAACCAGGGTGTATTAAATAGGTGATGCGACGGCAACCCTCACAGTGGCTTCATAAGTGCTTACTTTGTACATAATGTAATAGATGGCAGGACCAATAAGTTCTCTCATTACTTACGCATAGATCGATAATTTTACAGGTGCTGTGCACACGTGCATACAGTGTTGCATAAATTCCCGGCCTTTTGTTTTTTGTTTAGTGAAACAAGAGTCCAGTGACATCTGACATTAAGTAGCTAAATTAAAACATTGAAAGAATATATGCAACACTACATGCAGCATTGCACGTGTCGCCACAGCTAACCTCAAAAATATATATTTCTTAAGATTTACAAATATTTCGTGGCTATTATTAAAATTTCTGCCTGGTTCCTGTACTTTCAACCAAAATCAAGTTCAACATAATGTGTATGAAATTTTAAATAGTTTGTCACAATAAAATAAGACACTTTTTGCAGGTTAGGAATCTAGCCTATAATTAGCAGTCTATTTTTATCAATCAACAATATTGAAAAGTTACTTGCGTGAATTTTTAAATATGTGCTTGGAGCCAGTATGGCTCCAAGCTAAAAATGCCTATACAAACATTAAAAATGATAATAAACGAAAAAACCTTAAAATTTGAGGTTATATTAGTTATACGATGCACATGCCCAGGTAATTGTAGGACCTTATTGCTCGCGCCATCTACTAAAGTAAATAGAAACCATGCACTTATGAAGCCATTATTATAATAGGAAAGTGCCGTACGTCGGACCACCTATTTAATACACCGTGATTAAAACACCTTAATTTTTAGACCCCAGATAGTCCGAAATGTGAAAATCCTAATCTGGGATACTTATTTTTTCACAATTACAGTACTCCTCATCGGTAAGTCAGGGGAGCAAAAAATCTGTAAAATTATTTGCAAAAATCTTCTCTCTATATTTGACACCGTCTATTTATTAATTATATTTTTTAGGTGGCCACCTTTACATCTTTTTTCGCCAAGCGTTTATCAGATTTTCTTCCTTAGCAACAATGTCAACCACGATCCAAATATAATTTTTTAATTTTTTTTAGAGTAATCACTAAAAGTTTCTTTATTATGTCAACTACATGCAAGGTATTATTGCCTTCCATCATATTTTTTTGTTCATAATTAGTAGTATATGTATTGCTACTTTTGAAAGCCTGAAGAACCCCAACTATATTCATTTAATTGGAGAAAATATATTTTTCAGAAAGAATTGTTTTTTTTTAATTTCGACGTATGTTTATAAAAATTAAAAAGTTTAGGCCCATAGGGGCAAACTTTCTTCTAAATCTACAAACTTCAAGCTTCATATCTTTTCATTAGGAACCAAAAGGAATCAGAAAAATCCCGAGGAGCAACAGTTTTCAAAAAAAAAATTTTTTTGAGACACCCTACAATATTGTATATGTAAATTATTCAAACTACTTGACTTCTGAGAAGCAATTTATTATATAGATAATAATATGTCTAATATTAAGGAAGTCAATATGTTTGTCACAAACAATTAAATTTTCATCAATTAAAGATTAGGAGAACAGTTACGCCACTGTGTAAAATACAGTGGCTGATTATTTTAAAAACGACTAATGCCTTTTATTCCAGATCCTTTTGTAGAGCTTGTTTTTCTATTTCATTTCCTCTGCTACACAAAGCTTCTATCATCAGTGAATAATATTGTAATCCGTCTTCAGATGAACAATTCACTGTTTTTATGTTTAACTGAGATCCTTGAGTGTTTTGATTGATCGCAATTCAGTATTTTTATTCATTGGCTACTACGTTTTATTCATGTGCTTAAATCAAATATACGTCAATATACACTATTTCTTAAAAGTTGCAGATATTTATATAAAATAAACTAATCTGAAACCCTCGCTCACTCACTCGCTCATAATTGTTTCCCCAATTTTCAATATACCTAAAAGCTAAGATTCGTTATATCTAGCTGTAAATATCGCTCGTAAAGAAAACGCTTTCGTACCATTTTGTTAGTCATCTAATTTTTAGCTTTCCAAACACTCGTCTGTCTGTCCGTCCGTCCATCTGTCCGAATATCTGCCATTCGTCACGTTTTTTGTAAGCATGATAGCTAAAGACAGAAAAGTTTTCTTGGATTGAAATTTATGCACTAGCTCCAAGAATAACCCTATTTTTTTTGAAAAGTATAAAAATTTATTTAAATTACTTCCACAATACCACAACCAGTGGAAATACAGTAACGACAAAAAAAATTTAAAAATTTTTATTGTTCAAATGGTCTTAGAATGTCATGAAATGTCGAGATTTTAAGTTTGAGCGAAAAAAAATTTCTGTCAGTCTGTCGGTCTGTGTGTCTGTCCGTCTGTCTGTAACTTTTTTTGTGCGCACGTTTACTCTGGAACCGTTTAAGATATTAACTTGAAATTTGGTACACATATGTACTTTAGCGAGATCTAGAATTAGATTATATTTTCATCTTGTTCCGTAGAAGGGTTGGGGGGTAAATTTGGGGTAAATAGGTAAATCAAGCAGGTAAGAGTCCATAAAATTGGTGTTTAGTATATACAAGAGAAGCTAAGTTCTCAAAAAAATTTTGGCATTAGCCACCCCCATTACCACCCCCACCCCAGTATTAAAGGAGCTGAAAAAACATTGTGATTTAGTAAGTGTACAAGAACCAGAACCCTCAAAATATTTTTTTACTTCATGATAATTATTTTATGCATTACTTATATCAAAATGTACCAAACAACAAAATATCATACAATGATTTAATATACAAACATGCCTTAAGAAATGACCATGCCAACTTATGTTTTTAGAGTAACCCAACCGCACTGATTTCGACAATTTTGGTTGTTATCTCGAATTCGGGGCTGAACCACCCCAAGACCACCTCTAACAGTACGTTTTTAATTTATAGAAGTGAATTAAGAGAAAAATGTCAAGACAGTTGAAATGTAGTATATAAAATTTTCTTTAAAATTCCACTTGCTCATTGGCGTGCAATGGGCTAGAATGAGACATATTTCAAAAAAGCAGCAAAATACTTCATCGTTGTTCAGATGGATATTACTTTGCGTTATGTGTAAAATATATTTAGATTTTCATTACCAAATAAATATCTGTTCCATACATCACTTAATTGGAATATCTGCAAAAAATAATATGAAATTATAATATCTAATTTCACCACAATCTACTTACGCGTCATTATCTAATTTCATCACAATCTACTTACGCGTCCTTTATTTGCAGCAGCAGTAAGTTCGAAACAAATCTGAACGAAAGCAGCGTTGCGTGTTACTTCTGAAGGCAAACATTCAATTTTCTTCGCATTTTGCTGATTTTTCAGTAAACAGCTGCTGTAGTAACAAGCCGCAGCAGCTATTAGATCTGGCATACCTGTGATACGGAAGCGAAGTTCGCAATTGACTTTCGCGAGTTGCTTTATTTTCTTCTCTATATAAATGACATAATTTGTTTAGATCGCTCTTTTTTTTCACTCTGGCAAAAAATACATAATTTGCAATCAGGCATATTGCTTCCTTGTTGCCTCAAACATTTTCTTGATTCTCAATCTACAGTTTCGACATTTCCTGAATCAGCAGCGACATAAGTTGACTTCTTCCGAAGGCGCTCTATCATAGTTTTGTTAGTGTAATCCGAATAACACGATTTATGATATTTAAGATTTTTCGCGACGCTATTTTGTAAAATATTCTCCAGTTTCAAAATTACACTAGCCCATTTTTTATCTTGTAGTATTTTCCGAAGATGTGCTACCTCAGATAAACGGGACAGTCTTTTATCTTAAACCGCGCATAAAGCATCAGATTTAGTTTCCTAACACAACACACTTGCACTAAAGTCAATATCTTCTGAGCTAAAACTAACAAGTAAATCCATTCTAATGTCTAATCTGAAATAAAATGAAATAATAAAACTCACGCATGAAGTTGGACACCCATAGAATTTCAAACTTTACCAAATGACGAAAATCTGAATATATTTCACACACAATATGAAGAAATATCCTTCTGAACAACTATGATGAACTATTTTGTTTTTTTCTTTGAAGTATGTTTCATTTTAGACCCCCACTGCACGCCAATGTACAAAATTTTATAAACTACATTTCAACTCTCTTGACATTTTTCTCTCAATTCACTTCTTAGAAGATATTCTTGATTTGCTTCTAAGAGTGATTTCCGAAGGCTTTTTAGAAAATTGAGCCTAGTCTAATGCGAAAATGAAACAAAGAATTGAATTCTATACGGTAATTTAACATAAAACTTGCTTTAAAATTTTACAATTTTGGACATAAATTTGACACCCACCAATCTGTATGGCACATATAATTCATTTAAACTGTTAAAAAATGTGTGAGGCAATTAAACAAATTTTGAGTAGGCCATAATTGACACGTTCATATATGGTACCCATATGGCACTCGTCATGCCGTACGGTATTTTCAATCTTCTTGGAAATTATACCAAAAAATTGTATTGTTACCAATTGAATTTTTTTCCTCACTTTATCGACCCACTCTGTTGTATGGCTATCGACTTATTTAATAAGCATATTTTTGACTAAACATAAAAACATATAATACTGATATCCCTCTGTAAACCTTCAAGTAAATTATTTTTTAACCATTATAAAAATATTTAAATGAATTTGATTTGGATTGTACCCGATATAATCAATAACGTAGTGTTCGTAAAGTATATAATTTCTTATGTTAACCTTCAAATAATCTTTTTTCATAATTATTAAAAACACTCAGGCGAATTTAATGTAAATTGAACCCATAATAATCAAATGCATTACTCTTAAAGTATGGTCATATATTCTTAGGTAAATTATCCAGTGTGGGTTTTCAGGTCGAAATCACGCTCGTTGCTTTCAGTGCAAGGAAATGAAAAAATGGTGACAAAAACAGTTGCTAAGCGAAAAATTCTACAGAGTGGTACATATTAGCATAGCACAGGTAATAATCAAATGCATTACTCTTAAAGTATGGTCATTATATTTTCTTAGGTAAATTATCAAGTAAAGCTTTTCAGGTCAAAATTGCGCTCGTCGTTAAGTGAAGAATTCTACATTATATTTCACACTAAAAATTGGGAGACCTGGTTACACGTGGAAAACAACAACCAAGAGTATCATGAACAAACTGGGAAAGGACCAAACACACTGGGAAAGAAAAGCGAGGGGGAAAAATGAACTCCACAAAGAAATTGCAGCGGTATACTCTACCAGAACCAGAAACCGAGGAATCAGAAAGCCCAGAAGGAGAAGACGAAAATCTGCAGAAGCAGGAACACAAAAAGAGGAGCATTAAATAACGAACACAATGCGGCAACGCATTGGACTTGTCATCTTGCTGTCGAGGCGACCAGACGTGCCTTATAATGCTCTGTCACCAATGGATACCCATAAAAGTTTATGAAGGTTAAATAGTGACAACGTGTAGAAGATGTATTTAAAGTATAAGTGGATGTGTTTGTAAAATAATATATATCTCGGAACATTTTCAGTAATTGATAAGAAATACTAGTTAGTGTTTAATTAGGTATATAAACCAAAACTTTACACAATGCTTCCCTTCTAACGCAGTAAATCACAGTATACAGTGCAGTGAAATCGCGCCAGGTGCAAAGAGGAGAAAGAAATCAGTAATAATCGAAGTCTATATGGAGCACTAAGCCATCAGTTAGAAGGAGAAAACATAACAACCCAGGCATACAACGACGCTATGAAAAATCTAGAAAAATGTCCATTATACTATTAGGAGACTTCAATACACATATAGGAAAAGAGGATATGACGGAGGAGGACAAAAGCATCGTAGGAAAAACTTTTCTCCACACATGGCTTAATGAAAATGGAAACGCGCTGAAAAACCTAGCACACATGTTTGACTTAACAATAAGAAATACATGGAGCAAAAGTAAAACTTGCATTGACACCTGGAATAATGGAAGCTCAATCACACAAATATACCATATCCTAGTAATCTCAGAGATAAGGGAAAGATCAAGAAGGTTAAAGCAAAAGGGACAGCAGAAATTCTACTGAAGAAAGCGCTAACACTGAACAGCAGCAAACTATAAATAGGGAGACTATGTTACACGTGAAAAACAACAATGGAGAGGATCATAAACATACTGGGAAAGAAAAAGCGAGGGGAAAAATGAATTAAAAAAACCATTCGTCATGTGGCTCTCGCTGCTGATAACAAGCATGACCCAAATTCAACCCAGCATCGGAAACCGAGGAATCAGAAGACTCAGAGAAACAAGATTCGAAGAAGCAGAAACACAAAAAGAGGAGCATAAACACTCCATATCAAGACACAACATATATTTCAGACGAAGATTCAGAAGAGGCAGATGCCCACAACCAAAAACACAAAAAAGGGAGCTTAAATGCTCCCTCACGACACTATGCGATAACGCATCTCACAAATACCTACACCTCCCATCCCATATTCCTTTACCATGCGCCATGTGGCTCTCGCTGCTGGCAACAAGCATGACCTTAGTTCAACCCAGCGTGGACGTAGCAGGCCCAACTGTATCACTCTGGGAGTGGCAGCAATGCTTACCGCTCGTTTGTAAATCAATCAATCAACATAAAAACATGTAATACCGATAACAGATGCTTAGTAAAGTTCTAACGCTGCTCCAGGTCTATAAATTTCTCCGCTTTCAAATCCATAAATCAAAAATATACAGTGCAAAAATTAAACATTGCTACTATTTCTGCAATTCACCACGTTCCAAATATGAATAGTCTCATCATTATCTTTTATCATCTATATACCTCATTATATACCCGTCATGACGGACCGTTATTATTTGATCTAATCAACCGCGCTCCTAAAACTTGTACTGATGAGTAACAAACATATGATTGAATTCATTATATCGCCTACTTTTGTTTGAGCGGAGTTGTCTTTCATTGTATTTATACAGAGTCGTAATGTACGTTCCCCTCGTCAATATTTTAAACTTCGCCTTCAGCTTATTTGCAAACTTTAAAATAAATGTTTATTCTGGAATCAAACACATCAAAGGAATAGTAATAATTATTGTTAGAAGCTCTGGCTTGGGTGGGTCTCTGACAATAAAACAAATTGAAATCATGTAAAATATAGGGAAAACTGATGACTGCTTCTGTCTATCTGTACAGCATATTTTTATAAGTAAGTAATCTGCAATTTATGTTTTTGCTTTTAACTACATGTTTTATTGATGTAAATATTTTACGAGTACAAGTAAACTTCACTAGTATACATCATTGATTTTATTGAATATATTGTGCGTGGCGTTGGAAAATTAATTGGCTCTAGGAAAACAGCCATTTGTTTTAATTTGCATACGGCTAAAATAAATTATTTCTGTGACACACGCTAATGGATAATACAATAAATATATTTTTTTAAACACACTTTTATTATAGCAGAGTGCATTACTATGCTTATTGTGACTTTCGTTGTTACAAGCTGAATTTTACATAAAATACTATATAATAATAAAAATACTGATGTTTCAAAATCTCGAAGCCGTCAAAAAATGTCATGTTCAAAAGGGCATTATGATAAAAAAAAACGATTTAAGCATATCGCGGCAAAGAAGAGATAAATTGCGATATTTTGAAATATTTTTCATAAAAAGTTTTATACCGGAAATATGTTTAAATAATTTTCAAATAGTTATTATACATGGGAGAACTAAACTTAAAACCGCAATATCTCGGTTTGAACTGCCTCAAAAGTTAATTCATTTTAGAAAATGTTTGTCTCTCGTATTACACACAAAAAAAAAGGTCGTGATCTGTATGACTGACCATGGTATTCCTAAGTATTGGTAAAGTTATGAATATCAGTATCATTACGGAAAGGAGTATGAATGGGCACTTTACAACCCTTGTGCTCTCATTTATTACTGCCAAGGGCGTCAGACCCCCCCTCCCGAAAGGGTTAGTATGCCTTCTACACCCTTTCTATACCCTTCCGGACATAGATCTGCTTCATGAAAGCTTATAGCTCACAAACTCTTGAGAATGCAAGGGAGACATGGTGGAGAGTGAACACAGCCAAAAACCAACCCCCTAGAGGGGTGAAAACTACCCTCTGTTGCACGGGGGTGGAGGAAGAAGTGGGAGAGCAAATTTTTCTTGTTTTTACTGCGCAATGGTCGCAGTGCACAAAACAACCCTCAACTACTTTGCCTGTACCCGTCTGAGGGTTGGAGTGGAAACCACACCCAAATTCACAAGCATTATTCGAAAAACTTAAGGAAAGATGCACTCTAGAGTTTTTCAATTTGAGAGAAGAGAAATCTGCCAACGGTATTGAGTTTGCACAGCAAGACTAACCCTTAAAGCAGGTAATGAACATCCCTCGATGAGTGGGAAACAGGAAGGCGCAGAAGGATGTGGGAAGATTACAAACCATACGCCATTACGTTCGGAAAGAATAAAGTAAATTTTTCTTAAAAGTACAAAATTTTGATTTGGCTTTCATTTCGGAAATAATACGATGGAGATTCAAAAGTTGTCTATATTGAATTAAATTTTCAGACATTTCAAACTGAGATATTGCAGTTTTAAGTTTCGTTCTCTCGTAAGATCTAATGTATAACATAATATTTGAAAATTATTATAAAATATTTCCTCTACAAAACCTTTTATGAAAAATATACCAAAAAATCACAATTTTTCTCCTCTTACCATATGCTTCTCTCGTTTTTTAACTTTAATGCCCTTTTGAAGATGACGTTTTTTGACGGCTTTGGGATTTTGAAATCTCAGTATATTCATTGATTTTATATAAAAATCAGTTTGTAATAACGAAACCCCCACAGAACTTATTTTTATGTGTATATCTGGGCGCCGAGCACTCGACTATTAGTAATGGATAAAAAAGGAAAAAATAAGTTTTTTCAACAGTCTTAATACGTTCAGATGTCAAAAAATAAAAGCGTAGAGCATTTTGAACGTAACCAAGTCTATAAGATGTTTGGGGATACCAGTGCGGTGTGCGGTGGTGTGGCGGACAGAGTCGCATCCTTCTATACTATAACAAGCGTTGCCCATCTTTCGGCAACTAGATCAACCATACTGCCTTTCTTTATTCAACTACAAAAACTCACTAACACGGTTTCCCCTCTATAACTCTCTTCTTTTCTTTTGTTAATCTTTTTTCTCTCTTAATTCACATTCCACGAATATCAAAATCTATAGACACAAAACATTTTAATCCATAAACTGAGCGATTTTACACAGCCGTTCGTTACATTGTTTAGAAGGTGTTTTTAGTTAGTAATTTTTCCGTGTGAACTAACCATATTCAGTGTATTCCACTTTGTATTAAACCACCCCCACAACTTGGCTATTTGTAATTGGATTTTAATTTTTTTTTATTGCACATACTACCCATAAGGGACTAGACTACCTTTGGAAGGTAGGACTGTTACTTAATCTTTAAATCAGGGCCAGATATGATTTTTTTTTAAATGAAAATTTTACAAAAGTAACATTAGCGATTGAGATAGACGAAAAATGTATTTGGAAAAGTTGATCAGAAATATTAAATATTTCATTGGAAAATATTATTATTATTTTCTTTTAAGTAATGCAAGTCCGAAAAATGAGATTGTTTGTGAGCTGCTTAGAGCATCCAGATTGCTGTGAATGTCAATCATCATACTTATATCATTTGGAAACACCATACTTATCAACTTTTACGTCTAAATGCCTTTGAAAGTAAGAAATAAAAAAAAAATTGTTAAAAAAAATAATATTTTCGAAGGAAACTTCGTGTTTGAATATCTGTAATATTTCATTTACACTAGTGTCTTTTGCATTTAGTCGAGTCAGTATATATGAAATCACTATGTAGAGGTCGACAGTCATCCGACGTCAGCGAGATTTTGGGGGGTCATTGGTGAGTGTATTGGTGAATTGTTGGCACGTTGCGCAACCGGAGTTTGCCGCCATCTCGGAAAAATTGTTAAGAAACATTTTTTCAAATATCTGTGCTTCTGTTGACGCTATTGATGCTGCATATTCTATGTAAACATTTTTTTCGTAGAATCGATAGCTTTTTGTTTATTGTGAAAGAAAGTTTAAAATGAGAGTTCGTCTCGCGGTTTTGCGCATTTTTCTGGCAATGGATAATTCTAAGAGAAAATTGTTCTACTTGAAAATGGTAGAGCAGGAAAAAATTTACAGCTTTGTATTTTTAAATTTTATTTTCGAATAGTTTCCACTACTCATGCTCCGCAAAGTCAGCATGCCAGTTTTCTGTGTGTGGAGGAGGGAAAATTTTCAAAAAACATCCCCCTAAATGTTGTGCGGCAAGGTAGTGTGAGCTTTTTTACCCCCTCCCCCCCACTTCTTTGTCATTGTCGATTAATAGAAGTTTATTCGTTCTCTTAACAGTAACATTCTGATGCTATAACTGACAGAAGTTCACACACTGTGGAAAATCCCTGGGAAGTAATATCTGTACTCTTAGAATGTGGTACAATTTGATGACAAATATTCAAAACTCTAGTAATCTTCCTCGTACTCGTCTCAGGATGTTCATCGATTTCCTGCAACACCGCTTCCTTAATTTCAGGTGTTCTGACAGTTCGAGGTCTACCTTCCGAAATACTTTTTTGGAAACTACCAGTTTCACAAAAATGAATAATCGAAAAGTATTGGCTATCTGGCAAGGCACGGTAGGATATCTTTCCTAATACATACTTCTGTTGCATTAAAATTTACGAGACTATATGCGTTATCCATTGTTGCCATTTCCGCGTACGTATAATTCCCCATATTTAATGAGATATTTGAATAGAAAGGAAAAATAATATAAATTCAATGAAATACGAAAAATCGAAGAAATAATACGATGAGATGATTTTGAACATAACAACTTACTTTATGTCAAGAAATATTGTTTTGAAAATGATGTTTTTAAAAACGTCATTTATTCCAGGGTAACTAGATTTGTATGTTCAAAAATTATTTTTAGTCAATACTGATAAATGAAGCAATTTGAATTTAATTGTTTTAATCAAAAACTGTGAGTTTGAGGAGAAAAATGCAAGAGAACTTATTCATGTAGAATTGATCAGGCTAATCAGAAAAAATATTCACATGGAAAAATGTCAGTAGCTTACCACTTTTTTGGTAAAGAATATCAGAGGACATGTTTGCAGGGACGCCTCTGGTGGAGTGATAAAATAACTTTTCTAACTAAAATCTGTGGATTTATGTCCTACTACCACATACCAAAATTGAAAATAATATCTAAAGTATTTTTTTGAGATATTAAAAATAACAATTAAAAAAAATAAGCCGTTGCGGACGTATGTTAATATGAACTTTTTTCATAAAATGATCTAAGAAATCTTAGCACATCGTTAAGAAATACCCTGTATATTTTACGCCAAACTATGAAACAAGATTCCATCTGCATAAAAAATTATTGGCCGAAAAAATGGGAATTTCGAACAATGTCCTGTTTCCACCCAGCGACTCAATGGTATTTTCAACAATTCATCATTTCAATAAGTTTGTTTATTGAGATACTCGTTATAAAGCACACTAAGAGCTGTGGACACTTTAAAATTTCGTGTATAGACGATTATTGCTTTAGAGAAAAACATTATTTAGTAATACAAAATAAAAAAAAACGCAAATTATTTTAGTACTGAAAAATTATGCAGAGACTGTTTCTACTCTTATTCGGTAATGAAATACTAAAAGCAAAATACCATATAATGTATATTGCGAATAAAAAAAGAATCAGCGGTTAATTAATCAACTAATCAATGTAATCGTGGATATTTCTTCCATATTTATTACCACTATAGTATATATCATAAATTAAAAGTTCTATAGTGTCACCGCTTCAACTTGTCCATTTTTTCAGCGCTTGGTGCCTAGAAAAATGTTGAATTATTCTGTTACAAGTTACAATGTATTTAATTTAGTCCCTGCTCGTACCTGTATATAAAATATGATTTAATATGAGAACAGTTTGCGCTATTAGTCTGAGCATTCTATATTTCTTTACGCTGTAGAACTTGGAATGAGAGAAGTAATGATACAATAAATACCATGTGGAAGATAATAGCATCAGTTGTATTCTATTTTGTCGAGAACAATGACAGTCATAACGACAAATTATGAAACAGCTTCGTTAAAATTCCTGTGTCAGAATCAGCCATAATTTATGCTCCGTGTTTTTCTACGACTTCGTGCTATGTGAACAATCATTAATAATTTTATTCATATTTTAATTTTTATGACGTATTACAGCCACATTTTTCAAGTAAATATAAATAAATATAGGTGTACAGGTGGCAGTTAAAAGTACGAAAATAAGTGGGATCCCATTTTCAGGAAAGAAAAGACTGAAACCTGCACTAAGACAATTCACATTTGGTATATAGGGTATTTCACGCGGTCAGTTTTTGGAAGGAGACTTCTTGATAAAAAATAAGTAAAATATCTTAATTAAACTTTTATTCTAAGCTGTTTCCAAGAGACTTATATAAGTGGAATATAACAACTTTTTTTGGTAAACACTAAGCTTTGCAAACTATGAGATGGAATATATCGTCATATATGGGCATTTGTTGGACAGGCTTTAGAAAATAAGCACTGATTATGGCGTAAAAATCGAAAATTATTATTGTAGCATTGCAAATGATAATATCCGAAACATATCAAGGATAGATGACTGTAAGGCAGTATGCAAGACGATATATTTTGGAGCTCTTGGGTCACAAAAGTATGGATACGCCTGTATAACTCGTCAGTATAGATATGACGAAATGAACTTTATAAAAGTAGTTAAGGTCATCAGGAGGCACCATTCGGTAACCTTAGATTTGACCTTGAAGGGTATGTTCAATGTCATTTGAAGGTCAACTTTCGTTTTAAAATAGGAACCTCTATTTTTGAACCCGGTCTCTGAAAGAGTGAAAAATTTTGCATTACAGTTGTAAGGGGTCAAATTGATCCCAGGATCTGACTGAAGGCAGGCAATGGTGATTGTGATGACCTTACAGAGAGATTTTAAAGTTAAATCGAGGTCATTTCATGATCGACTTCGGCGATTAGGTTTTCCCATTTGATAAACGAAAGTAGACCTTCAAATGACCTTGAAAAAAGTCATTCAAGGTCAAGCCCAAAGTCACCAAATGGGGACCCGGTGACCTCAACAACTTTTATAGAGGTCATTTTCTTCATATCTAGCTATGCTGACGAGATACCATTTGACCTTTAGATGACCCCTAGGGTCAATTTGACCCCTTACAACTCTAATGCAAAATATTGCACAAAGATCAGATTTGCTAACGCCCTACTTTCCCTCATCTTTCTTTACATCTCTGAAACATGGACAGATAGGGACAGACCCGACATACACTTTCTTGGTGTAGTCTGGAGACATTTACTGTAAACTTTCTGGACAGTCCATCGCATTACTATTAATTGACCTATGTCCATTCTTCAGGAAATAGATCCCAAAAGTGACTCTCCAGCATTGTATTCTCCCAAATCCTCAAATTCTTTTACCACATAAACTGGAAAGAGGACAGTTAATTTTCAGGCAAAGCCAGATGAAGCGAAGCGAAGAGGATGCGCAACCAAAACGTTTGGGCGATGTAAACATAAACATAAACACACCACAGATAGTAGACAACCCCCAAATCCATAGCCAAGACTGTGCGGAAGGGGGTTACACATTTGGAAAAACGCAGACATACATCCACATCCACCGGTGTTGTCTATACCGGGGCTGGGGGTCGAACCCAGAGCGCGGTAGGCAGTCGATCAGCATATTCGCCACTCAATACGCCTTAACCGATTAAGCTATCGCACCAAAGAGTTGATGGGAAGGAGCCTTGGTGAGGCTATATGCCTAACATGCAGCCGCAAGAGGTAACGTGCTGCATTCAGACGTGCTCTACAGCAAGTAGAATAATGCATGGACCACAAAACGTTACAAGGCCCATGCTTTGCTATCCAGTCTGGTGGCCCAGAGTAAGACAAGAAACAGCGAAATCTCAACTAGAGCATATACAAAGATTGGTATGTCTGCGTCACTGGCGCGATGAAAACGACACAATGCCTACAGCTGCAATGGAAACTATAATCTGCGTCCCTCCTTTCAATCTAATCATAAAGGAGGTAGCGTTGAGGACTGCTCTGAGATTGCAATCTGTAAGCCAATGGTATATAAAGGGCACTGCTACGAGACATACTCGTACTCTGGATGAGCTTACAATACAAATTCCTTTTCTGGGACGAAAAACTTCGAGATAAGTTTGAACGCCTCCAGAAATAACGAACCGGACGTGTCAATCTACACCGATGTTTCAAAAATGGACTGTAGAACAGGGGCTGGAGGCCTTCTCAGTAGAATTAGTTCTATACTTGACAATACCGCTAGGCACACATACCACTATTTTCCAGGCGGAACTAGTAGAAATTCTGCAAGCGGTAATAGAAACCTCGAATGCAAATATCAGTGGACATTAAACAACTATAGGACAGACTCTGGGCTGGTTCTGCAAACTAGAAAGACCCTAACGTGCTCGCTCAAATTACAGCTCCGCTGTGTGAAAGGAAGCGATAGAATTCAGGGTAACGAGGTAGCGGAAGCTTGAGCCCACAAGGGATCTGAAAGCGCTCTGCATGATCTAGAACCTGCAATAGCGTTCTCAGATTCAGTCCACAGTTCTATGTTAAAGAACTATACACTTAAACGTCACGCGGATTGGTGGAGTGGTCAAAGTAGCTGAACACCCAGTCGTAAGATAGACAAACACTGTCTCCAGTTGTCCACAAATAATCTGCGTATCTATGTAGGATTGCTAACAGAACGCTGCTGATTAACACTTTTACATACTGAGGGTTATAGATAACTTGAAGTATTGAGGGTGTAATTTGGAGGTCGAGCATATATTGTGTCACTGTCCTGATTTCTTATGCTTGTTGGGTATTTTGCCACAGTAAAAATATTTTAAAAATTTATGAAATAAATCTCTGTGCCAAAAGGATCAACACAGAGGCTGGTTTTTAATACTTCTATTACAAAATATCTCATACCTAAAAATATATAAACTGAAGACGTGAAAGTACCCCAGCTTCAACGATCTGTACCTCTGTCAATTTCTATCGTTCAGGGATCAGTCTAAACCAAATTGAACGTATTTGACTCTACTATCAGCAAAGTAAGTGATTTCTTTTTTAAAAACAATATTATCAGAGTTAATTTTAAGAATAGTACTTTTCATCCCTTTACATTATTTTATACCTATCGGTTTCTTAATATTAAGGGTGAAAGCTACAAGATCCCACATTTTCATTAAATCTCTAATTTTTTCCTTTTCTAATTAATATTTTTGATATATCACCCGCACTAAATTCGGAGCACCAGATTTCTATGCTACCACAAAATATAAATAAACCAACTTTAAAACAAAATGACATCATCAGTAAGAATGCTACTCTTTAACAAATTTCAATAACAATCCTATAAAGAGGAATAGATAATTAAAGTGATTAATACCGACCCATTTTGGGCTTCGCGATTTTACTTGCAGATATGGAATTATTCTGAATCTATGACATTAAAAAACCGCAGAAGGAAGATAAGTAGTTGGTGAGGTAGCTAATGCAAATGTTTTAGATATTTGTGCTTGGTCTCTGGAGGGCAACTGGCAATGACCATTAATCCCCATCAAGTACACAATGCTTAGCGGACATTCCCAACTAATAGACTGACCACCTAACAGATTGCGCCACTCGCATTCTCCTTATTTATGTGTGCCGACACTCATTTGTTAGTAGCCTTTACAATGATAATATTCACACAAAAAAACTGAATATTTTTATGACAAGTCTTTGTTCTTTGCAGTAAAGCGCAGCATATTTTATAAAATATGGGATAGATATAACTATTAAAATGTTTTTTTTTTGAAGGCGGATTTGTATGTTATCAAGAGAATACAGAGGATGTAAGCAACAAGAAGCACCAGTTTGATTGACTTGTCTGTTAACATTTGTCTTAAGCAAAAGGTTATCGATCAATAATAGTCCCATCCAAAGTTGAATTTATTGTGTGACGTCTCATTAAAACTAAAGGAGTAGAAGTTGTAATCGGACGATGCGGAATGTGAATACCTGTTTGATTTAATCTTGTTATCCACTCCACTTCACCGTTTCCAGAATTAAGGAAAATAGTACGCATCAGTCCCATATTAAAAAAAGTAGATCCATGTATACCGCAAAACTATAAATCTATTTCCATTTTACTTAACTTCTCTAAACATGTAGAAATTATATTATGTGAACGACGTCATTTATAACTCTGCAAAAAATGTTATTTCAATTGATCAACATGGCTTTGTCGAAAAGCGATCGCGTTATATAAATCTAACATGTTCTCTCAAGATATTTCAAAATCGTTGACAAATAGCTGCAGTTTGACTTAGACAGACGTCCAAAAGATATTTTATCATATATACTCTACCAAAACCAGAAACGGAGGAATCAGAAGATTCAGAAGGGGAAGAAGAAAATCTGTAAAAGCAGAAACACAAAAAAGAGGAGCATAAACATTAAATATTACGAACACAATGCTGCAACGCATTTCACCTACACTGCCCATCCCCCACTATTGCACCATGCGTCATGTGTCTCTCGCTGCTGACATCAAGCATGACCCAAATCCAACCCAGCATCGGAAACCGAGGAATCAGAAGACTTAGAAAAAGAAGACTCGAATAAGCAGAAACACAAAAAGAGGAGCACTTCCATATCATGACACAACACGGCAAGATATGTCACCAGAAGACTCAGAAGAGGCAGAAATTCAGAACCAAAAACACAAAAAAGAGAGCTTAAACGTTCCCTCGCGACACAATGCGGTAACGCATCTCATAAATACCTACACCTCCCATCCCACATTCCTTTACCATGCGCCATGTGGCTCTCGTTGTTGGCAACAAGCATGACCCTAATCCAACCCAGCGTGGACGTAGCAGGCCCAGCTGTATACCTTGGAGTGGCAGCAATGCCTACCGCACGCTGGTAAATCAATCAATCAGAGTGATTATGTGCTTCTTTCCAGACTAGAGAATATTGGTATTTCTAACGGCTTTCTATTTTTTTTTAAATTTCTATATATGTGATAGAAGACAATTTATTTAATATGAAAGGCCACAATTGCATTACCTTTTCTTCAGGGGTGCCTCAAGGATCCAATTTACGTCTACTATTGTTTCTCATGTTTAACGACAATCTGACTCAAAAAAGTAAAAAGCCTAAAACTTTTCACGTGGGCGATTTAAACAAATTTTTTGCACGATCGAGCCTTTTTGTTTATTTACAAGATCTGTTTCCAACAGTGGCGGCTGGTGACATTTCAATATTTTTTTTCTCCTCTGTGGCGCATGGGGCCCATACGAAATATGGGAAATAATATCTAGAGAAGCACTTCTCTAATGGCCACTAAAAAATTTTGAAAAAGCAGTTTGCGAAAAAATTTTTGAAAATTCGGTAGCCTCCCCTGGGTCTAGGAACTCCTGTTTATTTTTATTTTTTTTGCCATATGCATTTTTTGACTTTTTATAAAAATACAATAGATTTTGGAGTTTATGAAAATATTTTCATTACTAACTGAAATACAATGAACTGAAATTTTGTATTGTATTGTATTCTGTATTGTATTTTTATGACAAGTCAAATGCATACGATAAAAAAAAATAAAAATAAACAGGAGTCCCTAGACCCAGGGGAGGCTACCGAATTTTCAAAAATTTTTTCGCAAACTGCTTTTTCAAAATTTTTTAGGGGTCATTAGAGAAGTGCTTCTCTAGATGTTATTTCCCATATTTCGTATAGGTCCCATGCGCCACAGACGAGAAAAAAATATTAAAATTTCACCAGCCGCCACTGGTTTCCAAGACAGGTTATGTTTACTGGTTGCTAGGCATAACACATCGGTAAGTGATTTACTTACCGACGTCTGAACGGTAAGTAAAATTAATATAATATATTTCATAGCGATCCTTGGATTTTTCTGGAATTATTGCTGCACATCCCATCTCCCATGCATTTTCTATTTCTGTGTTGCCTTCGGAGTCACTTATTGTAAAGAAAGTAATACAATAAAAATTTATTGTCAAACTAAACATTTTTGCTTGTTTGTAAATAACACCAAATATTGTCTTGGAAACATATAGCACAGCCGTCTAATTTTATAACAAAATAAAAATATTACATTTGACAAATTGGACTTGCCATACGAAATATGAACGTCAGTTTTGACTTTCTGTTTATTTCTTAGAAATTAAATCATTTTAATTGAAGAGTAATTCAATACGATCGTGCAAAAAACAGTATGAGCACCATGAACGTTAAGGGCTGTACTGGTCTCAACCTCCAAACATTGCCGTCGACCGGTAAACGTCCCTTACCGTTTTTGATACTCAATATACTATAATATAATATAAACATATGAAAACTGCTTAGCATTGCAAAATATTATTAACAGAATTTGTCTTAATGTTAGTTGCGGTTTTTTCTTAATTTTTATGTTGTTCTTGTTGGAATCTTCTGCCATGAAAAAATAAGTATGACGAAGTAACGGAGTTGTGCAGGAAAAATAACTTGAACTAAAATATATCGAAATATTCCATAACTTCATTCACTAAAAAATAAAACCTATCGAATTTCAATATCAAATTACCCATTAATTTGATATTGAAATTCGATCACTCTTATCAGATCCCTTGAAATCAATGATCTTGGCATATCTCTTAATCGAAAATTTAACTTTACTACTAATATAAATAATATAGTACCGTCGGCTAACAAAATGTTAGAATTATAAGAAACTGTATACACTTTCACAACTTACTGCCACTAAAATCATTTTCTCGCTTGTCAGGTCAAAACTTGGATATAGAACACTAATATAGCATTGGCCACATTGATGTAATAGAGTCAGTACAGGGAAATTTTTTAAACTATAAAATCAGTATTACTTATCCGGAATAAGAAGGAGTGCTAATTAGTACTTAACTAGCATCAATTTATAACGTAAACCATTAGTCCTACAAAATTACATTTGTAACAGAACTTGTATAGAATTTAGTGCTCTGCAAGGTTGTTATTTGACACTTTAATGTACGGTCAACTGTTTGCGAAATAATTTGAAAAAATTTACTTTTTGTAAACTTTGACGGTATCTCGTAAAAGGTTAGTTCTACGAAAATAAGTGAAGAAAGGAGGAGTGGCGATAAGGCCTTTATTTGATCCCAGCTGATTCTTGTATTTTTTATCGTATATGAGTATCTACCTATGTGCCATTGAAGGAATAAATAAATTCGACCCAATATTCACCTACGTAAAGATTGTAAACTTGCGGTGGCAAAGGTACTTACAAACAAGTATGAAATAAAATCATGAATATCGTTATTGTTTTTATCGTGTATGAATGACGTATTATTTTAGACTAACTTGATGTAGGTATATCCTGGGTTATCGGTCTTTATAATACAATTACTTTTTCTTACGTTTGGTTTATTCAACCATCGTCAAACAAGTTGCTTTTAAGCACTCATATATGAAGAGCCTAGAAGACAAGGGAGAAGTATCAGAACTTTACATTGGAGATAATAGAGTTGAAATTTGAAGATTAACAGTAATTGAAAGGAAACGACTATTACATTTTCCACGGTTACACATTGATTCATACAGTCTAATGTCATTTTCTAAATGAATATTTTTGTAAAACAACCAGACATCTAAATTTTAGGGGAATTTTTTTGCTGTCCTTGGTTGTATTCTGCCCTTGGTTGTATTCCTTACCTTGTGCTACAATCAAAAGTCAGATATGGTAAAGTGTCTAAGTAATTTGTCAACAGATGTCAGCACTGGGTTTGAAATCATTTGTATCCTTAAGCCACCAAATAGAATGCATGTTTTTTTAACCTTTAGTGAACTTAACCCATTTTATTTCAATTTGTCCAAATAGTTATCTTGACTTGTGATATTTATTCCTAATATACCTTTGTTTATATAACCTTTGTGGTTTAACCTACCATCCGCGGTCCAGTCTATGTGTAACGTTAAGTCGCCCTGATGGACCCCTGGGCGTGAAATGTGTCTATCCTTTTTACTTCCTTCTCTTTTCCCTATCCGTGTAGCTGGCTGACGGAACCCATCCAAGGTAAAAAATTGGAGAAAAAAAAAAATCAATTTGTCACTTATCCCCTTGTCTTCTAGGCTCCTCATATAATACACCCAAAATGTAAATGGTTGTAGTGTGCATTTCAACAATAATATTAACTAATTTCTCTGACGATGTTGAATAAACCGAAACTTGAGAAAAGAGTAATTTTATTATAAATACCGATAACTCAGGATATACCTACATCAAGTTAATTTGATATCAACGGTCAAGAAAATAAAAACATCTATATATGATTTTAAAAGGAACTGGTGGGAGTTATCTGCTCCAGGCGGCTTTATCATAATTGGCGTTTATAGTAAATACAGAGAAAATGAAATAAAACATTAAACTATCTTAAATTACCCACCTGTTTCCTCATATATGAACGCAACTCAATTTTGTATAAGTTTGTTCTTCACTATGAGCTCAAGCGAGTACCACTTTGATTCTCACATATGTCAAAGATGTTATGTTCACACACTACATATTTTAAAATCTTTGCAGTACGTGCTTGGTTTAAAAGAACCACTCAAAAGCACAAAAATGGTAATTTTCACGTATTTTGGTGAATGATCTTTCTCATTGCCACTCCTCCTGTCTAGAGAATTTCGTGCTGAACAAAAAAACCTTGTTGATTGATTCGACTTTTACTTGATGAAAATTCATATTAACGACGAGTAAATAGAACTTATTGTTTTACGATTTTCATAAAACTATATTACTTATATATATATATTTTAACAAATATATAAGTACATGTTGTTTCGCCACGCCACACAGTGGCTTCTTTGGATATGAGTAATAAAATTTAATACTCAGATATTTGTTAAAAAATATATATACATACCTAATGTACAGTAAGTAAAGCTTTTAAATCCTAGCCCGAAAACGATGTAATAAATTTCCAAATTTTTTTCTTCAACATGCTTTATAAAGCATTTACATAAGAATCTATATTGTCATTTTTGCTGCTTTTTGGTTAAGGGTGGTTCCCACCTCTTCCTAAGGACTGTCGCAAAAGAAAACAAACAACACATAATCTGATAGAGAATCAAATTATAAGAAAGAAAGGTGTTATACACTTTCTTGCTAAAATGCATATTTTTCGAGATATTGCGAATTGAAAATTGCAATTTTCACCCCCTAAAATCAGTATGCCTAGACGTTTCTTTTTAAATTACTCGAAAAATGTGGACTTTAATAAAAAAATGCAAAGATACAAAATTAAAGCTTTTACGAAAACAAATCGAATGGTTTTTTCTTTTTTTTCTCCGATATTTAGTTTTGGAAATATGACATTTTCAAAATGGCGCCGAAACTTTCAGAAAAAATATACGACGTTAAAATCTAAAATTATTCAAAATCTACAACTATGAGAAAAATTTTTATTCTTAAAGATATTGAAATTTTCTTTCAATTGAGATCTATTACGACCTTTTATAACAAAAACTAAAAAAGTTACAAACAAAAAAGTAGCGCATTTAAAAATTTAGGTTCCATTCTTTTAAGTCTTATTACTCTATATTCTTATTAATTCATTTTCTTTTTAAATCCTTCTAGAAGTTGTTAATGCATAGTATTACTAACATGCTTAAATTTTTTAGAATTTTTAAAATAATCATTTTTCATTCTGTACCCATTTTCAATAATGAAAATTTTCATAATTTTTTAAAAAAGTCGGGTTTTTGCTCAAAAAATATTTTTTTTTATAAAAAATGGTAAGAGTACAAAAATGAAGTTATAAAAAAAAACAAATAGTTCGGTATTTTTTTATTTTCCTACGACAAACTGTTCCAGAGATATGAAGGTTTAAAGATGGCGCTTGAGCACATACGCAAGAAAATTATGTATTTAAAATTGAAATATCTCAAAAACTATAGGATTGATAAAAACATGATATAAGAATGAAATGAAGCTTATAGAAAAACGAAGAGTTTGGGTTTTAATTTTTTTTTCCTACGACAAACTGTTCCAGAAATATGATAGTTTGAAATGAAGTTGACTTCTCAGTTTGTTCGTCAATAGTAGGTAGAAAAATGAGCAATAGCCGTCTGTGTTTTGGAGGAATACGCAGAAAAAGCGGGTCGTATTGCTCTTCAGCATGTTTAGAGTGTAGATTAAAAATGTTATTTAACTAGTTTACTTAATTGTATTAATTTGATTTATTTATAACAATCTGTATTTTTAATAAAATTAGACATATTACTATACTCTTTTGTGACCATTTTTAATCCACCATTTTTTAAAATAAATTTAGACCTCATGATCATATCCAGTGGCCTAAAGTACACGGATTTTCGTGAATTTATTTGTAACATTAAAAGAACTATTAATTTTTCAGCATTTAAGGGTGATTTTAATCCTTAAAGTTTTCGTCTTTCCTATCTTTTGACCTCAGAATCATATTCAGCAACCTCAGAATCATATAGTACATGGATTTTCGTGATTTCGTAAAATTAGAAGATATTAATTTTTCAGTATTTAATAATATTTTCTTCTCATAAATTTTGACCTCACAGTCATATTCAGCGACCTCAAAAACATAAGTATATGGATTTTCGTTAATTTATTCGTAAAATTAGAAGATTTATTAATTTTTCAGTTTTTAGGGGTGGTTTCCACCAAGCGACAATATAAATTTTGGTGTACGTATTTTATAAAGCATACCGCAAAAAAAACTTTTTTGGGCCGGGTATTTTAACATTTTTACTGCTTCGCTTACTGTACTATAATGGAACGGAATGGAACGGAATCGAACGGAATCGAACGGAATGGAACGGAATGGAACCGAATGGAATGGAAGGGAATGGAATGGAATGGAATGGAACGGAATGGAATGGAATGGAATGGAATGGAATGGAATGGAATGGAATGGAATGGAATGGAATGGAGTGGAATAGAATACATATTTCAAGAACATGATTACCTGTGTGGAAATATCGCGGCTAAAGCACATCCCCGATCCCGCTAACTTGATAAAATAATCAGGAGGCCCTTACAAAAAAAATTACTTACGCTATATTTGCATTACACACCAATTTTTTTTTCTTTTTGGCCTACTGATTAGACTAAAGGACTACTAATATAATGTATTTATTAAATACCGTTTAGCTTATGTTTCAAAAGAGGAGGAATGAAAGCTTTGAATTATAAAATTTAATTATCACAACATATATAATTTGTGGCTTGGGACATCCTCCGCGCCACCCCTTTAAATAATCAACATATAAGTTAATAAATTACTGTGAATTTACTCATAAGACCATATCCTTTCTATGTTGTTCCTCATACATGGCGTAAACTGTTAAGATAAAAAAAATATATATAAATTGCAATATAATTGACTAAATTAACTTAAACATCTGCCATAAATACAATATTCTGGTTTTCAGTTGAATGATGAAAAAAGTTAATTGTGTAGACCATTTCTTACTGAGGCAAACCAACATAGTAATTAATGTTCTCCTTGTAAACTGAAATAAAAGTACTGACAGATGCATTAACTTGTTGGGCTTTAATCTGTATTTCATTTGAGATGCAGATGTAGATAAAAGACCGATTATGTAGAAAATGATTTGTAACTAATGCAAAAATGGGACGGACAAAATTTACTGCAAATTAGGTGACTCTTATTAACTATGATAACAGAATATTAAGCGAATAACTGTATATTATTATTAATCAATAGTATATAATTAGTACCGGGGCTTTGAAATGATACATTCTTAACTTCTGGGGGAGTACTGACATTCGTTTGAGGTAAAGCGTAGTATTTTCACTAGAGTTTTTTTTGTTCGGGAGCCATCTAACTTTTGTTTCCGGAATCACTGCAGCCTCTTGTGCTTATTGTGATATTTTCCCATTTGCTTTGTGATACCCAATCCAGTACTCTGGTCAATTGCATTAGCTTGTACAACCACATCGCTGGTTTAATTTCATATTCGTCTTGGTAGAATAGAATGGATACTTTATTGGTACCAATATACATAATATAATGCTTACACAAGTCAGAACAACAGTGAATGAACTGTATAAAACTAAAAACAAACAATAGTATTAGACCATGAGCTATCAATGTGAAATCCTCCTCCCCCCCGTGGATTTTATGACTCACATATTTTTTTGTTGGTGTTGCATCTAGTATAAAGTTTTAGTTGTTTACCCCTTGTCAATTACAGCATATTCCGGAAAAACTCGGAAACCACAGAGATGCGAAGAAGAGTATATTGTGTATTTAGGTGTGAAAGCAATACATTTCCGGACGACGCGACGATACAAATTTCCAACAAGCATCTAAGTCCGGATCTCATCATCTAGTGACGCATCCAGATAATGGGATATTCAACATAGCACGGCTCATTGCTACACCTAAATCTCGATAAATGATGGTGGCATTAATGACCCTTCGTTTTCTTCCAGTTCCTGTATCAAACAGTAACACGTTTTTAAATCCGTTGGTGTACCTTAACAACAACATAAAAACATGTGTGTCTGGTGACCTAATTGTAATAAGCAAATTGTCTTGACAAAGTAAAGAAGCATAGAAGCAATGTAATATAATTTTAGTACTTATCCGTTTCCTAAAATAAAGTAGTCTTTATTTATTCAGAAAACAGATAATAAAATAGAAAAAAATACCTATCATTACTTAGAATGCAAGCTTAGAGACTAAATCATTAAAATTAAAAATCTAAAAATAAAATATATAAAATGACATAATACTTATACACATATACCTCGACATGTACATACATAAATATCCTATATTTGGCTAACAAGTTTTCTTATAAGTGTTTTAAATACATGAATATCTCTAAGGTTTTGAGGAAGAAGATTGTACTGACTAATTTCTTTATGAAATAAATTATTCACTGTACAATTTTTTAGAGTTGGTGGAACATAAATGTTTAAGGCAGACCTGGTATGATAAGAATGTATTTCGTTAATTAATATTAGCTGATCTTTTAAATATTCAGGTAGCACATCATTCTTCATTTTGTGGATGAATATCATTGGTTGAGTAAAGTAAAAATTCTCAATATGGAGCCAATCTAGCAAATTCAACATATTCTGAATACTAGAGTATCTATCACATTTCAATATTATTCTCATTGCTTTGTTTTGCAATTTCTGCACTCTATCAAAATTTGTACAAGTTACATATAGTACGGAGCAGCAATAAGTAAAATGAGGCAATATCAAAGAATTGTAAACGGTTAATTTTGTTGGAATTGATAAATAGGGAGCTACCCGTCCTAAAAATCCATTTTTTTTGCCAATTTTCTTCGAAATATAATCTATATGACTTCTAAATTTTAATTCTCTATCAGTTACAAAACCAAAGTATTTCATTTGATCTACTTGCTCGACAGCCTGCTCATTTATTTCTGTTTTTAAATTTAACTCTCTAAATATATTAAACCGGTAATTATTACTTATAAACATCCATTTAGATTTTAATTCATTTACTTTCAGTTTGTTATGACTAAATTTAGTAGTAAACATTTTAAGTTCTTCATTCATAGTTGATATTAGTTCATTGAACTTATTATGGGCATAGTATATTAGGGTGTCATCTGCAAAGAGATGAATTTTACATTTATTTAGGACATTTCCTATGTCGTTTATATATAATATAAATAAAAGTGGCCCAAGCACACTTCCTTGGGGAACTCCGAAGTTATTTATTTCTAATGAATGATTTGGTGTTACCTACTTTTGTGCATTGACTTCGGTTAGAAAGGTAGTTTTTAAACCACTTTAATACACTTCCAGTAAATCCATATTTTTCAAGTTTAAGTATTAATATATTTCGATCTATAGTTTCGAATGCCCTCTTTAAATTTATAAATACTGCACAAACTCCGACACCTTTCTCGTCAATTTTATGTTTCCAGTCCGAAATCACAAACTGAAGAGCAGTTTCACATGAGTGGTTCCCTCTAAATCCGGATTGATAGCTACATAAAATTTTGTTTGAATTTATATATTTTCTTGTGAAGAGCATCTTATTGTATATTATACTTCACAGTTGAATCGTCTTCGCTAGTAAGCCATGTGCACTGATCATTAAGTGATAAGTAAAGGTTTGTACCATGAAAGTAGTGGGCATATTTGTCTTGATTCCATTCATGATGTAGAAGGTTGTCAAGTTGTTCCTTACTTTTGCCATTACTGAAGAATTCTTTCCAAACTCGAGAAATCTTGGTCTTAGGCCATTTTATCAAGAATGTATCTCCAGAACTCCTTCTTAGTCTGTCAATGTTCAAAAATTTTTTTGTAAAAAGTAATTTTCTCCATATTTCCGTCGTTTTGCATTTTTTTCCGGAATATGTTGTAATTGACTAGGGGCTAAACTAAAACCTTAAAGTACATGGATGGCAATACCAACAAAAAATATGTGTGTCAGAAATTGTTACCTTTGATAACTTCCGCAGGCTGTATGTACACAGTAAGGAGCATTCATTGAGATAACACCTTAGCGCTAAGCGTAAATAGTTGTAATGCAATAGTTTTAAAGAAACATAAATCATTTTCTATAATAAAAAAAAATGAGAGAAAAATTAGAAGTCTAAATCAAATTTTAAAGTAAAATAACTTCAAAACTATACAAGCGTGTTTGATCTAGATCGGAAAATGATATCAAAATTGTTGGAATAACAACTCTGCTGGCACCTTACGCCATCTATTGTTATTTTGTTACTTTTAATGTCAATATTATGTCACCTTTTTTTTTACTTGTCAGTCTGTTATTGAATTGTAATTTAAACTAAATAAAAGTTTGCGTCTGTCTAAGAATATCGAACACATTTCAGTATTCAATAAAAACTCGTAAAAGACAAGAGTAATTATTATTGTTCAGTATTGAGTGCACAAAATCCTTAATTATGTTTATTTTTGTTCATAAACCAAACAGGGAACAACAGTTTTGTAAATTACCCTGTATGAAAGACATGGAGATACATTGTTTTGTCTACGAAATAGCTGCGGAATACTCTATTTCTTGTAATATATTGACAGTTATTTTTTATATTTTGTTCGTAAAATTCGATTGGCCTTAATAGGCATGACATCTACCATAAGCAATAAAGTCGAGTAAAGTAAATACTATGGTATCATAAATCAGTGGCAGTGATTCACTATTTTTTCATGTACTAACTATCGAACAATAGCTTCAGACATAAATGCAACACGAGTATTTGCCATGTAAACGCGGTAGCCCACACGTTCGGCAGTGTTTGTAGATTTGCAAGTTCATTAGCTGATAGCGGCAAAGTCGGTAGTTGCCGGTCGGCCGTGCAGTGGTGCTCTACTTTATCAACATGTCACTCCGGGGAATCTATGGGCGAGATATGCCTGCTTAGTTGTTATAGCGTAACATCCTTCTTACTCCTGGTTGGCGTTTTATTAATTTTCATATTGTATATAAGTAGGTAGTAATATCACAAAATTGGTAGTAAAGTTACAGAGTGTCACACGTAAGTAGCTCAGACAATTTGTTATATCTACTACAAGAAAATTAGCAGATATGTGGCCGTTCTTCAGAAGAAAATGGGGGAGCGCTGAATTCTTCTTTGTCGTTTTCTTATTTAGTGGGAAATAAGAATCTACCAAGTATCTCTTTCAGAACTGCTTGCTTTGTTTATTTATTACATAATGAAGCATTCCATTATAGGTCAGGAGATAATAAGAATTTTAAAAAGATATGACAAAGGAATGTAGAAACATAAAAATGTAAAATAAACACATAGAAGCAAAGATAAAAACAAAACAGAATTTTAATTTATGGAGTTAACCATTTTGTTGCAGCTACTTTGCAGAAGAATATATCAAACTAATTTTGGTGATTATTGTAGTTCAGTAGTTCTCATACATTTGGTATAGTGGCGAGAATTTTGAACGTCAGGGAGGGGGCAAATACAATACTGTGTTTTGCCTAGAATCAAGAATACTGAAGGATAATGAGCCTAACACATAATCCTGGGGTACAGTCGAAATAGTACAAAGGAGTGCTAATCACACTATTCAGTATGGTGGTGTCTATTTTCAAGATACGATTTGAAAAATAAAAAGATGAGAATCCTGATAAGCCATATTTGCTACACAAGATGCTATGATCAAGACTGTTAAATGTTGTATGTCTAAGTCTGTGTCAATTAGTGAATTAGCGTTTGTCGATAGCATCAGATATACAGTGTGTCCGATTTAAGACCGCAACACCCCATTATTTTGGAACGCGTTGGTCGATTTCAATTTTTGTTCTTTTTTTCGAGACATATAGTGCTCGACTGTTTTGAAAATTTTGTAATTTTCATATTTTTGAGGCTTCTCTAAATGAGTCAAAATTTCGAGATCGACTATTAGGCAATTTCTTATCGGCAAATTGGATGGCGTATTCGATTCGCAGTTATCTCAAATACCTCTATACAAAATTTTAAATCGATACCTCATATAGGGTATTTGTTATTAAAAAATTGCCTAATAGTCGATCTTGAAATTTCGACCCATTTAGAGGAGCATAGTAGGCCTTGAAAATATGAAAATTGCAAAATTTTCAAAATAGTTAAATAAAGCTCATCGAGCACTATATCTAAAAAAAAAAAAATTAAATCGGCCAACGCGTTCCAAACTAACAGGGTGTTGCGATCTTAAATCGCACACACTGTATATTGATTACTATCTACTTGCATTAGAAGGTGTAATTAAGGCTCCTTGGTCATTCGCACGCCATTATATATTGGGTTTTACAAATAAAAGTTAATTGAGGTAGATTCTCTCGTGCTGGTGATCAGTAATGCGATTCCTTGCATATGAAAATGTCAGTTCATATTTTCATACTCTTATATTCTCATATTCTCATATGCTCATATGCTCATATTCTCATATTCTCGTATTCTCGTATTCTCGTATTCTCGTATTCTCGTATTCTCATATTCTCATATTCTCATATTCTCATATTCTCATATTCTCATATTCTCATATTCTCATATTCTCATATTCTCATATTCTCATATTCTCATATTCTCATATTCTCATATTCTCATATTCTCATATTCTCATATTCTCATATTCTCATATTCTCATATTCTCATATTCTCATATTCTCATATTCTCATATTCTCATATTCTCATATTCTCATATTCTCATATTCTCATATTCTCATATTCTCATATTCTCATATTCTCATATTCTCATATTCTCATATTCTCACATTCTCATATTCTCACATTCCCAAATTCTCATATTCTCATATTCTCATATTCTCATATTCTCATATTCTCATATTCTCATATTCTCATATTCTCATATTCTCATATTCTCATATTCTCATATTCTCATATTCTCATATTCCCATATTCTCATATTTTCATATTAAAAAAAACTATTCTCATATTCTCGTATTCTCATATCCTCATATTCTCATATTCTCATATTCTCATATTCTCATATTCTCATATTCTCATATTCTCATATTCTCATATTCTCATATTCTCATATTCTCATATTCTCATATTCTCATATTCTCATATTCTCATATTCTCATATTCTCATATTCTCATATTCTCATATTCTCATATTCTCATACTCTCATATCCTCATATTCTCATATTCTCATATTCTCATATTCTCATATTCTCATATTCTCATATTCTCATATTCTCATATTCTCATATTCTCATATTCTCATATTATTCAATATTGTTTTTTCTCTTTTTTATAGGTATACGAATTATTTTAAATATTAATAGGTACATCGGGAAATAATATATTCGATTTAATAGCCAAATTAAATTAAAATGTGAGAGGAATTGTGAGTACGCTAGCACATTGATAGAATAAAAAGGCTAGACTTTTGTCAGGCCCAGCATGTATTTACGATTGTTCTTGAAGATTTAAAATGTCTTACTGTGTGTACTATTCAATTCTTAAAAAGCTTGTAGTACAGCAGATTAGCTAACCTATTGTGCACTTTTTGACAAAAGCACCAAATTTGGCACGGACGTAGACCGATGTAATATGAACAATTTTGGACGTGGAGCCATCGGCCAACTGCCCCCTGGCGGCCGTGACGGCCATTTTCTAAAATGGCCAAGGTTTTACAGAATGTTTATTGAATGTTTTGAATGAAAACATGCCAGATAATTTGTAAGTTTTATATATTTATTTAATAATTTTATATTTCACATTTCAAATTATATTGAAATTATTAAAATACAATACAAAATATTAATTTAACTTTATAATATGACTGAAGTATATTGTATGTGAAATGTTTAAAGTAATTTAAAGATTAAAGGAAAACTAAGATGTATTACATTCAAATAAACTTTTCCATTTCTGTACATTTTTCATATTGCATTGAAAAATTAAAAGACAAACTATTAAAAATCTGTTTTACAGTCCCAGTACAGTATACTGCCAGTTCAGAACATTCGTTTTAAGAATGCGACTTCAGTTCTCAGAGCACTCCCCGTCGCAAGCACACAGTGGTGTGCATTCCAGACCGGCCTTCTTGCACTTGCACTTTTTCATACAGTCTTTGCATTTGCAGAAGACGAGCTCCCTGCAGATCTGGAGTGCTTCGGGTAGCGTTGTCGACAGAGGTTCATACACGCCGCTGGTCTTGATCCAACCCCAGTCGGTTGGTGATGGCAGTGTTGGTGCAGGAACCAGGGCCTGACCCCAGACATGTGCGCCCTGGTATACTGCTCTCCGGACGTGCTGCTCCAGTGCTGCCCTTGTCAGTAAGACGTTGCTTTTCTTTTCAAACAGTTTGCGACGTGCCTTGTCGATATCGGTGTCTGTGCTTGTTCTGTCATAAAGCAGTATGATGAACTTTTCAATGGTGTGCATGGCGTCTTCATTAATACGATCTGGTGCAGTGGAGAGAAGAGTGAGTGTCTGAGTCAACTCAGATAACACTGTCCACACTGTCCATACTGTCCCCTTTCCACGTCCGGCGAAGCAGGAGACCGTGTCGCAGCAAACTTTATCTAACTTCTGTTGTCTTTCGGGTGTCCACTGGCGGCAGTTGGCCGATGGCTCCACATCCAAAAGTGTTCATATTACATCGGTCTACCTCTGTGCCAAATTTGGTGCTTTTATCAAAAAGTGCACAATATGTTGAAATATCCTAGCCAAACTGCCGCACTATTGTAACAATGTCATCCTCAACTGAAACATTAGAAGTGATTATCTGGATTATGTTGATATTTGTATCCATTCTCTTGACAATAAAATGGCAAATTCGATAATAATAATTTCCCTTATGTCTTTGAAATTCTTATAGTTTTTAAGGTACCAAGGGTGTTATAAGGATAATAACGCACCGAGGTCGGCAATGTACAATCCCGAGGGCCTCTGGCCCGAGGGAATGTACGTCAACCGAGGGCGTCATTATCCTATAACACCCGTGGTGCCTTCATCGTTTAATATCCTGCAAGTCTGTTATTTAATTCAAATTTTTTTTTGACATTTACGATTTATTAATTTGGCATCTATTATGTTCAGAACGATTTGATTTAAAAGAGAGTAAAAATCAAAATTGTTTGTAAACGCCGCCGTTGCATAGAAACCATTTTGTTTGTTAATAACGCTATCATAATTTGCTTGTTTTGGGTTGTATTATAATTTTATAATGCCCTAGGGCGTTATTTTTCATTTAATGTATCTCAAAATAGGGTGGTTATTGTAAAATAACAGACTTGTAGCACATTAACAATTTTTTAACGATGTTTTTGTTGTCCTTTTTGTTCTCCATTACTGTTTACAGTATTGGTAAAGATGTGACAAGAGAGACTGGAAGTTGCGACCAACTGAGAGAGTGCCTATTATAAGGCGGAGTTCTTTTGCCATTCTGCTTTACAAATTCTTATTATAAGGGAAACTATTTCATTTACGGAGGAAGTAAAATGCCTAGATAAGTCACTTAACTGAAACTCCCACTTGAAAAATTATCATTAGATTAATGATAACGTATGGCCGAACTCTTTGGCTTACAGAGACAAGCATGATTGTAAATTGCTGGTGTGATAAGTACCACACCGTAAGCTGATCTGGAGATCCTCCTGGATCTATCCTCTCTCCACATCAACCTGAAGAAAGAGGCTAGGTGGGCAACATACAGATTCCAAAATCGGTTACTAATATGCCGTAGACTAGCATCATGGAACGCAACGGGCTATTAGATGACATAGATAATCACGATATCCTGGGAATACTTTCAGATGTGATGCGTGCTATAACCAACTACGAGCTGCCTTTTAACATCGTGTTTCTTGGAAGAGACGAATGGAGTTGGAGTAAGACAGAAGACAGCTGTTAGTTCACATACGGCTTTAAAACTCCTGAAGGAACTGGAGCCGGATAATGCAACTGCGTTTCAAAGGCAAGAATAACTTCGAACCTGGGGAGTAGTAATTCGGCTGTTTTTTAGACTGAAATGTATGTCACTGAATTGTGTGTACGGAGAATGGAAGAGACGCATCCCAGACACAGATCAATATAAATCTTAGATAGCCAAGCAGCTTTTAGAGATGCTGGATAGTATCGTTGAATTTCTAAAACAATTTGGTATTGTCAGAGGGCTCTAACTCGATTGGACAGAAAAACAAGTGACTCTGGTCTGGATGCAGACCCACTCTGGCATAGAAGGCAACAAGACAACCGACTCTTTAGTCAGAGAAGGTGCGGTACCGAAGTTTATTGGCATAATTTCAAGTAGCGCCAAATTAACTATCTTAACTTGGACTGAGAGAAAAATATTTCAGTACCAGGTTCATTCAAAGGAACTTATTAGTCTTTTGAAATCAACACCTAAAAAATTATTGGTTAAATAGGCTAGACCTGAGAATTCTGATTCGGTTCTTGACGAATTTTCAATGATGGTGAAATATAGTAGTTTAGTCATTATTTCGTTATATGTTTAATTAGAAAAGAAAATTTCGCTTCCGTCATCGAACATCTGCTTCTTTTTTTTTTAATTGAAGGTTAAGCTGTCCAGTAACAAAAAAATATTATCAGCTTGAGCGGCGGTTACTAGAAATGCGTAGCAAACTGGATTTTTTAAATAGCAGAAGATCAACTGCTTATTGGGTTCATGATTAATTTATATCGTGGGGTTATCAGAGAAGGATTGTCGATGTTAAAATAAAAGAATAATATATTATATGTAGCGTAATATACAACATAACTACTACAAGAATTATTAAAATGTAATAATAGCAAAAGAGTACATAAAAAATATAGCTTATTCATAATACCTACAAATCTGATATGAAAATTTGGTACGTATATATTTAAATGTCTTTTATTATTGTTAACAGTTAGATAACATCCTTTGAATCTTCATCACCAATATATTTGTGGTTATCTTCGACCTCGACGCCACTATACTTTCTGTGTCTTCTTCGAGAGTGACATCATCGACTCGTAATGGTGCTTGTCCTTCTAAGTACCAAAGAGCCCAACGAAGAAGAATGCAGTGAGGATCTGTATCATTCTGTTACATTGCACTATCACGATAATTAATAAAACAATGTTAAAACTCCTATCCGCCTGTAGCGGATTTAAAAATTAACAATAGAATTAAAAAATGCTGTCCTCATGGACCTAAAACTAATTCATATGATACTTAGAAACCAATCACTGGTTGTAGCACTGAATAAATTTGGGCCGTTGACTCGGGTGAAAAGCTAAACGAAAAAACCCGTACGAGAACTGCCGACCTGGTGGTCTCCCTGACGCCAGGAGAATGTGGTGGAAAAAGGATAGGGTTTAAAATGTTTGGGGGTGGGGAAATGGTAGGTTGTGGTATAGGAAAGTATGGCTAGGGAAGAGGTTGCCGGAAGATGGGCAACGCCTGGTATGGTAGGGGGTGTTTGATCTGGAATGGGGTATTATGCATTCTGATTTGAGTTATGTTGCTGGTTAGTAGACTATCGCCAAGTTTGAAGGTGTAGAATTTTTGGGAGATTTCTTGGACGTAATCCGCTAGTGGGGTTATGTCGTGACATCGTGCGTATAGATCTCTGAGGGAAGTGTATCTGCCGGAATCAGATATGAGGCGCATAAATTTGTGTTCGAGAACTCGAAGTTTTCGCACTGTCGTGGCCGGAATGCTGCACCATACCGGCGCCGCGTATGTGATGGCCGGCCTGATCACCATCGTGCACAACAGTTTCTTATTTGTCCTATTAAGTCCACTATCCCTGACCAGGAGCAGAAACAGACTCCTGGACATGGAGTAGACCTTGCCACACCTTAACCGACTGAGCTACCGTGACATGAATTGATTTTTTTTTTTTTTTGTAAAGATAAGTAATCTTTACTGTTAGAGGCATACAATTTTTGAAAGAGTTCGAAATGGGCTTAATTAACGCAAGTATAATTGAGTAAAGCAACTTGTGGAGTGCACACTTTTCATTTATATCTGGAAAATTCGTTTCTCTCAAATATTACATTCCCTAAATTAACTTATAGCCATTCAAAAATGTACAACTTCTAAAAATTGTAACTGTAAATGTCAAATCGTGGGTATTTTATTTCATCAGATAACATAAATTGAGAATAAATGAGGCATCTGATTTAATTAACAGTTAAGTTAAAAAGTAAATTGTTAATATACTAGCTTTAATTTGCTTTATTACATAGCATTCTTACTAATCAGCTTGATTCACAATACATAAAGTTAACTAATCCCTCAATGCCTCTACCGATCTCAAATAACCATTAATTATTAATGCGATTTACCGTTAATCGTTTTTTTGTACCAAATGGATGTAGAAACAGATCTAAGGTTCGAATTAATGTGGCATGTCCACAACTTAAATTAGTTTAAATATGAGTGAATTATTCTACCCCGTGCAGGCCCGGCTTTAGACATCTGTGACTAGTGAGGAAATTTAATTTGCCGTCCTCAATCGTTGCACCATTTTCAAAAAATGAATGTATTTTTCCCAAACATTGAATTAAAAAACTCGTATTGTAATAGAAAAAAAAAAAAGAAAAATATGAACTCAAAGTAATACTACTTTTTGGTTTCAACAAAAACATCAATAATAAGTTTCAAACATAGTTTTTCTAATATAAAAAAACGAATGTTAACTTATAGTGGTAGGCCAGTCACCAGGGATTTCCATAGTGCAAAGTTAAATAAAAATTGCAAAAGTTTTTAAATTTTGTAGTAAAAAAATAATAAATCCGGTTTTCCGAAATCCTTTTCCGCCCCGGGACATTGTTAAATTAACAAAAAACGTAAGTTTGTAATAACTTTTTGAAAAAAATTCCGAAATTTATGCAAACCTTAGAGAACATTTTAATAAGTATTTGACATTTCCTATCAAGTTTGCACATTGCTACGTTGACCGAATCATTACAAATAGTTTTTTATTAACTTTATTTTCATATATTTAGTCGATTAAAAATTGTGAAAGTTATGCAAATGATTGTTTATACCACAGAATAAGCACAGTAAGCTAGAACCACCTTTTAATGAAATATGCATGCACTTTCTCAATTCCTACGGGAAATGGTAGCTTTATCTGTCCCGAAACAATTCCCGTAAAATTTGAAATCATTCCCTTGGCCGTTTTCTAGAAAACTCACTTTTAATTTTTTTTTTTTTGAAAACTGATTTTTTGCATTGTTAAAAACAAGAATCTACTACATTTTTGAAATCTCTGAATACCCGGACATATTTCAAACAACCTATCAGTTAAGTATCAGTTATCTTCTTCAATCCGTGATTCTTACGTTTATACAATAGACAAAGACAATATCTATTTTCATCTTGCGTTTTTGCATGATTGCTTTGATTTTAATCATGGTCACAAAAAAGTTTCACTCTTGGAGTCTTGGATTATTTGCCTAGTGAATTCTAAAGAGTAACTGACCGAGCGACGCCAATATTCTTTGGCAATGATGACGGTCTCAGATATCTAAGGTCGAGCAGGACTACTGCTCTTTACCCTAGTAAATCGCTGTAGACCTGGACCGGCCTCGTGCGGGGTGGGCGAGCTTACTTTACAATAACCCCACTCACAAATGTGAGCGGTGTGGATGATTTCGACCCACCTCCCCGGGTCCTGGCTTGTTGGACCTTGCTGGCTAAGGCCTTCATCCTCTGGCGCTCTTCTGTCTTGATTATCTTTCTTCGCCAGCTTGTCACCCCCCGGGTCATCTGTCAGATCGGAAACTTTGAAGTATTTTTGGCTGGGATTGACTGCCGGTACGCAGAATGTCAATTGACATCCTGCCATCCGGATCATCGGTTAGGTAGGGATGAGCTATGTAGCTCGAGGAAGTGAAGACTTAAGTGCTTTGGTAGCACTTTCGGTCTGCACGGAGCTAGGTGACTAAGGGTACTGGACGGCGTTTCGTCCGGCACCTGCAGGGTAGTGGGTGGATGGTTGGGTTATCGTCATGTCTCTTCTGTGGGTTGTCTTCATCGGCGGTGGTATGGTTCTCATATTCACCCGTTATCTCACTGAGCGAATGGAAAGTTTACTCAGACGGCCAGTAGAGGTGCTCGGATTTCCTTAGCAAATCCAGTTACGCAAATAGTAATGTTATTCATTGGTTACGGATATATTGGTAGACAAAAATTGCTGTCATTCAAAATAACATAAGAATAGATCTAATGATTTTGTCTAAATTGACTACTTGGAAAGTTTATATAACCCGATTATTATCAAAACGTCTGGAGTTGTCGAGCATGAAGGTTTCTTGTATGTTATTTCCCCAAACTTGCCTTAAGTTTAAATTTGTATTGGAATGTTTAATTTTACTTTCTTGATTGACATATTAACAAGCTTATCAATGCAAAAAATCAGTTTTCAAAAAAAAATTAAAAGTCAATTTTTTAGAAAACAGCCAAGGGAATGATTTCAGATTTTACGGGAATTGTTTCAGGACAGATAAAGCTACCATTTCCCGTAGGAATTGAGAGTGCATGCATATTTCATTTAAAGGTGGTTCTAGCCTACTGTGTAGGGTCACAAACCCGCTTGTAATTTTGCATAACTTTTTCTACCCTGGAAGTTTTTTTTCACAATATTTTTATCTGGCACTGCCACGATTTTGGCAATTTAAACAATATATGGGAGTCTAAACAATTGCGAAATTCTTAAAATTAGATTGCGAATGTTTGCGACATTAATAACTGACATAATCTGAATTTGCAACCTTGTAAATGTACCTGAACTTAATTAAATTACCTATTATTTAAAAATGAAGTAATGTTTGACAAAAAGAATTGAAAAAAGGTGCAAATTTCATAGAACATCAAATGATGTGTTGAAATACTCCTGTGAATTTTCAACCTCGCAAAACATCCGGAATATATTTTATCTATTTTCGCTATCCTTGCCAGATATTTTGCAGTTTATTTAAAATAAAGCATCAAAATAGGTGAATAAGGAATTCTCTGGCTGCAGCGATTTTATTGTTTTAATTTGATGTAGGTATAATAAAATGTGCTATGAGAAGCTTTGAATTAAATGGCCCATTGCTTTGGTGACATTACAGTTGGTGACAGTTGGTGCGACGGCGGCATGTAACATTATATCTAAATAAAATAAAATGTGACCCGATAAAACATCTGTGACATTTTGAAAAAATATATGTATTCTTAATAATATTTGTACCAACTTTCTGTTTTAAAAAATTAAAGTTCATTAGCGTCCCTTAGAACTGGCGCCCTGGGGCAGTCACCTAATTTGCCTACTGTATAAAGCCGGACCTGACCTCGTGGACTTTTCAAGATTTGGTTACACAAAGACAGCAGAAAGAAAGTTTCTAAACGTGACTATAATATAAACAAATGAAGTTAAAAAAATGTTTAACATCTTAATCGAATGACATTATAAAGTGCTTGGATTATGGTGAAACCAGTCAGTATCTCCAGACAGACATTTTAATTAATCATTATAATTTTACTTACAATTACAATCGGTTATTTTTACACATTGGACGTTTAAAGGCATATTTATTAACATAATAGTTATTATCTTGACAACCATTTATATGTTGAAAATACCGTCTCTACAGCTTTATTTAGAAAAAGTTTTAATTCATTCTGATAGATGAATAAATCAATTACAAAATATGATAGGTTTGTGAAGGTATGCTTATCGAAGCGCATTTGGGTCCCGTTTTCTGCGAAAGTTATTAGTAATGCCTAATATAATGAGCAGAAGTTGCGGTCAGGCGTAGTCGATTGCGAATATCTATTTGATTAACGATTTGCTCGAATACGTCACAATTCATTTTTACGTGGTGCTGGGTGAATCTTATCACTTTTGTCCAAATCTTAATAGCCCAGTCAATGAATATGCGACACTTTTTGACGTCGGGACTTTGTTAGGAGTAATTAGTAGGTAAACATACTAAAAGTCCCCGCCCCTGGGAGGTGAGCTTACGGTGGGAGGGGGTGGAAGGTCCCATTTTTGGGTTTTTCGATTATATCTCGAAAACGGTGGACTCTAGAAAAAATATGTTCTAAGTAAAAATGAAAGCTAATTAAATTTCCTATAAAATTGTCTGCATACATATTTATCGAATATGGTCATTTAGTGATATAGCAGTTTCCTACTTTTTCTTCCTCATTTTAAAGTATAACAAACCAATAGCCTCAGAAAAAAATTTCAGCTCAATTGAATTAATAGCCACAGAGATATTCGCATTTGAACAGAAACACGCTCGGCCGGCCAACAGTCCGTAGAGTGACGTCACTTGGCGTGCGCCGATACCTATATTAAAGCAGCGATTTCGTAAGTCTATCGTGTCGTTTTTTTTTGGCGTAGAACCAGGTCAAACATGTTAGGTTCCTTTGAGTATGTCACCGGGCATATGAAATCATATTTTACGACATTTTTTGTGGTCTCGAACTTTTTAAATCAGTAAAAAGTGAAAAAAATGTATTTTTAAATAAAATTGTTTTTTTTTGTTTCCACCGCCATATCTTTAAAACTATTAAAGGTACCGAAATTTGTTTTGTGTCAAATTAAAGTACACACTGTAGCGCTTTTACCAATATAAACGGTTTGGGCACAATTCGCACTTTCATTTCTCTAAAAATCAGATAAACTAAAAATATATATTTTATGTATTGAAATCTTCACCAATCGATAAACTTTTTTATTTTTGAAAATATTTACATACATGCAGCGAAGGAAATAAAGCCTAATAATCACAAAAGTTTTTGAAACAATATATTTTTTCCTAAAATGTACCGTGTGGCAATAGCGATTTTTTTTAATCAGCGCTAAATGCGACATTGGGACACAATTAATACACCTCGCATGCAAGGTTGGTCAGATTAGTTGCGTAGAAGTGGCGGTTGTCGAAAATCATTAAGTATTCATTGTTCGGATAAAAATTGTGACAATCGAAAATGTGCTTGTTTTAAGGAAGGCCTAAAATGTTGCAACGAGTGCAAATGTCGTTCCTGTAACAACGTTATTAAAGATTTCGAGGCAGATATGAACGAATTAGAATGCTATTAATGTAGGGCCTACATAAACTACATACTACATATTTATCTATCCAAATAGAAAATTTATTTCAACAACAAAACTCATTTTATGCGTACGTTTTTACTTTCATTCTTTTAAAAATGTCTAATAAACTTACTAATTAGGTGGGTAGTTAGTAACACTGATTGATATTTATAGATTAGGTATTTATATCTACCTACCTGTCTTTTTATTATTAAAAGGAGACTATTTTATATTTATTGTACAATATTAACAACATATGATCAATACTACTGTACAATATATGAAATATTGAACAATAATATTGATCCCCTAGATGCTTTTGATCACTACTGATTTTGTATCTATTGATATAAGTTAAACTACTACATGCACCCCGACCGGGACCGTCAGATCGTGGCAGTCGGCAGCCTTGCTACAGCCGAGCGCGCAAGAATATGACTTTGGCCTGTTAAAAAAAATCGCTGACTCAATACTATGAACGGGACATGAAGAATTTTTATCCTAAAAACTTTTTTCAACTATTGGCTTCAATTTGTACGGCATGTATATACAAATTTTCATAAATAAATTTTTTTCTGGATTATCTAAAATTACGCTACTGAAAATAACAAGTTTGAGTTTCCTATTATTTTTCCAACTTAAAAAAAAATAAATCGGGTTCGCGTGGGACGTTGTTCGCAGCGCTATTGTGTCTACTTTAATCTAAAAAAAAAATAGCTTGATAGCACAAATATTTTCAGAGATATAGCGGTGGAGACGTTAAAAAACATATTTCATTAAAAATCTATTTTTTTGAGTTTTTCCGAAATAAAAAAGTTCTCGACCACCAAACAATGTCGTAAAAAATGATTTCGTGTACACGATTATCTTACTAAAGAATCCCACTAAGTCTGGTTTGGTTCTACGCCGGTGTTTTTTTTTCTCGAAAACTAAGCGACTTTACTTCCAGGTTTTACTCTACTAACTTGCATTCACTGGGCGGTTCAGCCATCTGACGTCACAACTCGACTACATGGTTATCCCGAGCGTTTTTAAGCGCGCCGACTTTAATAATTTTTTTATACATGAAGGCGGCGTCAGTAAATTCTAATTTTTGGCATACTTACTATACTCACCAAGCTCTTTCAGAATATGTAATAATAAAAAATTGTTAAATGAGCCTATTTCCAACGGTTTTCGAGATATACGTTATTGAAAATCGATAATTTTCGAAAAAATCATTTTTTAATATCAAATTGAAGGAAATTTAATGCTCTACAACTTCGTTTATGACAACGATCGGGGGAGGACTAAAAGCAAATTTTTGACAAAAAGAGTTTTTCCTAAAATTATCGATTTTCAATAATGTATATCTCGAAAACCGTTGGAAATTCGACAAATATGTATGAAAACAATTTTATAGGAAAAATTAGCTTTCATTTTTATTTAGAACATATTTTTTCTAGAGTCCACCATTTCCGAGATATAATCAAAAACCCAAAAATGGGACCTTCTCCCCCCTCCCGCCGTAAGCTCACCTCCCAGGGGCGGGGACTCTTAGTATGTTTAACTATTAACTACTCCTAACGAAGTCCTGAAGTCAAAAATTCTCGCATATTCCATGTATTCTACACCTTTTGAGGATTGTAAGGTGATTCGTTACTCTTAGAAATCAGTCCTGGAATCTATAGTAGAGCGGCAACCCGGAAAGAAACGGCTATTAGTGAAAACATCTTGTAATTTGGTATACTGATTTCTGCCATTAAAGCGACTATTTTTTCTAGCAACGCCTCCGGTTTCAAGATGGCGGCCGATTTAGAAAATTTAAAAGAACGAGTTTTCTGTCTAAACTATTGATGTTACAAAAAAAAAGTTGTTAAAAGAAATTGTTCCAAATTAAATTCTGAATAAAAAAGTTTAATACAGCTTTTTATTTAAATAAAGATAAAAATAAAGGCGGTACATAGAAAAATATAAAAAAGTTACTTTTTATTTATAATCTCCGATTAAAGAACTTATATCTAGATACATAATGGCATTGATTTATTTGTTGCTGAAAGACTCACAATCTAAGGCACTTCTTCCCATAAGTTTCTGATTGGCCCATCGGCTTATTCGCGGCTGTTTTCTACACGATCGGTTCAGTTTGATTATCATAATCTCAGTTTGATAGTGTCCGCCATTAATGTCAATAAATGTTTTTCGTGTTCTCCGATCAAAAAGTGGTGAAAAAATAATTTTATTTTAAGTTGTGATTTGCTTAATACCTAAGTACCTAATATTCTCTATATATTTACACAGTTTAGTGAAAATTTAATGCTACATGTTGAAGTGCTGTGCCGTTTGCAGAAGGCAGTTTATAAAAGAAGAAATTCGGTCGATTCATAAGTAAGTAGGTCATAGTCGTAACATGATGGCGTTCAGTTTACAGGTGTAATAATAATATTATAAATAATAATATCCTTTCAATACATATTTCCCTTGAATAAAACATCTCTACCTATTATATTTTTTAAATCTGCGGTTATGTTCATAGAGGTTAACCAACAATTATTACATAAAATATGTACAATATTGTACATTTTCCCTTCTACACATACCCGCCACTGTTGACTATGGGATGTGATGTTCATTTATCCATTTAATGGACATATAATATGACTATGTTAGGAGCAAATAAGGTATATGAAGAAAAGATAGCAATTATGTATCTAGATATAAGTTCTTTAATCGGGGTTTATAATTTACAAGTTCTTCAACTAAATAATTACTGTTACAGAAGAAAATTGTTAAGAAAAATATTCTACATTAAAATTTGAATAAAAAAACTGTATGCAATATGTTTACCTAAGACTAAAAATAAAGCCGCTGCACGGAGAAATATTAGAAAATGATTTTACGTATATTTTACAATCTAAAGCAATAATTATAATGTTCATGATGAGTATTCCTATCCGAGAAACTGAAGACACATTATTTTTCAACATAAAAATAATTTAATAAAAATAGGTACAGATTTTTTTAGTTAAATTTATATGCTTTTTTTAAGTTTTTGCAAAGTAACGTGCATTACAATCCGGCTTATTTTACAACCACATTTGGTTTCAATGCATCCTTTTTTTGCAACTGCAAAGGCTTTAGGTACCTTCAGAAGTGTTGACCATTTTAGCACCCAAACATTTTCGGACAGGTACCATACCCATTTTTAAAGATTAAGCAAAATCAAATTTGATGTCAGAGACTGTCCCCAAATATGCCCATTTTGGAAGCTAGCCCGTAAAATGTGTTGCCCTGAAGCATCCTTTGAAGGGGGGATGTTACACGTTGTCCTGTTCTTGGAAATAAACAGTTCCTTTCGTACCCGATCTATTTCAGTGCAGGCAGAAGTATTGCAGTGCATTAACAATCCGTTGGAATAAGTTTAAAATTTTATCAGGAATATTTTCTTGAGGTTTCGAAATGAACGTGAAAGCTTCTGTTATTTCTGGATATATTTTCCATGTCTTCCAAGCAGTCACTTTTCCTTTTCCAGAAGAAAAGGAAGCGGTATTATATCCCGTTAGGGAGTGGAAACCTCGCAATGCATCACACTTGCTTTCTCCTAGTTTTTGTGCTATCTCATGCACCTTTAATACTCGAACATATTTATTAGCCTCAAACTGTATATTTAAACTATTTAGCCCTTCTTTATACATACAGTAAAAAAATGAAACTACCAGTATTACTACGTCAGCGTCGACAGTTTTAATGCAAATGTCCCTCCAACCTTGTTGAACACAATAATTAATATGCAATAGTCTTGTATCTGCTTCTTCTTGGTTGCAGTATTGCAATAACTATTTTTTGCAATGTCTTCGCCAACAGTTGACACAATTTCGACAGAATTAAAGTTATTAGATGTCATATTTGAAAATAAACAAAATAATTCTGTTTTATTTTCAGCGTTTTTCAGAAATTCTGACCAATTCCTTGGTAGTATATTGTTATTGCAGACTTGCGTTCTTATTCCGACTCCTCTAGTTTCTCTCGTACTTATGTCTCGTATGGATTTTTAAACTGTCCTTTTTGTACACATCTCATAATATGTCGACACGTTTAGCTTTTAAATTGACAATATAATGTTTAATATGTACCTAAGAAACTTTTTCTAAATATTCTTCAGATTTCGAAACACCTTTAGGCAAAAGTAGATGGACTAAAGTAGGGCCGTGGTAAATTAGGCAGCCGTAGTTACTTTCCGTTGTAATATATGTCTCATTTTCACTTAATAATGGTATATTTTGTATATTTTGTCTACGCGATATGCTTACAGGAGAGATATAAAATGTTATGCCTTTTAGCCTTTTCATTTATTCTATAATTCAACTCTGACTGTTACTTATGGTCAAAGGATAATTATTATGACAAGTATGGGACATTACTTTGCGTATTTTGTAAAATATCAGAAGAAACTGGCTTTGTGATATTTTACCACGTAGAGTCTTAATTTTCAGTTTTAGAAAAAACTTTCTATTTCAAAATTTAATGCGGAATAATTTTTTTTAATAATAACTTTTTTTCATAAAATCAATAGTTTAGCTAGAAACGTCATCTTTTAAATTTTCTAAAACAGCCGCCATCTTTAAACCGGAAGCCATTTTGATTTGGGCTGCTCGGAAAAATAGTCGTTTTAATAACAGAAATCACTGTTCCAAATTACAAAATTGTTTAACTAATAGCCGTTTTCTAAGGATTTTTACTATGTTTGCCGCCACACTAATATGACAATTTTAGAGTTGATCTCGTCACTTTCTGTGTTGTAATTGGGGTCCTGAATAAATGTGAGGAACTATGTGAAGTTCCTTAAAAATTAGTTATCGATTCAACCCACAGATTCTCATGAGGTATTGTTGAACAACTTAAAGAAAAAGAGTTCATGTATTAAATTCACGCATGTATATTTTGAATATAATTTTTTTTTTTTTTGTAAATGTGTATAACGGTAACAAAGTTTATCCCTAATTAAATCAGTGTATAAAACAAATAATTTCTGCATAACATTGGGCTCCATTGACTTCGATACATTTTATTAATCTGGTGCTAAAATATCTCCTTACTTCAAAAAAAACCGCTGCCCAAGGAATTACTACTTCCACATCCAGATTCTCTATCCAAGTCACTCACAACGAAAAATAATTGTTTATGGAACTTTAATAATATAATATTTGAAATCCTCTACCCCAAAAACCCATAAAACGATACCCCACATCGGTAGTGGGGTGGGGGGTGGTGATAGGGGGGTGGTAGTGGGGGATGGATGAAGTAAAAAATATTTTGAGGTTTCTGATTCCTGTACATAGGTACACTAAATCACAATTTTTTTTCATCCCTTTTAATAAGGGGGTCGGGGGTGGTAATGGGGGTGGCTAATTCCAAAAATTTTTTTGAGACCTTAGCTTCTCTTGTATATACTAAATACCAATTTTATGGACTCTTACCTACTTGATTGACCTATTTACCACAAATTTACACCAATTTACCCCCCAACCCTTCGACGGAACAAGATGAAAATATAATCTAGTTCTAGATATCGTTAAAGTACATATGTGTACCAAATTTCAAGTTAATATCTTAAACGGTTCCAGAGTAAACGTGCGCACAAAAAAAAGTTACAGACAGACCGACAGACAGACAGACAGACATTTTTTCCGCTCAAACTTAAAATCTCGACGTTTCATGACTATTTGGACAATAAAAATTTTAAAAAATTTTTTTGTCGTTACTATACTTCCACTGGACGTGGAAGTAATATGTTGTGCTGGGTTTATTTGTGAGATGGGTAACACTAAAATATGAAATACCATTTAGCCGCTTTTTCGAATTTCAGTATCTTGAGAAATAGGCACTCTAGAGCAATGTATTAGGAGTACCGTTTTTTGCGTAAAAATTATTGAAAATTAAAAGAAAACCAAGAAAAAAATATTGGCGTACAAATTGGGCGGAACTACTTCACCTTCCTCCCTATTGTGGACCCATGGCAATAGTGAGGAACCAGTTCTTGAGCTGATATTATGTGTCTTAGACCACTAACACTATCTACCAAATATTGTAAAAAAATATTAAGTAATTTTAAAATAATATGTGAAAATATTTTTTTAATTTTTAATTTCAACACCCTGTACCTTAGTAAGGAGGCACATTTTATCTAAGTATTTTTGGTTAAATCTTCGTATTTTGGTCAAAGGTTTCTTCAATTAGCGTATGATCAATTACACAGGTTTGAGAGGTTTTGTTGTGTGGAGTTATTTCCGAAGTAATTTTTCTCGCTGAATCCGAATCTGGCCTTAGAATTGGCTCACCGCGTCAGAATTTTGAAATATTTGAGATTTAAGCACTTAAAAAATGGCTTTCTTGTCTACTTTTGAGGTTATGTATGGGATTCAAAAATGTTTTCAGCTTATTTCTGATAAATACATCATTTAGTACCATTCCTACTCTTTAAAATAAGCTTTCGAATGGTTATCTACGATGTTTCCTCGCAAGGTTATAGCCATTTTGAGGTGACATGAATTTGAAACAATGATCCCCTACAATTCAACAATCTTAATCAAAGCACTCCAAACGAATTAAGATTTAAAGCTTAAAAAAAATCTCTCTCGCACATGGATTGGGTAAGATTGTTGGATTGTAGGGGATCATGGCTATAACTTTGCGAGGAAACATCATAGATGACCATTTGAAAGCTCATTTTAAAGATGAAGGAGGGTACTAAATCATGTATTTTTATTAAAAATAAGCTGAAAATTTTTTTGAGTTCTACACATAATGTCAAAGGTTGCCAAAAATGCCATTTTTTAAGTACTTAACCTCAAATATTTCAAAATCCTGACGTGATGGGCCAACTCTAAGGTCATATTCGGATACAGCGCGAAAAATTACTTCAAAAATGACCCTCAGCTGCCCCACATTCAGACCACTTTATTTGCAGACCTCTGTTATTAATGAAACACCCTGTAAAGTGAAAAACTTTTTTTGGGTGGTTTTTACTTTTTCTGCCCTTCTTGGGAAGCTCTTGAGGTATTTACTGATACTCACACACCTACCACCAAAGATGCAGTCTTCTACTGGTCATGGTAATTTCAGAACTTCTCTGACTGCACTATGCCCTTTCACATCATCTCATACGTTTTCAAATTAGAGACTATAAACATATGATAGTGGCCGTAAATAGACTTCTATACTAAATATATATACACTATATATTTGTATTTATAAAGAATATAATTGCTTTTATTCCTTTATTTCTAATTATTATTTATTTGCAGTGGTATAGCAAAGAAAAACAAAATATTCTTAAATTGCAATGCGGATTGAAAATATAAAAATGGGAGCAGAAATGGAGAATTACTTTCAACTTTATGCCTTAGTGTATTCGAAAGTCTGGGTATGGTAATGGAATTGCCTTTAAGGCGTTTGTTCGAGTCCTCTTTTTCAAACACAACACCGATCTTAAATTAGTATCCTTCGTATTTACGTTCAGAGTTTGCTTTTTATTATGAGGTAAATATATTTTTAAATTATTGAAAATACAAGGATTCGTTTCTGAGATTTGTGTTTTATAAAAGCGTTGTTATTTTAACATTTTAATAAGAAAATTCTCCATCTTGGAATAAAGTTCTTGAAAGCTATGTGTATTCCTTTAATAGAGTTCTGAATAATTTTGGTTCAATTATATACTCAAACGTAATAATAACAAGATAAAGTGAAGAAATTTATATGACATTGATTCTTGATATACTTCGGACACCATTTTTTAGTGGCAATTGTGGCAACTTTATACTATTATTTTTAGTTCACCAAGAGACCAACACATTAATCGACTAAATGTCTTGCAAAATAAACGGGGATATGAAAAATCTTTCATTTAAGGAATATATACATGTTCATAAGCAAGACGGTAATTACTTCCACGTCCAGTGGAAGTACAGTAACGACAAAAAAATTTTTAAAAATTTTTATTGTCCAAATAGGCTTAAAATGTCATGAAATGTCGAGATTTTAAGTTTGAGCGAAAAAAAAAATTCTGTCTGTCTGTTGGTCGGTCTGTCTGCCTGTCTAACTTTTTTTTGTGCGCACGTTTACTCTGGAACAGTTTAAGATATTGACTTGAAATTTGGTACATATATGTACTTTTACGAGATCTAGAACTAGATTATATTTTCATCTTGTTCCGTCGAAGGGTTGGGGGGTAAATTGGGGTAAATTTGAGGTAAATAAGTCAATCAAGCAGGTAAGAGTCCATAAAACTGGTATTTAGTATATACAAGAGAAGCTAAGGTCTCAAAAAAATTTTTGGCATTAGCCACCCCCATTACCACCCCCACCCCCTTATTAATGGGGATGAAAAAAAATTGTGATTTAGTGTGTGTACAGGAACCAGAAACCTCAAAATATTTTTTTTACTTCATCCACCCCCACTATCACCCCCCTATCACCACCCCCCACCCCACTACCGATGCGGGGTATCGTTTTATGGGTTTTGGGGCAGAGGATTTCAAATATTATATTAATAAAGTTCCATAAACAATTATTTTCACATACAAAGTTTTTTCGTTGTGAGTGACTTGGATAGAGAATCTGGATATGGAAGTAGTGATTCCTTGGGCAGCGGTTTTTTACTATTAAGATTTCGTATTGAAAAATGTTTCAATAAAAATTTCATTGCAATTTTCGTATTTCCCATATGAATTCAATCAATTTTTTATTTACAAGTAAAGGAAATATTAAATAAACAATTATACAGACATACAAAACAAAAAAAGTTTTCCAGTACCCAATAGACTACTATATCTAAACGTATTTTGGGGCGCTGAACCTGAATCCGAGGTCAGAATTGACCAATCACGTCATGATTTTGCCTTAACCTCCAAAAACAGGTAATAACCAGCCGAAGCTTAAGTTATAAATAAATTAAAAGGCTAAACGAGCTAACCACTTTACATGTACTTTGGGGCACTGAAACCGAATCCTAGGTCAGCATTGACCCACCACGTTAGAATTTTTATACAACCTCAATTTTTTTTTTATAAAGTTCATTATGGCCTTCTATTGTAGCGAACTCTCTTACTATCGCAATGGCATTCTTTTCTCTTCTTTGTATTTCCTGGTATATCCGGTTTCAACATCTAACAGCCATCATATTTTCATCCCATCATCCTTGATCTCGACGCTTCATCTCGCGAATATCTTGATGAAACCGCCTCCTTTGCTCTTCTCTATAATGTTCTGGACTTCTAGGAAAGAAATTTATATGGGAATACAAGAAGCCACTATATTTTTGTAGTCTGGGTTCTTCGAGTATCCAAGAAATCCTTCAATGACGTTTCTAAAATTTACCCACACTGCTTTTTCAAGGTCATCCATTGTGTTTTTTGCAAAATGTTCATCTCGAATTTGAGGTCGATCAAATATTCCCTCTTCTATTTTCGTTCAGATAGTTAAGAAAATTTCTCTTCCAAGTATTTGAAACAGGTACCTTCTTTGTCCAATGCTTTTAAAAATTATTTCGTGATAGAAGAGTTGTGTCATATGCATAGGATAATAACTTACAATTTAGGTCTAAGAGAGGTTTAAGTCTTAAGAGATGAACATTTTGAGAATACAATTGATGACTCTAAGAGAACAGATGGGTTAGTTTTAGAAACGTCATTGAAGGATTTCTTGGGAACTCGAATAACCCAACCTCTCAAAATTTGATTCTTTTCCAGTTACAATATATTTTTTTAGGTTCCACGCCTATTTTGAGGGTGGCACCTAAAAAAATATATTGCAAACCTCCCTATAATATGGAAACTTTTCTTTGATACATTTACTACTAAATCGATAAAAAGAAATGAAATTTAATTCATATGAGACTATTTCCAAATTAAAACCACTAGTTACTGTACTATCTTGTGATACTAAAAACAGTTTAGGGTAGTTTATAATTATATTATTATTCTCATTTTTGTTTATAATAATTTTTTTGGTAAAACGTAAAGTTTTCGAGTTATTAATGAAAAATCGTTCTAAAACATGCATTTTTTAGATGAAGAATCAACATTTTCTATCAAGAATAACTCAAAAAGTATTGACTAATCGAAAAAATTTTATAGAACAGTTATTGCTTAGAATTCATTCCTCTATCGATTTCTGCAGTTACTTTAAACATAATAATTTTCACCCCCGGGAAGGGGTGGCATCCACCCCCAGGGTAAAAGCATACATCGGCACTATATAACTTTTGTACCTTGAACCAATTACTGTCCAAATTTCACGTTAATTGGTTTTATCCGAAAACATTCTGAGCGAAAAACCTTCAAACACTACTAAATTAACATTTTCATGAATATTGGAAAAAAAGAACAAAAAAATAGATTTTCCCTGTAAAAGTTGTTATTATTATTTAAAAAATATAAATAATTATCAGCCCCGACTGTGAAAAACATTTTTGAACTGAAATTTTCAATTAAAGCAACTCAATATTTTATAAATATCGCGAAAAAGAATTTTTAAAATACATTTTTTTGTAAATAGTGCTATTATTGTTTAAACAATATAAAAAAATATTTGCGCCACTTGGGATGTTTTTGATTTCGAATAATATTAAAAAACACACATTAAAAAAAATGATCGAAATCGGAGCTGTTGCTGAGAATCAAGAGGTTTTGACGATTTTTCGGCTTCATTGACTTGACTAATACTCAATTTTGCTTAGTTCTACATCGGATGAGCACTTTTGGTCAACGTATCACAATATGAAGGACCTCATTAACGAACTATTGCTTTAAAGTAAGTATTCAACCACCCTGCAGTAAGAAACTAAAATTTGTAAAGAGAAAACAGACAAACCAGGGCATATCCACGAGCACATTTCAACATTTCAAACAATAATTGCAAAACAACGTCCGCTATTTTTTATTCCTTCGAAGCAGAGTTAATCATCAATTGGAAACTTTCTAGCTACCTGCTACCTGTTATGTTGTTGCAATAGCATATGACTATAATCTATTAACAAATAGTGACTGAAGTATATAAAATGAGTAATTAAGGCACCGCCTCTACACGTCTCAAGGAATGCTACTGTATCTGGATCGTAATTTGTAAACGTATTGCAAGCCCCAGGCATGCATACATTTCTATTTATTATTATGTACTCGATATCACTATCGTGTTTCTCGGTAGAACTGTGGTGTGGCAGAACAATAGTCGATAGTAATATCAACTGTGATTCGAAATGACTGTTAGAGTGTTTTGTTCATTTTGGGAATACGAAAAAATGCTTGTAATTTCTTCAGTTGTGTGAAAGTTAAGAGGAAACTGAGTTAAATCTTATTCTGTGCATAATTACAATTATTACACCGGCACACACAAAAAAAATCTAGTGCGAGAAAGCATATATTCCCATGCATTTTGACCTGCTGAACACGAATTCGATGACCGTTTTGCCCGATTGGCTCTTGCATTTTTCCTAATCTCAAAAAATATCTTAAGAATGCCCAAAAAATCTCAAGCAAGTAAATAAAAAGCTTAAATGATCTATTTTCATACGAATTTTGGGGCGCTGAGATCGAATCTGAAGTCAGAATTGGCCAATCAGTTAGGAATTTTGACATAAACTCAAAAAACACCTAAAAATGTCCGAAAAATGCCAAACAAGTAAACAAAAACCTAAATGAACTGATTACTATATCTATACGTAATTTGGGGCACTGAAACCGAATCCAAGGTCAGAATTTATGCGCGACGATCGAGTATCTTGCAAAATCCATATTTAGGATGAAAACGTACCCAAAAATGACTGAATCATAGTCCGAAATTGACTTTGCTCTACATAATATCTGAACATATAATTTCCGACGTATTTTCACGAGCTGAACACAATACCGTAGTCAGAATTAAAGCGCAATCTGAAAACTTCATAGAGAAATATCATCATATATTCTCATCAACCCTAGTAAGCGGAGATGGGTAAATTTTAAATTTGCAAGTATCTAAAGGAAAATATTAAAGTTTGCTCTGTTGAGAGACGAATATCGTTTGAACTTAACATTTACCTACACCCTCCCTTCCTTAATGATTTTTTACTTTTTTTCTTAGAGCTGTTTAGAATTGTATAGTTTTCTTTATTCTGTTTGATTGTCATATGCCATTTGTTTCTTTTTCTATTTTTGCGATTAGGACGCCTCCACGTTTATTTCGGCTAAGTTCCTAGGTAAAAAAAATGCAGTCATGGCAAAAGTAGAGAAAGAGTTTACGATGCAGGGGAGGGAAACCCAGTATCGGCGGCCGGTCAGGTTGGGAAAGCGGGACCGCGGGCGTCGTCATCATGCAACCGCAGCTCTAGTGAAGTGGGAAACTTGACTTCCTATGAGTATAGGGCTACAAAAAATTTGCACAGCTGTGTAAATAATGCGAATTCCTTATGTTTTGTTTGTATTAAATTCGAGGTTCCGAAAAATCGAAAAAAAATTACCGATAAAATAAAAAATATTTATCTAAACTCTATATATGATAGGTTTAAGAATATTCATCAACCCTTCTTCATTATGATAATATAAGGGCAAGTTTCTTTTCCTTGTGTAAAATATTTTCTAAAGTCTTTTTCTCTTTTTCTGTGTGAGCTAGAACGAACATCACTTGATACTAAATTGTCTTTTTCCATAATCGCCGCTAAATATTCTTCCCTACCATTAGATAGACCAAGAATTCTAATAACATTATTAAATTTATCATTTCACCAAATATTGGGAGTTTTAGTTCTTATCGAACACTCACATTCACTATCTTCATATTCACTGTCATCTTCTTAACTTTCGGAACAATCAGTTTTCATTAACCCTTTTTTAGCATTAATTCCGGAAACATTTGTATTGCTAAAAAATAACACTCTTCACGGATTCCAGGCCTTTTTATATTTTACTTTTTAACGTTCTTTCCATTTGTCCAACATCTTATGACATGTGATGCAAAGTACCATGGAAAACCTTTATCCACTATTTCCAAACTATAACATTTTAGATAAATATTTTCTATTTTATCGTTGATTTTTTCAATATTTCGGAACATCGAATTTACTAAAAACAAGGCAATAATTTTACACAAAGAACTTTAAACCAAGAACTCTAAATCTAACAAAACTTAAGGCAAGAACTTTGCACCAAGAACTCTAAACCAAGAACTCTAAGCCTTAATAGTTCTTGCCTTAGGAACTTAACAGTTCTTGCCTTAATTTATAATAGGTTTAAGTTTTTGGTTTAAAGTTCTTGTTTCAGGTTATGTTGGGTGAAGAATTCTTAGTTTAAAGTTCTTGGTTTAAAGCTCTTGACTTAGGTTATATTAAGTTTAGAGTTCTTAGTGTAATGCTCTTGCCGTAGGTTATGTTAGTTTTAAATTTCTTGGTTTAAGCTTTTAATTTTTTTTTTGGATTTTTGGTCATTTTTTAGGTGTTTTTTGAGGTTATGTCAAAATTCCTAACTGATGGCCAATTCTGACCTCATATTCAGTTTCAGCGCCCCAGATTACGTATAGATATAGTGATCAGCTCATTTTAGCTTTTTATTTACTTGTTTGGGATTTTCGGGCATTTTTAAGGTGTTTTTTGAGATTAGCAAAAATGCAAGAGCCATTCGGACAAAACGGACACCGGATTCGTATTCAGCAGGTCAAAATGCATGGGAATACATAGGTCTGCCTTCTCGCACTCGATTTTTTTTGTGTGCCTGTGAATCTACGGAAAAAAGATGCCAGTGATATCTTATTTTTCTTTGACGAATAACTAACATAAATAATTACTTATGCAAAAATTGCGTAAACTGATACTTTCTTCTTCGCCTGCGGCTCGGGCGATAATCCCATGAGTGAAGACTTTACTTTATGCCACTTTACACACAATATTTTAATACGGAAATCGTTACCAAAAAATATATGTGTCCATTAAAATATTAACAATCAATTTTACGCTCTAGTGCTCTAGGTGCAAATGAAACACTTTACGAACTAGTGCGCAAAGTGAAGTAATGAAATAGCAAATTAGTTGTTTAAAAATCGCAATATTACCATGGCCAACCTAATTTTCAACGAGTAGAAGTAGCAGTCAGGCGTAGCGGACTGCGAAAACCTATTTGATTCATATTTTACACAAACACCACACAATTTACTTTTAAAGGGTGCCACTAATACAGGGTGACCAGATATTTGCAGTGTGAATGCTGTACACTTGGATTGTGGAGTGAAGTGGGGCCTGTTTTTGTAAACCAATCGTTCTGTGGCTAAATGTGAAAAATACATGTATGATGAGTTATTTATAGGGGCGGCATTGTGTGCAAAAAGATGGGAGATGAAGGATGCGTAGGCAGTCTATCATGCTTTTTTCTTTTGAAAACGATTCCAAAGCAGGAACCGCAACGTCGATACTTCAACGATCTCAAACGCAGCTCAACCAGTGAATCTAGTAATTTTCATACTGACAATCGTGCAAATCTCTCGGAACATTTCATTTGCCTCTATGGAAGGAAATTCATACTCTGACTAAATCGCATTATGCACTCCTCCCTAAAGTGACCATATATACATTTCTGAAAACCTGTCGCGATCACCAAGGTATTCTCTCTCTCTCTCTCTCTCCTCGGCTCAATCATCGCTCCAAATCTCCTTCTGTCTCAAGTATTCGAGTCAGGGCAGGTTTGCCCCACTCAGAAAATTACAAGGCGCAATCGCAACACTACCAATAACCGTATATGAAACCTATTAACGCACAGCTCCACACTTTCAGCTTTTATCCGGTACTCTGAGACACCCTTAATTGACCGATTATCCAATGGCAAAGCTCAATACATCCCAAAACAAAACACCATTTTTCAGAAAAACAAACTTTCCAAATTATAAATGATCTGATTCCAGGCTGTATGTTTTGCTGTATATCCAAGCATGCCGTACATGCCATTAAAATTCCGGAAAATACAGCGATATATTCCGTCAGAGGCGTAGCGAAAAAAAATTTTTCATTTATCAATAAAAATGGCCACCTTACTCTCTTTTTCAAGTTTCGATGAGCGGGGGGGGGGGGGAATTCTAACAAAATCTGCCAACTTGCATCTCAAATTTCCAACTTTTGTCAAGTCTGACAATTATAGTATTATAGCTATTAATAATAATTTGTAGAAATATATAATACATTGTTTTTTGTTATATTTTATATCCATAGTGATATTCATACATGTAGTAAGTACCCTACACACCTCCCTCTTCGCCACGTCCCTGTATTCCGTACGTATGGTCACCCTACGCTAATATTAAGTACACATTCGTAGTTATGTTTGTTCTGAATCCAGACCGTTTACAGTAAAATAAGTTGTTACTTTCAAAATGATCAGTTATTTGGTTTCTTAAGCAAGTTTCAAACATTTTTGATATAATAGGACCCAGCGAGATAAATCTGCTATTATTCAAAGAAACACCTTTATGGATTGGTATGACTTTTGTGACCTTCAGGACACCTGGGAGAAACCCTGAGATTACGCACTGGATTGGTTATGCTCGTAAGATGAACAATTATTATGTTATACATTTTATTAATTTTATTGATATGTCAAAATGATTATTACTGTTTTTGTTTTGCTCGTGCTTTTGTTGATCTCTTGGTATAGACCAGGAGCCCGCCGACCACTAATTGTGTGAATTGTTGTTAATTTGGGGTAGTAGAGCATAGAAATGTTCATGCCAAACCTTTTTTTTTTTCGGTACAGGGGCGTAGGGTAGGCCCCCAAATATGTAAGAAATATGACTTGTAAAAGTAAAAAAAAAACAGCCACAAATAATTCATAGATTTACTCATGGGGGTCGGAGGGATTTCTTCATTTGCCCACCCCCCCCCCAAAAAAAAATCATGAATCCACACTCCCATTCATTTTGGGTGGTACAAGGGTGGTCTACGTTCGCCCAATTTTGAAAAAAGTTTATGAATTGCAATCAGGAACTTGGTAAGTATGAACCTACAAAGTTTCTGATTGCCAGTAAATTTATGATATTCTTCGAATTACACGGGTAACTAGTATATGCGGTAGGAAACTCCTATACGCCATCAATTATCGTGAAAGGCAAGACCTTCGCACCACTTTTCAAAGATGGCGTACGTATTTTCGCACTCAGGTTCATATTTGCCAAGTTTCAATTATCGTGAATGGCAAGGCTGTCGTACCACTTTTCAGAGAAGACGAATATATTTTTACACTCGGTAGATTCATACTTACCAAGTTCCTGATTGTTTGTCACTCATAAACTTATCATTTTTTTTATCTATTTTTTTTCAAAATTGGGCGAATGTAGCACCTCCTTGAGTGGAAGTCTGAATTCATGATTTTTGGGGGTAAATTAAGAAACCCCTCCAACCCCCATGCGTAAACCTACGACTTTTTTGTGGCTGTTTTTTTTACTTTTACAAATCTTATTTCTTACCCATTTCGGGGCTGTCCTACGCTCCTGTACCAAAAAAAGGGTTGGAATGAAAATTTCTGTGCTATACTACCCCAAATTACCAACAATTAATGGCGCCTCGAGCGCAACAGTTTGAGCTGAGGACTTTTAGTATGTTTAATAGTAAACCTTAATGAACATCTCTGCCACATTTCAAAACTTCATCACTTTTTCCCTCTAATTTCCCTTATTTGACTGAAGTATAGTGGGTAGAAACTCAAAGTCACATAAATCAATTCAGTTTCGAATGTCTTTATATTAAATTAATATTTACAAATTTGTGACTGTTAGGCAGAACTTTCTATCCACCCGGTAGCTCTTGGGAGATATTAACATTCCTGTGTTAAAAAAATAATAAAAGCGAATCCCGTTTCAGAATGCGCAAACTTCTTTTTTTATTGTGTACAGTTTAATGCAGGAAACGAAGAGCCAAAAACAATAAACAATAAAAAATGCTAAAAATACTCTTCAGTTCTGGCAGACGGGCACTAATAAAATTAAAGAATTGTGAGCTAGTTAATTGAAGATGATTATCTTTTAAAAAATAAGTACCTAACCTGATTGAAGATGAGCAGGCACAACGACTTGATACAATACAGTTTATAGCAACAATGAAGTGTTTATTCTTGAAAGAAAAACAACTGATTCTTTTATGTATGTAGTTTGTATATTTAGCTTCTGGAGTTAATATAATCGAGAAAAGGAAGTGCGAGATATTCTGTGGGGGAGACAGGGTCAACAGTACCTAGTTGGTAACAATTATTATGACTAACAATAGTTCTAAAAGTCGATATTAATTATAAGAAAATTATACTTTATAATGAACCATCGTAATATATTTTATCGTATGTAATATCACTAGTGATTTTTTTTTCGAGAGTGCTGTTGTTTATTAATATAAAGAGTGTGAATTGACAGTTTATTTTCTGATCAAATCCTGAACGCTTTAATGCGGGGAATTTAATCTTTGTCAATATGTGTCAATTAGAATAAATTATATTACCTTTGGCAACTGAGCACTAGAATCAATTTATATATAAAATTTAAAAGCACGAGTGGTATATGGGGAGAATATTTCACGAATATATTAATGAAATACATAAAACATATCTTTAATATCAAGTTTTGCCGTTATACAGTGATCACCCAAATAGTAGTATAAACATCTTAAATACAATTCCGGATAAGTGGGATAATCCTGTTGATATACTCAGATGCGTCTGAATTCCGTTAGGTATCAATAACTTTATGAAATTCTAATTGCCGTCTCAATAGTCCATTTTTACAGCAGATGCAATAGCTTCGAGAGCCTCGTATAGCTCTCGAATTTATTTATTCATCTGATGCAGATACTTCCAAAATTTTATCTGATTCTTTATCGGTTCTATCTTCACTAGAAAACAGTATTTCCTTCAACATTAAAACCAATCTTATTCTAAAAATAAAGAAACTACTACACAATGTCTTAGCTATGGGAAAAGGGGTTCATTTTGTATGGACAAAAGCACACATTGGCATAAAAAATAATGAAATTGTCGACTCTTTGGCCAAGGAAAGCATCAACTAGGGATTTCCATTTGAACAAAAAATATTCAATATTTTAAAATCTAAATTTAGACATAGATGGTTAGAGTTGTGGTGGGAGTTATGCCATTCCAATCCTACAAAATATACACATATTCGTCCTGACCTACCATGTAAGTTTTGTTACAAAAATTATGCATACCCAAGAAAATATATCACAACAATACGTCTCAAATTTGGACATGCAAATAAGTCTTTTGCCTTCAGAGAATTTTGATATTTGTCATATTAAAGGTGACCTGGATCATATTTTCCTCCAGTGTTCTAAATACAAGGCAGCAAGTGACAGATTATATAACAGTCTTATTAATCATGATATTCAATCTCCGTTTAATGTACTTTATCCCCTCAACCAACATAATAAACAAGTTTTTGATTGTATCATTACTTTTGTGGAAGAAACGAAAATTTTATTATGAACTTTGTGAGTGAATGTTTGAGTAGGTTAGCTGACAAAATCGTCTTGAATTTGCTCGTTGTTATGTATCTATTTACGGTTTTACAAAAATTTGCAGTTCTTTAAAGTTGACTGATTAATTGATCGATTTACCAGCGCGCGGTAGGCATTGCTGCCACTCCCAAGTTATACAGCTGGGCCTGCTACGTCCACGTTGGGTTGGACTAAGGTCATTCTTGTTACCAGCAGCGAGAGCAACATAGCGCATGGTAAAGGAATGTGGGATGGGAAGTGTAGGCATTTGTGTAGGCGTTACTGCATTGTGTCGTGAGAGAGCGTTTAATCTCCCTTTTTTGTGTTTTTGGTTCTGTACTTCTGCCTCTTCTGAGTCTTTTAGTGAAATATATGTTGTGTCGTGATATGGAGTGTTTATGTTCCTCTTTTTGTATTTCTGCTTCTACAAATTTTCTTCTTCTTCTGATTCCTCCATTTCTGATTCCTCCATTTCTGATTCTGGTAGAGCATACATGCTGCGATTTCTTTGTGGAATTCATTTTTCCCCTCGCTTTTCTTTCCCAGTTACCTCTGCCCTCCCTCCCCGCGCTTTAACGCTCCTGGCCCGCTTTCCCGCTTCTCTGCCTACTGGAATGTGATCTGGTCTTTCGTTTCTAGATTCCGTATTCGGTCCATTTTTCTTTTGTGTATATACCATTTCCTTGGGAAAAACCATATGAATGTTTCCAACCTTGCTACGGTGATGAGTTCTGATGGTTGCTTCTTTGTCCTTTTGGCTCCATAGTGCATTAATTCATTGTTTATTTTGCCTGTTCCAGGTGCAGTATTTCTTCTTGCTCTCCCGTGATTTCTAGCAGTTATTACTTGGATGGTGGCTTATTGAAGGGCTTTCTTGTATCAATTTGATTAATTAATTTTTTGCTTTCTCTTCTTCCTCCAGTTTATCTCCACTGTTGCCGTGGTATGCCCCTACTCGTGTATGTGTTATCATTTCTTCTGAAGGCCACCCCTGCCCCTGCTTTAACGCCCCTGACTCATTCCTACCAGAATGTGATCTATCGTTCCTACGTTCTGTATTCGATCCATAATTCTTGTGTATAGATACCATTTCCTGGGGAAATCTGTGCATTTCCATTAAACTGCAAGAGATTCGGCCCCCGGCGTATTATACCAATAGTACGCCACTGATCAGGTTGTCCATTTATTACCCAAGTCAACGCTTGTTCATCTAAGAACAGATTTTTTCCCTTATAAAAATATACTCTTTCTAACAGTTAATATACAGGGTAGGGTGTTCCTTAATGACGTGATAATATTTCATGGTCATTTTATGAAGAAAAGTTCATATAAATATATGTCCACAAAGGCTTAAATTTTTTGCTACAAGGTGTTGAATTTATTTTTAAATTTTTATTTTTTAATGGCCCAGAGAGTACTTTAGATATTATTTTCAATTTTGGTATGTGTTAATATGATATAAAACCACATATTTTAGTTAATAACATTCCTGCAAACATGTCCTCTGATATTATTTACCAAAAAAGTGGTACCTACGCCACTGACATTTTTTCATGTGGATATTTTTTCTGATTTGCCTGGTCAATTCTACATGAAGACCGTCTCTTGCGTTTTTTTTCTTGGTTAAAACAATTAAATTCGAATTGCTTCAACTAGCAATATTGACTAATAATTTTTGAATACATAAATCTACTTGTCCTGAAATAAGTGACGTTTTTACAAACATCATTTTCAAAACAATATTTGTTGACATAAAGAAGTTGTTCAAAACCATCTCATCGTATTATTTCTTCGATTTTTAGTGTTTCATTGAATTTATTTTATTTTCTCGTTGTTTTTATTCGAATATCTCAGTAAATATGGTGAATTACACGAATGCCGAAATGGCTAAAATGCATTACGTATATGGTCTCGCAGATAGTCATGCAACAAAAGCCAGAAGTATGTATCAGGAAAGATATCCCAATCGTGTCTTGCCAGATAGCCGATTCTTTTCGACTATTCATCGCCGTCTTTGTAAAACTGGTAGTTTCCAAAAAAAGGTAGGTACTTCGGAAGATAGACCTCAAACTGAGACCGAAATTGAGGAAGCGGTGCTGCAGGAAATCGACGAACATCCTGAGACGAGTACGAGGAAGATTGCTAGAGCTCTGAATATTTGATTGATTGATTGATTTACCAGCGTGCGGTAGGCATTGCTGCCACTCCCAGGTATACAGCTGGGGCTGCTACGTCCACGCTGGGTTGAACTAAGGTCATGCTTGTTGCCAGCAGCGAGAGCCACATGGCGCATGGTAAAGAAATGTGGGATGGGAGGTGTAGGTATTTGTGAGATGCGTTACCGCATTGTGTCGTGAGGGAGCGTTTAAACTCCCTTTTTGTGTGTTTGGTTCTGGACTTCTGCCTATTCTGACTCTTCTTGTGAAATATGTTGCAGTATTGTGTCGTAATATGGAGTGTTTTTGCTCCTCTTTTTGCGTTTCTGCTTCTTCGAATCTTCTTTTTTCTGAGTCAGTGTTCATTTGTTTATCCTGATCCTCTCAATTGTCGTTCTCAACTATAGTATGGGCTCCCTATTTTTAGTTTGTTGCTGTTCGGTACTAGCGCTTTCTTCAGTAAATGTGTTGAGTCCCTTCTTTGGGTATGTCCCCAATACTTCATTGCGTATATTTCTATAATGTTGATGTTTTGTGTCGCTGTTTTCGTCTTGTTGTTTAGTTGGACGATGCCTTTTCTGCTCTTCTCAAAAACTTCTTCTGTTGGCTTTTGTTGTTGCCGCGTATTTGACTCCATATATCATCGTTGGGTATGACGGCTATGTACGTACATTTGGTAAGGTCCCATGATAGTTTATTTTTCTCAATGAACGGTATGTTACCTTTGTGCCGTTTTGATTCTTTCCTGTACTGTTTCTCTCCGCTCCAGCTGGTTCGTCCGGTCTGTTCCCAGGTACTTCAATTTGTTCGGTGTTTTTAGGGAATATTCATCTATTTTGTGTTCCTCTCCGCTGGTCCAACTCTTTTTCTTCTTCTGCACCGATTAGGAGATCATCGACGTGTGTGAGTGTGTGTGTGTGTGTGTGTTTTCTTAGAGAACACCATTTTTCTGAAAGAAACCTTCACTAGGTATACCTCCGCTGAAGTGCTGTGGGAACTCAGCCCCGACGAAGTATATCAACAATACCTCATTGATTTTTAATTTAATTTTAATTATTATCAATACCATGATTTCTAGCAGTTATTCCTTGGATGGTGGCTTATTGAAGCGTCTTCTTGTATTAATTTGATTCATTCATTTTTTGCTTTCTCTTCTTCCTCCAGTTTATCTCTACTGTTGCCGTGGTATACCTCTTCTCGTGTATGTGTTATCATTTTTTCTGTATGCCCCCTGCCTCCCCCCTGCAGCCGCTTTACTGCCCCTGACCCGTTCCCCCGTTTCTTTGATTTTTTTGGTCCTATGTTCTGTATTCGATTCATCATTCTTGTGTATAGATATCATTTCCTGAGAAAAACTATGCATTTCCATTGAACTGCAAGAAATTCAGCCCCCGGCGTATTAAGTCAATAGTACGCCACTGATCAGATTGTCCATTTATTACCCAAGTCAACGCTTGTTTATCTAAGAAACTCTGTTTTTCTTAAGGAATAACACCATTATTGCCTTGCTATAAATTTACGGTGACAGCGATCGACAGTTTCAAGGGTTTAGATCTTTCGTTTGAATCAGCCCCTCACCAGTTTATTACAGAATTTATAATGCAGAATGCAACACCACAAAAACACACCCTTTTTAATACAAATACAAATTATGTACGTAATTAATTACTAATTGCACTTCCCAAGATATGTATTATTCCTCAAACCTGTCGCTTACTTGACACCTTAAAAGTTTGCAAAAAAATATGCAACACACAAAAACACACTCTTTTTAATACAAACACAAATTATGTACGAAATTAATCACTAATCGTACGTCCCAGGTATGTATTATTCCCCAAACCTATCACTCACTTTTTACACCTTAAAAATTTGCATAAAAAATATACAAGTCATCAAATTGTTTGGAGAATTCTGGTTGATTTTTTGTTGTATCCGTACCATATTCTAAGAGTACAGGCATTACTTCCCAGAGATTTTTCACAGCGTGTGAATTTCTGTCAGTGGTACCTTCAGAATGTTACACTAAATCCGCAGTTTGATTCACAAATTATGTTCACATACCAAGCAAATCTTTCTAGGAGTGCTATTCAAAATTTCCGTAATAATTATGTGTGGGTGGACAAAAACCTCCATGCCATAACCGAAACCCATTTCCAAAAGCAATTTTCGGTAAATGTATGGGTAGGAATTATTGGTAATAATCTTAAGGCTCCTTTTTCTGCCAAGACGTCTTAATAGACAATCTTACCTGGATTTTCTCCAAGAAGAACTACATGTGTTGCTTGAAGATGTTTGGATTTCTTTTTGTGGGGTCATCTTAAAACCCCGGTGTATAAAACTCCCATTATCACTTTAGAAGATTTAAGAGAGCGAATAATTGCCTCGTGTGAAACAATACGAAATACGACGGGAATATTTGAACGAGTGCGCAATTCGATGCGAAGTTGGGCGGAAGCATGCCTATTAAGGTATTTTTATAAAGCAAAATTTGCCATTAATGTTATTAATAATTAGTTTCAATTTGAATTTAATTGTTTTAATCAAGAGTTGTGCGTCTGGCAAGAAAAACACAAGGGACTGTTGTCATGTAGAATTGACCAGACTAATCAGAAAAAAATGGAAAAATGTCAGTGGCGTACCACTTTTTTGGTAAATAATATAAGAGGATATGTTTACAGGGACGCCAATGGTGGAGCCATAAAATAACTTTTCTAACTAAAATATGTGGATCTATATCCTATTAACGCATACCAAAATTGAAAATAATATCCAAAGTACTTTCTGAGATAATGAAAAACAACGATTAAAAAAAATTCAACACTTTGCAGCAAAAAATTTAAGCCCTTCCGGACATAAGTGCATCTGAACTTTTCTTCATAAAATGACCAAAGGAATCACACCGAGAAATATTAACACGTCATTAAGGAACACCCTGTATATACTTTTCAGTTTAGATATCGAGAAGATAATTCTGTTGGGTGTTAGGTACATTTATCTCAAGAAAATATTTCGGTTTGTTTCATTTTACTCAAAATTATCAGAGTAATTTGAAAAATACTGAGCACACTTTCAACGAGTAAGCATTCTAACAATTTAGAAAGATTACACAAATCGATTTTAAAAGTTGTTTATAAAGAAACGGGTACTTACTCTAGTAATGATCTATATTAGCACAAAACCTATTCGATATTCAATGATTGAACATAATTGTGGTATTAGACACAAAACCATATAAATAAATGCAATTTATTTAAAAGTAGAATTTAAAAAAATGGGTCTTTGCATATTTACTAATTTGAATTGGTATGTAAGCAGTCTGTAAACTATTCATTACAATGAAATCATTTATGTATAGATAAAATAATGAAATGTGTATATTGTTTTGATGAATAAATATTATTATTATTCCACTTTTGTTCTTGAATCATTCTAAATGTTCAGCACACCTTAAAAACGACTATGGTAAATTAATTAAAAAATAATCCGTGAATGTTTTTTATTTACCACCATTTATATAATATTGTTACTACTACTGTTTGATTTCGATATTTGTATTTTTTGGTGACCTTAGTTGTAGTATGCCCACGAGCAAGTTTTACTTTTGTGGGTGTTATTATTGCTAGTTTACCATTTATATCAATTTGTATATCAATTTTTGTAGCTACCACTATTATTTTGTATTATTTTGTAATTTATATTCTTTGGTAAATAAATTATTATTATTATTATTATTATTATTATTATTATTATGAAAATTTCTGAAGACTAAAAAAATTCCATATAAATTTCTTAAAACAAAAATTTCACAGCTATTCAAATGAGGAAAAGGAGGTCACTGGTGGAATAGCCCCACCCTACCCTATGCATAATGTTAGAGGATATAAGGCTTTTAAAATATTTATTATAATTTTTTTAAATACAGTGTGCCCATTTCAAGTGGAAACACCTTCGTAACTCAGTTATTGGCCATCCAATTTCAACCAAATTTGGACCGGTATCAAAGATCTTTAATATATTTTTTTGAGTAAAACAAAACTTATTTCAGTCAGTGGCGTGCATTTTTGTTAAGAAAAAAATGGTGGATTTTTCGAGAAATCATATTAGGCATTTTTTTGGTGAAAAACGAATACAATATTATTGATCAGCATGCTGTAGGACTACTATATCCAGAATTTAACAACATTTTGATTTTTGGTTTTCGAATTACGGTCCCCGTAAAATTACCTATTTTAAACATTAAATAATCAATAAATTGGTAACGAAATTTTTTTCGAAAAAAAGTCACTCTTCATTTTCTCTTTACATTCACTTTTTCTATTATGCCATATCATCGAAACTTTCAAATTTTTAAGGCCAAGAATTTTCATTGAAAAATTTTGGATCATTAGACCTGTAAATTATTCGGGCATTAAGGATTACCGAATTTGAAAGTATAGATAATATGGAGTGGTAAATAAATTATTATTATTATTATTATTATTATGAAAATTTCTGAAGACTAACAAAATTCCATATAAATTTCTTAAAACAAAAATTTCACAGCTATTCAAATGAGGAAAAGGAGGTCACTGGTGGAATAGCCCCACCCTACCCTATGCATAATGCTAGAGGATATAAGGCTTTTAAAATATTTATTATAATTTTTTTAAATACAGTGTGCCCATTTCAAGTGGAAACACCTTCGTAACTCAGTTATTGGCCATCCAATTTCAACCAAATTTGGACCGGTATCAAAGATCTTTAATATATTTTTTTGAGTAAAACAAAACTTATTTCAGTCAGTGGCGTGCATTTTTGTTAAGAAAAAAATGGTGGATTTTTCGAGAAATCATATTAGGCATTTTTTTGGTGAAAAACGAATACAATATTATTGATCAGCATGCTGTAGGACTACTATATCCAGAATTTAACAACATTTTGATTTTTGGTTTTCGAATTACGGTCCCCGTAAAATTACCTATTTTAAACATTAAATAATCAATAAATTGGTAACGAAATTTTTTTCGAAAAAAAGTCACTCTTCATTTTCTCTTTACATTCACTTTTTCTATTATGCCATATCATCGAAACTTTCAAATTTTTAAGGCCAAGAATTTTCATTGAAAAATTTTGGATCATTAGACCTGTAAATTATTCGGGCATTAAGGATTACCGAATTTGAAAGTATAGATAATATGGAGTGGTAAATAAATTATTATTATTATTATTATTATTATGAAAATTTCTGAAGACTAACAAAATTCCATATAAATTTCTTAAAACAAAAATTTCACAGCTATTCAAATGAGGAAAAGGAGGTCACTGGTGGAATAGCCCCACCCTACCCTATGCATAATGCTAGAGGATATAAGGCTTTTAAAATATTTATTATAATTTTTTTAAATACAGTGTGCCCATTTCAAGTGGAAACACCTTCGTAACTCAGTTATTGGCCATCCAATTTCAACCAAATTTGGACCGGTATCAAAGATCTTTAATATATTTTTTTGAGTAAAACAAAACTTATTTCAGTCAGTGGCGTGCATTTTTGTTAAGAAAAAAATAGTGGATTTTTCGAGAAATCATATTAGGCATTTTTTTGGTGAAAAACGAATACAATATTATTGATCAGCATGCTGTAGGACTACTATATCCAGAATTTAACAACATTTTGATTTTTGGTTTTCGAATTACGGTCCCCGTAAAATTACCTATTTTAAACATTAAATAATCAATAAATTGGTAACAAAATTTTTTTCGAAAAAAAGTCACTCTTCATTTTCTCTTTACATTCACTTTTTCTATTATGCCATATCATCGAAACTTTCAAATTTTTAAGGCCAAGAATTTTCATTGAAAAATTTTGGATCATTAGACCTGTAAATTATTCGGGCATTAAGGATTACCGAATTTGAAAGTATAGATAATATGGAGTGGTAGAAAAAATGAATATAAAGAGAAAATAAAGAATGTCTTTCTTTCGAAAAAAGATTCGTTACCAATTTATTGATTATTTAATGTTTAAAATAGGCAATTTTAAGTGGGCCGTAATTTAAAAAATATAAATCAAAATGATGTTAAAATCTGAATATGGGGGTTCTACAGCATGCTGATCAATAATATTGCATTAGTTTTTCAAGAAAAAAATGCCTAAGTTTCTGGAAAAATCGACCCTTTTTTTCTTAATAAAAATGCACGCCACTGACTGAAATAAGTTTTATTTTACTGAAAAATAAATATTAAAGATCTTTGATACCGATCCAAATTTGGTTGAAATTGGATGACCAATAACTGAGCTGCGAAGGTGTTTCCACTTGAAATGGATCACAGTATGTAAATATTTTCCTTTGTTTTTGGACTTCTATTCTAACATTAAAAGTAATTAACCTAAACGCATTTGACTTATAAGGGTTATGAAATCTTAGCAAATATTTGCGAAAACAGTCCTTGCCCAGGTTTCCCCTAAGCACTGAAGAAAGTACATTGCGGGTGCGAGATTCAGTGGGATGTTGGTATTCTGAAACTTAATGGTTTTGTTGAAAGAGGCTACATGAGGGGAAACAAAGCAGTTAATAAATCGTCTGGAACAGATGGAATTGTTTAACTTGGATGTGTTGATTGAGTACATAAAATTTTACGGTAAATAAACAATGTTTTATGAAGTCCTTATTAACAAAGCTATTCGATTTTAATTACATATTGTAACTTACTCAGTGCTTAATTTTAATAGCTTCATACAGTGTAATGGATGAAATTTAAATTACTTCCATAATATGCATAAAGTGATTAGGTTTTAGTGTACACACCTAATAGAAATCTCTTTTGACCATTGTCACGCTTTTGACTTGGAAAATATACGTAAAGCATAATGGCAAAAGTAGGTACTCGCTAAAAGTACTGAAAGGAAATCGTACAGTGCTATTGTTAGGTTACTATATTATTTATTACCAAGAATTCTATATATTCAGTGACGTAGCCAGGATTTTTATTCGGGGGGGGTCCGAAATTTTTTTTTAAGTATATTATGTAGGTATTGTTATGTAGCTTTCGCACAATTCTTATGTAAATTGGCGTACAGTCAAATTGCTTGAATTTTTAATATGTTGTAGATTTCGACTTTCTGATCAAAAACTCTCATGGGCCCAACTCGATCCTATGTCTAGTTTCCGTGATACTACTGCTCAAGAAATGTACAAGAATGACCTTTTGTACAATTTAAATAATTTCGAATTCATGATTTTTTTCATACATTTTATATTGTGGTGCGTGATTCGTTCTAATAGCTCTTTAAAATATTTTGCACTAAAAGCATTTGTTGTTTTACTTAATAAAAGTAGCGTAGAAAAAATTAAAGTTGGCCAAGGCGCCGGGAAATCTGTAGAAAAATAACAAATGAAAATAATATTTGGTCATATTGGCTAAAACATTTTTTACATAAAGTAAGTAAGTAAGTATGTGTCTTCCTGATCAAAAAACTAATTGAAAAACTTTCGGAAATTGCTTCTTTGACTTCTAACAACAAACACCCCATCAATAAATTAAAAGTTCGACAAGATATACAGAATTTTACAAGAATTTACTTATAGTTGTATCTCGAATACTAGACGAGACTAGACTATATAGATCGAGATGGGTCCATGAGGGTTTTTGATCGGAAATAAGTCACGTACATATACAACATATTAAAAATTCAGCCAATTTGACTGTTGTAGGTACGCCAATTTGGATAAGAATTGTGCGGGGCCCTTTAGTTGAACTATTCAACAACTTATATTCCAAGTAACTGATGGCGACTATGCGCAATGTAACGTGGATTTCGCTTGGCTAGTAATAAAAATAAATCGAATTTACTCATGATTCCACAAGGTTTTATACATTTGACTGAATTAAGGCTCCGCCCTGTCAATATTGCGGCAATAAATTGCAAGAAATTACGATTTGCGACGGGACTGGTTGCATGGAATGAAGATTTGTAATCAGCCAAAAAAAATTTTTGACTAAAACCGAAAATAAAATCAATATAATAATTTTATATAAATATCATGTCTATCAATTATACAAATGTCAATAAATTTCGGGGGGGGTCCGGACCCCCAGGACCCCCACCCCCCCGGCTACGTCACTGATATATTTCAATAAAACTGTCGCTTTCCAAAAAGCTTATAGTCTGGGAGGCAGCAACAGAAATGTTAGGCCGATTTTATTAAGATTCTTTTTAATATCATTCTACTATTTCTGTTCATACATTGTTAAAATGGCTGTCTGCCAGGGTACGCGCGGGACACAGCTCGGCAGGAGCGTTTCAACTATTAAAAAAACCGCTGCCCAAGGAATCACTACTTCTACATTCAGATTTGCTACCCAAGTCTCTCACAACGAAAAAATTTTTATGCGGAAATAATTGTTTATGGAACTTTAACTTCAAACCAAAATCTCATAAAACGGTGTCCTACATCGGTAAAATAGGTTTTATTTTAATTTCAGAGTAAAAGCTAAGGTTTTTGATTAAGCATACAAAAATATGACGTATAAGATGTATAAGATTTATAAACCGCAATATACCGGGTGTATGTTAGGTTCAAACCAACTTTATTTAAATTAGATGATATAGACCTGGGAAATTAGATCAAAGCCCGGAATAATTAAATTTTGAAGTACAGCTCGGATCGAGATACGGTTTTCGGCATCATTTTCTAAAAATATTAGGAAAAAAGTCTACATATAGTGAATAAATCGTTCGAAGAAAATTGCATAGGGGGGTGCATAAAATGCATCTAAAGTGCATAATTTTTTGAAAAATTCTAGAAATTGATAGAAAGCCGTGAAAATCTCGCGGGAATCGCTTCCCGGGAGCTTTCGAGGTCGCTGAGGCCAAATCTGACATTGAAACTTACCAGAGATGCTCGGGACTGGAAGGGGGTGAAATTGAGTGAAAAGTTCAAAGTGCCCAAAAATCACGCGGAAATCGCTTCCCGGGTACTTTCGAGGTCGCTGAATCCAAATCTGACATCGAAACTTACCAGGGATGCTCGGGAGTGGGAGGGGTGAAATCGAGTGAAAAATTCAAAGTGCCCAAAAATCACGGAGAAATCGCTTCCCGGGGACTTTCGAGGTCGCTGAATCCAAATCTGACATCGAAACTTACCAGGGATGCTCGGGAGTGGGAGGGGGTGAAATCGAGTAAAAAATTCAAAGTGCCCAAGAATCACGGAGAAATCGCTTCCCGGAGACTTTCGAGGTCGCTGAATCCAAATCTGACATCGAAACTTACCAGGGATGCTCGGGAGTGGGAGCGGGTGAAATCGAGTAAAAAATTCAAAGTGCCTAAGAATCACGGAGAAATCGCTTCCCGGAGACTTTCGAGGTCGCTGAATCCAAATCTGACATCGAAACTTACCAGGGATGCTCGGGAGTGGGAGGGGGTGAAATCGAGTAAAAAATTCAAAGTGCCTAAGAATCACGGAGAAATCGCTTCCCGGAGACTTTCGAGGTCGCTGAATCCAAATCTGACATCGAAACTTACCAGGGATGCTCGGGAGTCGTCGCCAAGAAAATAGTCACGCACGTTTTCGATCATCATGCACCCGTGCACTAGTATAGAAAATCTTTCGTTTCTGAAAAGGCGCGAAGATTATCGTCGACAAATCAGAGAGCCTCGATACCGATCGGGCTCAATATATAAATAGTATTACTATATATTCAGTCTGATGACTTGCACATATTTGCTGAAACATTCAAGCAAAAACATTTAACCATCGATGATTTAGTGGAATCTGAGTTGCAGCTAGCTTTAGCATTATACGGTGCACCTTACTACTCCTTCCGCACCATTTATGCGAGTACCGATAATCCCCACATAAAGTTAGTCGAACGGTACCGACTAAGAATGTACACACTAGCTGCAATGAAATCCAAGAAATTGGACCTTGCAAAAATTTTCAAACTGTCGATGGTTTAATCCAACACATCATACGCGTATATTTGCAAATGCAGACTTGGTACGGAGAGAAGATCCGTTGGAGTGGGTCTGGGAACTCGTGGATGGAGAGTTAACTCCAGTTCCAATGACGCAGGTGCCAGGTCCTCCCAGTATCATGAAAATGATTCCTGGTAAGTTTCGATGTCAGATTTGGACTCAGCGACCACGAAAGCTCCCGGGAAGCGATTTCCTCGTGATTTTTGGGTACTTTGAATTTTCACTCGATTTCACCCCCTCCGACCCCCGAAGAGTCACCCCGAGCATCCCTGGTAAGTTTAGATGTCAGATTTCGACTCACTGACCTCGAAAGCCCCCGGGAAGCGATTTGTCCGTAATTTTTTGGCACTTTGGATTTTTCACTTGATTTCACCCCCTCCCACCCCCGAGCATCTCTGGTAAGTTTCGATGTCAGATTTGGACTCAGCGACCTCGAAAGCCCCCGGGAAGCGATTCCCACGAGATTATCACGGCTATCTATCAATTTCTAGAATTTTTCAAAAAATTATGCACTTTAGATGCATTTTATGCACCCCCTATGCAATTTTCTTCGAACGATTTATTCACTATATGTAGACTTTTTTCCTAATATTTTTCCAAAAACGATGCCGAAACCGCATCTCGATCCGAGCTGTACTTCAAAATTTAGTTATTTTTATCTAATTTCCCTGGTCTAATATATCAATGTTATCCTAAAATTTGGAACATGGTATTTTTAATAAGATTATTATGTTGTGAGAGTTTGTAGGCCTCTGGTTATCACCATGTATTACAAATATGGCCCAGTTTCGGTAGGGATTATTGTACTATGCTGTTTTACATATGCTCCAAATTGTAATTAAATATTTTAAGTCTAAGAGAGGTTATCGTGTTTACAAGAAATGGTATACATACATGCACACCCATACACGCGCACATACACACACTTACAGACACAAAGACATTTTTTATTCGATATTTGAGTTCAGTCTGCTATGAAACGAATATCTGTACAAAAAATTTTTTTCTACAATGATTATTAAAATTTGTTTTGAATTTATAATAAATTAGTAATAAAGTTAGAATACAGTTAAAAGATATACAATTCGTTACTCAAGCATAACAGTCACGAAAAAAATTAATAGAAACATTATTGTAGAAAATTTAGTCAGCTTTAATGTTGCATATAGCCACTTTTTGATTATGGCTAACCGTTTTCGAGATATGAGCGAAATACCAAATACTGGCACCTTTTTCGTGCACTCTTGCACCCCCGCGCCTCCTATTTTCGGGTACTTTTGGTATCCTAAATAATCCAAACACATCCTTCAAGTCGAAAATTGGGATCTCGGCATTTCCCTCTAGAAACCATTCATTAACAGGACTAATACGTGTATCAAATTTCAAGTCAATATCAACAAACAGACCAACAAATAGACAGACAGACAGAAAATTTGTTTGTTCAAACTTAAAATCTCGACGTTTCATGATATTCTAATCCTATTTGAACAATAAAAATTTTAAAAAAAAATTTGTCATTACTATACTTCCACTGGATGTGGAAGCAAAAATAGAGTCTTTGACTGAAATTATGATTTTTTTTTATGAATTAGGGACATCAAGCAATATCCGAAGAAGGTTGTATCATCCACCACCTGCGGGACAAAATGCGTTTGCCACTTGAACATGAATGTCAAAAATACGAAGTAGTTTAACTTTAATTATTGAGGTTGAAACTTATACTAATACATTGTAGAATAAAATCTAAGAAAAACGTAACCTGCCAAATTTCCAGCCTAACAAATGCCGCCTGAAAGAACTTATCTACAATTAGTAAATTCAGGGCCGTGTTCAATTGATAGCAATAATACGATCCGGTGTATATTGATAATAGGGCACTGTATCCTGAACTAAACCATGCTCTTGTGCCAGAAACTGATGAAGTACTTTTGCCACCTGGTTATGACATTTACGGTAATCGGAAGCAGATAAGGCCTGACAGGCCTCGGTTATATGTTGCATGATTTCAGAAGCCTGCTGACATCTCCTGCATTTGTCGTCCTCCATATCCACCCTTACGATATACTTCAGATAATCCTTTGTGGCAATAACTTGGTCTTGCACTTGCAATAACTCGGTCTCTGTAAATGTCTCCATTATGTAGCTAAGCATTTGATGCCTTCTCGTCTACTTGGGACCGCCTTAGATCGTATGCATGCCGCCCTTGAAGCTGCTTCTCAGTCCATCGTTGTAAGATATTCCCTACTTGGAAATTTTCTGTTTCCATACCCTCTGGATTGGCATGCTGGAAATCAAGGAGTTGGGGGTAGCACGCCTATCAGGATCAACAACAACTTGATGCAGTCGAGAATTCTGACTACCGAAATATTGCTAGAGGTTATTGACTTGCTTCTGGCATAGCCACTTAACGTCAAGTAATCCACGTCCTCCCTTGCTACGGGCCACTATTAGCCTTTCAACCGCTGACCTAGGATGATGGGCTCGGTGTTTGGTTGACAACACTATCCTGTCTCCATTGCTGCCTGATCTCAGAAGCTAGATCAGCATACTTCGCTAATTACATTTTGAAAAAAAATGTAGTATAGGTTTTGCATTTTCCCAGCGGACCATCGAAACCCGAAAAAAACGCCGGATCGAAATGAAAGTCATATCTATCGACTCGAGAGCGAATTTAGAAAATTCCGTCCGTCGGTCTGTCGGTCTGTCGGTCTGTCGGTCTGTCGGTCTGTCTGTCACGCTCAGCCCCCCTAATCCGTTTTCGGATTTCGATGAAACTTAGGTGGTTAATGGGAGGCCTTTAGAAAACCTTAACGCTGGAAGTTCGACTCCGTTCGGAAACCGGAAGTACCCGATATAGACGTTTCAAGTTTTTCGGGAAAAATTGAATAACTCGGCAACGGGCAGTCGGATCGAGATATTTCAAAAAAAAAATGGTGCCGCTGGCAACGATCTACAGATAAGTATACCAGAGACTGTATCGAAAAACAAATGGAAATTGAATTTTTTTGCAAAAAACTGGTTTTCTCGAAATCGGGCTAGGAAGCACAATAACTGTCCAGGATATTAAACGATTTCGATGAGACTTGGTTGCATTAAAGGTACACGGCCACAAATGAAGCCTATTGCTGGCGGCCCGAATCCGTTGACCGCAAATATTTTTTCCAAGGCCGAGTGTGATTTTAAAAAGAAATTAATAACTCCCGAACCGAAGGTACGATTTTGATTTTCAAAAATGGCCATTATAGGGCTCGATTAAGTCTATTAGGTGACGTTTGTGTGAAAATAAAAGCGAATCTACAAATCATGGAAAACTTGATATTTTTGATAAATTCTACAAATACCGAAGAGTTTTCTAATAGAAATCGAAAATTAAGTATTCCGTCGATCAATCTCTATAACTAGTATAAGGCACGGGCCTTTTTGGACTAAAAGTCTGAAACGGAGTTTTTTCGAAAAATTAAAAATAAACGAGTTATTTACAAAGATGCATGACCACAATATAATCCATGCCCTTTCTGTATTTCAAAATGTAATTAGCCTTTACTTTAGTCAATGCAAAGAAAGAAAAATAAAACATGTTAAAATCTACTGAGTCATCCTACGACCCTCTGCTGAAAAGGTACTGAATCATCCCAACAGGAATAAAAAGCATATCAAAATGTAGGTTAGCTTGTTTTGGACAGTTTCCTGAATGTTATTGGAATTCTTTTTCTGGAGCTTATTGATCAAGATAATATCTGGTCGGTTTTAAGGTGTCTGTAAGTACTGTTCTGTCTCAATAAAGCAGGTAGTTCTCATTCTCTAGGACGTTCTCAGTTGTGTATTGGTAATATGGACCGGTATTTTCTGTAAGATGGTGAAGGTGCGCAACTTTTAAATGTAAAATTCTTCCTACACAGATGTGTCGGTGCAGGTACTCAGTGGGCGCAAGAGTTGTACAACCGGCAGTAATGTGTTGGATGGTCTCAGAGGCGCGGATTCATTTCCTGCATCTGTCGTCGGTTGCATTCGCATACTTAATGATGTACTTTAGGTAGTTAGTTCTTCGTAGCAACTACGTGATTTTGTATGGCCATAATAAATCCCTCAGTTTCCGGGAATAGATCACCATGATTATTATTATTATTAATATTATTATATAATGGTATATACACTTATTAACGTAAAACAAATGTACATACTCTTTTTCCCAAACATCAAAGTTTTACACTTTGTTAATGTTCCTTTAAGGTTTAAATAAGCACAAATTAGTAATAGACCTCGGGCCAAGGCTTAAAATAAAACATGATTACCTCACTGCTGAAACTTCATGAACGTATTATTCTAAGCAAGTCGGACAACTTTTTCCTCTACTAAAAATTTCGGTAGCGGGGCGTTTTTTCATGGAAGAGTTTCAAACTTATGGATTTGGTACAAAAAAAAATTTCTTACCTCACCTCTGATTTTTTCAGGATAGCTTGTTAAAAATATTTTAAATCAAGTGGCAATATTGTCCGACAAAAATTTTTGGACAATTTCGTTTTCCGACACCTTAAAGTTAAGGGTTTTATGCAACCCGTATAGGTACTACCTCATGTTGGACAAAAGTACAAGTGTATTACATGACTTGATTCTTGATCAATTAATAGTTGTCCGACAAAATTACTTAGTCTGTTTAATAGTCGGACAAAAAAAGAAAATTTTCAAAAACGAGTACCCTTACGTTATTGCAATTTTAAACACGTAAGTATTATTATTACATGTGCAATTTTATTTGAAATAATTGAAAATAATGTGACATTGCTATTATATTTATTAACATTATAACAATTATTATCATCATTATTAATAATTGTACTGAAATTTTTAAGTTTTTCAAACGCTTTTATTTAACTCACTCGTGGCATGTTCGAGTACGTAATTTTTTCGTTGGCCTTTTGTAACGCTTTTTTCTCATACTTCCCGGCTAGCTATGAGTTCGAAATTTTGGGAAAAAGTTGCCCCGTGTATGACAATATAACATAGTAAAAACTTGAAATTCTATTGTAAAATGAAAGCACTAAAAACAATAAAATTTAATTTTCGCAAAAATACTAAAATCGCTTCTAATTAAGCTGGAGAGCTGAAATTTGGTATACAAGCATATTTAACATGCCGAACAAAATTTTGCAAAAATAATTGTTATATTTTAATTGTTTAAACGAAATTTTTGTTCAATTTTGCTGGACTCTTAAAAACTCGTAAAATTTTTAAGATCACATTTAAAAACAAGTTTCTATACAAAAACAAGTGCAGATGATTAAGATATATTTCATTAAACTTTTTATTTTGTTTTTTTTTTGACGTACAATTTTTTCAATTTGGTTATTTTTTACATTATATTCAGTCATCATCTTCATCGTTTTCCGATTCACTTTCCACTTCCGCTTCATCTTCAGTTACCGATTCGGTGCTCGGTTCCCAATCATCTTTATTGCATTTGAATTATTATTTATTTATTTTTACACATTTAAATTATTAAAGTCTTACAACGTTGTATGTAACTCGATTTTAGAAAATTTTATATTTTTTCAATTTTTTTCGAAAATCCCCAAAACTTTTGTCGGACAGATGGTTCAATCTATTGCATACATCATTACAAAAAGTACAATATAAAGGTTAGATGTGAGGTAGTAACTATACGGGTTGCATAAAACCCTTAACTTTAAGGTGTCGGACAACGAAATTGCCCAAAAATTTTTGTCGGACAATATTGCCACTTGATTTAAAATCGGAGTCGGACGCGTCAAACGACCCAATACATTTTTCCAACAAAATGTTTTTTTTTAAATAAAAAAAAATTGCGATTACAATGAAAAACTATACTGAGGTAATAATTTTTTTTTGCACCAAATCCATAAGTGTGAAGCGCTTCCACGAAAAAACGCCCCGCTACTGAAATTTTTCGTAGAGGAAAAAGTTGTCCGACTTGCTGAGAATAATACGTTCACGTAGTTTCAGCAGTGAGGTAATCATTTTTTATTTTAGGCCTGGGCCCGAGGTCTATAAGAAATACTACAAAATACCGGATTATGTAAATAGATATATGTTGTCGAAATTATAAGGATATTCAGTTTACAGTGTTTACCATGCAATAGTTAAATTAGTTTTGATAAAATCATGATCCTGTACAGCGGAAATCGATTTACTAAATCGCCCTTTGCTCATTGTTTTTATTAAACGATTAACAACGCAGATATTGAACAAATTATATATTAGGTGGATGGCCTGACCATGACACAACACGATAATGTTGATTAAACTATCAGACTTACTTGTAGTCTAGAAAATAGACGCCTGTAGTAAATACAATGTCTAGTCGCAATTCTTACTACTAATTGCCGTTCAAAATGTACTAATGGTAACTGTTACACACATAATAAGTAATAACCATTAAATAAATTAGATATTATCAATATTAATAGTAACCGTTATAAATCTATTTGTCGCCATTAGTGTTATAACTTTATAATCGCCACTTATTTGTAAAATATGATCCTGCAGATAAACCATAAAAATATATTTCCAGAACAGTAGAAATGTTAAGGGCCATAACTTAAGCTTATTAGTGATTTGTCAACAGATAAAATTTAATTTATATATATTCTGTTATCGTAATAACTGTACAAATTCACTTCCATTTTGTCGTCGAGATCTTAAAGCTCGACAGCCTGCAAAGTTTGGGATTCGTGTTCTCCTAATCTTTCCCGACTTGGTTTATCATTTAAAGTTGTATTATTAATTTAGGTGTCGTAAGCTAAGCTGTTCATATGACTCCACAAGTAAGAATCCAATGAATTCAAGTCTGGTGAATGAGGTTGCTAAGGTATGGGAAAATTTTGATTCAGTGAAGTTTGAGCATTGTTGGAAAATGTCCTTATTCCATATGAAATCCATGACATACTTCATGGTCTGGGAGCCACGTGTTAATATCAACCTATTTTTTTCTAATTTCGAGTTAGTTTTTTGTGGCTTTCAGGTTTTCGCGAGTATAATATGAGGTGTTGATGAATTTTTAGTTATAGGGTCGCATGGTTGGTAATCCTCTAGAATGGCCATGGATATCTAAACAACGTTTTGGCAGAATCACATCTGCTATTTTCAGGATCTCGCTGATTCTGGCTACTATCGAGCAACGACAAGCAGCAGTAATCAACGTAAGGGGGCTACCGGGAAAGAACTTGGGACTGAATGACTATTCTATTTCCAATATTTTACTTCCACATCCAGTGGAAGTAACGCAAAAAAATTTTTTAAATTTTTATTCTTCAAATAGGCTGAGAATGTCATGAAATGTCGAGATTTTAAGTTTGCGCAAAAAAAGTCTGTCTGTCGTTCTGTCGGTCTCTATATCTATAACTATTTTTGTGCGCACGATTACTCTAGAACCGTTAAAGAAATTGACTTGAAATTTGGTTCACATATGTATTTTAACGAGGTCTGAAACTGGATTACATTTCGATCTTATGCTGTTGAAGGGTTGGGGGTAAATTGGGGTAAATGGGGGTAAAAGGTAAATCAAGCAAGTAACAGTCCATACAATTGGTATTTAGTACATATAAGTGAAGCTAAAGTCTCAAAAGAATTGTTGGCATCAGCCACCCCCATTACCACCCCCACTCCATTATTAAAGGGGGTAAAAAAAATAAAATTGTGATTTAGTGTGTGTACAAGAACCAAAGGCCTCAATATTTTTATACTTTTTTTATACTTCCCATCCCCACTACCACCCCTCTTCCACCACCTCCACCCCCACTTCCGATGTGGCATATCGTTTTATGAGTTTTTGGGGTAGACGATTTCATCATATTATTAAATTTCTATGAACATTAAAGTTCTATAAGCAATTATCACCACATACAAAATTTTTTTCGTTGTGAGACTTGGATAGAAAATCTGGATGTGTTAGTAGCGATTCCTTGGCAGCGGTTTTTTGATATGCTCCTTTCCAAAACATAAGAAAAAAAATGTTGAAATACCGCTGTCTCTGATGACACATGGAGGTGGTAAGCTGATCCTATATATGGTCAAGTTCCATAAATCCAAAACAAAAACAATCCTCTAACCCAAATAAGCTCTCAATATAGATCATTTTCGACCGTGTTTCGGTGTTTCCCAAAAATTGAAATTTTAGAAAATACCTGTTCATAAGTGCATTGCAATGTAAAACGCATTAAATTTAAATGAAAAGATAAAATTCTGTCGCAAAATGTCGCATCGGTTTTCAAACTACACAATTAAAAAAAAAACATTTCTTTTGTTTGTATTTGATATACTTAATTTATACTGCGAGTTATATAATGCCCGATTGTTTATTTATTAAAGGATAAGGGACTCACTCATAATAGATCAGTAAATAGGTTGCAGAATTGCAAATATAGCATTTTATACCTTTCATTATAATTCGATTCATTAAGTTAGTCTTAAGCTGTACGCGTTATAGTAAAGTACTCCAATTTGTGAAATAAAGTTTTCTTCTTGTTTTTTAAAAATTGGTTTTTCTGCCCAAGAAACAACAGTGGCGCAGTCGGTAGGATGAGTTGCGGGGTTCTATGAATAAGATTCCCTTCGATTTTTAACGTTTAGCAACATACGGACACACGTTTTCGCAAAAATCGTCAAATGAAAATTGTTCGAATTAGTGAAAAGTGAGTGGTAGGTGAACTGAGTAACCTACAAACAAAGTAAATGTGAATTGAGTAACTTTTACAGAAGCAGAAGCCATTTTTTCTGAGAAGAATATTATTTCACAACCCCTTGTGATTGATGAATGAAAATCATCGCTGGACAATCAGGTCAAATCGCAACAGAACCTAGGATTAAGAAGCGGAAGTGGGAACTACACTTTGGACCCATATTTCCACCTGGAATTAAGGAAAGCAAGAAAGGAATTTTCAAATGAAAACAGCACTTTTTGCAACGTTAATGTAAGTTCATTTATTCTAGTCATTATTACAGTTGGAAGGAAACAAATTTTCATCAGCATCATAGCACAGTCAAATTTGCCAAATTTCAAATTTAAATTAAATTTCATAATTTATTCCTAAAATTAATAGACATCACTGTAATTGATAAAATAATAGTAATTTCGTAGAGAAAAAAAATATTTTTCAAGTTAATTTTGTCAAAAAAAAAATTTTTAACAAAAATTCAAGAAACGTCTACAACTTGGAGGAGACATTTCCTAGAGCAACACATCACCTTCGGTATCTGAGCAATTTGGATTAATAATTTTAAGTATAAAATCTATTGTGTATTTATTTAAAATCTTTCCAATTTTATAATTTTAGTATTTAACTAGCTTTATTGCTCTGAGTTCCTTCTAAACTATTTAGTTAAGTTTAGTTAAGTATTCAAATCCTATTACCGTTGAAAACTGGAGGAATTAACTGACCTACTTAATAACTTTAACTTTAATTTTGAAACTCCACCAGTTTTAAACGAAAAAATGGATAACTCACTGTACAGAATCTATGCAGATAATATACCTACATTTAATGGCGATGAGCACATTTTGCCATCATTTATAAGAGCTAGCGAAGAATTAATTGTAGCTTTCCAAGACGACAAAGCACCTCATAACCGAGTAAATAAGTGCATCATTAGTACAATTATAAGTAAATTACGTGGACATGCAGCCAATATTATTTGCCCACGAAGTGAACTTAATACATAGCTACTTATTAAACAAAACTTGCAAAATACATTTGCAGACGGTAGAAACATCGATTGTTTGATGAATGACCTTATATCAACTACCCCAAATAGGAACGAAACTCTCACACAATTTGGTCTAAAACTCCAAACGTTACGTAGCTTACTAATATCTAAATTAAATGAATCGAACGAGCTGAATAGTTCTAAACTTGTGAAAATTCAATATTATGAACAAATTACCTTAAAAAATTATATAAATAGTTTGCCAGAAAAAATTCAAATTATTACAAAATGCTGAGAACCAAAAACTATCGAAAAAGCTATAACTATAGTGAAATCTGAAGAAGCTGACAACGAATTTAAGCAAAGAACACAAAACAAAATTCTGAGACCTAACATATAGACGAACAGACCAAATCTTACCCACAGCCAACATTCTACAAACCACCCGTTGCTAACCCTTTCATGCAAAGAAATCAAACCTACTTCGGACATCCAAATACTCAGTACAATAATTTTCAACAACAAAGACACCCAATGCCCAATGCTCCTATGCCATCTTTTAGACCACCTTTTCAAAATAATTTCCATAATCAGGCACAAAGAAATTCTTTTACCCCAAATGCAAATTTCCAAAATAACTGGCCAAGATCACGCACTAACGTATTTAAGCCAAACTCGAATATAGCGAGATTTCAACCAAAACCAACCTCCATGGATACCTCTTCTGGTACTACTAAAGCTCCACATAATCAAAATTTTAAGGCTAGAGAATTATTTACCCAAGTCGTCGAAAACACAGAGGATTATACCACTAATCCCGATGTTAACCCACAAACGTTAAAAAATTTTCAAGAAAACAATACTTATAATTTTGAACAGCAAGAACAACAAGAACCGTTACCCCTGAATTATCCACAATTCCATCCATCGTACTCTACTGAGTTTGAACCTTATTATGATGACTTTTATTATCAAAACCAATATCCAGTTATGGACTCTTTAAACCAAGTCAACTCTGAACAAAGCCAAAATTTTTGCCAACTTCCCAACAAAGACCAAACTCACTCATAATAGATAAGTAAATAGGTTGCAGAATTGCAAATATAGCATTTTCTACCTTTCATTATAATTCGATTCATTAAGTTAGTCTTAAGCTGTACGCGTTATAGTAAAGTACTCCAGTTTGTGAAATAAAGTTTTCTTCTTGTTTTTTAAAAATTGGTTTTTCTGCCCAAGAAACAACAGTGGCGCAGTCGGTAGGATGAGTTGCGGGGTTCTATGAATAAGATTCCCTTCGATTTTTAACGTTTAGCAACATACGGACACACGTTTTCGCAAAAATCGTCAAATGAAAATTGTTCGAATTAGTGAAAAGTGAGTGGTAGGTGAACTGAGTAACCTACAAACAAAGTAAATGTGAATTGAGTAACTTTTACAGAAGCAGAAGCCATTTTTTCTGAGAAGAATATTATTTCACAACCCCTTGTGATTGATGAATGAAAATCATCGCTGGACAATCAGGTCAAATCGCAACAGAACCTAGGATTAAGAAGCGGAAGTGGGAACTACACTTTGGACCCATATTTCCACCTGGAATTAAGGAAAGCAAGAAAGGAATTTTCAAATGAAAACAGCACTTTTTGCAACGTTAATGTAAGTTCATTTATTCTAGTCATTATTACAGTTGGAAGGAAACAAATTTTCATCAGCATCATAGCACAGTCAAATTTGCCAAATTTCAAATTTAAATTAAATTTCATAATTTATTCCTAAAATTAATAGACATCACTGTAATTGATAAAATAATAGTAATTTCGTAGAGAAAAAAAATATTTTTCAAGTTAATTTTGTCAAAAAAAAAATTTTTAACAAAAATTCAAGAAACGTCTACAACTTGGAGGAGACATTTCCTAGAGCAACACATCACCTTCGGTATCTGAGCAATTTGGATTAATAATTTTAAGTATAAAATCTATTGTGTATTTATTTAAAATCTTTCCAATTTTATAATTTTAGTATTTAACTAGCTTTATTGCTCTGAGTTCCTTCTAAACTATTTAGTTAAGTTTAGTTAAGTATTCAAATCCTATTACCGTTGAAAACTGGAGGAATTAACTGACCTACTTAATAACTTTAACTTTAATTTTGAAACTCCACCAGTTTTAAACGAAAAAATGGATAACTCACTGTACAGAATCTATGCAGATAATATACCTACATTTAATGGCGATGAGCACATTTTGCCATCATTTATAAGAGCTAGCGAAGAATTAATTGTAGCTTTCCAAGACGACAAAGCACCTCATAACCGAGTAAATAAGTGCATCATTAGTACAATTATAAGTAAATTACGTGGACATGCAGCCAATATTATTTGCCCACGAAGTGAACTTAATACATAGCTACTTATTAAACAAAACTTGCAAAATACATTTGCAGACGGTAGAAACATCGATTGTTTGATGAATGACCTTATATCAACTACCCCAAATAGGAACGAAACCCTCACACAATTTGGTCTAAAACTCCAAACGTTACGTAGCTTACTAATATCTAAATTAAATGAATCGAACGAGCTGAATAGTTCTAAACTTGTGAAAATTCAATATTATGAACAAATTACCTTAAAAAATTATATAAATAGTTTGCCAGAAAAAATTCAAATTATTACAAAATGTAGAGAACCAAAAACTATCGAAAAAGCTATAACTATAGTGAAATCTGAAGAAGCTGACAACGAATTTAAGCAAAGAACACAAAACAAAATTCTGAGACCTAACATATAGACGAACAGACCAAATCTTACCCACAGCCAACATTCTACAAACCACCCGTTGCTAACCCTTTCATGCAAAGAAATCAAACCTACTTCGGACATCCAAATACTCAGTACAATAATTTTCAACAACAAAGATACCCAATGCCCAATGCTCCTATGCCATCTTTTAGACCACCTTTTCAAAATAATTTCCATAATCAGGCACAAAGAAATTCTTTTACCCCAAATGCAAATTTCCAAAATAACTGGCCAAGATCACGCACTAACGTATTTAAGCCAAACTCGAATATAGCGAGATTTCAACCAAAACCAACCTCCATGGATACCTCTTCTGGTACTACTAAAGCTCCACATAATCAAAATTTTAAGGCTAGAGAATTATTTACCCAAGTCGTCGAAAACACAGAGGATTATACCACTAATCCCGATGTTAACCCACAAACGTTAAAAAATTTTCAAGAAAACAATACTTATAATTTTGAACAGCAAGAACAACAAGAACCGTTACCCCTGAATTATCCACAATTCCATCCATCGTACTCTACTGAGTTTGAACCTTATTATGATGACTTTTATTATCAAAACCAATATCCAGTTATGGACTCTTTAAACCAAGTCAACTCTGAACAAAGCCAAAATTTTTGCCAACTTCCCAACAAAGACCAAACTCACTCATAATAGATAAGTAAATAGGTTGCAGAATTGCAAATATAGCATTTTCTACCTTTCATTATAATTCGATTCATTAAGTTAGTCTTAAGCTGTACGCGTTATAGTAAAGTACTCCAATTTGTGAAATAAAGTTTTCTTCTTGTTTTTTAAAAATTGGTTTTTCTGCCCAAGAAACAACAGTTGCGTTTTATTATTATACGCTCGCTCCTTTTATGACCACTTTGACTTATATTCATCAGGGACAAAAAAAACAGTGGATTTTATTGGAATGACTACAAGTTTTTTTAGAAAATGAACGTAGATCACGATGGGATTAGCCCTATATAAAATTAGTAATATGCATATTTTTATATATTAATTCACTTTTTACAGAGATCTGTAATGTATCTTCCTTCAGTAGAAATCTGCACAAATAAGTAAGTGAACAAGTTGGTAGTTCACCAATAATCAGAGAGATGGCGCGACATCTGGAAACATCTAAAATACTACTAACATCTACTAGAATATTGTAGAATGTTCCAGAATCAGTTACCTACGACTATAAATGGAGAGTGAGTGGCTGCACAGGACAGTTTAGTTCAGATAGTGAGTTGAGAAAGAAGAAGTGTTGTTGTTTTTGTTGTTGTTGTTGTTGTTGTTGTTGTTGTTGTTGTTGTTGTTGTTGTTGTTGTTGTTGTTTTTGTTGTCGTTGTCGTTGTCGTTGCCGTTGTTGTTGTTGTTAAGTAAGCAAAATAATAAAGTGACTGAAGTAGTGAAGTATAGTGTTTAGTAGTATATTAATGAAGAAATTATTTGTTGTAATTAGTACGTAAGTAAATACATTATTGTTTAGTGTTATCCTGGTGTTATAATTTCCGAATCCACTGTACAAGGTGTTTACTAAGGTGTGTAAACACGTAACAATTATTGTCAGAAGCGGGATTATAACAGAAGATTTCTGGATTTCTGGAGAAGGTCCTACAAGTGTCCTTCTCGGGAACCAGTGGTGACACGGAAAATTGACTAACTTGGACCTAAAAACTGTGAAAAGTGCGTTTTCGGGAAAGTTCCAGAACATTCTATTTGGAAACTAGTGAAAATAATAAAATTCTTTCAACTGGAAAGTGATAGAGACCCTGAAAAAGACTAATTTGTGTTAGTTCACAAACATTTCTAGAATTTTTATTCGGAAACTAGTGGAGATAATTATAATATTTCAACTGAAAAGTGATATAGACACTAAATAAGACTTATTTTTGTTAATTTGAGAAAATTTCTATTTGAAAATTATTGGAGATAGTGGAATTCTAAAACTGGACAGTGACCTAGACCCTAAATAAGACTCTTTTGTGCCATTTAGAGATTGTTCTAGAAAGTTCCATTGGAAATATCAACGAGATATCTGGACTTTCTGATCATCGTAGGCTCATAACAACAAGAAGCATGGCAGCAGAGAAACAAATGCAGGAACTACTTGTGGAGTTTAGGAAGATGATGGGACAGCAACGCCAGAAAGACAAAGAAGAGTAGGAGAAAAGACGTCAAGAGGAAAAAGAAGAACAAGAAAGAAGATGTCAACAGGAAGAAAAGCAGCGCCAAGAAGAAAAGGAAGAGCAAGAAAGAAGGCGTCAAGTGGAAGAAAAGCGGCGACAAGAAGAAAGAGACGAATTGAAGAGAATGATGGAAGATCTGGAAATAAGGCGCCAAGAAGAAAAAGAAGAACATGAAAGGAGACATCGAGAAGAAAAAGAGGAGCAAGAAAGACAACGCCAAGAAGAGAAAGAGGAACAAGAAAGACGCCAGGAAGAATTAAGGACAATTCTGAGCGAGTAAGTAGTGGATGAAGTAAAAAATGAGGCTTTTGGTTCTTATACAGACACTAAATCACAATTTTATTATTCTCACCATTTATTAGTGGGGTGGGGGTGATAATGGAGGTGGCTAATGCCAAACATTTTTTGAGGCCTTAGCTTCTCTTATATATACTAAATATCAATTTTATGGGCTCTTACTTGCTTGATTTTCCTATTTACCCCAAATTTACCTCAGTTTACCCCCCAACCCTTCAACGGAATGACATTAAAATATAATACTGTTCCAGATCTCGTTAAAATACATACGTGTACCGAATTTCAAGTCAATATCTTAAACGGTTCCAGAGTAATCGTGCGCACAAAATAAAATTACAGACAGACCGATATAGAAATTTTTTTGTTCAATCTTACAACCTCGATGTTTCATGACATTCTAATAGTGGAGTCAAACTAGGACTAAAAATTCGCAATATGAGTTGTCTGTCAGGGCAGTTTTTTTGTTTTAACGTGTTTAGGGGATCAATTTAAGTTCACGGTTCTGTTTTGCAGTTCCTGCGTCGGCGTATTGTTTATTTAAACAATTTAATTTTTTTTGCTGTTTTCCATCGGTTTTCGTTGAATCTCTCAAAATATATAAGTCCTATGGAGAACAATAAACAGAAGGAAAATGTTCGTTATGGGCTGTATAAGAAAAGTATGTAAACTATAATTCGTTCCATATGTTATTATTATTTAAAAACCGCTGCCCAAGGAATCACTACTTCCACATGCAGATTTTCTATACAAGTCACTCACAACGAAAAAATTTTGTATGTGGAAATAATTGCTTATGGAACTTTAATAAGATAATATTTGAAATCCTCTACCCCAAAAACCTATAAAACGATACCCCACATCGATAGAGGGGTGGGGGTGGTGATAGGGGGTGTAGTGGGCGTGGATGAAGTAAAAAAATATTTTGAGGTTTCTGGTTCTTGTACACACACTAAATCACATTTTTTTTTCATCCCCTTTAATAATGGGGTGGGGGTGGTAATGGGGGTGGCTAATGCCAAAAATTTTTTTGAGACCTTAGCTTCTCTTTAATATACTAAATACCAATTTTCTGGACTCTTACCTGCTTAATTTACCTATTTACCCCAAATTTACCCCAATTTACCCCAATTTACCCCCAACCCTTCGATAGAACAGGATGAAAATATAGTCTAGTTCCAGATCACGTTAAAATACATACGTGTACCAAATTTCAAGTTAATATCTTAAACGGTTCCAGAGTAAACGTGCGCACAAAAAAAAGTTACAGACCGACAGACCGACAGACAGACAGAATTTTTTTTTCGCTCAAACTTAAAATCTCGACGTTTCATGACATTCTAAGCCTATTTGAACAATAAAAAATTTTAAAATTTTTTTTGTCGTTACTATACTTCCACTGGATGTGGAAGTAAAAAGAAATGAATATTGCAAAATTATGCATTTCTAAATAAATCACTGTTTTTTCAAAAATATTGGATAATATTCAATGAAATTTTGGTGAAATATAGCTCTTATAAAGTACAATCACCACTTAAAAATTCAAATCAAAATGATTATTAAAACGCCTCAAATAGACAATTGTTGATAAAACTTTGTATCCTTGTGAAATCCTGCCATCAAAACCAAGAAATGTGCTGTTTGGCTCAAATTGTACAAAGTACTTTAGATCACGGAGAGAGAATTTTTTTTTTTTTTCAAAATTTAAACCCTTTTATTGCAGCTGCTTATGATTTTTGAAATTGTAGTTAAAAACAAATTCAAATAACTCTCTTGTTTTTTTATAAAATAAAAAACAGTAAAGGAGTAATGAAAGTAGATTAAAAAAGCCAACTCTGAAAGAAAAATTAATGCTCCACTTGCATTTGGAGCTGAGATACGTTAGTTTTTACGTTTAGGTCACTTATACATAAACAAACCGATATTTCTTATTGAAATTTGGACTGGTAATTCTCCAATATCTATTATTTTGTTTCTGGTACTTGAAAATAATCCGAAGCTACAATTGTTAAAGATATTAGCTAGAGACCCAAAAGTGGAGTCTTTAACGATTTTGTTAGAGATCCAGAAATCACCAAATATTTCTAAATGTTATATTATGTTTTTACAAACCGGAATTTAGTCGGTACATAGCTCAGTGGGTAAGGTGACCAGCATCTTTTTTTGCCAAGTGTAGTGTTATTTTTAATTAGCTTTAGGTCTCTGCGTAGGCAGCAATTTTTTTTCTTATTATTAGTTTTACGTTCGTCTAAGACGACGAGTAGAGCTAATCTCCCCCAAAACATTACTCGTTTAGCCGAACCGGCCCTGCTCCGTCCAACCCTGCATTCACCACGGCGCTACGCGCCGTGGTTGCCTAGTTGGCTCCGGACCAGATTCCGGTAAGGCACATATTGTAAAACTTAATTTAAAATAAATCTCTTTTCACTTTCACTTTCACCAGCACTTTTTATTTAGTATGCGGACGCCTCGGGTTCAAATACTGCTGGCGAAATAAATTTTTTTATTGAATCAGTAATATTAAAAGTTTTGCAACGCTGTATACATAAACATAAGTTGGTTCAAATTAAGTTGGTTTACCATTTTCGTGACAAAAATTTAAAAAGTTATAAAAAAATTGAAAATGTGCATTGTGTTCTCAAAGCCACTTTATTCGATGTTATTTAACAATTGCAGCTTTGGATTATCTTCAAATAGCAGAAACAAAATAATAAGCATTTGAGAATAACCAGCCCAAATTTCAAGAATAAATATCAATTTGTTTATCTATAAGTGACCTAAACGTAAAAACTAACGCTTCTCAGCTCCAAATGCAAGTAGAGCATTAATTTTTTTTTTTTTTCAAAAGTTGGCTTTTTTAATTTACTTTCATCACTCGTTCACCGTTTTTTATTTCATAAAAAAAACAGAGAATTAAGTACTTGAATTTGTATATAACTAAAATTTCGAAAACTATAAACAACTGCAATAAAATGGGTTTAAATTTTGAAAAGAAAATGTTTTTCTCCGTAATCTTAAAGTTCTTATAGAATGCTACAAATTGAGCCATGCACACATTTCTTGGTCTTGATGGCAGAATTTCATAAGAGTGCAAAGTTTTAGCAACAATTGTATATTTGAGCCGTTTTAGTAAAAACGCATAATTTTGCAATGTTCATTTTTTTTTTCAATGATAATAACAATTGGAATGAATTATAGTTTATGTGCTTTGACTGTACAGCTCAAAATGAACATTTTTTTTCCTTTTATTGTTTTCCATTTGACTTGTAGATTTCGAGATATTCAAAGAAAACCGATGGAAAACAGAGTCTAAAAAAATTAATGTTTTAAATAAACAATACGCCGACCTTGCTGAAACTGCAAAACTGAGCTATGTAGTTAAGTTGGCCTTCTGAACACTTTAACACAGAAAAACTACCATGACCAACAATTCACATTAAAATCCTAATTTGACTCCACTATAAGCCTATTTGAACAATACCAATTTTCAATTTTTTTTTTGCGTTACTATAATAATAATAATAATAATAATGTTTATTTGTCCAAGGTATTACAATTACAATTTTGCCATTATTGTTGATTTTCACTAACAAATAAACGAGGACCACAAAGCCTAGGGCTGTCCGTGGTTTACATGGTTTATTTATTGATAAATATAAATTAATAACAATAATGTAAACACATAAACTATACTAATCTGCTATAATAAAAGTTACCTATTAGAAAGAATAATTAATTTATTATTAAGTTAATTTTAGATATTACAATAAATTTTTATTTCTATAATAAAACTAAATGGAGCAGATATAATCTCAAAACTAATATAAATATAAGTATGGTAGTATAACTCTAACACTAAAAATATACCAAACACAACAAATAGACTGCATGTATTTATACACCTAAAAATATGCACATACATACACATACACATATATACACACACATTATATATATATATATATATATATATATATATATATATATATATATATATATATATACATACATACACACATACGTACATACATACATATACATATTCCTCAGATATTTAGAAGTAAAATTCTCAATCGAATTTTGTAGCAAATATTCATGATTTTATAATATTAGTTATTTTTCATTGTAATTAAGTCATGGATTTTTGTTCTATTTGAGTTCGAGATAAAAGCTTTGGAATGTTTTTTAAATAAATGATAACTCGCTAGGTTTCTAATTTTGTCGGGAAGTTCATTAAATAATTTGGGACCGAGAAATATAAAACTTCTTTGTCCTATGGATTTGCCACAAAAAGGTGTTTTGTATTTTAGTTTCTGTCTGGTTGCATATGAATGATGTGGTTGAATTAAAGTGTTCTTTTTATTGAACTGGTACAAGACAATCGTATAGAAATATAATTGTCTTAAATTTAGAACTTTAGCATCTATGAATAGATCATCAGAAGGATAAGTATTCATTTTATTAAGTATTAGTTTTAAAAATATTTTTTGAATTGTTTCTAATTTTTTCAGGTGCTCTTTTACAGCACTTCCACACGCAATAATACCGTACTTTAGCCGAGAGTCAATCAATGCGTAATATATGGTTTTTAGAGTCGAAGGATCTAGTATATTTTTAAGACACTTCATTCTATATATTAGGCTTCTTAAGGTATTACACACGTTAATGATATGCTGATCCCACCTTAGATGTCGATCTATAGTAATACCTAGATATTTCACTGTGTTTGCACTTTCGATTTTAGTTGAAGAATTAATTGTAAGTGTGGAAAATTTGGGTAGGGTGTTTTTATAACACGCAAATGGTAAAAATTTAGTTTTATTAAAATTTATTGTTAGCAATTTATGATCAAACCAATCTTTTATTTTTTGTAAGTCAAATTCTGCCTGCAATTTCAAATTTTCCCACGTCTGGTTACTATATAAAATAGCAGTATCGTCAGCAAAACTTATGACCGTTCCAATGAATTTTGTTGTCAATAAATTGTTCAAATATATTGTGAATAATAGCGGACCTAACACGGTACCTTGCGGGACCCTAAATTCAACATTGCGATATTCACTAGTTGCATTACCTACTTTCACAAATTGCTTTCTGTCTGTCATGTAACTTTTAATTAGCTTTATGCTAGGACCGCGAAAACCAATATCGCTCAATGTTTCCAGTAGCTGTGCATGACTGACAGTATCGAAGGTCTTAGCAAGGTCAAGAAATATGCACATACAAGGAGTTCCTTTATCCAAATATCTATATATCTCCTCAGTTAGGCATTCAATTGCGTTTTGCGTAGATTTGTTCTGCTGGAAACCAAATTGGCGTTCTGATATTAATTTGAATTTTTTTGTGTAACTATTTACCCAATGGGCACACGTACGTTTAATAAACGTTTTTAAAACATTATAGTCGTTGATTAAACGTTTTATGTTGAAATTTTCAACGTTGCATTTGGTTGAAAATTTCAACGTCTAAATAAGACGTTTAAAATACGTATTACTACAAGAATTTTTAACCATTAGTAGAAGAAAATACTGGAATAAAACGTTTTAGTAAGCACGTTTTTTTTTTACAAATATATAATAACGTATAAAACACGTTTATAATGTAAGGAGTTTTAACGACTCGCTAAAGGTAACGTTTATGAAACAAAAAAGTTTAATGTTTTTTATTAGGTATATTTAATACGGTTATTCAAACGTTTTATTTAAAAAAAAAAAAAACGTATTTTTTACAATGTTAAAATAACTGTTATTTCCAACTTACTAAATGTAAGAGAACTTTAAATCCACAGGTGAAATAGATGGTAGAAGATTACATTATTTAAACGTTTTTCTATGAATCTATATCAACGTATAAAATTAGGATATAAAATTTTATATTTAAATATAAAATACGTTACTTCTACACACATTCCCAACCTGTAGTGGAAGGGAATACTGAAATAAAACATTTTAATTACAACTTTTCTTTTACTGGTATATTAACGTATAATACATGTTCATAATATGAGAAGTCGTAACAACCCGCGGTTGTGCATGAAATGAGAAAATTAAACGGTTTTTTATTGCATTAATCAAATATAGCAATTGAAATATGTTTTATTTAAAGGGAAAAAAAATGTTAATACAATATTAAAATAACTGATGCTTTCAACTTAAAATGCACTGACGTTCTAAATCTACAGGTGAAATAAGTGGCAAATGATGACGTTTTTTTGACGTTGTTCTACTCAGCTAGATTAATGCATAAAATTTGCCTACTTACCACGTAGTTTGCTGCAGAAATTATTTGTAGATGGCGCCACATGCAAACCACTGACAATAATCACTCATGCTTCATCTTATATTCTTATAAACTCATATAAAATAAATATAACGTAGATTGCAATGTTCAAATTCCTTCAGGGAACATCGATTTAATTGGATGGATCTTATAACGATCAGGTTAAAGATCATTATTTTGTGGCTTGGCCGAGATAGCATAAAAGAGTTTTATGCTATCTGTTTAATGGGTTTAAGCACCCACTGGTTTTATGATAAAACCCCAGTGGGTGTTTAACCTATTAATTAATTGTCCATTCATCTACATGGCGGTTCATCTTGTAACATATCATATATATGTATATTGGAAAATGGAGACCTACAGCCTCTTTAATTTCGTTTAATTAACGTACATAATTAGTGAATATTTAACGTTATTAAAACCTTTAATAAAACGTTTATATTCTACATATACTTTCGTTTCATAAACGTTGAATATTAACGAATATTTATCGTTTCTTTTAATGTTATTCAATCATTTTCTATCATGTTTAAAAGACGTTTATATTTGGTTAATAAGAACGTTTTTCCGCGCGACATTTTTTCGTTGAATCAACCGTTGCAGAAAACCCTAGAACAACGTGCGGTTTTCAATCCTTTTTTAACGTTTATTAAACGTACGTGTGCCCATTGGGTATTCTGTTTTTGATTAGTTTTTCTAGTATTTTTGCTATGTTTGATATAATTGAAATAGGTCTACAATTAGAAACATCCGTTTTATCGCCGCTTTTAAAAATCGGATTGACAACAGCAATTTTTAGTGCCGAAGGGCAAATTCCACAGTAAAAAATTTTATTTATTAAATAAGCAATATGGGGTGCTATATCCTCCGCAATTTCTTTAAGCGTTTCTGCTTTTATCATGTCAACTCCGGGTGATTTGTTATTTTTTAGCTCACATATAACATCCTTCACTTCGATTTTGTTTGTAGGTGCAAGATAAAATGAAAATGGCACTGAAGATCTTAATGGTGTAACCGACGGTTTTTTAATTTTTTTTTGCTAAATTCTTCCCTACATCTGTAAAGAAATTTACAAACTCATTTGCTATTTTTGACGTATCGGACGTAAGTTCTCCAGATACTGTTTTTATTTCCTTAATTGATTCATTAGTTTTTCTTTTATTGGTTATTTCATTTACTACATTCCATATATTTTTACTACTTTTAGTTTATTTCTGTAAATCAAAAATTCGTTTTTTAAATTTATGTTATTTGGATCGCTTTATAATTTTTTGTACAAAATATCCCTTTTTTTCATAGATTTCAATAAGCCGGAACTTACCCATTCTGATCTTTTCCTTTGTGTATGTGACATTTTTACTTTATTTGTACTTCTGATTGTTGTATTGGTAGTATTTTCTATTAATATATTTGTGGCTTCATCTACACTTTCAGCATTGTAAAATCTGGTCCAATTTACGTTTTTAATTTCAGATTTTAATTTATTATAATATATTACAGAAATATATTGCCTTTCTCTTTGCTGTGGAATTATTTTATTATAGTTTAGAGCAACCTTCATCAAAGTTGGAAAATGATCTGTTATTTTATTTTTAAGTACGAAGGATTCTATATTATCATGAATGTTAAATTTGGTTTTTAAAAAGATGTGGTCAATGCAAGATTTACTTTCACCTTCAACTCTTGTGTAGGTGTTCACCATTGACTCAAAGTTATATTCGCTCATAATAGTAAGATATTCTTCAGATATGTCATTATTTATTTTTATATTGATATTAATGTCTCCGGTTATAATATTGTAATCGGAGTCTTCTCTTGCAACTTCATTTAAATATTCTCTGAGTCCAGCTAAGGACTCCTTCTCGTTCGTGGAAGGAGGTCTGTACACAGCAGTTATGACAAAAGATTTTCCCTGATATAAAAATTTTATTTGAATTGCCTTATTAAGATGTATGTGCACAATTTTTACAGAATAATTGATTGTATTTTTAATAAACAGAGCAACTCCGTCGTTCCTGTTGATATCACCCTCATTATAAATAAGGTGATATCCTTTAATACTAAAAACAGATAAATCTGTTATACAATATGTTTCAGACAATACTATGCAATCGAATTCAGTGTTTAGATGTTCTAATAATACAATAAGTTCATCATAATTTTTACTTACACTGCGAATATTTGTATGGAATAAATTTAGGTTAATTTCATTTTTTTTGTTAAAGTAGGTGGCTATATTATCGGTAAAGATTTCATTAGTTTTAAACGGAGTGTATTCGATGTCTCTTATGTATTGATCCATATTTTATAAAATACAATAATTTATATTAGATTTTAATTAAAGTGTAACGAGAGTTTTAGATATAATATGATGGGTATGGTCACTTAAGTTAGAATGCATTATTTTTTATTGCCTCTGCTGCGGGTTTGTTTCACATCTATACTTCCACTAAATGTGGAAATAATATTATATATCAATATATCTACCTTCTTTAAAACGTAATTCCTTTAATTAAACGAGATTGATGTTGCCTCAATTAATTCGGAATTTCACGTATTAGGAGAACGCAATTATGGTGTTTGTTGTAGAAATCAGAAACAGCATGTGGGATTAGGAATTGTCAGGCATCAAACGCAGGCAGTCAGTCAGTGACAATACGTTTGATTTCCTAAGCAACACACGGGCGTTAAAGCTTGAGTCAACACAAAGACTAAAATAATGCAAATCTACTTCGCTATTCCATCTACACCAGAATAATTCAATTTGGCAGGTGTGAAACAATTCGTTATACAAATTACACACACATACATGGCAGTTCTAGGGTCTGCATCATTGAAGAAAACATTAGAAGAGCTGCGTTAACGTTTTTTTTTAAAATAATGTTTTTCATTAATTTAAATTAATAAATCAGAAATTGTATAATATTATGTAATGTCTGATTTAATATACAGGGTGCTTCATTAAGAATTGGACATACGCTAACTGGAGAATCCTTAGTCCATCCTGAAACACTTAGATAAAATGTGCTTCCTTACTGAGATACAGGGTGTTTTAATTCTAATTTTAAAAATTATTATTATTATTATTTATTTAAAAAAAATTGACTGTAAAATTTATTTCACGGCGTGACCAAGGCAATGCTATGTGTAAAGATGCAGAAATTATCAATACGAATACGAACAATAAATTGAACGTTAAAATAAGAATATTGTGCAGCCATATCTTTAAATTCAATTATCTCGAAAAATTATTACTTTATCGTTATGAAGTAAGAGTACATAATTTTCATAAAAAAACGATTAAAAATTAAAAAATCATACTGAAAAGACGATTCCACCAGTGGCGTAGAATTTAGAGGGGGGAGGGGGGAAACTGCACCTTTGTCCCTGCCGTACGCCTTTGGTAATAGGAAGAAATTACCTTTTACTACAGTTTAATGTTTCCTAAAATACCTAAACTTTCTGCCAAATATGAAAAAGAAATATTAAACAGTATCAGAATAATGGACAAAAATAATTTTTAAAATTAGAATTAAAACACCCCCTATCTCAGTAAGGAGGCACATTGTATCTAAGTGTTTCAGCTTAAATCTTCATATTTTGGACTAAGGATTCTCCAGTTAGCGTTGTCCAATTATTAATGAAACACCCTGTATAGTTTCTGATATACGTGCAGATTTATGAGTTTCGCAAATTACATGGTTTGTTTAGCTGTTATTTATTTATTTATTTATTTTCCTAGAGATTGGAAAATCACAAGTCCTTTACATATATACAATATGTGCTATTACAACAATTTGACCATTTCGAAAAAAATTTAATTTTCATATTTTCAAGGTCCCATAAATTTACATATATAATAATAATTATAATAATAATAATTTTATTCTGGTCCAAGATACATATAGGGTTGTAATTAGTTGCATGTCATTAAAAAGAAGTGGTGGTGGGGAACGACTAGGCAAACAAAAAAAACCTTATATAAAGAGGTCTAAAGCCCATAAGTTTTGGAGAAAAAAAAAATAAAAAATTTTGAAAATGTTGTGCTTGCGGTTGTGCAGAAAGAGGTTACGAATTATTTACATTTTGATAATTGGTATAACATTTGAGTTCAAGAGGTCCCATCAAAGTACTGAGCTTCTTACTTTGAGACCGCGGGTCGGTAATCTTTACACCTTTTTCCGACTTTTTAAAAGTAAGTAAGAAATTTCTATGATTTGGAACTATACGTCCATTGACCCAGAAAAGCAGTGGTTCTCAAATGTCTCCTACCTTAACATTCAAATTTTTGATCCAGGTCACTTTTTTCAAAGTGCCCTTGGAGGCAAAAGTTATATAGGTTTTTTGTTTGTCTAGTCAGTCCCCATAGCCAGAAAACGAAAAAGTAACAGGACATATTGTATGTTTTGTATAAAACTTGATTTCGTGAGTCACTTTGCCATACCATCGCAAAATATTTTCACATAACATAACACAAGAAAAAGGAAATATCACTTTTGTCACTACCCTTAAGTCTATGAAGCAGTTACTTATTGCAAATAGAGCTAAATACTACAAATAAAAGTAATATTAATAGTATCTTAATTATAACAAAATATATAAAAATAGTATCTGTACTAAATAATAATAAATCGCAATTACAATAGTAGATTGTAATACAAGTGTGGCAAGGGCTTCATTGCAAAACGTTGTATGAAAGTAGGAACACGAGCGCAGCGAGTGTTCCTATCATACGAGTTCTGATAATAAATTATATTTTGTCAAGCATGAACTTATTCTTTGTTTTAATATTTTTTCTAGAACCTTGGTGAGAAAAGAAATAAGAGAAACGGGCCTATAGTTTTCGACTAAAACCGCATCTCCACTTTTGTGTATAGGTGTAACTGTTACACCTGGAAATGTTCCAGTTTCTATTACTATATTAAATATACAGATAGCATAGTGGTTTTGTTATATATTCTTCTAAATTCTTCAAAGTCTTAGACCTAACCCCACCTTTACCCGGAGTTTTTTATTATTTTTTAATCCTTTATAAACTTTTTTGTTTCAGGCTCATCTATTGGGTGCAGAAGAAGTAAATTCTACACGATTGCTGTTATGGATGACTTTCTATTCTTTGTGTTAATTTAGTACCTACTGCAAAATATTCATTAAATTCATTTATTTTGTAAATGGTTCTTGGTCTGTTAGTGCTAAATCGTCTTTCTTAATAAATTAGGTATCAGGTTTATTTTTTAAGTTTTTATTTCTTAGTATTTTTTCAGACCCTCTCATAATGCCTTACTGCTAGTCTTTTTTGTATATAACAGATATATAATATAAATAACTATAATAGCTATTTGTGTAACGAAAGATTTTATTTTGTGTGGCTGTTTTTAAAAAATACTCATAGTTTATCAACTACCCTATTTACTTATGAACAAGCCACACGGAAACAGTTGAGGAAGTTGAGGAGTTTCATCTCTATAATGAAACTCCTGAAGAGAAACCTGAAACGATGAACGAGGATGATGCGCAAAATAACACGAGTTACGCAAAATTGTCTTTCAGAACGTGTTACGTAAAAATTTTTTCTAATTTTAAATGTCTAAAAACAAACAAATAAAATGGGTGTATTTAAAGATCCTAAAAATTAAGTAGTCTTTTTCATTGCTGCCATTATTACACATTATAATTTTAATGTCAAAATTGACAAACGTTATTTAGCCAAGTTATAATATTATTTGAAGTCCTAATTTGATAGCGTAAGGTAAATCGTGTTAATGAAAATGTTTTGTTACAATATTTTGAAGGAAAGAAGAATTTAATAGCTTCCACTTTATGGACTCAGTATTGAATTCTGTGTTGAATAAACATTGTTTCTTTTTCTTCTTGAGAGTTGTTTATTTTTCTTAATTGATGATATAACGAACTTTTCTTCACCAGTTAGGTAAAATTTAACTTTTCATAACTGGTTATGAAGAGTTTGACGTTTTGACACTTACGTCAGATTTGAAGAGTGTCATTTTATATGTCAAAATTTGGAAAATAACTTTAACTAACTATGTTATGGGTCGAAATTTCATGATCGACTGTTGAGCAGTATTTTATTGGCAAAGTAGATAGCTTATTCGATTCGCAGTTCTCTCAAATGCCTTTATATAAAATTTTAGCTCGATACTTCATAGGCTGTTTGCTATTCAACGACCAAATTTTATAATTATTGACTCGCTGTAGCGCTCGGGATTTAATCGGGTAATAAATAAACTGTCAATTTACATTCTTTATATTACTAGGCAGCAACGCTCTTGAAAAAAAAAATAAGCTACTTTCAATTAGAGTTTCTTTCATTTTCTACGTGATCGATTATCCAAATGCATGATTTGGATATAGAGATATAGTGAGGAGTCAGTAGCCTAATGTCGCATGTGCAACCAATAAAATCGTGTAATCAGAAGAAGATATTTATTTAACATAGTAAAGTTTACAATTGAACTAAGTTCGCGTGAAATGGGTGAAGCCCTTGAGGATTGAAATATGACTGCTCTCTCTGGACACAGTACACAGGGACAAGTAGGGATAAGCAATGGGCGGGATTTTCCTACTCTAATTAGAGGCGACTATTACGGTCGTATATTACCGAACATCAAAAGGTGGTTTTCAAGTTTAAACGTGCCAATATTATAAATTATGCTTTTTAAGTAATTAAGCATTGGAAAGTACGCTACATCACCCCCTGATAATGTTAACGACATATGAATGAACAAAGTCGTTCAGGAGATGGGCTATCTTCAATCTGTCTATGGTTACATTGACTTCTTTTTTACCACGTTGGATGATAAAGTTTCGTTCTTTGTATTTGAGGACTTTAAAGGGACCGTCGTAGGTAGGTTCCAGAGTTGCACGTGGTGCACCTTGTCTAACAAAAACATACAATATAATTTTTAAGTCCTTGAAGATAAAAGTTTGACGACTTCCGTGTCGACGTATTGATGCAGGTTTCAACGCGCGCATGTAATTGAGTAGATCTGTGATAAATTCTGAAGTATCTATTGCAGTCACAGAATGTGTGGCGATTTCCGCTGCAGTGGTACCAATGTCTTCTTTGATTTCTGTACAAATGCGTAGTGGTACTGTCGGGAGGCTGTTCACCCAGTACCCCTGTCCATGATATTTAATAGCTGCTTTTAATTGTCTATGAAATCTCTCCACTAAATCGTTGGCAGTCGGGTGGTATACTGCGGTACGGAAGTGTGACGTACCTATTGTTATAAATTCTGTCTTTCTTCACCCCGCCGTTACTTCCGTAACACCACCATGAACAGGTAGTTTATAGTTGACTCACGTACGTCATTTTGTATGAGAATAAAATAAAGCGATAAAATAAAAAATATATAAAAAATTTAACGTGTACATGTTACAGTTGTTTCATAGACTACTGTAATGTTGCAGACAAAGTAGAGGTACAAACTGATACTGTATTATTCGAAATGAGAACACCCAGGGATCTGGTCTTTAAGTACTTACTTTATCAAGGAAACTCAGCTTTAGTGAAAATCCACATCACTAACTCCGATAAATACGAAATTAGCAATGGTATCAGACAGGGCTGTGTTCTATCACCAATTCCATTTGACGTCTATAGGGAACACGCAATGGGACAAGTGCTAAAGAATAGAGATAGTGGAGTAGCTATAGTTAGAACTAAGGTTCCTAACTTGAGATCTACGGGCTATGCCAGTTTAATTACACTGAGTGAAAATGAGCTTATACAGTTCCTCGACAGTCTTCAAACTAACAATAGGCTCCAAGTGGTATTTAGGTGTAAAATGCAAAACGGATGAAATCCTAAGTAAAAGATCGCATTTTTATCGCATATTTTCGGTAATTTTTTAATAATAATAAATTCTTCAGTAACTTCTAACACGCTGGACTTTAGTTTATCTGTTATGTGTTCTATAAAGTTGCATCATTGGAAAAGGGACGTGTGACTTAATAAACACTTTATTTGCCCAACAGATACAACCCAATTACAGGTAGGGCAAAAGTTATACACAAAATTTAATCTACAAAAATTATCAATTAATTTAAGTTAAAGAATTGTATGATTTATTCTTAGAGAGGAACGTATAATAAAACTAAACTTAAAACTTAAAATAAAGGCTAAATAGTGTCTACATCCACACATTAATTACATACTAATACACACATATATCTTTTCTTAGTGAAAAAAATACTTGTCGAAAATTGGAAGAAAAAGGCACGAAAATAACCAACCACCGTGTAAGAGTTTCAAAGACTGTCATTTGCACAACGTCAAGAATTATCATATGGCTTTTGACAAATATATGCCTTATCGTCATGGCGACTATGAACAAATTTGGTCCCGTCAGAAAGGCTTGCTTGCGCTTCTGTATAGTTCCTGTCTTCTGTGGCATAATGGATAGACTACACTGTAGTTTCTGGATTTTTGGCAGTCACTGTTGACTATGTGAGTATCGCAACAAAAGTAAATTGCAACTTGCAAGGAGAGCCGTCTATCATGACTTATTGAAACTAGCGCTAAAAACGAGCTATAGCCAATATATAAATATATAGGTATCCAATATACTTATATTCAACTAAAACTTGTATCTCAGTTTAAAGTAACTCATTGCAAAATCGTAAATTGAAACTTCTACGTCTCTTTGTTTTTTCTTTCTTGAGAACAAGAGTTTTCCCAAAAATGCCTGCATTAATAAGGAAACTAGACTGATAAGTAATGCATATTTTATTATTTATTATTTTTTTGCAATATGAGATTTATTTATTACGCAAGAGAGGGCAAGTATACCCAGAATTTCAAATTGTTGTCTATCTCATTTTAGGAAGAGATACTATGGTTACCGTATGCAACTATGTCTGGATGTCTGTACTGCCGCCATAAGTAGAATAGCCGCATCTGTAAATTGTCGGTTGTCGCGTTTGTACTTTTCCCAACTAGTAAATATTAAATTAGAAAATTAATTTCAATGAATCTTAGGTACTTTAAATATTCAAATTCTAAATTTTTTTTAACTGCAGAAGTATACTAAAAAACTGTCTTGCACAATTTATCAATTCCTTTTGAGAATACGTGTTTACATCACAAAATTCACTTATTTTATTATACCAATTACACATACAGTATACAGGTGATTTTAACATCACATTTGTGTTGACACTTTCACAATAAAACGAATATTTCGACGACAATGCAACCTTGGAACGTAAATATTTAACTGGAAAAGAATTTCTAAAGAATCAATTTCATAACAAATTCTTCTAAATTCGAGGTTCTCAAAATTAAATGTGCTCAAAAACCTTGTTTTAACGATATATTAAATATTATGTACAATGAAACTGATAGCACATAAGCACAATCTTTGGTCAAGAAGGAAGGTATTAGGTCCGGACCAAATGTCATTTTGTTTTTTAATTTCTTTATAGCCTCCTCAATTTCTGTTAATAATATATGTGTGACATTAATGTTCTCAAAGAGGTTTTTCTTTTTAGTGTTAATACCGATATTATCATGTGGCTTTGAAAATACGGAGCTGAAGAATTTACTAAATATGTTAACAATTTCTTCCGAATTTTCAAAGCTTTTATCCATATGTCATTTTATTCGGAATCCTTGTTCCTTTTCTCTTTGAATGCACGAATGACCAAAATCTTTTTGAGTCTGTAGATATAGAATTCTGGGTTTTAAAGAGAGAGCTATTATAAGCTTTGTCAATTTGTTGCTTGATTATTGATTAACGATCGAAATGTTTTGAATTTAGTGAGGTAATACTGATTGTTTGTTTTTTTATATAACTGCGATGATGTCTATTCTTCTCTTTAACATTATTGATAATTTATTTTGTATACCAGTGTGGATAAGACTTTTTATAATATTTGCATTCTGGGATGCAATCATCTAGTATGTTATATAATTTACCATAGAATTCCTTTGTTGCTATATCAACATTTAGAGAATTTTACAAACAATACCAATCCATGTTCTCTAAAGCACTAGAGAGAGCTGGATATTTTGCCTTTTTAAAATCATGCGATTTTTCTCCTTTTTTGATGGAAAGTTATTGGATTTTATTGAAATGTTTAATGCAACAAAAAGTGCCGGGTGGAAAATATCTTAATACAATTTCTAATACAATACAATTTTTAATTTCCCATATATTTACGAAACCACCAAACCAAATTTCATCTCCAGCCCCAAAATTAATCCCTATTTTGCTCATGATCAAATATATTAGTAACCTTTGAAAACGTTAATATTGTTCTAATGCAGTATAATAGTATATGGGACTTTAAAAATCATTTGTTAATTTAGCTGACTTTTATGCTTATTTACTGCCAAGAAATAAATTAGTTTGTGATTTATAACAAACAAAAAATTTGCTACATTTAATAAAATCACACCTGTGAAACATCAATATTTATAGATATCTAGTATTGCATCCTTTAGAAGATTATTATCATTCCAATAAGATATATCCTAAATTTATAAAAAATTAAAACCTAAGGCTACGAACAACAGAAAAGTATAATTTATGAGAGTTATATGTAAATTTATTAGTAATTTCTGCTTGTTACTCTTTGTATGCGCAGAATGTATTTTTAAATAAAATGAATGTTTATTTGATTTAGGTAAGAGGAAATAACTTCTCAAGGATGAGCATTTAGGACTTTGATAATCAAGGAGACAAATCATTTAGTGAAAACAAGTACAATACTATTTACTTTATACTATTTATTTTTATATTATCTCTCGGAATTTAGTTAATGTTCTGTTATTACAAAAATAAAGAATTCACATATCCTCTTGGATAAACAAATAACCGTGAAGACCATAACGGCATCGGAAATAAACTCATAACTAGGCTCTAAAGTGAGTGCCAGATATAGCGTTAATGCTATAAATAAAATTAAAATTTATGTAATTATACGTATATTTGTTTTCTTTAATACATCTTTTATTTTATATGATTTTTGTGTATTTCAAAGTATATTGTTATTATTTTTGTTATCGAATGTTTTTTCTTTTGTTTCTTCTCGACTCCATAGGAACTTCTCGATTTCCAGTGAGTGAGTCGCTATAGTCGCTATATACACTCCCTCGTTAAAAAAGAAAAGAGTCAATCAACCAACGTGTCGATTGCGAAACGTACTTTTTTAATCGGGGTAGGCAAAGTGTCACATCTGTCAATTAATACAAAAGCTGGTTTAACCCTATCAATATTGACAGTTATGACTTTGATTCCTTTCTTAAAGGTAAATAACTTATCTGAATGAGGTAAAACTTTAAACGGTCCTTCATATAAAAGAGTAAACGAACGTTTAAACCGTTCATTGCGAACATAAAATCGCAAGAGAAAAGATCTGAACTAACAAAAGTTTTGTAATTGCCATGCGAAATTGGAGGAACCAATTTTAAATTATTAAAATAAATGCGTAATTTGTCAATGAAATAAGGAATATCTGGGGAATTATACGATTCAACGAAAAATTCGCCAGGTAAACGAAGGGTTTGACCATATATAAGTTCAGCAGATCTTCCTTGGGGGTTGTCCTAAATGCTAATAAAATGATGGGTAATTCATCTGTCCAATGTGATGTATTGGCTCTAGTTAACAAGGAAGTTTTAAGTGAGCGATTAAATCTTTCAATTAGAGAGTTCCCTTGTGGGTGATATGCAGTTGTACGTATTCTATGAAAACCTAAAAGCTTTGCAAATTCATTAAATAATCTTGACTCGAATTGTACCCCTTGATCAGTCGTCACCGACAAGAGAACACTGAATCGACAAACAAAATTTTGAAATAAAGTACGCGCAACTGTTTCTGCTGTGATGTCGCGAAGAGGGTACGCTTCCGGCCGCCTAGTGAATCGTTCAATCACCGTAAGAATGTAAGAGTTACCTTTGGATGGAGGTAATGGTCCTACCAAATCTATATGAATGTGGTCGAATCTACTTTTCGGAATGGTGAAGTTTCCAAGAAGACTTCTCGTATGTCGGCTGACTTTGACAGCTTGACAGTTAATGCACGATTTTGACCATAAATTACAATCTGTGTTTATTTTCGGCCAAAAGTAGTTATTTGAAATCAACAGTCTAGAGGCTTTAATACCAGGATGAGATAAGTTGTGAAAAATATCGAATATCGTTCGTCTGTAAACAAGTGGAACAAAAGGTCTAACTTTTGTACGAAAAACATCACACCAAATAAATTCATCTGAATCTGGAATTTGTATCTTTTTTAAAATGAAATTGGTTTTAGTTAGTGATGATTTATCTGACAATAAATAGTTGAGATTTGAATCTTTCTCTGAGCTTCACTAAGCAACTTTAGGTCAAAGTTAACATTAAGGAAGGGACAATTTTTAAGTTGAAGTGGTAAAACATCTTGTTTTAAAGAAGAAGTGTCGTAAATACGTGACAAGCTGTCAGCTATTACGTTATGTTTTCCTTTAACATGTTGTATTTTACTAGAAAATTGAGCTATATATTCTAAATTACGTATTTGACGAGGAGATCTTTCTGCTCTTGTGAATAAAGCGTTGATTAAAGGTTTGTGATCTGTAAAACAATTAAACTTTCGACCTTCAAGTATGAATTTAAAATGTTTAATTGCAGTATATAATGCTAAAAGTTATTTGTCGAAAACCGAATAATTGGTTTGTGCTATGGTTAATTTACGGGAAAAGAATGCTAACGGAGCAAGAAATTCCTTATTATCTTTTTGCTCTAAAACTGCACCCATGGCAAGGTTAGGACAATCGACTGAGAGAGATAAGATAGTATCGTCATTATTGCAAGGATGAGCTAAAACTACTGCATTACTTATAGCGTCTTTGGCTTTCGAAAATCCATCTAAACATTCATCAGGCCAACTATTTATCTTTGTAATTTTATCATGAGATAAACTGTTACAAAGAGAATATAGGGGAAGTAAAATTTCAGCAAAATGAGGTATGAAACGATGATAAAAATTTACCATACCTATGAAACGTTGTAGTTGTTTGAGAGTTGTCGATAAAGGGAAGTTATTAATGACTTCGACTCTCTCAGTTGATGGTAAAATACCTGATGAAGAGATTTGATGACCTAAAAAGGTTAAATTGTCAACTCCTAAGATACATTTAGATGGTTTAATGTTAATTCCGTACGTGTCTAATATTTTGAAAACTATTTCCAAATGTTCCAAATGTTGTACATCTGATTGATTTGCGATTAATATATCATCCAAATAGACGAAAACGAAAGGTAAATTGACAAGTACTTCATTCATAAAACGTTGGAAAGTTTGACCGGCATTGCGTAGGCCAAAAGGCATGCGGGAAAATTCAAACAGTCCAAAAGGAGTTGTTATGGCTGTCTTATAAACGTCATTTTCGGCGACAGGTACCTGATGGTACGCTCGCACTAAATCAATCTTGGAGAAAATAGTGCAGCCATGCAATTGAGGTAATGGATATCTGTCTGGAATAGTAATTGTATTTAGTTGTCGATAATCTCCACGAGGTCTCCAGTCATTTTTCTCTTTTTTTACTACTAAATGGAGTGGTGAAGAAACTTGAGAAGATGATGGTTTACAGATACCCAATTCCACCATGTTGTTAAATTCTGTTTGAACTATTTTAAATTTAAGATTGTCTAATCTACGAGGTCGTGAAAAAGGTAAACGACTTCCAGTAACTATATGATGTACAACAGAATGTTTAATAGGTAAATTGTAATCTGGTGAACTAATTAAATTAGGAAATTGTAAAAGTAATTTGTTATATTTATCTGTTAAAGGAAATAATTTAAGTGTGTCTAATCTATAATTGTCTAAAGGACTATTTTTAATAAAACAATTAATTGACAAATTAGTCTTGTTATCAATTATTCGAGCTCCTTTAAGATCGACAACTAAACCGAAATGAGACAAGAAATCTGCTCCGACGATTGGAATGTCAATGTCTGCAATATTGAAAACGAAAGGAAACAATCTGCGTCAGTTTAGATTGACTTTTAACAATTTCTTACCGTATGTAAAAATGATTGAACCGTTAGCCGCGGCTAATATCGTATCAAAATTCTTTTTAAAAATCTGTGAAAACATTACGTGGCACCACAGATAAATCGGCGCCAGTGTCGATTAGGAAGTTCAGGTTGTTAGATCTATCGTAAATAAAAAGTCGACGTTTGCTGCCAGAAAAGTCAAAGTCAGACGTCATAAAATTATCAAACTTCAGTCATCTTTGAGGATTATCAGATTTTTTTACAACTCTTACTGAATTTGCACCATTCATCTCCACAACGATAGGCATTGGCACCATAAAGTTGATGGTAGTAACAAATAGTATTGTCTGTACGATCAAACTTCTTGGGGAAATTATTACGGTTGGGTGAATGATTGCGATTAGAAATACGAGTTTGTGAAATGTTTTTACTCCTACAATTACTACAGAAAGAAGTAGAAGGTTGAGGCTCGAAAGATTGATCAGGTAATTTAGATTCTAAGGAGTTTAATCGAGAATTAAAAATTTCTTGTTTTTGTAAGACTTGATTAATTGAATCATGGAAAGTGATTGAAAAATGTTTGATAGTGTTAGTTAAATCTGATAACGGGGTTGATTCAGAGTCAAGAGGATTTTTGGAGTGCGATGCAACCATCGAATTTTGACATGACTCCCATATCCGATCTGCAATATCGAGAATCTCTTTTGTGTCTGTTTTCCCGGAAGCTGTAATAGCGATATATACAGTTTGAGGCAAACGTCTTTTCCATAATTTTATCAATAAATCTTGACTAACCATGCTGAAACCTCCAACCATATTCAGCATGAATGTATAGAAATCTGACGGCTTCAGATCACCCATTTGGGAACCTGATAACAAATCATTGAGGCGTTTTTTCTCATGATAAACGTGAAATTAAAATTTTCTTTAAATTGATATATAGATCTGTTTCCGGGGGATTAGATATTATATCGTATATATTATCTATCACATCTAATGGCAAATTAGCTATAACCCGATCATACTTTTTCTTGTCATTGACATTTGCAACAGAAAACTGTGATTCGATTTGGGTAAACCAAATTTCAGGTTTTGATTTCCAAAACGGGGGTAGCTTGACAGACGTGACATAGTGGGTTTGAGGAAAATCCTCGTCTGAAGGTTGTGTTGGCATAATTAATTGATTGTGATTGGTTGATTGACTATTTCTCAGATAAAAAGGGAAATGTACTTTAACTCACTCACCAGCAGATGACAGTACTTGTAATGTTCAACTTCAATTGGGAAATAGGAAATTACCATAAATTAGAGGAACATCTATTCAAAATTAAAAAAAAAAAATCACAAAAAAAATAAACAAAAAAAAACGATTTGCACAGCCTTCTGCACGCGACGACTGCCTAAAATTTGCGTTTCTGGCCTATTCACGGTAATTTCATTCATATATATGATTGGCATGCATTTTAAAAACGTTGCACCTGACTGGTCATGTACCGCCAGCCTATAAATCTTATTGTTTGCAATAAACTGGAAATATAAACGTACATCTAATTGTTTAATACCAACAATGGTTTGGCTTGATGAAGACATAACTGTATATTTAAAATCTTCTGGATCAATATCATGTTCACACTTTAATTATTACAAATATGATTAAATTTTTAAACCTAAGCAAAAAAAGAGCCAGGCATGTATAACCATTCAGTTGCATCACAAATAAGAATAACAAAAAAATGATTGTCATGTTATTACATGATCTCGAAGCCATAGAATTTTTTCGTAAATATTGCGTTATTTTTCAAAGAGAATGGAAATCAAACAATAACAGCGAAGCACAAAAAAGATGACGTAACACCAGTAAGGTGGCAGTTGTTAGAGATCCCACAGTAGTAAGTTATTCACAGGAGCTTTTATTTTAGATGACTTGCTTTTTATAAATGAATATCGGTGAAATCAATTGTAATGCTTTGTTTTATAAAATAAAACCTTTAATGGTGCATCAGACTATTGTTTATTTATAAGAAACTGAATAAATTAGTTAGATTTAATGGATGAGCTAAAATGAAAATTACATTACATGTTTTTTGTGGAAGAACATTAGTAATAAATTTAAATCTGTCCAATAAATTATCGTTTCCTGATGTTAGGCGTATTAGTAGGTATTATTCGATTTTACATATTTAAGGAATATGTTAATAAAGTGATAATAAACGCCTGAGGAATACAATATTAGTAAATATTGATGTTCTACAAGTGTAATGTTACCACAAGAGATAGCAGTTTTTTAGTCAATATAAATCACAAATTGATTTATTTCTTGGCAGGGAATGGACATAAAAGTCATCTGAAATAACAAGTGGAAATTAAATTTCTAGTACCGTGGATTTCTCCATTGTGAGATGAAATTATATTGAAACGTTTTGAAAATATATTCTAATTAGCTAAAACTAATAAAGAACTACTCATCGTATATTTTAAAGATTTTTAATGTTGTAACAATACATCTACCAATGTCTGTTACAACGGATAAATGAGTATTTTTTAAAATTTTAGTAATGTCATATTAATTATGGTTGGTAAATCACTTGATGCATCGCTTAAACCTTGCTCTGTCATATCCTTTTAGTAGTGTAACTCCGGTTACGTTCTTCCTCTTGTCTTGTCTCTCGTAGTGGTCAGACGTGGTTTTGGCACCACCTTAAATTTCTTTCCACAACATTTGTCAATCCCTTAAATATTGTGATCGTAGGACGTACATGATTGAAAAGTAATTTTTATGGAATTAATTTCTGTGAGAAAAACTCGGTGAAACAATTTTCGCAATTTTCGTATGTAATATCACTAGTGCTTAGAATCTTGTCGGTAAAATTATTGCGAAAGCTTTGTTGTCTGGTAATATAAGGAGTGTAAATTGACAGTTTATTATCTGATTAAATTCCAAGCGCTTTAGCGGGAGGGATTTAATCGTTGATAATAAACTGCCAATTTACACGAACTATATTACCTTTTCGCAACTTAGCTTGAGCAAAAATTTATAGATAAAATTTATAAGCACGAGTGGTATTTGGGGAGAATATTTCACAAATGAATAATTCATTAAGTGCATCTTCAATATTATGTGTTGTAACTAATTGCCTTCAGACGGTTTCTTGTCACTTTTTAGAGTTTACTGGTCTTTATTTTTTTCAATTTGATCATTTACATCACATAAAAATGCCGTTCTAAAGCGACTCATCTAATAAAAAACAAGGTAAAAATGATGACAATGACAATCAAGGATAACAATTTTTCTACTCACATGCTTCGTTCATTAGACATTCTCTACCTGTACTCTAATGATATATAGACAGATTTTCTATTACGACACAAGTTTATAACCAATAGAAATACGAGAAACAGCAATATTCTGTCAATATCAACCATTGTCTTGAACATCTGACAGATCTAAAATTTATCAATTTTGATAAGTCATCTGTCATGTCCTGTTTACATAGTAATTTCAGAAATAAAATTTTAATTTTCTATTTCATTATAACTGGTCTTGGAAAAAATAGTGTATGCAACTCACATTTAATGGCTATTAAGACACTCACATTCATTATGACATTCGACTACGGCTCATGTCATAATTCTCATACTCGTGTGTTAATAGCTATCAATAAACGATCGTTGCATAATATACTAATACGTTATACCATAGGTACTGCAATTCATAGACTGGTCTTCACTTAATAACTGTAAAGAGTTCTCGAGCACGCTTCGACTAATCACACTACGAGCAAAGCCAGACAATATTGCATTTTACCAATCTCTTGTTTTTACGTTCTAAGGTTACCGACATCAGATGAAATGGTACCGCCATCTGGTATAGCTAGCTTAACTTAACTGTGTATACAGTGAAGTTTTCAAGAATTATTATATTAAAGCGTTTATTAATATATATTTATGTATTTAATCCCTATTTTTAATTTAAGAAGTTTATTAAGTTAAGGTCATTGGCGGCTGGTGAACTTTCAATATTTTTTCCTCGTCTGTGACGTACGGGGCCCATACGAAATATGGGAAATAATATCTAGAGAAGCACTTCTGTAAAATCGAAAATTTTAAAAAAGCAGTTTGAGAAAAAACTAATAAAATTCGGTTGCCACCCCTGGCCTAGGGACTGCTGTTTAATTTATTTTTTTTGTCATATACATTTGACTTTTCATAAAAATACAACAATAGGTTTTGGAGTTTATGCAAATATTTTCATTATTAACTGAAATACAATGAACTGAAATTTTGTAATTTACAATTTAACAAATTGCAACTCCAAAACCTATTATGAAAGTCAAATGTATATGACGAAAAAAAAATTGATTAAACAGGAGTGGCAACCGAATTTTAAATTTTTTTTTTCAAAATTTTCCAGGGGTTATTAGAGAAGTGCTTCTCTAGATGTTATTTCCCATATTTCGTATGGGCCCCATGAGCCACAGACGTGAAAAAAAAAATTAAATTTCACCAGCCGCCACTGCTTAAGGTTTGATTGTTTAAGCAGAACTTTAAATAATTATCCTGGGGCATAGGTTTCCTTGCAGGGGTGGATATGGTCAGTCCAATCGGCTTTGGCAAGTTTAGGGAAACGGCCCAATCAGACACGGAACTAGAACCTCAAATTTGAGTGGGCCAGGGCAGGATCCATTTTTTTTTGAGCTAATGGTAGAAATGCGCCGCAGGCGAAAATTTTGTATTTTTCAAGGCCAAACGCTCTAAAATGAAAAGTTAGAAATTCGAGTTGCAATTACATTTTCTTCGAAAAACAGATTTTTTCAAATGAATTTTCGTTTTTTTCATGTAATTGCAAAAATTATTTAAAGGTACAAAGCACTAACACGTAGTCTGACTTCAGCCACAGTCTAGGGCAGACTACTACCATCTGTCAATATATCGATCTACTTTACAGAATTTATGGCGAACATGCAAAATTAGGTTATTGGGTTAATAACTTTTTATAAATGACATCTGGCATTTATGTCAGTGATCCAGTTTTTAGGATAGCAGTATGAAAATCACATCTAAGAGTTTCCCTCGTTCTAATAAGGAGGGAAATGAGCTGCCGTTTTAATGGCTTCGGCCGCTGGGTTTTTTATCAGCTCGAACAAATGCCTATTTACCTCAGCCCGGCCCTGCCCCGCCCCGGAGGCACCAGCCCAACGGGTATTTGCCCGTTTGCCCCCCTGTCCCCTGTTTCCTTGTGACCAATTCTGCACTGTTGCATGACTTGAGTTCCAATTTGTTTTATGAAGTAATAAGGGTTTTTCTAAGTTTACTATATTTTGCATCATCTTTCTTTGTGTAGGTTCGCAAATTTGAGTTGGTATTTTTTGGTGCTTTGGAATTTTTAGCTTCATTATTTATTTATATGTTTTTATGTTCATTGAAGAGGATTTTTTTGTGAGAGATTTCTACTATTGGTTTTCGTAATGACATGCTGCTCTGATTGTTTATTTGTTCACTTGAGTAATTTTCAAAAAATGTTTTTATTTCGTTAGTTAAAGATGTATTTAGTGTAATAAAATTATTATAAGAGATAAAAGTCTGCTGTGCTTGAGCATTTACAGAGTCCAATTTATTCTATTTAGTAAGTGATTCTTCTAAAGTGTGTATCTTCTCTTTTAAAGGTTTATTTATACCTTTCAGCTCTTCATTTAGGTCTGTGAGTAGTCTATTTTCATTTCTAAGAGATTCTATAATTATTTCTGTACTGGGATCTTCCTCATTGCTGATATCAGAATTTTCTGAAAATTTTACTGAAGCAACCCAAGTAGCACAAGAAGCTGTAATAAAGCTGCGCCAACATTGCGGCAACAAGAACTGGCAGTTATTAAGCTATAGCAGCTACCGCAGAAACTTTACAATAAGGTTGCGACAGCACTGTAACAGTCAAAGTGGTACAACATTTTCTTGCTTTGAAAATGTTGCTAAAGCCTTATAGCTTATAGCTGTAGCCATTTGGCTGGTGGAAGAACCAGATTACAGCCTTTAAGTTATATATTTTTAGAACTACATATGATGAACAATTTGGCTGCACAATTACCATTAATAGACATTATCGGATACTAGTATGAAAATGGATGCATATACCTTATTGTACATGTACTTATAAAAATATATTTCACCAGAAAATTGTAAAAAATTATTAACTTCTTAATCTTGTGTCCACTAGAGAATATTACAGCACTTTTTTATTACAAAAATTAAAGTAAATGGTAATAAATGTGAAAAGAAAATTGGTTGCCCCTCTCAGTTCCTGTCATTTACAGGAAATATGGCCTCTAATTTACATACTATTTGACAGTAAATTGGCTGTTAAATGCAGCTCTAAATGCCAATCCCCAGCCACAAATGTGGAAAATATAGTCAAATCGCATTATTTTAGCAAGAATGCAGTATAATCAAGAGTCACTACTGCTGCTATTGAGCTGTTGCAAGAGCTCCAAAAGGTATATTGCAGATGACCAGAAATCTAAATAGCAATTACAGCGATTTGATTGTTTAATTATGTTACAGCAATGTTATAGTAGTAAAAATAAAAAAACGCTTTGAGATTCCAAATCCAAATTACAACTAAACGCTGGTTATTCCAAGGTTTTGGTAGACAAAATTTAGCTGTGAAAACTTCATAGTCCACACTGTGCTACTTGGGAAATTCCTGCCTGTTACAGAAAATTTTCCTACTAGAACAACTTTCATGAAATATTGCACCACAGTTGGATACATGTCACTTTTTTAATTACTTTTCTACTGCAATAATTTCAGGGAGATTTCACTTGTGTGTGTTGACTGTCACCCATATTGAATTACTTTGTTAAAAGTGAGGCTCCATGAAACTTGAAATACGTTGTATATAGAAAAGACATGTATAAGGATTGGATATGGATGGATATGGATTATATCCTCATCCTGTAATGGAATTTGCGTCTATGGGTAGCGCATTTAAATAAATTAATAATTATTTATTGCTCATCTTACATGTGCAGTAAACACCTGAATTTACCTAATTACACAAATAACCATTTATTATATTGCCTAGCATCGGTATACTATTACACAAATATGCAAATCAATTTATAACCGTGTACTGATGTAACAGATATCAACATACAAAAACAAAAATCCGAATGAATCTTGATATCGTTTAGTATTAAAAGAATGTCAATTTAAATTATCTTAATGTATTTAGTATAATTTTAAAACCGGTTAGCGGACAGCTATATTGATGTCCATTCTGTTTTGTTTTCGGATTCCGATTATTGCCTAATAAATTAGGATAATGGTGAAAGTTTTAGTATTAAAATGGAAACTGGATGAATACGTTTTGTCTTAAAAAGTCTTGTTGGGATTTGGATTATTTTAATAGCTCATACCTAACGATGCTTGTAAAATTTCCTAGAGATGCCTTCTTTTGGACGAACGGAATTAATTAAGAGAATATTTAAATTCTGTTTTATTGGCTAGTTGGTTTATTATTTATACTCCTATTTTAGATTCTTGAGCTTAAAATATTAATTTTTTTGATTTTCTCTTTTATTTTGCCGTTTCCTATAAATAATTAAAAGTCAAAATTACTTACTTTTGAAAAGGGTCATTGTCATATAGAGTCTTACCAGAGGCGGCTTCAGGTGTAAAAATGTAAAACTTTGGAATAATTTCATATGTAATGATAATTTTTTTTATGGGTTATTATTATATAGTCTAAGAGCTGGCTGCAAAAAACCTGGCCAATCAAGTAACATAATGAAATGTTTTTGAAATATTAGTACTTACAGCGACTATAAGAAAAATCATTTGGTGCCTGGGCAGAACTTGTGCACTCAAGTTTTTTATGTGCTCTCTCCGGAACATTTTTCGTATAGCAACTATACCAATGGAGTAATAGTTTGAAATTACTCTTAAAATTTAGTATGTACAGAGTAAAAGAAAAATATACTTTTGTGCCTCGTTAAATCTTATGCCAATGCCTTGGCACAAAATTTTTTTTCTTTTTTTTTTCTTTGGTGCATTACTGTAGTAACGAGTAACAGCTTCAAACTACCATCAAATTAAAGTTTAAACATTTTTCAGTTAGAAAAAACATTTGTGTCACGTCTGTGCCTGTGCCAATGCCTGGCACAAAACTTTCTATTTCTCGAAGTCTTATGCTATTCCTATCTGTATAGGTGTTCTTCACAGGTAGGCTGTAAATAGTATTGTCCTATACTTTACTATGCTTGATCTATGCTACTGAGAGAGATCTAAGTGACCTATTTCCCGTTAGAAAGTTTGGTAAAAAGTGTCATGGCGAAAACTACATTGGTATCTCTAAAAGTTGTAAAAAGTCACTGCACATGTTGACCAACTCGTCTAATTCCTAAACTTTCTAAAAATGAAACACCTATAACTTCTAAACTGACTAAAAAAGTGAGAGATTGTATAATTTTAATTTTTTTAAATATTGTAAACTACAAAACAAACTAATAAAGTTGGTTTCTAATCAGTTAAAGTAGACTCAATATTGAAAATAATGAAAACAATGATATTGATTATTATATTATGGATATTTCATTTTTACAAACCTTGTAAATTAGACGAGTTTATCAACGTGTGCAGTGTCTTTTAGTAATATCAATCTAGTTTTCGCCATGACACTTTTTACCAAACTTTTTAACGTGAAATAGGTCAATATTAGAAAAAGATACGCGAAAACTAGATTGGTATTACTAAAAGACACTGCACACGTTGATAAACTCGTCTAATTTACAAGGTTTGTAAAAATGAAATATCCATAATATAATAATCAATATCATTGTTTTCATTATTTTCAATATTGAGTCTACTTTAACTGATTAGAAACCAACTTTATTAGTTTGTTTTGTAGTTTACAATATTTAAAAAAATTAAAATTATACAATCTCTCACTTTTTCAGTCAGTTTAGAAGTTATAGGTATTTCATTTTTACAAAGTTTAGGAATTAGATGAGTTGGTCAACATGAGCAGTGACTTTTTACAACTTTTAGTGATACCAATCTAGTTTTCGCCATGACACTTTTTACCAAACTTTCTAACGGGAAATAGGTCACTTAGATCTCTCTCAGTAGCATAGATCAAGCAGAATAAAGTATAGGACACTACTATTTACAGCCTACCTGTGAAGAACACCTATACAGATAGTAATAGCATAAGACTTCGAGAAATAGAAAGTTTTGTGCCAGGCATTGGCACAGGCATAGACGTGGCACAAATATTTTTTCTTACTGAAAAATGTTTAAACTTTAATATGGTGGTGGTAGTTTGAAGTTGTTACTCGATACCTACAGTAATGCACCAAAAAAAAAAAAAAAATTTTAAAAATTTTTGTGCCAAGGCATTGGCACAAGATTTAACGAGGCACAAAAGTATATTTTTCTTTTACTCTGTAAATACTAAATTTTAAGAGTAATTTCAAGCTGTTACTCTCAATATTTGAAAAAGTATTACTAATTTATTTTTGAAACGTAGGATAGTTATGTTTTTAGTTACGAATCTGAAAAAATTAAAAAATTCAAAATTACGGCTCTATATGGATACAAATATTTTTCCAAAACAAGTATTTTAAACGAACACAAAAAATGAGCATCTAGGTGATGCTATACATTAACGAAGAACGGCATTTAAAAAAAAAATAAGTATTAAGCAACTACAATAATAAAATGGTGACTTTTGTTAGAAAAAATGTGAACACGCACATAGTATCCGCCATAACTTCTTTATTTTTTGTGATGTAGAAACAAACAAAAAAATATTTTAAAGATTGATTAATTATCTTTAATTTTTTCCTTAGAATTGTTGATGAAAGTGTCACAGTTTCTAAAATATTCAACATTTTAAACTAAATATTTCATTCTAAAAACGGTCGGATACTACTATCTATAAAATTAAATTTCTCCGAAACTATCAACCCTACACAAATTTAAAGAAATTAGTTCATTTTCAGTTTATAAGGTTCATTTTTGACGTCCACCATATTTTTTCTAAAACTAATATTTATGGAGATATTGGCAGATAAACAAAAATGTTACGTTTTTTTCTAAAATCCCTTTGCAGTTTAAATGCATTTTTTTTCTAAAGCAAGCGCTGTAAGTGGACAAAAAAATTTGAGCGTCTAACGAGAAAAAGTATATGGGAATATAGTTTTTTAATTACTGACTACTTACATTAACAAAATGGCGACGTTTTTATTAAAAAAATGTGAAAAAGTATATTTTTTCTGTCATAAGTTCTTTGTTCTTTATACTATAGAAATAGACAAATAATCATTTGAAAGCCTAATTAATAGTCTTTCGTTTTAGTTGTTAGCGTTTTTAACGTAAGTGTGATAGTTTCTGAGATATTTAACATTCAAACTAAATACTTTGTCTTATAAATATTCGGACGCCACCTTATATTTCCAGATCTACGAAACCATTAACTCTACAGAAATTATAGAACAACAAAATTCTTCCTCAATTTAGTAGCTTTCTTATTCGTCTCTAGCATGTTTTCGCTCAACCTTGCGAGTTATTTGACGAAAACCTATTTGAAATACCTTTTTTTTAAGATAATTTACAAATTTTCTAGTCGTTATAACTTAAAGACTATCAATTTATTTGAAAAGTTGCAGAGAACCTTTTGTTCTTAAAATTTGATTCTATTTCAGCTCCAATGTTTATGTTTTTTTTTTTAGTTGCCAAAGTAAAAAAAAATTGAAGCCTTTGGTTCTTGTACACACATTAAATGACAATTTTATTTTTTCACCCCCTTTAATAAGGGGATGGGGGTTGATAATGGGGGTGGCTAATGCCAAAAATTTTTTTGAGAACTTAGGTTCCTTTAAATATACTAAATACCAATTTTATGGACTCTTACTCACTTGATTTGCCTATTTACCCCCATTTACAATTTACCCCCTAACCCTTCAACGGAATAAGATCAAAATATAATCTAGTTCCAGATCTCGTTAAAATACATTCGTATGCCCAAGTCAAATCTTAAACGGTTACAGAGTAATCGTGCGCACAAAAAAAGTTACAGACCGACAGACAGAATTTCTTTTTTCTGAAACTTAAAATCTCGACGTTTTATAACGTTAGTTATTTTCTTGAGGGCAAATTATAAAAATTTTAAAAAAATGTCAAATAGCAAAGCCCGGCTATCTTTAAAAAACTATATTTTTATGGCTGTTGAAATAAAACATCTGATTAACAATAACAAATTTATTATGAAGCGAAAAGACATGGTAGAGCAATTGACAAAGCAGGGGTGAGCAAATAAAATTTGTGCTTGGAGTATGATCACAAAAATCAAACAGAGCAAAAAAATTTGTACAGAGAGACAGACATTTATAAAATAGGTACTCACAATAAATCACAGATACGGTACCATAAAAAGAAACTCTTTTGTCGGCAAAAGGCCACAATACACAAAATAATATTGCAAAATATATAGATAACTAAATTATTAATATATATGAATAGTTGGCCAACGATTTGTCCTCAAGTAGAAAGGTAAAATGACATCATACTAATAAACAAATTGTAATTTTTATAGGTATCAAAACAAATCTCTATATGTAACTAAAGTTAAATAACATAACAAATGAAATGTAGCATTTCATGCTACAAGGCACATATAAAAACAAAAGGTACGAAACATAGAAAATGTTTTATAACTATTAAATGAGAAATTTCATTATCAGTCTTTTTAAACGGGACTAGGCACTCGCGATCTCGAAATGCCGCACTTAGCACTTAAGAGTTAGTTTTTGCGATGATTGCCTTTGAAATATAGAATAGTTTGATTACTTACATTGAAGTTGCCTGTCAAATGGAATACACTTTCCTCTAAACACCGTACACCTTCAGAATTGAGCACTACAGTGTAAGTAGACTCAGAACAGCATTAAAACACTATTTTTACGTACAATTGTACACACAAAAGAATATCTTTAGATTACACTCTTAAAAAAAACAAACATAACCATTTAATAAACTCCCATTGACGAGAAATGGTTAATTGTACTAAACAAATCATAAAGATAGGTAATAAAATCAGGGTTTATAAAGACTCAACCCTCTAACACTAGGACGATTATTCATCTTACGAATTTCACGTCCAAAATCAATATGTCTCCCGCTTGGTTCGGTATTTATCTCTTCCCCCACTAGTAGTCGAAATACCTCACTCCTTAAACCCGCGAATTTAAACTATGGTTTCTCATTGGAGGAAAGGCATTATTTTCAAATGTTTACCACTAAAGCCGCGAACTAGGCGACGGTTACGTTACCTTCTAGAACCTTACAGTAGCGGCGATAATTTATTTTTTAAGAGGTAACAAAATAGGTAATTTATGTACGGAAAATACGAAATAATGTAATTTAAGGGCTTTTATGCCTGGAAATAAAAATGACCGTTACACTCTCCCTCTCCTTACTAGCGGGATCCTTCCCAAAAGGATGGAGACCGGAATAACTGAGGTATAGGAAAATAATAGGAAATATCTCTTTAGCATTTTCAAACATACTTCATTCGTGTCACATACATCAAAACATATTTAGCTAAAGAGAGGGATTAACTCAATCAATACCGAACGTTCGGATTTCACACATACTTCATACAAAAGGAATAAGGAAATAGTTAGGGAAGTATAGTAAAAGGTAAAGTAATAAGAAGGAGAATGCAATTAACGTTATTCAAAAATAAAGCTGAACAAAAGTGAACCAAACCAAAATGAAAACGAACCAATGGACAAAGTCGAACCCACGAGTAAATATAAAATTTTTGACTTTAAAATTTATAGATAAGGTCTACTAAATAACTGAGAAGGGTTAAAATTTATAATACGCTAAACAAATTCCTCAGCTTGCCAAGCTCCAAATGTTCATAATATATAGAAGATAAGTCTGTCTATATAAACCATGTCTTATTAACTAATACCTAAACTAATATCATACAGATATTCAAAGGAAAAGGGAAGATAGAAAAGGGAAGGGAAAAGAAACAAAATGAAGGGAAGGGATTTTTATATAAGGCCCCCAACGAACCCAATGTCCAGAATATACGGACCCTGTTACTAAGGAATGGAGGTACGCACACTACGCCGGGGTCAAGGGTGGTATGTAGGAAAGAGAAAAGACAGAGACTGCCCACCTTTCAAACTTCCCTTGGCACCGCCGTCAGAATGGACCAACCACCAGTGCATCGCGTATAAATTTTTTTTTTCTGGATATTATGTCACGTAGTAAAAATCAAAAATGTATGTGTTAGCTATTCGCTAACACATACTAGTCTGGGCCTAGTTGAAACTAGTCCAGACTACACAAAAAACTAAACTTGAAACATATAAAAATATTAGCCTTGGCTAATTAACAAAGTATCCTCAACTAGATATTCCTAGTCAAGTTGACGCAAAACATTAGCATTAAGCTAATAACCTAAACAAAAAATATCCCACTAGACTTAGCTAGACGGGAAAAACGAAAAGAAACCTTACTAATACGTCTATTAGCAAGGAAAACGAAACATAAACTAGTATGAAACTAGCTATACCTAGCTTGCAACTAACTCTTTAGGTCAGCCAAGACTTACATGGTACTCTGCACTCAACTCTTTGAGCCAGGAAAAGGTAAAAGTAAAACAAACATTCCTAGGCTATTTATTATCTCAGCCAGGAAAAGATAAAGGTAAACGTAAATATGATGCACGAAAAGAAATCGTATGACAATGGTAATTATCCACAACAAATGCACAACAAGGTAACCCGCACTAAGCAAAACTTAGACGGCAAAAGGTAAGGTAATGAAACATATCACCATAAAATTCGTACAAAAGGTAATTCTGGACTAATATCTTAATTACGCAAAAAATGTAATGTAGAATAGTAGAACTCCGTACTGGCACATAGCGAATCGGAAAGGTAAAGTAACAAACATGTTTAAAGACTTAAGGAAAGAGAACATTTAAATAATACTAAGACAATGAACTCATAAAATCAATTTTAATTTTGAAGGGCGCCAGGTATTTTGAGGAGAAATACCAACCAGAAGGGAACGAAACAGACTCAAGACATAATTTCTTTAAAATGGGACTACTAAAAAGAGAAAGTGAATTTCACTTAGAAAATGAATAAAGAAAGGGACTAATTAAGACAAAAATTTAAGAGGATTCCTCTTCGAAATCACATTGATTTGGTTTCAAGTCTTTAATATGCCAACGACCAAGGGGTTTACCATACATATCTACCAATTCGTAGACCAAGGGGGAAATAACTTGAGTAACCATACAAGGGACATATTTAGGTGCCAATTTCTTAGTGAAATTTTTAGAGGCATCAGATAAATAATGTGTACGTTTCCAAACTGTATCACCTAATTCAAAACGTAAAGGACGTTATCGCAAATTGTAATATTTGGCATTTTTTTCATATGCCTTATGCAAACGTTCTTTAACCTCCGTATACAGTTCAGGCAACATAGACATTTCTTTTGCCCAAAATTAATTGTTTTGAACTTCAAAATCATTTGAAGTCGCGGAAGACGAGTAGAAATCACCGGAAACTGGGACATGTCTGCCAAAGACAAGATAGGCAGGGGAGATGTCGGTAGTGTCATGTTTGGCCAAACGCAATGCTTGTGCTATTTCAGGAAGTTTTTCGTCCCAAACATTTTGATTGTCGGTAATGTAAGAAGAAATTGCCGTTTTTAAGACTCTATTGACTCGTTCTGTTGGGTTTACTTGGGGATGGTACCTAGCATTAAACCAAATTTTAGGGATAGAAAAAGACTTCAAAAATTTCTCAAATTCTTTAGAGGTAAATTGTGATCCATTATCAAAAATAACAATTTCAGGAACACCAAATATAAGAAAAACTTGTTCTCGAAGGAAATTGATTATGGGGGCCGTAGTGGCTTTACGCAGAGGTTGAACTAGGACAAATTTGGTAAAATAGTCGGTAACGACAAAGACATACTGGTTTCCTTTTTTACTTTTTGGAAACGGGCCCATTAAATCCATAGAGATAGCCTGGAAAGGAAAACTAATATTCTTTTCAGAACCCATTAAACCAGGATGAGCAACATTTTCACTTTTTTGTGACGCACAAATTTGACAGTTTTTAACATATCTACTTACTGATTGTCTTAGCCTCGGCCAGTAGTAAAATTCTACTATTCTGGACATAGTTTTGGATATACCTAAATGGGCAGCAGTAGGAGAATCGTGCATTTGCTGTAAAATTTGTAGGCGATTATCGGTAGGGACAATTAATTTCCAATCAGGCACATTAGAATTGTTAGGTAAAATCGAAGGTAAGTGTTTATACAGGCAGTTATTAACAACCTTAAAATCGGGATATTTATCAGGAAAATTATTAACCTTAGCGATCATAGTTAAATACCAAGCATCAGGTTTTAAAGAAGTCATATCAAGGGAACTCACAGTGCGGGACAAAGCATCAGGAATTACATTTTGAGTACCTGGCCTATGTTGGACATCAAAATCGAATTGAGATAGACGTAAATACCAACGAGATAATCGTCCAGTTGGCTCTCTGAGGCGATGTAACCAAGTCAAGGCAGAACAATCTGTAATTACAGTAAACTTAGTACCTTCGACAAATCCACGAAATTTCTCAATAGCATGTATGATTCCAATTAATTCACGCTCGGTGGCTGAATATTTACGTTCGGCAGATGTTAAGGCTCGACTAGCAAAAGCTATAGAATGCTCTGCACCATTAATTTTCTGAAAAATTACCGAGCCTACACCCACATCGGATGCATCTGTCTGAATGAAGAAAGGTTGAGTGAAATCTGGGGACGCAAGAACGGGAGCCGTAGTCATCCTATGTTTAATTTCAGTGAAGGCGACTTCTGCCTCATCAGTCCAAACAATAGCCTGACCTTTCCTTCGTCCTTTCAAAAGAGAAGTAATTGGCGCAGCCACTGTCGAAAAATCTTTAATAAATCTTCGGTAATATGAAACTAAACCAATCAAACGTTTTATTTCCGTTGTATTAGTAGGAGTCTTAAAATTCAGGATGGCGGAAACCTTATCCGGATCAGTTCGAAGTCCATTTTCATCAATTATGAAACCAAGGAAAGAGAGAGACGATCTACAAAACTCACATTTATCTAGATTGATGCGGAAGCCAGCCGCAGCAAGGCGTTCACTAAGAAGTTTTAACGAAGCGATATGACTCTCAAAAGTCGAAGAAGCAATTATTACATCGTCTAGATAAACGAAGGCAGAACCATTTAATAAATCAGGACCTAAAACCCGTTCCATAGTTCGTTGCAACATTTGTGGACTATTAGAAAGGCCAAAAGGCATGACCACAAATTCAAACAGACCCATACCAGGTACGCAAAACGCTGTCTTTTCACGAGACGATTTCTCTAAGGGAATTTGCCAAAATGCTTTACGCAGATCTATGGAAGTTGAGTAACGAGAATCACGCAAACGATTTAAAATAGAATCTATTTGCGGAAGCGGATAAGCATCCTTAACGGTAACAGAATTTAATTTACGACCATCAAAACAGGCACGTAATTCACCATTTTTCTTTTTAACCAATAAAATGGGAGACGACCAAGGAGAATTTGAAGGTTGTATTACACCTAAACGTAACATATCATTTACTTCTTTATGTAAATGCTTTTGCATTGCCGGAGATAACATATACTGTCTTTGCTTAAATGGTCGAGCATCACTAGTATCAATAAAATGCTCCACTAATGTAGTCCTACCTAGAGTATCAGAAGACAAATTTTTAAATTGTTGAATGGTTTCATTCAATATACTCTGTTGCTCAGGAGACAAAGATTCACGAGGTTGAATAGCATTTATTGAATGAATATTACCTTCTGGAACAAAAGACCATGTATTTTGTGAAAAATTTAAACAAATATTGAAAGCAGCTCCGAAATCAACTCCCAAAGTAAATGCATTCTTAATGGCAGGAACAACCAAACATTTAATAGCTTTAGTCACATTTCCCAAACTAAACGACAAAGTGGTTTCACCCAATACATCTTGGATGACTCCATCGGCAGTAGTAACAGCAAAGGGTAAATTATTGATTTTATAAGGAATTTTATTTTTATCTAAAAATTCAAGCCCATCCCAACCAATGACTGTGTCAGAAGCACCACTATCCAATAAGCAAGTAGCCGGAACTGAATTTGTATAGACCTCGAGATAAGGACGGGAATCACCGGGCATAGTATTACAAATCGGAGATAATACAGACTTTAAATAAAAATTACGTACTGTAGTCAACCAATCATTCCATTACTCAGCAGTAGGCATATATGAATCATTTAATTTTGGGCGATCTTTTATCGAGGAAGAAGAAGAAGTAGATATATTACTTAAAACTTGCTTTTTAAAATGACACACTACTAAGGTAATATTCAAATCAGAAAAACACAAAAATAATAAAGATTTAACGTAAGACCAAGACAAACCATCCAACCCACAACCTAAAGCTGGAATGGCTAAAAATTTTACATCATTATTTATAATGTGCTCCTTAAGCTGACAAAACGATAAATATAAAGTCTCATAAGTAGGCTTATCAAAAAATTTATCTTTGGTAACCAGATAATAAATAAAACGATTAGCGTCAACTAAGTATGCCAAACCACCAGGGCCTTGTTGTTGTGCTAAAAGTAAATCTCTAGACTGAAACGTATCACGAAATCGTACTGCTATACCTTGACCCATATGAAAATCAGCGGAAACGCAATGAGCCAATGAAAAGAAATCAGGTAATGAGAATAAATCAGCATCAATTTCAGCAAACTGCAAAGGAGAACCTTCTGGTAATGACGGATAGAAAATAAAGGGAAAAAGAGAACCTTCTTGATCAGGAATAATAATTTTACACTCATTAAATTTTACTTATTGTTGCCTGATGGGCTTGACACGTTGGGAATATTTTCTCTTGGCTTGTAAGGTACTAACTTGGCTGTATTTGGAGATGAAATTGGTCGAAGTACAGCACTGTTTGCTGCCTGATTCTGTTTCAGATTTGGTTTCATCCGATTTTGGTTTGATGTGGCGGGTATCGCGCCCAATGGACATGACGTTACAGAATTTTCTAGTAAATTTGGAGGATTTGGCAAGATACCCACATACTCGTTTTTTGGACCGCAATTGACACAAGTAGTACTATAGTTATCCTTAGCACCACACCTAAAGCAGAAAAGAACTCTAGGTTCCAAACATTCACGATGCGCATGACCAGACTTTTGACAATTCCAACAGATTACTTGGTAAATAGTACTAATAGGTTTAGTTGCAACCACTGGCCTAACCACAGGCTTAGAAGTTGAAGGAAAACCAGTAAGAGATAGGCAAGCCAAATCTGGTTCTAAAAGACCTTGCTGTTTAGATGGAGGGGGACGATAACGCTCATTTCGAAGCTTAAGTTCTTGTATAGTTCGACACTTGTCCTTAAGATCACTTAATGAATTAATTTCTGTAAGAATTAATTTGTCCGAAAAAAATGGATTTAAATTTCTACGTATTTGTTTAATAATCTCTTGTTCTGTACGAGGTATAGTAAGCCGATTAAATAAAGCTTCCATGGCAATTATAAAAAAGATAACATTTTCAGAAGGACCCTGAGTTCTAGCCCTTATTTCGGATAATAAATCTTCCTCATAATCTGCCGGTAAAAAATCACGTTTTAGACAGGTTACTAACTCAGCCCACGTATGAACATCTTTCTTTATATTCCTATACCAAATTAAAGCCGAACCTGTAAATAAGTCAATCGCCGAAGTAAACAAAGCCTCTTCACTAACATGTCTAGCTTCACAAAGCCCTTGTACTTTCTCTAAAAATGACATAACACTTTCTTTGGATGAAAGTCCAGAAAATTTAACTCCCCATTTATTAATAGCTATAGGTTTAGCAACTACAGTATAGGTAGATGTGTCTAAGACATTTGACGCTCCCATTGTGGAGGACGCCACTGGAGTAGGTAAACTATTTTCTTTTAATTCTAGAAAAAGGCCTATTATTATTAATAACGAATCCTCAATTTTATTTAATTCACTTTTCTCAGCCTCACTAATTGGATGTAAAAATGTGCAACGCCTCTGCACCTGAGCTAATCGTGAATCAATCCGGCGAATTTCTAAGTCGGACAATATTTGATCTTTACGCGTTACCAAAGTGGTTAATTTTGTCAACGTATCATTTATTTCCAAAATTTCATTATCAAATTCGAAATTATTTATTACAGGATACTTAAAACCCTCTTTTTCTTTTGCTAGCGCACCCCTCAATTGTGCCCTACGTAAAATCTGTGTTTCCTCAGGTTTAATACCACGAGAAAGTAACTCAAAATTTATTTCTGGAGTTAGCAAATCATTAGGCTCCATTTTTGTATTTTCTATATTTTACTATAAACAATATTTATCTATACCGAAATTTAAAACCGAATACTCCAGCCCAAAAGACAAAATTTTTCACGACACGATTATGTTTGCTTTTTTAACTTTGAGCAATACAATTCCTTTACACAAAAACAGAACATAACCTTTAAATACATATACACAAAAATCACAAATAGGTAACCTAAATAAAAAATTATTTTTCGAAAGCACAAATTTTATTCTCTAATTAAAATTTTTAATTAGAACGTAGCCCCACGTTGGCAAAGCCAGTTTATAACGTTAGTTATTTTCTTGAGGGCAAATTATGAAAATTTTAAAAAAATGTCAAATAGCAAAGCCCGGCTATCTTTAAAAAACTATATTTTTATGGCTGTTGAAATAAAACATCTGATTAACAATAACAAATTTATTATGAAGCGAAAAGACATGGTAGAGCAATTGACAAAGCAGGGGTGAGCAAATAAAATTTGTGCTTGGAGTATGATCACAAAAATCAAACAGAGCAAAAAAAATTGTACAGAGAGACAGACATTTATAAAATAGGTACTCACAATAAATCACAGATACGGTACCATAAAAAGAAACTCTTTTGTCGGCAAAAGGCCACAATACACAAAATAATATTACAAAATATATAGATAACTAAATTATTAATATATATGAATAGTTGGCCAACGATTTGTCCTCAAGTAGAAAGGTAAAATGACATCATACTAATAAACAAATTGTAATTTTTATAGGTATCAAAACAAATCTCTATATGTAACTAAAGTTAAATAACATAACAAATGAAATGTAGCATTTCATGCTACAAGGCACATATAAAAACAAAAGGTACGAAACATAGAAAATGTTTTATAACTATTAAATGAGAAATTTCATTATCAGTCTTTTTAAACGGGACTAGGCACTCGCGATCTCGAAATGCCGCACTTAGCACTTAAGAGTTAGTTTTTGCGATGATTGCCTTTGAAATATAGAATAGTTTGATTACTTACATTGAAGTTGCCTGTCAAATGGAATACACTTTCCTCTAAACACCGTACACCTTCAGAATTGAGCACTACAGTGTAAGTAGACTCAGAACAGCATTAAAACACTATTTTTACGTACAATTGTACACACAAAAGAATATTTTTAGATTACACTCTTAAAAAAAACTAACATAACCATTTAATAAACTCCCATTGACGAGAAATGGTTAATTGTACTAAACAAATCATAAAGATAGGTAATAAAATCAGGGTTTATAAAGACTCAACCCTCTAACACTAGGACGATTATTCATCTTACGAATTTCACGTCCAAAATCAATATGTCTCCCGCTTGGTTCGGTATTTATCTCTTCCCCCACTAGTAGTCGAAATACCTCACTCCTTAAACCCGCGAATTTAAACTATGGTTTCTCATTGGAGGAAAGGCATTATTTTCAAATGTTTACCACTAAAGCCGCGAACTAGGCGACGGTTACGTTACCTTCTAGAACCTTACAGTAGCGGCGATAATTTATTTTTTAAGAGGTAACAAAATAGGTAATTTATGTACGGAAAATACGAAATAATGTAATTTAAGGGCTTTTATGCCTGGAAATAAAAATGACCGTTACAGTTTTATGATATTCTAAGCCCATTGAACAATAAAAATGTTCAAATTTTTGTTTGTCTATACTATACTTCCACTGGATGTGGAAGTAAAACTAGATTAATCAATTCGAATCCCCACCCCCCAAGCTCCCATGGACTTATTAAAAATCATAAAAAAAATTCACCAATATGGCCCGTTGCATCATACATCAACAGTCACACACACAAATTAGGAGTAATAATAATTTATTTAATTTTAAAAAATGAAACAAAATTTCAACACAAACATACCGTAAAAATTCTATTGAGCTTACAAGAGCATTAGAAAAAGAAAAAATTTCAGGAAATTGCTATTTAGGATCCTTTGATGCTTCAAATATGATTTCAAATATTTCCACCGAAGATTTAAGTCACTTTTTAGAGAAAACTAATATTAACATTCTAATAACAAATCAAACTATTATTAGCGTTAGATATATGCCTTAGTCAAAATGATTACCAATACAATAACAAATTTTATAAGCAAAATACAGAATTAGCAATAGGATCTCCATTAAATCCTCTTCGGGCAGACAATTTTATGAAACATTTAGAAGAGAAGTCTTGACGAGTTCCCAGATAAAAAAACATTAAATTTTTGTAGATGAAGTATTGGCGTGCTTTACTCTCACGCCGAAGCAATTAGATATTTTTTAAATTTCATAAACAACATTGATCCAAATATAAAATTTTCTCTAGATACTGAAAAAGATACAGACAGGCAGACAGAATTTTGCTTTACTCAAACAAAAAACAAAACAATATCTTTTACCGCTACTTCTTCCGCTATACTTCCACTCCACTACGTGGATTTGGAAATAAAAGAAATATGAAGTGAAGGATAGATAACTTATATGGAGTAAATGAAAGTCATAAGGTGAAGATTGTTTCGCCACAACCATTATCAGAATGTAATAATTCCGAAATCATTTTTAATAATAGAAAGTAAAATTCTCACTCTTGAGATAGAATATTTGTTCTGAAACACTTCCTTCTTATGTGTTTTGCATGTAATGTCATTCTATAACAAGTGCCAGAATGAATATTCTATAATTATGCTCGACGAAATACATAGATTGCCGTGGATGTCAAAACTGTCAGTGTCAATTCAGTAATTGTACAAACACTATAAATATAAATATTAATACAATGTAATATAATTGTTTCAATAAATAACTTGTTTTGTTCAGATTTAATTGTTTTTTTTACTAATGGTCGTGTAGAAAATACAGTCGGTTAGAATGAAAATTCAATTTACTCGTGGTTCCTCACGCTCGCGTTCGGAATCTTCCACTCGTATCGAATTTTCATTCTAACCTTGTTACAGAATATAATATTCTGACGCTATAAATGAATATATTATTATTAAGTTACTTAAAAATCCGTATTGCAGTAGAACTCTTTAAATAAATAAAGCGAGAACTATTTTCTCTCACAATCTTCATGGAATCTTTGTTCTTATTTCGGTGTAGCAAATAATATCCTGATTTTATACCATGAAATTTTGGAGCAACTTGTACTCTAATAAATTTATTCTTCAACTTCAACTGATAGAAAGTTCATATTATTTTAAATTAAGCCTTAAAATTGAATGATATGTTAATTTTCTAGAAACTATTCTTTCAAAATATTAAAACTATTATATGTTATGTTATTTAAATTCTCTGTAGCTTGTGGATGTATGTGGAGTAAATATACATTGTATTTGTTGACGTCTCGCTGTAGCATATTATATAAGTTAACAGGAGAGTAATATGAACTGAAGTTCTATTTAAAAACTTAATAACTAACCTTCCTAACATATCGATTAAAATTTTTATGAGCGTTTTGTGAAAAATTCATTTGATAGGCATATTCCATTAAAATACAATCATGCCCCTAACAAACAACTGATTTAGAGGGCCATTACATACTAAAAGTGATTTATTTGAAAACAATGTCCAATCTATGTCTATAAAGCAAAACAATGGAACGAGAACCCTTGCTTGCCTTGTCAAACATTCTAACAATAAATTGGTTACATTGTTCTCACTGCTATCACGTTGTCGAGAGCAGAGAAAAGAAGATTACTGCAGTGGCGGAATTCGGGTCCGTGATAAATCTACCAAGTGATCAACATACGATGTGAATAATATTGGTGTAAAATAAATTTAAAAAAAAATAGTGATTAGTCCAAAACATTATTTGGTTTTAATCGATCGAAATACTTAAATATGTGTTCAAAACTAGGCCATTGAACTTACCAATACATAGTTATGTTACAATGTCTATATCGAATATCAGCTGTATTATACCTTTAATGAAATAAATGCACACTACCTTTGGACATAAAAAATGTGTAAAAAATGGGCACATAAAAATTCGTGTCTTCATCATCCAATTATTTGATCAAATGTAAAAACAGCCCACAAATATAATATAATATAAAACAATATTTTATATACAAAAAAAAAGGGAAAAAATAAAGAAAAATACATAATATAAGAAATATAACTACCTTACTGTTAGAGAGCTTGTTATTCTTTTTATTTCAAAATATATTGTTCTATTTTTTCTTTGTTTGCGTCGTCTATATAACTTATTTATCGACAAGTAGAAGCGTGGACAAAAATATGTTATGTACTAATCAACCATAGCAAGTAGCCGCGCAGAGAGAGAAGAAATATCATCACTGTTGGACAGAAACAAACAAGCTTCTTAAGTTTCTTAAACTAGCTAGCTAGCTAGCTTAAGAAGCTGTCCAACAGTGACGATATTTCCTCTTTCTCTGCGCGGCTATTTGGTTGACTAGTACTTAATATATTAGGTGTAACATTTTACTATGTATTATTTTACAATTCTGTGGATTGATAGTAATTTACCAAAGACACGTTTTGTTCCTAAACTTCATCGACAAACACATATTATATTTTCTGATTGTATGTAATTTTTTGAAACAAATATGATTATTATTATTACTAAATCATATTTTGAGTAACTATTACCTATGTATTGAATAGTATACAGTGTGTTCCATTTAAGACTGTAAAGCCCTTAAAGCTATTTTGGGTAGATCACATTGAAGTCTAATAATGGACAAATCGCCCTCTTCAAATACAAAGCCATTCACAATACAAAAATAAATGGAAAGAATCATATTAGGCATTACTTTGCAGAATTTCTTAGACAACTTAAATCTAACGTTTCATCAAGTTTTAAAAATATTGAAATTTTTTCTTAGTTCGAAAATATCCGAAAATATCATTTCAGTTTTCAGTAAGACAATAATAATTCCTAGCATGCATTTTAAAATACAAGAACTCATTAAAATTACATTTTCAAGTTATTTTAAACGAAATTTCAATATTTTTTAAATTGTATTAATTCAATAACAAAGAAAGGCGACGCATTTGGGCTCAAGATAAACACCGAAAAAACAAAAGTAATGGTTATTTCCAAGAAGGAAAACGTGTACACCTACATAAATATATACAATAAACAAATAGAACAGGTGCACAAGTTTAAATATCTAGGATGCTGGATAACAAGAGATCTAAATCCGGAAACAGAAATCCGCTGTCGTATAGAGAACGCAAGAAGCGCATTCCTTAAAATGAACAAACTCTTAACAAACCTCACGCTGTCCCTAAACATAAGATACAGATTGGTGAAAGCCTATATATACTCAATCCTTATATATGGTAATGAAGCCTGGACGATGGGAAACCGATTGATGCGCAGACTAGAAGATTTTGAAATGTGGATAATGCGCAGAATGCTCAAAATATCATGGACAGAATATATCTCCAATTAAACTGTCTTAAGAAGGATGAATGCAGACAGAGATTCTTGGAATTGGACGATGGGAAACCGCTCGATGCGCAGATTGGAAGCTTTTGAAATGTGGATAATGCGCAGAATGCTCAAAATATCATGGACAGAACATGTCTCCAATGAAACTGCCTTAAGAAGGATGAATGCAGACAGAGAGATTCTTGGAATTGTCAAAAGACGAAAGACAAGCTATCTGGGACATATATACAGAAGCAGGAGATACGACTTTCTAAAACTAATAATGGAAGGCAAGATCGAGAGTAGAAGAGACCCGGGCAGGAGACAAGGTTCGTGGTTGAAAAATGTTGCGGATTGGACTGGTCTAAATTCACAGTCATTACTAAGAATAGCTCAAGACAGAGAGAGATTTGTCGAAATTGTAGCCAACCTTCACCAGGAAGATGGCACCTTAAGAAGAAGAAGAATTAAACCTTAATCGAAGAAGAGAATAAATATGAACTTGAGAAGAGGTGAAGTTGTAGCTCTGTATGAAAGCTTAACGCCAAGCGTTAATAAAATCATACGACACTCCGGAGAAGCCCCTGAATGGCTAACTGTAGGAAACAGTTTCCTACAAGAAAGGCAAGAACTTTTAGCATCCTAAAAACTATCGGCTAATAACCTGCCTACCAACGATATACAAAATCATCACTGCTACACTAGCAAATAAAATCTACAACCACTGGATAAAGTACCAAATATTGCCAGAGACCCAGAAAGGCTGTAGATGAGCTTCCAAAGGCTGTAAGGATCAGTTTATAGTAAGTAGGACCATCACATCGATTGCAAATAAGCGGCACAGAAATTTCTGTCAATGGTGGATCACAAAAATGCGTTTGATACATGTATTGTTGACCTCAAAACTTATCGTGTATGTCTAATAATAATAGACTTCGCTGAAACCATAATGAAGGAATGGAAAACAGAATTGGGTCTCTACTACTCGAAAGGCCGCATAAGAGCAGGGAGCAAATTAAAAGAATAATTTTCCAGGGAGACTTCCTCTCGCTTTTATTGTTTCGCCTGGCTCTCAAACTAAACAAACAGAGAGCTGGTTTGGAGGCCAGTGGTAACAATATGGTAAACCGCCTCTTTTGTGTGGACAACCTGATATTTGCTAAGAATGAAGCTCAACTAAAACAAGAGCTGGGTACCGTCAAATATAGCGATGCTGTCAAGATAGGTAAATATGCAAAAAGTCAGAAAATTACACTGAATGGTCAATCTGTAGTAGACGAAAATCCTCTATTATGGAACTGAGCTCGTATATCCGGCAAGGGAGGGACAAATTCACACAGCTAGTTAAATAGCATAATAAGGGCAAGAGCTTGTGTTCCATCCAGAAGGATGAGTTTAAAATCCAGGAACATTAACTGTGAATTAAAACCACTAACGAGGACGCAAAGAAGAAAATTAAAACCACCACCAGAAAAAGAAAATAGAAGCACTCCGCGCAAAGTCGATGCGTGAACAATTCTTCCGTGACCTCGACCTGCTGGCAGTAGACAAAAAGACGTCTACGAAGTGGCTGAATGGATCTGGCCTAAAGGGAGAAACAGAAAGCTCAATAATAGCAGCGAAGAACCAAGCGCTAAATACTAATTACCACCAGAGAATGATTGAAGTAGCCTGTTGTCAGCAAGTGTCGAATGTGCTGCTTGGCAGAAGAATATATCAATTACTCAGTGGTGGGAAAATCAAAGCCGATGCATGGAGAGTTTCAATTCCTCCGTGACCTCGATCAATCGGCAGTGGACAAAATGGCGTCTACTAAGTGGCTGAATGGAGAAACGGAAAGCTTGATAATGACAGCGCAGGATCAAGCGCTAAACACTAGACATCACCAGAGAATGATCTTAAAGCAGCCTATTGACAGCAAGTGCAGAATGTGCGGATTAGTAGAACTTGTCAGTGACGTGGTGACGGAATGTGGTACGTTGGCACCGTCCAGTAAACTAACCCACACAACAGAGTGTTCAGATATCTCCACTGGGTCAGGTGTAGGCACTTCAATGTACCGGTGCTACATTAATATTATGAACGAATATTAACGACTGCACACTTTTGTGGGATATGTCGATTATAACGGATAGAAAAATTTGCGCCAATCGACCGGACATCGCTGTACATAATAAAAAGGAGGAATCATGTTTGCTGATCGATGTGTCCATCCGGAATGAGACCATCGTGTTGCTCAAGGAAACATTGAAGTGGAGCAAGTATAAGACCTCGAAATCGAAATTAGCAGAACGTGGAATGTAAAGACCACAGTCGTACCAGTGATTGTAGGTGCTCTCGGAACTATTAAGGCCGTAGTCTACAATAACTGCCAGATCAACCGAGCACGCAAGAATGACAAAATATTGCACTATTATTGGGATCTGAGCTGTTAGAAGCAAACGTCACCAACGTTGCCTAAAGGACCCAATAGCCTGGACCGGGCTCCAAGAGAGCCGAATCGCAAACGTGAGCGATGAATTGATGAATACTTTTAAGCTTTGTCTGAGAAAGTGTGTCATTTGCTAAGTCTATACAAATAAATCGTCTTTATATTTCTACCATGGCCAAGTTCAGCTAGCTGTTCTTCCACTTAACCAAGACAATTTACATATAGAAATATTATCCTATGAATTTTAACAGATGACTTAGAAAAACATATAATAATTAGACTTCATTGTAAATAGTATCAGTAGTATAATTATGAAATAATTAGTGTTTATATATGAAATTAACATCGACAAACTTGAATGACCTGTGGCAATATGGCTATTGTACAACTACTTTTCGTCCATTGCAAAAGTACGACTCTAACATAAAAAATTTCAGTAAAAAAATGCGAAGGACATCGAGTAAGCCGATGACTTGGCCATAACGGTGACTGGAAGGTGGACTATCCAAATAATGGAAGCAGCCAACGAGGCCATCAGAAAGATTGAGAGATGGCTAGAAAGAGCGCAGCTTGAGCTAGCTGCCGCGAAAACGGAGCTCCTGGTTATCACCAGGAAAAGAAATCTTATGACAGTTAACATGGGCCAGGTGGAGATATCCCCAGGGAACCACCTGAAATACCTAGGGGTATGGCTGGACTCCAAGCTGAACTTTGGTGTCTATGCCACAAAGACGGCCGAGAAGGCGGGAAAGGCAGCCACAACCATTGGGAGGCTTATGGAAAATACGCATGGACCGAGAGCGAGCAAGAGGAGTCTGCTATGCACTCTGTCCTCTTGTATGCAGCTCCGGTCTGGAAAAGTGCGATTAAGGTGGACAGGAGGAGGGGGAGGATGGCTAGGATTCAGCGATGTGCTGCACTAAAGGTATGCAGTGCATATAAAACGATTTCGAACGAGACGGCGTTAGTAGTGGCAGGGACCCCCCCCTTTGACCAAAGAACGGCTGGAAATCTTTAGAGGAACCGGGAGAGAAGAGGTCAGGGATAGGCTGTTTGAAAGATGGCAGAGGCGGTGGGACACTGCAAACAAGGGAAGGTGGACGAGGAGGAAAGAGAGATGGGTTTGAACCCATGGAGAAATGCCAATTATTAACATCGACAAACTTGAATGACCTGTGGGTCCGATGAAAAGCGAAAGCAGTCTCAGGCCAACAGGAAACACTGAAGAGGGGGAAGGGTTTTAGCTGGTTGGAGTTCAGCATTACCCGTCCGCCATAGTCTCTAAGCGACGGGTGTCCATGATGTTTCCCCTCCCACAAAAAAAAAGTCTAAAAAAAAATACCATTACATAATTTTAAACATCCCATCTGACACTAACAGTGGCAGTGATGGTTTGAATAAAATATCAAACTAAGCCCAATGTTTTCGTTTGCACTGGGCTACTTTACGTCATTTTTTGAACGCTCGCTATATGCAAATTATATAAATAATCGTAGTGAAATAAAAATATTTAATTTCCTCAAGAATTATGAATTTATTAAGTAGTAAATCAAAGACAAAACGAAAATTAATACCCCCATATGTAAGTAAAACCTAATAAACAAAATTTATACGTCGTTTGTTAAGCTGTGAGAATCGTCGACTCCGCGTAACAGACCCGTAGTTTACTACTGACTGTACACATAAATTAAAATATCAATACAATCTAGTCGTTTCTAATCATGTGGCAAGCAAGATTACATCGCTTAGTGCAAAAATCTCAGTATCTGTTCTCGGCGTACCTGTTGTACAAATCATAATCGACTGGCCATATTTCTTCAGGAGAATTTTTACTTATATATGCGTGCGCTTTTCCATAGGAGATGCAGGTTTTTACCTGCAATTGCTCTGGAACACGGTATGAAATTCCAATCAATTTATATTATACACGGCAGACAAGGTAATAATATAATTTATAGTGGCATTATTCCAGCTTGGAGCTGTGCTACATACCTTTTGTTGAACGAGTCGTAATTTTTAAGTCCGCTTACCTAAATAATACACCATCTTCCTTTTGATTAAATGATTAGTGGTTAAGTGATTTGTGCGTACACCGAGGAGATGTTAATATGAGTTATTTGGTGCCATTAATAAATTTGACTCGTCATTCATAATCGGTAATAGCGTTGCGTTCGCTTTTACCTTACCACAACAATTGGACATATATCAACATTATAAGAATTTGTTTCGTTTTAATTCTACAGGATCATCCCAGTGTTTGAAGTTGCCTTATGGTTTATTTATAAATAGCTATTAATATTGTGTTTAGGTAACTAGTTATGATGATTGCACCGAATTTTTACCACTACGAATTTCGTTAACATTTATCTGTAATAATAATATGTATAATATATTTATAGAAGATTGTATATCCTAAAAGACGGGCGGGGTGGAAGCTTTGGTGTGGAACAGACACTGAAGTTTCCACGAACGCCGAAACATTGAACGCTATATTCTCACTCTCCGCTAACCTGAAGAATAGATTAGATTAGGTAGCATGTGGGCCATTAAGATGTGAGTCGCCTCTTTTTCGCTTCAAGTCGACCTAGATTTAGATTAGATTAGATTTGAAAGAGAAGCTGGCTGATTGGCCTTGACCACCGCGAGCCCCGTGGATCTATTGTGGCACTTCTTTTCTAATTTTACTTATAGCTCCTTATCCAGGTTTGTCTTTTATCAGACTCCATAGCCGTGATAAGGGCTCCTTGGTATAGCTATCTGTCCTTGGTTTCTCTTCGCCAAGTAGATGGAACCTCAGTCTGGCTAGGCCTTCGCAATGGCAGAGCACGTGTACTGAGGTTTCCTCTTCCCCTTAACAGAATCTACATGTTGCATCCTCTGCCAGGCCCATTAGACTCATATGTCTATTAAGCCTACAATGTCCAGTTAGAAGACCTACCTTTATCCTAATAGCCTTTCTATTTTGGCGTAGTAGGTCTTCCGTGAATTTGGCCGATCGTTCTTTAATGAACTATTTGGCCTGTTCCTTTCGTGGGAAATTCTTCCACAACTCTAGAGATTTATTTTGTATTCATTCATTAAAGGATGTTCATATACGTGGCTTAGCCAACCACAAAACGTTTCGGGTCCTACTAGGGCCTTAGATGCGTCTTCCCGAGCCAGTTCATCAGCATCCCAATTTCCTCTGTACCCCTCGTGTCCTGGTACCCATGCCACGGTCACTTTATTCTGACTTCCTAGGTCCGTAAGGGCATTTATACAATCCCATACTAGTCTTGAATCGACCTGCATGGAATCGAGTGCCTTTAGAGCTTCTTGGCTGTCGAAGAAAATGGAAATTGACTGGTTTACAGTTCCTTGCCTCATTATTTCCTTTGTACACCACTGTTTAGCAGTCACTTCAGCCTGAAATATTGTGGGGTGTATTCCTAGACTTATCGGAATTTCCGTTTTCGACCTTATCCCGTAAATCCCAACTCCGACTCCCTGTCCTGTCTTGGAGCCGTCCGTATACCAGATCGTTTGCACCGATATTGGAGGACCGTTTTCCCACCCTCTCAGTCTGGCATTTTGATTTGAAAATTTTTATAGAAGTTATACTTTGGGACCATAGTGTCCTTGGGCATTCCCAAATGAGATCTGCCTTGAGTATAACTTTTGGTGCACTGTTCTGTGTTGTTGCCTTATGGGCGTTGTGCCTTGCATTAGCCTGTATACCACTGAACAAGCTTCCCCTTGGATAAATATGTGTGTGTAGTGGTGTTAGGTCTAAAAGGACTTCCAGTGCAGCCGTGAGAGCAGTATTTCTCTACTAGAAAGATATTTTGTAAGCAGCTTTGGGTCTCTAAGTCCGTTTTCGCAACGCCATTCAACGACCTCTGGACTGCCAAGAGCCATCGCACAACGATCCTGGGCAGTCCAGAATCACCGCAAGCAGAATCTTGATAACTGAAAACCTACGCTCACCACCACATCCATTCAACATGAGAGTTCTAAATAATCCTAAAATTTTCCTAGTGGCCAAATTTCTCACTTCTGAATGTATCAAAACTACATGTCCCCAGTGTTATTAACTTTAGTGGATCACGACCTTGCATAAGCAAATTATATGTTCAGCAGTCTCAGCTATCTCCACACAAATTCTTAGCTTTGCCAACTCCTTTAAGTTATCTTAATGTGCACATTAAGATAACTACACCGCGTAAAGTTCTGTTATCAATCTTAATTTTGTTTTATTGAGAGTAACTCTTTTCGCGAATAGCTTTGTCTTTGACCTGGGGTTCAATTCTCTAACTTAATCGAATAAATTCGTGCATGGTAAATCGCACATGAATATTTTTCGTGCACGAATAAAACAACGAATTTTCGAAACTAAAGGTAAGGCAACATTGCACTTTAACAATGTGTACAAATTAATAAGTAAAAACAATATCTATATACAAATATGTAAGTGCATGTCATATTTGACAATTCAAATTCATATAAATTGTAACTTAAAATAACTAATACAGAGTGTCCGCTGTATACGTACAAATATTTTGCCGGATGACGTGTTAGCCCAAAAGAAGTAAAAGATCTTTATACATTTTTGTTTCTAACACAAACCTATTTTTTGATTAAAAATTAATTAGAAATAGGCAATGTTTTCAGTTTAGACAGTACAACTATAAACAGAAAACAGAAGAGACAAGGTTATCACGCTCACTTGTCGTATTAATAACATGGGTTTTACAGCGTTGCAAGACTGTCATTTAATAATAACAAAACAGTTTTACTTTTACCTTGTTTAATCAGTTTCGAAATGGAAACAAGACATTTAATACTAATTTAGTCATTGTCATCTTAGCTATTTTTTACACACCACAATTACTGCATAGAATTTATTAGAAAAAGCAGGACGTCCAGGTCAGTTTTTTAAAGCTCTTTGTGTCTTCATTGAAAAAAATTCATCGATCTCAATAATTTACTGTGTGTAGAAAAATGTATTTCAGCGATGAGATTAAAAAATTTCCATTTTTTTAATTTATTATAGAAAATTTCTTCAACCACTGTAGTAATTAAATTAATACTGGGTAATTTAATTCAATAAACACTTAATTCATCACCTCGTTCATTATTACACCGTTTTATTAATTTTACACCGTTTTATTGTTATTATTGCATCGTTTTACTATTTTTACTTTAAAACTAGATAAATCGAACACATTGACAACACTGTATGATTGGAAGCGACATCCAAACAACCATGTATGAACATTTTCTTTGAGCCGCAGATGCCGACAGCGGAGGATTCCTTTTATAAAACAGACATCGGAATTTTTTAAGTTTATTATGTCTCATTACCAATACAATAAACATAATAAAAAGGGAGATGCAGGTCGCAAAATGACATTGAACTGTAATGAAATACTATCCCACACAATATTTTATATATTATATCCGAATACTACCTTTCCTGAAAATATCGTTTTTTTAGGAATTAATTGATTTAAGCAAAACCGTTGGAGTAAAGAAAACATTTTATAAGACTTTTTTTGCTTATTTTGGGTCTATATTATCATGCAAAATATTTGTATGTATACAGCGGACCCACTATATAATGGATAATAATAAACTCTTAAACTGCGTAACTATAGAGGAGAATAGCAAATTTATACAGGGTGGACCATTAATAATAGGTCATAGTTCAAGGGTAGATTCTTTGAACCAAAATATGCGGATATAACCAAACATACTTTAGTAAATTGTTGTTGTGGAAAAAGATACAGGGAGTGAAAATTGTATTTTTTTCTTTTTTTTTTTTTGCAATATCTCAACTACCTCTTGACCGATCTTCTCCCAATTTGGTAAGGAGACATTTTTTTAGGCTAAGAAACAATAATTTGTGTATTACATCATGCCAGCCCATGGAGGGCGCCTCATGAGCTATACCTGATGATGAATATTTTTTCCTCTTTCTTTTTACGAAACGTAGTGGCACTTTTGACTAGAAAATTTCATGCACGAGTCATTTCTACGTAAAAAAAGGTACACTTGATAGAACTTGATAATTCCAACTGTTTTCGAGAAAACTGCCGCATAGATCTTAAAAATTCTTTGAAAACAAACCCAATTTGAAAAGGAAAATTTGTATTTATTGAAAAGTGTGCGCGTGCCACAACTCAATTCAATCTGTCATAATAAGTAGGTCATCGATTTCGCCGAAAGTCAAAAAATTTCACTTTTCGTATGCTCCTGTAGGCTCGAATTATCGATTTCACCGGTGCGATTTACGATGTGCATCACATGCAATTCTTCCTCTTTCCATAATGACATAGTATGGCCCTTCAACTCATATATTAAAAAAGATCTGAACGTTCAAAGATTTCGTGTTTCGCCTTCTTTGCAGATTGGGAAAACGGATGTCGAATAAATCGAAAAGTATCACTCCTAGCAAAAAAATAAAAGTCTCCAAGGTAAAGATCATAAACCGAAATTTACTGTTTTTTCAAATATTCGCAACTTTTTGTTTTTTCGTAGATATGAAGGTTTAAAAATGGCGTCAAACGTTTTTGAGTCAAAATATCTCTTTAAAAGTTAAATATCTCGGAAACTAAGGCACTTGCGCCAAAAATGTTAAGAAACCAAATTAAAGATTATCCGTTAAGCTAAAAGTATTTATTTAAATTTTTTCTTCTGCTTAAAAATAAAGACGTTTTAACCGATACAATGTGCGTCTTCGCATCTTTCCTTAAAAATTTCGCCATTTGTCGGCAAATTTACCTTAAAGTGCAACTTCCTGTTGAGTAGTTGTAGAAAAAGTATAGTATTTTACTTGCGCGTAATAGCTATTACTCACTCGGATGAATTACGACACTCGCCTTCGGCTCGTGCCGTAAACGTCATCCTCTTGGGTAATAGCTATCATTACACGCTCGTTGAATAATATACTATTAACCTGTGTAACTATAGAGTAGTATAAGGATTTAGTAGAATTCAGAAGTAGGTGCATCCATGCTTGAACAATGGAGATTTGTGCTAAATTTACTTTTGAAAATGTTCAGACACTTTGAATTGAGGTAACAAATATTCGAACGGATCATAATATCAAATGGAATCTTAAATTATTATTATATCCTATCCCGGTTTCTTCTAAAGCTGCAAGTCCACCCAAATAAACTATTTCATCAAGAACATCTCTATTTATTTTCACCTCTTACTACAAAATATTGTTTAATAACGACTCTAAGTATTTTGAGAAGTTAAATTAAGGTCAACGGAAATACCTGTCACAAGTCGTCTCGTATACGGACATCAAAATTCGATTATTCCCAGACCATTCAATATAATGAGACGGAAAAATTTGTATACGAATTAGGCAATTTAACAACCTGTCAAATTATTTTGTTGTGGGCAAACACGGGGTTTATTTTAACTAACTCGCGGAAACGTAGCCAAGGCAACCGAAAAACAAAATCTTTAACAAACGTTTAACGAATGAAAATAAACGTTTGCTGGATGTTTGCCCACAACGCCATGTTAAAAGTCACGTGGTTTGGATTGCTTAATACGATACAACTATTCAAGAATGAACGCATGTTAAAACTATATGAAAGTTACCTAGTTCCCTATACGAATAAATTCGAAAATAGCACCCGAGAAGGTAGACTACGGTATGAAGAATTTGGTTCATCCTTACATTTTCCTTCTTCCCTTGGTTTTGTGATATTTTGTTGATTGACTGATTGATTGATTGACTTACCAGCGTGCGGTAGGCACTGCTGCCACTCCCAGGTTATGCAGCTGGGCCTGCTACGTTCACGCTGGGTTGGACTAAGATCATACTTGTTGCCAGCAGCGAGAGCCACATGGCGCATGGTAAAGGAATGTGGGATAGGAGGTGTAGGTATTTATGAGATGCGTTACCGCATTGTGTCGTGAGTGAGCGTTTAAGCTCCCTTTTTTGTTTTTTGGTTCTGGACTTCTGCAACTTCTGAGTCATCTTGTGAAATATGTATTGTGATATGGAGTGTTTATGTTCCTCTTTTTGTATTGCTGCTTCTACAAATCTTCTTCTGACTCCTCCGTCTCTGATTTTGATAGAGCAGATATCACTGCGATTTCTTTGTATAATTAATTTTTCCCCTCGCTTTTTTTTTTCGCGGTTACCTCTGCCTCCCCCCGCCCTTTAACGCTCCTGGGCCGCTTCCCCGCTCCCCTGCCTACTAGGATGTGATCTGACCTTACGTTCCTAGATTTAGTATCCGATTTATCATTCTTGTGTGTAGATACTATTTCCTTAGGAAAAACCATATAAACGTTTGATGATGGTGATGACTTCTGAGCGTTGCTCCTTTGTCCTTTTGGCTCCATAGTGCATTAATTCATTGTTTCCTTAGTTTTGTGATATTTTGTTAAACCCAAAACCCACAAAATGGTTCAGGTTCGATAAATGACGATTTAGCGCCGTGTCTTCGAAGGTCATCGGCAATCTCATTCTCTTTTATTCCATCATGCCCTGAGACCCACATTAAGGTAACCTTATTGTTCCTTGTCAGTTGTTTTATTGTTGGTAGATATTCCCAGGCAATTTTAGAAAAGTAAATGAACTTCAAGTTTCAAGTGTTACTTGGTTGTATAAAAATGGATAAATCCTTGCTCTTTGTGTGTTTCCTTTATAGACACTCAAGCACAAAGATTTAGAGCATAAGCTTCTACCTGGAAGATAGCGGGAGCAGTACCTGAAAAATTTGACATTTTAGTCCATATATGCATGTGCTTATTCCCTGGTCCATCATAGTACATCTCCAGTTGCGGTTCTTCAGAGCTCCATACCTGACGGTCAGAAAATACCACCCTAAAAGCTCGTTCAAAGTCAAACCTGATTGGAGTCAGTGAGTTTGGTTATTGGTTCTAACTGAAGCTCATTTAGAACAATCAGATGATCCTGGTTTGAATTCCATACCCACGTTGGGCATTACAAAAGGCTTGGCCAGAGATCAAAGGCTGGGTCAATCATTTGCCAACAATATAAACCAAATAAACAATATAAATAAATTCAAAAAAGTTGTAAAGTAGTATCTCCTAAATAAGACATTATATTCTGTTAACGAGTATTTTAATTCTCACGTTGAAATATAATAAAGTTATATTTACTACATTTTTTGTATTGTGATGTTAATGCCATAATTTGTTTGTGTGTTAACCATTTTATTATAATTGTATTGTATTGTAATTTTTGTATCACAAATTAATTTACTATTTAATGTTTGTCTTATATACGAAATATTGTTTTTGTGTTACATACTCTTAACGTAACACTGTAATGTATACCTACCATTCCTATTCTTCCCTGCATGTAAAACATGTCGTATGAAAATAAAGTTATTTTTATTATTATTAATCTTCTAATTTTGTATCACTGTCAGTAACAGATTGTCGTTTATGGATATGATATGACACTCATTTGTTTGAACTAAGTTATTTCTCCCATCTAATTTAAACTTACGTGTGTATGATACTTTATGTCAGATTAATTCACATATCCTCTAAAATGTTTCATTTAAACACTTTGTGCACCCGAAGAGATGACAACAATATTTCTGACCCCTTGAAGTCATGCATATTTCAAAGCTCCAAGGAAAACGATCTTGCTATATTACTGAGATGATGATGGATTCGCTCCCCCAACCCGTTAAAGTTTGATAGCATGTTGTCATTCTACGATTAGTGGTCCCTGATGAACCGGACGATCAGCGTCTCTAGTCGGGCCCTTTGTACCTACTTACATCAAACAAACCCAACAATCGCATAAACTTTGTATGATGCGATTGGGGTACATAAATTTTCCCAGGTCGTGTATTTATTGCTTTCACTAAATTTACTTTGTATAAATAAAAACAAGTTCATTTAATCTGATTATACGAATTAATATTCACGGGGTGTGCCAGTTTTAGTGAGCAGGCTTTGAGGAAAACTCATCATTTTGAACAAAAAAATGGCTTATGAACAAAATATAGAGCATGATAATCAAAGAGATACAAAGTTAAAGTAAAGTAGTTTAAACTAATTTGACCAAATTTTCTTTCACTTGTTATACAATACAATACAATATACAATACAGCTTTATTCTCTGGTTTATAAATTACAAATTTACATGTTCAAAATACATCTAACATTATGTTAACACAATTTACAATATATTCAAGTGTGTATACATAATATATGCATGCACATTTATACAGTTACATTGTATTTTTATTTATGATAAAAAGGGGAACCTCACCTAAACTGTATATCCAGTTTGTGTGTGAGTATCCTCCCTTTTAAGCGAAAAGGTGACATGCTATACTGCTATAGCTGTAGGTGTAGAATATTAGCTAGGAGGGACACGGTAAGATCACATCCATAAACAGTTTTTATATAAGTAGAGAAAAATAATTGGAGGAATTAAAGAAAATACAGAGTATGTTGTTATGTGTATTACCATACATGTTTAGTTGTTCAGTATTTGTGCAAATTCATCAGAAAATTTGAGAATATACTCTTTGGTTTCAGTTTTAAAATTTTTACAATTATATAATACATGTCTTATGGACTCAGGTAGTATATTGTAGAATTTTGGTGCATAATAAGTTATAAACCTTTGGGAAACAGATTTATTACAGAGTGGTATTTTCAATAATTCGTTTGCGTTAGACCTAGTTTGATAATTGTGAGAAATAGTTAGACGTAATTAAGGGATTTTTATAATATAATTAAGGCAGCAGAAAGCATGTAGACTTCTAATATTCAAGATGTCGGTATCCTTATAAAGTCGAAGGGTTGAGAACAAAGGTTCTTTCCTAAAAATTATTTTCAAAACAGTATTTTGACACACAAAGATTTCTTACAGCATTATTATATAGGCCTCCCCAGATAATTATACAGTAACGTAGAATGGATTCAATTATAGACATATATAACATTTTTAATAATTTTCTGTTCAGAACATCTCTCAACTGATAAAACTTGTAGAAGACTTCTCTTATTTTTGTTGTTAAATAATTTGCGTGTTCATTCCACTTCAGGTGTTGATCAATAATTATTCCTAAGTATTTTGTTTTCTCTACTTTTTCTATTGTTGGACAGATACATTTGTTTATATTTCCATTACAATTGTGTGTATGTATTTTTAAAAACTGTTGTTCGGGTTGATCAACAGCTGATGCGGAGAAAGTAATGAAATGACTTTTTGATGTGTTAAGACTTAACAAGCTGAGAGATAACCACTCTAGCGTCTCACTGAGACCTATTTCTGCCCTCTTGTACACATCTGACCATGTTTCAGCATAAAACAATAATGCAGTATCATCAGTATAAGAGATAACACTACATTCTATAGGTAAACTTCCAACTTCATTCATATACACAAGGAAAAGAATAGGCCCCAGTACTATACCCTGGGGGTCACCAGTTGTTATTATTTGTCCATTACTTATAGCATTATTTAGTTTTACTTTTTGCATTCTATCTGTTAGGTAATCTTCAAACAGTTTTATTGGTCCGCCCCTGATTTCAACACTTTCAAGCTTTTCAAATAATATTTTGTGACTCACCGTGTCAAAAGCTTTAGCTAAATCTAAAAATACTGCAAGACACTTTTTATTATTATTGAGATTATTGATAAGATTATTATTAATGCAAATACTGCATCCTCAGTATTTTTATTATTTCGGAAACCAAATTGTTTTTCATAAAGTATATTTTCCTGTTCTAAAAAATTAATTAAACTAAGCTTTAAACACTTTTCAAATATCTTCGCAAAATTACTAATAACAGATATTGGCCTATAGTTTGTTAAGACTTGTGGGTCACCTGCTTTGAAAATCGGGGTGACAAGAGAAGATTTCCAATCTGTAGGAATTTTAGACGTAGCAAATGATAAGTTTATTAGATGTTTCAACGGTTTCAGAATATTTTTATACACGTTTTTTATAAGTATTGTGTTTTAGTGTTGCAATATGTGTAATGAGTTCTTTCTCGTTTACAGGGTTCAGATATATAGAATTGTTTGTCCAACTTTTAGGTGAAAATGTCTTATTTATTTTGGCTATCTTACTTTGCATTTTACAGCCTATGTTTATAAAAAAGTCATTAAATAATGCAGATTTTTCTTGATAGTTTTTAATTATGTTGCTTTGATTATCTGTGAGGTCGATATTTTTTTTGGATTTATTCTTTTGTGCTCCTGTTGCCTCGTTAATTATATTCCAAATTTGCTTACAATTTTTATTTGAGTTTTGAATTTTTATTTTATAATAATTGATTTTTGCCTGTTTTATTATTTTGTTAAGCAAATTTCTATACTTTTTATATTTAATACTAAGATTAATAGAAAAATATTTTATTAAATCTTTTTTCATTTTATCTATATTTAATTGAGTTAATTATACCCCCTGTTATCCATGGCCTTCTTTTTCTCGTATTACTATTATTTTTTTATATGTTTTGTAGAAATTTGGATGTATTGTTTTATTTTATTTTTAAATATTAAGTATGATTCTTCAATGTTGTTATTATTAGTTACTTCTTCCCATTGTTCATTTAATAACAATTCGTTTAGCTCTACATAGTCTATTATATTTATAAATTGCTCTTTTTGTGATGTTTCTTCATTTTTTTTTTATGTTATGGATAGATAATGCAATTGTGTAGTGGTCCGTTAAACTTGTATGGTAAATAATCGGTTTAATGTCCAGTGTTCTTTCATTCGAGTTATCATATTTTATGAATATATGGTCTATAGTACTTGAACAATATTCAGTTTCCCTTCTGGGTTTATTTATGCGTGGAAAAAATCCCTTCTGTGATAAAATATTCAAATAATTATTAACTTCAAAGTCTTCCGTATTTAATATGTTTATATTTATGTCCCCTATAAACTTCCAAATTTGTAATATATTCCTCGAAATTATTTAAAAATGTAGTCAAATTTGTAGAAGGTGGTCTATAACAACCAGTAATTCAAAGTGAGTATTATTTAATTGAAATTTGAAACGTAATAAACTTATTTCGCGAAACTGTATTGTTTCTGTTTTTACCACGATATTTTCTTTTATAAAAATTACTAATCTATCATTCTTATTAAAATTTGACTTATTATAAAACAAATTAAAACAATTTATATAAAAGTTGCTTACCTCCTCCAAATTAAAAGTTTCTGATAATACAAGTATATCGACATTTTTTAAATTAAGTTATATTTAGCTACTGTTATTAAAATGAAAACTCCCACTAGTTAAAAATACTCTAAAACACTATTATAAAGTATTTCAATATGAAACATATTAAAACCATTCATAAGTTCAGACATTTTTTAACTTGATTGCTAGTAACTTGTTTGAGCACAAAGTCGAAATTTATAACATATTTACATACATTTCTTTTCATCATGAAGATCTTTATACAAGCTACTAGTACCATGCATTTGATGTAACGGTCGGGTTGCCTATCAAGAATCTGGCACTTATAATAAAAATTTAATAAAACAGTGAACAGTAATTTCAATAAACTACCGTCACATTTTTTTTATAAATAACATGCCGTTTCGTAGATAATATTGAGCGAAGTGGAAAAATATAGGTTACCAGCCGTTACCTTGTCCCACACCCCAGGCAACTCTTAGTAAAGAGGTTTTTTTAATACCGTCATCGCTTTTCAGGACGAAACTTTGATCAAATGATAAGTTATGATTTGTAGAACGCGGAAGAAATAGATTGCCTGTCAAAAACGAAGTCCTTTATATTTTCACCACGTGTTTTGTAGTACAAAAGAGCAAACAGGAGAGTTAAACAGGACGTAGTAAAGAAAAAGAATAATTCCTGGGTTAAAAAGTGTGACCACATTGACCAATACATAGGCGGATCTCGAAGTTCGGAAGCTTGGAAAACTATTAAATCAATAAGAACATCTAACAAACAAGGACCCTCACTAAATGTTGTGCCTAATAAAGATTGGGTGATATACTTTAAATTTCTTCTGCGAAACATCAACACGAACCCAATATGACTCGTATTCATCTTCAAACTGACCAAATAAAGAAAGCGATAGCCTCAACAAAGTTACGGAAATCTCCAGGACCCGGAAGAATATATCCTGAATTCATAAAATATGGACCAGAAAAACTTACTGAGATGCTAAGAGTTCTATATGAAAGATACATTAACGGAGAAGAAACCCCGATCGAATGGAGGACATCATATGTGTCAGCAATCCACAAAAAAGGTCAAAAAAATGACCCAAAAAATTATCGTGGTATAGCAGTAATAGCAACCATAGGAAGGATATATTTGAGGGTTATAAAAAACTGATCGAAGAAGACATTGAAGATATACAACCCGAGGAACAATCAGGATTTCGAGCTGGCAGATCAACTATCGACAATCTGTTCACATCAAAAATAACAATGGAAAAGAATAATTCAACGAAACAGAGAAACACGCATAGTCTGATAGACCTAGAAAAAGCGTATGACACCGTTCCCGTATCACGAGTGTGGGTAGAAATGCAAAAACTCAACATAAGGTCGTCATTAATCCAAGAGACTCAGCGATACTTTAAAGACAACACTGCTATATTAAATAAATTATTGACACAACAGAAAGAGCAACGGATCTAGCAAGGCCCCTTGGGGAATACCAAAAATAACTATTCTGGATTGGCTCAATTTGTCCTCCATTTTTATAGATAATGAACTTGTAAGGAATCTGAATTATTTATAATTTATTATTTGTGGCGTATTCATGATTTCTTGTGTTTTTTGGGTATTTTGCCACTGTAAAAATATTTTAAAAAATTTGTAATAGAAGTATAAAAACCAGCCTCTGTCTGATCCTTTTGGCGCGGAGGTTTATTTCATCAAAATTTTTTAAATATTTTTACAGTGGCAAAATACCCAAAAAAACACAAGAGAACTCTGAATTAGTTTTAAAGATACATCTCTGATTCCAATGTCCTAGTATTTTCAGTAGTTCATCTTCATCAAAGGCATTCGCTAAATCTAGAAATATATATACAGCGAAGACTTTCTTGTATCTGTAGCTGTGTATATACATTCTTTCAGTATAGTACAGTAACTAGAGGTTTTAACTTCGGAATAATGTCATATCAAATTTTAAGAAGAATAGGTTCCATGCAATTTTTCATATAAACTGGTAGTCTTTAATTTATAACGACTAGAAAATTGGGATTTTAGCTTGAAAAAGAGGTATTTCAAATAGATTTTTGTTAAATAACTCGAAAGGTATTATATTGAGAGAAAACATGCTAGAGTCAAATAAGAAAGCTACTAAATTGAGGATGAATTTCTTTTTTTTTTTTTTCTAATTTTTGTAGAGTTAATGATTTCGGAGAACTGGAAGAATAAAAGTAGCGTATGAACGTTAATAAGACGAAGTATTTAGTTTAAATGTTAAATGTCTCAGAAACTTAGTCCAAAAGCGCTAACAATCAAAATGAAAGACTGTTAATTACGCTTTCATATGATTTTTTTGCGTATTGCTATAGCATTTGCTTAAAGTCGATTTCATATTTTCCAGTTTTCCAATTTTCAGAATACCTTGTATAATTTATCTTAAGTTTGAGAACTGTTGTCACTTCATAAGACAAGCAAAACTTTTTATAATGAATGACTTTTTCTCGGCAAATCAAAAATAAAAAGTTTACAAGAGTGCGGTATCCCATCCGGGAAAACACTGTAGACGGTCATGTTCTCCTCATCATGTGTTCTTTTTCTATTACTGTCATTAGCTACCGAGATATACATAAAATAGGCAAATTTTATCACATTTTTCGATGCCCACTAAAAACTCAGAGCTGTAGCCTGCGAACTATTTATCCTTCAAAGACAAAAAATGCAGAATCTTAAAGATAATATTTGTAAGGTATCATCCGTTATAGATATTTTCTCAAAGACTTTGCAAAAATATTACCACACACTGCAATATTACAGAGAGAAAATTTTATTTCCGAGTAAATGAAAAAGAAGGTAGATAAAACAGTTAAGACTTAAATTAAAGAAAATTATATGCACAGTTTTACAGGTATATAAACAAATTTAGCAGGAACATTTATTGGATTTTCATTTATATTTACTGCAAAGATCGCAAGTTTGTATGATTTGATTTTGAATTTCGCATTGCCTTTTCAGATGTTATGAGACATTTCTCATTCATTTGAAAATTTATTGTTATTAAACGCCAAAGCCACCTGACATCGTCCTAAACCCACTGACATGGCGGTCGTAAAAAGTCCCATGGGAATTAAGTTTTAAATACGTTCGAATCTATGACACTGATTAAGACACCAACGAAATAGAGAAAAAATACATACAAAACTTGTTTACTTCATTGTTACGGTTAAGAATGTCATCTTCAACTTATGTAAAGTATATTTCTTAATAAACGAAAAAAATGTAACCTATAGTAAAAAAACCATGTCGACTCGGCTACATTCAAAGCACGTATTTAAATGTTTTAGTCGAAACTGTCTATTACTCAAGACTCGAATAATTTTCTAATATATTAAAAAGTACTCGAAAACGTAGCGTTTAACGAACCTATCATCATGACCACTTTTTCATTTAAATTAATAATCATTGTGTGAGTCAGAAGATTGGTTGACCAGAAAAGATCGTGCTAGTCGACCCCCGCTGAGCTCTCTTATGGTGGGCCATGCATCATTAGCTAGTGAAGGTGTAGTTCTCCTCTTGTTAATTTAACCCCTAATAGACGGAAATCTTTCCTTACTAAACTTCCGAATGCCTTTATTTGTTTCATAAATATCTTTAAATCTCTGCTTATTCACAAAGCGTTCGAAGAAGTTTTGCATTATTCTAGTTGGCCTCCCTTTGCTGGATGACACGTCTGATAGCATCTCACCATGTGGCATGGTTGCCTGTTAGACTCACGGCCTCACAAAAGCTTCTTCGCATCAACTCAGTTCAACATTTTGGAGACCTTCCTCTTCCCAAGTGTCAACCTCTCTTTGGATACTACGGTTATAAAATGATAGGATTCTGGAAAATAGATGCTGGAGAGTCATTCTGGGGGAAGTATTTCTTGTATTGTATTTCTTCTTCTGACGTTTTAGTATTATAGCATAGGACTTCAAAGGATCCACCGTGTAAATATCAGCCTCAAGCTATTGTTTTTGACCTTCCAGAAAGCGTTCCCATGTACGCGCAAACTTATGCCTGTTTTGGTTAATATTCAAACAAAAAAATTCACTGCTTTATTGAAATTTCTCACAATATACACTGAGAATTTTGTAATCGCAAAAAAATCTCATAAGTTTCCTAGAAGCATAATCTTATCTTTCACGTTTCAAAGAAGTTGGCGTTCTTGATCAGTATAGAAGATCCTGCAAAATAAAAAAAGACTTACATTTGCTCAGTCCTGTGCAGAATAAAACATACATAGGTGTTTAGAGCAGGTTCTAAGATATCATAAAATGTTGAATTCAAAATGAGTTTTTTGGGCATTCAAGAAAAACCTCTTCCGGTTCATGTTGTAATATTTTACAATTATTGAGACATGTGTTTTTAAATAATATTCTGATTTAATGTAAACACTTTAGAATGTTTTAAAATACAAAACACAATATTCGCCATTTAAAGAATATAGTCCACAGTACAGCGCCCTTTTTCTTTAATGATTAATAACGAGCTGAAATTTCCTGAGTAGCTTCGTTCTGGGCCTTGTAAGTTAAATTCCCCACATAGCAATTCATTTGCATAGAAACAAAAATTCATATTTCTGTTAAAATTCAATACGATAAATGTGCATACAATAACTGATTTTTTTTATTTGTAATACGTGCAAGTTCTACTTTGATAAAAATATATAAAACGACAAATTGCATAACAATTAAAATACACCGTACCTAGGTACAGTATTTTTCAAGAATTTTCTGATTTATTAATCTAAATTTGCGTATTTTTGGACTTTAAAATAATTCTATCTAAAGTTAAATCACAATGCCTATATATTTCATGCATAATGTTATTTGAAATGCCTTTGTTCTAATAAATACAGAAATATTAAGTTATTATTTAGGTAAATAATATTTCGTACAGTATATAAATACATTTTAAAAAAGTTCTAAAACAGCAAAATCTTCACGCACAAAGTGTAACAGCTAGGGTGGAAATATAAACAAACAAAGTAGTACCGCAAACGATAAAGAACTCTATTGTCATGCGAGGTGAAGGGGGAGAGAATCCTGGTAATCTTACCGTGTACACAGGTAGAGGTAATGTAACTTAAATCATTATCGCAAAATGGCCAATTAACTTTAATTTGTTTATTCATTTCTATCTAAATTTCTACAAATTCTTGGCTACGCGAATTACATTTATACAATTCACGACTTTATATTAAACCACCCCAACGTAATACTATCGGCTACTGTGATACCATGATGGTAATATTAATTGAGGGTAATTCGTTATTTATATTTATAGTAATTTGTTCTTATTAATTTAGGTCAAACTATTCGAGTAAGATACGTTTAATTAAGCGTAATTTTGTCCCACCAAACTACTTTTTCTTATTAATTTTGATAGGATTGCGTAGAGAGAATTTCTTTGTAATTTAACAATCAAGCTGTGAAATGGTCAGTTATACATAGCAAAACAAACTTATCAGGTCACTAACCTTTCGGACCGCGGTCAGCTGTGTTATACATTATCCTTACGATGATACTTTCTGTGTTGAACTTTATGAGCAATCGGTGGTTAACCCACTTTGTTAGCTTTTAAGTGTTCGATGCAGGGGGTATTGTAAATAAGGATGTTATGTAACAACAATAAGGTTTGACAGTAGCTCTTTTCTCAAAGTAATGGATTATTCAGTTATGTTCCGAATGCCTAACACAGGATTTTATTGATGGTGTTATCAATTTTTATAAAATAAATAACTACGAAGCGTACCATCGGGCCATAGACAACCAGTTTTGTCTACCCCGCCAGCGAATACGCCAGGGCCCCAGTTGGCCTATCTACCTAAACACTACCTTGTTGTGATGTTTGCGTCGAATCAGCGAAAATTGTAAATACCATCACATAGATTTTTGTGTGGGTCTTGTTGGACAATGTTGCGGGAAATTTCCTGGAGTCTACTGTGAAATTTTATGTTGACCGAACACAAAATTACAAGTTTTCAGCGATGGCATGAGAGGCCATTTGCAAAAACCAACATTACTGTTTGTTTGCAGATGTGTGCTGATTTGTCCCAACAATGATTATACATATATATATATATATATATATATATATATATATATATATATATATATATATATATATATATATATATATATATATATATATATAGATATTTATACATACATTTTACTATAGTCGAGGCTGTTTAAACGTTTTCTGTATTTTCTTTCCATATTTTATTTTTTCAGGAATAAGTGAGATTAAATAAGACTATAATTCTCTAAACAAATAAATCAAGTACTAATAAAATTTGTAATTACAGTGAAATCAGTCTTAAATAAAGTGTAGAACAAATAAAGAGCACAAAGTAAAAGTTAGCATGAAACGAGGTTTTCCAAATAATATAATAATATAATAATAATAATAATTCTATTTCAAACAGTAAATAGGAACAAGTAATATCAAACTTTATAAAAAGAATCTGTTTTCAATATTATTACTATCACGACGTAAATTTGGGTCCTAACTTTAAAAATCTAGACGATCACGAAAACTGACAAATTTGTGTATTTTTCTGTCTCAACAAAAAGAGAGAGATAAATTCACGACTGGGGTTAGGGGTGTTTCACAATAAATAAACAAAAAACTTTGTTTATTAATATTAAAATGAAATATATAATTTGTACAATTATCAAATGTCATCGGAACACTTCCCTTTTGCTTATCTAACCTAAATGTCATACTTAACGTCTACCGACAAAATTATTTTACATATTTTTAATTTAGATCATGCAATATTCTTCGTGCGAAAAATGATATAACATACATGGTTGATTACTTGCATTATAAAAGAAAAATTTGGGAAGGCGAGGCGAAGTCAAGTTTTTTCAATTTCTTACCAAATTTATAGTGTATTGAAGCAATAATATTGAAATTGAATGATTTATTAATTAACAATAACTTATCGACCATAAAAACTATTTTACAATAAGGCAAAAACCATATTCTGACTAAATTCACATAAAATACAACACCTATGGAGCTCTAGAATATCATTCACAACACCGAATAACCGTATCTAATTCATTAAAATTATATGCGGCTCTGAAATATCTAATATGCATTTAAACTCACAGAAAAGAATGTAAAGCATTTTTATAACGATTCCATGCGTGGATGTGGAAATGCTGCCTCCAATTTATTGTGATTATAAACAACAGCAACAACGGTGGGTGATCAACAGCGGCTATAAGCAAGCCACGATAATTAAATGTTGTATGTAAAAGCTCATCCAGTACGTGATAATGTCCGCTGCTCATGTTGCGCAAGCGATTGTCTATTAAATCATCGGAACAAAATAGAAATAAAATGCCCATATGATGACCGATGGTGGGAAAAACTAGTATGTTATATTCTCAGTATATAAGAGAAGGAACGGATAGTCTATGCTAATGATCGAAGAAGGCAAATATCTGGTGTTGCGTTGTTTGGCATGCCCGAATTCACTTACAAATGCAATTATTATGTAAATTGTTAATTACTAATGAGATATACATACAGGGTTATTCATTATATATTCGTATAAAAGTTGTAGGATTGTATATACAGTGTGTGCTATTTAATACCGCAACATCCCGCTATTTTGGAACGCGTTGGCCAATTAAATTTCTTTTTTGAGATATAGTGTTCGATGAGCCTTATTTGACTGTTTTGAAAAATTTATAATTTTCGTATTTTCAAGGCCTACTAAGCTCCTCTAAATGGGCTAGATCGGCTATTAGGCAATTTATTATCAGCAAATTGGATAGCGTATTCGATTCGCAGTTGTCTCCAATACCTCCAACACCCTATATGAGGTATCGAACTAATATTTTGTATAGGAGTATTTGAGATAACTGCGAATCGAATACGCTATCCAATTTTTCGATAAAAATTTGCCTAATAGTCGATCTCGAAATTTCTACCCATTTAGAGGAGTCCTTAGTAGGCCTTGAAAATATGAAAAATACAATTTCCTCAAAACAGTCAAATAAAGCTCATCAAGTACCATATCCCAAAAAAAAATTAAAATCGGCCAACGTGTTTCAAAATAATGGGGTGTTGCGATATTAAATGTCACACTGTGTATAGTTTTTAAATGCAATTAAAAAAACAATTGCTTGCATAGGTCACGTGATGTAACAATGAAGGTCGTTTTTTAAATGAAATACCCTGTATGTTTTTACATATTCTTTTAGATCTTTTTTCCTTGATTTCAAAAATTAAAAAAACTAAAAAATAATAGTATAAAAATAATAAAATATTTAAGACCAATTCCATGGCCACCAAACAACCTTTACATATTTGAAATCAGGGGAAAAGATCTAAAAGAATATATAAGAACATACAGGGTTTTCCATTTAAAAAACAACCTTCATTGTTAAATCACGTGACTTATGCAAGCAATTTTTTTTAATTGCATTTAAAAAATATATGCATACAACCCTACAACTTTAATACGAAACATTTTTTTTTATTTCCTAAAATAACAAATAAAGGGAGATCAATATATACAGAATCAGTGAGTCAAAAAAAGTTGATGCAACCTAATTTACCTCTATCCAATATCGCACCCCCATGAAGATACAGCCCTCTAAAGTTGGAAATATATATATTTTTAAATATTGTACAAACGGCTATTGATATTTTTTTCAATTTCGGTATATTGAAACGTATGCCAAAGAGTAATAGTTTAAAATAAAAACTTTTAAAAATCAAGTTTTCTAAGAGGCTGATTTGCGGGTAAACTGCCTTCTCTCCTACCCTCTTTTTTTAGTGGTACGCCTATGACTTTTTTGATATACTGTATTTCATAGAAAATTTAATTATACAGCTTTTTCTTATCTTGTGTTTTTTCGTTTGAGTAACCATTTTCAATTGAAACTGGAAATACTAAAAACATTGCAAAGCCTGGTAATTAAACAGTGAAATAATAAAAAACGAGAATAGTTATTTTTGTATCTAGGGTGCAAAATCTCTCGATCACCAAAGTATTTTGCACTCGAGATGCAAACAATATTTTTTCTACAACTTTCATTTGATTAAACTAAATCCATTAGTTAAAAAAATCATACTGTTTTTAAAATAAAATAATTTAAAAAATTCTACTTTCAGTTCATTTGTTTGATAAAACAATAAATATTTTTAAACTAGATGTTTGTTTAATTCTCGTGTATACATTAAGCAATAATAGTATGTGATGTGCAAAATATTTTGCACCCTAGTGCGCAAAACATTTTGCGGACGGTGACATGGTAACGCAAAAAAAATAATGTCAATGAATCATACATCTTCATATTTTTGAATGCTTAATTAAAAACCTTATAACATTTTGCTCTGAAATTAAAATAAAACCTATTTTAAGTAAGAGTTTGTAGGCCTCTGGTTATCACCATGTATTACAGATGTGGTCCAATTTAAATAGGGATAATTGTAATATGCTGTTTTCCATATGTTCCAAATTGTAATTAAATATTTTAAGTCTGACAGAAGTTATCGTGTTTACAAAAAACGGTATGCAAGCATACATACATACACACGCACACACACACTTACAGATGCAAAGACATTTTTATTCGATATTTGAGTTCAGTCTGCTGTGAAACGGATATCTGCATAAGAAATTTTTTTCTACAATGATTATTATTTTTTCTTTTCAATTTATAATAAAGTTAGAATACAGTAAAAGATATACAATTTATTACTGAACCATAACAGATACGAAAAAAATTAATAGAAACATTATTGTCGAATATTTAGTCAGCTTTAATTTTGCATATAGCCACTTTTGACTAGGGCTAACCGTTTTCGAGATATGAGCGAAAAAACAAAAACGGGGACCTTCTTCGTACCCCCCTGCATCCCCCACCTCCTACGTTCGGGGGCTTTTGGTATGTTTAGCTCTTAAATAGTCCAAACACAGCCCCCAAGTCAAAAATTGTGATCCCGGCATTTCCCTCTAGAAACCATTCATTGACAGATCTATTTATTTTATCAGTTACATCTTAATTTCAATTTTATATGAATAATTATTAAAATTTTATTTCAGAATGTTCTCAAAATGATTCCCATTTTCTTGTATACAATATCTCGCTCTTTTAGAAAATCTGACATTCTGAAAGACGCTAGGAATGTTTCTAAATTCCTCGGCTAACTGCTGAATTCTTTGTCGCAGATCTTAAACGCTCTCTATTAAAACAGAGTAAACTTTGACTTTCATGACTCCTCAAAAATAGAAGTCAATTGGGTTTAAATCAGGTGACAGAGCCGGCCAACTGATTGAAGCATCTGCTCCTCGGCATATCCAACGTCCTGGAGAACGCCTTGATAAGCATTGCCTGACTTGCAGGCTATAATGTGGTGGAGCACTGTCTTGTAAATACTACATGTTTTGTCTAATATGTAGTTTTACCATTTCTAGTTTCTAATTGTAGATAGATAGGCAGCTCCATTTAAACCATTTGGAAAGAAAACAGGTCCAATTAGATGATTATCAACCATCCCCGCCCAAACATTAACCGAAAAATTACGCTGAAAATGCGATTCTCTCTTTGCATTAGGATTTTCTTCAGACCAAATGTGATCATTATGATGATTTGTAATACCATTTCTATTAAATGAGGCTTCATCAGTTGATAAAATGGCGTTTAAAAAAACTTACATTTCTCGCATTTTTTTCTCAGAAGCCAGTTACAAAATTCCATTAGAGAACCATAATCTTAGGGTTCCAATGCCTGAACAGTGTGTATATAAAATGGAACGCGTGATTGTTCTTTTAGTTACGTGCCATTGTTACCAATATTTAATATGCATTAAAGTAGTTTAACAGAAATGACAATTGTCAACTATCTACTGAACGTTCACAGATGCCTATGATTTTCCTCTGCATTTCAATTAAAATTAAATTAAGTTTATTATTGTACCCAAGTGATATTTTGACCTAAAAGTACAAGGTACTCGTAGGTACTCTTAGAACTGAAATTAAGATGTAATTGAAAAAATAAATGATTTTTCTCGATTTTTATTATTTCACTGTTTAATTACCAGGCTTTGCAATGTTTTTAGTATTTCCAGTTTCAATTGAAAATGGTTACTCAAACGAAAAAAACACAAGATAAGAAAAAGCTGTATAATAAAATTTTCTATGAAATTCAGTATACCAAAAAAGTCATAGGCGTACCACTAAAAGAAGAGGGTAGGAGAGAAGGGAGATTACCCGTAAATCAGCTTCTTAGAAAACTTGATTTTAAAAAGTTTTTACTTTAAACTATCACCCTTTGGCATACGTTTCAATGTACCGAAATTGAAAAAAATATCAATAGCCATTTGTACAATATTAAAAGAAAAACTATTTATTTCCAACTTTAGAGGGCTGTATCTTCATAGAGGTGCTATTTTGGATAGAGGTAAATTAGGTTGAATCAACTTTTAAAATCTTTAATGTACATTTTGAACCCTATTCTGGCCTGTTTTTATCTGTTTTTCGTAAAATCCTGACCTAATTTAGTAAAACTAACATGGGGATCATATTCAGCGGTCAAAAATACATGGTGTATATACTGTGAAACCTCAGAAAATTGACTTTTTTGTGTGCCTGCGTGATTTTGAAAAATTAATTTAAGGGAGCCGTAATTCCTAAGGCATTAGAAGTAGTACATACTCTATATTTTATTTACATATGTTTGTCATGTCACCCCCTCACCCCAAAATTCAAGGTCTAGATCCTTCCTTGCACGTGTAAAAACTTGATTACCTAAACTATGCTCTGTCTCTTCAAATAGACCAGATTTAAAGATTATTCACCGTAGAAATGCGCACACTCAAAGACTGTCTCGCAGAAATAACCTTTTGAAGTTCTCTTTCAAGGAAACATTTAAAGATAAATAATATTAATGAGTAGGTATATTTATTTTTAAAATTAATTGCCATAAATCTGATACCCGAGATCAGTTTATGTGGCGAGTACATAAAAATTGAGGCCTGCATATCTGACTTTTTCCGTCACAAAGGAATTTGAAGAACAGTCCAAACCCCATGGACTCGGTACCTTCGCGGTGCGGGCATTCAGCCGCTAACAAGTGTCTCCAGTTCTCCATAAACAGTGAAATTAATGCCGGGTCCAAGTCCGTTAATGTCTCTAATCTGATGCGCCCGGCAGTAAACGCTTGCGGAATCTCGCAACTATTAATTCCCGAGGCCGGCTCATATATTACAAGACACAATGACTCTGCGCCGAACCGACACTAAGATCACTGGAAATTAATTCGAGGTGACTGGACCTCGCATCGCATGCAAAGTCCAAGAGGAGCACTGCTCGTACCATTATAGCGGCCAGATTTTACGGTCTAGATGAAAGATGGATATTATTATATCCTATTTCACTTTTATAACTGCCTACTTACACTGAAACACACTTACTAAAGATTAGTTATTACAGATGATTTTCCTTTAATAAAATAGGACCCTCATCATCCTGTCCTCACCATTAATATTATATTAAAATGGGGTCATTTACGTTTTTTTAATTTCATTATTCAAAAGTACTCCATCGAAAAACCCCATTTCCGAAAAACAAAATTTTTTGATATTAAATTCGTCCTTAAAATAGCCGTTCAACATTGTATTCTTTAAAACGGGACGTGGCGAGCTGTGACGTCACAATACATGTCCGCCGGCCGCACTATCGAATGTTCTAATGTTGGATAATAGTGAAGTCGATTTAGGAAAGGGTTGGGAAATTTTTTAAGATGCAGGAATTGTTTGTCATAACAAGTATAAGAAAACTCTAAAATCTCGATTTCCAGAAAGGGGTGGAACCGGGTTTTTTTGGCCGAAAAGGGTTTTTTTGGACATTTTAAGGGTCAAATTTGCAGTTTTAATTTTATTTTGACCACTTAAACAATTATTTAAGGAAAGAAAATGGTATCCTTTTATTCTCAATATTAAAAGAATCTTCCGTTTAAATTGTTTACCAGATTTCAGCCCAAAATATTAAAAAGTTTGGCTGAAATTGCAGTTTCAGTCAAATTTTCTGAAATTTTCAAATTGAAATATCTCCGGACCTAAAAGTCGGATCGAATTTTGCTTTGTGGCAAAAGGTGGGTTATTTTATGTATTTTTACTTGATATAAGTCAGGATTCCCTTTTTTTGCATTCGGTTGTTTTTTAGTCATTTGCACTAGATATACACCGGGTGGCACCCCCCTATATTTCCTTAATATAATATATATATTTTTCCCTTGGACTTTACCTGCCGTAGAACAAATTTTGGTATTCCAAAGCACTCTAGGCGAATGCCTTAAAATGCTTAAAAAACTGAATATAGACTCAAAAATTCGCAAAAATATCATGGTCAGAATGTTGTTTTGAATCCAAACATGTAAAAATATACAGTGTGTTCCATTTAAAAATCAAAAGTTGCGGTCATTTCCGGGTAAACCGGAAATGGTCTCATACCGTTTTCTATGTCCAAAAATACATTTTTACAGGTAGTTTAGGGATAAGTTAAAAAATAAAGGAAATATATGTATATATAGTGCAAATGACCAAATGTAAAAAAAAATGAATCTTAACTTATATCACAAAGCAAAATTCGATTTGACTTTTAGGTCCGGAGATATTTCAATTTGAAAATTTCAGAAAATTTGACTGAAACTGCAATTTCAGCCAAACTAATATTTTTGGCTGAAATCTGGTAAACGGTTTTTGTGTGCTAAGGACTACTTCCATTCAAAATTTCAGCCAAATCGGTTGAGATCTTATCAAGAGGTAGCCGAAATTTAATTTTTTGGATAAGTTTCGTATATATATCTACATCAGGATGGGGGAGGGGTGGTCTGGCAAATTTGACCCTTAAAATGTCCAAAAAACCTATTTTCGGCCAAAAAACCACCACCACGCCTTTTTGGAAATCAAGGTTTTAGGGTTTTGTTATACTCGTCATGATAAATAGTTTCCCAATCTCGCCATCTTCTTGATTAAATCGACTCCTCTATAACATTGGTTTTAACCAGTGCTTCATGGATAGTTCAGGTGTTATTTTATGTTATTTACGTTCTGTGTGTATAGAGTTTGTTTACGCAAAATTAGTGAGAATGGGAAACCTTATTAGTATTGTATAGTTCCAAAGTGTGAAAATACACCTGATAAACTTTTTTTTGGCAGACGCAAAGACGAGGAAATTATGGCAGAGATATATGCGGCGAACCTATTTTGTATCAAATTTGGAACCAAGATGCTGCTGTGGGAATCATATTAACATAACTACGTAGATTTCAAATCATTTTGCTATTTTACTATAATTGAAAGTGTATGTAAGTAATTAGGTAGTGATATACCGGGTGACACAGGAGATATGTAACACCCCGTAGCATCTTTATTTAAAAAGATATTTTTTGAAATTTGGTGGACTTATATAATGCGTGATTGTCCTTTTTCTAGTACAAACAAGAATTCTTTTCCACTTCCGGTTTCACCGGAAGTGACATCTACTTTGTTATTATAAATGGCACCCCGTATATTTTTCTTTCTTATCTGATTCACCTTAAATTTCTCCTTTCAACAAAAGAACCCTGGTAACAATTTTGTGTTTCATATTAGTTTTGTTCTAATCAGTAGAATTTTTATATTAAAGAATAATCTCTAGACTAAATCCCCGAAATCAAAAAACTAATCTTAGTTTTATGATTTCGGGGATTTAGTCTAGAGATTTTTCTTTAATATAAAAATTTAAAATTAGTGTTTCTATCTAGAAACACTAATTTTAAATTTGATCCATTTGTAAAATATGTATTCATCTTTCACTTTTACCCAACACAATTCATTGTTATATCTAATTTTGCTTGCTTTTAAATAAAATTGTTATCGAAGAATCTCAAAATGTTGGCCATTATTTCATATAAATTTCTTCCTCAAACAATTCTTTTTTCATAATTATTAAAAATACCCAAGCGAATTTAATATAAATTAAACCCGTAATAACCAAATGCATTACTCTTAAAGTATGGTCATAACACTTTCTTAGGTAAATTTTCAAGTGAGGTTTTTCATAGTTATTGAAAGTATTCAAACGAATTTAGTTTGAATTGATCAATGAGGCATTGTTGATGTACTACGTCAAAACTGAATTCTCACAGCACTTCAACGGAGGTATGCGTGGTGCAGGCTTCTTTTAGAAAACACACACATACATCGGTGATCTCCTAATCCATATCTGGACTGAAAACAAACTTCAAGAAAAGCCTAGTAATGGAGCGAGACCCGTCAACAAAAGAGAGTTGGACCAGCAGAGAGGAAAAATAGATGAATACTCCCTAAGAACAACGAACAAATTAAAGTACCTAGGAACAAACCTGACGAACCAACTGGAACGGAGAGAAACGGTAAAGGAGAGAAAAATAATCATGGGACCTTACCAAATGTATGTACATAGCCATTAAATGGCTAACGATGAAAAATGGAGTCAAAAAACGCGACAGTAACAAAAGCCAACAGAAGAAGTTTTTGAAAAGAACAGAAAGGGACATTGTCCAACTACTCGTGAAAACAATAAGACGAAAACAGCGACATGAAACATCAACACAATTAGGAGGAAAGATAATTAAAAATGGATAGAAAAGTACGCAATGAGTACTTCATTGCGTACTGAGGACATACCCAAGGAAAGGACCCAACACATCTACTGAATGAAGCGCTAGCATAGAATATCAACAAACTAAAAATAGGGAGACCTTGCTACAGCGGAGAACAACAACTGAGAGGATCAGGATCAAAAAATGAACACCACAAAGAAATCGCAACGTTATATACTCCACCACAATCAGAAACAGAGGAATCAGAAGACTCAGAAAAAGAAGATTCGAAGAAGCAGAAACACAAAAAGAAGAACATAAACACTGCATGTTACGACACAACGTGGCAACGTATTTCACAAGAAGAGGCAGAAGTCCATAACCAAAAACAGAAAAAGGGAGTTTAAACGCTTTTCCACGACACAATGTGGTAACGCATCTCACAAATACCTACGCCTCCCATCCTACATTCCTTTACCATGCGCCATGTGGCTCGCACTGCTGGCAACAAGCATGAATTTAGTCCAACCCAGCGTGGACGTAACAGGTCCAGCTGTATAACTCTGGGAGTGACAGCAATGCCTACCGCACGCTGGCAAATTAATCAATCAATCAAGAATTGTAAGGCGCACTAAGACACTATCACACACTATCTGCAGTGATTGTTGAATTTAACTTTGTTTTCTATTATTTCATCTAAATATTTTAATGTTATTGTCAATTAGTGGAGCGAAAAAGTGTCGTTTTTTTTATGAGCTTAGAACAAGATCAGACTCAGTGGGTATTACCAACAACATCATTTTACATATAAAAACACAAAATACGACATTTTTTAGTGGTCACAGATATTCTTATTTAAAAAAAAGTGTAAAATTTAATTTTCTTTTAAATCATGTTTTTTTGTACATCCATTGCCATATCTCAAAAATGAATTGAGCTATCGATGTGAACTTTTTTTTGTTATAAAACACACACTTAAGCGCTTCTCTTTATTCTTAGAATTGCTAATAAAAAAAAATGTAAACATGCCAAAAACGTAGATGACCCTGAAAGTTTAGAGAATACGCCATCAAATTTTCACTAAGCGAGGAAATTTTTTGTTTTTGAAAATTTTGTGTAACATGCTGTGAAGAAAATGAATAGACTAAAAAAGTTTTTAGAAAAAAAATATTTTCATTATTAGCAATAGTTTGCTAGTTACGAATTTTTTAGTATGGAGGAATTGTCGAAGCGTACGCGCGCCGTACTTAGAATAATAATGATTATGTATTGTGTGTAACGGAACTTTTCATTATTATTTTTTTATGTTTAGGACTGTTTTATCACGTTTTAGGATCTGAAAGGATAACTTATTTTCTCCAGTGACACATTAAGGACTAAGGTTGAAGGCAAAAAGGAATTAAAAATCTTAAATGAAGTATGCATTGCATTGGGATCTCGGAAACGGTGAAAAATAATATTATAGTAAAATGGAAAAAATGTTGCGCAACTAGGGGGTTAATAAAATCCCATAAACAGAAGTTTAGGAAAAGTAACAATTTTGGAGTGTTTTGATAAAAAGTAAACTATCGAGTTTTCCTTTTTTTTGCGTTATTATTGGAGCTAAATAAAAAAGACAGTTTCTTAAAGCACGTGGAAATCTTAATATTTGTATCTGACATTTCCTCTGTCAGAGTCCATATCCGAAACTCCCATGCATTGCATTTTTACCCTAGATCCACACAATAACACAGGTCGACAAAAAAAAATTCTACTCCAAGGACTAAATATATCATGCCTTAAGTATTTTTGTATGCTGAATCCGAATTTTCCACTTACATTTCGAGCAAACGTCAAACATTATCAAAAAATCGTATTTTGACGATAAAAACCAGGATTTACTCGAAATCTACGCTGTAAAAAAATTTTAAATTGAAAATTCGGATTCAGCACACAAAAATACATAAGGAATGATAAGTTTAGTCCTTGGAACAGAACTTTTTTCTTGTAGATCTGTGGCACAGGTGCACTTTGTACACAGGTCTACAAAAAAAGAAATTCTGTTCCAATGACTAAATCTATCATTTCTTATGTATTTTTGTATGCTGAATCCGAATTTTCAATTAAAAAAAATTTTTACCGCGTAGATTTCGAGTAAATCCCGGTTTCTATCGTCAAAATACGGTTCTTTTGCGAATAAAAACCGGAATTTATTCGAAATCTACGCGGTAGAAAATTTTTTTAATTGAAAATTCGGATTCAGCACACAAAAATACTTAAGGCATGATAGGTTTAGTCCTCGGAGAAGAATTTTTTTTTTTTTTTGTAGACCTGTGAATTGAGTAAACGTGTTATTTTCGCCTAAATTAGGTAACAAAAAAGAAAAAAACATCCTAAATTGAGTCTTTTTTAATTTCCTAATTATAGTCTCTAAACTCCCTTTCCATGGCTTGTGCACAAGTTTATCGTTTTCCTCTATTACTACGCCACATAAAATTCATTCCATTTTACAATGAAACTTAGATTGCTTATTTATCTTAAATATTTTTTAAGTAGATAATCCACGCACAATTCGCACAATGACCATACGTTCTATAATATAATACAAGTGGCAATAAGAGAAAGAATATCGTTACACATTTTACTTCCACATTCAGTGGAAATATAGTATGGACAAAAATATTTTTGAAAATTTGTATTATCCAAATAGGCTTAGAATGTCATGAAACGTCGAGATTTTAAGTTTGAGCAAAAAAAAAATCTGTCTGTCGGTCTGTCTGTAACTTTTTTGTGCGCACGATTACTCTGGAACCGTTTAAATTACTGACTTGAAATTTGGTACACGTACCATGTATTTTAACAAGATCTGGAACTAGATTATTCCGTAACAGGGTTGGGGGTAAATGGAGGTAAATGGACAAATCAAGCAAGTAAGAGTCCATAAAACTGGTATTTAGTATATATAAGAGAAGTTAAGTTCTCAATTTTTTTTTTTGGCATTAACCACCCACATTACCAAATCTCACCTCATTATTCAAGGGGGCGAAAAAAATAAAATTGTCATTTAGTGTGTGTACAAGAACCAAAGGCCTCAATTTTTTTTTACTTTATCCACCACTACTACTACCCCCCTTCCACCATCCTCAGCCTCACTACCGATGTGGCATATCGTTTTATAGGTTTTTGGGGTAGACGATTTCAAATATTATATTATTAAAGTTCCATAAAAAATGATTTCCACATTCAAATTTTTTTCGTTCTGAGAGACTTGGATAGAAGATCTGGATGTGGAAGTAGTGATTCCTTGGGCAGCGGTTTTATAATTTGACCTTCGACGAAAACGAATAACGTTGATAGTACACCGCCCTGGGACTAGTTAGTTTTAGCGGACGCGGGCGTATTAATATTCAATTTCTGCAATTCGCGCGCTCTAAAAAAAATCACTGTACCTAAACTGTAAAAGACACAATAAAATGTATGCTATCAAAAACTTTTTTGGTCGTTTGGCTTTATTTTCTTCACAGCATGTTATACAAAATTTCCAAAAACAAAAAAGTTTGTAGCTTAGTGAAAATTTGACTGCGTATTTTCTGAACTTTCAAGGTTATCTAAGTTTTTAACAAACTTAAAAATGTTTTAGTTAACAATACTATACACAGATAGAAGCGCTTAAGTGTGTGTTTTATAACAAAAAAAAGTTCATGTGGATAGATCCATTCGTTTTTGAGTTATGGCATTAGATATTCAAAAAAACATGATTTAAAAAAAAAATTTCAAAAATTTTTAAAAATAACAATGTCCGTGACCACTAAAAAATGTCGTATTTCATGATTTCTAATGAACATCGACCTACTTAACGAAATGGGTTTGTTCTAAGATTAAAAAAAAAACTCGAGAAGGAAGCGACTTTTCCCCTGTTCTTTACTCCACTAAATATTCATTTACAAATCCAACAACAGTTTTGCCCAACACTAAATATCTCTTCACATCATTATTTTATTACTGTCAAATGGCAAGTAATACCGCTGAGAGTTGAAAATTATAATTGACTAATATAATTATTACACAACAGTACTTTACTGTATGACGAGGGGTCAACCGCGAAGGAAATCTGGTGTACACCTAGGAAGTCCCAAGGAAGTCCGGGGAAGTCCGAGGAAGTCCCAAGGAAGTTCGGGGAAGTCCGAGGAAGTCCGAGGAAGTTCGAGGAAATCCGAGGAAGTCCGAGGAAATCTCAGGAAATCTTGCTTTCAATGATTTTTTGTTCTCTCCAAAACTATGGGCTTTAGACATGTTATATAAGGTTTCTTTGTTTGTCTAGTTGTTCCCCAGTTGCTTTTAGTATTTATGTTAAGTTTCTTTAAATTTTTAATATTTATATACAGTGTGGCCCATTTCAAGTGGAAACACCTTCGTAACTCAGTTATTGACCAATTTCAACCAAATTTGGATCGGTATCAAAGATCTTTAATATTTCTTTTTCAGTAAAACAAAACTTATTTCAGTCAGTGGCGTGTATTTTTATTAAGAAAAAAAGGGTCGATTTTTCGAGAAATCATATTAGGCATTTTTTCTTTGTTGAAAAACTAATGCAATATTATTGATCAGCATGATTATTATGATAATAATTATTATTATAGGTGCGTAATTAAATTTTGGAAAAAAAGTACATTCTATTCCTGTATAGAATAATAATAATATAATAATTTTTGTATGTAATTTTTCATAAAAATGCATAATTTTGGCTCATAAAAGTAGAGACAAAATTTACAGAAAATTTTATGCTCTACAACTTTACTCTCTTAATATTTTTCACCAAAATCCACAGTTTTTTGTCGAAATAGATAAAAAGGCGAAAAAACGCTAAAATTTATATATATGTATATACTTCTTTTTTAGAAGTGCGGGGGGGTGAAAATCATTTTCAGACAACCCAAATACTTCACTGTTTACAAGTCTCATAACTGTGGAAATATTTTCCATAAAACAGCGATTTTTTGACTAATTTGAAGGGATTAAATAAGTGGTAGGTAAAGTGGAGCAAGTGCACACTGGTTTTTGGATAGTTGACATTATTTGTTGACAATTGTGGTATTTATGTTTTATCATATAGTTTTCAAATTTTGAGTATTTCTTTGTTGGTACATTGGGCGAACAAATCTATAAATAAATAAACCCTAATCAACGGCCAACGCACTACAACCACACTTGATAAATGATAGGAGGGCGCACTTACCCCGAATTTAGGGGCAAGTGCGTATTTGACTGTTAAAGAATCATGAAATCTACTGAAATTGATAGGAGGCAAGATCGTTTTAATTACAATTTTTACTATTTTTTGCACTTTGCAGATTTGAAATTAATTGATTTGTTCAAAAGTTACAAACTATATTGTACGAGGAATCGAGAGAAAAGTTCAAAACATTAAAAAAATATTTCATTAAACATTCTCAATAAACTGAAAATATTATATTTATATTTCAAATAACAGAAATATAAAGTCCATAATATATTCTCATGTGATTAAGTAAAGTTAATGTTAAATTTATGGAAGTCAAAGTCGAAAGTCCAAGCATCTCCAGGAAGATCTAATTTTGGATCAGGCAAAACCTTAATAATATCTATGTTAGTTATATTATCTACATCTTCCAATTCTGGCCAAAAAAGTTTACCGTGATTAAGTTTTGTGAATTTTACGGTCCATTATTAATTTTGTTGGTAACCTGAAAATGATAAAAGTCAGTAAGATATTGATTCTTAAATAGTTAAATGAAACAATACTTGTCCTACATAATGTCGTGTTGTTTTCTTGGTGCTATATTTGACAATTATCCATTTGTCTATGTATGTTTCTGGGCTTGATTGTTCTTGATTTTCATCTTCAACTTCATTAAGATCGCTTTCAGCGTCCATGTCATCGTCAGTGTCAACGTAAGAAAGTTGTTCTTCATCATTTGATGAACTAGCCGGTGGCGTCATGCGTTTCTTAGTCTGTCTTGGTTTTTTGAAGTTCTCTTCTTCTTTGAATCTCTCTTCATCTTATTCAAAGCTTTTTCCTTCTTCTTTAAAGCTTTCTCTTTCCCTATTGCTTGCATTCTGGCCACAGCTTCCGGTGACGTAATGACTTCAGCACCAGAAGTTTCGAATTTATCTTCTGGAATTACTTCATCATTGAAAGGTACCATACCTGCTTTCTTAAAGCCACTAATAATTGCATCAATCTTCAAATCTCTGCAAGTTTCTGCCACCATAGTAGAAAACTGCACCTTTGGAACTTTATACCTCGCATTCTTACGTTGTCAGGATACCAATTTAGCATCCTTTAGAGGCTTAAGTACTGCCAAGTCAAGTGGCTGTAACAAATGGCTTGTATGCGGGGGCAGTTTTAAGATGGTAATTTGTTCCCTGATTGCAAGTTCTATTATTGGTAGTCACATGAGTGCTATGGCCATCATAGATTATTAGAACTGGACGACTGTCACCAAGAGAAGAAATCAAACTTTTTTCAAAGTAGTTACGGAATATGTCTGACTCCATCCAGCCATTGGAGCATAGACTTTCTTGGAAATATTACTGTTTTAGGAAGCCATTCATTTCAGATATTTTTGGCTTTAAATATTATCAGTGGTGGACAGTGGCGGCTGGTAAAATTTTAATAATTTTTTTCTCGTCTGTGGCGCATGGGACCCATATGAAATATGTGAACTAACATCTAGAGAAGCACTCCTCTAACGACCCCTAAAAAACTTTGAAAAAGTATTTGCGAAAATTTATTTTTTTTTGCCATATACATTTTACTTTTCATAAAAATACAACAATAGGTTTTGGAGTTTATGAAAATATTTTCATTATTAACTGAAATACAATGAACTGAAATTTTGTAATTTACAATTTATCGAGCTGTATGACAAATACTATGTAGCATATAATAAAATTCCTGCGGCCAAATATTTTGCCTGAACGCCCTGCAATGATCGTAAAGCTAGTTTACTCGGAAAAACAATTATGTGGTTAACAAGCGTATTTTTGGCAATGTTAAATATTTGAAATAGTTGAAAAGGGAACAATAACAAGTGTGGAACAAATTAAAATGACTTAGTGGTTTCTAAGCGAACATAATTTACGATTTACTGAGTTTATTTGGGAGCTTTATAACATATCACCGTGACTTTCCTACAAATAAACGGACAATAAAGTTCGAGCTGAAACAAAAGAAACGTTTTACGACAAACTAAACAAACACGTTTTCTAAAAATACCAGCACACTCTCCCCTCAACTTCTGGCGGTTCCATGTCGTGTCTATTGTTACGCACTGTCACTTCTCAAGTTGTCTAAAACACAATTAACTTAAACTTCAGTAAATATAGTAAATATTTCAGTGACTTGTATATTTAGACAGAATACAATAGTAACCGGCATCTTTTAAACAAACTATTTGGAGAGCAAACATCTAAATGATGATGTTTCCAAAAACACTTAATTAGATGAAAATTTAATATTTGTTTTTTTAGCTTAAAATACACTCACTTAGAATGGCCCATTATTACACACTAAAACATGACATAAAACATGTATATAAACCATCTTACGAATAGTTGTTGAAATTACTGGAAATATTTAAATGAGATTTAATTAAATTAACGTGCCAAATATGAAAGTATGACAACATCGAGTACGTTATTGTATTATTATCTTTGTTAAATGACACACTATGTTTTACGTATTTTTGGAGTCAGTATATTTCATAGAGTCAAACAAAATTTATCATTTCATATTTTACTACCTTAACAAAACTAATAATTATAGTAATAACAATAATAATATTTATTTTCTCCTAAGATTTACAATAACGTAAAAACATGAACTTCTCAATAAAGATAATAACGTATAAATCATTACATAATCTATTTATTCTATTTATATGGTAAATAAATAGTAGATATGAGGTGTGTTCGCAAAAGAATAAATCTTGTCTACAAATGAACCATACCCCTGCAACTTCTATGTATTCAGATAAGGTAAATGAATGAATTAATGTGTGATCTTAAACAATAATAAAAATAATACTTAAAACATCAATACCAATATACAAAACACTGTTCCTAAATTTATATCATGCTAATTTCTCAATCTATTCTTTAATATAAATGCCAATTTATTAGTTTTCGTAATGACCAAAAAAATTTGGTAACTATTATTTTCTATTATTAAAATTTTATATATTGTATATTAAGGGTATTTCTTAAGGCAATAAACTGATGGGAGGTTTGTCTAGGTAAATTTAACAACCATTTCTGTATCTTATTTTTAAAGTTACCAATTGAATTGATAGTTTTTATGTCAGCTGGCAGTTTATTATATAGACGAGGACCAAGGTAAGTGTGACATCTTTGTGCAATAGTTTTTGAGACTTTGGGGACATGGTAAGATTTTATCTTTATATCTTGCCCTGTATTGATGCACAATTTGGCCTTTACAATTTAGCTTTTTTTTTTTAATAAGATGGCAGAGCAATACAATTGACTGATATCTAAGGCACTAGCCAGCTGGAAGAGATTATTAGAGGAGAAGTTATCTCTTTTTTAAGATCCACTTTTGCGCTGTCACCATATTTTTTAAATGACTATTGTAAACCCCTCCCCAAGCTAGAATTCCATATCTTAACTGGGATTCCACAATGGCAAAATACATAATTCTTAACTGTTTAAAATTTAATGTTTAATATTTAATATCTGCTTGAAATACTTGAATACTTGAATTTAGCTTCTTATTTTCTGTGTTAAATTATGTAAATGTTTATCCCACCTTAAATTTCAGTCAACAATTTTGCCTAAATTTTTAATTGCATTAACTGCTGGAATTTCTTTGTTGGTACTATCTCGATTGCTAATTTTTAATGGTGATAGTGACTTTTTCTTGTTAATGGAGAAGGGCACATAATGTTTCAAAATCTTTTCCAGCTTTGGATAGCACAGTTTCCCAAGAATCGCCAATATACAGGATTGTCGTGTCATCCTCAAAAGTAACTAGTGGCCCGGCTGAAACAGGTTATTAAGGTATGTGTTAAAGATAGTGGGGCCAAGTACGGTGCCCTGTGGGATGCTGTACTCTACTCCATGTCACTTATATAGTCCTTTATTTTGACACATTGTTCCCTAACAGCTAAGTAGTTTTTCATTCAATTATGAGCTTTCCCTTTGAAACCAACTTGTTCAAGAGCCTGCAGCAATAGAGAGTGGCTGACTATATCAAAGGCCATGACCAAATCAGATGCAATAGCTTGTTGGCTATCATCAAGTGCTTTATAAATTTTACCCATTAGATACGTTATTGCATCTTGCGTTATATGTCTCGTAGTCATTTGATGAAATACACCATTTCGTGAAAAGCCTAGGAAGTACATGAATTCTTGAGGTAGCACAATCTGCCTAGGTATTTCGTGAACAGCCGTGTTCGTTTTGGTACTTAACGTTTAAAGTCATTCTACACGATTTGCCGCAAATTAGACGGGCAGATTGTGTCCTATTACCGGCTGCGTATTTGTTTTGTTTATTATGGAAAATAAGAGTGAAGGAGACTTATTCAATGATCGTTACAAACAGTACTATGAAGCAAAGCCGAATAAATGACCGTATACCATCAGAAAATTAAACGAGGTGCGAAATATTTTTAATTAATTTTGAGGTTAGGTTAGGTTAAGATGTTATATTCGTAATTCTTAATTTCGTTAGCAATTTAGTGTCCGAAACGTACCAAATAAATCTGAACGTAACCTCAAAATTAATTGAACCTCATCTCTCTCTCTCTCTTTGTAATGATTACTAAACAAGTCTTTTACACTCTTAATTCCCATAATAAACAAAACAAACAGCTCAACATGGCTTCCAGGCAAATAAATCGACCGAAACGGTAACCAACCTAACCTCAAACACACAACACAACATAACCTGCCGGGTGTCAGTCACTTCATGAACAGTCAACATCTAATTTGCGGCAGATCGTGTAAAACAACTTTAAACATAATGTGCCGAGACGACCATGGCGTTTCACGAAAAGTCTAGGCAGATTGTGCAACCTCAAGAATTTACATGATATGCCGGTAGTTCATTTACTACCTAGGCTTTTCACGAATTGATGTATTTCATCAAAAGACTACGACGTATGCACAATGACAACCAGAGATGATAAACCAATGAATACTATGAACTGAAAATAAAATTGAATCAAAATGGAAGATTTAAGAACCTATCACGTCAAATAATGTTCAAAATATTTACCACTATTTCCAATATACAGTTCTAATGTTTTTATAAGAGATCAAACTACATTCGCAATTGCTTCACCGCCTTTGAACCAACGATATGAGCTCTCAGGTTGTCTAAGTAATTTGGCCGCTCCTTGTGTACATGATTTAAAAAGTCACAGGAGGTCAAATCTGGTGACTGGGCCGACCACTTTTCGTATACTGTATATCCGATCCACCTCATTTGGGAAAACATTATGTACATAATTTCTGAGCTTTAATCCAAAATGATGCTGTCCCATCCTGTTCAAACCAAATATCGTCGTAGTCATTAGGTCAAAGATCTTTTATTGGAGAAACAATGTTCTGTTTTAATGAAGCCAAATATCTCTCCATTATTTAATTTATCTATATAAAAAAAGAGTCAATTATGTAATTGCTGATGATATTCAGTTTCTCGAGTCGTTGGATGCGAATTTTAGTCATCATCTGGTGGGGACTATGGTCGTTATAGTTCGTCAAAAAACATTCGTCATAAAATAAAATTTGTAGTCTCGTACCGAAATCGTCTTCATTGAGTTCTTGCAGTAAATCTACGAGGATGAAATTTTTTCTTTTTGAAAATTCTGTGAATAGATTATTGCAAAATTCTCTGGTCTCTTTCCAAATCATTGCTGCATAATCTGAGATATTCCTCTACCGTCAATTAGAAATGGCATTGGTTGTGGATTTCTATTTAAGAACATTGTATTATCTTCTGGATTTTAGCTAAATGAGCATTGTTCAATGTTTACGTCGGAATCCCAAGCTAGAAATAGAAATCTAGACTGGGCATTCTCATCATTTCGGACTCTCAATCGGTCTTAGCTGCAATTTCAAATTCAACCAAGCATATTATGCAACATAAAATAACAGATATTTTGGAAATAATTATAAAGCTGAGAGCATTAAACAAGAAGGTTTCCTTGCTTGGTGGAAGAGACACTCTGATATAGTTGGCAATGAAACTGTAGACTTAATACTTAAAATTATTAGAGGTCTTAGAATTACTTACTATGACATAATTTCCCATTCTATAATGGTTATGAGAAAGCAATGGAAAAAGGAAGAATCCAGATAAAGCAAACACAAAATTTCCAATACCGTCACAAAGCCTGCCTTCCAAACCATATTTTATCGAGTTTTACAACAGACAGACGATGACTATTTAAGTGCAATTATGTAATTGCTGTTATCTTATCCAATAAAATTGTGAAGAATAGTACTCCGTTACATATGGATAGTACCTCGCTATTATACAGAGTAACCACAAATGAATTAAATATTTATTCTGGGAATTTCATATCAAAGTGTAGTCTATATCACCCTCTTACCGTTATATTGTATATGCTGTGTTTTTAAATAAAGTTGTCATAAAGGGCACCTAGAAGTGAAATAGTGTCTCTGTCCAATAATCTTTGAGTTGTAATGACTTGTAAATTTATTTGGTTCTCTAATGTTAATGTTAGGTTATCTATCGATTGATTTTTTTGAGTTTGATTCAAGATTATTTTATAGTAGGTTAGATTAATATGTAGTAAGATTAGCATTCTATATCAAATAAAGAACATCGTAGCTGAACAGAAATATCGAAATACAGCAAAAAAAAACATTTTGCTCTAATACGCACAATTCACCTTTACGTGGTGGCACCGAGATTAAGTATACAGACAACATTATTTTAACCTTTTCATTCAAATAGGTATTCGTAATCGGCAACGCCTGACTGCAACTTACACTCGTTTTAGCAAACTAAAATCTATGTATAGAGCCCCAGTTCCTTTGATATTTATCTACCTGACGAACGGGCAGCAAAAAGTAAAAAGAAATGAAACATTGAGTGACCCGTTAATAATTACAACTGGTGTTCCACAGAGCACAGTATTAGGCCCAATACTATTTTTAATATATATTAACAATATAACAGAAATTATGAATCCAGAAGATAATATTGTAGCATATGCTGATGATACCCTTGTATTTCAAGGCAAAACTTGGACTGAAGTATATACTAATGCAGAAACCAGTTCATGGTTAAATGTAAGCCTTCTGAGCCTCAACACTAGTAAAACAAAATTTTTAACATTTACCATATCAGCTGATGATCAACCGATAAAAGATAAATTAACAATTCATAATGACAAGTGCAAAAATGTGGAAATGTGTGATTGTTCATACATAACCAAAGTTAATAATTTAAAATATCTTGGTCTAATGGTGGATCATCACCTGAGATGGAATGTACATGTGGAATATCTTGTGAAAAGGCTAAGAAGACTTATACACAAATTCTATCAACTAAGAGAACAGAAAAAATCTAATCATTACGTACAATGCTTTGGCTGAATCTTTTATAAGGTACGGTATTACAGTCTGGGGTGGACTCTTTAACAACTCATTAAAACATTTAGAAATTGTCCAGAATTCCTTATTAAAAATAATATTTAATAAAGAAAAACGATATCCCACAGATTTATTGTATAACGAAATAGGTATGTTTACTGTAAGAAAATTGTATGCTTATGAGTGTCTACTGTACATGTTTAAATCACCACCAAATGTGGTAAACCATAACTATGGAACCCGCTGGAATACAAATCTTTCCATACAAGTGCCAATATACCGGAAGATGCATACCCAGCGATTTATTTTCTGTTATGGACCCAAACTATATAATATGTTACCCGCAAAATTAAAAAGCATAAAAAATAAGCATGAATTAAAAAAAAATCTCAAACTATTTCTAAATGAAAACTACAGACAAATAAAAGTAATTTTCCAGTAGTATAATGTTCAATATCTATAATAATTACAACTATATTTATAAACCTGCCCCACTTACTAGCAAATTTAGAATATAATATCCTCCTTCTCACACCACTATATAATAATTAAAATTAAAATTAAAATAAATTTTAAATGTAGGTATTTATCTAATTCTTACCATGTATATAAAATTTTCCACATACCGTGCGTGTAATTTCCCATTAGGCATGTACATTCACGTACCGCGAGAAATTTGACAACACCGTCAGCCGTAAATTCGTCCGTCGATGGAGCATTCCAGCTCTGTTATTTCATTTCAGCCAGCTGGCACGCGCGATGTTGAAATTCTTCTCCCCATGCCTAGCCCGCGACTACACACACGGTATACTATAATCCAGTTACGTTGCTGCTTTATTTGTGAAAATCACGCACAAGCTCCTTAGAGAGTTTAGGTGATTTCATAAATGTGCAGCAACATCTATATAATGTTATAGTAATATGAATGCTTATCTATGTATTGTATTCTACATATTTTATACAATTTTTATGTTACTTATTATCTATTTACTTATTTGTTATTTTATTTCTTAAAGTTTGTTAACAAGAATTTATATTTTTCTAAACAATAAACAATAAACCTACAAACTCAAAGCATCTACAATGATTTGCTCAATTTTCGAAAAACCATTCCAAAAAATATAATCCAGATCTGAAATGTTTTACGATTGGTTTAGAATAATAATTCCTCGTATCTCTTCGTATAAAGAATTACGTGACTATAGCAGTATCTTGTGGAGAATACCCGCGAAGTTTTATAACCACCTTTATTAAATACATTTCATTACTATAAATCACACATACCATACTATTTACAGTGCCCACCAAAATGACTCGACCATAATTTCTGTAAAAGTAGTCTGCAGTGGCATATAATGTTTGTCCATTTTATGCGTATTAGTGCGGCCTAGTACCGCATTGTTGGGATACCGTAGGACGTAAAAGTATGAATGATGTTCCAGTTAGACAACGGTACTTTTATCAGAAGATTGTCTTATCTCAAACGTACATCAATTAGACATTCTTGAAGGGATTAAGATAATGATAATGAGATGAAAGTTGCATCTAGAAATCCCTATCAAGTTCGTACTGCATATATTTTGTTATTTTTTCAATATAACTGTCAAATAATAACTTTCAAATTACCTATGCATTAATTTTATCATTTATTACGTTTATTATTTTAGTGAATCTATGTATTTATATTATTTAAACCTAGTTTCACCAGATATTTCGGTAAAATAGACAAACCTCATTTGAAACAATTATTCCTTTATGATGGCTATAAAATAATTAAGCCTTGCTTAGTTGTTTCACTACTATGTAACAATACTTGTTACTTTTCATTACAATCTAAATACAAAATAAAACAAAATCGTATATCTTAAGAGACCCAATTTTAAAAAATAATAATTTATCGTACAAAATAACTCGGAAAGGATTAAAAACATAAATCATGGTGCGTACAAAAAGAAGAATATAAATCGGACTAGGAACAAAAGTGTAGAAACAATTGTCTAGGTTTTTATGGAAGAAAATAATTAATTTAACAAATCACTAAACACTATACTCTTGCAGGTTGAGGGTCTTGCTTTGTCTTCAGTCGTAATGTTATAGAAATTAGTAAAATGAACAAAATCAGATTTAGTAAAATGTTTCCAAACTGAAATGAAAAATGACTTTTCGGACATTTTTCGTCTGTCAAACAAATAGAATTTTTTTTACAAAAAGTGCAGTGAAATTCGACTTCGAAAGATTTTCTCTCGTCTATTTAGGAAGTACGCTCAAATCGGATTTTGTTAACAAAATTCGAATTATGACTTCGGACGGCTTTAGCAATTTTGAAGAGCGGTTTTGATTCAACGTCAAGTGCATCGTTGAAAGGTACCAAACGACGACTTAGCAAAGTGTCATCGATTACAAATGGCAAATTTTAATTTTCAACTAAAATTTTCTCGAAGTGCTTGAAAGCGAATCGAAGTCACGTTATCCTTTATCAGGTTATATGCCATGAGTAGCTTGCAAAACTGGAAAACGTCACCTCCAAGAGGACTATCGGACCTTAAAAACGTTACTACAGAAAAATGGATACAAACCGAAGGACATAGACAATGTAATAATGCGACAAGATACAACCAAAACAGAAGAAGAAAATAAATACAGCTTACCTACTATACAGGGTGCGCCACTTAAAACTCCCCAGGCTTGTAACTTTCTTATTTTATAAGCGACGACCATGTTGGGTAAATGAAATTGTAGATATTTTTAAAGCATTTAAACATGTGTACAGAGTGATTTAAAGAAGAAATTTTGAACAATTTGTTAAGAAAGAAAATTTAATTTCCTTGAGTATTTTTTTACCTCATCCTGTACATGAACTGCGTTAATGTTTTCTTATAAAGGTTTTAATTAGCTTCAATTTATGTTATTACGTCATATCAGAAATTCTTTTCGGTTTTAGAGAAGGAAATTAAAAACACTCTTTCCAATTCCAAACTGATTTTTTTTTAAAATAACTTTGAAAAGAATGTAAATAATAATTTTACGCTTTATTTATAAAAGACATATCACAAACAACATTCAACGTAAAAAAACAGTAACAATAAATAAAAGAAATATTTTTAAAAACAAACATATTAAAACGTACTAAATTGGAAATTGCCAAATTTTTGTTTTTTAAATTTTTTAATTTTAATAACATAAATTGAGGCGACAGCCTCGATATTTGAAAAGAAAAAGATATATAAAGATAAAATATAAATAAAAGAACCTGTAAAAGGCATGAAAGACTCCGTCTGATAATGTTGTAGAACCACCCAGAATCCACCAAAATCGAGAAATAAATAAAATGTTCGACTTAGGAAAATTTTATTAAAAAGACAATTTCAGAGCATAACCGACCATGATTAAGGCATCCGTGCCGAAGGCTAACACAAAAAGACTTAAACACGTTTGCAAATATATAAGACACAAAATATTTTTAAGTAAACGAAATAGAAATAAAAGTATATTCTTGGACATGGAAAAAAATATTATACTTTTTCAAAGGTACGCCAAAAACGGAATTTTTAAAATTTTCACGCTTTACCAAACCTGAGAAAACCTGGGAATTGTGGAAATAATAAAAAATAATGACAATACAAATTTCGCGAGGCGACGTCCTGAAAGGAGAGACTGAAAAATATGGCAAAGGCGCGGAGCGTCTATATATAATTATTGGGCAACAATTAGCAAACATTTTCAAGGCCCGTTTCTCGAATAATACAAATTTGAACTCATCCAGCAACTTGTCACTTGGGCGAGAGCGTTGGAGAATCAGCAGAAAGCGATAGTAATCAAATGCAGGTCATTAAAGATGGCAAAATTATAGAGAAAACCGCTTTGTGCATAAACGGGGTTGAGGGGTCATTTTTATTAAGGTCACTCGAAAGCGACGTTATGTCACACACCCTGTATTGAATCTATAGGGGGACCAGTACATCGCTGTAAAGGAGGCAGGAAAAAGTCTCATAAACTCATATATTGAACTCAGTTCTTGTGAATGATAAAATCACTATCGGAACTATATATAAAGCTAATCACAAGTGCTCCTAAATTTAGTAAAATATTTTTATATTATTTCCATCAGTAAGTATAGCTTTTATCTTTCTCGTCTATCAAACGTCTCATAAATATATAGAACTCGTCTGGGAGTGGAAGCAATAACACAAAATCAAGGGAGAACACGACTGGCGCCCCTAATAAATAAACTGTTGTCGCGTCCATCAGACACTATATGCTAGGTTCTTCTACCATGTTGCTTCTTGCAACTACAAAGAAATCACCCCTTTTTTTTGGCACCCAGTATAGCTAGAGCTTGAAACCACATAGCCACGTCATTCTAAGCAAGTGATATACCGTACTTGATATGTTACAGTTGTTTAACTGTTATCTCGACAGTTGCTAAAAAGACAAGTTGCAAAATCATGACAAAAAATTAATATGTACCATATTAATAAATTAAGAGATTATGCTAACAAATAATTAATATGTACCATATTAATAAATTAAGAGATTATGCTAACAAATGTTCAAACTAGGAACCCGCGGCCTCCATAGAAGCTTCCAAGTGTCGCATCAACTCTCGTGGGCAGATTGCCCTAATCATAGCTGTACTCTGCGGCAAGCCTCACGAATACGATCTATAACATTCTCCAAACCATATTAAGTATGGCGTGGGGATGCGACTTCAGGCTCTAGCTATGCAGGGTGCCACAAAAAGCTGGGGGTGGATTCTTTGGAGTTGCAATAGGCAACGCGGGTACAGGGCTGTCATTAGACGGAGTCTTTCATAACTTTTGAAGATTTTTTTTTATTTAAATTTTTAACTCAAGAAATAAAAAATGCCTGTGATTTAGTTAATGAAGATCTAAAATCATTCAGAGATTTAGCTAGAGATCATTGCTTAATTATAAACTCAAGTAAATCAAATGTCATTGTATTCGGACCAAAAAAGTACAGAGATTCCGTCAAAAATGTTAAAAATATTGCTGTAGATAATGACCAAATTTAATAGGTAGATGAGGCTAAAATTCTTGGAGTTTTAATTGACAGAGCATATGGTGCCTTAAAATTAATTTACGGAAACAGACATTGCTTACCAATAAAGACGAAAGTTACTTTATGTGAAACTCTAGTGCTCTCATTGTTAAACTTTGCTGACTGTCTGTACGGTCCCAATTTAACTTGCCAGTATAAGCATAAAGTGCAAAAAACTCAAAATTCGTGCCTATGGCTCATTCATGGAATTTGTCGACGAGAAAGAATTTCATACAAATTAAATGATACTGGATGGTTAAATATGGAAAGTAGAAGATTGTTACACTCCGCTTGTCTGTATCATAAAATATTATGAGAAAAAAGTTCATCATATCTATACACAAAGGTTACTTTCAGAACAGATGTCCACGCACTCAATATTAGATTTAAGGGATTTACTAACTCCTCCACTGTTTCGCACTGAACTCTTTAAACGCTCATATGCATATCAAATCTGTCATATATATAAATCAATAAACAAAAAACTGAAAGCATCAAAACTACTCAACTTAAGGTCACACTAAAAAAACAATTACTTAATAGTCAGAATTAAAAAAGTAAAATAAAATACCTTTTACTTCTGTTACTTTCTTAAAGGATTTGTGTTCTATTAATTCCTTTCATGTTTGTATTTTTTATCAATTAGTAATACTTTGTTTTTTTTCTTTTGTATCTCTTATGTATACTTTATCGAATAACATGCATTTAATTTTTTTCTACTCCCTCATGTAAATTTGGTGTTTTCTGTACAGTCTGTAGAATGGATAAGTAGGCAATTCCAGTTATATGAACGAATATATTTCATATCAGTTCTAGGATGGATATGAAATGAAACCGACCAATCACAGTTCATGTATTAAGTACATAGACAACATATTCGTTTTAAAATTAAATTAGTGCGTAAGCTGTCAAAGTAACTGTCAGTATGTATTTGTGTAATATATTAATGTTTAATAAATTTTGTAGTTTTTTTAAGCTGGTTGTAGAAAAAGTATGCTGTACAACTCGAGTGGATTATCCATATCGCACTCAAAAGATTTGAAGCACTCCGCCTACAGCGTCGTGCTCAAACATCTTTATCGTGCGATTTGGATATCATTTCCACTCTTGTTTCACAAACTACTATTATATACATACACAAAATAGTGGATTGTGTGAGTCGGACAAAGACCCGAAAAACTCGACTATTGTCTGATGTAACCAAAGTAGTTCCCCTCTCCCCATTTTCGAAGATGCTGAACACCGTGGTGGTGGCAGAATTTCTCGTTGGGGTGGCCCAAGCCGGCAAATGACCAAAAACAACCCCCAAACGGGGTCAAACGCATATTGATCATGTTTCATGGAATCTAACTTATTGATCCCCCATTTTTGAGCACGCCAATTATGGAGGGAACCCTGCGACGCGTGTCTGACACCCACCCACTCCCTCAACGGCCAGTAACTACCCTCCAAAGGGGTGAGATTGCGCTCTCATCATACCACTGGACAAAAAAGTTTCCCTCCCATTTTCGAGCACGCCGAGCGCGGCGAGGACCACGAATCGAGTGCTTCACCGTTCACCCTCTCAATGGCAAAAAATACCCCTTCCATTTTAAAATGAGTGTAACTGCGCGGGTTCAAAGAACGTAAAAACTAAATTTAAAATAAAAAAATAAATAAATAAATTTATTGTTTTAATTTTTTTTTATAGTCATAGTATTTTGTAATGTAAGAAAAGCTAGTGTAACAATATATGCAGTAATTGTTTGCGTCAATAAAAATATTTTATATAATATATTATAATTAAACCAGATGTTTCAATTATTATACAAATTTATTTTTCTCAAAAAATATGTACAAAAAAATATACATTCATCTCTTTTCAGTTCCACAGTAAATGAAGATAACTACTTTGTTGACGAGATCTAGGTGACGTCTTAATGTTTTTTTCCTATGTAGCATCCTCAAAAACGGGGGGAGGGGGCGGGAGCTTTGCCCGAGAGAATGCTGAGAACGCACTCTCACCCTTTGGAGGGTTGTTTCTCCATTTAGGGGGTAGATCACTCCTGGAAGGAATTCCATCATCACCTCGGTGTTTAGCATCCTCTAAAATGAGTCCCTCAAACAATTATAATACGCGTTAATCCCCGTTTGGGGATGGTTTTTGTCCGTTGCGAGGGTGGGTCACCCCAACGAGAAATTCTGTCACCACCACGGTGTTCAGCATCGTCACAAACGGGGGATCACTAAGTAAGAGTCTGTCAAACAATTATAATACGCGTTAACCCCCGTTTGAGGATGGTTTTTGGCCGTTTGCGGGGATGGGTCACTCCAACGAGAAATTCTGCCACTACCACGGTGTTCAGCATCCTCGCAAACGGGGGGAAGAAGTAATCTGGTTGCATCAGACAATAGTCGGGTTTTTGTCCGACTCACACACTCCACTATTAACCTCTTGTGTTAATAAGGAGGTATTATCTAGGTTAAGTGGAACAAGCCTTTAGGAGAATCTCTACAAGGGTTGAACTTCGCCTTTTATTTCCAATCCATTGTAACAGTTACTCCCTTAAAATTTAAATTCAAAGGAAATAATATAAACGTTTATTATTATTTTTTTTTTTTTTGTAAAAGCCAGTCACCCTTTAAACTCTGTGGCTCCGACACTCACAGAGGGGAGCTGGTAGTACCGGAAGCCACTCCCCACGCCCGTGGGGTGAGTGACTACTGGGTCCGCGAATCGTGTGCCCTGAGCAGACGTAATGAACCGAGGATGACGGCCTTCTGCATTCTGCCGGCTAAGACCTCTGCCGAATTTCGGCATGCCGGTATGATCTTAAGTTCTGAAAGCAGTGTGTGTCTCGTTCCACCGAGGGCTCCTATTATTATTATTATTATTATTATTATTATTATTATTATTATTATTATTATTATTATTATTATTATTATTATTATTATTATTATTATTATTATTATTATTATTATTATTATTATTATATTATTATTATTATTATTATTATTATTATTATTATTATTATTATTATCTTTTCAAATAACGGAGATTTCGCCTTTTAACATAATCTTGGGACACTCTATATAAAATAAACTGTAGTTTATTTGTTGTGTACTATTAAAATTACAATCATAATATACTTTCGTGCTATTAAAATTTTTACATACTCTATGCTGGAAATTACTAGCATTAGAAAAATTTGTTCTCCTTACGTTTTCCAACTAAAAACTTAATTGATAAAAAATAGCCCTGTAACGTAATTACGTTACATCGTGTATGTCGTATGTTACCACTGTTGCCGCAATATATTATTTGATGAATGAGTCTGACCACAAATGTTACCATGGCTCGATTACATGCCTAATTAATGTTCTCCTAATTTGTATTTAATCCTTAAAGGGTTCAGTTTCGTGTCTTTTAATTAATTGTTGCTTTCCGCATCAGGGTTGAAGAATCTGAGACCACGATTTAATATAAAATATCAATATCAAATTATATTTTTTGGAAATGTATGACGGGATATAATTTATAGAGGTTGGCATATGCAATAGAGAGGCAGAAATATAGGGAAATATTTGTTAGATTTTGTCATAACTTTTTCATTTTAAAGTACATAAATGGCCAGGACGCTACAGAAATGCTTAAACAGATTAATATACAGGGTGTTACAGAAATAGCTGAGCTTCGTTTGGAAGCTCAATTTACAGACAAGAATAGTGAGAAAAGTTCCTATTAACATGTGGTCGAAACTGTATTACTAATTTTTTATGGCACTTAGATATTACTTTTTTAATTAAGAAATTACTTCAACTAGCTGAGACAAAAATGTAAGTATTGAAGAATAGCCAGTCCAAACAACTGAAAATTTAGCTTAACAACTGAAAGCGTTTTTTATAGCACTTTTCCCGTAGAATACGATGATGTATTCGGTTTTGCGAAAAAGTGGTGGAAAAAAGTGGAAAAGTTAAGAAAATGCTTGAAAATTTTCGACGTCCTGTCTGAGACATTCACAAGTTAAACTTTTAAGATCCATTATATTTTACTTTAGATTATGGTGGTTTGGTATTTTCTTAGAATGTAATTCTCTACTTCGCTTTGCCGAAAAAGTCAGGAAAATGTGGAAAATCTAAGAGAATTCCCAAAAATGTACAAATTCGAGTGTGTAATATTCAAAATTTAAACTTGTTAAGATCTAGAGTTGATTATGCCAGATTCAGGTGATTTTCTGTAGTATTTTTTTCCGTACGATACGAGAATCAACTCTATTTTGCGGGAAAATGTTGGGAAAAAGCGTAAAAATTAAGAAGATCCTTGGAAACTCCGAAAATCTAGCCTAAGATAATCAAAATTTTATCCTTTTAAGATGCAGAGTATATAACTAAAGATCGAGGTGGTGTTTCATAGTATTTTTTCTTTAGAAAGCGATGGCCTACTCTGTTTTGGGTTAAAATTCCGGAAAAATGTAGACAAATCAAGAGAATGTCCGATGACTCAAGAAAATGTGCGATAACTGCGTCATTCCTAAATAAAATATATTAGGAATCAACGTTAATAACTTGAGATTATAGTGGTTTCTTGTACATATTCAGTGAAAGAGGAGGTTAACATAGCTGTGCCGGAAAACCCCTGGAAAGTTAAACCCATTAAGATCCAGGGTATCTAACTTAATTTTAAGTTAATTTATTTTAGTATTTTACCCGTAAAATGCGATGCTATCGCTATGGTCATATATCCTAGAAGAACTATTTGAGCAATCGATCCTTAAAAAGTGTAACGGAATAACTGAAAAAAGAGGTGTTGAAAGAAATGGTACTAAAAAAATCTTTTTAGAAAGGCTGCTCTGAGAAAAAAGAAGTAACACTGGAAAGAAGTATTTGAAAGGAGAGATCTAAAAAACACTGATAGTCACGATTAAAAGGCTAAAACTTTAAGTGATTTTGGTTGTGACCATGAAGTAATTGAAAAGTTACTAAAAATCTTCTAATTTAAGTTAGTGATATACACTTGATATAATGGTTTTTGCTATGGTCTACATTTTTTCCGCATTTTCCCTAAAACAATATTAGATTTGATTTTGATCATTCATAGAGTCTACAATTTTATGTAAAAAATACTACGAGAAAACACCGGGATTTCAAGTCAAACACACTTGGTCTTAACAGATTTTACTCGTGCATATTGCGTAAAAAAATCTAAATTATTAGACATTTTCTTGATTTTTTCACATTTTTCCGGAAACAAAGTACAGCATCGTGTATCACAGGAAAAATACTACAAGAAACTACCTTGAACTCAAGTTTAATACTTTAGAGATCTTAATAGGTTTCATTGCGAGCTAGATATTGTGAGTTTTTATTCATTTTCTTGATTTAACCAGATTTTCCAGGAACTTTTCCGTGAAGCTGAGTGAACCTCCTCATTTTACTGGACAATTACTACGAGATAAAACCACTATAATCTCAAGTAAGTGTTCGTTCTTAATATGTTTCACTTGGGTATGACGCGGACTAGATTTTGTGTGTTTTCAAATACTTTCTTAGCTTTTTCGCATTTTCCTAACATTTTCCTGCAAGACAACATAGACCCTCGTATCCTACAGGAAAAATACTTGAAGAAACCACCTGAATTTCGCGTAATAAGCTCTGAATCTTAAAAAGTTTAAACTTTAAATATTACATGAATTGAATTTGCGAATTTTTAAGAATTTTCTTAATTATTCCGCATTTTCCTGACTTTTTCGGCAAAGCGAAGTAGAAAATCACATTCTATGAGAAAAAGACTAAACCGCCATAATCTAGAATAAAATATTATGCCTTAAAAGTTTAACTTGTGAATATCTCAGAGAGGACTTTGTAAATTCTCAAGCATTTTCTTAAATTTTCCACATTTTCCCGCCATTTTTCACTAAAACCGAATACATAATCGCATTCTACGGGAAAAATGCTATAAAAAACCGGGTTCATTTCCCGTTGTTCAGCTTAGGCCAAAATTAGCCACTTTTTAACACCCTCCTTTTAAGAAGAAATATAAATTTGCTTACTTATAAGTGACTAAGTCGCAAAAACTGACGTATCTCGGCCCCAAATGCAAGTACATAATTATTTTTTCTAGAAAAATGTCAGACATTTCATCTATTTTCGTAATTCTTTTGCCATATTTGGGTTTATAAAAAATCCACAGTTGTTTGAATTAGTTTTTAACTATAATTTTGAAAATTATAAACAAATTTCAAAAAAAAAACTGTTTAAATGAAGATATATCTATTTTCTTTATTACCATTGTAATATACATATAAAAACCTACATATTAAAATAAAATTATGCTCCTACGAGTGGCTGCACTTAGACAATAAGCGATGGAAATTGTGAAATTTTTATAGGTTAGCCGTTTGCGCTAAAGTTTGGCAGAATGGTTTAGTTCAATAAAGGGCATAGTTTCATCAGGTGTTAAAATGTACGCATTATTATACTCTTCGCAAAAACGAAGAGTATATTGTACATTTCCAAAACCGTAAATATCACTCGTAGAGAAAAAATTTCCATATCCATTATGTTAGTGAACGAATTCTGAACAACTTTCAAAATGTCCGTCTGTCCGTCCATCCGTCCGTCACGTTTCTTGTAAGCACAATAACTTAAGAAAGAAAACTCCTATTGTATTGAAATTTGGAAAGTAAGTTAGTGTTGTTTTTGAAGAAAATCAATCAGTAAATAGGAAAGTTATTAATCATTTAATTTAAAAAATATATGTTTTCTTAATTGTCGCTTGTACTTAAATAGAAATCTTGTGAAATGTTATGTCTATAACATTTTTTTCTTTATACATTTTACTAATGTATATTTCATAATAATATATCTAATGAGTTGAAATATGATTCTCGAAAGCCATGTCACAGACATTCAATTTTCGTAGCAATATGTGATGGTCGAATGGCTAAAGTTTTACGTTGCAGTCCAGAGATCCCGTGTTCGAATCTCACATAGGTCGGATGTTTTTTTTTTCCATATATTTTTTCATAACAAAGATGGGATGTCCAAAAACTAACATTATTTACAAGAAAACTGCAAAAAGTATCCTATAGAATGTGTAACAATTATATAAAAAAAAGTCAGTAAATTGGCAAAGGGTATACCTAATTTTACTTCCACAACCAGTGGAAGTATAGTAACGACAAAAAAAATTTTAAAAATTTTTATTGTTCAAATAGGCTTAGAATGTCATGAAACGTCGAGATTTTAAATTTGAGTGAAAAAAAAAATATTTCTGTCTGTCGGTCTGTCTGTCTGTAACTTTTTTTGTGCGCATGTTTACTCTGAAACCGTTTGAGATATTGACTTGAAATTTGGTACACATATGTACTTTAACGAGATCTAGAACCAGATTATATTTTCATCTTGTTCCATCGAAGGGTTGGGGGGTAAATTGGGGTAAATTTGGGATAAATAGGTAAATCAAGCGGGTAAGAGTCCCTAAAATTGGTATTTAGTATATCCAAGAGAAGCCTAGGTCTCAAAAAAAAATTGGCATTAGCCACCCCCATTACCACCCCCACCATTATTAAAGGGAATGAAAAAAATTGTGATTTAGTGTGTGTACAAGAACCAGAAACTTCAAAATATTTTTTTACTTACTCCACCCCACTACCACCCCCTATCACCACCCCCACCCCACTACCGATGTGAGGTATCGTTTTATGGGTTTTTGGGGTAAAGGATTTCAAATATTATATTATTAAAGTTGCATAAACACTTATTTCCACATACAAATTTTTTTCGTTGTGAGGGACTTGGATAGAAAATCTGGATGTGGAAGTAGTGATTCCTTGGGCAGCGGTTTTTAAGCTTGTTACGTTATATTTCTTAAATTGTCAAAAAGGGAAATTTTTGGTGGTTTTTATATTGTTACATATTAACAAATTATCAAAACGTTTTTTCATAAGCCTATAGCCTTATTCGAAATTTTGTTGCGAATAATTTTTTATTTTTACTTTTGTCATACAATTGCTAGGAACTGAAAAGCTTTTAAATTATTTTCAAGACAATTTCTCTTTATTTAAATCGTTAAGTTTTACTTAATTTTAAGTACTTTCAGTGAATTTTGCAACTAGCTATATAATTTACTATGAAATCAAATTCAAGTTTCCCCTTTTCCGTGAATATTTTTGTCAAGAAAAATTAAACAATTACAGTTGAGCATTGTAATTTCTCTCAGAATAGTTAAAAAAACGAGTAGTTAATTTAAACTGTTATGGGCTAATATTACTAAAATATTATGAATAAAAGAAATTAAAATATTTGTCTCTGATACAAACAGGAATATTGGCATTCTACTGGATTCAAATTAAGCATAAAAATGGGTGAGTAGGGTTGTCTGCAGCCTGCAGCAATTTTATAATAACAAGTGCTTTGAGAAGCTTTGGATTAAATCGGGTCCATTGCTTCTTGTAATATTTAAACAAAATTTAAAAAAATAAACAATTTAAACAATTTTTGTTTCAACAATGAAGTTTTCTGCTATTGTTCTTATTATCAGTCTTCCTAGTAATCGCATCGCAAAAGCTAAAATACGAAGTTATTCACAACAAAATTGTAAACAAAACTAGAACTATGAAAACATTTTTGGATACTTTGCTAATTTGTAAAAAAATAAAAGCCACTAAAAATTGCTTTTCTGGATAATTTAAGAAATATAATGTAAATAATACATCAATTTTAACAAAAATTAGTGAAACTATGTCATTTATTGAAATAAACCTTCCTGCCAAATTTTAGTGCAAAATATTTATTTAAACTGTTAAGAATAAAAAAGGACTGCGAAACTTCAATCGCTTATTGTTTAAGTGCATCGACTCCTAGAAGGACGGTTCTTTTTTCAAAAGGTAGATATTTTCTTCAGTTTCTGCATAGGTCTAGTTTTATTCGAAATTTCATTGCGAACAATTTGGTATTTTTATTTTTACGATACGAGTACTATAACCGGAGAGAGTATAGTAGATACCGTGCGTGTAATTGCCCATTAGGCATGTACATTCACGTAGTGCGAGAGATTTGACAACACAGCCGTAAATTCGTCCGCCGGGCGGAGCATCCCAGCTCTCAGTTATTTCGTTTCAGCCAGCTGACACACGCGATGTTGTAATTCTTACTCCCTATGCCTAGCGCGCGGCTACACGCACGGTATATGCAAGAAAAGGTGATAAGTGGAACTAATTCCCACAAAGATGGGGTTTGAATTTTTTAGTTCGTTGTTGGTATCTTTTTGACATACTAAAAGTTTAGAAAAATCTAAGTGTGCAGAATCCGTCTCTTTTTGGCCGCCAACTTAAAAAAATTAAAAAATCGTGTGTTGTACCAAATTACAGAAAATTTCATGCTGAAAAAGATTATGATATTGGTTTTAAAAAATAAAAATAAATAACAAAATGGTGGCCAAAAAACTGTTAGTTTATGCAGTGTTGAAAATCATATTTTTATTAATCAAAATGCGTTTTATAATACAAATGCATACGTATTTCATCAATGTTACATCTTACATAAGAAAAAAAGCTAAATCTAATAGTCTTGTTCAGTTTCTTCTAAATCACTTTCTTTTAGTGCACTATTTGTACAATTTCTATCAGAACAGTTACAACATACCACAGTACATTCCACACCATAACGATGACACGTATACCTACCACTACCACACGGCTCATTTGCATCCTTTTTGCAGGTGCAGTGGATCATGTTTAGTAATAACTCTGGTGCAGGGCTCATTTCACATGTTATGGGCTGTAGTTGGTCTCCACATTTGTTCCATCCACACTCTTCACGGTTGACAATATTGGTGTTCATAGTTTTCCAACAAAGACATTGTAAATGGTACGCGGAGAAGATGATGAACACCAGCATCTTCTGCAGGTGGCAGTCATGCAATATTAAATTCACTTTTGGCAGTTGCGATTTTTTTCAAGTGGAGATTATATCATAGTAGGTTTAGAGTTTCTCTCTTTGGATTTCCACCGACAACGATGCCAATATCTGAGAGTTCCTTTCTGTTTGCATTTTCTGATTCAAACAGAGTAGCGCATCACATTTCCAAAAATGTCGATATGCTACTGATTTACTTTTAGAAAACCAGGAGCTTGTAGTATCGCATTCAGTCATAGCATGTGGAAAAGGAATAATTTTGCTTTTATTTTCGTCAAGCTCATGTTGCATCGATTTAATATCACGTTTTTTTATCAGTGAACGTAGATGACTGCAAACAAATATTTCCGTGTATTATAGTAATTTTGATTTACTTACAAGAATATCGGTGTAGTCAGCAACAACTGTTACATGCTTTTCTTCTGCCAAGATCAACGCTGTTTTTAAAATAACAGTGTCAGCATCATCTGTAGCATAAATCACAGTGTGGCCATTCGCTTCCAAGTGTTTTTTGGGCTTATAAAGCCCTGTTTATTTTCATTATTAGAAATAAAGGGCAATAAGAAGTGGAGAGCTCTCAGTAAATTTCACTGTTACTGATGATTGTTGGTGATGGCATAGCCATCAAATACAATTGTCACAACTTTATATTGCTTAGCAATATGACTGCTATATACACATCTGAACATTTCCCAGTTTTTGGCCATGGCAAATTGTGTAGTAGAACATACGATGTTTCTGCAGGTAATGTGTAATTTAAACTAGTTACTATGTCAAAGTTCTTGCCAATGATGATTTGTCACTTTTTCTGAATAACTGAGTTTCTGGATAAAATAGAGGCGGAGGAAGTATAGATAATTCATAATTGAAGTTCTCCTTTAATTTTTAACGATCAGAATTTACAGACAAACATGGCAGCATTCTCCGCGTGCGGAGTCCTGTCTCAATATGTTAACTAGCTCCATCAACGACAATACCTTTTTTTTAATATCTTCATTGTGACAGCTTGATCCTTTTTTACCATGGTAACAGAGTTGGAAGCTTTTCCGGTCAGTTTGGATCGGATTCGAGGTCCAATTAACTTAGCTTCATCTGCAGTTACCTTGTGTTGAATGTCCACTACCCACTGTAAATATTATGTAACTCAACGCATTGTGAACCAAATGAATTGTGATCTTCCAAAAATTTAAGTAACGTAAGAAAATCCTTCATATCTCTAGATTTTCTAACATCGGATATTTGTTTTCTAGACTGTTAGTGTGTTATTTATTTTCATTTTTTAAAACCAATATCATAATCTTTTTCAGAGTGAAATTTTCTGGTTTTTTGTGATTTTTAAAAATTTGTTCATGATGGTGGCCGAAAACACACATTTTGCACACTCAGATTTTTCTAGAATTTTACTATGTCAAAAAGATACCAACAACGAATTAAAACCCAATAGTGCCCGAGTAATTTTTTTTGGAAAACTTTTGAAAAAACTATTGATTGACCTTCATTTAGGGCTTGTCGGTATCCCTCAAACCACATTTTATTTATTCCTATGCATTTTCACCAATTTTTTTGACGTATGATATATCATACCATAGGAATATGCATGTAGAATATTTAAAAAAAAAATTATTATAATACAAAATATTCAATAAATTTAAGAAAAAGTAGCAGAATATATCACATAAAAGGGGTATGATATTTTCGAAAGCATATGTCTGGATGTATTACTGTTACATTTGACACAAAAAAATTTTGTACATTTGCCACAATACCCACAACGTCTTTGTGTAGCAATTTTGTCAATCATGTGATCAGTTTTGTCATACCTGACCTCTTTCAATATATTCCTACTACATTTTGGTTTGGGGCCAGCTAAAGGTTCGAGGGTAGTTAAAGTTGTGAGAACAATTCTCCTCAAAAACTGCAGAAGGGACACTTCCCTACAAACACAAAAGGTTGGCCCTTCAGCGGGCCATCACTGGGCCATAAATGAAACTTCTGGCCCAGTGATGGCCCGCTGATGGGCCGATCTTTGGTATTTATTGGGTTTTGGATAGACAAAACGATAAAGAAGCCACATGTTGACTTCCGATCCATTCAAGCAAAAGTGAATCATTGCCCAATAGCATTTGCAAGATCTAATTCGTATACGATAGAGTCCTCTCATTTTATCGAACATATCCACACCTCCCGTTTCTTAGTTACAGAGACTTATAAGTGTCGGTTGATCCACATCAACTTGCTTCCTTTGTTGTTTAGACCATATTTTGCACGTGCCTTTTGTCAAACAAATGTCTTTGTTTTTTATGTTGGTAGCGATATTCACTTGCCTAATGTCATGCCATCTGGTGAGTTGAATACTACTATTAGAGTCAATCAGAGTAGTCCCTCGTTTTTCTTTTGCAGCTCTTAAAGAAGCTTTCTCTATACGGTTCAATACATTGAATTTCATTATTTTGCAGAAGTTCAAGTAATGGTAAGGAGTTGAAAAAATTATCCAAATATGTTGTTGAATGCGGGGGAATATATCTCATACAAAGTTTCTCGGAGACACTGTATCCCAAAGTTTTATCCTTGATTTTGTCCCCACTTTATTCATGTAGGGGTTGAATGTCAATAAGTACCTGGGGGTTGTGAGGCACCAAAATTTAAAGCAATAGCGAATGGGCTTTCCCTTTATAAATTGCTCCATATTGTTACGGCCAAAATAAGACTCCATAGCCTCATCCAATGAAAAAGAAGTTCTGAAACAAAACTAACATTCATACCGCCATCTGCCTACCGTATGATATATCATACGAAAAGTTTTTTCCGCTGCTGCAATTACAGAAAGAATTGAAATGACTATGAAATGGTATAAGTACATCCTATAATATGTATAAAGAATTATTACATGAATAAAAGTCAAATAAATTACATCCAAATGAAAATTGTGAAACATAACTTTACCGTGAGCTCATTTTCTGCTGCGTAGAAATTTACTGGTTATAGAACGCTCGGTTATAACTTGTTTAAGTATAAAACAATCTAATTTTTGTCCTAAGCTAATTGTCTATATATCCAAATAACACTTTAGATGAGTAAAATCACTGAATTTACCACACTCGATTTGTTTACACTTCATTAGAGACAACCTAACCTCTGTATGATAAATCATACAATAGGCACTATTGGGTTAAAAAATTCAAACCCGTCTTTGTGGAAATTAGTTCCACCCAACAACCTGTATCTACTGTACTATAAGGAAAATAGCAGAAAATGCCTGTGTTGAAACATAAATTGTTTAAATTTTATATAAAGCACTGGACAGATTTAGTCCACTTTTTTATATCATCTAAATGTCTCAAAATACTCGAAACTTGCCGGTAACTTGTAGAAGTAGAGCAGGGAATTAACCCCGATCTTATAAATAACCCCTTGTTGAGTCAAGAGTTCGGAAAGAAAAAGAAACGATAAAGGCACAGAACGCCCTGGAAATTTGTCTGAATCAAAGATAACTATTTTATGTTAGGAAACTTTTGCGAGGCTATCATTTTGTTTCGCTGGCTGTGAACGTGAAGAATGGGTGAGGTTGTAACAAAGGAGGCCAACAATGAGGGTAATGAAAGCTCAGGAAATCACTGGGTATTGTCGAAGATAATCATGTAATTGCTGGCCTTATTGAGCAACTGTCAGGCTCTCGCGATCAATCCTTGTCGCTGGCTGCGGCTCGTCGGCTCTCCGTAAGTAATTAAGAAGGGACATCGCATTCGTAAATATTTTGAGCTATACGAGATATTAAAGGGTTCTATGATTGATGTACGATATGACGGAATTGCTAGTTGTCATTTTAATAACCGAAATAAATTTAATTCTTAAGGCATAATTTAAAGTAGATTTATTCAAGAGCAAACACAAGCGTCTACGTGTCTAAAAGTGATATATCTAATTATGGAAATGTGCAAAGTCGATAATTGAGACAATAAAATTAAATTGTTGGTAAAACCTAAAGTGCACACCTCGCAAGTTGTTTCATCCAATAAATGCTACACATATGACACTAGTTCACTGGTCAAATTATTATCATTATACTGGATGTCTTTAAAAAGTATGTCAATTACTTAACCACAGACTCAGTACCTCAAAAGAAGTTGTTTGAGCCTAATTTACCTTTTTCCAAAATCGCACCCCCATGAAGATACAGCTCCCCAAATGGAAATAAAAAATATATTCTTTAGATATTGTACAAATGGCTATTAGTGGAGCGCCTGGAGCGTTAAAAACATGAAAACCTCGGATTTCAGTTACAGTGAATGAAATTTAAAAATTCAAAATGGAATGTTTAGCTAATAATATATATAAAAAAGTTTACCTATTAAAAAATTGTGATCTTGATTTGAATAAAAAAAAATTGATAATTGCAACAATTCAAATAGTATAATACATATTAGGCTGTAGAATATTTTCTTATAACGAAATTAAGTTAACGTATCTATTTATATAGAGACAGTAATCGGAAAAAAGAAGTAAATTAAGGAAAATTAAATAGAAAAGAAAATTATTAATAAAATGTTTGTTTATTTAAACAATTTATAGTACAGTACCTAGAGGTAAAAAATATGTAAAACTTCGGAATAATGTCATATTGAACGGATTTCGTTCATTTTTGGCAGTATAATAGTAAATGCTTCACAGGAAAGTTTCTATATTGTGCGGGGGTTTGCTAACTTATATATTTATATATATATATATTTTTTAAGTGCCACCCCCTGAGGGTGGATGCCACCCCCTCTCAGGGGGTGGCACTTAAAAAATATATACATTTATTGTAGCTGAAGTAGAATCAAATTTTAAGAAGGAAAGGTTCTATGCAATTTTTCACATAAATAGATAGTTTTTAAGTTATAACGACTTCAAAATTGGGATTTTAGCTTAAAAAAAAGTTATTTCCAAACGGCTTTCCTCAAGTATCTCGAAAAGTATTACTTTATCGAAAAAATGTTACAGACCAATTAAGTACATAAAGTACAAACTGGGAATTAATTTTATTTTTTGTTTATTGATCTAGGATTAATAATTTCGAAGATATTTAGGTTTACATTTGGCATCCAAGTGTTCATAAGATAATTATTTAGAGTGAAAGTTAAATATCTCAAAAACTGTGACACTTACGTCAAGGATGCTAATAGGTAGAATAATAGGTTATTAATTAAGCTTTCAACTGATTTTTATTTGTTTCTGTAGCATAAAAAACAAAGAAGTTATGACCGAAGCAATGTGCGTCTACACATTTTTTTAATAACAACGTCGCCATTTTGTTACTGTAATTAGCCAGTAATTAAAAAAAAGGAATTTCAAACACTGCTTCTCATTAATATAAAGCATGACGTAGATGCTCAAATTGTTTGGTTCGTATACAGCACTTGCTTTAGAAAAAAATACAGTTTAAACTATAAAGGTATTTTCGATAAAACGTATTTTTTTTTCCTTTTCTAAATATCTCAATAAATATTAGTTTTATTGAAAAATGAGTAGAGACCAAAAATAAAGCTCATAAACTGATAATGAATTTCGCTTGTTTATTTATTTACATAGATTTAATAGTTTCGTAGATATGAATGTTTACAAATGGCGTCCGAACGTTTATAACACGAAAAATGCAGTTTAAATGTTAAATATCTAAGAAATTGTGACACCTACGTCACGCATGCTAAGAAATGAAATTAAAAACAATTAATTGCGCTTTCAAATTATTTTTTACTCGTTCCTGTAGCAGAAGAAATAAAGAAGTTATGACGGAAAAACGTGCGTATTTATATTTTTTTATACAAAAAGGTCGCCATTTTGTTAGTCTAATTAATAATATTTTTTTTGCTCATTTAAAACACCTGCTTTAGAAAAAAATGTATTTTAAACTTTAAAGGTAATTTCGAAACACTTAGATACCAAATATAAACTTAAATGTCTCCAAAATTATTAATCCTACATCAATAAACAATAAATATAACTAATTCCCAGTTTGTTTCTGTAATTGGTCTGTAACATTTTTTCGATAAAGTAATACTTTTCGAGAAAATTGACGAAAGCCGTTTGGAAATACCTTTTTTTTAAAGCTAAAATCACAATTTTGAAGTTGTTATGACTTAAAAACTATCAATTTATGTGAAAAATTGCATAGAACCTTTTCTTCTTAAAATTTGATTTTATTTCAGCTCCAATAAATATATATATTTTTTAAGTGTCACCCCCTGAGAGGGGGTGGCATCCACCCCCTATAAATTAGCAAGCTCCCGCACAATATGGAAACTTTTCTGTGAAGCATTTACTATTATACTGCCAAAAATGAACGAAATCCGTTCAATATGACATTATTTCGAAGTTAAAACCTCTAGACTGTACTATTACATTTTTGTCCATATCAAATATTTTCTTCGACTTCATTTATTTGAATGATAGGTGGAGTATTAAAACAACTATTTTCGCTGCACTGTGGACATGCTACACTACAATATAAGCCACTCTTCCGACATCCACAAGCAGCTCCACATCCCGTTTTGCAATTATAAAATAAAATTTGCAATACATTATCCGGAGCCGGCAGTTGATTCATTGTTATTGGGATCAACATGTTATTGGAATACTTCCATCCCCAATTTTCAATATCTACGTCATTTCCTAGCCATAACTGAATTTGCAGGTGCACTCTCTTTAGGTGTTCAGATGCTGCATCAGTTGTAGGAAGTAATGACGACAAAAGAACACTTGTATTTTTGGCCGTTGCTTTTATGAAAGAATTGAACCTCAACATATTCAAATCTTTAATTTTTGCAGGATTGTTATTGGCCACTTGCAACGATTTAATAACATGCCTCCATCAATGACGTAATGAACATTGTCTAGACTTTTTAAATTATTGGAAATTTCCGGGAATAACTCGTAAAAAGTTGATTTTTTTGTCTTTCGCAGTTCGCAATTTTCAAATAGAGCAAATGGATATGGTGCGAGTTCATAATTCATATAATTTTTAAGCTCTTCATCGGTTTTTTTAAAAACAAATACGTTGAAACAGCAGCAATGAATCAACAGGAATCACATCGTCATGAATTTTAAATTTGTCATTTTTCGCCAATAAAGGATTTATTATATCTTTCCTTGATAATTTCAATTCGCGAAAATTGTTTCCCTCTGTTTTCTTCATTACTTTTAAATCTTTTTCAAAAGCATCGTAACAATTTGTATCTTTATCTCCAGTAATTCCGGTTGCAATGGACATAACAGCATCTGTATCAGGAAAAGGGCTGTGTTGCTTCAAGAAGTCCACCAATCTTTTTACATCGACATCATCCATTTCTATTCTAGCATCTTCCGAATCATTATGTTGATGACTTTTCTTGAACTATATATCACAAAAATGTTATATGCCTTCAATAATATCTTTGCTATAACGGACAACTCACTTGATTTTTGCAATTAAAAATCTAGAACTACGTCCGTAAAGTTGTACATTGCAGCTGTCGCTGTCGTTCTCCCATCCACGTTTTACTACTTGTTTAAGGTCCCTACGACCCTTATTACACTCAGGTATCTTTGAAAGATATTCTTCTATGTGTATGGTGAAATTCAACATATACATAAAAAAAAATATTATTTAAAATAAAATTATATGCTAAAATATTAATTTTTTATAGTTTTTTGTTCAAATAATGATAAAATCAAAAGCACAAAAAAATTTTTGGTAAACTTTGAAATTTATAGTATAAAAAACAAAATCCCACCTCGACCATATAAATTCATTCACTGTAACAGAAGTCCGATGTCAAAACCCCCAGGCGCTCCACTAAATAGATATTTTTTTCAATGCTGGTACGCTGTAACATATGTCAAAGGGTATGGAGTATGGAGTATGGAATTAGCAGGAGGGTGGTCAAAAACCACAGCACTTAGGCCCCATTGGACCCCTTGTACATCCTCCCTCTAGGCAGACACTCGCCTAGGCCTCCAGCCAACCTATTCTTTCGAAGTAGGTGGTGATGTTGCCTAGGGGCATCTCCCTTACATTGGCCAAGGTAGGCCAACGCTCTCCCAAGATGGATTCTCTAATTGATGAGACGGCTGAACAGTCACAGAGTATGTGTTGAACCGTCTCATCTTCTTGTTCACAACCTCTGCAAAGAGGTGTTTCGCTTAATCTCATATTGTATAGATGTTTCCTTAGCGGACAGTGTCCAGTCTGGATTGCTGTTATAAAACGTAGATTCCTTCTGGTCATTGCCAGGTAGTCCATTGCTGTTTTCTTGTTGGGATACGTGAGTAGTTCCCTAGCAAGCTGACAGCTGCTTGTTTCATCCCACAGCTTCTTAAATTCGTTGTGGGTGTTCTCCTTAATTAATTGTATTATCGCCGTAATCGGTAACAGACTGGCCGGGCCTGGTCCAAAAATAAGTTGGCCTGCTGCCTTCTTGGCCAGTTTGTCGGCTTTTTTGTTGCCACTGCACTGTGCGTGTCCTTTCACCCAGCATACCGAGATGTTGTTCGTACTGGAGGCACCCACAAGTGCTTGATGACATTCCCATACTGCTCCTGTGGTTATTTTGTAACTTCTCAGGGCTAGTAGTGATTGTCTACAGTCTGTGTAGATCCTGATTGTTTTGCCCGTAGTTTGTCTGCGGACAATCTCTTTTGCGGCTATGGTTATGCCCGCCAGTTCAGTTTGTACTATGCTGGCTCGCTCATCCATAGTCCATTTATATTGGATTTGCAGGCTTCTGGAATATATTCCACATCCTGCCCCCTCCTTCTTCCTTGATCCGTCTGTGAAAATGTTAATCACACCTTCACCAGCGGTCTCGTTTTCACTGTTTGTCTGTATTGTGTAGGGTCTATCAAAGACAAATCGGGGAGAGATGCCATCTGTGCATGCCTGTAGAAGAGGCGTCTTCCTGACAGCCTCGTTCCACAGGCGACTTCTGGTCTCCCCACAGCCTACATTTGGTTGTAAGCCAACGGACTTGAGGCGTGCCATTGTTATTAAGGCCACTTCTCCTAGATGTAAATCCAGTGGTGGCAAACACAGCATTACCTCCATTGCTCTCGTCGGCGTTGTTCGCATAGCTCCTGTTATGCTTAGGCAGGCAACTCTCTGCACTTGGCTGAGCTTGGCTCTCGCTGTAGTCTGTTTACTCTTAGGCCACCAGACCACAGCTCCATAGGTTATCATTGGTCTTATGATGGCAGTGTATATCCACATGACCACTTTGGGTTTCATTCCCCAGGTTTTCCCCACGGTCCTGCGGCACTGCTCATAAGAAATGTAAGCCTTTTTTAGTCTTCTGTCTAAGTGAAGATTCCATGTTAGTTTGGCGTCGAAGGTTACCCCAAGGTATTTCACTTCTGATGCGAAACTTAGTGTTGTGTCCAGGAGAACTGGTGCCTCCAGTGCTCCTGGTTTCCTTTTTCTTGTGAAGAGAACCATCTCCGTCTTCCTGGGATTAACAGACAGCGAGTGTTCTCTGCACCATTTTTCAATTATTCTTAGAGCCCCCTGCATCCTTTCACAGAGGACTCCTTCAAATTTTCCGTTGAGCAGTATTGTTACATCATCTGCGTAGGCGATTGTGTGGAAACCCTCTGAGTTGAGGTGGCGCAAGAGGCTGTCGAGAACTAAGTTCCATAGCAGTGGTGATATTACACCTCCCTGCGGGCAGCCTCTCGCGACCATTCCTCGTACAGAAGCGTCTCCCACACTGATTTGTACAGCTCTTTTGGAGAGCATGTTGGATATCCAGCTTCCCATAATCGTGGGGACGTTTCTCTCCACTAGGGCTGCCGTGATTTTTGGGAAGGTGGTTTTATCAAACGCACCTTCTATGTCTATGAATACACCTAGGGTGGACTCTTTATTGTCCAAAGATTTCTCAATCCGACTCGCGACCGCATGGAGGGCGGTGTCGGTGGATCTTCCCAATGTGTATGCATGTTGGTTGGGATGCAGAGGGTTGTCTTTCACTACGACATCCCTTATGTATCGTTCACATAGCTTCTCCATCGTCTTGAGGAGAAACGAGGTTAGGCTGACAGGCCTATATGCTTTGGGGGTGGTATAATCCATCCGCCCTGTCTTTGGAATGAACACAACTTTCACTTCTCTCCATATCTCTGGAATATGAAGGTGTGCCAAGCTCGCCCTAAATACTCCGACCAGGTGCGGCAGTAGTTCATCCAGTCCCCATTGCAGTAGGGCGGGATAGATGCCGTCAATGCCTGGTGATTTGAAAGGAGAGAAGCTCTGTATTGCCCATCTTATCCTGTCTTCGCTCACTACTTGGCTGGCCATTTGCCAATCGAGGTCTGAGGGCTGAGTGTCGACTTCGTTTGGCCATTCCTTCCGTTCTGTTATCACAGATTCCGGGAAGTGAGTTTCCATAAGTAACTCTAGGCTTCCACGAAGGTCGGTAGTTCTTGTGCCATCGTCCTTTTTTAGTAGGCAAAGGTCATGGTCTTTATCTTTGGCGAGGATTTTGCAAAGCCTAGCGGTCTGTGAGTAGTCTTCGATTTCCTCACAGTAGGTTCTCCACGCTTCTCTTTGTCTTTGTCTGACTAGTTTCTTAAACTCTTTCAGGTTGGTTTTGTATGACTCCCAATCTGATTCCTGTCTAGTTAATTTTGCTTTGTTGAACGAGGCCCTAGCCTTCTTCTTGAGGTCAGTCAGCCCCTGACACCACCACTTGGTGGCCTCGTTGGACTGTTGCGAAGACCTCAAGGGGCAGGATGTCTCAAAAGCTTGTCTCATTGCTGTTTGCAATATTTTAACATATTGCTCTATTTCACCACTACTTCCGGGTGTCCTTACGCTAACTCCTTCCAGGTTCTCCCTGAGTTGACATCGATATACGTCTTTGTCAGTCCTCCGGGGTTCTCGGAAGGGTTTTTTCGGTGTCTTAATAAGGTTGATTTCAAAGTTTATCCATTGGTGGTCTGATAGTGTTACGCAGTCAGACACGTGCCAGTTTTGGATTAGGCTGGATATATGCCACGTTGTTAGTGTTATATCTATTATGGTTTGACTTCTGGAGTTTATAAATGTTGGTGTACAGCCCCTGTTGCTTACAATAAGGTTGTTACCAGTTATATAATCATAAAGTGACTTACCCCTTGCATTGTTGTCTTCACTGCCCCAGGTCACATGGTGTGCATTGGCGTCACAGCCCATGATTAGTTCCCAGTTTTGATTGCGGCAGTGTGCTACCAGTTCCTCCATTTCTTTTGATGGTGGAAGAGTGGCCGAGTCCTGGGGGAGGTATACTGATGCTAAGACAACAGTTGTTAGTTTGTTTGCCACCAGACATTCCACCTTAACGGCCGTTAGATCAGATGTTGAGAGGTGTTGAAGTGGCTGGGTTTTGATGTGCCGAGGGACGTAGATGGCAGTCCTCGGTCTCTCTGTTGTTGGTGAGCTGAAAATGAGTCCACTTAGTCTTGACAACCCTGTTATTTTAGTTTGAACTATCCAGGGTTCCTGGATTAGTGCCAGTGTATCCTGCTCCTCATCCAGGCGTCGGCACAGTGTTGCCGTTGCCGCCCTGCTGTGTTGCAGGTTACACTGCACTATGCTTACCTCACTTACCTTATTTAGTGTCCCAGCCATCGTGGGATATAAAAGGAGAGTTAATTGGTCGTTCCCTCCTCTTCCGTTAGAGGGGAGACGACTTCCATCCTGGATGTGCTGGGAGTTGGAGTGGTGGCATCCGTGTTACCGGATAGCTCATCCTCTCCAACCTCCACTTCCATCTTCTTTTGGGGTTGGGGGGCTTCTGGTTCTGCCTCCTGTTTTTCGGCCTTTACCCTTAGGGCGAGAGATTGAAAAAGGTAATGTACCCTCATCGATCTCGCCCCCAGGATTTTAATGTCCTCGTCTCCGATGCCGAAGACGAGCAGGAGTCCTTTCGGTTCTTCTTTGGCTTCGTGATGGAAAAGGCACCACTTGCGGACGCTCAGCGCTGGGTTTTGACCTGCCAGGCGACCGATCACGACCTCTTTTTCCTCGTGGTCGCTTTCGGCTTCCACGGGGATCCAGAGGGTGGCCTTGGTCAGCCGTGGCAATTGGTCAACGCGAACGACGGCAAGTGTCGCGTTTTCCCACGGCCTCAGGTTTTCCACCGAACTCACTAGCCAGCCCAGTGTGTTATCGTCTTCGCAGACAATCCTGATGATTTCACCAGAATATGTCCACGAGCGAAACATGGGTGGCTGCTTTGTGCTTGTTCCGGGGGTGGACAGAATAGTTTTGTCCAGCTCTCCCCTCAGCATTTTCTTGACAAGGACCTCCTTATCCTTTGGGATTTTCCCATAGGGGTTGTCCTTGTCAATTATCGCTACCTTAAGGTGACTTAAGGCAGCGTCCTTGTAGCTGGTCGGGGGAGCAGCTGCAGATCCGGGGATCTGTCTGGCCCTCTTGTACCCCCTCGGAGCAGAATCAGAGGAGGTTCCCGACCGGTTTCTCTTCTTGGAAGGTGGCACACCTTGCGGGTGCTCAGCCTTCCTGTTTTCCGGGGTGCCCTTAGGGTGTCCAGCCTTCCTTGGGGGATTTGAGTCCCTTGTGGTGGCTGGCACACCTAGAGGGTGCCCTTTTTTCGGTAAGGGCTGTGCCGGGGGAGGTGCTCGGCCGGAGAGGTGGGCTGCAGCAGCAGCGCGTTCCTCCTCCTCGCGGGCTTTCCTCCTCCTTTTGGCTTCAGCGCCACATATCCTTTTGCCTCTACGAGGCTTTTTCCATCCTCCCTGTGGGGGGATTGTTTGCGGCGAGCCTTGTGGCTCAACCGCATTGTGTTGCAGTGAGCGTGATTGCCCATCCGCTGGTTTTTGTGGCGAGCGTTGCCGCTCTGCCACAGGGTTTTTTTTGGCATTATTGTTATCCATTGGTTTGTTGTTTTTATTCTTCCGCTTAGCTCCCCACCCACCGCGGAGCCCCACATCGGGGATGTCGCACGGCAAGCCCATGCGATCATCAGGGCTTCTAAGCGGATATAGCCCCCAGAGACAGGCAACGTCGTGAGAAGGTTATGCATCCCCGAATGACGACGCCAATCATCATCCGGGTCTGCAGCCCCCTACGCGCCCCCTGCCCCAAAAGGACTCACCCTGCCGGCCCTCTGACGGGACGACACAGCCGATTGATCGAGAGTGGGTTAGTTCTCAACCGCCCGTCTAGCCGAACTCCGGACCGAAGTGATGTGTTGCGGGCACGGCCCGCTCAATCACCAGGCACCCTTCGTCCGACGACACGGGTCGCCACGCACGGCACAAACACGTGGGAGCTGGTCCGCGGGAGTGTTTTCGCATAGTCCGACCAGGATGTTAGTCCCAGGGAGTCCGCTTATGGCACTCCTTGCCACGAAGCCTGTAAGGGCTCCATGGCGTACCCCTATCCGCCACCTGGGGACGCGCCCGGTAGGTAGCTCAACCTCCAGGATGTCAAAGGGTAATAACTTAAAGTAAAAATATTTTAAAATAAAGTTTTAGAAATGGCTGATTTAGGGTTAAGCAACACTTCCCCCACCCCCTTTTTAAGTGGTACGTCTATGACTTTTTTGGTATATTGTATTTTATAGAAAATTTAATTCTATAATTTTTTTGCAACTTGTGTTTTTTTCCTTTAAGTGATGACTTTTTAAATGAAATTTGGAATACTAAAAATATTGTCATGTGTTTTAAAGGGTGAAATGGTAAAACTCTGGAAACAGTTATTTATGTACAAGGGTCGTAGGTTTTTTTGGTCGAGAATACAGTTTGCAATTCGAGGCCCGTAGGGCCGAGGTTTGCAAGTATTCGAGACCACTGTACGACCCGCGGTGTATATTATATTTTTAGTCATACCCATGAATCATAAACTAAAAAAAAAATTGATAAAAACTAGTGGAAAACTATAATTATTTTAGTGAGATATCATATTAAATAGTAAAAGTAGCGATGCGTCAACAAAATAAATTTAGGGCTTCTATTCAAATGACAACTACTGTCAAGATAAATTAAATCATAGTCGGAGAGCAGCCAATCTTTAGGAAGCATTTTAAAAGTAGTCTATACAACTCGCGAACACCCACCTAAAAAACAGATGATATTATGTAAAATGACCTTCTGGATTTGATTTTTGAGTTCGCCCATTAATTTGAGATTGCCAAATCGGTCAATTCGCAAATTTTTTGAAAAATTTTAAAATTATGTGTTAATTTTTGTTTTGCACATAACACATCATATCTTTTTTATTTTAATTCCGATTTTGACCAATATTTTACACATTATCCCTCCAATATTCTTGGACAGGCTGACGGCAAAGAATATAGTGTAACTAATAATATAGTGCCTAAAAAAAATATAATTACGCTCTATTGTCGCGGTTTTTTAAAATTTGCGTTGAAAAATACCCGATCGAGGTAACTTTTTTATTTTTAAAGAGAGAGTTATAGTATAAACGAGAAAAATGTTCCATATACTTAAACAAACTTTTTTATAAAGAGATTTTTTGGAAATTCGGCTCATGTAACGAGATGACGCTGTTGGAAGCGGCCGCGCAACTCGTCCGCATTAATTTAAAGCATAACTTCTGTTAACGTCGCCCATCTGTGGTGTCGTTTAAGCGATCAAGTGAGTCTACGGATTATTTAGTTTCTATTTGCAATTAAATGTTATACAATTATGTAGATAATCTCGAAACATACACATTAAAAAATATATTTTCATTAATTATAACAGCAAGTGGGTACTAAAGATTACATTTTCCTTCGCATAAACAACTTATGTTACATTGCGCGTTTACTTTGCTACACTTGCAGCTTCTAGTACAGTTATATAATTTACATTTACAAAATGGAGTTAACTTAATAAAATTGGGTTTTGGGCTTTTTAAAATCATCTTTGGAAATAAGATTTCCTTCTTTAGGTACCATCCAAAATCTAAAACATTTGGAATTCTGGGCTTAATTTGGTAGGCTGTCTTGCAAATAGCACATTGCAGAAATGCCCTTTTTACTTGTATTCTCTGTACTAAGATTTTCAATATCTGATTTTCTTTTATAAGCAGTTCTTGTATACGATCTTCTACATTGTGCATGGTAAACTGGATTTAGTGATAAAAATAAATTTTTCTGTTCTAAATATTGTTTTAGAGCCACAGAAATGTCATCGGATTTTGCATTTGATCGGTACATTTCTAAAGCCGTAAATATCGCTCGCAGATAAAAAATTTTCATACCATTGTGTTAGTGAACGAATTCTGAACAACTTTCAAAATGTCCGTCTGTCTGTCCGTCCGTCACGTTTCTTGTAAGCACGATAACTGAAGAAAGAAAATTCCGATTGTACTGAAATTTGGACAGTAAATTAGTGTTAGCTAGAAGAAGAACCCTATTTGAACAAAATCGATCGATAAATAAAAATGTTATTACTTAATGATTTAAATTTGATAAATTAACTCCTATATAAAAAAGTCTATTTGACAGTCACATTTTGTCACTTTGACAGCGATAAAAAAGGTGCATCGTTTCTTATCACGATAAAAATGCCTGTTCCTCAAAAGCAGAGTATATCTAGTAGTCGCACGTCATTTTAAAATCTGTACTGTCGGCTATAATTTTTAAGTCTTGTGGAAATTATACTGTACGATATGAGTCGTTTTGAGAAAATTATAATTATTTTTAATTGTTGTTCGTTCACATATTCTGTCGTTAATTTATCTTGCCAAAAATCACTCGAGCTTTTCTTTTATGAATAAATTTCTTTTTAACTCAATATTTTGTCAATCGGTGATTTTGCTCGAAAAACTGACATTTGATAAAATCGCTCGATCTCCGGTCTCGCGATTTTTTCATATCAGTTTTTCTCATAAAATCACTGATCGGCAAAATTATTTCGTTACAAAGAGAAATTTATCCGATAAAAAAAGCTCTTGTGATTTTACTGTTGAAAAAATTTTTTTTTAATTTTTATGTTTTTGTAATTGAATAGAAATCTGGTGAAATATTTCATTTTACTATTTCTAATTATTTATATATGTTACAAATATACATTTCATAATGTAATATACAACCGTGAAAATATGATTTTATAGCTCGTGTCTTATAATGTAAAAATTTACGTGTAAGGTGGTGGTGTAGTTCTTTTGACTCGTAATCGAAACCCAAATGGGGTTTGGTATAGTTTTTTTACCAAGTCTTTTACCAACTAAGATCGTACTATAAAATTTAAAATGTCTAGAAGTAACATTATTTACAAAAAACTGCGAAAAGTATCCTATTGAATGTATAACAATTATATAAAAATCCAGTGAACAAGCGAAGAGTACGTTTTTAGCTTGTTTCCTTTGATTTCCTAACCGAGTAATTATAATTTATGCCAAACTATGTGTTTATAACGTACTAAATATAAGGACTGAGACAAAAAGCACTTTCAACTTAACATAAATGGACACTGGAAAATAATAATCACCCGGCACGTGCCTGCGTTTAGCTCTAGATGCGATTGCGGCCGATTCATAGTAGCGCGCATTCGTTCGGACGCTGAAACAATCAATGAATATTTCGATAAGGGAGCAAAATTTCAAAAAAAACTTCTTATAAAAGATTTTATTTAGTTCATTCGGAACATTTTTTTCGATTATAGTAGGCACCTAACTTTAAAAATAAAAAAGAAACCTCGATCGGACATTTTACTCTGCAAATTTTAAAGATTTTGCGTCAAAGAAAAGTTGTTATTTTTTTTTGCCAACTAATTATTTTTTAAGTAAAGTTTTTTACTTTCAACATATCAAAGAATAGTTAGAGAATATTATGTAAAAAAATTAAAAAATTCTGAAGTAAAATAAAAAATATATGACGTGTTATATGAGAAACAAAAAATAACACATAATTTTTATTTTTTTTAGAAAATTGCCAATTTGGTCATTTTGGCAATCTCAAATCAATGGGCGAATTCAAAAATCAAGTTTAGCGGTTTATTTTACATCAGATTACCTATTTTTTAGGTGGGTGTTCGCGAGTTGTATAGAGGGTGTCGAATTCAGAGGGTCTGGTCTTCCACTATCATATTATTAGGTCTGAACTTTTTGGAAATAATGTCGGATATAGAAGATATAGCAAGTAGGGCTTGTCTGGATTTACTTCCAGGAAAGTTAAAACATTTAATTTAATGCGTCCAGCCTATCATGACATGTGGAAAATTTATCAGTAGGTTATCCCCACCGAAAGGAGTTAAAAGAATGAAAAATTTTAAAAAATGATCAAAAAAATTACCTTATATTTTTGTAGAAATGCGCCGTCAATGACTTTAACCAATCTGACGTAAAGAGGTACAACCATATCACTTTATCAGACTTGGGATTGACACTATTGATATCAAATCTGGAGAGGATAGAAGTGACTTTTTGGTTTTAATCAAGTCACACTACAAAAATAGCGAAATAAATCGAAAAGATATTGACCCTATGCTAGTGAACTCTACAGCAACAAGTAGATATAAGAGATATTTTTAAACCCGCCAATAACACAAAAACATCAACTTCGGCGGTGCTTTGTACTTGCCGGTGTCCTGATTTTTCGACCCAAAGCAAAAAACGTTTCACTTCTTATGCCAATTAAGGAAATGTAAATGTCTCCAATCTGTTCTTTCACAAGTAAGTTCGTCGCCCTATTACTGACCTAGTAGTGTTTCTTCGTAAGTTTTAACCATTTTTAATATACTAAATTACCTTGGAGCACTCTAAAATTTTGCAGGGGCTTTCCCACATTGAAGACTAGTACACCATTTGTAAATCACGTTGTATTAGAGAGAAATTTTTCTCAAATTTACTTTGTTTTCCTAGGGACGTTATGAAAACTAACGAGTAGTAAGTATTTGGTACATAAAACGTCACTTACGATCGACAAGATAATGGAATTAGATTATACTTACGAGGGAGATATGACGAAGAAAAATCATTTATTTTATCACTCACTTCTTAATTTCGAAACGATAAAAACACAAGATACCAAAAAGTTGTTGAATTGAATATTCTATAAAATACAATATACCAAAAAAGTCATAGGCGTTATGAGGGAAGAGTTGTTTAACCCTAAATCAATCATTTTTAAAACTTTATCTATATATATATATATATATATATATATATATATATATATATATATATATATATATATATATATATATATATATATATATATATATATATATATATATATATATATATATATATATATATATATATATATATATATATATATATATATATATATATATATATATATATATATATATATATATATATATATATATATATATATATATATATATATATATATATATATATATATATATATATATATATATATATATATATATATATATATATATATATATATATATATATATATATATATATATATATATATATATATATATATATATATATATATATATATATATATATATATATATATATATAAAATAATACCCTGGCTGACTGACTCACTGATCTATCAACGCACAGCTCAAGCTGGGTCTAGAAACTTCAAATTTTGCATGGAGGTTCCTCGAATGGCGTAGGCATCCACTAAGAAGGGATTTTTCGAAATTCGACCCCCAAGAGGGGGAAAAGGGGGTTGAAATTTTAGGCTTTTTCGGAAACGGTTATATCTAGATGCGTGAAATTTGGCAGAAATATTTTTTTAAAAGTCTATTAGATACGGGTAAGATGAAATTTCTATTTTCGCTTTTTGAAGGGGGTAGTAGATGGGTTAAACACATACGGTGCAAACGGCAAAATATATCATTTCGACACTGAAAATGTCACATCAGAAGATACAATATTATTATGTTTCATATATGGTGTTATCTTTTCCAATGTATCCAATGGTTACAAGGGATATTTGTGAATTTTTACTTTTTTTAACGAAATGGCTAAAGAAAATCTAAGTTGTACAACATACTCATGTCCCAATTGTATGTCCCGTTCCCTTTCATTCTTAATGTACGGCTCACAAGAAGGTTAGTAAACAAATAGTCATCTTTGTGTTAGACAATTGGAACGAATTTTTAATTATGTCCTGTAACAGTGAGGGCGACAATTACTCCACATGAGCTGAGGTATCCGGATCTCTGAAATCGCGTAAGTCAGAGTGACGGGATCTTCTGAGGAAATAAGGAGACACGTATTCGACGGCTTTCAGAAAGAGACCTCCTCCCGAATGGGTGAACAATGAGACGGATGTTTTTAAGCATGAAAGACACTAAACACCCATGTGCTCTATTGTCGAATAAAATAATTATTTTTTTCAATGGGAAGACGGCTTCCTTAAATGCAATGAATGTGCAGTGGGTTAGTATCTCAATGTTCTTAATTCCACGCAGACGAAGTTCCACCCGAACGAAGCTCCATGCGGGCGAAGTCGCGGGCATCAGCTAGAGGGTGAAAAAGGGGGTCGAAATTTTAGGATTTTTCGTTAGATCTAGATGCATGAAATTTGGTAAAAATATTTTTTGTTGAAATCTATTGGATACGTATACGTGTAAGACAAAATTTCGATTTTCACTTTTTGAAGGGATGAAAACGGGGGTAGTAGATGGTTTAAAGCGCACCCGTGTTTTTGAAATCGCTTAAGTCAGAAACGTGATCATTCGAGCGATGGACTCTTCTGAAAAAATAAGAAGATACATACTCAACGGTTTTCAAAAAAAAAAAAACCGAAAGAGTGAACGGGGAGGAGAAGGTTTCCTCGGGTACTATGGATGCGCAGTGGGTTTCCCCAAGTACTAAGGAAACGCAGTGGGCTTCCTCGAGGACTATGGATGCACAGTGGGTTCCTCGAGTACTATGGATGCGCAGTGGGTTTCCTCGAGTACTATGGATGTGCGGTGGATTTTCCCGAGCACTATGGATACGCAGATACACAGTGGGTTTCCTTAAATGCAATGCACGTGCAGTGGGTTAGTATGTCAATGTTCCAATGTTCCACGTGGATGAAGTTCCACGCGGACGAAGTCGCGGGCATCAGCAAGTTTTAAAATATGTTTACTTTAAATTATTACCCTTTGACATATGTTAACAGCGTACCAGTATTGAAAAAAAAACTAGGTATAGCCATTTGTACAATATTTAAAGAATACATTTTTTATTTCCAACTTTAGAGGGCTGTATCTTCATAGGGGGTGCGATATTAGATAGAAGTAAATTAGGTTCAATCAACCTCTTTTCAGGTGCTGAGTCTGTGGTTAAGTGATTGACATTCCTTTTAAAAAAAAGCTGTATACTATTGGAATGTTAAAAACCGCTGCTTCAGGAATCATTATTTCCACATCCAGATTTCCTATCTCAGTCTCTTACAACAAAAAAATGTCGGTACCATATTTTCACTCCACCATGTGGAAATCATTGTTCATAGAACTTTAATAAAGAATACGTTTTTTTATTTCCAACTTTAGAGGGCTGTATCTTCATGGAGTGCGATATTAGATAGAAGTAAATTAGGTTCAATCAACTTCTTTTGAGATGCTGAGTCTGTGGTTAAGTGATTGACATCCTTTTTAAAAACACGCTGTATATTATTGGAATGTTAATTATTTCGTTGAATGGTTGGGGGATAAATTGGGGTAAATAGGTGAATCAAGCAAGTAAGAGTCCATAGAATTGGTATTTAGTATATATAAGAGAAGAGAAGACCCCAAAAAATTTGTTGGCATTAGCCACCCCCATTACCACCCCCACCCCGTTATTAAAGGGAGTGAAAAAATAAAATTGTGATTTAGTGTGTATACAAGAACCAAGAGCCTCAAAATTTTTTTACTTCATCTACCCCCACTACCACTACCCCACCCCCACTACCAATGTGGCATATCGTTTTATGGGTTTTTCAGGTAGGCGATTTAAAATATTATATTATTAAAGTTAAATAAACAATTATTTCCACATACAAAATTTTTTCGTTGTGAGAGACTTGGATAGAAAATCTGGATGTGGAAGTGGTGATTCCTTTGGCAGCGGTTTTTAGAACTGAGGCGCAACTATTTAAGTATATTTTTTATTTAAATTTTTATCAACAAGTGAAATTGACTGTCCTGCGATTGTTGTTGAAATAAATTTCCTGGCACCTAGACCAGGATTCATATAAAACCGAAGACAAAACAGTACATTCTATTACAATAACTCAAGAACTAATACAGTTGAACTAACCCAATGCAAATATGTGTCACAACGTTAACAAAATAAGTCAGTTCTGCGATATTGCTATATGTACTAAAACACAACTATTAGATACGACTTTGAGTCACTTGTAAATCAAAATTTTAAAATGTAGTTTTTATGATTAATGTATATTTGTCTATGTAATATTTTTAAACTCAGCACTTTGTGGTTATTTTTGAGTTTTGTCGTGTAAATGGGTTTTTCTCGTTGAGCAAATAAATATTATTATTATTACTATTATTATCATTTTATTTTTCGCGCACGCGATTCTGGACAGTTCACCCGTGTCTCCGACATTTACACGAGAGAAGCACCAGCGAATTATCCACAGCCATTCCCCGCATCCCGCAGGGTCAGTAACTGTAGCTTCCAGACTCATGTACCCTAAGCAAACGGAGGTACCCCAGGATAACTGCCTTCTGCATTTGGCCTGCCAACCATTCGGGTGACTTTTGGCAGGCTGGTATGGCCTTGAATTCCGAGAGCAGCGTAGGCCTTATTCCACCGAGTACACAGATTATCAGGACGACCATCTTGACCGAGTAGTCTGGGTATAGCACTCGGAGCTCATACCGGAGATCTCTGTATTTAGTCCGTTTTTCCCCCACCTTCAAGATGATGTTTGTCTCGGCAGGTTCCGAGAATTCCAAGACATACATCCCCTTGGTTTGGTGGTCGAGGAGGACTATGTCAGGCTTGTTTGCTTGAATCTGCCTGACCGTCGGAAATGAGTAGTTCCAATATATTCGGCACTTCTCGTTATCGACAACGTACTCGATCTCTCCGGGGACATAAGGCAGCACTGGTGTTTGGTCTACTTCGTACGAGTGCCGAATGTGGTAGTACAGCACTCGTAGAGCCACGTTATGCCTATGGATGTAAGCCGAAGTCGCATATACCGGACATGCAGATAGTAAGTGCATGAACGAATCCGGCGCCTGACGGCAGGTCCTACAGTTAATGTCAGGGACCTCCACACCCATAACGCGATTGCGGTAGACCAAGGTGTTAAGAACCCCATCTTAGCAGGCCACAATGAATCCCTCAGTCTCCGACTTTAGCCCTGCTGATCGTAAGAAAGCGAAGGACAGCTTTGTCGATAAACCCATTGTCTCTATGTTGTTATATAATTCACCGTGCATGGGCTTATCGACGTGCTGCCTGAACAGATTTCTCTGTTCGGCAGCTTTAATTTGGGCAGTTACTGATTCTAGTTCAGCACCTCGCCGGTATTCTCGCCTAAAGTCGAATATGAGACCGAGATCATCTGCGGCCTTACGTGCTGCCTTAAATAAAAATGCGTCAACTCCTGCAGTTTCATGATCTCTCACAAACCGCAGGAGTGGGTCCGAGCTCCTAAGGACGTTGCATGCCACACCCAGTGCTACTCTACCATGCGCACACTCCAGACTCAAGAGTCCTCGCCCCCCCCCCCCCCCCAAGTTGGCGTGGGAGGTATACTCGAGGAACGGAAGACTTAGGATGGATGCTCCTGTGAACATGCATCATCTTGCGAGTCTCCCTATCCAATTGGCGCAACTCATCTAGTGTCCACTTAACTACTCCGAAGGAGTAGAGCAGAATCGGAACGGCAAGCATCTTAGTTGCAGACACCTTGTTCTTCCCCGAAAGTTCGGAAGACCAAATCTTTCGGAGCCGGTGTCTGTTCTTGCCGCGGAAAGTATCCTTAATTTGTTTCACGTCCTGAATGTGATGTTGTTCCGCACCAGGTACGTGTGGGTATCTCTGGCATCCAGATGTCGTAGGATGCTTCCGTCTGCGAGCTGCGCATCTTCAAGGAATATCTCGCTTCGTTCTCTCTTGAGGTGGATGACTGCACACTTGTCCAGCTCGAATTCCATGCCAATGGTCCGCGTATACTCTTGGACCATCCTTAGAGATTTTTGGAGTTCGCACTCTCCAGAAGCATAAAGTTTTAGGTCATCCATATAAAATAGATGGGTGACCTTATGCCTCCGATTGCTGGGTGGACCACATTGGCATCTACGGATTTGGTGGAGCCTGACAGATAACGGCAGCAGTGGGATGCAAAATAGGAGAGAACTCAGGGCGTCACCCTGGAAAACTCCCCTCCTAAAAGTTACCAGCTCTGTCGATACCCGCTGAGCACCAGATGTTATGGTGAAGCGGGTTCCCCAGAGTGGCATCAATTGTTCGATACATCTCACTAGTGGGGCAGGTACCACAAAGCATTGCAGCAAGTGTAATAATAGTGCATGAGATGTTGTATCAAATGCCTTGCGGTAATCAATCCACGCCATTGATAGATTACGCTTGTATTGCACAGAATCCCGTGTAATATAGCGGTCTATCAATAGGTTTTCTTTGCAGCCTGCCACACCTTTCTTGCCACCACGCTGTTCGTGTATCTGCCGGTAGACCGGCTCAACTGACCTCAATGTCCTGGCATACACGATACGTGTAAATATCTTGTAGCTGGAATTGAGGCAGGTGATCGGTCTTTAAGACTTCGGGTTTTACAGATCTCCCTTTTTTGGGATCAGTACAGTACGCCTCTCGACAAACCAGTCCGGAATCGAATTATTATTATTATTGTTATTATTATTTTCTTATCAGTTCTCAGCAAAATGTTGGCATTATTCACTTATCCCGGGTAATTGCTTACCAAGTTCCTTTAGGACCCTTCTCAGTTTCCTGAGTCCGTTCAATGTTGATGTTGCATCAATCTCCCAATACCCTTCTGACAATGCTACAGGTGTCCAGTAGGACAGATTTTTGCATAGGTATGTACAATTCCCTTTCTAGTCCCAGTGTGCTAATGCTAGTGTGTAGCTTCTTCGATATCTCCCCAGTGGCACCTATTACAATTGGAACTATTGTGACATTTTCCATTTTCCACATTTTCTTAACTTCATCGGCTAACGGCAAGTACTTATTTATTTTTTCCGTATGTGTTTTATCGATGTTTGCGGGCAGGGGTACTGCTATATCAATGATGAAGGTTTTCTTCTCACCTTTTATAGTAAGTACTATGTCCGGTATATTGTTAGGGATGGTGCGGTCCGTTATTATTTTTCTATCCCGGTAGAGGCGGTACGCTCATCTTCACATATTGACTGTGGTTCCTATAGGTTATGGAAGTGTTTCCTTTAAGCCCATATATTTGACCCTTGATGCCTGGTGGATAATATTTGTGTCGATCTAGGTAAGCTTTAGGAGCCATTACCGAGCATCCGGAGACTATGTGATCGAGGTATTGATCTGTTGTTCCACAGATACGGCATTTGTTCCTCGATATCCTCTTTCAGTATCTTTTTTCTGTATTATTATTATTATTTTTTTTTCCGCGTGCGCGATGCTGGACAGTTCTCCCGTGTCTCCGACATTCTCACGGGACATATTTTAAGAAATTTTATGTCAAAGCTTCGCACGTGTCCTAAATACCTTCTCCACATTTATATAAGAAAATAAAATACCAGAATGATAGAAATCAATACTAATGGACATAACATTTAATAATTGAAAGGAAGGATAGGTAATTTATAGGTATAAGAAATGCACTTTCTAATATTTGATAGAATTCAATCAGCATTGTAATGTATTTATAATTGCATTTGTTATGTTCTTATTTCCTTGTTAAGAAAAATAAGTACATAAATTGTTTGATTGTTTAAGATTGACGCTATTTAAAAGCACTCATGAAACGGGGTAACGATATACGAAGCACCTGTTATACGAGCGTGACTAAAAGTAAAAGCAACACTGACTGGTGATTGATTTGAGCCGTTAGTCATGGCCAGAGAAACAGACAGGCCTCTCTGCAAGTTTGTATCAGCTTTTTTGTTTGCTTTTAACTTCAAATTACTTAACTTAATTTCTTTCTATTTTCAAATGTATTTTATTTGAGGCAACTTTTTCTATGAGCGTAGTTAACATCTAAGTTCACACGATGCTAGATGTAGATAAATATAGGTTTGAATATTGAAAATTTATGAATAGTTTGATCAATTTTATATCTTTAAAATAAAAGCCTGCCGGGAAATGTAATTATTCACGTTATTCTGTAAATTTGCGTCCAATCAAATGAAAAAACCGGTCAAGCGTGAGTCGGACATGCACGCCGAGGTATCATTTCTGTAAACAATATACGAATAGCAACAACTAAAATTACAAATTCTTAGAAATAAATTAAAAGCTTTTATAGGATAAAATAGTTGTCCAAGTTTTCCTAATTTCGCTAATCGTTATAGAATTCGAATTTTTTTTGTACAATAATTATACTCGTGGCAAATATGAAAACGAAGAGTATACAGGGTGCTAAGCTGTTCCTGTAAAAATTTCACTTTGAACTAACACGTTTTAAACACAGTCTCTCTTCAAAAGTTTGTGATTAAATGAGCCGTAATACTGGAGAAGTGTTTGCGAACCCCTAGCAGGCAAGCGATATGTGACTGAAAATGTGAGAAATAAGAAGTTACTAACACCTCAAAATTTAAAATCTGTTTTAATTACCTTAGTAAAAAGTTTGCGCTGCGGGTTTCTTACATAAAGTGGTTCCCGTGACCTGATAAATCTAAATTGTCATCCAGAACGACTTTCGGCAGCCCACATCTACATTCCCATTATTTTAACGATTAGTGGAAAAGATGAACCGCCGCACAGTGGGAAATTTGTCTTTTTTTGGACAAAAATTGAGGCGCGGCTCATTTCAAAATCGATTGCAGTCATTTTTTTTAAGTAATCGAAAAGGGCTGTAGTTTACTCTACCACTGCTAAAATTTGGAAAAAATCGATTCTCATTTTTACTCTTGACCGTTAATGCAATTATTCCTGCAAGGAAGGAAAGTTTATTTTTTCTTACCATATTTTATCACATTTTTAAAAAGAATATTTTGGTAATGTAAATGTCTAACTTTATGTTTTTGAGGTCGCGAATTAATATCTGATGTCAAATTCCCGATACTGATAGTTGGCAGCTGTCAACTAGTTTTCAAGTAGCCATAAGGCATTTAAAAACTTAACATCATTGTATAACTTATGTTTTTGAGGTTACTGAGTTCGTATCTGACGTCAAATTGATGATATTTAGAATTCATGGGACTGCAATCGCTAAGTCAATAGGAACACCTTTAGGGTTATTATCAGAAGAGGCTCAAGAAGCCAATAATAAAACTTTTAGAATAGCTCGAGCCTATCATAGTAAGATGTATCAGAGGGAGTCAACTAATGAAGACAAACTTGATAAACTTGATAAACTTTTAATTACGCCTGATCCATTGATTAGTGATCTCAGGATTCATGAAAATAGAAAAAACAGGAATTAACACCAGGGGCTCTCGAGCTGTTATCTCGTTAATGTAGGTAACGCCAAAAAAAATGTTTAAAAGAAAATAAAAGATTAGAACTCAGCGACCTCAAAAACATAAAGTTAATAAGTGATGTTAAGTTTTCTAATATGTGACAGCTAGTTGACACCTGCCAACTGTCAATATCGTCAATTTGACATCAAATTAGAACTCGTCCTCAAAAGCATAAATCTGTACAATGATGTTGAGTTTTTTAATAATATGTGGCTATTTGATAGCTATTTGACAGCTGCCAACTGTCAATATAGTCAATTTGGCATAAATTATGAACTCAGCGACCAAAAAGACATAAAGTTATATAATGATAACTTTTTTAATTCTTTATGGTTATTTGACAGCTGCCAACTGTCAATATCGGGAATTTGACATCAGATATATTCGCGATCTCAAAAAATAACGTTAGACATTTAAATTATCGATACTCTTTTTAAAAATCTTATAAAATACAATAAGAAAAATACATTTCCGTCCATGCAGGGATAATCGCATTAATGGTCAAAAGTAAAAATTAGAATCGACTTTTTCCAAATTTTAACAGTGGTAGAGTAAACTGCAACTCTTGACGATTACTTAAAACAAAATTAGGTACTGCAATCTATTGTTTAAATTTTTGTCCAAAAAAAGTTATGTCTCCCACTGTGCGCCGCCTCTTGGAAATATTTAAAGGGCATAGCAGGACAATCATGTAAAATCTGCCCCCAAACAAAATTTTGTTTGTTATCACCTATTTGAAGGCATGGGCGGCTGGTGAAATTTCAACAATTATTTTCTCGTCTGTGGCGCATGGACCCATACGAAATATAAGAAATAACATCTAGAGAAGCACTCCTCTAACGACCCCTAAAAAATTTTGAAAAAGCAGTTTGCGAAAAATTTTTTCAAAATTCGGTTGACCCCCCTAGGTCTAGGGACTCCTGTTTAAAATTAATTTTTTTTGTCATATACATTTTACTTTTCATAAAAATACAACAACAGGTTTTGAAGTTTATGAAAATAATTTCATTATTAACTGAAACACAATGAACTGAAATTTTGTAATTTACAATTTAACAAATGATAAAATTTCAATTCGTTGTATCTTAATTAGTAATGGAAATATTTTCATAAACTTCAAAACCTGTTGTATATTTATGAAAAATAAAATGTATATGACAAAAAAAATTAATTTTAAACAGGAGTCCCTAGACCTAGGGGGGTCAACCGAATTTTGAAAAAATTTTTCGCAAACTGCTTTTTCAAAATTTTTTAGGAGTCGTTAGAGGAGTGCTTCTCTAGATGTTATTTCCCATATTTCGTATGGGTCCCATGCGCCACATACGAGAAAAAAATTGTTGAAATTTCACCAGCCGCCCCTGTATGAAGGGGCTTACCCTAAATATGATTTTCCCAAAATTTCAAGCCTGCAGGAGTGGTGGGGGGTTTCTTGATTTTTGTTTTTTAAAATTTTCTCGGATACCGCTCTACGAAAAAATCCGAAGTAATTCACAGTTGTTACTTACATGTTGGACTATTTACCCAATTTTTTTCATAATTTTTAAATGCAAATTTCATATGTAAAAAAAATTTGTAAATTTTTGAACACAATTTTTTGGCACTTTAAGAAAGAGGGCCACTTTGAATTTTTCATCGTAAATTACTCACTTATCAGGGCCTATTCCCAAATTTTTTCATATTTTTAAAAAATGTGGAAGGTAGTTAAAAAAACGAAAAACTGCATTACCGACCATTCTCTTATACGCGCCTCACTATCATTTGGACGCATGTCTTGTTAACAAATATATACAGTTTTTCCATCGCTTATAAGTGCATTTTTCACAATCTGCCGCAGTTGTAGATCATTTTAACAGTTTTTAGGTGCTATTTATAACGTTTTTATTACCTACGTTCAAGTATGCCCAGTAATGAAAAGAACGACGTGTGCTCGAGGGGGGCCTCCACGGGACCGTCGGAAAGAGCAGGTTTGTTCAGGATATCTACCGTTTATGTGTAAAAACCGCTGCCCAAGGAATCACTACTTCCACATCTAGATTTTCTAACTAAGTCTATCACAACGAAAACATTTTGTACCTGGAAATAATTGCTTACGGAACTTCAATAATATAATATTTGAAATCGTCTACCCCAAAAACCCATAAAACGATATCCCACATCGGTACTGGGATGGGGGTGGCAGTGGGGGTGGATGAAGTAAAAAAATAATTTGACGTTTTTGACGTTTTTGACGGTTTTGACGGTTCTTGTAAACACACTAAATTACAATTTTTTTTCATCCCCTTAAACAATGGGTAGCTAATGCCAAAAATTTGTTGAGACCTTAACTTCTCTTGTATATATTAAATTCCAAATTTATGGACTCTTACCTGCTTGATTTACCTATTTACCCCCAACCCTTCGACGGAATAAGATGTAAATATAATCTAGTTCCAGATCCTGTTAAAGTATATACGTATCCTAAATTTCAAGTCAATATCTTAAACGGTTCCAGAGTAATCGTGCGCACAAAAAAGTTACAGAGACCGACAGAGAGACAGAAATTTTTTTTTCGCTCCTAAGCCTATTTGATCAATAAAAATATTTTGTCGTTACTATACTTCCACTGGATCTAGAAGTAATTATTCTTCTATTAATGTCCGATGGAAAGTCACAAGGTTTATTCATTACAATTTAACTATTCGATAGTCGTACAAGTTTAGTAAGTACCAGTTATCAACAGTTTCCAAGAAATAACGTTTATAAAAATCAGGGCATATTAATATTGATAACTTCTATAATGATGGATAGAAAACTCTAATTGTATGACGATAGTAGTATGGGTATTAATCCCCGGGTAAAACCGCCAGAAAGCACCCCTCACTCACCGTTTCAGGGAAATGAATATCTTTCCCGTGATCAGCGACCCCGAAAACAGGGGGATACGCGTTTGAACCGAATCATTTGAAAAAAAAAATGATTCTCCACCCCTCGGGAGGGTTTAATCAACCCTAGGCCTGCTGTCTGAATTCCACTTACTCTATAACCCCCTTTCATAATATTTCAAGTATAACCCGTTGATAAATCACTCCCAGACCCGTTTATGGTCTGGGAGTGATCCAGAAAGGGATCCGGCGGTCAAAAACTTCTCCCACCACTTGTATCGTTTTCAGCATCCTCGAAAATGGGGGAAAGGTAATCTCGGCTTTGCACGAAATATTTACACTATTTTTGCCTTTATTACATAGACTAACATGCGTCCAAAAGATAGTGAGGCGCATATAAGAGAATGGTCGGTACTGCAGTTTTTCGTTTTTTTAACTATCTTCTACATCTTTTAAAAATATGAACAAATTTGGGAATAGGCCTTGATAAATGAGTAATTTATGATGAAAAATTCAGAGTAGCTCTCTTTCTTAAAGTGCCAAAAAATTGTGTTCAAAAATTTGCAAAATTTTTTTGCATATGAAATTTGGATTTAAAAATTATGAAAAAAATTGGGTAAATAGTCCAATATGTAAGTAACAACTGTGGATTATTTCGGATTTTTTCGTACAACGGTATCCGAGGAAATTTTAGAAAACGAAAATCAAAAAACCCCCCACCACTCCTCCAATATGGCAGCTGCAAGCTTGAAATTTTGGGAAAATCATATTTAGGGTAAGCCTCTTCAAATAGTTGATAACAAACACAATTTTGTTTGGAGCAGATTTTACATGCTTATCCAGCTATGCCGTTTAGGAAATTTGCAGAGATCCATTTCTTTGCCTTAGTTGCGCTGTTTGATGTTAAAGTGTTTAGCTTGTTTAAATTTCTATCACTACAAATTGAGGTTGCATCATCCGCGAATAATGCACAAAGTCAAAAAAACGGTATGTGAATATATCAAACAAAGAGTAAGAAGCACAGGACAGAGCCTGAGAAAGATACACTGTATCTTGTTATTAAGATAACTATTTATAAGATCGTGGATCAGTCTCCCTTTTGCATAGCGCCTTAACGTTTTCAATAACAGCTCATGGTTGACAGTCGAAAGCCTTGGCAAGGTCACACAACCTTATAGATGTATGTAGGTCTAGCTGAAAGCCCCAAACTATGCCATCCACAATTTTAGATACAGCCTGAATTGTCGATTTATTTTTGCGGAAGCCCAATTGGTTTTATTTAGTAATGAGTTATTCTCAAAGAAAGAAGTTAGACGTTTTTTAATGATGATTTCGAACATCGAAAAACACCGCTGAAGCCCAGCAATTTCCTTAGCATTCGACTACACTCCTTACAGTCTAATATTAATTTAATGTCTAAATAAAAATACATACTACCGGATAACAGTTCCTTAATACACTTGGAGTAAGAGCTTTTTTTCCGTCTAACCTACTTCATTAACTTATCGATCAACGTCTACAAGTACCCCGCGCGAACCTTTATATATCTCACCCTGTTTTGTTGAATTTGAATAGTATAGACAACCAATATCAGTGAGCATGGGGCCCTCACAAACTGAAACAGTATATGCGTCTCTATTCTCTTCCACAGTGTTTTCCCGCTAAGTTTGCTCCTCTAAGACCAAGTAATAACACCGAGTAACATCTACTTTGATGTTCCCGGCATTAATTAACAAACGACAAAATTGTATTTAAACAATAGAGTAAGAGCAGTTACTAAGGAATTGCTGATATGAATACCGTATCTCCCTCAAAGCATTGAGTTTACAGGAACTTCGCTAAGTCTGATTATGCAAACAAATGTGCACTTTAACAGTACATGAATTATACAAGTAACATGGTGAGGAAACGCAAGATTTGAAACATAAAGTAATAATTAGTTAATATAGCAAATATATAAATGTTGTTTAATGTTATTGACATAGTTACATTTTCAAAAAATCTTTAACAAAATTAACAGTTTTTATTTGTACAAAAAATATTTAGATAGTAATTGACATCTTGTGTCACACAATGTTTTACAGATGTTGTTTGATTCATATGTTATTTGAATTGATCTCCCTTTGCTGCATGGGTCTACTGACAGCAACTTATCATCTCTCGCGGCTACCTGTTAGGCCCACAGTCTCACCAAAGCTCCTAGGTGACATCAGCCTACGTTTTGGAGGGTGTCCTCTTAGCCTCTTGATACCTGGTTTTCTTTGGACTATCAACCGTTCTATATTAGCTTCCCATCAGTTTTTTGGTCAAAAAATAATTCGGGATGATACGATACTAAAGAATGGCATTGAACGATGTATTTCTTAGTGCAATGGTCCATCCAGGAATTCGTAATAAATGTCTTTAGACTGCATTTCTAAAACATCAACACGCGATCTGTCTGTCTACCCCAGTGGTCTATGTATCAGGTGAGTAGAAAAAGACATAAAAATCTAGGGCGTTACCAAGTCTGATGTGTGTGCGTTTCGCAATATTACTATCACATAAAATTTTGCTAAACTGGCAAGTTGTTATCTGCATTCGTCGAATCTCCTATTTGGAGTCGCTCGTATTAGCAACAAGAACATCTTGTTTACTATCTCGCACTCGTCCATATTTACCTCCTCTGGGTGGTTTCCATTTGCTTGATGTAAAATTATAATTTTTGTTTTGTTGTAGTTTACTTTTAAACCATATTCAGAGCTTACTGCAAATCTCAAGTTAGAAATCTTAGCTCCGGCTATAACTACTCCATCCTACCATTCCTGTGTCCTAAAAAATGAACGATCAAATGAAGTAAGGTAATAAGGAAGGTCATTTTCAATAAAAATAATCCTATATGTGGTTACTCAAATGGTGATGACTGCAAAGTTATTTCAATTTTTGTATTTTTCTTGAAATCACGAAATCGCGAAAAATAGGATACGTGGTAGAAATTCTGGAACAGTTGTGACATTTAAAAGTAATAAGAAACCTTATTTTATTCATTTTGTTTCATTTATGAAAAACCAACTGTCTTAACTCTTGAAATTTTGTAAAATACATTTTTAAACATGCAAAAAAAAATGATAATAAATATTTTCTGAATAACCCTGTGTTATACCATGTTTCAACTCTAGGAAATGACACGACATTTCCTGCACCCAATATCCTCCACACGAAAAATCTGCACATTTTTGCTATTAAACATCAACACCTTGTCAGGCTCTAGTTCCTACACACGCCTCAAAATATCCTACACACGCGCACGAGGTTTGCAAGATTCCCGTTTTCTGCATATCAGGTGTACTTGTGCGAGACTTTTCAACGCATCGTATTTTTCTGAATTTTATTTCCGACTTATTATGTTTCGTACACACGATATTTTTCACTATATACCTTAGATTAGCAGATGAGATTAGACTGAAAAAGGAGCTGGCTAGTTAGCTTTGGCCACCGAAACTACTGTGGATCTATTGTGGCTCTCCTTGTCTAATTTTACTTAGATCTTCGTCTTTTGTATCAGACTCCACAGCCTTGATAAGGGCTCCTTGATATAGCTATCTGCCCTTGGTTTCTCTTCACCAAGTAGTTGGAACCTCAGTCTGGCTAGGCCTTCGCAATGACACAGCTCATGTACTGAGGTTTCCTCTTCCTCTTGACAGAATCTGCATGTTGCATTCTCTGCCAGGCCCTGCCAGGCCTAGACTCATATGTCTATTAAGCCTACAATGTCCAGTTAGAAGACCTATTATTATCCTAATTGCCTTTCTATTTTGGCGTAGCAGGTCTTCCGTGAATTTGGCCGATCGTTCTTTAATTAACTTTTTGGCCTGTTGTGGGAAATACTTTCACCACTCTAGAGATTTATTTTGTACCCATTCGTTAATGGATGTCCGTATGCGTGACTTAGCCACACCGCAAAAGGGTTCGGGTCCTACTAGGGCCTTAGATGCGTCTTCTCGGGCCAGTTCGTCAGCCTTCTCATTTCCACTGTGTCCCTCGTGTCCTGGCCACGATCACTTTCTTCTGACTTCCTAGGTCTGTAAGGGCATTTATGCAATCCCATACTAGTCTTGAATCGACCTGCATGGAATCGAGTGCCTTTAGCGCTGCTTGGCTATCGGAAAAAATGGCAATTGACTGGTTTACAGTTCCTTGCCTCATTAGTTCCTTTGCACACCACTGTATAGCGGCCATTTCAGCGTGAAATATTGTGGCATGTATTCCTAGACTTGTCGAGATTTTCGTTTTCGACCTTATCCCGTAAATCCCAGCTCCGACTCCTTGTTCTGTCTTGGAGCCGTCCGTATACCAGATCGTTTGCGCCAATATTGGAGGACCGTTTCTCCAGTTCTCTCTGTCTGGTATTTTGATTTGAAAATTTTTGTAGAAGTTATACTTTGGAAGCATAGTGTCCTTGGGCATTCCCAAAATGGGATCTGCCTTCAGCTCTGAGTATAACTTTTGGTGCTCTGTTCCGTGTTGTTGCCTTATGGGCGTTGTGCCTTGCATTAGCCTGTGTACCACTGAACGAGCTTCTCCTTGGATAAATATGTGTAGTGGTGTCAGGTCTAGAAGGACTTTCAATGCAGCCGTGGGAGCAGTTTTTATGGCCCCAGTGGCGTACAGGCAAGCAAGCCTTTGTATGCCACTTAATAGCCTTACTGCTCCAAGCTGCAGTGTCTTAGTCCACTACATATCTTACACAAATTTCCGTTTACGATGACGTTTCTTATGTGCACTCCAATGACCTACACAAAAATTTATATTTTATAAGATGTAATTATATGTTCAAAAAAGGAAAAACTTGATGCAGAAGAAGAAACCAAGTCATATATAATTGTATTAAAGAAGTTTAAAGAAAAAATAACATGTGCTTCAAAAATAAATGATCTCAGCAGTTTTCTTTTACTGGAAGACATACCTAAGTACACCTTCTTGTTTTTGCACACAAATTGTAAAAAAAATGTGTAGGATATTTAGTGAAAGATATCGTGCTCAATATCGTGTGTAGAAACCTTGACTTCTGGGAACATAATGTGTAGGAAATAAAATTCAGAAATATACGATGCGTATTAAAGTTTAGTACGAGTACTAGTCAACCATCCTAGGATGGCAAGGGAGAGGGAGAAAAAATATCGTCACTGTTGAACGGAAACAAACAAGCTTTTTAAGCTTCTTAAGATTTTTAAGCTAAGAAACTTGTTGGTCTCTGTCCAACAGTGAAGATATTTCTTCTTTCTCTGCACTTGCCATCCTAGGATGGTAGACTAGTACACCTGATGTGCAGAAAACTCTGGCACATCTCGTGTGGAGGTTATTTCGATGAACTGTAAGCCTGACAAAATGTTTATGTTTAGTACCAAAAATGTGCAGGTTTTTCGTGTGTAGGAAATGAGCATCTATGATATTTCGTGTGTAGGAAATTTTGCTTAGGATATTATGTGTAGGAAATGTAGTGTACAGGATTGTAATATGGAAGAACGAACCATTCCAACCTATCCCCAACTCCCGACGACACTCCTAAATTTTTTCAATATTTTTCCCAATATCACCACTACAAAATGAATATATATCCAAATTTTCATAATTTTGACCATCAAATCTTCACTTTAAATCACTATGTGTCGGCCAGTGTAATGTCGACTGCTCCTGGTGAGGCACTTTTTAGTTTTGTATGGCTGTTCCACGTTTGATTTCAGTATTGAAGATCCGTATTCATAGCCTTGCTGTCAGTCAACTTCTACCTCAGAATAGTGACTTTCAAAAAGATTTTCGCAGTATTGGCTCCAATCCTCAATAATCTGGTCCCTGCCTGTTCTTACAGTTCAGGTGGAGTCCTTAATTGGCCATGTTTTGGATCTATATTTATGTGTAATTTACAGATTTTGTATAAGCGCATTTTTACACCTATCCTCAGTACAACCAGATATTCGTGGTAGTATCAAGTTTTACTATGACAAAAACCATAGAATTTACTGTATACATTAAAAGCTATACATAATTATTGAAGTGCCATCTAACAGTTTAAAAGGAAAACCATTAAAATACCTACCGATTATATTATTTAAATCATAATGTTCTTCCCGATAATTACTGATAATTCAATCCAATATGTAAAGACGAAAATTACCTTGGTTAATAATAATAATGAAAGATTTTAATACTGAAATATTGTATACATTTTTGTTCAAAATTGACTGCAATATAAACCAGTTGTAGTCATTATTAATTTTTAAGATCCTACTTCCGCTGTTAAAGTCACAGATTGTATTTATATCATCTATGTGAAAAGAACATAATGTCAATAGTGTTACATAGTTATATCTTAATATATTTATACATTTATAAATTTTACAGTTGTGGCAATTACTTTCCAACTTCATTTTTGTTTGAATTAGAAGTTCATTAAACTATTAATGTCGTCAAATATGAGCATTCTGCTTAATCATATTATACTGACGTCAAGTTAATTGTTTATTGTGTTAAGTTCTTAAAAATATATAGTGTTTTAAACTTACAATACAACGACAAAATAAAATTTTAATTTTTTTAAACATAACAATTTATATAATTTTACAGAGCCATGTCTAGAATTTTCGTTTCAATTCATACCCATAGCAAATGAAGATGTGTACATACACCTACTCGGCAATCTTCAACCAGAATATGGTTTAATTACAATTCTCTGTGCATTTTTTGGACAATTCAACCGAGGAGAGAATCAATATAAAAATTTAACTGTTTAGAGGAAACCAAACCACAAGAGGCGGTGTCACTGAAAAGGACTTTGATGACGCCTACGCTAACTGCGACGGGCGGCATCAAGCTGTCAAATGGGTCATACAGCAAAGAGAGGCCAACTAGAATAATGCACAGGTTAAAACATACCTGTCGACACGTTGTGAATACGAAGAATAGAAGGCATTTGCCTACCAACTTATCAAAATTAATTTCATTCCCCGTTATGTTAAATTGTTTATTTATTTTATCAACAAAAGAGAAGGTTACTGGTATACTTAGTACACCTGGCATTACACATAAATTATATTATGAATCAAACAAGCTTCGTTTAAAAAACATGGAAGGATTTCTGAGGTATTACATAAGAAGATATAAATCTGATGTGTAAATTATATAAAGATGAGGTTTAGAGTGAACTGCTGAGGAATGCCCAATAAGACGATGCTAGATCAAGGTAGGAATGATCTGCTAGGATTCTTTGTCAGATAAGAAGGATAATCCACGTCCGGAAATCGAACCCGGGACTCCTGGATTAGAGTCAAGTGAAGAAGAAGAAGTAGTATTTTATTTTTAATTACTAACTACATGCACCTTTCCGGAATCTGGTCTGAAGCCAACTAAACAATCACGGCGCGCAGCACCGTGGTAAATGTAGGGTTGGGCGGGGCAGGTCCGGATCGGCTAAAACAACAATTGATAAAAAAAAAAAGGTAAAACTCCTGTCTAAGGTAAAAGTCTTAAAATTAATAATTTGGTTTGGGAATAATATATAAAAATACTTAAAAATAATTAAAAATTACACGATAAAGTAGCGTAGCACACGCGCACTGAATTTTGGTTGTTGGCTCGAGAAAAACTAAACGAAAAACCCCGTTCTAGAACTGCCCCGCTGGTGGTCTCCCTGCCTCCAGGAAAGTGTGGTCGGAAAGAAGGATTAAAGTTTAAAATTTTTTAATTTTTGGAATTTTTGGTCTAGAGGGAATTTAGAGATAAAAAGGACAAAATAACAGAAGAACAAGAAGGATAAATAAGAGAACAAAAAGGATAAATAAGAACAAATTGAAAAAAAAGAGAGAATGGAAAGAATTGAAGATGTAAAGTTGAGGAAAGATAAAGTTTACAATAGTAGCAAGTTATGGTAGAGGAAAGTGTGGCTAAGGGAGTTGCCGAAAAATAGACAACGCCTGGTATGGTAGGGGGTGTCTGGTTTGGTAGGGAGTGTATGCTGTCTAATTTAGGTTAGGTTGCGGGTTAGCGGACTATCGCCCAGTTTGAAATAGAATTTTTGTGAGATTTCTTGGACGTAGTCCCCTAGTGAGGTTATGTCGTGGCAACGAGCATATAGATCTCTGAGGGAATCAGAGATGAAGCTCATATAATAAATGTATGTTATAAAACTGTATTCATTGTCGTGGCCGGTATGCTGCACCACACCGGCGTTGCGTATGTGATTGCCGGCCTGATCACCATCGTGTACAATATCTTTTTGTTATTTCTGTCAAGTCCACTACCCCTTGCCAGGAGCGGGTACTGGACATGAAGTAGACCTTTCGTATAGTCTCGTTAATGTGGGTGTTAAACGTCAGTCGTTTGACTAAGTTAACTCCCAAATATTTCACGCACCGTTTAATAAGAATTTGCCTATCCCCGATCGAAAGTGGCGTTAAAATCCGATTTTCGTTGAATCGGCGCGTGAAGAGAATGGACTCGACGTTGATCCGAATTTTCCACTTGTCGTAATACGCTGAGGCACGAGCCATATGTGCCACACACTCATACAACTTGTCACGATGTTGGGAATATACAACTATCAAAAATCCGTCATATATTCCTCAGTTTTTCCTAGTTTTTGGAAAGTTGCAAGCGTGTTCTCATGAGCTTTGCCAACAATCTTCAGAACAGTATAAGTTTTACCGTTTCTTGAAGAATTTCGTGTATCATTTTTTCAAGATAGCTATAATAGCCCAGGAATTTTAGTTATATATTATTAGTGTTTTAAAAGATTTATTGAATGAAATTTAAATTGTCAGACTCAAAAAATGACTATTCGGAAAGATAATTGACATTGATCTACTAGGAAGTAGGGTCATCCGTATCAACATCCATATCCACTGGCTGGCTGTTTGTGCAGCTGAATTCTCTACAGCTCCTGTACATGTTGCTGCCTGCAGTTCAGACCAGAGTTCGTGCACTAGTACCGCAGCCCGCCTTGCAGGTACAGGAAAGCCTTAGCAGACTATCAGGATCTGGCTGCCTTGTAGTAGGAACAGGAACCGGAACCAGTCCTGGAGTCCTGATTTCCACCCCGAGTCTTCCGGGTTGAGGTTGACGTAATATAATGTTGGGAAAAAGGTTAAGTTGCGAGAATTTTATCTAGAGCCTGTGCTTTGTATATTAAAGACACGCAAGAACTAGTACGAACGTGAAGGGAAAACCAGTAAATTACACTGATGGTGATATTTGGCTTCAGATGCGACCAGATCAACTGCACTCGATACATGAGCTTGCACAACCTCACCCCACTCGTCATTCATCTGGTAGAGCTCGATCGATGATCTGATCTTTAAAGGCAACAGTTTTTACTCCTGTACTTGCGTTGCTTTTTCGTCTCCTTCCTCATACATGCCTCCTCTCCACAGAACAAGCAGTTCCTTTTTATATCGAAAGGAATGAGCGCTGATCTAAGTCGCGGCTCAGTCGTCTCACTTTTAGGCTGTGCAGTTTTGGCCACGGCAATGTCCTTCCTTATAGTTGAAGGTCCAGAGTAATTTTTCTTGCGATGAAAAATGGCACTCTAATAATACGTATGTGACTAAGACACCAGCGTCTTAGAACATATCTCTAGAACTAGAGAGTATCGCAGGACTTACATGCATGTCACAGGTGAATCTTTCTTCACTAGACTTTAAACATCTCCTCATTTTCAGTGTCTCCTCTTTCCACACTAGCCCGAAGCAAAGTTGACAACATTTCCATCTTCAAGAAACAACTTATAAAAAACGCAAACGCCTGTGTCCACCATGACTTAACTACGATCACTCAATTTTCCCGCACTAATGATCCGATGCACACACTCCGAGGAGTGTCACAGCTACTGAACTAACCAGGCATAACTCGCCGTGCGCCTGCTAGATTGTTTAGACTACACGTGATCGACGCAATAATGAACGCACTCGGAGTGGCGTAGCTTCGTAATGGGTGACGCTACAGAAAAAGTAGACATACTAACGGAAAGCCCAAAGTATGAAGAGAAAACTATTTGGGTACGTTTTCCCCTCCGAGTCTTCATTTATCCGCAATAGCGCCATTTTACGAAAGCGTAGAAAGGCTAAGCCGTTAATATATTCTTTTTAAGTAGGAATTCACAATTGTAACTCGGAATTCACAACTGTATCTCGGAATTCACAATTGTTAAGTCGGAATTACTGAAGAAGTAATAATATAGAGGAATGGTAGATTTTTTTTCTTTTTTAACTATTTAACGTCGGTCTATTTCCGCTACCAGGGCCTATCACCGACGTCAGGAGACGAGCTACCCCCAACCTGGAAATTTTGCCGAACCTCTTCCCTTAAGAAGAGTAAGGATCTTTTACTTGCCTAACATTTAATAAACAAGGGACCGCCTGCTTTACATCCCCTCCGAAGGATGGTACATCCACTACGTAATCCTCGTCTGAAATTACGTAATTTCCGCGTATACACTGATATACAAGCCTCTAGAAGGTGGGACGAGAACGCTGTATTTCCCAAGTACGAACCGCGCTCGACGTTGCTTCAACGGAATATCGACTGAAATTCACATTGAAGTCGCCTCTACGCTCGCCGTAGATAAAATGTGCAATTTTGTCGTATTCCTCTTGGTTTCCCAATTCTATAAGCAGGATGTGCGTTGTTGATATTACCATCATTACTAGAAACGCAGTGTGCTTGAAAAAAATGCTGGTGAAGGGGACTCTTTAAATTATAGGAGTCCTGCCGCTTCGGCAGGTGTTCAGAGTATTTGCGTACCGGTTTCGAGCTTTTGGCCCTCGGCAGCGCAAAGCAGACTCATACGATGCGGGCTCCGTTTGTTCTTAATAAAGTCGAACAATACAAAGTTAGTGCAAATAATGTGAGTGGATCTCTCCAACGAAATTAGTTCTACAGATATTCGAATGCTATACTCGATGCGTGTTTCGTCAGCCATACTGGCATCATCTGCAGATTAAAACTAATGGAAATTAAACAATATATGCTGTACTTGCCTCAAATTAATGTCATGGTTTAAAGCAAACCCACTAACCAGCAGATGATCTACTAACCAATAATGCGGGGTATTTGGGATAAGGCCTTTATCACTATTTGTACTGTTTTACATTTTGCAGTGTTTATATTTTCAAATGTATCCAGTTGCCTATTATTTCTTATGTTCCGAATTAACCTTAAGTTGTTGAGGTCTATTCCATGATTGTTATGCTGTGCTGGGCAACATTAAATTATTCAGTTTCTCCATTTTTAAAATTGGGTCATAATATACTGCTTGAATCTAGTATACTAGGACGTTTCGCTAGTTCAACATTTTTCAAGTTATAACCCTTACAAGTGATTTCCGTAAATCCCGGACTTTTCGTTTGATTCAGTTTTATACTTTAAGTTCTCTATGATAAATAACCGGACGTTAATTAGAAATGTAATAAATTAAAGACAGCAAGATGCTTTAGAAATCAGAGAAATTGCAAGAAGAGAATGAACAGTGACAAATATTCCGCTTTATTGGTTAGTAGGCGGTGGTTTGTAATATCGAATCGAGACATAGTGTAAATAGGGTTGACGAGATTGGTTGAATTCGTTGAACCATTAGTTTAGTATAAATAAAATGTATTCTTAAATTTACTTCAGTTTTAATCTCGTTTAGATAGTGCCAACATGGTTAACGAAACGTGCATCGAGTACAGTATTCGAGTACTTGTAGAACCATTTCATTCCCATGAATTCCGATTTATCAATTGTGAATTCCGACTTAACAATTGTAAATTCTGAGATGCAATTGTGAATTCCGAGATACAATTGTGAATGCCGACTTACAATTGTGAGTTCCGACTTTCAATTGTGAATTCCTACTTACAATTATGAATTCTGACTTACAATTGTGAATTCCGAGATACAGTTGTGAATTCCGAGTTAGAAAAAAAATATAAATAGCATGGCCTTTCTACGCTTTCGTACCATTTCGAAACTTTTTCAATTTTTTAAATTTTGACAGCACTGGAACGGAAAATTATGAACAAAATATGCATGGAACATCTGAAGTACGAGCGGAAATGCTTCTCTGCTTACGATCATTTTGACCAAATCGGACCACGAACAACCTTTCTGCTGCACTTTATAGCCAGCTCTGCAAGTTGTGCGACTTAGACCCTCGTTGCTCCGCAAAAACAGGGAAGCCGACGGAGGAGAGTAGGAGACTTTTTGGTATATGTTGTCTTGGACCAAAACTATAATCCTGCAAATATTCAAATTTACAATAGTTAATTCTGGGTAGAAGCGATATATAGATATGTGAACTATAACGCAACATACTGAATTCGGTACTGTTTTAGACCTGAATGAACATATTTGCCAAGTTTCAAAACTATATCAGTGTTTTTTTTCGTCAAACGCCTATTTGACTGGAGTATTATAGAATTGATTTATACAACTTTCCAAATTGTTTCATTCAGAAGCATAGGGGACTCTATTTTATTCCTTTTATCACTCCTACTACCACACGAAAATTCGACAAGCATAACACACATTTAGCATAATGATAATCTTCGATTGGTAGTGTAGTTTTTTTTGTTTAACCCACTTTCAATGTTTAAAAACAAAATTAAGAGCTTAATCTGCAATTCACAGTGTAAAAAAGGCGAATTTTAAAGCACGTATTTTAAATAAATCATAATAACAAGTAATTTATTTAATAAAGGAAAAGTAACAAGATCCATAAATATTTATCAAGCGTGTTTAAAACAAAACAACAATTTACCTCGGTAAATCCTCTTAAAGTTAATGAATAGCATCATCACAGAAACATATATAACTATAATACCATGTTATTGTGGAAACCCTTTGATTTTAATCTGTATTTAAAGAGCTATAATTCATTTAAAACCACCTACCACTAATTAGACAGAATTGATCCAAAGGCAGACTTTATAAATTATAGTAGAATTAATTGGTGCATAATTCTCTGGACAAGTGAGAATCACGAGGCCACTGTTGCTATCTTTAAAGGTATCCTGATCTGCATATGAAAATAGATGCGGACCGTTTTGAATAGGGCACTAAAAGAAGGTGCTGCAAAGTTTTGGTCTGTTGGTATTTAATGAGATTACAACTATTCGTTAAATTTAAGGAATTTAAATAAAATATCAAGACTTCAGTACTGTTTGAAACAAATATATTTCTCTGTATATTTATGTTTCAGTGAACGAATGCACGCGGTATATACTAGAGTAGATAGAGGTAAAAAAAATATACAAAATACACAAATAATGTCGTATGTAATAGCCATGTCAATGAACGTTCAATAAGAGGGTCTAGAGGGAAATGCCGAGATCACAGTTTTTGACTTGAAGGCTGTGGACTATTTAGGAGGTAAACATACCAGAAGTCCCCGAATGCAGGAGGTGGGGGGGGGGGGGGGTGCAGGGGGCACGAAGAAGGTCCCGGTTTTTGGTTTTTTGCTCATATCTCGAAAACGGTTGGCCCTAATCAAGAAGTGGTTATACGCAAAATTAAAGCTAAATTTTCTACAATAATGTTTCTATTAGTTTTTTTCGTATCTGTTATGGTTCAGTAATGAATTGTATATCATTTGGCTGTATTCTAACTTTATTATAAATTTATTATAAATTGAATAAAAACTTTAATAACCATCGTAGAAAAAAATTTCTTGTATAGTTATCCGTTTCACAGCAGACAACTCAAATATCGAATAAAAAACGTCTTTGCGTCTGTAAGTGTGTATGTGCGTGTATATGTATGTGTGCGTATATATCGTTTCTTATAAATACGATAACTTCTGTTAGACTTAAAATATTTAATTACAATTTGAAATATATGTAAAACACCATATTACAATAATCCCTATTGAAATTGGGCCTACATTCTCATACGTAAAATAGGTTTTATTTTAATTTCAGAACAAAAGGTTTTTGATTAAGCATACAGAAATAAGTTATATATGATTCATAAACCGCAATATACCGGGTGTGTTAGGCAAACCAATTTTATTTAAAGGACTATAATGATATTTTTTATGGATGATTTTCGTAGTGGAAAGTTTAATTTTCTATTTCTCTATGATTCCGACACTTGGTCTGGTCCCTAAGGGGTGGAAACCACCTCTAAATATAAACATTTAATTTAATATTAATTTAGTCATATTTGAAAAAGTATTGCGGGTTTATTGTTGAAACGTAGCATATTTCTATTTTTGGAGCCGCTGATTAAAAATTCAAATATGGCAGATGGGAATTATTTCTAAAGCAAGTACTTTTAAAAGGGCAGCCAAATGAGAACATCTAGGCTATATTACAGTATTTAATTTTTTTTTAATAATACCTGAATAATGACAGTAACAAAGTGACGACAATTTTATTTAAAAAATGTGAGGATACATATTGTTGGATCATTATAACTTCCTTCTTTTTTATGATATACAAAAAAAAAATTTGCAAATCTAATTAAATATCTTTAATTTTTTCAATTACTGTTTAATTACAATAACAAAATGGTGACGTTTTTATTAAAAAAATGTCATAACCAATGCTCGGAAATTTTATCTGTGAGGTCAAAATCAGCGCGTAGGTCAACGCGTAGGATAGCGGGGAAAGATTTCTATGCAAGTATGGCACAATATATCTTCCCTTGCACTTCTTTTTGTAATATTCAAAGTTAATAAGATCAGTTTACTATAAACACTCACTCGAAGATGAAGTATTGGGGGATGTAACATTGAACTAAAACACACACACACACACTTGTGTATTTTTCACCACCTTAAAGTAACACACACGAATTTTTGTATAATGTGTGTGTAACGTCACGCTAGGTTTGTAGATACATATATACATATGGCTAGATTTGTACTACGGATTGCGAAACTGCTATCTCGGATGGTCTATCCTCTCCCTATAATAAATGTTGACGTAAATGCGCAGGATCGCCACAGTGTAGGTATAATAAAGGGGATTTTGCCAAAGCAATGTTTCACAATTTCGGCGGGGTCGCCTAATTGAAGGAGATAAAACCTCATTAGTAAAAAACATATAAAAGTACCGCGTTCACTGGAATCTAATGTTGACACTCGGTCAGGATCGAATGCCTTCAACACTGCAATTGTAAAGGAATCAACTACGTCTTTAGGTAATTGTCAGTACGTTTCACAAATGTAGTAGATATACAATAAAAGTAGGTTACGAATTAACATTTTAAAATGAAATAAAAATTACTTTATCACATGGTGTACATTTGTGATGCACACGGTCCATGGCAGTTTTATGCCATTAATCCTTAACTTCGTTTGTTATGTGTTATGCACGATTTAATATTATATAAAAATGGTTTATTTTATTGGGAAAATAAAATATTATGTTGCCAGCATCTTGTTGGGTTTTATATTTAAATGTTATGAAAATAAACATAATAAACACGCCACACATATTAAACAGAACAGGAAAGTATGTGGTGTGGTTGATTCAGAATTGTTATTTTATTTGCTAGATATTTCTGTTCAAACCATTACCGTTTTTAGGTTAAATTTATTACTAAAAATGCATTGTAGCAGGCAATGATCAATGTTTCACCATTCCGTCGTTTTTCTCAATGTTTCAGTAGGTGTTTGAAATATAATATTATGTCTATATGAGAGCCGCCTCTGGAGCCGAGATAAAATACCCGAGCCCTGGTCATAACTTTTCTTTCATATTTCCACATTTCTTTGTTTCTTATGTTACAGAATCAGACAAACGTTAATTAGCAATCTTGTATACTGGTTGATAACATTTTTTATGCCATAGTTTCTGAGACTTAAAAAAATACTTTTTCTTATAAATGCTCGGATGCCACTTTAAACTTCCATATCTCCGGAACTATTAGTTCTACAGAAATGAAAAGAAAGCGAACTTCATCCCCAGCTTATATCTTTCTTATTGGTTTCTAGCATTTTTTTGTTTGTTAAATGTGATGCTTTTAGATTTATTCGATGCAACTCTCAAACTAAAATCGCAATTCTCATGCTGTTATAACTTGTTCTATACAACTTATAGATTGTTTATTGATAACAGGCTTTTATTAAACACAAATGAATATTATGTCATGCGGTTCAATTAGTTATTTATGCACCAAGTGCGTTAAAATCTAATAATGCTCGTGGTGCATTCAACATTTTATTTTTCACGAAAAATATATTTTTTTAATGAAAAATTGATTTTTCATCTTTGAAATACATTTTTTTTTTTAGTAATCTATGACATTTGTTGATTTTTTTTTTTTTTGGCGAGGAGGGGAAACCCACACGGGCTGCCTATCCCAACTAGGAATAGGTCTGAGTGTCAGACTCCAACTGACTAAAACCCCACCTCTTAAGGCTCGTCTGTATAGAATACTCCGAGGGCAATGCAGCCTCCTGGGCTTATTGTGCACACCCTGTTTTTTTTTTTCATTTTTAATTTACACTGTCCATTTTAATAATCCTGTGTCACTGACAAGGTGATACAGGTCTGAAAATGGACGAGTCTTGATGGTTTCCGGGTCTGTTTGTGTTTGCCCGTAGATATTATACCTTCTGCGGACCAATGCCTCGCAGTCATGTATAATATGTTCTACAGTTTCTGGTACCTTACCGCACAGTCTGCAGTTAAGGTCGCCAGCAATTAGATGCAGGTACTTCTTAACGGGAAAGTGTCCCGTCAGAAGACCAGTTATGGTTCTCAACTGAGTCCTGTTCCTTGTGAGCAGTTCTTCAGTTTGTTTTGAACATGGTCCATTGATAAGTGTTTTTCCATGTCGATTTCCTGGAATATCTCTCCAGTAGTGGTTGTGTTTACTCTTGACCCAGTCTTTAATTACCCTTCTGGCTGGGCCTTTTGTGATACCCAGTACGGGTTCTGGGTCATAGAATATATTCGCTGATCCTTGTCTAGCAAGTTCGTCAGCTTTCTCGTTGCCTTCTATACTGGACACTTTGTTGGAGGCTAGTGCCCCAAGTGCCGCCTGACTGTCTGTTGCGATTGAGATCTGCTGGTTCACATATCATCGTTTAACATTCTCGCGTACACACTCGAGTATAGTCAGAATTTCTGTCTGGAATACAGTGGAGTGCCGTCGAAGAGACTTATACTCTCTCTCGGTCTCACACCATGTATTCCTGCTCCAACTCCTGATTCCATCCTGGACGCGTCAGTATACCAGACCAGGCCTCTGCATAAAGCATTAGGAGCACCTGTCATCCATTCCTTCCTATCTCCAATGGTGATAGTGAAGGGCTTGTTGAATGTAATTTTTGGTGTCATGTAGTCCGACCTCATGCTCAATAGAGGATCCACTACGGTGTTTATTATCCTCATCTGCCCCGAGTTGCCTCCAAGAGAAGTCGAGTTCTGAGGATTTTGTAGCCTGCAGGCACCCATTCTGGCCTCCCCCTGAATCACAAGACTCAGTGGAGGAAGGTCTAGTATTTCTCCATGGCTGCTGTTGGGGTGCTTTTCATTGCACCTGTAATTCCCAGGCAGGCCAGTCTTTGCACCCGGCTCAGCCTGTTCGCTGCTGTAGTTTGAGTGACCTTAGGCCACCAAACCAAGGCTGCGTATGTGATGGTGGGTCTTATTACACTGGTATAGAGCCAGTGCACCATGCCAGGCTTAAGCCCCCATCTCTTGCCATACAATCGTCTACATGCCAGTATGGCAACAGACTTATGTATTACTCTGTCCAGGTGTTGGTTCCAGGTAAGTTTGGAGTCATTTGTTGATGCTTTAACGTTTATTAATTGTATCTGTCAGTATGTCGCGTTCTTTCAAATTTAGTGATCTATTTAAATGCTGCTACCTTTTTCTTTTTATTTTTTTTTCACGTAGTCTATGACAGTTGTTGATATTTTGACGTTTGTTGAATATCTCGTTGTTTTGCTTTGTACGTAGATAATACGATTGACAAAATAAAAGGAAAAATAATATGGATATACCACAAAATATCCGAAACAATGTGGCAAAAGCCACAGAAAATTTATTTCCGGTCAAATCTAAACCATTATAAATACGTTAAGGAATATCAAACATTTATTTAATGAAAATAAAAAAATGAAATAACTAACATCAATGAGATCGTATTATTGGTTTACTTTCAGGAATTGGTGTGTTATTTGTTTTCTTATTTTAGTTCAAATTTAAAAATTTCACTTTTAATTTTCCTAAAAATTGCTACAAATAAATGATTTTGTTATATAACACGCTTCTTTTTTTATATAACAGGGCGTTATGGTCATAACGCCCGCCGGCTCATTATGCCCGTAGTCACTATGAGCGTCTTTATTGTAACCGTATCCAAGGTATAATAAGCAAATAATATGCAGGTGAAAAATAAAATAATTTAATGACATGAATTGTTCAAGCCTGTGCAAAAATTGAAATAAATCTCACATGTACGATAAAAAAATTTTTGGAAATTTTGAATGGAGTATACCTGTGGATAAAATTTGTAGAAAATAGTTTCTCTTACCGAGCCAAAGAGTTGAAAGGTACTGTAACCTTAATGTTTTAGAAATGCATTATTTCACGACGCTTATTCAGTTGTTTCTGATAGTATTACTTACTATTTAGACATTTTTTATATAAAAGGTAGGAGCATTTACAATGCATGTGGCCTAACTAGTAAAAAAATTCTCGTCATAATCAATTAATTTAAAAATTTCACATCACAAAATCTTTTCGTTTATCAGAAAATAAAAATCTAAACACCTTTCACCTTCATCAGGCTCTTCCAAACTGTTAAATTACCCGGTATTGTCTTATAAAATTCTCACAACGAGTCCATGTAAGGGTTCATTTTCTGTTTGATTGTCAAAGCTCTACTTGTTCCCACGAATTTAGTGATAACATTTTTAAGAAAATTATCAGACGCTGCTATGTATGACTCTTAACAAATCATAACATTGGATGAATGTTTTTCTTGAAAATTGTTTTCTTAACCGCCTCTCAAGATACAAACGTGAAGTCTAAACATGTCTAAATATTGTAAGAACTTCTAAATATTTTTACAACATTGAAAGTTATTTATTTACTAACTCTGATTGTTGACAATAATATCTGACATAATACATCCACTTGATTTTGTTTGAAAAATGTAGGAGCTCTAAACCTCAATTTCATTTAAAAACCTGAAACTTCATACTTGTTTATCTTTATGTCTTTAGGATTGTAGGGACTATGAAGGTTAAAAATATTATTATTATACTTATTGAAGGCTTTAGGTACATTTTCCGTGGCCTTTATTGTCAAAATGGACTTTATTACCGTATGTAACTAAATATCGTCGAATTTTCAAATATTTGTTGTCGAACAGAATTTTGTTGGTTAGTTTCATTTTGTTACCTATAACTTCGTCAGTATCTGATATCCGTCCACCACAACGTTTTATCTCTAATAGACCATTTGCTTGTCAACAATGTAGCAGAAACGCATAAAATGCTGCCAAATAATTTTTTCCACTTTTCATACTTTTCCTTTCTTATATCTAAAAAAAAATCTTCTGCTGTGGGTCTAAGACTATCACATTTCACAAGCCTAACATCGTAAGCACTGCACCACTAATATATGGATTTCTAACCCAAAAATGATACATGTATTATACAAAACATAAACATTTTGAATTTAACATTTCTATTAAAAAAAATATTGTTCCTAATCATGGTATTTTCAAAACATCTATATCTATGAATTAATTTCCATCGGCAGTATTATTTAAAAATTCCCACATTTCTTCTCGAGTAAATGCCTCGACTTTCTGTGACTATGATTTCCACATTTTCTTTTCAGAAAATTTAGAAATTTCATATATTTTGAAATGTCAATATAATCGTTAATCTTTATAAGACTTTATAGCGTGAGATACTGTGACCATAAGACTGCAATAATCTGCATCGTTTTTCAAAATAATCCAACAAAACTTTTTCCAATATATTTAACTTTAGAGCAGGTAGTATATCGATCCTTGGACATTTCTGAAGGCAATAAATCTGCTATTGTGACTTCTTCTGCTTCCGAACAAAATCGTCTTCGCTATTCGATCTTGATACATTTATTTTTGTAAAAATTGTTGTTGTGGGCAGATACATTGTTTATTAAATTTCACGTTATAGAAACCTGTTCGGCAATCAAGCCATGCAACTTGAGAAAAGGAACGAGCGCAGATCTGTCTTGACTATACTCGTATCTCGATAAGGAAAGTTAAGCAACGTTAATCGCGGTTAGTACTTCGTCTCGCCTTCTAGCGGCTTGTATACCAGCATATACGCATTAGCTATGCAATTCAGGTCAACGATTGCATAGGAGGAAATGTATAAAGTTATCGGTCGCTTGTCCATTAGATGTTAGGCAACTAAAAAATTTCTACTCCTCTACGAGAAGAGGTTTTGCAAAATTTCCAGGTTGAGGGTAGTTTGTCTCCTGACGTCGGTGATTGGTATTAGACGTGGAAATAGACCGACTTTAAATAAATGATTTTAAAAAATGACAGTTTTTTAGGTTTTATTATCCTTCGCAAGAAAATTGATAAGGGCCACGGGCGTTAGCTGCTACCGCTTTCTGGCAATCTTGGATACCTGGCCAAAGGCTCTGTCTCCAAAGTTATCACCATCGACTGGTAAAACGCAGTTATTGTGCTTGTTATTTAAATAACCATTTCTTAGTAAATAATTTATTTTTTACTAAAAGGTAGCAAATTTTTATCTTACATTTCAAAATATTAATAAATCTGAAGTTATTCTTCATTCTGCCTTATGCGTTATTTAAATGACACACAGTGGATATTAGCTTATATTTTTAACACCAAGAGTTTGATAGGCAACTTAAAGCTACTCATCTTACCAGCAACTAGGTCTTTTTGCCTACTAATCTCACTACAAATATATTCACAAATATCTATGGTACAAAAAATATCCTTGCATTTCGTGGTGCTAACGGGAGTTGACTCACTTATCTACTCTGACCTATGCGGCTGATAGATGTACTTCATTACTTTAATAGGAATATCATTACGTCCACTGCTAGGTATATTTGGTATAGTAATTAATGTCATTTCTATTTATTCTGGGGTTATATAATCAAAGAATAATGAGGAGCAACAGCATATTCCAAGGTGCGAGCGTAGAAGCACAAGAATTCTATGAGTTCAAACTGGGCGATAATACGCTAACCCGCAACATAACCCGAATCAGACAGCTTAATGCCATACTTTTCAGACACCCCTACCATATCAGGCGTTGACTATTTTCCCTTAGCCAGATTTTCCTCTATCATATCTTACTACTATCCTAAACTTTACATCTTGAATTCTTTCTATTCTCTCTCTTTTGTTCAATTTTTTTTTGTTTATCCTTTTTGTTCTTTTGTCCTTTCCCTCTAGACCAAAAATTACAAAAATTTAAGTATTTCTGTTCATTACTCCCAAACCAAATTGCTAATTTTAAATCTTTTACCTTAGACAGAAGTTTTAAATTTTTTTTCCTCAAACCGGACCTACCCCTACATTCACCGCGGCGCTGCGCACCGTGGTTGTTTGGTTGGCTACGGGTCAGGTTCTGGAGAGGTACCTGTAGCTGTTAATTAAAAATAAAATTCTTCTTCTTCGTATTTCAATACCTACATTGAAGCAACGTTCATCGCTGTTAGTACTTGGATGGGGTAACTCGTCTGGTAACACGGAGATCTCGTCCCTTCTAGCGGCTTGTAATCAGCGTATACGTAGAAGATATATAATTTGAGACGAGAATTACGTAATGGTATACCATCCTTCGCAGGGGATGTAAAGCAGTTCGTCCATTGCCTATTAAATGTTAAGCAAGTAAAAGATTCATACAATTTAAAAATAATCAGTAGTAATATACGGTAATATATAATATACGTAATATAAATAATCAGTGGTAATATACAGGGTGCTCATGCATCGAGTAGTAATACAATGGTGTGTTTGTTTAAATGAGACCCACTGTATATTTCTACATATCTGAATTTCTTGTAAAATTGGAATCAAACTGATATAAGGTTTGGTGGTTCTGATGGTTCTGATCCTCATGTTCAACTGTTCCTATCTACGTATGTGTTCAATAAATCAATTTATGTAGCAGTGATGTAAGGTTTATTTCCTTTATGATAACTATGTTCGTTTCCAATGTGCCAGAAGTTTGCTTGGTGAATTTTTTTATATGTTAATATTAATTTCATTAAGCTTTTTCATTATAATATAACTTTCTAATAACTTAAACCTCTAATTGTGCCACTTCTTCACTGTTTATACTTTCCTTGTAACAAAAAATGAACCACAGATTAAAAAATCAATAATAATTTGACCAACGAACTAATAGTTCAGTAATATAAAGATTTATATCGGACAAAATTCAGAAAGTTTTGAAAATTGGTGGAAATGTTAAGAATAGCATAAGAATTACTAAACCAGAAAGTTCCTATCCCTAAATAGTGTGCTTCGTTCCCTAGGAGGTCGCTTCCACCCCCGTTTTGAGGTTTTCTAGATTATCTCGGGAACGGTACACTTTTTGATAAAAATACCTATATACAAAATTATTCTTTATAATATTCTCAAAAACGTATCTACACTTTTTTCCCTAAAATTAGTAGTACCGTGGGAAATAAGGCGCGCACATTGAGGGTTGATTCCAGTTAACACAGTAAATTGGAATCTTTACTATAATCTACTTTAAAGTTCAATGCTTAACGCAAAAGCAGTAGTTACTAAACTCCACTTAAAATTATAATAAATGTAGCGCTTCCACCCTCTCACACCTAAAAAATATCGCCATTTTTAAAGAAGCGAAAATATTGTATATTGTACTTGTTGCCACGCCACCTCAGAGGTAAAGTAATTGGCGCGGTTTTTTATGAGGTGTCCCCTGTATACTAATTCAATAATTATCAGAAGGTTACTAAATTAATCTTCATAGATTCGACATTCATGCATGCTTGTCCTTGGTAATGGTAACACATTGTGGAGCAACGTAAGCCTGCTCTTCTGCAACTGCACGTGTTTTCGCGCCCTAATTTGCATGAACAAGACATTAATTTCAAAAGAGATTCGGGGGCTGGTTCTTTAGTTGTCATGTTTGGGGTTAATATACCGCCGATTTTTTTCCATCCCCAATCGATAGCTTCTAGCGTAATGTTTTTCCATGTTTGAATTTAGTAAAAAATGAGATATGAGTGTTGCCGAGCAGCAGCAGAAGTTGGTGGTAGTTTTGGTAACTTTACAGTATTGTTTACTTTACCAACAAGTTTGTTGAAAGACATAAATCTGTATACATCTAGACCTTTTTCTGCGGAGGTAGAGTTGTATAAAGCTAGAACAAATCGCTCTCATACATCTACAATTTCTTCATGACTAGCTATTAAAAGTTTGCACGATGTCTTGTATGTCATCTCTTTTATTAAGCACATTGATTGCATTAACCTTTCCTTTGGAAAAAACACTGAGGTTATAAATCTCTTGAACTGTAAATCCCTTTGCTGGTATTACCTTGTTTCTCTTTTGAAAATGTAATGTCTTTGTCGGAGGGAGAAATGAAAAGGACTAGCAGGTCAATATCTTACCCTACGACAAGAGCTGTGTCGCACTTATAAAATTTTCGATAGCAGTTTATACTATTAATAAATCGGTGTCATCCGCAGCAACGAATTTTTTTCCCTAGGTCTGCAATCAAACGTTCTTTGCTAAACAAATTACTAAGGAACTTCTGCTGAGTTTCAAAAACAGCAGTGTTTTCATCAAATATAATTTCAGGACAGGTTTTTTGCAGTACTCGCCTTTGTTATTTTAGTATCTTCGTGCTGTTTGCATTATCCAAATAACCATCGAACACTACAATTACTCTATTACCATAATGTTTTCTTATATAACTAACGTAAGCGTTGTAAACGTTATTAAATTCTCCTTTTTTGGCCATATTACGTGGCGAAGCAAGTGTCCTCCATCAATTACATACCTACTTACCAATTTAGAAAATATGGTCTCGTTCTGGAACAGTATTAATAATCTGGTATAAAGTTGCCTTGTTAGTTCTCCTCATTAGGCCTTTGTCATCGAAAAGGGAAAGAAGTACCGAAGCCAGTTCAAAACTAAAGCACGTTTTTAACCCCAGGCTTGAATGAATTGTGCAAATAATTCTTTAAAAATTGCGATATTTTTTAGGGGTGAGAGTGTGGAAGCATTACATTTATTATAATTTTAAGTGGAATTTAGTAGCTACTGCTCTTGCGTTAAGCATTGAACTTTAAAGTAGATTATAGTAAAGATTACAATTTATTGTGTTAACTGGAACCAACCCTTATGTGAGCGCCTTATTTCCCACTATACTATTAATTTTAGGAAAAAAAGTGTAGATATGTTTTAGATAGATAATTTTATAGGGGATAATTTTTTATATAGGTATTTTTATAACAAAGTGCACCGTTCCCGAGATAATCTAGAAAACCTCAAAATCGAGGTGGAAACGACCTCCTAGGGGACGAAACACATTATTTAGGGGTGGAAACTTTTCGGTTTACTAATTTTTATGCAATCTTTAACATTTCCGCCAATTTTCAAAACTTTTTGAATTTTATCCGATATATTACAATATTAACTGTTATTTTACTGAACTATAATATTATTATTAATAATGTACTGATGTACGATGTCCTTTTTCACAAATATATTTAATTCCTTATCAATTAATCAATATTAAGTATATTGAGTAAGGCTTTAACAAAACATCAGGAGTACCTAATTAACATACTTCCTCGACTTCGGCTAATGGCTACAATAGTTTGACTGTAATTATACCTAATAAAAACAAATAAGTACATCAGATACTCAATTTTGTAATGAGTAATGATCATTAACGAAATTAATCACTGCCCTAATTATTGTTCATCAACGATGGCCAACATTAATTCACAGACTGATTAATACTTTTTTAAATTCAATTTGCGATACCTTATTTTGTTCGCGTATCTTAATTTTGACCTCACAGGCTGAAGCTCTGTAATCTGCCTCCCATGTTTGACTCCGTAACTAACAGAAACAAATGAGCCCTCTTTGAATTCCTTTCCCCTCATGCTTTGCTAATCTGGACTGGCACAAAGAAAATTGGTTGTGTAAACAATTACGGTAATATGATTAATTGTATTTTAAAATAACAAAAACCGTAAGGGGTTAAAGGATTTTAATTAAATGTTGAGCGTTTAAAGGATTTCCTTCAGCGTGAAATTTGAAGACTCGCTTAACTAGAGATCGGTTAGGCTTATTTATGAGTTATCTTAACTGGAACGTTATTCAGATATGAAGTACGGAAGTATGTACATGCGATAAATCTATGAATGGGCGAAAAAAATATGCACTTAATTTATCTGTTGTTGTACACTGAGATTTTAACTCTTTCCCACTCTATGTGTATTCTCATGGTAATAAGAAAATATTCCATGTAATTTATTTGATAATAATCCTGTAAAATTAGATTAAAAAATTCCCAGTCTCAATAAAAAGTTCCAGCCAGCCGAATTTTTATATAATAGCATGTTTTCGACATTTTAAACAAAATGTCAAAAGTCCTTATAGATACCACTGGAGCTTTAAATGTTACAAGAAGTAAAAGGTCAAATAATGTTTTGTAAGTACCTCATAAACTATTAGATTTACGAAAAAATTGTTTGTATCAATATAGTTTGGAAAAGTTGTTTTGGTTCTTATACCTACACTGAGTCACAATTTTATTTTTTTACCCTTCTTAAAAATAAGATGAAGGTGATAAAGGTGGTGATAGTGTGGACGACTGATACCAAAAAAATTCCAAGACTTTGGCTTCTCGTACATAATAAATTCCAATTTTATGGACTCTTGCTTGGACAAGCAAAAGGCTATGCCTACGTTCTCATTATTGAAACTACACTCGACGATTTTGCTACAAAAATCGCCCACAAACTTTGTGGAAATTGGCTCAGGCGATTTTTTTGAAATTTGGATATGTTGTGGCTTTTGCTTTTCTCATGGGCATATGTCTCCGCTATGACTTTTAGTTTTTGTTGATTGCTACCCTGTCAGCTCCTACCTTTATTGAATTTTGTAGTATTTTCTTGAAATATAAGTATATATGCTATTATTGCACCAAAAAATTGTTAATTCACAAATGATATTAAAAATGTTACAATTTTGATATGTTGTCTTGAAATATATGTATAAAGCTATTTTTCCACTGAAAATATATAATAGAAAGAAAAATATGGAGGATTGCTAAAAAGATTGCTATCTTCTCTCCGCTAAACTTTTATGCTTATTGTGACGTTCAAGCCCTTACAACTTGAAAATCAGTTATAGCAGAGACTTGTGCCCATAAGAACATGAAAACTTTTGCTCAGAAAAGCAAAAACTACAACATATCCAAATTTCAGAAAATTCAACTGAGAGCCAATTTCCATGAGGTTTGTGGGAGTCCTTTTAGGAGTTGTAGGTGAGGATGTTGATTTACTATTAGTACTGTTAGTAGCACGAACTCCTTCTGATGGAGGGATTTATTACCTGAAAATTGGAAATGCAAGAACAGAAGCAAAAACTTATATTCTCAAAAAGTGTTGATTCTCATAAATTGAGTGAAGATATCATTTCATTTTTGAACGCAATTACTGAAGAAAACAGCCGACATGAGAAATATCGCAGAGTTTTTTTAAAATACCAGAATGTTCACCTGGATTCATTTTTAATAATAGAGTACTTTTGCCAACGAACGTTTACGGAATACAATAAAGCTGTGAACGTAGCTGCACTTCCACCAACATCCTGTGCAGCTCAGCAACATTTGCATTGGATGTACTATCAAGTACAAACATGTCTCGGCAATATTTTTCATCCGAAAAATTAGAGTTGGTTGATAGTAAATGGCGTTTTGGTGCCAATTCAAACGTTGTTATCACCTACTCGGGATATTTTATTAAATAACAATTGCTGCAATGTCTGTGGATCGAAGTGTAGTTCCAGGAAAATTGGATTGCATTGCTCTCTATACCTGATATGGAGGAGCAAAACAGCACGACGGAAGACATAGATTCTACGAATCTCTTAACTTCTTCTTAAAAGAAGCCATGAAAATTGAGGAAATTAACACAGAAAAGCAGGAGAATGACAATAATACAGTTTTGGAAGATATCAATGCATATTTTTTTTTATCAGCCACATTTCTTGTAAAGTATTCCTTTTACGAAAAAAGGCATAAAATATTTTTTAAAAATTGTTTGTCACAATTTTGATAATAAAACATTTTTGTCATAAAACTAACAATTTCCGATATATCTGCAAAAAACTGTTTTTTTTTACCTTTGACCTCTTGTAACATTTATAGCTCCAATGGTATCATTAAGGACTTTTGATATTTCATTTAAAATGTTGAAAACAGGCTTGTAAATCAATGCATGTAAATTAGGAATTCAGGTCAAAATTAGGTTTGTCCCGGACACGATTCAGTTCAAATAAGTGTTTCCATACTTTAAATTTTTTCTATGGCGACAGGAATTACTCATATAGTTGACCATGTAGCCGAAAATTTTATGAGTTTTAGGTCTTGACAGTTAAGTCAAGACGAGACATGTATGATGACCCGATTTCGTATCGGATGTAAATGCGTAAACTTGTTACCATCTCAGATTTATAATATGGTTTTTAAGGTTTATTGTCAAAGTGAAATTATTGCTGTATTTGGAGAACTAGGGAAACAAATTATGTGACTTAGATTTAGTGGACGTCTAGAAGAAGGACTCTATGATGTAATGGAAACTAAAGCATTTCTGGTCATCCAGGAGCTCAAAGAAGGAGACCTAAAGAGATCGAAAGATGTCGACCTACAATTCAAAAAATAGTTTCCCGGATAATGCCAAACAAAATATTTCTGAAAAAGAAAGTATCGAAAATTAAGATTGGGTAAAATAAAGTAAAAAATTTAAAAAATAAGAAGTGAAGTCAAGAAACACATTTTTAACGATAAACTATATTATTAAATATGACATAGGTAACGTCACAATTGAGAAGTCAAGAAGCCTATGACCAAAGACAAACAAGATTAAATAAGATGAAAGAAAAGAATCACAAACAAGAGATCAAGAAACTGAATAAAGAGTAAGTAGATTAGATAATACGAGGAAAGAAATAAATTAGATAAGAAATGTGACATGGAAACAAAAAAAATCAGCGCTCAGCTACAGTTAGAGGTTGCCAGGCGTCCGGCTTTAGCCGGACATGTTTGGCTTTTTACGGTTTTGTCCGGCTAAAAATTAACATGTCCGGCCTGTCCGGATTTTGTTTGGCTATTTGCCTAAGCCTCTAAAAATCATTTAAAATACATAATTTCTGTTTTTAATTTTAAAAAGACATTTCTTTATTAATAAAAATTATTTTATTTTATATGATTAGAATTAATTATTGAGTTTTTGTATGTAATAAACTTACCAAAGTTTCATTTGATATAAATTTGTATGAATTAGTTTCATACGTGATTTTTTCGTCTTTTTTTTTTTCGTTTTTATTCGCTTTTCTATAAATACATTTTATTGTTTTGCGATGACTTTTTCTGTTCTTATGTAACAAATGTTTATTTTTAAATTAATCAAGTTTAATAAAGATATTAAAAGACTGATTTAGTTATTTTTTTATGGCGAACGAGTGCTGTTCGGCTTTTTGTACTAAATGTTCGGCCAAATTTATAAGTAAAGCCCGGCTTTTTGAATTTTAGACCTGGTAACCCTACAACCCAATTTATAAACTCCGCAGAGGATAACATGATCACTTTAGAATCAATATGAATCAATATCAATCAATATCAATCAATATCAATCAATATCGATCGATATCGATCAATATCGATCAATATCGATCAATATCGATAAATATCGATCAATATCGATCAATATCGATCAATATCGATCAATATCGATCAATATCGATCAATATCGATCAATATCGATCAATATCGATCAATATCGATCAATATCGATCAGTATCGATCAATATCAATCAATATCAATCAATATCAATCAATATCAATCAATATCAATCAATATCAATCAATATCAATCAATATCAATCAATATCAATGAATATCAATGAATATCAATCAATATCAATCAATATCAATCAATATCAATCAATATCAATGAATATCAATCAATATCAATCATTCTCAATCAATATCAATCAATATCAATCAATATCAATCAATATCAATCAATATCAATCAATATCAATCAATATCAATCAATATCAATCAATATCAATCAATATCAATCAATATCAATCAATATCAATCAATATCAATCAATATCAATCAATATCAATCAATATCAATCAATATCAATCAATATCAATCAATATCAATCAATATCAATCAATATCAATCAATATCAATCAATATCAATCAATATCAATCAATATCAATCAATATCAATCAATCAATCAATCAATATCAATGAAATGCAGTATTCAAAAACATAACTTTAATAATAAATTAATAAATATGTTGCAGCAAGAAAAGTAAATTTGCCAGATTTTACTGAACCGTCAGAAACATAAAAAAAATTTAAATGGTCAAAGCCTTTAACTGGTCAATAAATTACTATTTGAAGCTTCAACTCTTCATGATTTGTGAAATAACAACGTTATAGCTTTCTACAGCTTTTAGTCAGATTCTTCTAGTGGTTCAAAGAGGGATAAGAGTCGATAAAGTAAACGAGGAGTCAATATTATGATTGGCTTTGCGAAAGTGCGATTCTTACAGCAAGGAATAATGCTGATATTTTAAATGAAAAGTGAGGGGAAAAATGATTGCATCTTTAAATGTTATTTGCTCTATTAATTATGCAACAAAATTTCTTCAGCCCCTCAACTTTCTGGACTGCCACACCATAAATTAAAGCTTAAAGTTGGAGCACCCATCATGCCCATAGAAACTTATATACCTCTCATTTGTGAAATGGCTCCAAATACGTGCTTCAAAATCGTATACCATTGAAGTCACACTCTGTTGGAAGTACAGTTTTTCTTTCTAGAATAGAATCGAATAGAATAGATTTTATTGATCAATTTAAGTTTAACACACTACGGGGTATAAACTTATCAGACTGGTCAAGTGCTAGACATTATAATCAAGCATACAAATACAGACAAGACATTCACGTAATACTATAATTAAAATAATGTAAGTTGATGCTATAAAACGATACAGTTAAGTGTTCAGTTAAAAACGCTACATAATGAAATGAAAATTTAAAAATTCCTCTACAGAACAAAATGCATTATTTCTTAAATATTGAAATAATACTGATTAAAAGTTCTGAAGCTCTCAATATTACCAAATATTCTAATGAAGTGATTAAAATAGATAATTCCTTAATATGCCTGTGAGTTATGGCCTATTGCTAAACGTAAAAAAGGTAGTCATTACCATTACGGATATGATAGTTGTGTATCATATTATTTTTGACGTATAATACGTAATTTTTCTTTATGTCTAAAGTAATGTAGAGGCATGGCAACGTCAGTACTTCTATATTTCAGAATATTTGTTTACAAGATTCCCAAGGATTTGCTCCTAAACAATAGATAATTACTCTTCTCTGCTGTAGAAATGCTTTATAAATACAATTAATCCCCTTGGAGCACTCTTTCCAATTTAAAAGATTTCAATTTCCTATAAAATGTTTTGCTACTATAACAAATATGGTTCAAAAGTACAGCGGGAATTGGCCACATTTCTCTTATGGCCAATTTTATTTGGCTTGCTCTAGAGTAAGTAACAAGAAAAATATATTTATTTTAACTCCAGAAGATAAAACAGAAAGTGTGTATAAGGAAGATTTTATTTCATCTACTGACAACCTGTCTTTGTAATTATAAAAATACCCTGCATTGCACAGTGGAGTGAAAAAAAAATACCATTCAAAAATCTCTGTAGACCTCAGAATTTATTGGATCAACTTATTTTATTTAATGTTAGTTATTAAATTCCTCATCAATCTCTCGAGCCAAATGTTCGAATTTTGTCCCCGATTTCTCAAAGAAGTTTTAATTTTCATCAAAATTTTTGAAAAATCAGGGACAAAAATCGAAAATCTGGCTTAATGGATTAATAGACAATTAAAAAACCAAGATTAAAAAAAACCTTTTCGATTGCTGAATTATTAAGACCTGCAGCTTGATCTGAAATAAAAAGTCACTGTGTCACTTTGTCATCAGTTTGCAGGTCTTAATACTTAAGCAATTGGAAAGTTTTTTTAATCTTCGTTTTTTAATTGCCTATCGATCTGTCAAGCCAGGTTTTCAATTTCTGTCCCTGGTTTTTCAAAATTTTTGATGAAAATTCAAACTTCTTTGGAAAATTTTGAAAAAGCGAAAATCTGGTTCGAAAGATTGATGAAGAATTTAATATGGAACATAAAAAAATGATCCATTAAATTCTGAGTTCTACAGCGAATTTTGAATTATTTTTTTCCCACAACACTGTGCGTTGGTTTAAAGAAAATAATATCCGTACACAGAACAAACACCTCCGCTAGGAAACGAAATAAAATTAAACAATGCCTATCCATGAAACGCTTTCAGCCAAATGATAAATTGACAAATGATTTATTTCAGTTAAAGAAACGGAACTCAAAACGATACTATTATTCCTGCAGTGAAAAACACTTGAAAACGAAAGACTTCAACCGTATTCTCATGATTAACGATTGAATGCACTCTAGCAAAGGCCTGGGTGAGAACACGGAAATTCTTTCTTGTTGAAAACGTAAAAAAAGCATCGTGTTTCGTGGCTTTGTGTATTGAAGCGGTGGGCATTTGTCAACCAAGTCAATACGCACACTATAAGGGTAATGTATTGTGATTCCCATTAGGGCGAACAGTATAAACATCCGAAATTCATTGGGTTTATCCATACGAACTAACGATACTGCTGACTTGAATGGGAACACGTTGTTTGCAGGAGATGCAGGAAAAGAAAAAACAAACTAAATGGGCATCATTGTTCATGAATTCTATAACAGCTGTTTGTTGGCGTAGGAATTCATGCTACAGATTAATTTATGTAGAAATAAATGCAAAAAATACTGTATTTATATACATGGATATATACATGGATCTTGAAAAGTTTCACATATTAATTTTCAACGAATTTTAATTTAAAAACTGTTATCGAAAATATTATATTTTTTACGTAAATATATCATTTTCTATAAGACTATTCCAGTCGTGTTATGATACACCAATCAAGAACTTTCATTTTGGGGAAATTTTACAAACCTTGTTTTTAATCGCCAAATTTTTATTAACTTTGTAGATCGGGAGATAGTGACACAAAAGTCGAAGTCATTTTTTACAAGTATGGCACTCCTTCAGGGGTCGAATTTCATAATTAATGAACCGAAAATGATAGCCTGACCCTGGACGTCGGGGCGTAATCGCAGGACAATCAATCAAACTTACGGATTTCAAACGATTTTTTACATAAAGATTCTTGTATATACATTTACAAGCCCTTCACTATCACCATTGGAGGTAAGAAGAACTGGATGATAGGTGCTCCTGACGCTTTACACAAAGTCCTGGCTTGGTATACTGACGGGTCCAGGATGGAAACAGGAGCTAGAGCAGGAATACATGGTGAAAGGCCAAGAGCGAGTATAAGTCTCTCTCTTGGACAACACTGCAGATAGAAATTCTGACTTTACTCGCGTGTGTACCCGAGAATGTCAAACGACGATATGTGAACCAGCAGATCTCAATAGCATCAGACAGTCAGGCGGCACTTAACGCACTAGCCTGCAACAAGGTATCTGCCAGACTGGTTTGGGACTGACACGAAGAGCTCAAAATTCTAGGTGAGCGGAACAGAGTAACTACTCTGGATGTCGGGACATACCAGTTTTAAAAATTGCTAAAGTTATTCCATTACATAAAAAAGGAGAGACTGTAAATGTGGAAAATTGTAGGCCTGTGTCGTTGTTATCCACTATTTCTAAAATACTAGAAAATATTATTTTTGAGAACAATACTACCTTCATATCAGAAAATAATATTTTAAACGACGCTCAGCATGGATTTAGAAAAGGTAAGTCTACAAGTTCAGCAATTTACAACTTCCTAAATTTAGTGTATGAAAATATGGACAGTAATAAGAAATGTGTCGGCTTATTCCTGGATTTAAGTAAAGCGTTTGATCTGGTGGATCATGCTTTACTTTTGACAAAGTTAGAAGCTTATGGTTTAAGGGGATTAGTTAACAATCTAATAAGGACATATATTTCAAACAGGACACAGTTAGTAGAAATTGATGGAGTAAGATCAGAGGAAATAGGAATTGATTGCGGTGTTCCACTGCTTTTTCTTCTGTTTGTTAATGATCTTCCTAGTATTGACAGTAGTAAGCAATTAGTTATGTTTGCAGACGACCACAGTTATATTTCTGCTAAGAATTCATTTTTGGACTCTATATCGGATACGCAAATTATGTTGGATAAATTTATTATATGGTTTAACGAAAACAAGTTATTTCTAAATGCAAGTAAAACCGTATTTATGAATTTTACACCTAGAATTAAAACAGTATTTGAAAGTCACCTTATAAAAAACAACGGCAAAACAATAGAACAAGTAACCAATACAAAATTTTTAGGTATAAATATAGATAACAGCTTAAGTTGGGAAACACACATTGAAATGATTTGCAAAAAAATGTCGTCTACTTGCTTCGCTTTGTACAGACTACGTCAAATTACTTCAGAAAAAGTTATGTTATCTTATTATTATGCACTAATTTATTCCAGAATAAGGTATGGCATTATATTTTGGGGATGCTCTCATCACGCAATAAGAGCTTCTTGTTTGCAAAAAAAAATCGGTTAGAACTATTGTAGGAGTTTCAAGAACATCATGTAAAGAATTTTTCAAAAAATTAAGACTGTTAACTTTGCCGTCAATCTATATCTTTGAAACGTTGTTGTTTATTAAGGGAAATTTAGATAAATTTACTAAAAATAATTATTATCATAGTTATAATACACGAAAGGGTAACGATTTGTGCTTACCAATACATGCATTATCTATTTATGAAAAAAATCCTGCTTATATAGGTATGTTATTTTGTAATAAGCTGCCTCAAGATATTAAGTCCATTGATAATTTAAATCACTTTAAAAATACTTTAAGGAATTACTTAATAGATAAATGTTTTTATAGCATAGACGAATATATGAACTGAAATTATTTTTATCTATTTATTGTTAGTTATTTATGTTTCTTATTGTATTTATTTTATTTTATTTATAAACTGTGTTTATTGACTTGTCCTATACCATGTGTATGGTCGTTTTTGGATAAATAAATTATTATTATTATTATTATTATTATTATTATTATTATTATTATTATTAGTATAGAGGGTCACGAAAAAGCTGACGAACTTGCTAGACAAGGAGCTGCTGATATGTTCCATGGCCCAGAAATCGCGCTAGGCATCACAAAAGACTGGGTCAAAAGTAAACGCAACCACTACTGGATAGATATTCCAGGAAATCGACATGGAAAAATACTTATCAATGGACCATGTTCAAAACAAACTGAGGAACTGCTCACAAAGAACAGGATCCAGTTGAGAACCATAACAGGTCTTTTGACGGGACACTTTCCCGTTAAGAAATACCTGAATTTAATCGGAAAGTTTACAGGCGACCTTAACTGCAGACTGTGTGGTCACTGGTCAGGTACCAGAAACTGTGAAAGATATTATTCACGTTTTCAAGGCGGAGTATTATTTTACAGACGAGCCTCAGGAGGGGGGTTTTAGTCAGTTAGAGTCTGACACTCTGACCCATTCCAGTGATGGACAGCCCTTGTGGGTTTCCCCTCCTCGAAAAAAACAAAAACAATTGCCCTGAGAGATGCAGACAGATGTGTGAAAATAATTGAGGATTAAATCCCAAGATAATCCTATGGTGATAAACTGGCATCGTAATCCCCGCGATAACCTATGGAGCAGTAGGAAGGTGAACTAACACACCGGCAATTGGAAGCTATAAAGCTAAAAAGTAGTGTACAAAGGCTTGTTTGCCAGTGCGCCACGGTGGCCATAAAAGCTACTCAAACAGCTGGATTAGACGTCGTCATTACACATATGTATCCAAGGAGAAGCTCGTTCAGTGGTGCATAAGCTCTATCAAGTCTGTGAAGTTTGATACAAAGGACAAAGCTGGATAAGGAGCTCTAAAAAAACTGGAAAAGGAGCACCACCATGGATCCACAGAGAGTCGCGAAGATCAAGGTCAATCAACCAGCTCCTCTCTTCTAATTTGATATTTCAAAGCTAATAAATCTTGTAGTGCAAAATTATCAGTTTTGTAGTGTGTTCGTATATTTTGTTGCATTTACAAATATGTGTGAATATAAAACACATGAATATAAAATAGAACTGTTTATTAGTATTAATGTAAGTAGACAGTGTCGAGAAGATAAGAGAATATTTGATGACTATACAGTGTTTCGTAGATTACCGTAAGATTTTTGACAATGTGGAATGAAAAACTACTGGCTGAATTATTGGAGATGGAAACGCCTAATCTAGTCTTTATTATTCGTCGGTTGTATGAAGAAAACTACCTTGGTGAAGGCTAACAACGTTAATTTCGACAAATATAAAGTTGGCAGAGGCTCCAGACTGGCTTCAATCTTCTTTAACACTTGTGGAGAACACGTGATGTGACGTGTGCTGGAGTGTTCATAGGGTGTAGTAGCTATAAGCAGAACGAATGTTTCTTACTTGACATTTGGAGATGATACCACTTTAGTTGTAGCAAACAAGGATGAGCTCATGCACTAGCTAGCCAATCTTCAAATAATAAGCTCTGAGTACGATATAAGTGTATATTACAACAATACAAACCAAACATTATGACTATATACTGCGAAAATAAAAACCACCAAGGCACCTTAATACGTCCCTCAAATCTACTATCCATCATCGTATTCTCCCGAATTCTCTCGTTTCTTGGCTACGACAACTGCAGAGAGGAAAATATAGAACGGTTAAGGACGCCCTCCAAAATTTTGACATGATGAAACTGATGGGAAAAAACTTCGGTGTGGCCGTGCACCTAATAAGCAACCACGACTGAAAGCGTGATGCTGCCAGACGTACCACACAGTAAAGGAATATCAACTAGAGTAAAGTATGTAAATACTTAGTAAATAAGGGGAAGAAATGGGTGCAGCACTGTGGCATTTATTATTTTAAATATAGGGAACTTTCTTTATAAAGAATTATGCACAATTTAACTTTATTTGTATCTTAACAGTGAAATCTTGAACTAGACTAAATATGATTGATGATAATATTGATAATAAACGTACATTTATCTAGAGCGTAAAAAGTTTCGCCGTCATCCAACTATTAATCATTTTTCGATAGAAATTCCTTAGCTATTAATCCATTTATAAATTTGTATTGATTGCCCCAAATCTAAACTTAGACAAGAGAAATTGTATAATAAAAAACCACAATTTGGACATCTTTACTCTGTTTGATACAAATTTATCAAATGAAATTAATAACTAAAATGCTAATCATAAAATAAGGGCCGTAACATTGTTGTTTTTCGACGTAGTATCCATGTAGACAGGCCTGGGACACAAAAGTTACCGGAAAAACGAATCGAGCGGCCCACCTTATATGACTTTTGAGGACTGAGGAGTGAGGAGTGAGGATTGAGGATTGGGGATTGATATTTGAGGATTGGATATTCTATCTAATGTAGAATCTAAGAAAGACCGCCGATAATAAAATTTATAAACAAAATTTAATATAAAATTCATGATAGTAAACGTCTTTATCAAAGCAAAACGAGAAAAAATAAAGTATATATTTACAAAATTGCAAATCCTTATTTGTCAAAAACCAATAGCTAACGCGATTGAAATAAAATTATATAAAAAAAATATTTTTAAGAAAAGCTTTTATTTGAAAAACTGTACTAAAAAGTAAAAATATTTTTTTTTAAATTCATACACCTAGAAACCAAAAGCTTTGGGGCGGTCATATAGCGCTATTGCATAGTTACTTTGCTCAATTGACCGCTCCCAAAGCTTTTTGTTTCCAGGTGTATGAATTAAAAAAAAATATTTTTACTTTTTAGTACAGTTTTTTCAAATAAAAGCTTTTTGTTAAAAACATTTTTTTTATATAATTTTTATTTTTTACTTTTTAGTCTACTTATTTTGCAGACAAACAGACAGACAAAACCCTTTCATTTGATACCCATGGCAAGGGAGTCGTGAAGAAAAAAATAATTTGCCATCCTAGGGCGTCCGCCATATTGGATTTAGGATGATGTCACATAGTTTATCGTATTTTACTCGTCATGTGATATCCATATCAAGGGGGTTGTGAAGAAAAAGATACTCCGCCATCTTGGGGCGTTCGCCATACTGAATTGAGAATGACGTCACATAGTTTATCGTATTTTACTCATCAAACCCCTTCATTTGATACCCATATCAAGGGGATTGTGAAGAGAAATGAGATCCGCCATCTTGGGACGGCCGCCTTATTGGATTTAGACCGATAATGGCTATACTATGTTTCATTGTCACCGGACTTATATACGTGTGCCAAATTTCAAAGCTCTAGCTTAATTAGAACTCGTCGCAATTCAGCTTGCAAGATTTGACATTTGACCTAAACAAACATACATTGCAAGTTAAATAAAATCTCTTATCTACTTTTATTAGGTTATATACTAATTAATGAACTGCTTTTGATCAATTAATAGTATCCATAAACAAACAGCGTGAGTTATTATAACTCACTAGGTACAGAGCCAATCACCTTTATCTTCATGCCTAGCCTGTCCAGTCGACGTAACGCGCAACACACGAAGATGAAGCCAGGGAGATAGTGACAGATTATTTGCGTTAATATCTATAAAGATTTTCTGAAATGTCACAAAATGCTACTTTTGATTCGTTCATGCCGAGACGAATTTTCGATTTTCGCCTTGCAATATACGATCAGGTTTTTCTGGAAGACTTCCTTTTTGACGTCGCGACATCGTACGGCCGTCCCAATGGTGTTTTTGGAAAAATATGAATGCCAAGGGAAGGACGTACACTTGGCTAGACCTTATATACTACGTATATACTAATTCACTAAAAAACGAGAATTCTTCATTAAATTGCCCTTTTCGGCTATATTGTCAATAATTTCGGCACTGTTTGGATTTTGAAGGATTTGTTTTCTGCGAGTCATTAGCATAAATGTGTAAGTTTTCCTGACTTCTTAGGCGATTTTTTTATGAATATAAAGTCAAAAAACTTCTCTTACATGAGACTTGTGCAAAGAAAAGAGATATGCTATATGAAGAAATTTGTAAATTATGGCATACAGACTGAATGTAAAGAAGTTAACATCAAACATCAAACTATACAATTTTTGCATGGTTTTCATGAATTAACTAAATTTTTATAATGTATTTGCTCAAATTCATCATTCACATCATTGTCAGTTTCTTCAATATGCTCAGTGTTTTCATTGACAAGAGATACTTTCTTCAGTTCATAGACATCTTTTTGGGCCATACCAATTGTCGATAAAATTGATGATTACTTTTTATTTCCAAAAAATTTTTTGGGTTTAAAAGAGACAAATCTGCAAAAAGTTTCATCTTTACTAACCCGACTATTTATGCTTTCCTTGACAGTGTCTAAAATGATGTTATGAACATTTGTTTTATAAACCTTTGTAATATCTAATATAATGTGATCATAAGCCATAAGGAAAAGATAATAAAATAAAATAAAAATATGCACATATAAAGAATCTGAAAGCTTTCTACCCTAGAACTCTGGACATAGAATACAGGCTTTTCAAAAAAAAAAAATCAATCAACAATATTAAAGTAATGTCCACCGCAAAAAATGCTAGTGTACTAAAAACTTCCCATACAGACAAACCTAAAATTCGACAGCTTCTGAGACTCCTATTTTTCTGAAATAATCAAAAATCATCTGTGGTTATTGCTCTAAAATCTTACTTGGAATATAAACTAGACATTAGCCCTGAAGGTGAAACCAACTAATGTAAAAAGTCACACAGAGCAGCAACTAGCTCAGACGAGAAATAGACGGATCAAACAATAAATTTTATAATAAACCTGTGAATCCAGTAAGGAGCCTCATTGAAGGAATATTTGGGAGTTCCAATATGGACTTACATAATGACATAAGTTTTGGAAAGTCCTATTGCTACGTTCGAATAATACATAGTAGAAATATATTTTGCATTACTAGTATTATTTATAATAAAAACCATTAAAGTGTTGCCCATTAAAATTACAACTTGTTTCGAAGTCTATTACTAAAGAACTCAAATAGCTGAACTTTTTTCATATCATTAATATACTTGCTTTTAAAATAAATCGTGTTCCTTAAACATCTATCTGTGTTATGTAACTGTTGAAGGAGAAAATTGTGAAATATAATTGATAAATTAATCGACTTACCTGAAGATTAATTTAAATTATATGAACAATTTTCTCCGAAACAATTACACAGATCTATTTTAGCACAACTTAATAGAAGTGAGGTCCGACAGCCCGTCTGGTAAGGATCTGAGAGGGGATGGGTAGAAAAAATTTACGTTAAACGTTGTGACTCAATCGCTCAAGAGATGGAAACCACCTGTGTTATGTAATTGTTTCGCAGAAAATTGTCCAAATCATTTAAATTAATCTTCAGCTAAGTCGATTAATTTTTAAATTATTCAGGAAGTCTGGTGCGAGAAAGTTATTTAGCTTTATTTCATAGTTACGTCGATTATAAAAGCACATTGTAAAATTTACCACAATAGAATAGTGAATTTTCGATGAAATATCTCTCAGTGTAGTAATTATTTGATACAGGTGTTATTAATTATTTTTCTTAATGAGGGGATAGACATTAGACTAGCCCAGGTACTCCCTATAGCTAGGCCGAGCCTCAACTTTAACTCTGCCCGATGCAAATTTATCGCACAAAATTAATAACTAAAATGCTAATTATAAAATGAGGGCTAAAACATTGTTGTTTTTCGTTGCATCCGTGTAGAGATAGGTAAGTTACACATAGTCACTAGCACGCACGTCGATGTTCCTGCAGCGGCTGGAAGTGCAGTGATATGTGGTGCTGTAAGTAGACAGGCGCTTGCAGGAACACGGCCCAGGTGACAATTGACAAACTTGTGCTCGTACCCTGCGTGTTCTTGCGTCCCGCTGAGCTATGCGTTACTTACTGCCAACAACATACCTTCCCCCCTGCATCTTGTTAGATATTTGTCTCTCGTCGAGCTATGTCGATTTTTTTATGTAAGCAACCATGTAGGAATTCCTAAGATAATGGAAAAGGTGTGTGAAACAAACAATGCTGGTTTATTTCTTCTTCTTTAACTGATTGCATACATTCTGTGGCTTATATATGAATTGGAAAAGCTATTAATTCTATTGAGGAATTCAATAGCAGGTGTAATCAGTATGGAGAAAATTAGTAAGTAGGTAAATAAATCGGTATGATTTTAACTAGTATCAAATTATTGCTATTCTTCAAAATAACAGATTGAGTATCAGCATTTAAGCCTCAGATAATGAAAAATGATCACCTATTAATATTTATTTGGCGACCTTATTAACTAAGGAGGAATCTAAAACTATAGTTTTCCATTAAAGTTATGGATGAGTACTCAACCAAAAAAATTATATTTTGACACCTAAGTGGATCATCATAATAAAATGTTTGCATGAAAATATATTGCTTTAAAACATGTATATCTGTAAATAACATCACTCTATACCAATATATAAAATAGACTTGTCTCTCTGTCAGTTGCTACATAACAGAATAATCAACTTGCCTGAAATATACGGTAGATGATAAAAAAGCCCCGTGGATCCACTATGCTGTCCTTCCCATTGATTAAAAAGTGATGATAATATTAATGATAATTATAATAACAGTATCCAGCTACGGCTAAGGAAGTGAAGCTTCAGTTAGTCTATGATAATAATATTTTTCTACAATCGACATATGAAGTAGGCTTTTTTACTAGCATTTTGAAAGTAGACGTTTTCCAAGCAGCTGTGAATAATGCCGCCCATCTCCCATGGCAACTTGCAGCAAAGTACTTTAAAACATACTTCAGTGCATCTGCACTTAAACACGCTTGGTCGGTGCAAGGAAATAATGCCCCAAAACTGTGATTAATATATAATGAGAGTTGATGCAAGAGTAACAATTAATTTAACTTAATTTTTCTTTTATTTTGATATTTTCAAACGATCGTAGATAAAATATGTGTGTAATTTGAACGCAAAATGTCATTGCCGTCTCAAGTGTTCGATGCGCTCCGCTTCGCGTTGCGCGTCAACTTTCACTATCGTGCAGCAACGTGCCACTTTGCGCTATTAATACACAAATAGCTATTACTTATCAAAGAAAAATACATGTATAGAAGTAACAAACTTGTGGACGGCAACATTATAATACATTTTATCGTAAGAGAGTCCTACAAATTCCTGGATGTCTCCCAAAGAGGCCTATAGGACGCAACTTCAGTAGATGAAACTTTTCTTAAAGATATAAAGCCCTAGTTAGACGCATATGGAAGTCGCAACATTCCAGCATGAACAACACTCCTACGACAAATACGTTGGCCGTTACTAGTCTCTCGTACTCATTTGATGTCCTTCTTGGAACGGTGAATGAGGTACGGGTGCTAGATAGAGATCCAGGAAAGTTATGACGAAGCCCGCACCTATAGAATGTATCTACCTCCTACTTGATCTAAGAGGGAGGGTCTTATTACTTTGGAATATGGCCATTCGAATACTTAGGGTAACAATTTATAGTAGCACCGATAAGTACGACGCATGAAAAGAAGAACAGTCTAATTTGGTGCTTCTCTGAAGGCCACTCATAAACTTGGACAACCGAAACTTGCACCTGATCCTATGCAAGAAGGTCTTCCTCTAAGACCTAAGGAAGATAGAAGACTTAATGCTAAAATACCAGTAGAGGCAGAGCATGAACACCGGCTGAGACGGTACATGGACAAGCTAATGTATTTTATAAACATCTATGAGATCAGATCTCTAATAACTCAACGTTTGTTTTCCTCAAGTCGGCAGACTTAATATAGCAGATCGAAGGGTTTTGTATTGGCGTGTCAAGATGGATGGAATAATAAATGCCCAGGTAAAATGACCAAACTACATGCAGGGCTTTTAATTCACATCCTAAGACCCTAACACACATACTCTCGACATGTCCTATTCATGCAGTATTATCATATATCATCGGGCACAACGGAGCTATCAGGGTGCTTACTGCCAACAACATACCTTTCCCCTTGCATCTTGTTAGATATTTAACTCGCGTCGAGTAATGTGATTTTTTTATATACATAAAGAAAGTAAATTTACAGTTTTACTGTCTGGATAAGGGGCAATTTTGTTGCACCTTGTGGTGTAACAAATTACCTGGATAAGGGGTAATTTTGTTACATACACCATTCAAATTTCAAAGTAAAATTACAGTTTTACTGTAACTGTACAACGACATGTTAAAGTTACACCTGACCATTACTTACACCGATATTATTCAGACAAAAATGTATTTTTACAGTTACAGACGAGGCCTCGCTCCAGCCGTCTCAGATCTACCTTGCACTGACGAGAGCCAATACCTCGAAACTGCAGTCTGCAAGTGGTGTGGAGTGGCTGGCAAGAGAGCTACTAATAAGTACTAATAAGTATTTTGGCTGGTGTCCGTTGCAATCGAAACATTAGCGTTTTGTGGAAATACATAGCTTTTGCACTTATCGCGGCCAGGCTTGTAATTCGTAATTCAGCGGCGGGGCATTAGTTCGGAGAATGGTTGCAGTCTGGTTTTTGTTCCTTATATATTTAAGGAAACGAATAGAGGAGTTCGACAAAAAAAATATTTCACAAGTAAATACTTTGCCCTCTAAAAGCGTACCTACTAGCTGGTAAATCAAACTAAAATCAAAACGGGAAAAAAACATAAATTGCTTAAAATTTTACGGTCTCATAAAATTAGGCCATTCAGTCGTAAATAAATATTTTTTTCACGTATTTTTGATTGGTCTTAACGAAATTATTTTTTAAATTTATTTTAATCATTTTTTTGCCCTTTAAAATTTTTTTATTTGTTTAAAAGAGTATTTTGGTGGTTATTTTACAAAACTATCCACCTCTCTTTTTCTTTCAGTACATCTCTTAGTTTCTCGTTTATGTTCCACGTCTGGTGCTGTTTGTTCGAACCTGAAATATTCTGTGATTGTTGACATTCATAAAGAGCATATTTTCTCAAAATTTTATCTAAATCCAGACGTTATTATTAAAGTTGTATTAAATTATTTAAAAAGCTGACTTTTTAAACGACATTTATTTTTGAGGTTAAGTAGGTATTTACAACAGGTATCAAAGGTACCAAAAGATACCTAGATAACAATAATAATAATAAAGCATTTATTATTTATCCAATTTCTCATAGTTAACAATAACAAAGCATAAGTTACATTTACAGGTAAATAAAAGGCGAGTAGTTCAGTTTACTGGCTGCGACAGTAAACTTTCATTCTTCCACTACCGCCTATAAATAACGTAAGAAGTAGAAAAATATAAGTACATATAATGTGGCTTTATATTCATGTCTACACAGGACATAATACAAAATTGAATTGAAAAAAAAAAGAAATACATCAAAGCAAAGCGAAAAGAGGCAGACTAGAGCTGAAGGAAAGAGAATAGGAAGAAATGGGAGGAGAAAGAAAATAAAGGAAGGAGCAAAGGAAAAATAGAGAAGTTACAGAAAAAGTAAGATTTTACTTTACTGGTTTCGCATTAAATAATTTTTAAATGTCTTTTTAAAACTTACACACGAAAGTGTGAGTCCATTAAAGGGTAGCTTATTTATACAAGCAGCAATGTTATAAGAGAACGACGTTTTGAAAATTTCCTTACCATGCTGAGGTATGGTGAGAATATCTCTACATCTAATATTAATGTTATGAATATCATTTTCAAAAGAGAGCTGTTGAGGAGGTAAGCTGGTGATCTAAACTTAAAAATTTTATGAAAAAAATAAGCCATGTGAATTCCAAAGATGAAATGAAGACACGGATTTTGTACTCATCGTATACGCCGCGTTTCGATGCTGTCAGTATAAGGGGCATAAACCACATCACAATGGTTAAAATGGGATAAAACTAGAGAATCATATAACATTTTTTTTTACATCCATGCTTAAAAAATGTCTCTGACTAATCTGCTCCTCTTAATTTACTCGTGATATGCTGTCTAAATATTAATTTATGATCAATAATAAGACCAAGAGTTTTAGAACTGTTATTAAAGGCAATTGTATAATTTCCAATCTGTATATTAATTTCTCTCGACACAAATTCACGTGCATTGTCATTGCAAAATATTATATCAGATGATTTACTGGGGTTAGTTTTAAGTAGATTGTCAGTAGAAACTGAGACCAAATTCTTGATATCGTTGTTAATTAATTTCCTATATTCCTGTGGATTCTCAACGTGAAATGAACAATAAATCTGTGTATCATCAGCATATAAATGGTAATTGCAGTATTGCAAGGGTTTGTGAAAATTTGATGTAAAAGTTGTAAACAATAACGGTCCAAGTATATTTCCTTGCGGGATGCCTGAAACTGCCGTTTGTGGATGTGAAATATTGTTATTAAGTACCGTTTGTTGAATTCTATCCGACAAGAATGACAAAATTAGATTGGAGGAATTTCGTTCAAAGCCACAATAGTGTAGAATTGAAAAAAGTAATTGGTGATTTATCATATCAAAAACTTTCGTATAATCTAATAATACTACAGTAACTAGAGGTTTTAACTTCGGAATAATGTCATATTGAACGGATTTCGTTCATTTTTGGCAGTATAATAGATAGTAAATGTTTCACAGAAAAGTTTCTATATTGTGCGGGGGCTTGCTAATTTATAGGGGGTGCCACCCCCTCTCAGGGGGTGGCACTTAAAAAACAAATATATTTATTGGAGCTGAAATAGAATCAAATTTTAAGAAGAAAAGGTTCTATGCAATTTTTCACATAAATTGATAGTTTTTAAGTTATAACGACTCCAAAATTACGATTTTAACTTAAAAAAAAGGTATCTCCAAACGGTTTTCGTCAAATATCTCGAAAACTATTACTTTATCGAAAAAATGTTACAGACCAATTACAGAAAGTATAAACTGGGAATTAATTATATTTTTTGTTTATTGATGTAGGATTAATAATTTCGGAGATATTTAAGTTTATATTTGCTATCCAAGTGTTTCGAAATTACCTTTAAAGTTTAAAATGCATTTTTTCTAAAGTAAGTGCTTTAAATAAGCAAAAAAATTTGAGCATCTAGGTAATGCTACATCTTAACGAAAAACTGTATTTGAGATAATTTTTTTAAATTACTGGCTAATTAAAGTAACAAAATGGCGACCTTTTTATAGAAAAAAATATAAATACGCATATTTTTCCGTCATAACTTCTTTATTTCTTATGCTACAGTAACGAGTAAAAAATAATTTGAAAGCGCAATTAATTGTCTTTAATTTCATTTCTTAGCATGCGTGACGTAGGTGTCACAATTTCTGAGATATTTAACATTTAAACTGCATTTTTCGTTTTATAGACGTTCATATGCCATTTGTAAACTTTCATATCTCCGAAACTATTAAATCTATGTAAATAAATAAACAAGCTAAAGTCATTATCAGTTTATGAGCTTTATTTTTGTGTTTTTTGAGTTTTATTTTTCAATAAAACTAATATTTATTGAGATATTTGGAAAAGGAAAAAAAAATTACGTTTTATCGAAAATACCTTTATAGTTTAAACTGTATTTTTTTCTAAAGCAAGTGCTGTATCCAAACCAAAAAATTTGAGCATCTACGTCGTACTATATATTAATGAGAAACAGTGTTTGAAATTCGTTTTTTTTAATTACTGGCTAATTACAGTAACAAAATGGCGACGTTGTTATTAAAAAAATGTGGACGCACATTGCTTCGGTCATAACTTCTTTATTTCTTATGCTACAGAAACAAATAAAAAACAGTTGAAAGCTTAATTAATAACCTATTATTCTACCTATCAGCATCCTTGACGTAGGTGTCACAGTTTCTGAGATATTTAACTACTCTAAATAATTACCTTATGTGTTCATAAGGTACCTTATGTGTTCATAAGGTAATTATTTAGAGTAGTTAAATATCTCAGAAACTGTGACACCTTGGATGCCAAATGTAAACTTAAATATCTCCGAAATTATTAATCCTACATCAATAAACAAAAAATATAATTAATTCCCAGTTTGTACTTTCTGTAATTGGTCTGTAACATTTTTTCGATATAGTAATACTTTTCAAGATACTTGACGAAAGCCGTTTGGAAATACCTTTTTTTAAGCTAAAATCGCAATTTTAAAGTCGTAATAACTTAAAAACTATCAATTTATGTGAAACATTGCATAGAACCTTTTCTTCTTAAAATTTGATTCTACTTCAGCTATAATAAATATATATATATTTTTTTAATTGCCACCCCCTGGGAGGGGGTGGCGAGGGGGGTGGCATCCACCCCCTATAAATTAGCAAGCCCCCGCACAATATAGAAACTTTTCTGTGAAGCATTTACTATTATACTGCCAAAAGAACGAAATCCGTCCAATATGATATTATTCCGAAGTTTTGCATATTTTGTCCTCTAGGTACTGTACTATAATACTAATACACTGATTTTATTATTATCGAAATAAAACGTCGCTCTAATGATGTCATCAATTACGTCAGCAAGGGCCGTAGCACAACAGAAACCACATCTAAGTACCGACTGCCTTAATGGTAGAATATTACTGAGATTCGCAAATTCTCTAAATTGCAATTCTAGGGTTTTTTCAAAATTTTTTGATAAGACGGGTAAAACACCAATGAATCTCACGTGACTCAATTGGCAAGGTTGATTGATTTTAGGTAGAGGAATTATTAAATCTATTTTCCAAGCTAGGGAAGTAGTGTGTATTTATAGATTCATTATATATGTGTGTGTTAAAAATGGAACTATCTAAGGACAGCACAAACGTGTTAAGTTTAATTAATTTAATTTTAATTATTAATTCTTTAATTTAATTTATCATATCCATAAGCTTTAGATTTTAGATCTGTTCGAAATCATAATGCTATTGCCAGTCTCCATTTTTTATTTTTGCAATATGACTAATACCAACGAAGAAATTATTTGCAAGAAAACTGAGAGAAAGCGATATTTTGCAATAAACACAATTACAGTAACAAATCTTTTACATTTATATTTTTGATATGTTGCTCACATTAAAATTAATCTTAGTTTTAAACACAATACTCAATTCTATAAAAAACATATTAATGTTACTTCTTGCCACAAATAATAATGTAGTGGCGAATCATTAAATTTAGATAAAAATTCTAATATTTTCATAAATTTCTCTTGCGAATTATTTTGCTTTTAGCTTTTAGATTAATTGTAGGTATTAAATGATTTTCAAAGCGACTTTTTAGTTTGTAAACATAGTTTTACGATTATGTATTTTAGTTGTTTACAATGAACTAAAATGAGAAAAACTCTAGTTGTTAAGAAAAATAAGCATGCTGAAAGAAGTAAAGTACTAAAATTTTCTGTTTATTTGAATAATCACGGTTATATTTTACTAACTTTGATAATAGTCCAAAGTTCTAAGTAATTTCGTAATTAATTATAGAGGTATAGAATAACAGTTCTGTGTTCTGTATTTACTGTGTATTTGTGGTTGGGTTCGGAGAAGAGTGAAGGGAAAATAGCAGGATTGGATCCAGCAGAAAAGCAGCATTATAGATGTGCGCATCTAAAATACTATAAACTGCAGGTAGCGTTTATTCTAAATTAATGTTTCCTTTTTTGTTATTTTGTTATATTTTATATTTCATTGTCACTTTATTTTACTAATATTTTGTAGATCGCACATATATTTAATAATTTAGAAAATCTGGTAATCATCAGGAAAACATTACCCTTTTGTCCTATTTTCTAACATTTTCTTTAGTTAATAGGTTAATTTTACATATTACATTTTAAAAAAAACATTAAATAAACTTCTGCGCCAAAAAGAAAAAATGCTTTACTCAATATTCTTCGCAATACGTGTTTTATGTAAAACAGCTTTACACCGTATTGACCTTGACGTATTGACCTGTCCGCATTACCGGTAAAATACAAAACGTTACAGTATACTTAGACACTCATATTTTCTTGAAATAAAAGACTAGAAGTTATATGAACGTCGGTCGACGTTCCGAACCGATAACCTTCTTGAACTTTTAAAACCCACAACTGTTAACTTCCTCTACTTTCCTGGAGGCAGGAAGACCACCAGGGTGGAGAATTACTTCGAACGGGTTTTTTCGTTGTGTTTTGTTTTCCCGTGACAGTAACCGAATTTCTTTAGTGTTTTTTGTACGTGCACAGTGCGACAATTTTTAAAATATACATTAATTAGTTTTAGGTTCTTATGGGCAGCATAGTTTTAAGGCATCGTTGTTTTGAAATTCGCTCGGCGAATAGGAGTTACAACTCCCCACCTGAATTACCGTTCTTAGCCGAACCAGACCTGCTCCGTCCAACCTTACACCCACTACGGTGCTGCGCATCGAGGTTACCAGGTTGGCTCCGGGTCAGGTTCCGACTAGGCGCACCTGTACTTTTAATTATAAATAAAGTCTTGTTGATTGATTGGTCGATGTTCCGAGGATATTTTTTTCCATCATAAGGCAAATTCCTAAAATTGAATGATATATGAATAAGTTAGGCATAATCAACCGGTTTTTGCCACCAAACGCTTATTTTTTAACAAACTTTTGTCATTTTAAGAATAAGATATGTATAATTACGCTACATTTGAAAAAAATGTTTGTTTAATATGTGTATTCGCAGCTATATATATAATAGTACTGTGTTGCGTGTTCTGAGATACCTCTTTTGTAGGACACATAACGGAGGAAGTCCTAAAACGGGATAAGAAACAAAAAAAGTCCTACTGCAGGAATACTCCAAGTCAAAGACAAGCGAAAAGGTTTATAACCTCTTCAACAATGAATGCCACAAGGCTTCTCGAACTTGAAAAGTTCGACCCAAGGCTGATCACAGGCTTTCTAACTGGCCATTGCCCCTTGAGATATCATCTCAAGAACATGGGCATGGCAGAAGATGATAAATGCAAATACTGTGACGCTACAACTGAGACTGCGGAACATATACTTTGTGAATGCAAGGTACTAATCCACATTAGGCTAAAGTACCTAGAACAGGCGGAATTAACGCCTGAAGACATAGGGAAATTAGCTCCCAGGAAAATCACAAGCTTTGCAAAAAGTCTTGGAATCCTGGGCAACAGCTAGTTGTATGGTTACTCACAAAAGATCTTTTAGGTCGAAGTAAAGAAAGGCCAACTCACGGCCAAGCGAACTCTTAAACAACCTATTTTGTTATTTTGTATTTTTACTCCATCTACATGCTTCTGAATCATTCATTCAACAATTAGTTTTAAACATCTATTGGAACGTAGTATTCAAGAGTTCTTGCGTTTGTGGACTAGCGCCCACAAGATAGTCTTTAGAGACTGGAAGTATTCAATGAATATATTTTATTATTTAAGGATAATTCAATGGTTCAATATGGTGAAACAATTAAATTTCACGCATTTGTGGAACACAGTTTGTACAATCCTCAGTTGCCCTGAAATATTAGCAATATCTTTTGTTTGTTCAAGTACCGAGTTCAGCTAATTTCAGTTTATTATAGTTGCTTGTGCTTGAACAAAACTGGTTGATAGATTTCTGGTAACTCTTCTTCTTATTGCTCTACAACTCGGAGTGGGTTATTGATTCTTTTACTATATTCTTCTCTCTTGCGATAGTTTCTTCTAATTCTCACTCACACAACTTTCAAGTCCTCCTATGTACCATGAATCCGCCTCTTCTTTAGCATACTTTTCATTTTATCTCGCTTCGCTTCTAATTTAATATTTTTTGCATCATTTGTCCCTCTCATTTTTTCGATGTACCTGCCATGTACCATGTACCTGTCTTCATTTAAGAATCTTGCTATATCCTCATTACTTGCATGTAATCTGATTTAACTTCTTATGATCTATGCTTCTTGTATTAGCTCTTAGATTTTTTAATAATTTTTCTCCCAAATTATCTTAGTAGCTGTCTACCAGTGCTGGATAGAGGCTTCACTTCAATGAGAAACTACCAGTCAAATCAGTGTTTCGTATATTTTTAGCTTATTAGAGAATACATTCAACATATTCTTTTCGTTTCATGTATATCTTCTTTTACGGTTAGAAAATTCCCTACTCTGTTTTTACACGCACCCAGTTTAGGATGGAATTTCAAGGATATTTCTTTTAGTGGCGTGTGTGAGTCGGACGAACATGTAAATATTTTGAGCCGGAACACGATTACCTCCCCCTCCCGTTTTCGAGGATGCTGAACACGATGGTGGTGTCAGAATTTCTCTTTGGGGTTGCGCAACCCCTCAAAACGGCCTAAAACCACCCACGAAAGGGGTAAAACGCGCTTCACTCGATTTCCCTGCAGAAAATAACCTTCCCCCCGTTTTCGAGGATGCTGAGCACGATGGTGGTGCTGGATATCGCGTTCAACCCCGACCAACCCCTCCACCGGCCAATACTCGCCCCAGAAAGGGGTGAATTTTTTTTTTTGTAATATCAGCGGGAAACACATTTATTTCCGTTTTCGAGGATGTATTAATATGCACCCATACACATGTATATATAGCATATATATTATACATATATATAAAAAAAATTCACCCGTTTCGGGGGCGAGTATTGGCCGGTGGAGGGGTTGGTCGGGGTCGAACGCGATATCCAGCACCACCATCGTGCTCAGCATCCTCGAAAACGGATAGAAATGCAATTTGCCTGATATTACGAAAAAAACAAAAATTCACCCCTTTCGGGGGCGAGTATTGGCCGGTGGAGGGGTTAGTTGGGGTCGAAGGCGATATCCAGCACCACCATCGTGCTCAGCATCCTCGAAAACGGGGGGAAGGTTATTTTCTGCAGGGAAATCGAGTGAAGCGCGTTTTACCCCTCTCGGGGTGGTTTTTGGCCGTTTTGAGGAGTAGTGCAACCCCAAAGAGAAATTCTGACACCGCCATCGTGTTCAGCATCCTCGAAAACGGGGGGGGGGGAAGGTAATCTTGTTCCGGCTCAAAATATTTACAATTTTTGAGTTTTTTTCCGACTCACACACGCTACTATTTTACTTTTTTATAAAGTTCTCTACTTTCGTTTCTGTTATAACTTTCAAAAATTTGCTCTACTTTCCTCTACATATCTTCTTTTTTTTCTACTCGATTTATCTTGATATCACGTTGTAGATACTTGTAGACGTATAGACGTTGTGAATCTCTAATACGGATGACAAACAATTATATTAATGCTCTGTAGGAAATTGCTGTAATTTTAACATTTAATTTTTTTTTTTTCAGAATCAAGATTTCTGATCTCTTGGTCCTCCAATCATCCAAACTGGTTGAATGCTAAACAAAAACAAAAACCACCAATAGGAGATCATATTCCCGTCCTTTAATTAATATGGGGTTAGTAGAATCATAAGAGTGCATTAAAAACAATTAAAGTTGTTTTGTGGTCTTCGCTTTATTAGAATGTGAAATTATAAAGTGTTTTGAAGACTTTAAAATTATTAAGTAATATCAATAATCGCATCAACATTTGGAATCGTTATGAAAAATCTTTATTATTAATTAATTAGTATTTTTTAGTTGGTTATTGGCAACATTCTGCAGACTAAAAACTTCTTGGAACTATGTGATATAAATGTTTCAGAAGTATTTATTTAACAACGCATTAGCAGTAAGTAATATAAACTATGTTTTTAGTAATTATAAAATTAAGTTAATATTTTGATAAATATTGTACATCAAAATTCTAATTTTAACATTTGAATTATGGCCGGGATACGGCCCTGGAAGACAGAAGGAGCCGCTCTTTATAACTTCTGTGTTTGTTTCTGTTTAGGTAAACCTCTTCATTCCTTTTGATTTTCCATCAGCAGCTTCATTTGCTGAATAGTTCCCTAGCCTTCAATACTAAACCAACGTTTCATTATCCAACTTACTTGTGATTGGTTGTATAAATTCTTCTCTTATCTCAGACTTATTTACATTCGCCAACATCTTGAATAATCAAGAAAAGCCTTGATTCCCTCGCTTTGGTCCTCAACTTTTACCGAAGTCTTTATTGTATGCCAATTCTTTGATCGGAACAGACAGGGTTTTAGTCCCCAGCAATTGGGGTTCTTATATTAATTAGATGCAGATAGGACAGTACAACAAGGCACGATTTGATGGACTCTAAGAATATATTACACTATTGCCAGATGAATTTAAAAGAAAAAAATATATATAAATAATTCTAAATATTTTATAAAACTCTTTTTTGATTATATTTATTTTCTGATGAAAACAAGGGAATAATCTCAGTACTCGTACTTTTGCCACATATGAAACAATAATATTAAAATAGCATACGTATGGTATGTGAGAATAATTATATAAATCAAGTTGGAATGATAGAATTAATATGCTGTTGAATACATTATTTTATGGGACAATAAAACTGTCTGCAAGAAGACTGAAAAATATGAAATGAAACTTAACTCAGTTTTCTAAAGGTCTACGAAGCTGTAAAAAGTCTACTGATATCTTCTAGCAATTTGAACTGGGTGTAATCAAACTCGTTTCTGAAATTAAAATATTAGAATATCTACGAGGATTTCAAATTGATAAAAAGTAGTAAGGTAGGGCTTTGTCTCCATACTCTATGCAGTCAAAGATGTAGCAGGTTTTTACAAAATCCATTTTGATTTTATTTCGTACTTTTCAGTAGGGGAAGTATTGTGAATGCGAAAATTTGATTTTGAGTTTTTGGCGAGTTCACACGTTTTCGAGTCCCCTGAGCCCATAATAGAGTGATGCATGGTGGTTAAAATATGTCTGTCTGTGATCTGTCTAAGATCTCGTCTAGGGCCCAAATTACTGAATCGGTTTTGCTGATCTAAAAGGTTATCACGATTTTGATTAAATAATGTAACATATACAGATTTATTCATAAAGAATCGGTAATATTTTACCTGCAGATTCTATAGCGGAAATTATTAATTTTTGTTGAATAACTGGGGGTCAAATATTAATACTTGAACGGAGTATAAAACAGTTATGACGGATTCTGTTAAACCAGGATAGCTTACGTAGCGCCCTCTATGTGATACACTAAAAATTATAGCTTATTCGATTTTCTCACGCCAAAAAACCTAATTGTACCTACTTTTATGCTAATACCGTGCGTGTAATTTCCCATTAGGCATGTACATTCACGTAGCGTGAGAGATATGACAACACAGCTTACACAGCGCAGTAAATTCGCCCGTCGTCGGCATCAGTTATTTCATTTCAGCCAGCTGGCATACGCGATGCTGTAATTCTTACTCCTTATGCCTAGCCCGCGACTACATGCACTGTATATGTGAAAAAATAACTGAAATATAACATTACTGAGTTACTTTTATAACTTTAACACCCTACATCTCAGTAAGTATTAATATTTGACCCCCCAGTTATACAGCAAGAAATTAATATTTTCCGCTATAGAATCTGCAGGTAAAATATTACCCATTCCTTATGAATCACCCTGTAGATATTAGAAATTAGTTAGTACAGTCATATTGTTGTATGAGATGGCATGATTGGTTCCCTTAAAATATGTAGACAAAGAGGCTGTGGATGTAGAGGTCAAGGATTAACGAGAACAAAAATAATAAAAATTATAAACGTAAATGCAAAAATGAAACGAGACATCTCTAAAAACTAAATTTTTAAAATATCATCAAGGTCGGTTGAAAAAATTGTCCGGCAGATTATTTATCCTATTCATGTATGATAAAGTTAGTCAGAATTGTTTATTACTGCTGTTTAATTTAATCAGATAGGTACAATCCGATAATAAATTCTAGTAGTGATTGAAAAAAGCGTACATAAATTTGTTTCGTGTTGAGTAGCCAAATTTTATATAAACTATATTTAATTGTAATTTTAAGGAAAAATGTTACCAAGATTTTTGAACTAAGCACACAAAAATATGAAGAAGAATATACAAGATAAACTCGACCTGCAATATACAGTATGTCTCTCAGGTTCGAACGACCATTACGTAGATTAGAAAATATATCAATTTGACTTTAAAATGTTTAATAAGGCTGTTACGAAACGATTGAAAGTTGGCGTTGGTAAATAAAAATACTAATTAATCAAGATAACTTCTATTAGACGTAAAATTTTACTTCAAAGGAACTTATGCAAAATAGCATAGTAAAATACTTTGTATTGTATAAGTGTATTGTAGTTTATTTATTGACTTTTACTATACATATTTATACTATATATAACATATATATATATATTTACACATACAGATAACTCCAAACACGCTTTTTTAAAAATTTTTCTTTATTTTGTATCTTTTTTCTCAAATTATAATTGGAAACTGACAATGATACATGTACGTACATGAATGAGTCTGTATAGACGATTTTTACAAAAAAAAATGAGAAGACCTCGGCAGACATGGTATATCACTTGAGGAAAGACATTAGGAAACTTATTTCTAATTACATACTACTTTTTACGTATCTTTAATTTTAGTTCTACTACATGACTCATTAAATAATTATATGTAATATTTTTTAATAATAAATTTATAGAATTGAAAGAACAAAGTATGAAGTTTGATTGGTAAATCACAAACAAAAGTTGTTTATTATTGTCTTCATTTTATTTGGGTTCTAATTTCATGTGTATCTTCTTGTGCATAATCACATTGCATTTTATAAAGGTATAATCATACCAGTGCACGGTTCAATATTAATCTACATATTTTGCTAATTAATTTTTTTAGCTGCAAAGGAGGAGGGTCTCTAAGGCCGGTTTTCGGCCTGATTTATTTTTGAATAAAAAACACTGCTTTTTTTATTATCATCTACTATCAGTATCGAATCGATTCCCCCCCAAACGAAACTTTCCCGCACTCACCTTCCCTATTTATACCACCCTAAACTCTTAAATAATCAGCATTCAGTTGATTTTTTTGCAGGTCATTGAAACATTTTAACATGACTGTTGCTGAATAAGGATATTTTTGATTTTGTACGTGTACAGGGGGTAAAAAGGGAGGGTGGGGGAAAGTTTCGTTTTGGGTGGAATCGATTAAATATTGTTAGTTGATACTAAAAAAATGTTTTTCGAATTTTTTCTTCAAGAAATAAATTAGGCCGAAAACCCGCCTTAGAGACCCTCCTCCTTTGAAGGCAGTGGCTCAATGCACTTAAAATATGCCTCCTATTTGATTTGTTCATATAAGTTGTTTTTTTCTCTAGAATTTCTTTTCGTTGTAGAAATTAAATATGTAAAGAAAATCATTCAATCTCCTATAACATTTTTCCCTGTCGTGCGATTTTGAAAACCAAAATGGAATTTGTTCGCTATTACCTCTAGTATTTGACTTATTAATTTTTTTAATTTTTTTCTAATAAACAAACTTGTGGGAGGGGAAAAACCTTTTGCATTATTTTTTCAAACGCGTTTTTGAGTACGAAGGAAAATTAAGGATTTTTTTAATCTTCATTAAAAAAAAATATTGCAATCCAAGCAGTAGGACGGGAGAAATGAGGCATAATGCGTTTGGGGGAATAAAGGATTAAGGCATTTTGACATTCTGCAATATAAATCTTTATTCCATCTTAATATTTTATGAATTTACCCTTTATCAAATATTAAACTGCCGAAACGGCAGTTTATAAATAAACTGCGCTATAACTATAAAAAGAGGTAAAATTGTGTCGTTTTTTTTTATCAGCTTAGAACAAGATCAGACCCAGTGGGTATTACTGACAACATCATTTTACACATATAAACACGAAATACGACATTTTTTAGTGGTCACAGATATTCTCATTTAAAAAAAAATGTAAAATTTAATTTTTTTTTAATTATGTTTTGTTGTACATCTATTGCCATATCTGAAAAATGAATTGAGCTATCGATGTGAACTTTTTTTTGTTATAAAACACACACTTAAGCGCTTCTTTCTATACATAGGATTGCTAATAAAAAAAAATGTGAACATGCCAAAAACGTAGATGACCCTGAAAGTTTAGAGAATACGCCATGAAATTTTCACTAAGCGAGGAACTTTTTTGTTTTTGAAAATTTTGTGTAACATGCTATGAAGAAAATGAAGTCAATAGACTAAAAAAGTTTTTAGAAAAAAAATATTTTCATTATTAGCAATAGTTACGAATTTTTTAGTATGAAGGAATTGTCGAAGCGTACGCGCGCGGCACTTAAGAATAATAGTGATTATGTATTGTGTGTAACGGAACTTTTCATTATTATTTTTTTATCGTTTAGGACTGTTTTGTCACGTTTTAGGATCTGAAAGGATAACTTATTTTTTCCAGTGACGCATTAAGGACTAAAGTTGAAGGCAAAAAGGAAGTAAAAATCTTAAATAGAGTATCTGGGATAAAAATGCATTGCATTGGGATCTCGGAAACGGTAAAAAATAATATTATAGTAAATGGAAAAAAAAGTTACGCAACTAGGGGGCTAATAAAATTCCATAAATAGAAGTTTAGGAAAAGTAATAATTTTGGAGTGGTTTGATAAAAAGTAAACTATCGAGTTTTCCTTTTTTTTGCGTTATTATTGGAGCTAAATAGAAAAGACAGTTTCTTAAAGCACTTTTTTTTGAACGTGGCAATCTTAATATTTGTATCCGACATCTCCTGTGTCAGAGTCCCTATCCGAAACTCCCATGCATTGCATTTTTACCCTAGATCCACACAATAATTGAGTAAACGTGTTATTTTCGCCTAAATTAGGTAACAAAAAAGACAAAAATATCCTAAATTAAGTCTCTTTTAATTTCCGCATTCCTAATTATAGAAACCCCGTTTCCATGGCTTGTGCACAAGTTTATCGTTCTCCTCTATTACTATGCCACATAAAATCCACTCCATTTTACAATGAAACAGATTGCTTTTTTATCTTAAATATTTTTTTAGCAGTAATCCACGCACAATTCGCACAATGGCCATACGTTCTACAATATAATACAAGTGGTAATAAGGGAAAGAATATCGTTACACATTTTACTTCCACCTTCAGTGTAAGTATAGTATCGACAAAAATGTTTTTGAACATTTTTATTGTCCAAATAGGCTTAAAATGTCATGAAACGTTGAGATTTTAAGTTTGAGCAAAAAAAAATTCTGTCTGTCGGTCTCTCTGTAACACGATTACTCCGGAACCGTTTAAGATATTGACTTGAAATTGGTACACGTACCTATGTATTTTAACGAGATCTGGAACTAGATTATTCCGTTAAAGAGTTGGGGGCTAAATGGGGGTAAATATGCAAATCCAGCAAGTAAGAGTCCATAAAATTGGTATTTAGTATATATAAGAGAAGCTAAGGTCTCAAAATTTTTTTGGCATTAACTAACCCCCATTACCAACTCCCACCCCCATTATTGGTGGCGAAAAAATAAAATTGTCATTTAGTGTGTGTACAAGAACCAAAGGCCTCAATTTTTTTTTTGCTTTATCCCTCAGCCCCACTACCGATGTGGCATATCGTTTTATAGGTATTTGGGGTAAATGATTTCAAATATTTCCACATTCAATTTTTTTTCGTTGTGAGAGACTTGGATAGAAGATCTAGATGTGGAAGTAGTGATTACCTTGGGCAGCGGTTTTATAATTTGACCTTCGACGAAAACGAATAACGTTGATCGTACACCGCCTTGAGACTAATTGGTTTTAGTGGACGCGGGCGTATTAATAAATACTCAATTTCTGCAATTCGCGCGCTCCAAAAAAATCACTGTACCTAAACTATCAAAGACACAATAAGAATTATGCTATCAAAAACTTGTTTGGTATTTTGGTTTTATTTTCTTCGCAGCATGTTATACAAAATTTTCAAAAACAAAAAAGTTTGTAGCTTAGTGAAAATTTGACTGCGTATTTTCTGAACTTTCAAGGTTATCTAAGTTTTTAACATGCTTAAAAATGTTTTAATTAACAATACTATACACAGATAGAAGCGCTTAAGTGTGTGTTTTATAACAAAAAAAAGTTCATGTGGATATCTCCATTCGTTTTTGAGATATGGCATTAGATGTTCAAAAAAACATGATTAAAAAAAAAAAAATCACACCTTTTTAAAAAGAACAATGTCCGTGACCACTAAAAAATGTCGTATTTCATGATTTCTAATGAACATCGACCTACTTAACGAAATGGTATATGTCTCAGTTTGTTCTAAGATTAAAAAAAAACTCGAGAAGGAAGCGACTTTTCCCCTGTTTTTTACTCCACTAAACGTACACATTGCACAAACCTTAGATTGTGACGAGTACTTTAACAACTAAGTTGGCGTTATAACATTGAAAATGCCTAAGACAAACATAATTTGTTTCTTAACAAAATTGATCGGTAAATAAAAAAAGTTATTAATCATTTGAAATTAAAAAAAATATATATATTTTCTGATTCTTCTAGTTTTGTAATTGAATATAAATTTTGTTAAATGCTATTTCCTATAATTTATTTATATATTTAATTATTAGACGTAAAATTTTACTTCAAAGGAACTTATGCAAAATAGCATAGTAAAATACTTTGTATTGTATAAGTGTATTGTAGTTTATTTATTGACTTTTACTATACATATTTATACTATATATAACATATATATATATATTTACACATACAGATAACTCCAAACACGCTTTTTTAAAAATTTTTCTTTATTTTGTATCTTTTTTCTCAAATTATAATTGGAAACTGACAATGATACATGTACGTACATGAATGAGTCTGTATAGACGATTTTTACAAAAAAAAATGAGAAGACCTCGGCAGACATGGTATATCACTTGAGGAAAGACATTAGGAAACTTATTTCTAATTACATACTACTTTTTACGTATCTTTAATTTTAGTTCTACTACATGACTCATTAAATAATTATATGTAATATTTTTTAATAATAAATTTATAGAATTGAAAGAACAAAGTATGAAGTTTGATTGGTAAATCACAAACAAAAGTTGTTTATTATTGTCTTCATTTTATTTGGGTTCTAATTTCATGTGTATCTTCTTGTGCATAATCACATTGCATTTTATAAAGGTATAATCATACCAGTGCACGGTTCAATATTAATCTACATATTTTGCTAATTAATTTTTTTAGCTGCAAAGGAGGAGGGTCTCTAAGGCCGGTTTTCGGCCTGATTTATTTTTGAATAAAAAACACTGCTTTTTTTATTATCATCTACTATCAGTATCGAATCGATTCCCCCCCAAACGAAACTTTCCCGCACTCACCTTCCCTATTTATACCACCCTAAACTCTTAAATAATCAGCATTCAGTTGATTTTTTTGCAGGTCATTGAAACATTTTAACATGACTGTTGCTGAATAAGGATATTTTTGATTTTGTACGTGTACAGGGGGTAAAAAGGGAGGGTGGGGGAAAGTTTCGTTTTGGGTGGAATCGATTAAATATTGTTAGTTGATACTAAAAAAATGTTTTTCGAATTTTTTCTTCAAGAAATAAATTAGGCCGAAAACCCGCCTTAGAGACCCTCCTCCTTTGAAGGCAGTGGCTCAATGCACTTAAAATATGCCTCCTATTTGATTTGTTCATATAAGTTGTTTTTTTCTCTAGAATTTCTTTTCGTTGTAGAAATTAAATATGTAAAGAAAATCATTCAATCTCCTATAACATTTTTCCCTGTCGTGCGATTTTGAAAACCAAAATGGAATTTGTTCGCTATTACCTCTAGTATTTGACTTATTAATTTTTTTAATTTTTTTCTAATAAACAAACTTGTGGGAGGGGAAAAACCTTTTGCATTATTTTTTCAAACGCGTTTTTGAGTACGAAGGAAAATTAAGGATTTTTTTAATCTTCATTAAAAAAAAATATTGCAATCCAAGCAGTAGGACGGGAGAAATGAGGCATAATGCGTTTGGGGGAATAAAGGATTAAGGCATTTTGACATTCTGCAATATAAATCTTTATTCCATCTTAATATTTTATGAATTTACCCTTTATCAAATATTAAACTGCCGAAACGGCAGTTTATAAATAAACTGCGCTATAACTATAAAAAGAGGTAAAATTGTGTCGTTTTTTTTTATCAGCTTAGAACAAGATCAGACCCAGTGGGTATTACTGACAACATCATTTTACACATATAAACACGAAATACGACATTTTTTAGTGGTCACAGATATTCTCATTTAAAAAAAAATGTAAAATTTAATTTTTTTTTAATTATGTTTTGTTGTACATCTATTGCCATATCTGAAAAATGAATTGAGCTATCGATGTGAACTTTTTTTTGTTATAAAACACACACTTAAGCGCTTCTTTCTATACATAGGATTGCTAATAAAAAAAAATGTGAACATGCCAAAAACGTAGATGACCCTGAAAGTTTAGAGAATACGCCATGAAATTTTCACTAAGCGAGGAACTTTTTTGTTTTTGAAAATTTTGTGTAACATGCTATGAAGAAAATGAAGTCAATAGACTAAAAAAGTTTTTAGAAAAAAAATATTTTCATTATTAGCAATAGTTACGAATTTTTTAGTATGAAGGAATTGTCGAAGCGTACGCGCGCGGCACTTAAGAATAATAGTGATTATGTATTGTGTGTAACGGAACTTTTCATTATTATTTTTTTATCGTTTAGGACTGTTTTGTCACGTTTTAGGATCTGAAAGGATAACTTATTTTTTCCAGTGACGCATTAAGGACTAAAGTTGAAGGCAAAAAGGAAGTAAAAATCTTAAATAGAGTATCTGGGATAAAAATGCATTGCATTGGGATCTCGGAAACGGTAAAAAATAATATTATAGTAAATGGAAAAAAAAGTTACGCAACTAGGGGGCTAATAAAATTCCATAAATAGAAGTTTAGGAAAAGTAATAATTTTGGAGTGGTTTGATAAAAAGTAAACTATCGAGTTTTCCTTTTTTTTGCGTTATTATTGGAGCTAAATAGAAAAGACAGTTTCTTAAAGCACTTTTTTTTGAACGTGGCAATCTTAATATTTGTATCCGACATCTCCTGTGTCAGAGTCCCTATCCGAAACTCCCATGCATTGCATTTTTACCCTAGATCCACACAATAATTGAGTAAACGTGTTATTTTCGCCTAAATTAGGTAACAAAAAAGACAAAAATATCCTAAATTAAGTCTCTTTTAATTTCCGCATTCCTAATTATAGAAACCCCGTTTCCATGGCTTGTGCACAAGTTTATCGTTCTCCTCTATTACTATGCCACATAAAATCCACTCCATTTTACAATGAAACAGATTGCTTTTTTATCTTAAATATTTTTTTAGCAGTAATCCACGCACAATTCGCACAATGGCCATACGTTCTACAATATAATACAAGTGGTAATAAGGGAAAGAATATCGTTACACATTTTACTTCCACCTTCAGTGTAAGTATAGTATCGACAAAAATGTTTTTGAACATTTTTATTGTCCAAATAGGCTTAAAATGTCATGAAACGTTGAGATTTTAAGTTTGAGCAAAAAAAAATTCTGTCTGTCGGTCTCTCTGTAACACGATTACTCCGGAACCGTTTAAGATATTGACTTGAAATTGGTACACGTACCTATGTATTTTAACGAGATCTGGAACTAGATTATTCCGTTAAAGAGTTGGGGGCTAAATGGGGGTAAATATGCAAATCCAGCAAGTAAGAGTCCATAAAATTGGTATTTAGTATATATAAGAGAAGCTAAGGTCTCAAAATTTTTTTGGCATTAACTAACCCCCATTACCAACTCCCACCCCCATTATTGGTGGCGAAAAAATAAAATTGTCATTTAGTGTGTGTACAAGAACCAAAGGCCTCAATTTTTTTTTTGCTTTATCCCTCAGCCCCACTACCGATGTGGCATATCGTTTTATAGGTATTTGGGGTAAATGATTTCAAATATTTCCACATTCAATTTTTTTTCGTTGTGAGAGACTTGGATAGAAGATCTAGATGTGGAAGTAGTGATTACCTTGGGCAGCGGTTTTATAATTTGACCTTCGACGAAAACGAATAACGTTGATCGTACACCGCCTTGAGACTAATTGGTTTTAGTGGACGCGGGCGTATTAATAAATACTCAATTTCTGCAATTCGCGCGCTCCAAAAAAATCACTGTACCTAAACTATCAAAGACACAATAAGAATTATGCTATCAAAAACTTGTTTGGTATTTTGGTTTTATTTTCTTCGCAGCATGTTATACAAAATTTTCAAAAACAAAAAAGTTTGTAGCTTAGTGAAAATTTGACTGCGTATTTTCTGAACTTTCAAGGTTATCTAAGTTTTTAACATGCTTAAAAATGTTTTAATTAACAATACTATACACAGATAGAAGCGCTTAAGTGTGTGTTTTATAACAAAAAAAAGTTCATGTGGATATCTCCATTCGTTTTTGAGATATGGCATTAGATGTTCAAAAAAACATGATTAAAAAAAAAAAAATCACACCTTTTTAAAAAGAACAATGTCCGTGACCACTAAAAAATGTCGTATTTCATGATTTCTAATGAACATCGACCTACTTAACGAAATGGTATATGTCTCAGTTTGTTCTAAGATTAAAAAAAAACTCGAGAAGGAAGCGACTTTTCCCCTGTTTTTTACTCCACTAAACGTACACATTGCACAAACCTTAGATTGTGACGAGTACTTTAACAACTAAGTTGGCGTTATAACATTGAAAATGCCTAAGACAAACATAATTTGTTTCTTAACAAAATTGATCGGTAAATAAAAAAAGTTATTAATCATTTGAAATTAAAAAAAATATATATATTTTCTGATTCTTCTAGTTTTGTAATTGAATATAAATTTTGTTAAATGCTATTTCCTATAATTTATTTATATATTTAATTATTAGACGTAAAATTTTACTTCAAAGGAACTTATGCAAAATAGCATAGTAAAATACTTTGTATTGTATAAGTGTATTGTAGTTTATTTATTGACTTTTACTATACATATTTATACTATATATAACATATATATATATATTTACACATACAGATAACTCCAAACACGCTTTTTTAAAAATTTTTCTTTATTTTGTATCTTTTTTCTCAAATTATAATTGGAAACTGACAATGATACATGTACGTACATGAATGAGTCTGTATAGACGATTTTTACAAAAAAAAATGAGAAGACCTCGGCAGACATGGTATATCACTTGAGGAAAGACATTAGGAAACTTATTTCTAATTACATACTACTTTTTACGTATCTTTAATTTTAGTTCTACTACATGACTCATTAAATAATTATATGTAATATTTTTTAATAATAAATTTATAGAATTGAAAGAACAAAGTATGAAGTTTGATTGGTAAATCACAAACAAAAGTTGTTTATTATTGTCTTCATTTTATTTGGGTTCTAATTTCATGTGTATCTTCTTGTGCATAATCACATTGCATTTTATAAAGGTATAATCATACCAGTGCACGGTTCAATATTAATCTACATATTTTGCTAATTAATTTTTTTAGCTGCAAAGGAGGAGGGTCTCTAAGGCCGGTTTTCGGCCTGATTTATTTTTGAATAAAAAACACTGCTTTTTTTATTATCATCTACTATCAGTATCGAATCGATTCCCCCCCAAACGAAACTTTCCCGCACTCACCTTCCCTATTTATACCACCCTAAACTCTTAAATAATCAGCATTCAGTTGATTTTTTTGCAGGTCATTGAAACATTTTAACATGACTGTTGCTGAATAAGGATATTTTTGATTTTGTACGTGTACAGGGGGTAAAAAGGGAGGGTGGGGGAAAGTTTCGTTTTGGGTGGAATCGATTAAATATTGTTAGTTGATACTAAAAAAATGTTTTTCGAATTTTTTCTTCAAGAAATAAATTAGGCCGAAAACCCGCCTTAGAGACCCTCCTCCTTTGAAGGCAGTGGCTCAATGCACTTAAAATATGCCTCCTATTTGATTTGTTCATATAAGTTGTTTTTTTCTCTAGAATTTCTTTTCGTTGTAGAAATTAAATATGTAAAGAAAATCATTCAATCTCCTATAACATTTTTCCCTGTCGTGCGATTTTGAAAACCAAAATGGAATTTGTTCGCTATTACCTCTAGTATTTGACTTATTAATTTTTTTAATTTTTTTCTAATAAACAAACTTGTGGGAGGGGAAAAACCTTTTGCATTATTTTTTCAAACGCGTTTTTGAGTACGAAGGAAAATTAAGGATTTTTTTAATCTTCATTAAAAAAAAATATTGCAATCCAAGCAGTAGGACGGGAGAAATGAGGCATAATGCGTTTGGGGGAATAAAGGATTAAGGCATTTTGACATTCTGCAATATAAATCTTTATTCCATCTTAATATTTTATGAATTTACCCTTTATCAAATATTAAACTGCCGAAACGGCAGTTTATAAATAAACTGCGCTATAACTATAAAAAGAGGTAAAATTGTGTCGTTTTTTTTTATCAGCTTAGAACAAGATCAGACCCAGTGGGTATTACTGACAACATCATTTTACACATATAAACACGAAATACGACATTTTTTAGTGGTCACAGATATTCTCATTTAAAAAAAAATGTAAAATTTAATTTTTTTTTAATTATGTTTTGTTGTACATCTATTGCCATATCTGAAAAATGAATTGAGCTATCGATGTGAACTTTTTTTTGTTATAAAACACACACTTAAGCGCTTCTTTCTATACATAGGATTGCTAATAAAAAAAAATGTGAACATGCCAAAAACGTAGATGACCCTGAAAGTTTAGAGAATACGCCATGAAATTTTCACTAAGCGAGGAACTTTTTTGTTTTTGAAAATTTTGTGTAACATGCTATGAAGAAAATGAAGTCAATAGACTAAAAAAGTTTTTAGAAAAAAAATATTTTCATTATTAGCAATAGTTACGAATTTTTTAGTATGAAGGAATTGTCGAAGCGTACGCGCGCGGCACTTAAGAATAATAGTGATTATGTATTGTGTGTAACGGAACTTTTCATTATTATTTTTTTATCGTTTAGGACTGTTTTGTCACGTTTTAGGATCTGAAAGGATAACTTATTTTTTCCAGTGACGCATTAAGGACTAAAGTTGAAGGCAAAAAGGAAGTAAAAATCTTAAATAGAGTATCTGGGATAAAAATGCATTGCATTGGGATCTCGGAAACGGTAAAAAATAATATTATAGTAAATGGAAAAAAAAGTTACGCAACTAGGGGGCTAATAAAATTCCATAAATAGAAGTTTAGGAAAAGTAATAATTTTGGAGTGGTTTGATAAAAAGTAAACTATCGAGTTTTCCTTTTTTTTGCGTTATTATTGGAGCTAAATAGAAAAGACAGTTTCTTAAAGCACTTTTTTTTGAACGTGGCAATCTTAATATTTGTATCCGACATCTCCTGTGTCAGAGTCCCTATCCGAAACTCCCATGCATTGCATTTTTACCCTAGATCCACACAATAATTGAGTAAACGTGTTATTTTCGCCTAAATTAGGTAACAAAAAAGACAAAAATATCCTAAATTAAGTCTCTTTTAATTTCCGCATTCCTAATTATAGAAACCCCGTTTCCATGGCTTGTGCACAAGTTTATCGTTCTCCTCTATTACTATGCCACATAAAATCCACTCCATTTTACAATGAAACAGATTGCTTTTTTATCTTAAATATTTTTTTAGCAGTAATCCACGCACAATTCGCACAATGGCCATACGTTCTACAATATAATACAAGTGGTAATAAGGGAAAGAATATCGTTACACATTTTACTTCCACATTCAGTGTAAGTATAGTATCGACAAAAATGTTTTTGAACATTTTTATTGTCCAAATAGGCTTAAAATGTCATGAAACGTTGAGATTTTAAGTTTGAGCAAAAAAAAATTCTGTCTGTCGGTCTCTCTGTAACACGATTACTCCGGAACCGTTTAAGATATTGACTTGAAATTGGTACACGTACCTATGTATTTTAACGAGATCTGGAACTAGATTATTCCGTTAAAGAGTTGGGGGCTAAATGGGGGTAAATATGCAAATCCAGCAAGTAAGAGTCCATAAAATTGGTATTTAGTATATATAAGAGAAGCTAAGGTCTCAAAATTTTTTTGGCATTAACTAACCCCCATTACCAACTCCCACCCCCATTATTGGTGGCGAAAAAATAAAATTGTCATTTAGTGTGTGTACAAGAACCAAAGGCCTCAATTTTTTTTTTGCTTTATCCCTCAGCCCCACTACCGATGTGGCATATCGTTTTATAGGTATTTGGGGTAAATGATTTCAAATATTTCCACATTCAATTTTTTTTCGTTGTGAGAGACTTGGATAGAAGATCTAGATGTGGAAGTAGTGATTACCTTGGGCAGCGGTTTTATAATTTGACCTTCGACGAAAACGAATAACGTTGATCGTACACCGCCTTGAGACTAATTGGTTTTAGTGGACGCGGGCGTATTAATAAATACTCAATTTCTGCAATTCGCGCGCTCCAAAAAAATCACTGTACCTAAACTATCAAAGACACAATAAGAATTATGCTATCAAAAACTTGTTTGGTATTTTGGTTTTATTTTCTTCGCAGCATGTTATACAAAATTTTCAAAAACAAAAAAGTTTGTAGCTTAGTGAAAATTTGACTGCGTATTTTCTGAACTTTCAAGGTTATCTAAGTTTTTAACATGCTTAAAAATGTTTTAATTAACAATACTATACACAGATAGAAGCGCTTAAGTGTGTGTTTTATAACAAAAAAAAGTTCATGTGGATATCTCCATTCGTTTTTGAGATATGGCATTAGATGTTCAAAAAAACATGATTAAAAAAAAAAAAATCACACCTTTTTAAAAAGAACAATGTCCGTGACCACTAAAAAATGTCGTATTTCATGATTTCTAATGAACATCGACCTACTTAACGAAATGGTATATGTCTCAGTTTGTTCTAAGATTAAAAAAAAACTCGAGAAGGAAGCGACTTTTCCCCTGTTTTTTACTCCACTAAACGTACACATTGCACAAACCTTAGATTGTGACGAGTACTTTAACAACTAAGTTGGCGTTATAACATTGAAAATGCCTAAGACAAACATAATTTGTTTCTTAACAAAATTGATCGGTAAATAAAAAAAGTTATTAATCATTTGAAATTAAAAAAAATATATATATTTTCTGATTCTTCTAGTTTTGTAATTGAATATAAATTTTGTTAAATGCTATTTCCTATAATTTATTTATATATTTAATTAATATACATTTCATAACAAATTAAAATTGAAATGTAGACATGATTTTCAAATAGTGGCATTATATTAGCAATATTATTATTTTCGGAAATAGGGTATAGGTGTAATGGGTAGAATTTTAGCTTGAAATTTAAGTTTGAAACCCAAGCAGGTTATTTTACCTGTAGTTGCTTCTTTTTACTTTTTTTTATACTGACAAGTGGTTTATGAACCAAATCGCCAATACAAGATTAAAATTAAAATGCACAAAAACTGCAAAAAGTATTCTAAAGAATATGCAATAATTATATAAAAAGTTAAACAAATTAGCGAAGAGCATGATTTTTACTCTAGTTTGTTTATTTGAAAAAAATTAAAAAAAGAACCAGTCAGATACTAAAGTAATAACGAACAAATTCCATTTTGGTCTTTCAAAATCGCACGACAGTGAAAAAAGTTATAGGATTTTGAATGATTTGCCTTTCCCTCCGTCCCCCCCCTCTCCTAATTGACCCACCACCCTTATTCTCCGGCTCCATCAATTCTTATCTATTTCACTTACCTCAAAAAAATCTCATACATATAACTTCCTTTTTCGTAAACAAATCATGGAATTACCCTTTTGTATATTACTGTTACGGCAAAAAACAGCGTATTTCCAAAAAAATGTTCACGAAAAGTTATCGTCTGATTTGAAAAAATTATGCGGATAACAAAATTATCGCAGAAAAACGTGTTTTTGGGGATTCCTTCGCAACTCCGTGCGATTAAGCTGAACTAACTTGATAACGTGATAAAAGAGAACGTTTGTAATCATATTATTAACATAACTACGATTTTTCGTTGAATATATTCCATACTTTTGAAACTCACTAATCTCTACTACTCATATTTAGTTCCCCCGTAACTAAATAAATGGCCTGATTCTTATTACGAACCTCAAGACAAAAATATTAAATTCTCTTCAAAGCTCACGTGGAAAACCTGTTGAACAATCAGAATGTGTGAGATAAATTCATTGTCACGCTTGATTTGCCCACAATCAGAATCCCGGACAGGAATAAATCAGAACAAAGACATCTTTATTACAATAAAAGGGTCATCCCTGAGCTCTAAGGTGCTCACCTGTGTTCATATTTTGGGGGTCAGTGAGGTCGGGTCTAAGATACCACGTTCACAATGCACGGTTTGGACGCGTTTCGTACACAGATGGGTACACAATGAGCTCGGCGATTGTTGATGGAATAATGGAGCAGTCTGAATAAATATCGAGGGGTTGAATATAAAAATGCATCCCTATGAGGTATTGTTCTCTTTGTAGAGTACCGCATCTGAGTAAAAGCCAGTGTCTTTGGTTTGTTTGCAGATAATGTGATGGGATTTTAAACATTACTAAATAAACTGGGGCAACAATGGAGAAATTAGTTTGGTTGAAGTGAGCTCGCATTAAGTAGATTTTCTATAAATCTAATAATTAAATAAAATAATATATGTGCCAAAGTGTTATGTTATATTAATTTATCGTATCATTGGAAATTAAGGTTCCTTTAAGTTAAACCTTCATTGATGATTATTAATATCATAACATTACAACAACTTCATAATAACTTAGTAGCACATAATACGTTACAATATATAATGCGTTAGTTACCATATCATAATACCCTAGATACAAATTTTATTTTATAGCTATTAATTATGAACATTGACGTGAATATTTTGACAGTTTTCAAATTTGATAGGTACACTTGATACACCATTATTGTCCAAAATGATGGGCATGTCCACTGAATCTTGCCTAGCAACATTCTTTTTCAGTTCGATAGTCTTAATACATGATACAGTGTTTACAGAAACGTCTCCAACTTGAATTTTTCGCGCAATGGAAACCTTCTTACTCAAGTTATCTTCCAAATACCCTCTTGCAACATTGCTCGATTCCCAACCACCAAGTTCTTGTAAATCTAATATGTCTCCACCAGCATTAACAAGAAAAGTTGCTGAAGATATTCTAATACAATGACCAGTATACATAGTTGGATTTTCAAGTTTGAGATACATAGCAATTTTCTCAGGTATTTTAGAAAAGAAATGGATACCACAAGGCTGAACGGAGCCTTTTCCGTTTCTATATGATACGAACAATTTTCTATGCGGAGTATGAGTTGGACGTAATGCTAGGTATATATTTTTTAAATAAAGTCACAGGATTAACATTAACATCTCCGTCAGATATCACCGCAAAAAACCTTTTCTTGTGGGTTTTTGAGTCAGGAATTGTGATTACTACTTGCTCTTTAGAGTTTCAACATTTTCCATGGACATTTTTGTTAATTAATTGGTTCTACAAGCTCCGCCAATTCCAACTAGCTCAGTCAATAAAGGAGGTGTAGAGCAGGGACCTAAGCGATTTCTTCAGAAAGTTGTTCAGGGTTCTCAGGGAGTAAACATACTAAAAGTCCTGACATCTAGGAGGTGAGGGGGGGAAAGAATGTCCCACTTTTTGTTTTTTCGCTTATATCTCGAAAATGGTGCGTCGTAGGGAAAAATTTTCTTATACCGAATGTAAGCTCATGAAATTCTTGACAACTTTTACTTTATATATTTTTTTCGAATTCGCAACCGTTTTCGAGCTACACGCTCCGGAAAAGTAAAAATTTTCGAAAAACAGATTTTTACCTGAAAAATAGAAAATTGTATTTTAAAGATGATAAAAATAGTCACATATAAGGTAAGTAATTTTATTAATTTAATTTTATACACAGATCATATAAGCTTAACGAAGATACCTCTATTTATAGTGCCGAGGCTATGGCTATCCTCAAAGCCTTAGAATACGTCGTCAGAAATGAACATGAACATTACACTATTTTATCTGATTCACTGTAGGTTCTTCAAAGTATTTCTACCAGTCAAGACATTAACTACACTATTCATACGCGTATTGCTGAAATTAAAATGTTAGTAAATAAATTAAAAGAAAGAGGAAGGTTAATCAAATTTGTGTGAGTTAAAGCTCATACAGGCTTAGAACATAATGAAGAAATAGACATCATAACAAAAAAGTATTAACGATGGAGAAATTTTGAACAGTGAACTACACGTCCAAGAGTGTATAAGTATATTGAAAAAAAAAGTAAAAATGCGTGCGCAACCTTATGGAAAGAATATAGTATAACAAATTCTACTCGCTACACAACCATTCAGCCAGATATTCCTACTTGTTATTGGCATAAAGATTTAAAATACTCAAGAAGAGAAGTAACTACAATGAACAGACTATAATTTGGTCAGGGGTGCTCCCTGGCGCACCTCAAGAAGATAGGAGTTGTGGACACAGACTTGTGCGATACTTGCAATGTCACTGCAGATTTGGATCATATATTTTTTGACTGCTTAAGTAGAAAGCGATGTATTCCATAAAAAATAAAATAGTCTGAATATTTACCTTCCTAATAATATCTGTCATTTATTAGCTCTAAATAAAAAAATATTTATGACGTAATACTCGAATTGCTCAAAGACATTAAAATCGACATTTAGAATAGGCTAGATATTCCTTTGTTTTTTCCTATTGTTATATATTCCTTTTCTTCACGTTTTCATCCTTTTTGGTCGTGAGGGTCCTGACAAGGGTTCCTCGTCCATGGCATCCTCATCCTCAGTGGTGGGTGGTTCTTGCTGAAGGGGCTCTACGTCGTCTTCATCGTCGTCCTCGTCGTAAACAGGCACTCCGTTGAGGCATTTCCCTTGACAGTGGAGGCACGCCGTAGAACAGTTCAGCATTGCTTTACGGCATTCATATTTGCCACTACCACAATCCTTGGTGCAGCGGCAAAATATTGTTTTCAGTAGGACCTCCGGTGCTGGTGGATCTTCTGTTGTAATTAGCACCAGGGTGTCTCCTACATATTTCCACCCCCACATGTTGGGACAACTGCAACCTTTTCATCGTGAATTTTTATCGATGAGCTGACAGAGGAAAGAGTGAATGCACGATCTTTGCAGGACAACATGATGTCTGAGAATGGCAAGTCCACTATCTTATTCATTGCCTCTTTACCAACCCGAACAGCATCATAGCAATTTATTGTGGCTTCTCCCACCACCCCATTCGTAATTGACATAATGTCACTGGTTTCTGGGAAGGGAGGATGAGCAAAATAACTACGATGGTGGCCACATCGGGTGTATTTACCCTAGCTGTGGCGTAAATTTGAGGTAAAAATCTGTTTTTCGAAAATGTTTACCTTTCCGGAGCGTCTAGCTCGAAAACGGTTGCGAATTCGAAGAAAGTATATAAAATGAAAGTTGTAGAGAATTTCATGAGCTTTCATTTGGTGTAAGCAAAATTTTTCCCTACGACGCGACGCACCATTTTCGAGATATAAGCGAAAAAACCAAAAGTGGGACATTCTTTCACCACCCCTTTCACCACCACCCCACCCCTCCGGCTCACCACCTAGGCGTCAGGACTTTTAGTATGTTCACTCCTTAAGTACCCTGAACAACTTTCTAAAGGAATCGCTTAGGTCCCTGCTCACGCACTCTACACCACCCTTTGAGCTATTCGTTGACTGGACTCAACTAAAAAAGCTACTTTCATCATTAAAAATGTCTCGTCTGGGGCAGTATAAACAAATTCACTAACCTGCTCTTTCGTGAATACTTTCGATTTTTTAGCTCTATATCCCACATTTTTTTCTTAATGAATCGTTTCAAAGCGCCATACTTGTCGATTTCCACTCGTTCCTTCAACTCCAAACAAGCTCGTAACATAGAATATTTAAGCCACAAAGATAACGGGGAGTACTGATTTGAGAGTTTCACAAAATAAGCAAGTATTATCGTTTCTCCAGCACCTTGAACCTGTTCTCTATCTCGCCACTCACAAAACTAAAAATATTCTTTTTCGTAATGGATTTCTGATTTATCCGGAAGCAAATCTAATCTTACAGTGTTAGCAGCAGCAAGTATATTTTCAGGAATATCAATATCTTGCATGATTTCGCCAAAGTTTGTCGTAATTAAGACTATCTTGATTTTTATGGCACGCTAAAATGACGACCAAAGATGTTGATTTTTTCATGTCATCGTTGTCAATGATATTATGTGATTTAAACCATCTTGGACGTTGCCGGGCGACGAGGCGATTATTATAAATCACATAATAATCTCGTTACATTAATAGCTATAATTTTGTTGCACTCATACGTTCGTCTCTCCAGTAGCCATAGCTGATCTAATTTTGTAATTGCACAAACTGTGCATGAAGTATAAGAGTTACATTATTTATATTCTTGAAATATTATTAACAGACGTTTGGATTTTTTAATTTCCCATATATTAGGAGTAGTATAACAGGGAATGTCTTGTGTCGTACAAAAATTTAATTTGGAGTTTTTATCGAATTTACACGGTTCAAGTCTCCTGAACCCTGAAGAGTGATTTTTAAATCTCATCTCTCTGTAGTCTGTGATCGCACTTAAAGCCCAAACCACTGGATTGATTTTGCTCAAATTTTACACCCCTGTTAAAGACGGTCACACCTTGAGGGGCAGAATAAAATGTGGGTGAAATGGCCCATCAAAAATCGGCGAAAAGCGGCTCTAATAATTTTTATCAAGTTTAACACATACAGAATCGGAAAGTGTTGGTTTTGGTATGGCAATAAGAGCAAGCGAGGGCGAGGGAAGCAATGATGTACATGATGGGGCGTGTCACTCTTTGCCTCTGCTAGAGTACTGGTAGGCGCCTTTATTGTGGGCAGTCGGTTAAGTCGTTGAAACTATGCAATACCAAACACAACACTTTCCGAATCTGTATATACTCCCTTAGTATACTGTCCTCCTAAGACAAGAGGTCCTATCTCCAAAATTAATGTTTCGAGATATTAAGGATTTTATAGGTTTAATCACACGAATCTTTAATATTTAGAATAAATTTCTGAAACTAAAACTGAATTTTGTATTAAGGCGTAGAGATTAAATCATACAATAATTATTTCAATCACATCATAGTTTGGGGAAAGTATTTGATATCTTGATATTTTGTAATGTGCACAACATTATGGCAAAAAAAAACATTTTTAATTTTAATAATCAAAATTAAAATGTCTTATAAATATTCTTTTTTTTTTTTATTTCACCTTGAACATTTAAAATATAAATTATAATTTAGAGTACTATACTTGAAACAAATATGTTGTTTGGAATAATCATTAAGAATTGTTTATTTGAAATTAAACCTTAAAAAGATTTTTCGTCTGCAGGCTTATTTTTTATCAATCAGAATATTAATTTTTATAATAATAAATTTATTTTGATGTTAACTCTCGTGCAATAAGAACTCGACATTTTTCAGCATGTATTCCAAATAAATAGAGGACCAGAAATTATTGATCGTTTTTTATTGTTGGTCCACAAAACTGGGACTTCAATCACCAGACCTCAGTTCTTGTAATTTCTTAAAAAAATAGTTTATTTTTCGCCAACGCGAGGAGGATTTTGGAATTGGACTGGAAATAACTGCAACATCATCAAAGAAGATACTCGGATGATTTACAAAATAATATACAATTTTCGCCAAAAAATTTGTTCAGAGAAATTGACGGAAACTTACTGAACTGGTAGTCAATTTGTTTTATTAATTTTTGACTAAACCAATTCATATTGTACTTAAATTCCATATTTGCGTTTTTTTTCATAAAAATTACTAGAAATAAAAAGAATCAGCATAAAATTGCATATAACATAAACATTTTACAGTTTATTGAAGGGATGGACAAGTTCTATGAAATTTTGTGGGTTACCTAATAAACAACAAGTGGTTCTTCACCTTACTCAACATGGTGTGAAATATGACTTGTAAGGTGCCTAAAATGTGTAAAAAATCTGACCTAGTGAGTCAAACGGCTTCCAATATATTTTTTTTATTTATTTGTTAACGAGAGAAGAGAAGAGAAGGATTGTGATAGTGAGAAAATCGCACTATGATATTGCTTCTGGTTTTTATGTTTCAGACTATCTAGGTTATCAAAATTAAGATCTTTCAATTTCTTCTGACTGTTTGTCTGTCTGTCTGTCTGCCTGTCTGTTGACAGAATATCTAAGAAGACTATTTGATGAAGAAAAAATAATACTTAGCAGTTAGTTGACGCTATTGAAGAAACCTACTATATTTTTAGTTAGTTGGTCACCCATTATTCAAAAAGCGGAGATACGGGGAAAAATAATATTTGGAATGTAGTTTTTAAATACTTTTAGTGAAAAAAATACAGGGTAGTCTTCCAAAAAAAAAAAGAAAAAGAAATGAAGGATGCCAAACAGAGAGTGCAGTTTTAGGCAAATATTTTAATAGATTTTTTTTTAATTTTGGCAGAGACTTTGGAGGTTAGATCTAGGGGTTAATTAGCTAGTTAGGTTAAACCATCATATACTGATGAGAAATGTCCTCAAACGTGTGTTTAATAGCTTCCATAAGTAGGGGACATTACTTCATACATAATACCTTAATGGTATAATCAAAATCGTATTTTCCCAAATCTTCCATCAATCTCCATCATCCTTCTATGCATGTTAATATTGGTGAATGTGCCTGGTAAACTTAACCTGTAGTGTGAAAGACTTGTTTGATGCATGCAGACTTATTGTTCCTTGTATTGTGCACAGCGGGGAGCTAAACATTTTCAAATAATGCCCATGATATGTGGGAACCAAACATTTAACAGATATTTATTTTAAAACATTAGAAAGTACATCAATCAAAAATCGTGTATCGTATATACAGCTATTTATTTATTTTCATTATTGTTGAGTAGTCGTTTCTAATAAAATTATATTAATGATATCTATAAGATTATAAATTAACTTTAAATCGGCTCGGTTACATTGAATTAATCATGTAGTATATATAAATAAGCAGGTCGGATGGTGTTTTTAAACAACAATAGTTAACAGTCTTGTTGAATCATATTTAAATATCAAGCAGTAAACAATTCTATCACGATTCTTGTTTGTATGGAAATATCAATCAACGTGCTGAGAAATCTTGCAAAATGTTACTAGCTATAGACACAATACGAAGAAATTTATACTAAAACTACAGTCTTGGTTATTTTAATGCCGATCACAAATAGAATACGTCCAATTCTGAAAAGTTGTGACATAATGTCCAGAAATAAAAGTAGGTGTTTAATTTCTATTTCATCCAAACAATCTTGCATAATTCCTTACTTTTCTTTGGGTATTTTGCCACTTCTGTAAATATTTAAAAATTTAGTGAAATAAATTTCTGCACCAAATGAATAGAGATTGGTTTTACTTCCACATCCAGTGGAAGTATAGTAACGATAAAAAATTTTTTTAAATTTTTATTGTTCAAATAGGCCTAGGTCGAGATTTTAAGTTTGAGCGAAAAAAAAATTCTGTCTGTCGGTCCCTAACTTTTCTTGTGCGCACGATTACTCTGGAATCGTTTAAGATATTGACTTGAAATTTGGTACACGTAGGTCTGACTAGAAAATGTCTCACTGTGCAAAAAATCATGAAATAATTTTATACACATTTATCCTCAATTAACAAGATACCTACATATGCTACAAATAACTATACCTGAGTAATACACGGTAGTATATGTATGGTGTATTATACGTATATTGGATATATTTTTGGAATAAGCATATATTTGGTATATACAATAAACAAGTTTTATACGTAGTGTTTATCGCGTTCTTTTAACTTAATTGAAAATCACGAGATTTTTGCTGATTTAAAATAAAGAAACTTACAGTTTTGATATTTAAATCTTCTTTATTATATGGTTTTCAATTGATATTAACAGATTGTTATGTATTGTTTTCCTCTAATGTTTAATATACGTTATACTGAAATTTAAGAAAAAGTATTCAGTTATACTATACAGGGCGGACCGTTAATAATAGGCCATAGTTGAAGAGTAGATTCCTTGGGTGAAAATATGAGGATATAACCAAACATGTTTTAGTAAATTGATGCTGTGCAAAAAGATACAGGGTATCAAAATTGTAATTTTTTTATTTTTTCTGCAATATCTCAACTACCTCTTGACCGATCTTTGCCCAATTTGCTAAGGGAAATTATTTAAGCTAAGAAACAATAATTTATGTATCACATCACGATAGCCAATGGACGGCGCCTCATAAGCTATATGTGATTATGAATATTTTTCCTCTTTCTTTTTACGAAACTTTGTGGCATATTTGACTAGAAACTCTCATGCACTAGTCATTTCTACGTAAAAAGGGAACATTTTATAGAACTTGACAACTCCAATCGTTTTCGAGAAAACTGCCGCAAAGATTTCAAGAATCTTTTGAAAGTAAACTCAATTTGAAAAGGCAAATTGTATTTATTGAAAAGTGCTTTGGTGATGTCTTAGTTCTGTCAAAATGTCGAACTAATAAAATTGTACGTAAATGACAGAACTGTCACCAAAGCACACTTTTCTATAAATACAATTTTTCCTTTTCAAATTGAGCTTTTTTGCAAAGAATTTTTGAGATCTATGCGGCAGTTTTCTCGAAAACGGTTGGAATTATCAAGTTCTATCAAGTATACTTTTTACGTAAGATTTTCTAGTCAAAAATGCCTCTAGGTTTCTAGTCAAAAATGCCTCGTAGGGAGTCCCTCTAGAGACGTTACGGTAAATAGACGCCTATTAGATAACGTTCCTTTTAAATCGGAAGAAAAACCGGTAATAAGCTGGCCCAAACAGGTCAAAAGTACATTCGTTGTGAAGTGAAAAATTGTGCATGCGGTGGTAGTGTTCGAATAGCAACAATTAAGTGATAAGTGCTAATATTTAATTAATACGAGTGATTAAATCTTTCAGTGCAGCGTAAAAAAGTGAAAACAGTCGACAAATATCGAGTAGGTACCCGACCCGAAGGAAGGAAAGGCCATAAATCAATCAAGATAAGTCCACTTTACCCTATTTATGTCTTTAGTACTCGTAGACAACTTAAAGAATTTCATAAACATACCTGAAATGCAATAAATTAGAAATAAGTTAATAAACAATTCTCTTCCAGCAAATACTACCAGGGGCGTACCATTAGAGTAAGAGTACACCGCGCCAAACTAAATCAATTTAAAAATTATAAAAACTTGGATAAAATTGTAGCTTGGCTTCAGTGCCATTAAAATTTAAAAAATCTCATGCATGCTATAAGAACATGACTGTCTACACTTCACATCTGGTATGGCTCTGGTAAGGTTAAGGAATTTTATTAAAAACGTTTAGGTCCGTAAGAATACGCAAAAAGTAAGCAAGAAATAATAACTCTGCAGAGAACACAAAAATAATGCATCCACTACAAAACGTAACAACGAAGACACATCAGCTACTGGTACAAAAATCGAGCACTAAGCCATCAGTTAGAAGAAGAAAACATAACAACCCCGGCACACGCCAACACTATGAAAAGACCAGTAGAGGAGTTGCATAGGTAACCAGACGAGAGAGCTCCATCGAAATAATGACGGAAAATATAAACGAAAACATAGCCACGGCAATCATACAAAATGATCAAGATCATTGATCATTGATCAATCAGACAAGACGGCAGGAAGGGTATTAATGCAACTGACTCAAAAAACCAGAAGAAACGAAAAAAGAAAAAAATGTGGAAACCGGGTACACGTGGAAAACAACAACTAAGAGGATCATGAACAAACTGAGAAGCGACCAAACATACTGGAAAAGAAAGCGAGTAGAAAAAATGAACTCCACAAAGAAATCGCAGCGATATTCCCTACCAGAACCAGAAACCGAGGCATCAGAAATCTCAGAAGGAGAAGAAGAAAATTTGTAGAAACAGAAACACAAAAAGAGGAGCATAAACATTAAATAATGAACACAATGCGACAACACATTGGACTTGTCATCTTGCTGTCGAGGCGACCAGACCTGCTTTATAATGCTCTGTCACCAATGGATACCCATAAAAGTTTATAAAAGTTAAATAGTGACAACGTGTAACAAATATAGTTAAAAAAAGTATAAGTGGATATGTTTGTAAAATAATACATATCTCGGAACATTTTCAGTAATTGATAAGAAATATTAGTTAGTGTTTAATTAGGTATACAAACCAAAACTTTACGCAGTGCTTCCCCTCTAACGCAGTAAATAATGGTATATATAGTGCAGTGAAATCGTGCCAGGCGGCAAAGAGGAGAAAGAAATCAGTAATAACCGAAGAGAGGACTGTCTATATGGAGCACTAAGCCATCAATTAGAAAAAGAAAACCGGCACACACTAACGCTATGAAAAATCAAGAAAAATGTCCATTATACTATTAGGAGACTTCAATGCACATATACTCCACACATGGCCTAACGAAAATGGAAACGCGCTGAAAAACCTAGCACACATGTTTGACTTAACAATAAGAAATACATGGAGCAAAAGTCAAACCTGCATTGACACCTGGAGTAATGGAAGCTCAATCACACAAATAGACCATACCCTGGTAAGCAGAGAGATAAGGGCAAGGATCAAGAAGGTTAAAGCAAAAAGCACAGCAGAAGAAAGCGCTAACACTGAACAGCAGCAAACTAAAAATAGGGAGACCATGTTACACGTGGAAAACAACAATCGGGAGGAAAAAAAACATGCGTCATGTGGCTCTCGCTGCTGACAACAAGCATGACCCAAATCCAACCCAGCATCGGAAACCGAGGAATCAGAAGACTCAGCAAAAGAAGATTTGAAGAAGCAAAAACACAAAAAGAGCCTAAACACTCCATATCAATACACAGCACATATTTCACACGAAGATTCAGAAGAGGCAGATGCCCAGAACCAAACACACAAAAAAGGGAGCTTAAACGCTTCCTCACGACACAATGCGGCACCCATCTCACAAATACCTACACCTCCCATCCCATATTCCTTTACCATGCGCCATGTGGCTCTCGCTGCTGGCAACAAGCATGACCTTAGTCCAACCCAGCGTGGACGTAGCAGGCCCAGCTGTATACCTGGGAGTGGCAGCAGTGCCTACCACACGCTGGTAAATCAATCAATCAATCAATCATAATCTGCAGATATTGTTATACGATGTTCTTACTAAGTAGATAATAAACGTCAATGCCGATACAAATAAAATATAATCAAGTCCCAGATCTCGTTAAAACTCATACGCGTACCAAAGTTCAAGTCAGTATCTTAAACGATTCCAAACCTCGACGTTCCATGACATTCTAAGCCTATTTGAACAATAAAAATTTTTGTGGAAGTAAAACGTATTTAGCGTTACAATATATCTAATATTTCAAGCATGATTTTTATAAAACATTTGTTACTTTTTTAATATCAAATATTTCTTAATTAATGGGTCTTTTTTTCTTACATTTTATTACTAATACAGTAAGTCCAGCTTTTAAATCCCAGTCCGAAACGATGTATTGAATTTCCAATTTTTTTTCTTTAACATGCTTCATAAAGTATGTACTTAAGAATCTATATTATCATTCCCCGCCCCCCTCTTGGGGGTTGTCACAAAAAAAAAAACAATAAATGCACATAATCTGATAGAGAATGGAATTATAAGAAAGAAAGGTCATATACACTTTTTTGCTAAAATGCATATTTTTCGAGATGTTGCGAACTGAAAATTGCAATTTTCACCCCCTAAAATCAGTATTCCTAGATGTTTTTTTTTTAAATTACTCGAAAAATATGAACTTTAATAAAAAAAATGCAAGGGTACAAAATTAAAGCTTTTACGAAAACAAATCGAATGGGTTTTTCTTTTTTTTTTCCGATGTTTAGTTTTGGAAATATGGCATTTTCAAAATGGCGCCGAAACGTTCAGAAAAAATATAGACGTTAAAATCTAAAATTATTCAAAATCTACAACTATGAGAAAAATTTTTATTCTTGTAAAAATTAAAGGTATTAAAATTATCTTTTAATTAAGACGTATTACGAACTTTTATAATGAATACTAAAAAAGTTACTAACAAAAAAGTAGCGCATTTAAAAATTTGGGCGCCATTTTTTAGTCTTATTGCTCTAATTTCTTATTAATTCAAAAATTTTAAAAATCCTTCTTAATGAATATTATTACTAGCATGCTCAATTTTTTTACAATTTTTAAAATAATTATTTTTCTTTCTGTACCCATTTACAATAATGAAAATTTTCAAAATTTTTTGTGAAAAAAATCGGGTTTTTGGAAATTGCCCAGAAAATATTTTTTTGTAAGAAATGGTAAGAGTATAAAAATGAAGCTTAGAAATTTTTCTTTGTCAATTTTCCTACGACAAACTGTTCCAGAGATATAAACGTTTAAAGATGGCGCTTGAGCGCATGTGCAAGAAAATTATGTTTTTAAAATTGAAATATCTCAAAAACTATAAGATTGACAAAAACATGATATGAGAATGAAATGAAGCTTATAAAAAAACGAAGAGTTTGAGTCTTTATTTTTCTTCCTACGACAAACTGTTCCAGAGATATGAAAGTTTGAAATAATGTTGAAACTTTTCAGTTTGTACGCGCATTTTAAATGTCTATAGTAGGTAGAGAAACGAGTAAAATAGCCGTTTATTTTACGAAGAATACGCAGAAAAAGCGGCTTGCATTGCACTTTAGTATGTTTAAAGGGCAGATTAAAAATGTTACTTAATTAGTATACTGAATTGTATTAATTTGATTTATTTATAACAATCTGCATTTTTAATAAAATTAGACATATTGCTATACTCTTTTGTGACCATTTTTAATCCACCGTTTTTTTTTTTAAATAAAGGGCATAGCAGGATAAGCATGTGTTAGGTGCCCCCGCACCAATCGGGTGGAAATTTTTAGCACAAGTTGATACTAGTGTTAGATGAAATTTCCCAAAATATTATTTTTGGAAATCGATTTTTATGGGAGTTATGGGGGTAAAAAGAAAAATGAAAAAAAAAATTTTTCTCGAGAACGGATAAACCAATTTTCATGAAAAAAATATATGTTATGGCTTTTGATGGTGCAAATGTGGGAAAAAATTATTGAGTTCATTTGTCGAAAAAAAGTGGTGAAACAATTTTTTCAAAATAAAAAAAAAAATTTTTTAGGGGATGTTCTAGAGGCACACCCACCATTTTCTTCCAAATAAATGCTTATATGCTCCTTTAAAACATATCCAAGTTTCCAAGCGATCGGAAGGGTACAACATACTCAAAATTGATAATCATTGGCAGACTGCGGACGGCGCGTAGTCTATGTAATGAAGCATTATAAGACGACTTTTTTGTAAATATTTCGTGCAAAGATGAGATTACCTTCTCCCCCTCATTTTCGAGGGTACTGAACACGATGCAAGTGGTGGGAGAAGTTTTTACCGCAACCCCCTGCAACATTTTTGAAAAAATTTTTTAAAATAATTTTTTTTTATGCGATGTTCTCGAAGAATGAAGACTAAGAAAAGTCTCATCAATATAGAGTAACCTGATTCGTGAGAGGGAAGAGGACTCACGCAAGAAAGTCAACCCGAATTGTGAGAGGCAAGGGGACTCATAATAACCAAGCACCTCGACTAATGAGAGGCAAGGGAACTTACAATAAACAAGCGCCCCAACTAGTTAGAGGCAAGAAGACTCACAATAAACAGGCACCTTCACTAGTGAAAGGCACTGTAACCTCCTCGCAGAGGACTTTGAAAACTAGTTCTTTCGTAGGCTGACTACAGATGTCATGTCATCATTGCAAAATCTTCAGATTTTCAAACTAGATTTTATTTGACCCCACAGTTGACGTCATCAATTTTTGCACCACGCTTCTTGAAGTTTGATACTGATTTAAATGGTAGAGTTGTAATGGCCGCCAGTGACCGTGGTAGTAAGATGTAGTAAAGAACCGCTAGTGTATGTAATAAAGGCAGAAATAGTGTAAATATTTCTTGCGAAGAGGAGATTACCTCCCTCCGTCCGTTTCGAGGGTGCTGAACACAATGCAAGTGGTAGGAGAAGTTTTTGACCGCCGCAACCTCCTAAAACGGCCATCCCTTTTATGGATCCTTTTATGTTTTCTATACGGGTCTGGGGAGTGATTTATCAACGAGTTATACTTGAAATAACATGGAAGATGGTTATAGAGTAAGTTGAGTTCAGACAGCAGGCCTAGGGGGTTGATTAAACCCTTCCGAGGAGTGGAAAATCATTTTTTATCAAATAATTCGGATTCAAATGCGTTTCCCCCGTTTTTGGAGTAGCTGATCATGGGAAAAATATTCATTTTTAGCTCCAACCTCTCTTCATGTCTCAAACCGTGAGTAAGGGGGTGATTTCTGCTTGTTTGAGGGGGTTGGAGCTACAAATGAATATTTTTCCCGTGATTAGCGACATCGAAAATGGGGCATACGCATTTGAAACGAATCATTTGAAAAAAAAAATTACACCCCTCGGGAGGGTTTAATCAACTCCCTAGGCCTGCTGTCTGGACTTCACTCACCCTATAACCCCCTTCCATATTATTTCAAGTATAACCCGTCGATAAATCACTCCCCAAACCCGTTTATATATGAAAACATAAAGGGATCCATAAGAGGGATGGCCGTTTCAGGGGGTTGTGGCGGTCAAAAACTTCTCCCACCACTTGCATCGTGTTCAGCACCCTTGAAAACGAGGGGGGGAGGCAATCTCGTCTTTGCACGAAATATTTACAAAAAGTCGTCTTATAATGCTTCATTACATAGACTACGCGCCGCCCGCAGTCTGCCAATGATTATCAATTTTGAGTATGTTGTACCCCTTCCGATCGCTTTGAAAATTGGATATGTTTTAAAGGGGCCTATAAGCATTTATGTGGAAGAAAATGGTGGGTGTGCCTCTAGAACATCCCCTAAAAATAATTTTTTTTTTATTTTGAAAAAATTTTTTCACCACTTTTTTTCGACAAATGGACTCAATAATTTTTTCCCACATTTGCACCATCAAAAGCCATAATATATATATTTTTCATGAAAATCGGTTTATCCGTTTTCGAGAAAAACATTTTTTTCTATTCTTCTTTTTACCCCCATAACTCCCGTAAAATGGTTTTCCAAAAATAATATTTTGGGAAATTTCATCTAACACTACTATCAACTTGTGCTACAAATTTCGACCCGATTGGTGCGGGGGCACCTAACACATGCTAATCCTGCTATGCCCTTTAGACCTCAATCATATTCAAAGACCTTAAAAATATAAGTATATGGATTTTCGTAAATTGATTCGTAACATTAGAAGAATTATTAATTTTTCAATTTTTAAGGGTGGTTTCAATCCTTAATATTTTCGTCTTTTCTATGTTTTGACTGCATAATCATATTCAGCGACCTCAAAAAGATAGTATCTGGATTTTCGTGATTTTATTCGTAAAATTAGTTTTTCAGTATTTAAGGGGGATTTCAACCATTAATATTTTCGTCTCATGAGTTTTGACCTCACAGTCATATTCAGCGGTCTCAAAAACAGAAGTATATGGATTTTCGTTATTTTATTCGTAAAATTAGAACAGTTATTAATTTTTCAGATTTTAGGGGTGGTTTCCACCCTTAAAAATAAATAGCAGATAATGCGATAATATAGATTTTCATATACGTATTTCATAAAGCATATTGCAAAAAAAATTAAGAAAATTCCTTTCATCGTTTTCGGGCCGGGAATTTTACCATTTTTTCTGCTTCGCTTACTGTACTATAACACGGTACTCAAATGATTTGCACAGGGAGAGCTATCTGCCAATCCAGAAAAGACCACTATAGTGACTATCGCAAAGAAAGGAAAATTTCAAAATCTGAGGAAATTCCATTTTCGAGAAATCGAACTACAGTTGATCAATGAAGTTAATAGCTACTTACGACAGATTTTAGACATTGAACTGATCTTTAATTCTATCTCATCTAGAAACCACGCAGGCCCTATGGGTAAAATATGGGGACTAAAACCTAGAATGAAGCATGTCTATACAAAACGGTTATGGTAACAATTGTTATCTGATCTGGTGGCACAAAGCTGGAAAAAGAAAACCGATGACAAATTATAATATCTGAAAAAGTAGGACCTAGAAATAATGGAGGCAAATACAGCAACGCTTTCCGCACCACGAAAGACTCCTCAGCTTACCTCCATTAAATTTGTTGTGGAGAAGGAACCGATAACGATATAGATGCCCACAAGTTTGTAACTCAGTAATTGGCCACATCACGGGGGCTCGAAAGGAATTTTTTTTATGAAGGAAAATCAAAGATCTCTAAGCCACAAGATCCACTAAATTATTAGGTAAATAAGATAAAGTGTATCAAGAGAGAAGTCAATTTTGGAGAGAGCGCCGTTAGCAATTTGCGGAGGTGCACATTTCTCGTCTCTGTCAAACATCTCATAAAATTTATATAGAACCCGTGGGAGTAGAAAACCACATACGAACAAGGCAGAACGTGACTGGCGCCCTTTAAGAAATAAATTGGTGTTGCGTCCTTCTGACGCAGTGTGTACGGTTCTTCTCAGTGTGCAGGGTTCTTCTACAATCTCACCTCACATTAGAACCTAGGTTCTAGGTTCTAGGTCCTATCACCTACCTGCATGCCCCCTACGAGGCTTCGAGCGTGACGTCCAGCTTGACCTTGACTTGTGCTTATTCTCTCACTATTTAACTACTCGCCACTTGCATTATTAACTTAATGTAAAAGGTATTGTACGGTTATTATGAATACAGGCAAGGAATTAGCCGTGTAGTATTGAGTGGACCGAGCTCCGATTAAAGAACTTATATCTAGATACATAATGGCATGAATTTTATGATCCCGACAGACTCCCATTCTAAGGCACTTCTTCCCATAAGTTGCTGATTGGCCCATCGGCGTATTCGCGGCCGCTCGTACACGATCGGCTTCAGTTCGATTATCATAATATCAGTTGACAGTTCGGCCATTAATGTGAATAAATGTTTTTCGTGTTCTCCGATTAAAAAGTGGTGAAAAAGTCATTTTATTTTAAGTTGTGGTTTGCTTAATACCTAAATAATATTCTGTTTTCGTATTTACATAGTTTAGTGACAATATTTGTTCAAAATGGTGAGGTGCTGTGGTGTTTGCAGAAAGCGGTTCAGAAAAGAAGAACGTCGATCGTTTCATAAGTAAGTAGAGGTCATAGTCGTAACATGCTGGGGTTCAGTTTACAGTTGTAACAATAAAATTATAATTAATATCCTTTCAATACATATTTCCCTTGAATAAAACATCTCTACCGATTATATTTTTTAAAGCCGCGGTTAAGTTCCTAGAGGTTATGAAAATTTAACCAACAGTTATAACATAAAATAGGTACAATATTGTTCTTATTTTAGTAAATACATTCATATTTATTTTCTTCGGCAAACTTTAATGTAAATAAATTACACAAAAACAAAAATGTGATTATCACACAAGACATTATGTGCACGCTATGTTAATTTCATTGCTATTACTTCCACATCCAGTGGAATTTTTAAAAAAAATTTTATTGTTCAAATGGGCTTACAGGGTCATGAAATGTCGAGATAGATAGAGAAGATACCTATTGTCTTGAAATTTGGTCCATGTATGTATTGTAACGAGACACGAGACAAGGTTCATAGCGATCTGGAAAACCTGAAAAAGTGAGGAAATTTGAAATTGGTCAGGGAAAAGTCAGGGAATTTGAAAATAATTTTTACAATGATTATTCCTAATATTCAGGAAAAGTTTAGCATAACGTTACTCAACTTAACATTACTTTGTAGGTTGCCAAAGGATGCCAGTGTGAGAGAGCTGTGGTGTTCTATCTTGGGAAAGGAGAATATTAAAATCACTAACAACATCTCCATATGCTCAGATCACTTTATACCAAGTGATTTTATAACAAAGCCGAGTGGTATAAAATATTTGAAGAAGGAATCATTTCCTTCTTTGGCAAGTACTTCATCAACTGGTACTAATGTGCTTCTCAGGTAAAAATAAAAATTACACATTCTTATTTGAAATCATGGAAGGATTTAGTATTTTTTATGAAGTCAAACTAGATAGCTAGATATACCATAAGTAACTTCCCGATTGGGAGAGTGCATGCTATTCATCTGCCACTTTTTCTAAATCTGACATGAATTATTTTCAAAAAATATACAAGATAATTCCTTTAAGTAATGTAAATGACCTGGAAGAAGACTATTGTTTTTTTTTCAATAATCAGAGTGAAAAGGTGTTAATTGTAATAATCTAAATCATGAAAAAATTATATATACAGGGTGGACCATTGATAATAGGCCATACTTCAAGGGTAGATTGTTTGGACCAAAATATGAAGATATAACCAAACGTGCTTTAGTATATTGTTGCTGTGGAAAAAGATGAGGGTGTCAAAATTGTAATTTATTTTTCTTTTTTCTTTTTTTGCAATAATTCAACTAACTCTTGACCGATCTTCTCCCAATTTGGTAAGGAAACATTTTTTAAGCTAAGAAACAACATTTTATGTATTTATTTTAAATTAAAACTACAGACAAATAAAAGTAATTTTTCAGTAATGTAATGTTCAATATCTATAATAAATGCATCTATACTAATATTTATAAACTTACCCCACTTACTAGTAAATTAAGAATATAGTATCCTTCTCACACTACTATGTAGTAATGGTATTTATCTAATTTTTACCATATACAAAAGTGCCACTACGTTTCGTAGAAAAAAAAAGAGAAAAAATATTCATCATCAGGTTTAGCTCATGAGGCGCCCTCCACGGGCTAGTGTGATGTAATACATAAATGATTGTTTCTTAGTTTAAAAAATGTTTCCTTACCAAATTGGGAGAAGATCGGTCAAGAGGTAGTTGTGATATTGCAAAAAAAAGAAAAATAAATTACAATTTTGACACCCTGTATCTTTTTCCACAGCAACAATTTACTAAAGCATGTAACTCAGAATGTCTTTTACAATTGTTACAAGTATTTGTATCAAGCGATTTTTTTTTATCAATGTTTTGCCACTTAGTGAATGCAAAAAAAACAATTGGCACACATCCCGGTAAGTTGAGCTCCAGAGACAGGCATTCTAAACTGCAAGCTATGTCACTGGGCATGAAAGAAATAATCAAGCTGATTTCTTTATTATCGATTAATGACCACTTAGTTATTTTAAAAATACAATCGGAATACAACCCAGTTAGTGGAGGCCCAGAGGCGCACATAGATTCCTGTTATTGGAGGTACAGCGGCTGACATTTTAAAACTGCAAGGTGTCTACTTTTAAGCCATGATTAGTAAATGTCAACCTGATTTTTTTAAAAATAATTAATTTCATTTGTAAATCTCATATCACTTTTATTGTCGGCCATGCTCTAATGCAAATAATTAATCATGTCTCTAGTGGTTACAAACGTGTCAGGTAAATGCATGCTGGCTCCTGTACCATAAACATTTTCGCCAATAATTTATCGTGTTCACACATAAAAGTTTTGATTTTGTATAATTTTTGAGATTTTAAAACCTTGTTCTATTTTTTGCTTAGTATGTCTCAAAGTAATATGTCGTGTTTATTCTTAGCTTGGTTTATAGACCAAGTTTTTTTGTTTCTACTACTTTTGAACACTACTTGAATTTTAGGGTAAAAGACTGTTCAGAAACCGATTCTTCAACTATTTCAGTAATGTCAGTACATAGTTTGGGAAGTGCCTCTCCTTTGAAGTCTTCGTCTACATTAACAGCTTCAGAAACTGAATGTATATTAGCAGAAAGTAAAGAAGGAAGTAAAACTGGTGCTAAGAGACGGTTAGTATATATTCTAAAAAAAAAATTAATTTTAAGTAAGTACCTATATATAATTATTTAATTGTAGAAGGGTATCACAACCTCGTTATTTTGGGGACTGTCATACAGATGATATGGATTCTCCTAAAAGAGCACGGAGGAATTGGCAGATAGCGAAAAATACAATATCATCTGAAAGGAAAAAAATCAGAAATCTACAGTTATCAAAAAGAAGACTAAAAGCAAAAGTATCATGTTTTAGTTCTCTTTTGAATTATTTAAAACAGCAGTATTCCATAACAGAAAGTGCTGAAAGTATAATACAAGTAAGTTTACGTTGATTTTGATTAAATAGACAAATTTAACATGGTAACATGTTTACAAGAAACGGTCTACACATGCATACATACAAACATTTTTTTCGACATTTCAGTTTAGGTTATAAAACATATTTCAGTATACATTTTTTTTTTTTAATTAGTCGGCGACCCCTCCCGATCCTTGGGGACAATGTTTTTCATACAGATTAAAGCCTAATGAACAATTTAAGACATGTCGTAAAAAAAAACTGGCTGTACTTTCAAAATGGCGGCCATATGTTAAAAAAAATTGTTGCCAATGTTGTTTTTGTTATTTAACATAAAAACTAAAAAAGATGGACAAGAACTTTTTTCACAAAAAACAACGTGCATAACATTTTCTACAATTTTGTTCCTATACAATATTTTGATAGGAGTTACCATTTTCCAGATAAATGAGTCCAAAATTAAGAAAACATGGAAATTCATATATCAGTAAATCACTTAGAGGAAATAACTGTGACAGTTATTGTAAGGCGTATAATATAACTTTATATTATTAACATCAAAAAAAATAAAATAAACTGAAAAAAAATTAATAACAATATTATAATTTGCAGACATTTATCTTGAAAATAGTAACAATGGTATCTGGAAAATGGTAACTCCTATCCAAATATCGTATAGGAACAAAATTGTAGAAAATTTTATGCACTTTGGTTTTTGTGCAGAAAGTTTTTCTCCAACTTCTTTGGTTTTTGTGTTTAATGACAAAGACAATATTTGCAAATTTTCTTTTTTTTAAACGACGCCATTTTGAAAGTGCAGACAATTTTTTTTTTTTGGGGGGGGGGACATGTCTTAAATTGTTCCTTAGGCTTTAATCTTTATGAAAAACATTGTCCCCAAGGATCGGAGGGGGGGTGGGGGGGTGCACGGCCACTTAGGGTGAGCTCCCGTAAGTAGTAAATTATTAAAAAATTTTGTCTGGTTATGACTAATTCGGTAAATGAAACAGGTATAATAATATGAATAAAATTAATATTAACTTAAAAATGTTATATAAAATCCATATTAATCGATTTTTTCAAATTCTAATCCAATTTTCTAATCAACTGTCGTAAAAACACATTTGTTAATTACTTAAGAGTTTTTAGAATATTTATGTTGGCAAAAATAACATGATGTTGAGATTGAATGTCATTATAAAAGGGTACTGAAAAATATGATTGTATCGTCAGTATATTGTCAGTAGTAATATAACAAGTGCAAAGATTATTATCGATGATATTTGTGAGTGACACCGAGCTGCAGATTCAATGAGTCCGAAGGACGAATTAATTATGCTGCTACGGACTTACAAAAGATATCATCGATTATTAATCATAACTTGTTATGTTTACTAGAAGATACTGAATGACAACACTCAAAAGAAACTAAATGGGCTCATTTAGTGATATTTAATTTACAATTTATTTTTGCATTTTCTGTAAGTATTTAACCCTTTATGTATATAGTGAAAAAAATAGGTTGCTAGCGTTAATATTAACTGTAATATTTTATTTTCAATTCGTAACATTTTTGAAATGCTCGATTGCGCGTGGATGATGTCACGGCACCCGCTCAACTGGCTTTATGGCTTTTATGAGTTATTCGGTCTGTTGTGCTGCCGTATGAAATTATGTGGGTGCAGGCTAGCGGTCAACCGTTGACTGGAGTGCGGGTGGCTTGACGTCACACTGCGTTTTCGCGAGCTCTATTTTCATTATTTATTTTGAGAGAGAAGGGTTGAAAAAAAATTCTAATATTTTGCACATTTACTAACTACAAGGTGCACTTTCGAAATATGAATTAAAAAAAATGCCAAATGAGCCCATTGGAATGAAAAGTTTGATATTGACAAGTATCAGATTTGATAAATGAAAATATCATTACAAAATTCAAAAGAAACAAAAACTATTGCGATACACAGTTTGAACATTAATTAATTCATTTTTTTTATTGTCATTTAAGCCTACCTAACGAGTAGCACTCGTTGTAGTTTTAAATATGATATGTAACTGTCAGATGCTGATAAAATCTTCTGTTTTTTATTATTGCTACGATAGCCATTGTAACCAAGTAAATTTTTAATTTCAACTGCCACATACTGCCACGTGATGTGAAGTATATTCTCATAAAAAAAATAATAATAATACGTAAACATTCGTATGTGATGCACTTTATTTTAAATTTAAATATTTTCAATCTATTTCAGGGATCGCTTCCAAAAACATCTGGTGAAATAGTGAAAAGGTTACTGAAAGGACCTTCACGGCAGAAGTATACACCTGAACTAAGAGCCTTCGCTTTGACTCTTAGTTTTTATTCAACCAAAGCATATAACTATGTCAGAGATACGTTTAATAACACATTGCCTCATACCAGCACAATTTCAAAATGGTACCAATCGATCGACGGTAGCCCTGGTTTTACAAAAGAAGCCATCGCAGCTGTTAAAACTAAAGTCGCAGAACTTGCAAAAAAAGGACAAAAAGTTTTGTGCAATATCGTCATGGATGAAGTAGCTATAATGCAAAGGGTAGAATGGACAGGGAAAAAATTCACTGGATATATCGATATTGGTACCGATGTTGATTGTGATTCAATGCCCGAAGCTAAGGAAGCCCTAGTTTTTATGCTAGTGGCCATTAATGGCCAATGGAAAATACCCGTTGGATATTTCCTTATAGCTGGACTAAGTGGGAGTGAAAAAGCCAATTTAGTGAATAAGCTATTGACATTTGTCAATGAAACAGGTGTTATTATTACATCAATAACATTTGATGGTGTCCCAGCAAATATTACAATGGCACATATTTTAGGAGCAAATTTTAGTAATCATCTAGATTTAACTACTTTCTTTAATAATCCTCTTACTTCTTATAAAATATTTATCTTTCTTGATATTTGCCATATGATCAAGTTGATCAGAAATTGTTTAGCAAGTAAAAAAACTCTGCAAGATGATGAAGGAAATTTAATTTCATGGTCATATTTTGAAAAACTCGTGGAGTTACAAAATAAAGAGGGATTAAAAGCTGGGTCAAAAATAAGCAAACGACATATTCAGTGGTTTAGGGAAAAAATGAAAGTTAAGTTAGCTACTCAAACGTTTAGCAATAGTGTAGCAGATGCTTTCATATTTTTGCGTGATGATATGGATTTAGATGAATTTAAAGATGTAGAGGCTACTGTAAAATTCACAAAAATAATGAATAATTTATTTGATATTTTTAATTGCCAAAGTCGATTTTCCAAAGCATTGTACAGAAAGGCAGTCTCAACAAAAACAGCTACATTTATTTTTGATTATTTAGAATCGTGTAAAAATTACATAAGTCAGTTAACTTTAAATGGACAATCAATATTAAAAAGTAAACGCAAAACTGGATTTTTAGGATTTCTGGTGTGTATTGAAAGTTTAAAATGCTTTTATAAAGAGTATATTGTGCAAACTCCTTTACTAAAATATATCCTCACTTATAAACTGTCCCAAGATCACTTAGAGATATTTTTTAGTATAATTAGGAGCAAAGGAGGATCCAATAACAATCCTACTGCAAGGCAGCTGGAACATATTGTCGCGTGTTTCCACCCTTAGGAAACCACCCTCGCAAATTCCGTGGGTTCCAAAAATTATAACAAGAGATGTCCACTAACACACTTTATTAAATATTTACTGGATACTTCACAATACTATTATTAATTTAAATACACTTTACTGACTAAAATCACAATGTTTATTACTTTGTTTATCTTGGAAGTCTTAACCTCACTTTCTATACTTTCTGAACTTTCTGAACTACTCGCCGACAATGCGATCGCTCTTTTATACCTAAAAATGACAGATCTCGATTGTTCTGTGATGACGCCACCATTCTCTCGATAATTCCAGATGTCACTTTGGAATCTTCTGGTAGGTTCTTTTTCGAGTAGGTGCAAATACACTACATTCATTCAGACATTCGATCTGTTGAAGTCTGCCTACTTTTTAGTAACATAACCTTAAATTTTAAGGGGTGCAACATATTACAATATCTATAAAAGACTTTTAATACACTCAGAAGTCAAAGGAAGTGCACACGGAAATGTTACAGCAATAGATAATACAAGCATTTTACATTGCTCCTCACGTATTACCAAAACAATGTCTGGTGATGATTTATTAGAATCGGAAGAATATATTAATATATCTAAAGAAATTGAGGAACTGCATTTCATACATTCTTCTGCTTGGCACTTGACACCTTATTGTGCTGACGTTGTTGCATATATTGCAGGATTTGTTGTAAAATGCTTAAAAAAATGCGTAGTTTGTGTCACTTGTTTAAGCTTATTGCAATCTGAAGAATGTTTGTCGAAACTTCAAATAAGAAAGTGCTACGGAGCACTTATAAATGCTTCTTCATTTGTGGTTGAAATATGTAGAGTAGGTGAACTATGTTTGAGAGCATTTCTGTTAAGACGAAACATTTTTCATAAAAAGTATGACAACATTACTCGGCTGCTAGTACACCAAACTGTAAGAAACTTACCTGTATCAATTTATGATCATTTTGGTGATCATATTTTTGATACTGACCCATTACAATATCACCCGATAGAAATTATAAAATTAATACTTAGCAAATATTTTAGTATCAGAATCCATTATGAAACACGTAAATTAAAAGATATAAAAGGAAACAGAGTAAGAAGTATTTTAACAAAAACTGTACTTTTTAAAAATCAATGATTTTTTTGTTTTGGTACACTGAAAGAAATGATTAAAATTCACAGTGTAATTATAACATGGCTAACGAAAAAGTATATCTTAGAGAAAGATTACCCCACTTTGGAATTATAGACAAGCGCCCTGTAAATTTATATAAATCAGATATTTCCTTCACTTTAACAGATTTTTCACAAATCGGTAGATAAGCTATATAATTTTCGCCCACTAATTTCATAAAAAAGAAAAGTTCTCCTTAAAGTCATTAAGCGTTATTTATTTATAGTTGAACATATGATCTTTATGTTTCTGTACGTTTTACATTTGAAAAACAACAGTAGGTCGTAATATTAGCATTTCAAAGTAGGCATGTTTGAAGTTTTTAGTAATTTTTGACCTTTTTCCGAACTTTTAATGTATATTCCAGTTAGATGCGCTCGATGAAACAAGATACCTCATTTCAATATTGAGCATTTAAGCTTTTAAATAATGGTCAATTTATATTGTTTCATCAAGCGCTTCAGTGTATAAAAAACAAAATCGTTTCCGCGGGAGTCGTAGTAGTGTCGACGTTGCGTGCGAATTTAAACGTGTCAGCGCTCAAAGTATTGAATAAGAATATGTTTATCCACGACCATCGTATAATCATTGCATTCTACATTTAACATTTGTCAAATAATGATAGTCATTATTCCAACCTAATCTATAATGAACATAATCTAATTCTAACATATTTAACCAACCAGAAACTAGTTGTTTTCATTCTAACGCACCTTTGATCAATCAGGAACTAGCAATTTTCATAAAGAAACGGTGAATCCATTTTTCCATCTTTTCGTGCATATTTTCGTGTTTGACGTATAACACGTCAACGTTTTATTGCAAATGAACTTCATTTTTTCACTTTTAAACGATTAAAACAGTTAAAACATGCGATAGCCGTGGATAAATTATAGTATTCAGCTCGCGTGTCTAATGGCTATTACACACTAGGATGATTTACGACACGTCTTCGTCTCGTGCCGTAAACATCACCCTCATGAGTAATAGCTATCATTATACGCTCACTGAATAATCTACTATTCCAAAGAACAGTTTTTTATTACCCAAGACATATACTACTCGGAAAATATAATGACATACAACATGGCCGATGGGCGGAAATAAGGCCCTTATCTACCCCCGTCCTTTAACAGGTGATATTACATATAAATAAAGTACAATTTCGTAAGAGATTCAAAATTCGCTACCTCTGGCCTAAATATCCACATACATGGATCCCCCGCATGAGGGGATGACTCGTATGTACTACAAAATTATATTATTCATAATTTAGGTTTGATGGCCTGCAAATGCGTCTTGATTTGTTATTGCTGAATTGATTTATTGTTTTTTGTGTAGATTATTATTGTTTTAATAAGCTCTTCAATCTTTGCACCTGTAAAACATACTCATATTTTTTGTTCTGTATATGTAAAATAATAGATAGGTAATCTTTAGTTGATTTAAGATAAAACTCATGCATGTCATCAGATGCTTATTAAATAAATCTAAAGAAACATGACAAAAATTATTAACCAAAAATGCTGTTTGTTTGGTAAAAATCGGAATTCAACAAAAATTAAATAAACACTTTTGGCTATATAGCCAAACACTTGCATCAATATTAACTTAAATGTTTATAAAATCAAATTATTAGGTTTCTGAAGTCTTTCTGATTATAAGTATATCAAAAATAAATTGTTTATATTACTTGACTAATTCTAAAATGTCCTTGTTGGAAGATGATTGATATCCATTCTGATATTCAATACATATAATTATCACAAACACCATCTAACTATATTTTAAAAATTACGGCGTGTTCTGTTCTGTCCTTATAGGATATAAGTTTGTTTTACCTTGTCTATGCATTTGTATAGTATAAGTTTATTTTGCCTTAGTATAAATTTGTACAGTTAAGTTTATTTCACCTTACTATGGATTTGTGTAGTTAAGTTTATTTTGTACCTTGCCATGGATTCATATGCCTACAGCAGGGTGTATTAAATAGGTGATGCGACAAAACCTGCACATTGGATTTATTATAACTGCTTACTTTGTACCTAATGTAATAGATGGCAGGAGCAATCAGTCATAACTTAACGCATAGAAAAATAATTTTACAGGTTCTATGCTTCGAGGATATAGGGGAAAGTAAAGGTGCCTTTTCTATTTTACAACAATGCGTATGGTTTGTTCTCAACACATATAGGCGAGGGACGCGAGAGGCGTAGTAAACATTATAGTAAATACCCACAAAACAATAGAAAACGAAATCAAACAATACGCAAATGATACTAAACGCCATGTTAGAAAGGATACCCTACGATGATGAGATCATTATTTTGCACCAGCCAAGGGATCGGGGATTAATAATTTGCTTGTTTACAGCTGTAGCCCGAACAAACAAACAGCTGTTTGGCGAAGGTTCTATGCATAGTTGCATACAGTATTGCATACATTCCCAGCTTTTATAGGTACAGTTTAAATCTAAGTTTAACTAGAAGATTCTGTTGAGGTCCGAAATAAAAGTAAATAGCGTATTTAGCAAAGTGTATATTAAGCACATTCATCAAATAGGAAATTATTAATAAATTTGAATAAGATTCTGTGGTATTGATAGTTGTTATTGAAAGTTATTATCGATAGTTATCGAATGATTTTTGTAGTAAAAAAACTGCTGTGAGAAGCGTCTTTTTGAGTTTTTGTTGAAAGGTTCTTGTTAATTTCCTGGTTGATGAATGTGCTTAATATACACTTTGCTAAATACGCTATTTACTTTTATTTCGCACCTCAACAGAATCTTCTAGTTAAAATTAGGTTTAAACTGTACCTATAAAACCGGCCCTAAAGCTCACGCCATCTACTGAAGTAAATTGAAACCATGCACTTATAAAGCCATTAAAATCTAATATATTTAGCATAATTATTGTACTGTATTTGCAGGTTAAGTTGAAAAACGCTCACTGAGCCATACTTCGCCTTTCCATAATTTTTGTATGTGTAATTTGCAGATTACTTTTAAATTGTAATATTACAAATGAATAAAGACATATTGTTATTATTATTATTATAACCTATTTAATACACCGTGACCTACAGTAAGCAGGATCTGTAAATTAATATTAATTTATAGTTATAGAACTCAACAATTTTTGTAAGTAATTTTGTATTGCACAAAACATTAACTTTTGTATGGTGCTATTCAAATTAGAATAAGAAACCTGGAGAGTCTTGATTAAGTTTTGAATAAAATAAAATTCTGGTTAAAAATCATGTATACTCATTTTATGAACAAAAAATTATCACTTGCCCTCTGTGGTAAAATCAAACTGCACAATTTATTTGAAAAAGATTATGTAGGAGATTAGGAGATATCACGCGTTCCCCGAAAAGTACACGTTAATATTTTATGTAGTTTATGCTTTTGACAACATTATTGATTGGCAGTTTGTTGTAAAACATTACTGGCAAAAATCGCATTCAGTATGCTGAAAATGAACAAAAAACTTCATGGTGACAAAAATTGTGCCTTTTTGGGGGCCGCAGCTGTACATGATCTTGTGAGCTTACTCTTTATGAAGAAATTTATAAGCATTCTGAAAGTTCTTAATGCATCAAACTATTTTTTTATATTGTATATGTTCAGAAAGTTGAAATACTGATGGTATTTTAAGTCTTTAATTTTATAATAAAAGAAAATTAAAGGTTTACTAAGTTGCTTTTATCAAGAATAAAAACTTATAAGTTTTTTCTTAAAAAAAAATTGTCATTTTTTTAATCTTGAAAATATCATTTAATCCAGTTGGTTCGAACAAAGTTTTCACAATACACAATAACTTTTTCTTTACAACAATAAAAAAGAAAGTAAAACGTAGATAGGTAAGTATAAAAAAGAGGTAGAGAGTTTTCAGCATCTCCCGATGATGCCAACTGAATTGGGAGACAGTTCTTTCTACTCAGGCTATTTATTCAACTTTTTCATAGAAACAAAAAAAGAACGTAAAAAATGTACAGGTAAGTCTGAAAACGAGGTAGACAAATGTAAAGGGGGCTTTAAAATCATTTCCCAATGATGCCAATATAATTCCTTCTGTGATTCCTTGTATGTAATAGTTGGAGGTTATTTTCTTCAAATTTTACTTATCACGAGAAGCCATAACTAGAAATTTATTACCAAAGGTAATAATAATTTAAAAACTTAGATGGCACTGAAATTTACTAAAAAAAAAAAATTCTTCGGTTCATTAACTTGTATACATAACACAAGGTCTTCCCGAAAATATTGAAAGTATCTGATACAAATTCTTATTTTCTTTTGTTTTATCATCCACTCCAATATTTCCAGTATTTTTGGGAAGACACTTAAATGTACATACGTTGTATATTTTACTTGTAATTTTGCATTGTAAAAATATGGTAATATTACAATGGGGTTTTAAACAATATCCCAAAATTGCATCGAAATTTTTTGTACCTGACTTTCTGTACGTCTGGTGGTTGTGAATACTTGACCAACTTGGTGACTCAGAGTGAGCTAAAGGGTGTTGTGAGTGCATATTCGATCACATTGTCTAACGTGAACTGAATTCAATTTCCACCTTCTACAGTGGTAATGTATTTATTATTTTAAATATTTAACTCCCAACCAGACAATCTTGACATTGGATTTAAGGCTTGTCTAATTTGTGGTGTGTTAAATATATATGTTAAATATGCCATTCAATAGTGCAGAAACATAATAAATTATAATGACTAACATTCAAATAAGAAATATTGACAATTTAGCCTTGTAAATATGTATAATATTTACCCTCTTAGTATATGTAAACTTTCAGAAAGAATAGAGAAATGTAATTTTTATGGATGTTGAGACATTTTACTGATTTGTAACAATAGATATATTTCTAAGTTTAGGCTAATTAAATTTGAAATATATCAAACATTACCTTACTGTAATATTGCATACCTATATCACGTCGTATAAAGAGCCGGTAATGCAGGAATTGCAATAATTAATTTTAATGAAAATATTTACCCTTCTACACGTACCCGCCACTGTTGCCTATGGGAAGAATCATTTTTAATGGACATATAATGTGACTGTGTTGGGAGCAAACAAGGTATATAGTGAAAAGATAGCCTGTTATGTATCTAGATATAAGTTCTTTAATCGGAGGGACCGAGGCTGGGCATCCATTTTTTTAGCCAGGGGATAGGGATTCAAAGGTTACCTATTTAAGTAATTTAATGATAACGAAAACGATATATGCGACTGAACTAGGACCCCAGCATCATATTCGCCCCCATTCTATCACTTTTTAGGCACGCGAACTAGAAAGACTAGAAAATATAGAATAGTTAATGATCCAAGAAAAACATAGTCTCTACGTCTAACAGGCAATCGCGACACGCAAAACATAATACACAACAAATGCAGGCCTACTGGAATATTGCATGAACTGCAATACGTATGTCAAGATGTTGTGAAAAAGAAGAGGAAAACCGAAAAGAAAAAAATGTACTCAACTGATTTTATAAATAAAATTACAATAATTATATAGTTACAGTTAAAAATTTAAATATGATCTGTATAAGCTTAGAATATTAAATTTATTCAAATCATCAATAGAATATTCATTTATAGTACAATGAATTGTTATTTACAATTGTGTTTATTGAAAGTTCAGATCTCAAGTTATGAAAGAACAAATAACATTAGAAACCGGATACAATACAATGTAATGCATTTTAATGGCTTTTTAGTTAAAAAAAATCTAGTAATACTTATTTAATATAAATTATGTTGAAAATATGTAAATGTAAAATAATAACAATGAATCAAAATAAAACGTAACTTTTTATTTCAATCGTACTACAGTGAATACGTTATAGTGTAGCACGAGAACAACTAACTGTAGGTTAAATACGTGAAAAGTATTATTTATCTATTGACTCAAACGAAAAAGTCAGGGACCAACCAACAAATGTCCTGTTTTAAATTTTAATTGTAGGATAATACCACACAAATTAGACAATCTCAGATACAAAACCACAAAGATCACGAAGAGGGGAAGCATTCTTGGGAGATGCAAATTATTATTTGTTAATATTTAATTACTACTTATTAACGTTTAATTGGACGCAATTTATTTATTTATAGGTAATCTTTGTTATGGTTGCACGTTTTTAAAATAACTTAATATAAATATGACGAGAACAACATAAGCCGGATCCTACAAACGTGTGACGACGACATTGTCGAAAACATTTGCACACTACACTTAAATACTATTCCTGATGGGAGTTTCTCTAACCACGCTGGCATCATGTGGACATTTAGTTTTAATCATTTAAAAATTAAACATAGTAGTACAAGTCATGCCTTATGTTGTGGATTAACGGCTCAGCTCAGCTAGTCTGGTTGGAAGTGGTGTAAAATCCTGAGACACCTTGAAAATGGTAAGTTTACAATTTGTTTTTTCTTTAAGACGCGACAGACACTCATATGACTTACTACTTCCAACTCTAGCCCAGAGAGACAAAATTCCAGAAATCTGGCCAAAAGTCAAATTTTTCACTTCCTTGGAGTCAGTGGAGTTCAACGCATGTAGTAAATTGCCTTTTATTCGTAGCAACAAGTGCGGTATATTTCAAACTATGTTCTTATTGTTTTTTTATTTTTAACGTACACTAAAGAATCGCAATATGTCTGATATAGAGCAAAGCAATTACTTGTCCGTTTTCGTAAAGGTCTGCAAATACATCATTTTGTTGCAAAGTGTGGTATTCAATTACTGACTTTTTTTTAATCGTATTTAAGTCTACATTTTTTTATCACTGGTTGTCTTGTATGTTGTTAATATGTCCTAAAAATTGTAGCTGGAATTTGATGCTGATGTTTGAGATATGATTTTTTTAAACATGGAACTCAGGTTTATTCTCTGAATAATCTGTATACACTGACTCTACAAGTCTACAGGCCCACAAAAGACTAACTTTCAAAAATTTATATAGAAATAGTGTAAAACGAATAGTAATAATAATATTAGTAATACAAATAAAAAATTGAACAGTTATTTCTTGTAGAAATTAAAATCCCCTATATGCCGAAACGAATGGATTTAATTGTACTTTCACGAGAATGAAGCAATGAAGATAAAAGTATAAGATGTCAACATGTACGTACAAAATAAAAGTAATAAATATGCTGAGAAGAAAAAACTAAATTTTTCGCAGACATCATGCAACTAACTTCTTGAAACTGGAATTTCTGAAGCTGCTAGTACTTATCAGTCTAAAATTACTTCGGTGGCTGTAGACATTTGTGAAGATGCTTATAAATCACTACAAGAATTGAAAACGTCAGCAAACGACTTTGAAGAATAAAAGATGAGTGGTCATCAAAATTATTTCTACTATTTTACATATTTCAATAAAAATTAAAAAAAATTTTTTTCAAACTAAAAAAACGGAGTGCTAGAATTTTCTCAAATTGTAATTTTGGACCCCCCGATTTACATTAAAAAAAAAAATGTTCTACGTTAACTGAAGAGCTAAGTGGATAAAGGTGTTATGTGACATTTTTGAAAATTTTGAGATTTCTACACAGACAACTATTTTAACTTATAATCTATCATTTCAATAAGTTTTTGGGATAATAAACCTTTCCTAAATGCGTTTTAATGTTTGATAAAGGTGTTATGTACATATGGTTTTTATATAATTTAATGGATAAAGGTGTCATGATCACATACCACCTTTATCCATTACTGTGCGATATTAAATTGTTTTAATCCAAAACACTTTGCTTTTAAAGTTATGTTATATTGACAGTAATGTGACAAGTTGTGTTAAGTGTTTCTTACTATTATAGTGAAAATGGACAGTCGTAGTAAACTGATATTACAAATGGCAATGAATAAACGATTTCATGAATCATGTAAGATGTTTATAAATTGGCTGATATTTGGAAATAGTGCTTATAGTGTTTTAATCCATATATTCATTTCGTTCAATATCGAAATGGTATGAGATGGTACAAGAGTCGAGATGGTACTTGAGTATCTAATTGCTGTAAACACATTTATACCTTTTGGCAATTCAGCAGAAATCAGTCACATAGTGGCAATTTCTTCCCAGGCAAGTTTTAATAATGTTTTAAAAACAAAACATTATCAATATAAAATGCAATAATAAAAGACGAATTTACAAAAGTATTCTAGCAAATTAGTCTGTAAATCAGAAATACCGGAAAGTGACGCTTTGCGGTGTTGATTTTTGTACAAACATTTTTATGCTGACAAGTAGAAGAGGGCTGAACCGTAGAAATTTTTATGACAAGAGCAAAACTGATATCTGGTATGGCTTCTGCCCACCCAATATTTTGAAAGAGCATTAAATTGTTTAAGGCAAATCTGGCGAATTCTGAAATTCTTGCGGAAAAAATAATAAGTATGATAATTACTCCAATCAAGTCAAAGGTCATTTGGGTTTGTAAGGTTATCGTTTAAGAATTACAGGGTTCGCTATCCTTACATCTATTGGGTTAAAAAAAAAATTAAAACAAAATAAAATAAATAATACTAAAGAATACGTAGAAAATTACAAACTAGCTTTCGAACAACAAAAGCGTGACGGAGCAAAAGTTACAGTAGATAGAACGATTTGCTTTCTTACTTTAGATCTTCAGCAAACTATGCCGCTGCCAAAATTAAGTACATCGAAAGCATTTTACCTTCGTCAAATGTGGTTTTACAACCTTGGCATACATACATTGAGGAATACTGAAAAAAAAAAAAACGTTCTTTTTCACATGGACTGAAGATATGCCCAGCCGCGAAAGCCTACAAGTTGCTAGTTGATTAAATACCTTTTCACAAATTTACAATGAATATTTCCAAGAAAAGGTCGATCACATTATAATATGGAACGACTCCTGTGGTGGACAAAATAAAAACTTCAATATCATTACACTTTACCAGTTGTTGATTTTAAAGAGAGAATTTAAAGTTATCGACCATAAATTTTCGGAGGTGGGACATTCATATTTAGATTCAGACAGAGACTTTCGCAGAGTCGAGAAAATTTTAAGGAAACATCAAAACATCTACGTTCCGGACCAGTATCGAGAAATTTTAAGAACTCCCAAAGACGCCGTTGTCATAGATATGAAGAATCATTTCAAGGATATTGATGGAATTGCCTCAAAACTCAATTTGTACAACAGGAAGAAAAACTTGAACAATGAAAAGGTTTATTTTCACGACGGTATAAAATGGCACCTATGGGTACTACTATTACATCACTAGATGAAATGACTCCATTTTACAAAGTCGATATTTTAAAGAAAAGGAATATGCATAAGATAAATTCCGACTGTATTGCTTTAACGGTGTTTAATGAAAACAAGGGCAGCCTAAGTGTAGGAAAACTGGCCAATCTTAAAGAACAATTACCATTCATAAATGAATGGTAAGGCCGTATTATCACAACATACTTGGAAATGACCAAACTGTAGCTCAAAACCGTAGAACTGTCCGACTACCTAAAAATTGTACAATGTTTTAATAATAATAAAATATGTTTAATTTCTTAACACTTTTATTCACCAATTCCTTATTCATTTCAGAGAAACTTATGAACGGATAAAGGTGTTATGTACATTAATTTTTTAAAATTTTCGAAAATAATGACAACTGACAACTTTAGTTATTTGTCTCTGAAAAGTACACCAAATGTCAATATCATCGCAAAATGCAAGCTATATAGTCGTTATAACAAAAAAGTTCTCGCCTAAAAACTTTCGAGTTAAATTACTCAATAACGTGTTTTTGTGACATAACACCTTTATCCACTTAGCTCTTCAACTGTCACAAAGAACCTCGCACAGAGCATATTATGGAAAAGTGATCTAGGTTAAATTGACTGAATTTTCTATATGTTGTAAATTTCGACTTTCTGATCAAAACCTGTCATGGATGTCATGGATCTACATCTACTTTTCGAGATACAGCTCAAAAAATGTACAAGAGATGAATTTAAAATATTGTCGAATTCATGATTTTCTTTTATACATTTTTTATTGTGATACTTTCTAATAGCCTTTTATAATATTTTGCACTAAAAAGATTTGTTGTTTTAATAAAAGTAGAAAATAATAAAGTTCGAGAAATTTTGGCGAAGACGCCGGAAATTCTGCCTAATAATAAGCAAAAGAAATATTCGGTCAAAATGGCTAAAACTTTTTTTCATGAAGTATGTGTCTTCTTAATCAAAAAACTCTTATTCAAAAACTTTCGGAAATGGCTCCTTTGATCTGTAATACCCCATCAATAAATTATAAATTCTTGTAAAATTCTGTATCTTCTCGAACTTTTAATTTATTGATGGGTATCAGAGGTCAAAGGATCCATTTCCGAACGTTTTTCAATAAGAGTTTCTTGATCAGGAAGGCACATACTTTATGTAAAAAAGTTTTGGCCTCATTTTAGCTAAATTGGCCGAATATTTTTTTCACTTTTTATTTTTAGGTAGAATTTCCGGCGCCTTCTCCAACATTTTTCAATCTGTTTTTTTTTCTACGCTATTTTTATTAAAACAACAAATATTTTTAGGTTATTAGAAAGTATCTCAATGTATGTAAGAAAATCATGAATTCGATTTTTTTTTAAAGACTTCTTGTTCATTTCTTGAGCTCTCTCTCGATCGAGTTGTGCTCATGAGAGCTTTTGATCCGAAAGCCCGAACCTACAACACATTAAATATTCAACCAATTTGACCGGGACTACTTTTCCATATCTCTGTGCGGGGTCCTTTAACTAGAATCATGAGGTCAGAATTTTATATCTAATCTAATATATAAAAATTTCGTGTCACAGTGTTTGTTATCGAACTCCTCCGACACGGCTTGACCGATTTTTATGAAATTTTTGGTGTATATTTGGTGGGTCTGAGAATAGGTCGTAGGCTATTTTTTATACCCCTAGGTGATAAGGGTGGCCCTATCCAGAAATTTTATTTTTATTTTTTGGACAAAAATTTATAATTTGTATGGCAAAACAACATTTGCTGGGTCAGCTAGTAATATATATATATGTTAGATCACGGTTCACATGAGCGACTTTTTAAAAAGGTTTATTTACTTGAATGGAGCCAACGTTGGCTCTTGGAGAAGGAATATAATAATAAATTAGAAGTGTTGCATTCTAACTGAGTTTAATAACTGATTCAACAAAGCGTGTTTAGTCATATTTATAACATACAGAACCTGAGTAAGCAAAATATATAACAAAGGAATTGCAGTTCTGCAGTCTGCACAAGTTATGAGAAACAAAGGTGTAATATGATATCTTGAAGATAAGCAATTAATAAGAGAAGCTGTTATCGTGAAATACGATATACCTGTGAAGGTTTATTATGGCTAAGTCGCAATAAGATAGCGTGTAATATTATATAGCAACTTCCCCCTTAATAAAAAAGTTGATGTTATGCAGCAACTTTTGAAAATTGTTAAAACGTTAAATGAATATAATGCAAAAATAAATTGAAACAATGTTGAATGAATACAAAGCAAAATAATAAAATAATGTAAAAGTTAAAATTGGTAAGCGATAATAAAACATTACATAACGTAATAAGGATAAAATACAATAGTCTAAATTAATAGACAAGGGTAAAACTCCACATGAAAGTCTATGTTAACTCGATGTCCTCTTCTTCTTGAGGTCTAATACCGGGTCGCTTTCTTGGAGGGATCAGTCTAGGAAATTTGGTAAATACTCTGCTTCGCTCTGAAGGAGGTGAAGGAGGGTTATCCGTTGAGGGTTGGATTCGCAATGCTCCACATCTTCTTCTTCTGCATTTACAAGTTATGTAAAGTAGAACTAATAGGATGATGAGAGTGATTATGAAGTATGTGAACCAAGATACATGTTTGGTCACAAAAGGTTCGTTTATAAGGTCGTCTAGGTCTTTGGAATATTGCTCTAGTTTGTTTTTAGCAATATCTAAATCTTCTACGTCGAGACTGTTTAATTTAAGCGGTTTTAATTTTGGAATTTCGATTTTGTCGGGCATGTGATTGCAGCATTCAAAAGGAATTTGGATTGGATGTGAATTGTCCTTAATTTCGGAAAAGTCTTTAGCACTGGCTTGTATTCGAGTAATGCCTGCATAGGCGTAACATCCTGGTTGTAGTTTTATGATGGAATTTTTGTTAATTAGCTCTGTTATGGATTCTCTCTTCGGGCAGTTGATGGTAATGTGAAGTGGTTCGGAATTAATCACTAGCCATGTGTTGTCTTCAAGTTCTTGGACGTTGTATCCTTGACTAATGATGAAGGAAGTTTGACAATTTTCTGGGAGTTTCGGCAATGGTTTTAATATTCTAGCTTCACAAATGGCATTTTGGTCGATAGGATATGCAAACAGGTTCGAACATAGTTTGGTTCCAGAATAAAGTGGTTTGCATTCTTTCAAATTTTGTATAGGTATGTACATTAAAGAATCATCGTCTCTCGCGATAAACTTTTGTGAAATAGATAAAAAGTGATGTAGACCAGTTCTGTTATCAAGTATGGGTATAGGGTACAGACGAAAGGTGTTGTAATTTTGAGGTTCAATGAGAGGTATTGTTAAAACAAATATTAAATTAGAATCTAGTTGAAAAGCTTTTAGTTCAATAATATCCAGATATTGAGCAACTGCTGATAGTTTAATTGGAAGAGGTAAATTGTTCCTTCGCAAACTCTGTGAAATCTCTTGTAACGCCGTTACTAAGTGATCAGGTGTTATGATTGATGAATGAATAATTCCTAATCTGGCGAATGTTATTGAATTTAAAATATCGTTTAGATTGTCTTCGATATACAAATAGCTGGCCATTAGTTGTTCGGAAATGTATAGAAATTTTAGTTTTATTTCGGCAGCTTGGATCGTTTGAGTCATAGTTTGAATTGTGTGCTCAATTTCTTTGATATCTTTGTTAAATGTTTCCTCATCAATTTGTAATTTTTGTATAGTTGAGTTGAAATTTTTGATAACAGAAGTCGTAACTGAGATTTGATTTTTGATTAAGTTTTCTAATTGATGTTCGTCATTATTTAATTTATTTATACAGTTAGTGTAGTACTCGCCATCTTCGGCGTCTAAGTTTCCGGTAATTGATTTGAATATTGTTCCGAAACCGTTAAGTATTCCGCGTTTATATCTCTTTGTATCTGAAAAGACTTCGTCAAATTTCGTTTTTATCGAACTAGCTATTTGCATTAAAAGGTTAAACTCTGTTTTAACTTCGCTTCTAAACAGGATTGATTTTTGGTCAGCACCATCGAGGGTGTTCAAGATTCTGTCTAAATTATTTTGATTTTTGTCAAAAGCTAGTTTAAGGGATGAAATATTTTTATGCACTAGCAGAGTCCATTTGTCATTTGTCACCACGATGTCCGTGTCTTGGTGATAGTATACACCAACAGTGTTATTGATTGGGGTAATTTTGTACTGACAGAGTGCTGATCCGAACAGCAGGAGAAACCTGAAAATAAATTTAATTTTCAGTATATGGTTTCATTCTATCAAAATTTACTTTAGTTTCTTGTTTTGTTTCGAGATTTAATAGGGTAGCAGAATTTTGAAAAATTTCTTTTATTTTAAAGGGACCGTTAAATTTGTTTTGTAGTTTGTTCTTAATTTGTGATTCTTTTACATAAACTAAGTCACCTATTTTGTATTCGGGTCGTTTTTGAGGAATATTTCTGTCGAAGCGAACTTTTGCTTTCTCTTTTTGAGATTGTGTTCGACTACGGGCTATTTTATAGTAGTGGGATATTCTATTGTTTAAATCTCTAACGTATTTAGTTATTAATTCTTTTTGGTTGTACAAGGTTTCGGGTGGTCTGTTAGATGTATGACCAAAGATAAGTTCATATGGGGTAAAACCGTGTGTTTTATTTACCGAATTGTTATAGCATATTACAGCATATGGTAAAATCGTGAAAGGATGTTCGTTTGGGTTTTCAGTTTTGTGGATTCTTATCATTTCGGCTAAAGTAGCATGAAATCTTTCTATGGATCCGTTCGATTGGGGATGTCCTACGCTTGAATAAGTTAATTTTATGTCGTAGAGGGTGCAGAGATCTTTGAGCAAGCGGTTGTCGAATTCGCCACCGTAATCGCAATGGATTCTTAGCGGTGTACCGTAATGTTGAAAGTATAACAACAAGGTATTTACGACGGATTTTGCGGATTTGTCCGGGACTGCATAGGCTTGTGTAAATTTAGTTAACTCGTCGCGAATAGTTAAAGCGTAATTTCGAGTTGGGAATTCAAATAAATCGATATTAATTCTTTCGAATGGTGTTCTTGGGGTTTCTGTGACTACTAGAGGGTTGTTAAGGTTTTTCCGGCATACTTTAGTCTTTTGGCAAGTTTCGCAATTTTTTATAAAATTTTCAACGTCTTTAGTTAGACCTTGCCAAGTGTATTTTTCTCTAATTCTTCGAATCGTTTCATTTATTCCGCGGTGTAGATTATTTTTACCAAAATGATTTTGCTCCAATATAATTGGAATTTCATCTTCGTCGGCAGTTCTGACGATATCTTGACAAATTACTACTTTTAAGTCTTTTTCCGCAAAAATGAATGATAGGATTTCAAGAATGGGGAGGTCTAAGTTATTTTCGACAAAGTATGTCTTAGAGAGATCTAGGACATCTTGATTTTTAAATAATACCGAAAATAGATGTTCAATTACAGATTCGATATCAAAAGGTAGAGGGATGATAAAATATCTCCTATGTCTGACTGTTTTGCTCGATACAATATTGATTTTATCGTTATGAAATTCGGGGTTTTCTTCGAATATGTCCTCGATAATTTTATGATGGAGGTCTTGTAGGTTATTTTGTTGGAAGAAAGTTATAATATCTTTGTGTTCTCGATACAAAAGTTGTTTGTTCGAGGCTTTGATTTTCGAATAGTCAATTAAAGATGTTGTCTTATATAAGTTGGCGAAAGTTTCGAATTCTTGGGAAATTTGTTCGTCAGTGATCTCGTTATTGTCTGGGTTTTCGTCGTCGTCTGACTCTTCGTCATTCGCGGCTAGAACCTTTGAATAGAATTTGGAACATTCAGAAAAATGATTAATTTTGATTCTGGAAAGTGCATCCGCGTTCTTATTGATTTTGCCGGGTTTATAAATTATTTCGTAATCGTACTCTTCTAATTTGAGTCGCCAACGAGCAAGTCTACTTCCTGGATCTTTTATAGAGAATAGCCAGGTGAGTGGTCTGTGGTCGGTGACAAGTTTGAACTTTCTACCATACAGATATGGTCTAAAGTGCTTTACACTCCATACTATCGATAAAAGCTCGCGTTCAATCGTTGAATACTTAGTTTCTGCACTGCACAAGGTTCTAGAAGCATAGGCAATGGGTAAATCTTTGCCAATGGGCCCCTGGCTCAGCACTGAGCCGACGGCAAATGCGCTCGCATCAGTGGTTAGAACGAAAGGTTCGTCAAAATTAGGGTAGATTAATATCGGAGTTGTCGTTAATGTTTGTTTCAAATCTTGAAAAGATTTTATACAATCATTGTCGAAGAGAAATGGTATGTCTTTCTGTAAGAGTTTTGTTAAAGGCTTGGTAATCTTGGAGAAATTAGGGATAAAGCGCCTATAATAACCGGCTAAGCCTAGAAATGATTTAATTTCTTTTTGATTTTTTGGTTGAGGGAAATTTAGAATAGCGTCAACTTTCGAAGGATTCGGTTTTACGCCGTCTTTTGTAATGAGATGTCCTAGATAAGCGACTTCTTTGCGGAGAAACTCGCATTTGTCGGGTTGAATTTTGAGATTGGCTTTCTGTAATCGTTTGAAAACTTCCGTTAATTGAGAAATATGCTCGTGAATAGTAGGGGAGTAAACAATAATATCATCCATGTAGACGAGACATCGTTCATTTTGGATACCTAATAAAATGTTATCCATCACTCTTTGGAATGTTGATGGAGCATTCTTAAGTCCAAAAGGCATTCTTACGAATTCAAAATGACCATTTTCAACTGTGAAAGCAGTTTTTTGAATATCTTTCGCATCAATCTCGATTTGGTGAAATCCGGAGGCTAAATCCAAAGTTGTAAAATATTGACATTTGCCTAATTGATCGAGGAGGTCGGAAATATTGGGTAGCGGGTATTTATCATCAATAGTCAGTTCGTTGAGTTTTCTGTAGTCCACTACAACTCGCCATTTTTGTTTACCGGAGGCGTCGAGTTTTTTTGGTACCACCCAAACCGGAGAGGACCAGGGAGAAATCGAATGTCTAATGATGCCTTGATCGAGCATATTAGAGACTTGTGTTTTAACTTCCTCTTTATGGATATGAGGGTAGCGATATGATTTTGTAAAAACCGGTTTTGAATCGTTCGTGTCAATGGAATGCTTAATTTCGTTAGTAAAAGTTAAATTGTCTCCTTCCAAATAGAATATATCTTGAAAGTCTAAACAAAGCTGCGTTACTATTTCGGCCTCTTCTTCGTTTAGATGATCCAAGCGCAATTCGTTCCTAATTTCGAAGGATCTGTCCGTCTGTAGGTGTGAGTCAGAATTTTGAGTATTTAAATTGAAAATTGATCTGAATTTTTGTACTGGTTCTAGTTTAAGGTTAGAGAAATTTATAGTTTTCGGTATTGCGTTAGCGTTCACGATCGAAGTTAGAAATTCTCCGTTGCTGTCGATTTTTACGAGAGCATTTGGTAGGCGTACCTTTTCAATTTCTTGGGCTAACAGTATAGCCTCGGTATTTTGCAGATTACATTTTAATTTACAAATTTTTTCCATGCGAGGTTCAATAGAAATTAAATTTTTGATGTTGCTTAAATTTGAATTTTTTGTATCGGAATTAATAGTTGGTTGTAAAGGTAAATTTACCGTAGTTTCTTCCGTAACCTTAAATAATGGTACGGTTTTAAAATTTGTGACTAGTTGTTTATTTTTAAAATCTACTCGGCATTCGTAATGTTCTAAAAAGTCTGCGCCTAGTAGTCCATCAAAATCTATATCTAGATTATAGATATAAACATTGTGTGACTCGTCTGAGAATGGGATTAGAACAGATTCGTTGATACAAATTTTTTGATCAGTAATACCCTGTATAATTACATTTTCAGGAGATCTACGTCTATAATTTTCAGCTGTTTTAGGTTTAAAAATTGATATACCTGCGCCTGTATCAATAAGAATTTTAAATTTGCCGGTTGCATCTTTGATGTAATAAAGATTTTTTGAATTTACGGTTAATAAGGTGTGAGAAAGCGTATTTACATGAACGTTTGTTCTGGGAAGTTCAGCATTGGATCGAAACTGTCGTTGAGATTCATTGTTTGTATTTGGTTCGATATTTGGTCGAATTGGTCTATTTGTTGTGTTGGAGTATCCGTGGGGTACTCCGGATCTAAACGAAAATCCTGAGGATTAGCAGTATAATCCTCGTATTGCTCGTTCTGAGAATTAGTAGTATAATTCTCCTGGAAATTTTGGTTGGTTTCAAAATTGTAATTTTCGTACGATTCATTTTGACTTTGGTAATTTTGGTAATCGTCGAAAGAGTAGTCATTGTATTGGTTAAATTGATCGGTATAATTATCGTAAGGTTCGTAATTCAAATGATGAGCTTTTTGCTGGTTAAAGCGATTAAAATTTGGGTTAGGTTGGATAGCTGATGGTCGCTGTTGCATAAAATTAGGGTTCGGCCTTATGGCTGAGGGCCTGTTTTGCTGTGATTGATTTGGCTGATTATTTTGAGGGAATGTCCTCTGACTAAATTGATTATTACTCGATTGTGCGAAGTTTTGATGAGAAAAATTTTGTGAGTTTGGGTTTCCTTGGAAACTTGGTCTCTGGAAGTTTTGAGACTGTTGCCTTGTGCGGCATTCACTTATTACATGTCCATTCCGTTTACAGAAGGAACAAAACTTTTGTTGCAAATTGGGACCTTGTGGTCGCTTTTGTTGAATTACTGGATTTTTGACTGGACTATTTTTTGGGAATTTTTGCTGTTCAAAATAAGAGAGTTGTAGCTCTCTACGAATTCTAATAATCGCATTCATTATAGAAGGAGGGTTACTGGCACGTATTATTCTGCCTAGATTTGGTTCTAGACCCGTTAACAAATTATTTAATGTCATAGTTTCAATCAGGTTTGTTTGCGCGGTTCTTTGCTCCGAAGTTAAATTTTGTTTTTGCACTGCAGCGTGCATTTTCGCATTGTGCGTTTGTAAACGCGAAACAAATGTTAAGGCGGATTCACTAGGTAATTGGTGAATTCGTTGTAGGTCCTGAATTAGGGACGTTAAATCTCGGGAGTCTCCGAAGTGAGTTTCTAGTAGTGCCTTTATTTCTGGCCATGTGCTAGGGTTGCGTGAATTTATAAGTTCGGCGACTCTGCCTTTTAATTTATTTTTGATGTGCATGGTTAATAGAATTTTTTTGGTCATGAATTGCCATACTTTGTGCACAGGAACACGAGTTTAGGAATGTCTGTAAATTTATGGCGTTGCCATCGAATTCTGGTATTAGTGAAAAAATTTCAGAGAGCTTGTAAGGCTCAATTTGTTGTGGTTGTTGTTGTTGTTGTTCGGCTGGTGCCAGTGGCACTGGTTGAACAGTCTCTGGTTGAGCTCTATCAGGCATTTTGCTTTTTTATTTAGAGATTTTTGAACTAAAATTGGTTACGTATCAGCAGTATGATACGGAAATTAAATTAAAATTAGCTTGTTTTGTTACGTCGTAAATGAATTGTGTATTAACTGTATAATACACAGTCGTTTCGTGAATACGAAAATAAATAACTTAAAATTAAAATTGTTGCGTTGTAGCTTGTATAGGATTTGTTTGATAACAGAATTGGCTTTGTTTGCCGAGTGTATTAGCGGTATAATACACGTAAATAATTGTGATAAATAATATTTGTAAAAATGAAAAGAAATAACGAGATGATTCTTAAAATGACTTACGTTAATTTCATCTCCATGAGTAGGTTCTTCGTCCGTCAAGGGATTGGGATCCGCCACCACCAGTGAGGAAGGTCTCCTTGTTCTTGCAGATATACACGCACTAGTTAGGCACCTTCTGCAGATGTTGTCCTTGTTCTTTTGCGCTTCACTACCAGTTAGGCTTCTTGTTCTGATGATGTTTACGGATCCTACCGACTGCGCCAATGTTAGATCACGGTTCACATGAGTGACTTTTTAAAAAGGTTTATTTACTTGAATGGAGCCAACGTTGGCTCTTGGAGAAGGAATATAATAATAAATTAGAAGTGTTGCATTCTAACTGAGTTTAATAACTGATTCAACAAAGCGTGTTTAGTCATATTTATAACATACAGAACCTGAGTAAGCAAAATATATAACAAAGGAATTGCAGTTCTGCAGTCTGCACAAGTTATGAGAAACAAAGGTGTAATATGATATCTTGAAGATAAGCCATTAATAAGAGAAGCTGTTATCGTGAAATACGATATACCTGTGAAGGTTTATTATGGCTAAGTCGCAATAAGATAGCGTGTAATATTATATAACATATATATATATATATATTTTCTGATTAAGTATTCACCGAGAAATATTTAGCATCGGCATATAGCTGCCCAGATGACTCAAAATTTCCGTTTGCACCTTATTAGTACGGGAGCCACTTTTTGTAATATTCGCTTAAAATTAATTTCTTATTTTTTGTGTTATATTTAAGCTGTGTTACTACAAAGTCGACTCCTGCAGGCGCACCAGAGGGCCAACACCTGACAGGAATTTCTTTGCTCCTGCCAAAGCAATGCTCCGTCGAATGGCCGCGCCGCGCCGGTAGTACAAGTTTCTTAACAATTTCAAGTAATAAAGTACTCACAAACAAAATTTCAGCTTTAAACATTTCTGTCAACTGACTTTATTTTAATTACATATTTATGTTAATGATAGGAGCATGCTGGTTTACAATGAAGGTGGCAGAATGTCATTTTCCATCAAACTGTAATGTCAATAAAGGACATAAAAATTATCAACTTTAAACACGTGTTATATTAGATTTAAGCATATTATATTGTATTGTATAACGTATTATTATAAGTCCATAATCAAGTCGATTCACACAAGTAATTTAATACCCTTACTGATAAAACTAATATTTCCGTTCATATCTTCATTTTATCATCGTAACCTGATACTTTCGTCTACCAGAATCACGTACAGGATTATTTTACTATGTGAAACGCAAATTAATGTAAATAAACGCAATTCAGCTGAGATAACTCAACCTTATAAATACAACCGAACAGCTATCACAGTTCAGTTGCCGTAATACAGTTTAACTCGTTAGTCATAAGTAAATGGGCTAAGTAAAGACCCACTATTATTTCAATATTTTATTATTTGGAGCAAAGTCTCTTTACAGTAATACTATTGTTACTTAAGAAGCTCACAAATCGAGCATATAGTTGTGAAACAGTGTAAATCTACATAAATCATAATTTGTAATGTTTTAAAATAAAAATTTGTTTTTAAAAAGTGAATTTGATAAATCCAAATACAACAATTGGCGCAGTCGGTAGGATCCGCAAAACACCGCTAGAACAAGGAATCTGAACCTAACTGGCAGTGGTGGATCGAATCCTTTGACGGTCAAACGAACCTCAAATTCTCCAAGAAAGAAAATCAAGTAGCAAACACTCAAGAAACAAGTAACATAAGAAGCAACCAACTCATACAAGCAGCACAAAGCACGAATTGAGCCACATCCCCATGAGGACACTATTGTAAGTACAATTTAACCTTGAATCATAAGTGCATCGAATTTTTCTCGTTAACATTTTCACGCGAACAGTTAGTTCTATTATTCAATCTTCCCTTTTACCCAATCTATTCAAACCCTACAAAATGCCAAACAGACAAGAAGAACGTCAACCTGAACAAGAAGAACAGGTAGAGCAAATAGAACAGGAACTCGTACAGGAAATAATCCCTTACAAGTTATCTGAAATATTCTCAATCGTCCCCGAATTTGACGGAGACCAGATCTTTTTGAATACGTTCTTGAACGCGTGCGACCATGCGAACCGCATGGCCATTGACGATCAAGTAACGCTTTTAACGTTGCACATAAAAAATAAGCTCCGCGGGCGAGCAGCCCAACTAATAAATTCCAGAAACCCAGCTACATGGGGCGAAATAAAACAGCTTCTGTCAGTACACTTCGGAGATTCGCGTGATTTAACGTCCTTAATACAGGACCTGCAACGGATCAAGCAACTCCCATCCGAGTCAGCCCTAACATTCTTTTCCCGTCTTCAAACTCATAATGCCAAGATGCATGCCTCGATTCAAAAATCGTCTCTGACCATAGAACAAAAAACCGCTCAATCCCAATTAATCGAAACCATGACCCTAAACACCCTCCTGACGGGCTTAGAACCTCGCCTAGGTCAAATTATAAGGGCAGGAAATCCCGCAAGCATGCTCCAAGCTTCTATGCGTATCAGACGAGAGCTTCAACTCTCTTACTTCGAGAATCAAAAATTCAATAAAACTGCCAATCCCCGAGACGTTCAAACCCCTATAAGGAAACCAAATGTCCCAAACAATTTCCAAAAGACGTGCACATATTGTAAACGAACTGGCCATCTTATCAACGAATGCCGTGCACGCCAGCAACCACAACCTTTTAATCAGTCGAGTTCTACTCAACAAAGTTTCAATCCAAATTTTCAGAGGCAATATACTGCCCCACAACAGCAGCAACAAAGACCCTTCCCCCAACAAAATTTTTCTAACCAAAATCAAAGGCCAAACCAATTCTCCAACAGACCAAATCAATTTCAACCTCGAGCGTCTGTAATACAACCAAACCCGAATTTTAATCGGAATAACAATCAGCCCCGAACACATCACTTAAACTACCCTACTGAAAATTATCCAAACGAGGGATACTATGAAGATCCCTGCACAGAATTTCAAGAATTTCCATCCAATTCTCAGGAAAATTTCTCAGAAGAATATCAATATCCTAATACTTTTCAGGATTTTCAGTTAGGCCCCCAAACTCTTCACGATCCCCCGAATTACCAAACGCAATACCCCGAAACTTTTACGCAGGAGAACACTGCTATGTTCCCGGAGATAACTCTGGAAGATTACAACCCGATTTCGGACCTAACGTCCCAAGTCCGATCAATGAATCTAGACAATTTCAACCCCAATCTGAACTTCCCCGAACAAGACTTCATTTAAATCCTCTTCTAACCGTCAAATCCAAAAACCTATACTACATCAAAGATGCCACTAATTCCTTTAAACTCTTGATTGATACCGGTGCAGGAATCTCGATTTTTAAAGAAAAAACCGCCGAAAAATTTCCAAACAAATTTCCCGAAAACGCCGTTATCCAAGGAATAACTAACGAAAAAATTTTAATCACAGAATCAAAACTTATTCCATTTAAAATAGGCGACCCCCACAAGGTATATGTTTACAATCTAGACATAGAATTTGACGGATTACTCGGATCAGACTTTTTAGAACACTACGGTTGCGTAATTGACATAAAAAATAAAAAACTTATTACCAACTATAAAACAGTACCTTTGTTCAAAGCAGGTGACGAACTCAACGAAACCCTAGTCGTCAACAAAAACACTCATGGTAACGAAAACTCTATAAAAAACGTAGTTTCCATTCAGCCTCGAACTGAACAAGTTTTTAAGTTGAAATGTAATTTAACGAGTACTGACGCTATACTGCTAGCTCAGGAAAAGGAAAAAGTTAGATTACCTAATGCCTTAGTCAAAATTAACGAAAAAGGTGAATTTCTTACGTCCATAATTAATGCCAACGCAATCCCAAAAATTATTGATTTTTCGGATTTAAAACTAGAACCAATCACGCATTTCGACCTAGCTTGTAACATTAATATTTCTAACATTAATTCAAATGAATTTCAAAACAATACTACAGACAGACTGTACGAAATTCAAAATCAATTACGTCTTGAACACCTTAATGACGAAGAGAGGGAATCCATTGTAGACTTATGTGTCAAATTTTCAGACATCTTCTACTTAGAAGGCGATTCACTGACATTTACAAACGAAATCAAACACTCGATAGATACTAATAATGCCAAATCTGTTTTTACCAAATCGTACAGGTACCCTCAAATTCATAAGGATGAGGTAAAACGTCAAATCGGTGAAATGCTCGACCAAGGCATAATTCAACCGTCCATATCACCCTGGTCCTCCCCAGTATGGGTTGTGCCTAAGAAGCTCGACGCTTCGGGCAAACAGAAATGGAGAGTCGTGATCGACTACCGCAAGCTTAATGAACTAACGGTCGACGATAAGTACCCATTACCCAACATCTCCGACCTTCTTGACCAATTAGGAAAGTGTGAATACTTCACCACTTTAGATCTCGCGTCTGGTTTTCACCAGATAGAAATTGACAAAAAGGACATCCAAAAGACAGCGTTTTCCGTTGAAAACGGCCACTACGAATTTGTTCGTATGCCGTTTGGCTTAAAGAACGCACCTTCCACCTTTCAGCGTGTCATGGACAATATTCTGTTAGGCATTCAAAACGAACGCTGTCTCGTGTACATGGATGACATAATAATATATTCACCCACTATTCATGAGCACATTTCCAGACTTACCGAAGTCTTTAAAAGGTTAAGGAAAGCTAATCTTAAAATCCAACCAGATAAGTGCGAATTTCTAAGGAAAGAAGTAGCTTATCTAGGTCACCTTATTACCCAAGACGGAGTCAAACCGAATCCCTCAAAAATTGACTGTATCCGAAACTTTCCAGAACCTAAGACACAAAAAGAGATTAAATCCTTTTTAGGATTGGCCGGTTACTACAGGCGCTTTATTTCAAACTTCGCAAAAATCTCTAAACCTCTTACTAAGCTTCTGCAAAAAGACATCCCATTCAATTTCGATTCAAATTGCAAAAATTCATTCGAAGAACTGAAAACCGCACTAACTTCAACCCCTATTTTAATATACCCAAATTTTGATGAAACCTTTCTTCTAACAACCGATGCTAGCGCGTACGCTATCGGAGCTGTACTATCGCAAGGGCCCGTAGGTAAGGACCTCCCGATCGCCTACGCATCTCGAACGTTATGTAACACGGAATCAAAATACTCCACGATTGAAAGGGAGCTTTTAGCTATCGTATGGGCAGTCAAACATTTCAGACCATATCTTTTCGGACGAAAATTTAAACTCATCACCGACCACCGACCTCTGACTTGGCTCTTTTCTATTAAAGACCCCGGTAGTAGACTCGCACGCTGGCGCCTCAAGCTCGAGGAATATGATTACGAGATCATATACAAGCCAGGCAAAATCAACAAAAACGCGGACGCCCTATCTCGCATTAAAGTCAATCACATACAAGAATGCGTAGCGTTCCACAACAATGCACAAAATTTAGACAACCCGCCTGACCCAGAAAACATTCCCGATGACGAAGACGTACCACCTGAACAAGTAGTCCAAGAGTACGAAACGTTCGAAAAACTATATCAGACAACATCCCTAATCGATTACTCTAAAATTCGATTCTCAAATAACCAACTACTCGACAAAGACCATAAACACATAATCACATTCTTTCAGCAAAACAGCCTACAGGACTTCCACTATAAAATTATAGAGGATATTCTTGAAGAAAACCCCGATTTTTCTAATAATAAAATTAACACCGTGTCTAGCAAAACAGTGAAGAATAGATCTTACCATATTGTACCTCTACCTTTCGACCCTATGTCAGCAATATTGCAACTCTTCGTTACAATATACAAAAATCAAAATGACATTGATCAATCTAAAACGTACTACGTCGAAAATAACTTGAACTTGCCCATCCTCGAAATTTTCTCCTTTATATTTAGCGACAAAGAAATAAAATTAGTAATTTGTCAAGACATTGTAACAAACCCTGATGAAGATCAAATCCCCATAATTCTCAATCAATTTCATGCCGGAAAAAACAACCTCCACCGCGGTATAAACGAAACCATACGTAGAATAAAGAATAAATATAATTGGACTGGACTAACAAAAGACGTAGAAAAATTCATAAAAGCTTGTGAAACATGTCAAAAAACAAAAATCTTACGAAAAAATCTCGATAACCCTTTAGTTATCACCGAAACACCAAGAACCCCTTTCGAACGAATTAACATCGACATCATGGAAATTCCCACAAAAAACTACGCACTAACTATTAGAGATGAACTCACTAAGTTCACACAAGCATACGCCATACCAGACAAAACCGCGAAATCTATCGCAAATACCCTTCTACTTTATTTCCAACACTACGGTACACCCCTTCGTATACACTGCGATTCCGGACGAGAATTCGAAAATCGACTTCTCAAAGACCTTTGCACTCTTTACGATATCAAACTAACCCATTCTAGTGTACACCACCCGCAATCTAATGGTTCACTCGAGCGATTTCATGCGACGCTCATGGAAATGATAAGGGCTAATAAATTAGAAAACCCTAACGAACACCCGCTAACTATTTTACCATACGCGGTTATTTGTTACAATAACTCCGTTAATAAGACGCACGGTTTTACCCCGTACGAGCTATTATTCGGACACACAGCAAGTCGTCCCCCCGAAACACTCTACAATCAGCAGGAACTGATATCGAAATACATACGAGATCTGAACAACAGAATTTCATATTATTACAAAATAGCCCGAACAAAAACCCAATTACAAAAAGAAAAAGCAAAAGCGCGATTCGACAGGCACGTAACTGACAATCCTCACGAATTTAAAGTAGGCGACAAGGTTTATGTAAAAGAAAGCCAAATCAAAAACAAACTCGGAAATAAGTTTAACGGACCATTCGAAATTAGAGAAATTTTAAATAACTCCGCCATACTTTATAATCCTGAGACTAAACATACCACGAAAACCAACTTTGACAGAATGAAGCCATACTTTGAAAATTAATTTATTTTCAGGTTTCTCCTGCTGCTCAAAGCAGTGTCACCCCAATATTCGATCGACACAATCAACAATACCATCGGAATTTACTATCATGAAGAAGACCGCATCGAAATTACAAATGACAAATGGACGCTTCTAGTCTACAAAGACATCGAACCAATTAAATCAGTCCTCCAAAATAACAACAACATTTTGAAAGACATGATAAATACATTTGAAACAGACAACCCTCGCATGTCATCTTTTCGGTCAGAAGTCCAAACGCATATCAGTCTTTTAACGCAAATTGCACAATCATTAGACCAAAAAGTCGAAGAAATATTCGCGGATACTAAACGCTACAAACGCGGTATTTTGAATGGAATAGGTACAGTTTGGAAAGCTATCACTGGTAATTTAGATGCCTCTGATGGTGAATATTACACGAACTGTATAAATAAACTCGTGAACGATGAACATCAAATTGAAAATTTGATGAAGAACCAAATTTCAGTGACTACGTCGGTAATAAAGAGTTTTAATTCTACTATTCAAAAATTAAAAATCGACGAGGAAACCTTTAATAAGGACATTAAAGAAATCGAAAATTCAATTTACGATATATCGGATGATTTAGCCTACATCCAATCAAAAATACGAGTACTTGAGCTATGCGAATCTCTGATGGAAAGTTACATGTTTCTAGAAAATAACTTAGACGATATTTTAAACTCAATTACATTTGCACGATTAAAAATCTTGCATAGTTCAATAATCACACCGAAAGATCTGGTTTCTTCACTTCAGGAAATATCTCAAACTCTACACAAAAATAATTTGCCAATAACCCCCCAAATTTCAAAGGTAGCTCAATATTTCGACATCATAGAACTCCAAGCTTTTCAAGCGGATTCTAAAGTTATATTTGTTTTAAAAATCCCATTAACGGAACCCGAAAGCTATACCCTTTACCACCTTTATCCTATCCCTATATTGGATAATCGAACAGGACTTCATCACATCCTGTCAACAACACACAAATATATAGCCAAGGACGATGATTCATTGTTATTTGTACCTCTCCCGAACCTCGACAACTGCAAACGCCTAAACCCCAGTGTAAGACTTTGTTCAAATGTGCTTCCTTACCCCATCGACAGTGACGCGATATGCGAAGCCCAAATCCTAAAACAATTAAGTGTTGTGCCCCGGACTTGTCAATCAAACTTATTGTTCGCTAAAGACTATAGCATACAAAAACTTAATAGCAATAGGTGGTTAATATCAGTTTCGGACAATTTACCAGTGACTGTTAAATGCAACAACAGGGACGTTATTACAAAACTTATCTCCATGAACTCAATTTTAACTTTACATTCGGAGTGTAGTGCTTTTGTAGGCAGCACCAGAGTCCACACGTCATCACGCCAGCAGGACAACATTACGTACAGTAATCACGTAGTGCGAATACCGTACGACTGTTGCAGTCACCTACCAGAAAAACCAAAACTCCCGATTTTGAAACCGCTTAAGCTAAGCAACCTTAATACAGACGATCTAAATATCGCGAAACACAAGCTGGATCAATATTCCGACGATTTGGATAAGATCATTAATGAACCATTTATTACCAAGCACATATCATGGTTCACTTATTTTATCATAGTTTTAATTATAGCACTTGTTATTTTAATTATAATTTGTAAGTGTAAGAGGAGAGGAAAAGACACAAAAATTAGCATCTCCCATTCTAATGATCAGCCGCCTCAACCTCCACAACCTCCACAACCGAAGTCCAGGATATTTAGTGGATATGGGCATCTACTCCCCAAAAGAAGGCCCAGTGTAAATATAAAGGAACAACCCGAAAACATCGAACTAAGTTCTAGTTACAGCAAAAGTTACGCTTAAAAGTTGATCCATTGCATCAACTTTTTTATAAGAAAGGGAGTTGTTATATTAGATTTAAGCATATTATATTGTATTGTATAACGTATTATTATAAGTCCATAATCAAGTCGATTCACACAAGTAATTTAATACCCTTACTGATAAAACTAATATTTCCGTTCATATCTTCATTTTATCATCGTAACCTGATACTTTCGTCTACCAGAATCACGTACAGGATTATTTTACTATGTGAAACGCAAATTAATGTAAATAAACGCAATTCAGCTGAGATAACTCAACCTTATAAATACAACCGAACAGCTATCACAGTTCAGTTGCCGTAATACAGTTTAACTCGTTAGTCATAAGTAAATGGGCTAAGTAAAGACCCACTATTATTTCAATATTTTATTATTTGGAGCAAAGTCTCTTTACAGTAATACTATTGTTACTTAAGAAGCTCACAAATCGAGCATATAGTTGTGAAACAGTGTAAATCTACATAAATCATAATTTGTAATGTTTTAAAATAAAAATTTGTTTTTAAAAAGTGAATTTGATAAATCCAAATACAACACACGTATAGCAGTGACAGTTTTTTTAAATAATCGAAATGCTGCTGCTGAGCATTGGCCCGCTAACAAAGTGGTAGGAGTTTGTTTTGTGAATAAGTTACAATAATATCATCGAAAAAAAAAATTAACTTTAAAAAAAATGAAATTTAAAGAAACACAGCAACTGAAAGTGTCGCTGGCTCCTATACTATTTAAATAAATGGCATTCCTGTCATTTCTTCAATTGAATATTCCAGATTTACCAAGTTTGTCTTAATTTAAAACGAACGGAGAAACTCGAAAGAAAAATTGATACTGATATTTGAAGAGCTAAGTGGATAAAGGTGTTATGTCACAAAAACACGTTATTGAGTAATTTAACTCGAAAGTTTTTAGGCGAGAACTTTTTTGTTATAACGACTGTATAGCTTGCATTTTGCGATGATATTGACATTTGATGTACTTTTCAGAGACAAACAACTAAAGTTGTCAGTTGTCATTATTTTCGAAAATTTTAAAAAATTAATGTACATAACACCTTTATCCGTTCATATGTTTCTCTGAAATGAATAAGGAATTAGTGAATAAAAGTGTTCAGAAATTAAACATATTTTATTATTATTAAAACATTGTACAATTTTTAGGTAGTCGGACAGTTCTACGGTTTTGAGCCACAGTTTGGTCATTTCCAAGTATGTTGTGATAATACGGCCTTACCATTCATTTATGAATGGTAATTGTTCTTTAAGGTTGGCCAGTTTTCCTACACTTAGGCTGCCCTTGTCTTCATTAAACACCGTTAGAGCAAGACAGTCGGATTTTATCTTATGCATATTCCTTTTCTTTAAAATATCGACTTTGTAAAATGGAGTCATTTCATCTAGTGATGTAATAGTAGCACCCATAGGTGCCATTTTATACCGACGTGAAAATAAACCTTTTCATTGTTCAAGTTTTTCTTCCTGTTGTACAAAGTGAGTTTTGAGGCAATTCCATCAATATCCTTGAAATGATTCTTCATATCTATGACAACGGCGTCTTTGGGAGTTCTTAAAATTTCTCGATACTGGTCCGGAACGTAGATGTTTTGATGTTTCCTTAAAATTTTCTCGACTCTGCCAAAGTCTCTGTCTGAATCTAAATATGAATGTCTCACCTCCGAAAATTTATGGTCGGTAACTTTAAATTCTCTCTTTAAAATCAACAACTGGTAAAGTGTAATGATATTGAAGTTCTTATTTTGTCCACCACAGGAGTCGGGCCATATTATAATATGATCGATCTTTTCTTGGAAATATTCATTGTAAATTTGTGAAAAGGTATGTAAGCAACTAGCAATTTCTAGGCTTTCACGGCTGGCCATATCTTCAGTCCATGTAAAAAAGAACGTTTTTTTTTTGTCAGTATTTCTCAGTGTATTATGCCAAGGTTGTAAAACCACATTTGACGAAGATAAAATGCTTTCGATGTACTTAATTTTGGCAGCGGCATGGTTTGCTGAATATCTAAAGTAAGAAAGCAAATCGTTCTATCTACTGTAACTTTTGCTCCGTCACGCTTTTGTTGTTCGAAAGCTAGTTTGTAATTTTCTCCGTATTCTTTAGTATTATTTATTTTATTTTTTAAAAATTTTTTTTAACCCAATAGATGTAAGCATAGCGAACCCTGTAATTCTTAAACAATAACCTTACAAATCCAAATGACCTTTGACTTGATTAGCCTAATTATCATACTTATCATTTTTTCCGCAAGAATTTTGGAATTCGCCAGATTTGCCTTAAACAATTTAAGGCTCTTTCAAAATATTGGGTGGGCAGAAGCGATACCAGATATTAGTTTTGCTCTTGTCATAAAAATTTCTACGGTCCAGCCCTCTTCTACTTGTCAGCATAAAAATGTTTGTACAAAAATCAACACCGCAAAGCGTCACTTTCCAGTATTTCTGATTTACAGACTAATTTGCTAGAATACTTTGGTAAATTCGTATTTTATTATTGCATTTTATATTGATAATGTTTTGTTTTTAAAACATTATTAAAACTTGCCTGGTAAGAAATTGCCACTGTGACTGATGTCTGCTGAATTGCCAAAAGGTATAAATGTGTTTACAGCAATTAGATACTCAAGTACCGTCTCGACTCTTGTACCATCTCATACCATTTCGAAATTGAACGAAATGAATATATGGATTAAAACACTATAAGCACTATTTCCAAATATCAGCCAATTTATAAACATCTTACATGATTCATGAAATCGTTTATTCATTGCCATTTGTAATATCAGTTTACTACGACTGGTCATTTTCACTATAATAGTAAGAAACACTTAACACAACTTGTCACATTAATGTCAATATAACATAACTTTAAAAGCAAAGTGTTTTGGATTAAAACAATTTAATATCGCACAGTAATGGATAAAGGTGGTATGTGATCATGACACCTTTATCCATTAAATTATATAAAAACCATATGTACATAACACCTTTATCAAACATTAAAACGCATTTAGGAAAGGTTTATTATCCCAAAAACTTATTGAAATGATAGATTATAAGTTAAAATAGTTGTCTGTGTAGAAATCTCAAAATTTTCAAAAATGTCACATAACACCTTTATCCACTTAGCTCTTTATTACAAAAACATGCATAGTTGAAACATTTTTATACATTACACTTCTTATTAGGGGCAAAGTAAATTAAGAATTACTATTTTATAAATAAAATGATACATGGCACAAAAATTTGCAAGTGGTCACTTTTGTCATTGATAAAACATAGACTGAAAAAGTGTTTCTTCAAAATGTTTCTTCCTGTGGCTTGCAGCATTAACAAGTTCCATAGCTACGCCACTGGTTGTGCCGGGAGTTAGTTTTTTTAATTTTCATTGGAATTTCAACAGTTACACATACCGGGTGACATAGGCTAGTGGCTCACCCCTGTATTTTCTTTATTTTTTAACATATCCATTTTAAATTTGGAGTGTATAAACTACCTGTAAGAATGGATTTTTGGACATAAGAACGGCATGAGACCATTTCCGGTTTACCCGGAAAAGACCGCAACTTTCGATTTTTAAATCGAACACTCTGTATATTTTTACATACTTTGATTCAATTCAACATTCTGAGTATACTGTGAGACTTTCGCGAATTTTTGTGTCGATGTTTAGTTTCTTTAAGCATTTTAAGACATTCGTCTAAAGTGCTTTGGAATACCAAAATTTGTTCTACGGCAGGTAAAGTCCAAGAGAAAAACATAATTTTTCATTTAATTTACGAAGCCTCCAAAATTAAACATATCACTTTTTTATCGAAAACTTTTTTTCAAATGGGAAGGTGGTGGCACATAGTGTTCAATAAATTATAGATTTATTTCTGAATTCACTGATATCCATTTCAAATCTGTTCTATTTGTTTTTCTATTTTATTTCATTTATTTAAAAATAAAAAATCACTTTTAAAAATAATTTTTATTGAACTTTAACATAGTTGCTACTGCACTACGATTTGATACAATATTATAAAACAAAAGAAAGGTGGCATTTGTAAACAATCAATGTTAGTGAAAGATTTGTATTCATTATTGATATTCCTTAACATGGACTACACCAATAACAAAAAAAACTGACTTGATATTAATTAGGGAGAATGTCGAAAAAGTGCTGTGCTTGCCAGTCATATGTGTGCTCAGAGATTTCCTGAAATAAGACATCTGTCTCGCCATCATTTCAAGAAATTAGAGAGAAAAATGCGGCGAGAGCCACGTGTCCAAAATCAAGAAGTCATTGTAAATGAAGAGTTGGAGATTAATGTACTAGGAATCGTCAGCCACGATCAATCAGCCTTTGTTAGAGAAATAGCGGAAGGGCTAGGATCATGTAAGGAAATAGTAATGTAATATGTTGCAACCCCTAAAGATTTAAGGTTATGTTGGTTGCACTGAAAAGTAGGCACAGAATTCAGTAGTTCGGATGTCTGAATGTGGAAAGAATTTACTAGAAGGTCTAGAGTGATGACATATCTGTTCTGGAACTGTCTAGAGTATGGTGACGTCATCAGAGAAGCTTCTAGATCTGTCATCTTTAGGTATATAAGGCATGGAGTAAACCAAAAGGAGAGAAGTTAGTGCAGTACTAATTGTCAGTTGAAATGGTCAGAGAGTAAACACAGTGATAAAGTGACTGAATAACTGAATTGTAGTACACAGTGTATTATTAGCCAAGTAGTTATTGTTGTAATTAAGTAAGTTAATTTAGTGTTTAGTGTTACCCTGGTTGTTTGTTATAATTTCCGAACCCACGATACAGGGTTTTTACAAAAAGGGTGTAAGCACGTCACAATTGGTGTCAGAAGTGGGATTATAACAGAAGATTTCTGGACTGTTCAAGAAGAGGTTTCTACAGTGTTCTTCTCGGGAATTAGTGGTGACATGGGGGATTAACTTACGGGACATTGTTTAAGGACTATTTTTGGACTCAAAACTGCGAAAAAGTGCGTTTTCGGGAAAGTAACAGAGACACTGAAAAAGACTCATCTGTGCTAGTGCGTGAAAATTACTAGAACTTTTCTATTTGGACATTAGTGGAGATTAGTAAATTCTCTGAACTGGATAGTGACAAAAGACTCTGGATAAGACTTTTTCGTGCTGTTTTGAGATTTTTCTGGAAAGTTCCATTGACGTGATAGTTTTATTTTGCAAAAAGCATGAGAAACAAATACAGGTCCTATTTGCGGAGTTAATGAGGACGATGGCCCAGCAACGTCAAGAAGAAAAAGAAGAGTATGAAAGAAAACGACAAAAAGAAAAAGAAGAGTATGAAAGAAAACGACAAGAGGAAGAAAAGCGGCGTCAAGAAGAAAGAGAAGAGCAAGAAAGAAGACGACAAGAGGAAAAAAAGCGTCGTCAAGAAGAGCAAGAAAAAAGACGACAAGAGGAAGAGAAGCTTCGTCAAAAAGAAAAAAAGAACAAGAGAGAAGACATCAAGAAGAAAAAGAAGAGAAAGAACGACAAGAAAGACAACGTCAAGAGGAAGAGAAGCGGCGTCGAGAAGAAAAAGAACAAGAAAGAAGACGGCAAGAAGAAGAAAAGCGTCGTCAAAAAGAAAAAGAAGAACAAGAAAGAAGACGTCAAAAAGAAAAAGAAGAACAGGAAAGAAGACGTCAAAAAGAAAAAGAACAGCAAGAAAGAAGACGTCAAGAGGAGAAAGAGGAACAAGAAAGACGCTTGGAAGATCTGAGGAAAATCCTGAACGAACAAATGAAAATCCAACATGATGCTATGAATTCAATCATTAACAAAATCAAGGAGGATATAAAGGCTGAAGTCAGTCAAATCAAAAGAAAGATGAGTGAGGTCGAAGGACAAGTAGAGCGACTTAAACGACAGTTGAGAGATAGAGGAAGCCAGCAGGTAGTATCATCGGGTCAGCGACTAAAACCTCCTTCTTTTGACGGCCAAAGTTCCTGGACAACGTACAAGAGGCAGTTTGAGGCAGCAGCATGTGCGAACAAATGGGATAATGAGGAAAAAGCCATGGCATTAGTTTTAGCACTAAGGGGCCAGGCATCGGAATTACTTCAGACTATCCCAGTGGAAAAACAAAGGGATTTCAAAGTTTTGGAAGCTGCATTGGACCTGAGATATGGCGACCAACACCTCGCCCAAGTATACCAGGCTCAACTGAAATCACGGACACAAAAGGCTGGGGAAAGCTTCCAAGAATTCGAAGCTGCGATAGAGAGACTGGCGCACCTGGCATATCCGAGTGCACCCAGAGAATTCCAAGAACAATTAGCCGTTGGGGCCTTTTTAGATGGCATAAGAGACGAAGAGGTCAGGCGAGTTCTGAGGCTAACGCGGCACCAAAGTATTAGCGAGGCTCTGGTGCGTGCCCCCGAAGCAGAAGCTGCCTTTAAAGACACCCCACGGGCAGAAGTGCATGCTGTGACCGTTGAAAAGGCACATGCGGATCGAGAGAACATGAGCACTATACTGAAGAACATGCAGAAAATGATGAATCAATTACTGGCCAAGTCGGATTCTCAAATGAGACAGGACAAACAATAAGGTGAAACAAAACCAAACGGACGTATCCAGTGCTATCAGTGCGGCAAGTTAGGGCATATTAAGAGAGATTGCCGACAACAAAGCCCGGAGAACATAAATGCCGCAGTTGTCGAAGAGTCGTATCGGGACAAAAAGAATCTGGAGACTTTACTGAGAGACTTGCACAGAATGGTAAAGCAACTGCTGGAGAGTTTTTCGGGAAAGCAAAGCAAGCAACCAAGCAGTAGGGAGCCAAGTGGGGGTATTCGATGTTATAGCTGCGGAAAATTAGGGCATGTAAGACGAGATTGTCAACAGTGGAACCCTGAGGTTGTACATGCCACTGGAGAAGTGCTGGCTGGTGAAAGCGATGCCCCCAGGGAAATAAAGGTTTGCCAGCTTCGAAGAATCCCAAGTAGTTTATCATCACAAGGCTGTGTAAGCGAAACGAAAGAGATTCCAGAGAATTGGACTAAGGAAGCTTTAAGACAAGAACAACTGGACGACACAGAAATTGGACCTATGTTGAAAGCAGTAGAAAGAGGAACACGCCCAGAGTGGAAGGATGTTTCAGACAAAGAAGTGGGGCTGAAGGCTTTATGGTCACAATGGGGTTCACTTACGGTTGTAGACGGGCTGTTGAGGAGAGCATGGGAAAGCCCGGATGGGAAGCAGGTTGCCATGCGTCTAGTGATTCCCAGGTGTCGTGTACCAGAAGTACTCCAGAAAGCGCACAATGAAACATCCGGCGGACACCTTGGAGTAAACAAGACGTTGAGTAAAGTACGAGAACGATTCTATTGGGTCAATAGTCGCCAAGAATTGTGCTGCCAATAAGGAACCACTATCCGAGAGCAACTATGTGAATGAAAGTCGAAAACAGCCAAAGAATGACCGAGAACAGATTACCAAAACTGGTAACCGAATGAAGGCTCGTTATGATCGGAATGTCAGTACAGGAGGATTCAAGGTGGGAGATCGGGTCTGGCTGTACAACCCACAGCGGAAAGAATGGAAGTCCCCGAAGCTTCAACCACCTTGGGAAGGACCGTATTCAGTAACATTTGTACGAAGGAGATTGTGTGTGTGTTTTGCGAGTGATTAATTAATGAGTTTCAAAGAGACAATAATTTTGCCTTCAACATCCCATTTTTCGATGAAGCACGCTTCACAAATAATGCGATATTCAACCGACAGAACGTAAGATACTAGTCCCAACAAAATCAAAGATTAGTCAGGCAATGAAGGTTTCAAGAAAGATTTGGGATGAATGTATGGGCAGATATTTATGGACCACGAACCATTGGCCCAATGTTCTTCCAAGGTACGCTGACAGGACAAAGGTATCTGGAATTCTTACAAAATCAAATTTGGCAAGAAATCGAACAAGTTTGTCTAGCACAATACCGATTGTTGTATTTACAGCAAGACCGAGCACTGCCCCATAACAGCCGCGTTTTTTTGGATTATCTCAATGAAGCTTATGGTCCAGACCATATTTCAAACCAGGGTTTCATAAGGTGGCCTGCTACAAGGTCGTCTCATCTAACTCCATTAGACTTCTTTCTTTGGTGTTATATCAAGGGACAGGTCTACAAAACTCCAGACCATCAAGGATCTCGAATTGAGAATAAAAAGAGCTTGTAATAGCATCACTCCACAAATGTTAAGGAACGTAATGCGTAACACAATTGTGGGAGCAAGAAAATGTATTGATTGTGATAGTCATTTCGAATAATATTTGTTAAATTCAAATGCCGTTCACTATTTCTAGGAATTTAACACTTATAATTGTGCGACATACAAAAAAATTTATATAATATCAAAACTAATGCTCAGGGTCATGACGGACTTAATATGAAATTGATATTAATGTGCTGTGCAGTTATCATACCATTCATTACCCACATTATAAATTACTGTCTTAAGGAGAGTGTTTTTCCGGATTCCTGGAAAGAGGCTATCGTGCAGCCGATTCCTAAAGTTAATAATCCTGTGGATTATAAGGACCTGCGTCCAATTAGTATTTTACCCGTCCTATCAAAGGTAATCGAACGAGAAATAGATGTACAGCTACGAGAACATATTTCTAAGTTTAATATATTACCAGAAGTCCAATCCGGTTTTCGTCCAATGCATAGTTGTGAGACGGCCCTACTAAATATCACGGATGATATTTTGAGGGGAGTGGATGCGAAAAAGGCTACGGTGCTGGTGCTTATCGATTTCTCGAAGGCATTTGACACCTTAAATCATGAAGTGCTACTTTCTGTATTAAACTATGTAGGAATGACTGAAAACATAGTTAACTTTTTTCTTAATTATTTTTCTAACAGAACTCAGAGTACCAAAATTGATAACGATATATCTACTCCCCTTGAAATATCATCTGGGGTACCACAGGGCTCGATCCTAGGTCCTCTTTTGTATACTTTATACACGTCTGATTTTGTAAAAGCACTTCGACATTGTCATATACACTTTTATGCTGACGACACGCAGCTCTATTTATCGTTTAACGCCTCTGATACTGCAGACGCAATAAATAATATAAATAGTGATGTTGCTGCTATTGTAAATATATCTAAACGCCATTCATTAAATATTAATGCAAATAAAACATCTGTGCTTGTCTTTGGTCCAAAGGTTATAAGGTCCTCGATATCCCAACAAATTCGCATAAATGTTGATGGGCAGCAAATATCACCAGTTGAGCATGCCAAAAATTTAGGACTGACTTTTGACACTTGTTTAAAATTTAAGGTTCACATTAATAACTGTATACGTGCGGCATATTTAAATTTAAAAACAATATACCAAAACAGACTTTTTCTCAACCGAAAAACTAAAACAATCCTGTGTGAATCGTTGGTATTGTCCAAACTAAATTTTGGTGATGTGGTCTATGGTCCTTGCATTTACGCTGAGGATGTTCGCAGAATACAAGTAATTCAAAACTCTTGCCTGCGGCTAATATTTGGTATTAGACGCAGGCAACATATCTCACACAAGCTTAATGAAATAGGCTGGTTAAATATGTCAAGGCGACGTCTACTACACTCCGCTTGTCTCTTTAAAAAAATATTAGAAAATAAAATACCAGCATACCTTAATAAAAAAGTAACGTATAGAACAGACGTTCATGCTCTAAATTTGAGACATAAAGGTACACTCACCCCCCCCCCCCCCCCTCTCATCGTACGGAATCCTTTAAAGCCTCATTTACCTACCAAATCACTAAAATATATAACTATATACCAACGGGCATAAAAAATAAATCCATTACATCTTTTAAGCACTCCTACAAAAGATTGTTACTAGCAGAACAAAATGACTCCTTGAATTCTCGCAACGAATAGAAATAATGTATCTGAGTATACATACTGAACAATGTTATTTTTATTCTATAATATGTCAATTACCTACTTTATATATGTATGTATATTATTAATATTTAATATTTAATTTATATGTTTGTGTGTATGTATGTGTATGTATATATGTGTATATATATATCCGCTTAAGATGAAAAACAGGGTCTGTGTTCTTCACCGACATCTGATTTCCCAATATTTGTGTATTTTTAATTTTTGTTAGTTTATACGAATTTAGTGTAATTACTTTTTTTTTGGGAAATAAACACCATTTATTATTATTATTATTATTATTTGAACCTGTATGATTGAAAAAAAATCATATGTCTAATAATTAAATGTGAATAAATACCTTTTTGTGAATAACAGCCTTTCAGTTTTCTCTTTTGTTTCTTAATAGGTATAAGTACTAATAAAAATTATTTTTAAAGTGATTTTTTATTTTTAAATAAATTAAATAAAATAGAAAAACAAATAGCATAGATTTGAAATGGATATCAATGAATTCAGAAAAAATCTATAATTTATTGAACACTATGAGCCATCACCTTTCCATTTGAAAAAAAAGTTTTCGATAAAAAGTGACATGTTCAACTTTGAAGGCGTCATTAATGAAATTAAACGAAAAATTATATTTTTCCTTTGGAGTTTACCTGCCGTAGAACAAATTTTGTTATTCCAAAGCACTCTAGACGAATGTCTTAAAATGATTAAAAAAAACTGAACATCGACTCAAAAATTCGTAAAACTCTCACGGTATACTCAGAATGTTGCCTTGAATCCAAATATGTAGAAATATATAGGGTGTTCCATTTAAAAATCGAAAGTTGCGGTCATTTTCAGGAACCCGGAAATGGTCCCATACTGTTTTTTATGTCTAAAAATCCATTTTTACAGGTAGTTTATGCACCCCAAATTTTAAATGGATAAGTTAAAAAATAAAGTGAACCACTAGCTTGTGTCACCCGGTATAATGTGGTTTTATCATGATTTGTTCAAACTTTATAAAACACTTTTTTTTCTTTTCGAAAAGATTTAATGCTTTGTACCTTGGAAAACAAGGCCTGTCGGACACAACTACTTAAGAAAAACTGTTTATTTTCCATTATTGAATATGCTGTTTTATTTATTGTCTGAGGTATATCGCTACTGAATTTAGAAGTTAGGTTGAATTGATGATTTTAGAAATGTCGGTAGTCAGATAACTGATTTAAAAACCCTCAAATAATTTTTCTAAAGATTCATATGATTTGTTTTCCAATAAAATAACAATTGAAATTTATGTGAAGTTATACTTGTTAACTCGTTATTTAATTGCAATAACTTTTTATTCCGACATTCATGGTTGGTAGTGATACAAGATATTTTACATGCATAAAACATTTTTGCTTCATATTTCAAGAGTTAGGCATGGGTAGGAGATCGGAGTCCGGGGTATGCTTGAGGTACACATCCAACTCGTCGTATGTTATTATAATACGACACCGGCAAGCAAGTACAACTGGTATGAATTATCGCATGATAGAATTAACATAGCTGCAACAGACAAAGAAGTTTTTTGTCGTCTTCGCTGGTGGCTATCTATCAAAGTCCTCACTGACTTCTTTGCAAAAAGAAAATGGTGAGAATTCGTTGTTGTTGTTTTTATATTAGTTAAGTGCGGTACCGTACCTGAAAGTGTCCGATTATGGGACTTACACCACTCTCCTAATAAATTAACTGAGATTTATTCTTACTGTCACTTGTGCTGGAGGTTATGAAACAGTGTGTTTCTCGAAGCATTTTTCATATTTATTAATACCCGTCTCAGGTATATGAAATTCCTAATTTATGTTTAAAACGGTTTTCCAAGCAGCGCCAGTGCCAGTAAAAATGATATATTTGCTGATTTTTATATAATTTCATAAAATTAGAAACATTCCCAGAGTGATAGACATTCAAAACTGTATATTGTCAAATCTAAAAAGAAAAATATTGTGCAGGCCAAAAATAGTACAGGAGCCAGCGACCTTCTTTTATTTAAAGATCTGCTTAAAATTTATCCCTTATTTTTTGTGTTACACTTAGGCTGTGTTTTCACAAAATTGACTCCTGCATCGAGACAACGTTCGGCAGAAACATTTCAATTATGTTTCAAAAAACGTGTCAATACTATACGTGTTTAAAGTTGAAACATTTTGTGTTACTTTTTAAAATAAAAAATCACTTTCAAAATAATATTTATTTAACTTTAACATAATCGCCTTTGAATTGCGATTTGATTGATTGATTGATTTACCAGCGTGCGGTAGGCATTGCTGCCACTCCCAGGTTATACAGCTGGGCCTGCTACGTCCACGCTGGGTTGGACTAAGGTCATGCTTGTTGCCAGCAGCGAGAGCCACATGGCGTATGGTAAAGGAATGTGGGATGGGAGGTGTAGGTATTTGTGAGATGCGTTACCGCATTGTGTCGTGAGGGAGCGTTTTAGCTCCCTTTTTTTTGTATTTTTGGTTCTGGACTTCTGCCTATTCTGGGTCTTCTTGTGAGATATGTTGCCGCGTTGTGTCGCTGCTGTTTGTGCTCCTATTTTTGTACTTCTGCTTCTACAAGCCTTCTTCTTCTTTTTCTGAGACTTCTGATTCCTCCGTTTCTGATTCTGGTAGAGTATATATCGCTCCGATTTCTTTGTGGAAATTCATTTTTCCCCTCGCTTTTCTTTCCCAGTATGTTTGGTCCTTTCCCAGTTTGTTCATGATCCTCTCGATTGTTGTTTTCCACGTGTAACATGGTCTCCCTTTTTTAGTTTGCTGTTTGATTGATTGATTGATTGATTTACCAGCGTGCGGTAGGCACTTCTGCCACTCCCAAGGATTATATAGCTGGGCCTGCTACGTCCACGCTGGATTGGACTAGGGTCATGCTGGTTGCCAGCAGCGAGTGCCACATGGCGCACGGTAAAGGAATGGGGGATGGGAGGTGTAGGTATTTGTGAGATGCGTTACCGCGTTGTATCGTGAGGGAGCGTTTAAGCTCCCTTTTTTTGTGTTTTTGGTTCGCCTTCTTTTTCTGAGTCTTCTAATTCCTCGGTTTCCAATGCTGGGTTGGATTTGGGTCGTGCTTGTTGTCAGCAGCGAGAGCCACATGACGCATGGTGCAGGAGTGTGGGGTGGGCAGTGTAGTTGTATGCGTTGCCGCATTGTGTTCGTGATGTTTATGCTCCTCTTTTTTATGTTTCTGCTTCTACAGATTGTCTTCTTCTTCTGAGTCTTCTGATTCTTTCGTTTCTGCTTCTGGTAGAGTATATGTCTGTAGGTATATGTGAAATGCGTGGCCGCATAGTGTCATGCTGTGGAACGTTTGTGCTCCTCTTTTTGTATTTCTGCTTCTACAAATCTTCTTCTTCTTCTTCTAAGTCTTCTGATTCCTGGGATTTCTGGTTCTGGTAGAGTACATATCACTGCGATTTCTTTGTGGAATTCATTTTATTTTTCTCCTTTGCTTTTCTTTCCCAATATGTTTGGTAGTTTGTTCATGATCCTCTCGGTTATTATTTTCCACGTGTAACCTGGTCTCCCTGTTTTTAGTGTAGAATTTAATGTAGAATTTTTCACTTAACAACGAGCACAATATTGACCTGAAAACCATCACTTGATAATTTACCTAGGAAAATATTATGAAATTAGATTATCAACACTATATTATAACACCAACAGCGCAAAGAACATGCAATATCATAAAGCACACTCCTATTAAACCAGACACCAACAAAAGTAAAAAATCAGCAGTCCCTAACAGTGATGCTTCTCTTCCCTTCCATTCTCTTCTCTTTTTGACTTGTTCTATTGCATTACACCAAAAACTGTACCTAGATCTGGATTATGTACGAAACCAATCACTACTCTCAAAATCGTTAATCGCACGTCCCGAGGTATGTATTACCCTTCAAACACCCATCACCCACATGACAGCTCAAAATTTGTTATCTCTATTATTTCCTTGCTTCCTGTACACAGTCTCAATTGGCGTGTTGTCGTCTTCTTATTGGTTGTTGAGGTGAAAAGATATGATTTCGCCCTCCTCTTGGTGTATTATTATTGTCCTCTTCAAGTTTGCTGTTGCTGCTATCGTCTCCTGCCCACCCCAGAAACCGTCTTTTCTCAGGTCTCCGATGAACGCCTCTGTCTTTTCCTTGTTGATGCTGTATTGATTTTAACAGGGTTCCGGTTCGGTGATGGATGCTAGCATGAACGGGGTGGAATAGTCTATGTTATTTCGTATATAGTCCGGTACTTGGTTTCGTTTATTTTTTGCTTTCTCTTCTTCCTCCAGTTTATCTCCACTGTTGCTGTGGTATGCCTCTTCTCGTGTATGTGTTATCATTTCTTCTGTATTTCACCTCCCGCTTTAACGCCCCTGACTCGTTCCCCCGTTTCTGTGTCTACCATATGATCTTTCGTTCCTACGTTCTATCTTCGATCCATCATTCTTGTGTATAGATACCATTTCCTAGGAAAATCTGTGCATTTCCATTGAACTGCAAGAGGTTCAGCGTCCCGGCATATTTTACCAATAGTACGCCTCTGGTTGTCCGGTTGTCCATTTGTTACCCAAGTCGCGGCTTGTTTATCTAAGAAACCCTGTTTATCTTAAGGAATAATACACTTCAATAAAGCCATAAATTTATGGCAGCTGTTAACATTTTCAAGGGTTTAGGTGTACAATCACTTCTCAGATTTTCTAAGAAAGTCGTTTGAGTCAGCCCCTCAGCAGTTTATTACAGCAATTATACACACTCCACAAAAACACACTCTTTTTAATACAAATACAAATTATGTCACTCACTTAACTTTAAAATTATATCATTTACACTTTGTATATAGCTAGAATTTGGACCTAAAAACACTGCAGGCACTTCTTGTTAGTCATTAAGAAATAAATAAACTTGGATAAATAAACTTGGGCGGATAGGTACTTTAAAAATGAAAATGGGTATACTTAGCTTATATTCCCGTTATTTATTGCCTGGTCCTTTAAGCTTGTTCCTTTATGCATATCACTGCACTCGGTTCTGCCACTAAATAACTCTGTATTAGTTATTTTCAAACATTAATTTTATTTCAACTTTGTTCTTTTGTTATCACATATCAATTTACGGGGAATATTTTGGGCTATAAATTCACCTAAGTTTTATCAAATTTAGCGGACTTATATCTGGTTTTCTCGCGTTTAAATGGGAGCATTTTTCGGACGCGTCCACTCGCTCGGGAAGCACGATTCGAACTCCGCCTTTGAATTGCGATTTGATACAATATTATTTAACAAAAAAAAAGGTGGCATTTGTAAACAATTATTGTCAGCCAAAGATTTGTGTCCATTTCTTAACATGAACTACACCAAAACGAACAAATTGACATGATATTAATTTACGGTGAATGTCAAAATAATTCTGTGCTTGCAGGTCAAACGTATGCTCAGAAATTTCCTGAAAGAAGGCATCCGTCTCGTCATTATTTCAAGAAATTAGAGAGAAAATGCGGCGCGAGCCACTTGTCCATAATGAAGAATTCATTGTAAATGAAGAGTTGGAGATTAATGTACTAGTAGTCGGGAATCTCAGCTCCAATTTAAGGCTTATTTTTTGATGCCTAAGTACCGAGACATACGACTGAAAAGTATAGTACACGATGTAAAATTATCTGCTGAATCCGAATTCGGAGGGCGCATAAAAATCGGGGATTGCCTTCAACCCTTAATCCGCGAATCTACCCTTGTTTCGGAAATTGTGAAAAATTGAATTTTTAAAATATAACTTGCTCTTTCTCCCACAAAAAATAAGCTAAAAACCTATTTTTTTTTTCAAATAGCACATAGTGCATTTAAGGCAACAGTGTAGTCAAAACACATCTAATATTTATAGAAATTTTAGAAAAAAAACATGTAGTCAACTTCTATGCAGTCGGCGCGGCGCATTGAAAAATGTAGCCTGCGAGGTTTTTTTTTATTTTGGAAAATTGACAAAAACTAGATCATACGAAATTACAAGAAAAGACCAAAATTATTTTTTGTGATTGATTCATACTGATATGTTGAGTGAAACGGAAGATATGATTTTTTTAATTTCGGCCGTCCTGCGAACGAGCGCGCTACGAGTTGAAACCGACGTATGCGGGCACCTTTTTGCATTAGATTTAGTTATTTGATACTGTATTAATAGGAACAATAATCCTGTGTTTGATTTTATCGGCTTAATTTTGTTTAAAAGATATAGTTATTAATATAGTTGTTTAGAATTCCTTAGGTTTAATTACTTCTGCACCATGGAAGTAGAGTAACAATAAAAAAAAATGGGATTTATTTTGTTCAAATAGGATTAGGATGTCATCAAACGTTGAAATTTTAAGTTGGAGCAAAATTTAGAAAACCAGTCAGTCCGTCTTGTCTGTAACTTTCTTTGGGCGCACGATTACTCTAGAACAGTTCATGATATTGAAATTTGGTACACTTACAGTACATCTATACGATATATAATTAGATTATTATATATTGATATTATTCCGTTGAAGGGTTGGGGGGTCAATGTGGGTAAATGGGTGAAAACGAGTAAAGCAAACAAGAGTTTATAAAATTGGGATTTAGTGTTTGTACAAGAAGCCAAGATCTCAAACATTTTTTGACATCAGCTACCCCACTACCACCCTCATTTCCACTGCCACAACATTATTAAATGGGGTAAAAAATGTTATTTAGATTATGTACAAAACACATCAATTGTCTTGGATAGAAAATCTGGATGTGGAAGTAGTGACTCCTTATATTAGGCAGTGGTTTGTATTTATATCAGCTAAGCGAAATACATTACAATTAATAATTAGAAATTATTATAATTATAAGTTTTCATCAGTATATTTAGCTAACCCAACTCAACACGTTTTCCAGTTCTCTTGCAAAAACACCTCTTGTTGCAAATATTATTCTTACACTTGCAAATGACTACTTAGAAGTGACGGCTTCGATTGTTTCTTGCATATGGTAGGTATCAGTACACCATTTGTCAATGTCTAATCATACTGAAGAACATCTAGAAGTTTTGTATACATGTTACCTGTTTTCTTCCAAATAAGAAGTGTATAGGCACATAATATCTTCAGTAGGTGGTAAAACTCTATATCGCTCTTGCAGTTTAAAAATAAATGTGCCCTTAGTTCTTCAAGGCTTACGTGGAAATATGAGTGACCATACAGCCATTTGAAGAATATGGAGCCAGTGTTTATAAATTCCATGATGTTGCAATCCTCCATGTCATTTATATATTTTGTCAGAGGATTAAGTGTTTTCCAATTTTCAGTTGCCGTCTTAAATTCTCTCTTTTTTCCTCTCTAAATGTCTAGCTTGTGTTATCCCACCCACTAAGTGCATAGGTAGACATAAAAAAAGGTCGCTATAAGGAGGAGAGGTATGAGTGCCTGTTGCTGCGTCTTCGATTATTTTATTGCAGAAAAACTAGGAATCGAACTTTTGAAGCCACAACTTTACTTTCATTTTGCTGCACAAAAACAATGACAACAAAAAAATATCTTTTACGTGCCACTATTGCTGCTCTTCCAAAACACAAAATTTTAGTATGTAGAATATAACTATATCGGCTTCCTCGTGGTTATGAATCTTCGCATTTTTCAAGATATAAGCTTATTTTAATTATACTAATTTCTAATTATTAATTGTAATGTATTTTACTAAGCTGATATAAATACATTCATATCTAAAATCTCGATATACCGCAAATGAGTGCCCGCATCCGTCGGTTTCGATTTGTAGCGAGCTCGATCACAGGACGGCAAAATTTAAAAAAATCATATCTTCCGTTTCACTCAAGATATTAGTATGAATTAATCACTAAAAATAATTTTGGTCTCTTCTTGTAATTTCATACGATCTAGTTTTTGTTAATTTCTTAAAATTAAAAAAAAAATCTCGCATGCTACATGTTTCAATGCGTCAACTGTGTAGAGGTTCACGTGATATTTTTTTCTAAAATTTTTATAAATATTAGGTGTGTTTTGATTATACTGTTACATTAAGTGCACTGTAGGCTAGATTTTTAGCTTATGTTTTGTGAGAGAAAACGCAAGTTATATTTTAAAAATTCAATTTTTCACAATTTCCGAAATAAGTTGTACCGAATATGTATGGCAATTTTAATAAGTTTTTCTGTTTTTGAGAACTAGGTAGTTGGGTCAAGAATTATCAACAACAGCGAAGGGAGACTGACATTTTTAAAAAACATGTTTTTTCTGGGGTTCCCAAATTAGAAAATGTATCTGCTAAAATCCTGAAATCCATTTTTGGAACGATTACTTTTTTAAATTAGCGAAGAAAAATAACATATCAAATCGACAACCATTGTTTTGTCAAAATTTGAAATTGTTTTGATATAAAAACATTCATTGGTCACGAGAGTGGGACACTGTGGTAACTTGATTCCCAAAAAGAGTTGTCCGGAAACAAAGTAGAAAGAAATTAACTGTAGATTCCTTATCCGAAATTAATTGGGGTTCTTCATATAACATTTTTCAAAATACCCCTTCGTTGTCAAGTTACACCCTCTTTAAAGGGGTACGTTAAAAACCGTTTTCATATTTTTACTCAAAAAATAAGATTCCAAAAAATTAAAATATTTGGCATATCTACTACACTTCTTGTGAATTTTTTTTCATCCCCTTGAGTGCTTCACCAAAGGGTGGAATGGACAACCCCTAATATATTTTTAAAAATATTAGTAAAATCAACGAAGGGGTATTTTGAAAAACGTTGTATGAAGAACCCCAATTAATTTGGGCTGAGGAATCTACAGTTAATTTGTTTCTACTCTGTTTCCGTATAAAGCCAGGCTTAAAGATGCCATTGTCACTATTTATTTTCATTTTAAAAATGTATGCATTGACATCCATTTCACTACATACTGAACTTTGAAATGAAATTTGTTTGACTTTACGTTGAATCTGTCTGTCAACCATACTTGTGATGCATAGCTAGAACTTTTGTTAGACTTAACATTTGGCAGGTATTTAAATATAAAATTCACTGTAGAATTTTTCTTTTCAAAATTTCCGTTTTACGCGGAAACATATTACATTACACATTTTAGACAAACCATTTTGTATAATACAACTTCTGAAAAATATTGATAATTATCTTCTGTTAAAAATTGGAATAGAAAAGGAGGGGTATCGATAAGCCAAGAAAATTGACCCCAATATATGGCAAAAAATTTAACTATATTTTTTTAATATTTCTCATTATTAGTAGTAAAATACAGGACACTAACTTAACGCTACAATAAATTAAAAGTAAAAATGACTACGTTTTCTTCACGAGAAAAATCGACAAACTAAGATCAAAATGGCTTTTTTTGTAAAATTGTACCCTTTTTTTACTATGAGTTTTTTTAGACATGAGCGCATTTTTTAGCATGGTGATTTTTTACATGTTGTTCTTTAGACGTCAACAAATATAAAAATACAAAAATTAAACTGCTAAAAAAATGCGCTCATGTCTAAAAACTCGATATAGTAAAAAAAGGGTACAATTTTCCAAAAAAAGCCATTTCGACCTCAGTTTGTCGATTTTTTTCGTGAAGAGAACGTAATTTTACTTCCACATCCAGTGGAAGTATAGTAACGACAAAAAAATTTTTAAAAATTTTTATTGTTCCAATAGGCTTAGAATGTCATGAAACGTCGAGATTTCAAGTTTGAACGAAAAAAAAAATTTCTGTCTATCGGTCTGTCGGTCTGTCTGTCGGTCTGTAACTTTTTTGTGCGCACGTTTACTCTGGAACCGTTTGAGATATTGACTTGAAATTTGGTACACATATGTACTTTAACGAGATCTAGAACTAGATTATATTTTCATCTTGTTCCGTCGAAGGGTTGGGGGGTAAATTGGGGTAAATTTGGAGTAAATAGGTAAATCAAGCAGGTAAGAGTTCATAAAATTGATATTTAGTATAGACAAGAGAAGCTAAGGTCTCAAAAAAAATTTTGGCATTAGCCACCCCCATTACCACCCCCACCCCATTATTAAAGGGGATGAAAAAAAAATGTGATTTAGTGTGTGTACAAGAACCAGAAACCTCAAAATATTTTTTTACTTTATCCACCCCCCACTCCCACCCCCTGTCATTACCGATGTGCGGTATTGTTTTATGGGTTTTTGGGGTAGAGGATTTCAAATATTATATTATTAAAGTTCCATAAACAATTATTTCCAGATACAAAATTTTTTCGTTGTGTGACTTGGATAGAAAATCCGGATGTGGAAGTAGTGATTCCTTGGGCAGCGGTTTTTACTTTTAATTTATTGTAGCGTTAAGTTAGTGTCCTGTATTTTACTAAAAAAAATATAGTTAAATTTTTTGTCATACTGGGGTCAATTTTCTTAGCTTATCGAATATTTATGAAATACAATAATTCTAAACAAAGAGATCTTTGAGACTTTGAGATTTATTTTTTGCTTTCCTAAATTTTATTGGAAATACTGAGGTACAGCTTACTGTACTTTTAATTCATACAGTTATGTTGTAACGTTGTGAGTACAACACATATGTGGTAGAGATGTTCATTAAGGCCCACTGTCCCACTGTTAAACAACTAAAAGTCACCGACTCTATCTCTTGCGCTCGCGCCGCCGCTCGAGCCGTCTTGAAGAAATGGCGCCCCGTTTCAGTTTTTTGCTTATATCTTTCTGACCATTAGCGACATCGAAATTATGTTTATATAAAAAATAAATCTTATGAAATTCTTTACAAAAAATGTTATATGCATTTTTTTCGTATCTATTATTATACTTTTTTGAAAATACAAAAGCAAAAAGTATATTGCATTTCATCGACACATTTCAAAAATTGTAAATATCGCCCGCAGAGAAATAAAATATCATATCATTGTGTTGTCATAGAATTAGCAATAACTTTTAAAATGTTCGTCTTTCTGTCAGTCCGTTCGTCTGTCATTCTACCTCTCCGTACGTCATATCTCTTTCAAGCTAAATAACTTAAAAGAGAAACATCCGATTTTATTGAAGTTAGGACAATAAATTAGTGTTAGATAGAGGAAGAACACCAGCGTCTGTGAAAAAAATCAATCAGTAACTAAGAAAGTTTAGAAATATTTTATGACAAAAATGCCCGTGAAGAGTGTTGGTATATGTTTGATAAGATTCTATAAATACAAAGATACTTCATAGTATACTGACCAACATTTCGACAGTCAAGATGGTATCATCGGGAGATCATTAAAATTGCAAGTATGGCACTTAAACCTAGAATCTTATACAATTACATCACCCTGCACGTGTATTTCTTTTCATAAAATAATTAATAACTTTTTTATTTACCGATCGATTTATTTTCTTCCCCTAGCTAGCACTAATTTATTGCCAAAATTTCGATAAAACCGGAATTTTTTCTTTTAAGTTATTTAGCTTTAAAAAGACATGACGGACGGAGAGGCACACGGACAGACGAACGGACTGACAGAATTCAAGTCTCGATAGTGACCTCTAAAAGTCCTTCAGTTTTCATTTATTCATTAACTTTTCTATAGGATGACTACCCTGTATACTTTTTTAATTAAAAGTAGATCAGATTTTTTCCTAGCAAGTAACAACTAAATTCCAAACATTACACAGGTCAACATTTAGTCTCAAAAAATACACTCTTCCTGGGTACTCAGAGGTTATTGGGGTCGCTGATTTCGATGCCGAGGTCGGTTAAGCTCTATCATATCAGGTTCAAGGTCATTTGAAGGTCAAACTAAGAAAAGGTTGTTGAAAAAATCTGAAAAAATTTACACATAAGTTTTTGAGGTCGCTGAATCCGAATCCGGTGTTCGCTTACCCTTAAAAGGCATCCGGAGGTCATTTCAAGGGTAATTTGAGAAAAACAGAGGGGAAGCTGTTAAGAATCTGAAAAAATTTATATATAGGTTTTTTGGGTCGCTGAGTCTGCATCCGATGCCGGTTGACCTCTACCACGTCAGTTTCAAGGTCATTTGGAGGTCAACCTAAGAAAAGATAGTTGAGAAATCTGAAAAAATTCACACAGATTTTTGGGGTCGCTGAGTCCGGTGTTCGCTTACCCTTAAAAGGCATCCGGAGGTCATTTCAAGGTCATTTCAAGCCAGGCGCCGATTTATGGGGGGGTAACGGGGTAATTACCCTCCCCAAGATTCTGTAAATCATCAATTTTTGTTTTAAAATTGTATGATTTTTGTTAATTTTGGGAAGAAAATTTTTTTTAATAGGATGATTACCCCCCCCCAAGAAATTTTCATTTTAAATTTTTAGGATGAAAAAATTTTTTCTCTGCTTTTCAATTCAAAAAAATGTTAGGGCGAAAATTTTGTTCAGATTTCTCCCCCCCCGCTCATCAAAAAATTTTGTGTTCAGTGTTACCCCCCCCCCCCAAGCTCAAGGTCCAGATCCGCCCTTGTTTCAAGCCGGTATTCGTCCGCATGAGGATTCTTCGGCTATCTCGGTGCAAATATATTTAACTCAATGAATCACCTACTTATTTTTTTCTGTAAAAGTTGACGAGCTTATATTCACCACATAAATCCTGTGGAACAAGCCTCACAGACTGGCCCTTAGGTATAGTTGCAGAAGCAGAGCGAATATGAAAGTAGAGAATACCTTGAGTATTCGATAGATGGCGCATGCCCACCTCAAGTGAGTTGGGGCAGAAGAGGGATATAAGTTTGGCGCGAATCACGGGCGTGTGCTTCACTCACTGGGAGCTCAATCACGTCAGGATCAAAGTAATTTAATGGTTTTTTGAGTCAGGGTTTTTAAATGTATGTACTTTTAGCATAAAGTTTTGGAAATTTCAACCCATGTCAACAGCAAATTAGATCATTCCAGAAACAACGTAAACGTTCTCGCCCGAATTTCGATTAATACACTTATGCTGAGAGAAGCGAATTGATTTGTTGAAGCCTTTCAAAAGTTTTTTTTTTTAATCTAGTTTTTGTACAATCACGCAAAACTGAAAGAGAATGGTAGGCAGAAAGGTAAGAAGACAAACTGACAAGACAAGAAGGCAGACAAACTGTCAGTGGACATTTAGACGGAGGGTGGCAGAAAAACAGACAGATAGAAACATTTAGTCAGACAGGAAGATAGACAGAATTACCGACAGAAAGAGAGGTAGACCAAAGGCAGAAAATAAGTACGGCAGGTGAGCATTCGTATAAATTTTTTCCATTCTTTTCACCTCCTATTCTTACTTTAACCTTCAAACGACCTTGAATATGAGGTGATAGAGGTCAAACCGACATCGGATTGGGACTCAATGACCCCAAAAACCTATGTGTAAATTTTTTCAGATTTTTTTCAACCACCTTTTCTTAGTGTGACCTTCAAATGACCTTGAACCTGACGTGATAGAACTTAACCGACCTCATCATCGGAATCAGCGACCCCAAAAACCTCTGGATACCTAGGTAGAGTCCGGTGTATTTTTTCAAACTAAATGTTGACCTGTGTTATTTTCCTTTGCCGTTTAGTTAGAAGTTTTAGAAGTTTAGAAGTTTTAAAATGACCTCTCTGTACTTATTTATTAAAATTATAAAAGTATGACAGATTTCTTCCTCGACAATTCTGTCAACTACAGTGCAAATATTATATCCGCCATAATTATGTTTCATAGAGACCAGCTTCTATATTTTTTATAATTTTCTTCCCTGAGCCGGATTAAGGTAGGCTAATCATGTATTTGCGCCCTCTTGTTCATAATGGAAAAGAAAATGAATGAGTGGGGGAGAGAAATATGAAAAAAAAAAATTTGTCCCGGTTTCAAAATTGATGAGCGGGGCCGGAGAAATCTAAAAAAAAAATTTAACCAAAATTGATAAGCAAGGAAAAGGAAATAGAATTTTTTTTCTCGAAAACGAAAATTTTTTAGCGGGGGTGGAACCAAGAGCGCAAAGAGCTCGCGACGCCCATCATACCCTTCTGCCTCTCCCCTCCCTTTACGCATTGTCGCCCCTAGGTTATAGTCTAGTTAGCCTTATAGAGCATCCGACAGTATCCTGACAGTCGTGTTAACTATATGCGAAAGATTATAAATCAAATTTTTCATAATTTTAAAAATAAAAATATATAATTTGGTCCTGTATATTTTTTTTTGTCATTTGTTTTTTCTAGATAGTTGTGTTGACTACATGCGAAATATTATCGTCTTCCGTCACATTTTTTAATTTTTTCTTGCTGACAACCCTGTATATTATGTTCTTCATAGTTTTCCTCTTTGGCAGTTGTATTAACTGCATGTGAAATATCATCGTCTTCCGTCACATTTTTTAAAATTTTTTAGGGTATATTTTTTTATTCTATTTCTTTGGTAGTTGTATTCACTTCATGCGAAATATTTTCGTCCTGTCACATTTTAAAAAAAATGTTGGGTGATCACCCTGTATATTTTTTTCTTATTTTTCTTTGACAGTTGTGTTATCTGCATGCGAAATATTGTTGTCCTCTGTCATATTTAAATAATTTTTTTGGGTGATCAGGATATATATATTTTTTCATAATTTACTTCCTTGACATTTGTATTAACTGCAGCGAAATATTACCGTCCTCAGTCACATTTTTTAAAAAATTTTCTTTCATCATACAGAGCAATCGCCAGAGGCACGTAAACTGTCGTGTTATGTACAAACTAAGTTTTATAGAAATTTTAGAGCAATATGTTACTAAGGTTTTTGGTGAAACACAAAAAAATACAATAATTGTTGTAGTTACATATAACTTAGTATGTTGGTAACTGAGTATATAGTTAGTACATAATAAAGTCTTACACCAACTGTATGTTCCTCTATTTCACAAGGATAAGTTCCCTCAAATCCAATAGGCAAGAGATCTACATGGAACAACCCGATGGTTATACCAATAATAATGACAAGGTTTGTAGATTGAAACGACCAATTTATGGACTGAAACAAAGCGGACGAGAATGGAACAAATAGTTAACCACAAAGTTGAAATCTTTTGGATTAATAATATCTCGTGCAGATCCATGTGTTTATTATTCAGAAGATTCATCGCTTATAGTTGCCGTTTATGTTGATGATCTGCTAATTTTTTGGCAAGATGAAGAATTTAAAAACAAGTTGAAGGCATCATTGAATTCAACATTTAAAATGAAGGATTTAGGAAAAGCAACAAACTGTGTTGGCTTAAATATCACTTTTGAAAGTGATTCAATCTGTTTGATACGTTGCAGATATTTTAAAACATTTCAATATGGCGGAATGCAAACCAATAAAAACTCCAAGTGATATAAATCAAAAAGTTTCAATAAATATGTGTCCCAGAAACAAAGAGGAAACTCAAGAAATGTCTAAAGTACCGTATCAAGAAGCAGTTGGAAGCTTGCTGTACCTAGTGCAGGGAACTAGACCGGACTTAACATTTGCCGTGAATGACGTGAGTCGGTTCAATGCAAATTACGGTAAGGCACATTGGACTGCTGTGAAACGTATTTTTCGTTATTTGCAAGGCACAGCTGATTGGAAGCTGCGGTACACGAAATCTAACAAAAATGAACTTATTGGCTACTGTGATGCTGACTGGGCCTCAGATATTGACAAACGACGATCTTGTACAGGTTATATCTTCATCCTGAGTGGTGGAGCAATTTCATGGGATAGTGAACGTCAAGCAACAGTGGCATTATCAAGTACTGAGGCTGAATATATAGCAATGTCAGCTGCAGTGCAAGAAGCTTTATGGTTACAAAATTTTGGGCAAGATTTAGACCAAGATTTACGTAATACAGTGGAAATCCGATGTGACAACCAAAGTGCCATAAATCTAGCTAAAATTGATGGTTTCAAAGCTAGATCAAAACACATCGATGTTCGTCATCATTTTATCCGAGACAAAATTGAAGACAACACCATCAAACTTCAGTATATTCCTACAGAAGAAATGGTCGCAGATAGTTTGGCAAAAGCTGTTACTGGGCCGAAAAATATTTTTTGTGCTGAAAGAATGGGATTAAAAAGCATTCAAAATTAAAACAGTTACCCATTTTGAGTATAATGTTAATTACAGTTGTACATTGTACTTTGTTTTAATGTTAAATGAGTGGGGGTGTTATAACTTAGTATGTTGGTAACTGAGTATATAGTTAGTACATAATAAAGTCTTACACCAACTGTATGTTCCTCTATTTCACAAGGATAAGTTCCCTCAAATCCAATAATAATGTATAAAATATGGTAACTGTAATATACAGCGTGTCCCTCAGGTATGAATAACTTTACATCAATTTTATTTCAGTATAAAATTTTTATATTTAATAAAACCCTTAAGAAGCAATAAAAATAAAAATATAGTGACTGTGTTTAATCTCAGTGGCGCTCTTTAAAGAAAGTTGTACCGTGTTTGAGCAAAATATTAATCCAATAGGTACGCAGTCGGTCACGCTCGACTGCAACTTCTCCTCGTTACTAATGTATTTATTCCGCCATGGAATTTGTTTCAAGCACCTGCGCAAGGCGGGCATGTTTTTCGAAGTCCGAAATGCGTTCAGGAGAATTTTAGGTACAGGTGTTAAATGTGTATACGAAATAATCAGTATGAGCGAACTTAAATTGGGCTTAGGGCAGGATACTTGTTTTTCTGGAGGCGTTGTGATATACATCGAGATATCAAAAATATATTTATTAGAATAGCACATCCTGATCCACTTGAATTAAAATCAATAATTGATCAAATTTTAAGCCATAATATGCATATTTAAAGAATAGACAAAGAACGCACCGAACTACAAAGCCCAAGGCATATTACTAAATGATCAAATAAGCAATAAATTAGCAAACAGTTTATCTCTATAGTACATGCACTTCACACCCAGGTCATTGCCGGTGGAGGTAATGTATTACTCTTTATCAGAATATCATTTGAAAGGCTGTCTTCTTCGCATAAATACGAATATGTATCTTTTTAATGCAATAAGTCAGCCAATGTACTATTTTCCTTTATCAAGAATATAAATCCAAAATACTTTTAGCAAATAGAAATTACCGAAAATATTCCTCAAATGTGTAAAATAAAACAACCTCATCAAAAGACAGTCTAAATGACATGGTGTGGTTGAAATACAGATGGATCAAATATTTGTTGAGATCAAATACAGTGAACTATCATAGTTCTTTAAAGTCGCAGAAAATTAATCATGGCTTAAAAATATGGAAGATCTCAAGAAAAAACAAAGCAGCAATAAGAAATATTGAAAATTCAGTGATGCCTAAAATGGGGATAAGTATCGAAGAAAAGTGCGTTTTGACAAACTTTGCACAAAGTTATGGAAAAAGTCTTTTCTTTAGTGTATACGGGGTAAGACTTGTAGTATGTGGATGGTCAGTATTCCCGCAACCGTTTGAAATTTGACAATATGTCTCAGATAAACAGTGGGAGATCAAGAGCTCATACTCTAACATTATTTTAAAATCACAGGGTGTTTAACGGAGCGGTGGCAAGCTAATACTGTGGAACATACAATATTTTTATTTTTGTATTTTACTTTGAATTATCTATCCAGGCATATATTATTTTTGGATTTACCACGTTATTAAAATTTTTCCAAAAAAAAAAAAAGCATTTGCAGCCGTCAAGAGTAAAATCTGCAAACAACGCATTTTCGCAAAGACCGTGGTTTCACTTTGAATGTTATACCGCGTACTAATTTCCAGGCCTCTCAGAGTTAAACCCAATTCTACAGGGTGGTCTCCACGATGATTCAAACCTGTAAATTGTTAACTCGATTTTTTTAAATTGAACACCCACCCTGTATATTTATATTTATAATGTTTTGGCAATAAATTACCTACATGGTGATACCTCGTAGTTACTACTTTTTTCCACGGCTTCAAGCGAAAAAAAGTCGAAAAAGTATGAGGTAATTGTCATATGAATTTTCCGCTTGGTTATTTCTGGGTTTAATTCTAAAAGTTAATTTGGATTTTATAATAGGGAAACCATGAAGCCGATAAACACCATAGGTTACACCGAAATGAAATGTTTGCGCAATGATCCCTTTTCCATTTTGTTCCCTTTGGTTCAGCCCCCATGTACTCTTTTGGTAATTTTTTGAATATTTTATATGCATGTGTAGAATGACCAAATTTATGATTACATAAGACATATTAGTATGAAAATATCCATGCTAAGCGGTTAATAAAGTTTTATGTGATACTGTTTTAGATAAATGTCGAATGAGATAGATATTTTTTGAAAGTTTGTATAGGTATATGACATGTTCCTACCAAGTCAGTTTGGAATCTAAGTAGACACCTAGAAATATTACGGGATTACATCTTTCAAAGATTGAGTAATGAATTTGAAAGAAACCATGCAGAAACCTTTGTGTATCGGCCAGTATGACGTGCATTTGAGGTAACGTTTAGTCTTGATTGAAACTGTCGTGTCATCTGCAAATAGTATGGTGGAAGTATCTAATTCAAAATTTGGCATTATATACAGATTAAGAAAAGGGTTGGGCCCAACACAGATCCTTGTGGTATCCCACGTTTGCATGTTGAGTTGATATATTTAAGTTGTAATAAGCATATGGATGTCTATCAGTGAAGTAGAATTGTATCAGCTTAATACTGTTTTTGTCAAATTTATATACTGTCAGATTATTCATTAAAAAATGGTGAGATATACAGTCAAAGGATTTTGATCAAAAAAGGATGCGTGGGTATATAACTTATTTTAAAATGCGTTTACGACATTTTGGGTAAAACTGTTTATGGGTAACGATGTAGATTGGTTGGTTCTGAATCCATTCTGACTTGGGTTAAACACAGTGCCCTTTTAGCAATATCTGCACCCTGAGCGAGATTTCTAATACACCCCCCTCTCTGCTCTCTAATTCACATAAATGTGAAAAAAGAAGAGAGAAAAAATTAAATCATATTTATTTTTTGAAATCGCTGTTTTTTTAATCCATACATTTGGATAGAGTTCTTGAATATTGCGATCTTTAATGAAATTCAAAACGTAAGAGTAACAACATCATCTTGGTTGGGTAAAAAGTATTTCAGACATATGACTTCATCACACAACAAACAGCTGCTCTCGCCTAACCGCCGCCAAGAGTGTACCAAATCATAACATGTAAGGGCGCCCCTTCACCTCTGACTCACTGGGTGATGGCCCAACCGCGCTTTTCGCTTACCCCACTACTGGTTAAACATCTCGTTCACCTCAAAGTAAGTACTTATCTGACTCTTTAGGACTCATTCAAAGATTTTTGCAAACAGAGGGACAAGTGAAATGGGTCTATAGTTCGTCGGGTTATACCCAGACTCTTTTTTAAAGACCGCAATTACTTTTGCGATTTTTAGACAGCGAGGAAAAATATTATTTCTTATGCACAAATTTATTAGTTTTGTAAGTGGAACAAGAATGAGGTTTATTAAGGTTTTTATGATTTTGACAGTAAGGTTCTTTGCATTTGATATTTTTTAAGTTATTAATTATAACGTCATTTTATGTCACTTCTCTAAAAGTGAGTTAAAAAAAAACTTATAAGTATGCGATATGCATATGTATTCAAATCATACTGAATCAAAATAATAATTTAAAATATTACTATTCAACTTAGTGATGTATTGTTTCTCTTTTTGCGATACTAATACATAGTTATTCATGTTCAACTCCTATATTATTTAAATATATAAACCAAGAACCAGGACAAATGCAGGATTTCAAACAGTATTTTATATCAGCAACATCTATTTAATTAATCCAAAATGGAAAAAGGAGTGTGGATTGCTTTATGAGTTTTGCAGTGGTGGGTCGTATATCGTGACTCGTAAAATTAAAGAAACTGAATTTGTTGGTTACTTACTGACTCTACTAATGATAAAGTTGCTTCTTGTGCCTTTGGTTTTTTTATGAAGTCGTTTGCAAATGAGGATACAAAATGGAACATAAGAATATGGAAAGACAAAGTACCGTTGGGATCATTATTGCCAGAAAGATATCATCATAATCTGTATATCAACCAGTCATAAAACAAGATATCTAAATAATCTATAATTTATCAGTTAGATGTGGAAAAATAGTGGACATATTTTAAAACATACTTAACATGTTGATTTCTTAAGTATTAATGATTTGTAGCATTCTTTGTAACGTTCTTATCATAATCTGGAAAAGCTGCCTTCCTGAATGGCAACACATTAGATCACAGTGTCTATTTTTTCGGAATTTGTCAATAGACTGGTTTTTAAGTTGTAAAATTATGCTCGTATCTTCAAAACGATCACATTTATTATCATATAATTGGGATGGCAAAGGCGACTTTTTAGAACTCCAATACAAATAATACAAGCAGACGAAGAAGTCACTGTTCAGTAATCTAAATTACAAGACTGATCGGGCTTTCAATACCAGCACCAGTAGCTTGTTACTCTATTATTGTCCTCTGGACAATGTGTAGCATACTAAGCATTTCACGTCAAAATAATATTTTTGCTACTTCTAAATTTAAGTGTTCTTGTAGTTTCAAGCAAATAATGCAACATAATGCTTTCAAGTAGTAAAAATATTATTTCGGCGTAAAATGCTAATAGTTTGTTATGCAATGGAGAACATAGCGCAGCAAGTTGCTAACATTGTTTGAAAGCAACTTGCAGCCTGGGTATTTAGGTAAACACTACGACCTTAAAAGCCTACTATGATATCCTAAGGATAGCATACCGGGTGGTTCAGCCGATAGGGACACTCTTGTAACTTTTGAATGGGCGAATGGATTTTTTTCAAATTTAGTGCAGTGATATATATGATGTAAAGAATCAAAATGGCCAACTCTCGGTTTCGATGCAATTTACATGAAAATCAAATTTTTAAACGGGACAACCTAAATATTTTTGCATATTTGGATTCTGCTGACCAAAATACATATGATCTGACCCTCAAATATTATTTTAATTTTCAAAAAATATAAAAAATAATCTTTTAAAAGTACTTTCAGACTGATTTTTAACAATTTTGGCAAAATCGCGGCCTTCTATTATTAAAACTAAAAATTAAAGAATTTATATTTTTTGGAAATAAAAATAATATTTGAGGGTCAGAACATATGTATTTTGGCTAGCAGCATCCAAATATGCAAAAACATACAGGTTGTCCCATTTAAAAATTTGATTTTTGTCAATTGCATCGAAACCGGAAGTCGGCCATTTTGGTTCTCCGTAGGATATCCTGAGAATACGGAAAATAGTGCCACTGGATCCCAAGGATATCCCTCGATTATCTCGGGATATTCTGAAGATACTGCTATATCTTAGCTTTTATATCCCTAGGATGTCCGTAGTATAGCCTTGTGCTGTCTGGGACTGATCTTTATTTTAAATATCGTGTAAAATTTTGATTTAAGTATTGGGCCGTTTTAAAGTTATAGCCAAACATGGGTTATTGCTGACAGGTGCCCCCCACTTTTTCGCTGTGGGGCCTTACATAAGAGAAAATAGTAAAAAACAAAATAAGGGTCTTATGCAGAATTATATGCTCTATCGAATAGTGTCAAAATAATGTCCCGTACCGTTTTTGAGAAAAAAATATATTGGCAGATCCATGTAGCCCCTTTGAGGAGAGTCGGGAGGAGCAGGCATGATTTCTCGCGGTGGGTCTGTTCGAAAATCTACTTATTTCAACTTGCTCTATGCATGGTTGAAAGGATTAGCTTTTACTTAAAATTGGAAGTATCGAGACATTTTCGAGACGCAAGTCACTACAATATTATTTAGCAAATAAGAAAAACACGTATGAAACACTGATACCGGCGGTAAAATTAATGGCATTACTTCATGACACATTCATTTTTCTTATATGATCTCATTTGTGAATCAAGAATTTAGAAAAATATTTAAAAAATATGTACTAATGTGATTCTCAACTTAGTTGAATAAAAAGTTTTTCTTATTGAAAATAGACTTTTCTTATTTTGCAACAAATTTCCGTATTTAAGCTTTTCGCGAGTTCTGAAAAAAATTTGTTAAATCGTATTTTCCAAAAAAAAACTTACTTTGCTTAAGGCCAATTCCAATATTTTCTAAATTTTAGAACATCCTGTATAGTTTATAATAAGTTTGATAATTGTTTATGGCTTCTCAAGACAAGCAACATTTTTTTAAAATAATTAATTTTTCTCGCCAAATCAAGAATAAGAAAGTTTCCAAGAAGCAGCACCCCAACCGGGGACGCCCTGTATATTCATTACTTATTCTTAAAAAATGTAATGAAACCGTTGCTACTTATATATTTCGCATTGTTGCGACAATCGCAATCAGACAATATCTCCCGTTACAAAATAAACAATGGTGTAATGCAAAAGAAGGAGATGATCCAGTGTCAAGCTCTGGACAATGGATCGAATCATTAAATATTCTGCATCACGTCCGATTTCGCAAGGGGAACTCGATAAAAATAACAATAGCAGCAGGTTTGCAACGAGTTCACTATAGATGCGAACTCGGATACGGTTAAGCACACAATGCGCACGTCATTCTGTGATTAATTAGCCCGTTCTTCTTCTTCCAGCTACGCATCACTTTGAATGTCCCTATTCTTTAAAGTAGCTCCGAAGGTGTCAACAGGTTTGCCAGTTGGTCCTTCAGTTCTTAGTGATTTAAATTTATCAGAATAATTTACGTGACTCGATTCAATACATTTTTTTTTAATTTCAATTGTTTCCGACATACAGGGTTAAATTGTGATTAATTATTCTGCGATGTTTTAAATTTAAGATTAAACAATATTGAACCATTTTTTCTCGCTTGTTTTTCATATTAATCATGTTTTTCTATATAAAGAAGTCATAGAACCCAGTAGGTCAAATTATCTAAGATTATAAGTAAGTAACGTAAATGCCTTTCGAGAGGCTAGTTTCTTGTACAAATCTTTACAGATTATTTTCAGTCAGTCAATGGAGAACTTTTGGAAATACATTAGATAAAAAACTAGAAAAAAGACAAGGGCTACATTAAATTACCTTCTTCTCAGAGGTTCATTTTATAGCGACCATCGATAAAGTAAAATACAAAAAAAAACTGGTTATAACTCTGTATCTTCATATCTTATCAGAGGTTGTAAATATATCCCAGTAAACACTGGAAGCAAGCTTCAACAAACATTTTATATGAATTATTTATATAAAGTACACATAAGTAATAATAAATTTGATATAAATTATTTATATAAAATATACGTAACTAATACGTAAAGCTTTCGTTCATTTTAATAACATTTGTTAATGTATAAGTTACATAATTATACACATATTGTGCATTAAGAATATGTAAAATTTTATGTAAAATTGTTACTTAAATAATACATCATTTTACATAACATATGATATAATTTTTAAGTCAATATTAACTTATTTACTTTTATACAAGTTTACATATTTTTACAATTATTTTTTATTTATTTGCTTTCATCATAATTAGAGAAGTAGGTAATTTCATAATAAATAGAAAAGTGTATAAGTTGTGATTTGCTTAATACCTAAATAATATTCTCTATTTACATATTGTTTTTTTCATAATTTTACTTATTAAACATTTATGAATGTGTAGATCGTCTTAAGATATAGTGCATATTTAAATCTAGCTCCATTCCTTGGTAAAAATTTTGTGGTTATTTATTTTTGTTTGAGTTGTGGTTGCAAAGCGATATGTCACGGAATCCCCCTTGGATAAAGTATATAATTTTAATTAAGATTTCATTAAATATTCACCTCACTTATTGTTTGTATTGCATTACGCGTATTTCGCTGTTCTACTGTGTTTTATATATATTCAAATTATTTAACCCCTCTTTCAGAATTCTGTGAGAATGAGAATTTACGTTTTTTTTTTTTTAGGAAAAACAGAAAAGACGTATATTAAGAATGAAGTTAACGAAAAACAAACTTTTAAAAATGTAAAAATTTAATTTCATGATATGTATCCAAGTAGGTATAGAATTTCGTCAGTCTAATAGGTATCATACCTATAGTGTGACACATTAAGAATTGTCCTGCTTTTTGCTGGAGTTTGTTAAAAAAAAAAGGCATTATTATACTCTTCGCGAAAACGAAGAGTATATTGCATTTGATCGGCACATTTCTAAAACCGGAAATATCGCTCTCTGACAAAAAAAATTCATATCATTGTGTTAGTGAACGAATTCTGAACAATATCTGTCCGTCATTCGCGTTTCTTGTAAGCACGACAACTTAAGAAAGAAAAGTCCGATTGTATTGAAATTTGCAAAGTAAGTTAGCGTTAGCTAGTTTTTGAAATAAATTTGTAAATAAAAAAAGTTATTAATCATTTAAATTAAAAAAAAAATTTTTCAAAATTTCTGTCATTTGTACTTAAATAGAAATCATGCAAAATATTATTTTCTATAATTTTTTTTTGTTTATACATTTTACTAATTTTTTTTTCATATATTTTTTTTTCACAACAAAGTTGGTATAAATTTAGAATATCCAAAAACTAACATTATTTGCAAGAAAAAGGAGAAGACTATAGTATAAAAACTCGGTAAATTAGCGAAGAGTATAATGCTTCCACTAGTTTGTTTATATAAGAGAATTTTCAAAACTGTTTTGTGTTCGGAGTTTTTCTTCCATATCTCTGGTTGCATGGCTCGTATCGCAATAAAAAAATGAAATTGTTCGTTATGAAGTCGAGAAAAAACCTTCCTGAACCAGTTTGGCTAATTTGCTAAGTTGCCATAAATGAAAACAATTAGGAACAGTTTTAAACCATTGTCAATAACTTAAATAATAATGCATATACTTCAATGAAACTTTACCCAAATATGCTTCTGATGGGGCTAAATTACCATGTCAAAATTCAATATATATATAACAATTCGTATAAGGCAATAAACTCGAAAATTGAATTGTCGATTGTTTAAGTGCATCAAGTCGGATAGCACCTACCTACATCTTTTTTCAGCATTCAAGTTTTTTCACTTGCTTTTCAATGGTTGTATTTTTACGTCCTTATAAATATTTCGACTCGAAATTTGAAATAATGATTTAATTCCACTGAAAGCATGTTTTTCTAAAGTTTTGTTAAAATAGATGCAGTGTTAATTAAACTATCATAAATTGTTTAAAAATGGTCAATGTCATTTCTTTTTATTTTTTGTAACTTGAGAAACTGGCCAAAAAGTCTTGAACATATCTAGTTTTCTTCACAATCTCATAACGAACAATCTGTTTTGTATTGCGTGGCTAGAGCTGTCCAAATGACGACTAAAAAGAGAAACAACCAGAGAAATGCTTAATACTTGTAGACAATTTACTTTAATTGTAGATTAAAAAAATACTTTATTAATTGTACCCTCATCTAGATTAACAGCTAATAAAATAAATTAAATGAAATAGACTAGGAAAGCGAGATCAGGTAGGTACAGATCATTGAAGAAGAAAACATTTTCGTCTAGCTGCTTTTTGAATAATATATAAGTGGCAACGTCCATAATGTATGATTTACCTGCTGGGATAAGCAGGGAATTGACGATTTGCACGAAAGAAAGTTTGGTAAAAAGTGTCTAGACTGGTATCACTGTAATTCACTGCACATCTTGACCAACTCGTCAAATTTCCAAACTTTGCAACAATTAAATACCTCGTAGTCAGATATTCGTAGCAGACTGAACTGAAATATCGAATAAAAAATGTCTTTGTGTCTGTAAGCGTGTGTGTGCGTGTATATGTATGTGTGTATATATCGTTTCTTGTAAACACGATAACTTCTGTTAGACTTAAAATATTTAATTGCAATTTGGAACATATGTAAAACAGCATAGTATAATAATCCCTATAAAAATTGGGCCATATCTGTAATACTTGGTCATAACCGTAGGCCTACAAATTCTCACTTTTACGCAAAATATGTTTTATGTTAATTTCCGAGCAAAATGCGTCTTTTTGATTAAGCAAACAAAAATATGAAGACGTATGAGGTTTATAAACCGCAATATACCGGGTGTATGTTAGGTTCAAACCAACTTTATTCAAATTAGATGATATATAAATGTTATCCTAAAATTTGGAACATAGTGTTTTTAATAAGATTATTATATTATGAGAGTTTGTAGTCCTCTGGTTATCACCATGTATTACAGATATGGCCCAATTTCAATAGGGATTATTGTACTATGCTGTCTTACATGTGTTCCAAATTGTAATTAAATATAAAGTCTAACAGAAGTTATCGTGTTTACAAGAAACGGTATACACACACAGATACATATACACGCACACACACACTTACAAACACAAAGACATTTTTTATTCTATATTTGAGTTCAGTCTACTATGAAACGGAAATGTGTACAAAAAATAATTTCCACGATGATTATTAATTTTTTTTTTTCAATTTATAATAAATTTATTATAAAGTTGGAATACAATTAAAAGATATCCAAGCCATTACTGAACCATAACAGATACGACAAAAATTAACAGAAACTTTATTGTAGCAAATTTAGTTAGCTTTAATTTTGCGTAGAGCCACTTTTTGATTATGGCTAACCTTTTTCGAGATATGAGCGAAAAACCAAAAACCAGAACCTTCTTCGCGCCCCCTGTACCCCCGGCACCTCCTATGTTTGGGGAATTTCGGTATGTTTACCTCCTAAATAGTCCAAACACAGCTCTTAAGTCAAAAATTGTGGTCTCGGCATTTCCCCTCTAGAAGCCATTCATTGACAGGACTATATTTTATGATATTTGGGAAAATTTTTATCATCAGCCTGAATAATAATGTTATCTAGACATGTTCTAATGATACAATAAACTTAACTCTCGTTAAGTAGAGAAATACATAATTTCTGTTCACGTAGTTGAAAACTAGATTTCTCGAAAATCATTCTAGTGGGCGATCGCTTAAGATATGAACCCCACGAAGCAATGAACAAGAGTAATTGACTGCTAAATACCAGAACTGTAACGTGTCAAATACTAGTGTTTTAATATTTTGTCACTGTCGAATATTGAGGGTTTAAGTTAGTACAATTTTTATTTTAAATTTTATTACTACACACTTTGTTCTACATATCTGTGGAAATATTATACCTTTAAGAAAAAAAAATTACAATTTCTAAAGTGAAATTTTTTTTCAGAAATTATTATTATTACTATTACCATAATGTTATGTAATTTTAATTGTATTTTGCACGAGGAAGTGTCCGTAGGCATATTTAACAGCCCTATGGTGGTAAAACATTTAGTGCTTGTTGTTAAAACATCGGCGATTAGCACCTTCCTAGTCACGCTGTGTTTACAACCCTGATCCATTGATGAAAAAGCCTTAACGGTAGCGTTGCCGATGATCTCGCAGGCGTTGGCGATTAGCCCTAAACAAATGCAAGTCATGGTGTTGAACAAAGTAAGCCGTGGCGTACGCTCAGACCCCGGGCGACAAACCACAACTAGCTAACGTTATAAATGTCGGCCGTATTATTATTATAACTGCTACCGTATTTAATTTATGGTAATAATTAAATATCTAGAACACGTCCTATAAATATCCAAATATACATTGTGAATGAATGCCACCTGGAAGTAATAAGTTTCAAAGTAAATTAAGATCTATTGTTGAAACGGGTAATAAAAAGTCGGAATGCGCCGTGGTCTTCGAAGTTGATTTTTGTAACCGGCCGCCTATTATTAATCTCGGACTCTTCGTTTCTTTATGAAATCAAATGTGATTTGATTAACAGTGTGGCACAAATCACTGGTGATGAAAAATTCAAAAGAGGAATGATAAATAATAGTATTTTCTTTTTTAATAACACCAGATGTTTGTAAACGTTTATTAACCGCCTTTTAAGTCACCGACACGCGACGTGACCCTCTTAAGTCTAGGAGTTGTCTGAGTAAATATATAGAGAGTGTCCATTGTGCTATGTAACCATTTCAGATGATTTCTTTTTTTTTTTCCCAAGGGAATGGCTTTGGGGACGTAGCCCGTATAGCCACGACGAAGTATTTGTCACTATGTCTATTCTAACCTAGTCGAAGAAGAGAAGCAAAAAAAAAAAAATAAAGACAATGAGAAAAATAAAAGGAAGAAAGATAACGCAGGAATAAACAAGGACACACTCTTCACGCCCAGGGGTCTTTCAAGGCGACTTTATATAAACACACAAAATTAGAGACCACGGTTGGTAGATGTTCACAACATAGAGTTAAACAATAGGATACAGCTCTAAACCTACGCCAATCTATAGCTTAATTCTTATCAAATATAGGAAGTCCGGTACAATTTTACATAATGGCGGCTTTTCATTAATTACAGCTACCATGTTTGATATATTTGTTGGGAGCATTAAAGGTAAGTTTGCGATCTTCGCAAGAAATCGATTAATTTCTGTAGCATGATTTCCACACCCAAAAAATATGTGATTCAAGTCACATATCGATATGTTGTCACATGTGCATAAGGTAGATTCTGCGAGGTGCATTTTGTGCAGATGTTGTTTAAAATTACCATGGTTAAATGCCATTCTAGTTAGGGAAACATACGCCGCCCTGGATAGCTTAATTGTTTTGTACAAGGGTTGTTTTCTTACATTGGGATAAATCAAACCATATTTGTATTTTTTCGTTGTAAGGATACTAGTCCAGTGAGTTTGCCATTTTTCATACATTCGCTTTTTAAATTCCACTATCAAGTCCTGGTAAAATACTTCCTTCACTCCTGTGGGCGCGTCCATATTGGATGCTTCCTTGGCAAGTAGATCGGCTTTGTCATTCCCTTGTATACCACAGTGCGCTTTGACCCATATGAAGTCGACAGATTTGTTTCTGGATGTCAAAAACATGTATTTCTTTATAATGTCGCACATAATTTTGTTATTGTAAAGTTTGGGTGAGCGGTTTTCAAGAGCTTTCAATACTGACATAGAGTCCGTTAGAATCAAAAATTTGTCGTGGCGACTATCTATTATCCAGTCGAGAGCAAAGGAAATTGCTGAGGCTTCGGCAGTGTATATACTAGTATCCATAGGTAGTGTTCTTTTAACAGCTTCGTTAGTTGTTGAGATATATACACCGTATCCAACCCCCTCGGCGGATTTGGACCCGTCTGTGTATATATGGTAATAATTTGCATATTGGTTTAATATAGTCTTTACCTTTAGTGCATTAATTATTGGTAAATCAGAGTATCTGGGAAATTTGATATTTATCTCCTGAAAGATCGACTCGTGTGGTATGGAGTAAATAGGTAACATGTCGAAATTTAGTAAGTGCGGTTCATGTGCGCTTGTTTCAATGAAGGCGTCTGTTATTGGTGGAGAATTTTTCTTTGACCAGAAGCTATTAGTCAAGACGTGTGTATTTAAGATACTAATTTTCTCAGTACATTTTTCATCAAAGCTTCTTGTTTTTAAGAGAAATTTTTCTGCAAGGTATTGCCTCCTAATGAATAATGGGACTTCTCCAGCCTCTACCAGTAATGATTCTACAGGGGTTGAACGAAGGGCTCCTAAAGATATCCGTATCGCTTTATATTGGATTGTGTCAAGCTTGCGTAACAGTGTATTGCAAGCAGCTCCATATAATATGCAGCCATAATCTATAATTGAACGTGTGTAAGATCTATAAAACATCAAACACGTTTCTGGGTGTGCTCCCCATCTTTTGTTTGTAGTTAATTTCAAAATATTTATACTTTTCTCACATTTATCAAGACATGATATAATTTGTTTTTTTCAAGTGAGTTTCGTGTCTAAAATAAGCCCAAGATATTTAAATGAGCTATGGACTGGTATTTGCAATCTTCCTATATTTAGATAACTAGTTGCAGGTAGTCTGCGTCTCGTAAAATATACCACAGCCGACTTCTCGATCGAAAAATTAAGATTTAATTCAGTAAAATATTGTTTACATACATATACAATGTGTCTCAGCACCTTATGACAGTTTGATGTTGACTTATCTGTGCAATGAATGACAAAGTCATCTGCATACTGTAGAAAGCATATTTTATCATCCCAGAGAAGATGAAAGTCGAAGGTATATACATTAAAAAGTAGAGGGCTTAGCACGGAGCCCTGTGGCAAACCTTGCGATGATGTTCGGGGGCCGTATATGGTATTATTAACTTTTAGAGACACTGCTCGATTTATAAAAAGTTTAACGATATTATTAGCACAAATTTTGGGTATTTTGAGAGCCATTAGTTTTTCTACGAGAATATTTAGGTCGACATTATCATACGCGCTCGTTATGTCCAGAAATAAGGCAGATAAATATGAATTTTCTGAATAACAATTTTGTATATCAGTGACCAAGTGTGAGAGGCAGTTTAAGGTGCCTTTTCCTCTTCTGAAACCATATTGTGTATCTGGTAGCAAGCGATTGCTTTCCAGCCACCACTCTAATCGATTTTTTATTATCCTCTCTAGGGTTTTAAGCAAGCATGACATAAGTGTTATTGGACGATATGATTTGACATCGGTATGATTTTTCCCAGCCTTATGAATTAAAATAACGATGGATTTCTTGAACATGGAACAGTCTTGACCGTATGAATAAATATCAGTGTAAATTTCCACTAGCAGTAACTTTGTGCTTAGAGGTAGGTTTAAAATCATGTTGTATGTAACAGAATCAATACCTGGAGAAGTATTGCGATTATGTTTTAACGTATACTCCAATTCGGAAAGTGTAATAGGTTTCGTTAGAAAGTGGTCTGTGTTGGGAGGGTAACTAGGTAATTCATTTACCACACTGTCCGGGGCTAAATTGTCCAAGAATTGTTCGATCTGTTCATTGTTAAGGGGGCAGTAGTTACTTTTATTATTTTTAATGCTTCAAGCCATGTTCCATATTTTAGTGGGAGGGGTGGAAGGATTTATTTCACTGCAGAATTTTTTCCAATTTTCTTTAGATTTTTGTTTGTAGGTATACTTACACTTGGCGGTAATACTCTTGCATTTCAAGAAAGTTTCTAGGGACATTGTTTGTTTGTACTCTTTGAAGTTTTTCTTTTTTTCTGTATCCAACTTTGTTCATTCATCATCCCACCAAGGTGGGTGCGAATTATGCGGAACAAATGGTTTATTGATAGGAATGCTAGCATTTGCCGCGGTCTCTATGGACTCGAGCAAGAATTCTATTTTTTCAGAGGTGTTTGTGAAGTTTGGTGTATTGTTGAAAATGTCCTGCAATACATTTCTATACAGTTCCCAATTTGCTTTTTTCGTAATCCACTTAACAGATGGGTATATTCGCTGAGGATGCTTGTTTTGTCCACCATGTATCACGATTGGGTAATGATCTGAGCCATAGGTATTGTCAAGTGTCTCCCAGATTGCAGTATTAGCTATGTAAGGTGAAGCGCAAGTAATGTCGGGTACAGAGTTCATAATGTGTGGAGATGAAAGTCTCGTACGGGAACCAGTATTTAAAATAATTATATTACTAAAATAACTAAGAGCATCATTAAATACTTTCCCTTGGGGATTCTCTATAGAAGAACCCCAAAGCGCATGGTGGGTATTGAAATCACCACCTACAATAAATTCAGATGGTAGTTGTTTAAATATATTCTGCCAATTTGTAATTGTGGCATTAATATTTGGAGGTTTATAAATAGCTACATCTTTTTTATCAATTTTTATGGATATCGCACACAATTCTATTCCAGAGTTGTAATTAAGAGTATAATCTGCGATCAGTGAAATGAAGAAACGAATTATTCGGCTTATTTTTGAAGATAGAAACTTCAAATTTTGTACGTATGTATTAAAATATATATTCTAGTTCGTCACGTTTTTAATTTTTTGTTTTAATCAAAAACACGTGATCAACGAAAAAATTGACGTCGAAAAATTGGAATTTACAAAAAACGAAATCGTGACGACCTAGATAGTCCTTAATTAATTACGTGGATAAAATATAACCTCTTAATTTTCAAACATAGATTCAATAAATAGTTTCCAATTTTGCCGTCAATAGATGGCACTCGCCTCGGCATTCGCATAGCTTTACACGCTCTCAGACTTTAGGGAGGAACTTGTTGTCATGGAGACCAGACGCGAATGAATGCTTGCCAGGGAAGCATTTAGGAGTTCTGGTAATTGTAATCTTAAATTTATTTATAAATTATTTTATCTTATTGGAATGACTTAATAGATGAAATTCTTGAAAATGTTAATACATAAATAAAAGGTGCCAAATAGAGAGGACCGTTTTGTATAAACACTCCTACAAATTTTATTATGAAAATTTGAATGCGGTTTTTAGTTAGGTCAGAAATCAATTTATTCGAAATTATTACCAAGCCAAATGTACAGGGTGGCCCAGTCAACGCGCTATGCTCGGTTTTCTCGGTAGTTTCTGAGATAAGTTTATGGTTCAAAATCCAGTCTGACGTAGGTTTTCCGAGGAATCTCATACTGCTAAGATATTTAGGAATCCAAGATGGCGGACGAATTTCGTCATCTATGGACCTATTCGACTGAAAATCGATGTCTGGGAGTTTTCGGGGATGCGGGTTATGAATTTTTGATCAAAATTTAGGACTCCAAGATGGCGGACGAATTTCGTCATCTATGGTCCTATTCGACTGAAAATCGATACCTCGGGGTTGTCGGGGATGCGGGTTACGAATTTTTGGTCAAAATTTAGGAATCCAAGATGGTGGACGAATTTCGTCATCTATGATCCTATTTGGCTGAAAATCGATGTCTGGGGGTTTTCGGGGATGCGGGTTACGAATTTTTGGTCAAAATTTGGGAATCCAAGATGGTGGACGAATTTCGTCATCTATGGTCCTATTCGACTGAAAATCGATATCTGGGGGTTTTCGGGGATGCGGGTTACGAATTTTTGGTCAAAATTTGGGAATCTAAGATGGTAGACGAATTTCGTCATCTCTGGTCCTATTCGACTGAAAATCGATATCTGGGGGTTTTCGGGGATGCGGGTTACGAATTTTTGGTCAAAATTTGGGAATCTAAGATGGTAGACGAATTTCGTCATCTCTGGTCCTATTCGACTGAAAATCGATATCTGGGGGTTTTCGGGGATGCGGGTTACGAATTTTTGGTCAAAATTTAGGAATCCAGGACAGCGGACGAATTATAACTATATTTTGACCCCCCTTTATTTATGTTATTATTGGAGATAAAAAAAAGTTTCGTATAAGAGTTGTAGGGTTGTATGCATATTTTTTTAAATGCAATTAAAAAACAATTGCTTGCATATGTCACGTGATATAACAATGAGGGTTGCCTTTTAAATGAAAACCCTGTATATTTTTACATATTCTTTTAGATCCTTTATCCCTGATTTCAAACATATAAGGATTGATAGATCTAGCTGTAATATTTTTTGATATATCGGACATTAAATATGCTCCAAACATGCATATAGGTATTTTAGGGTTTCTGACGGAGCGCAGTCAGTGGCGTATTTAGGGGGGAGGGGGGCATATAGGGGCTCTAGCGGCAAAATTCAAGGGCGGCAATTTTTTTGAAAAACACCAAAGACAAAAACAAAAAATTATTATTATTAATATGTTCTATCAGAACATATTTAATTTATTTGAGAACGTGTTTTTTATATTAACTAGACTAAAGTTCCTTATTATAGTTAACAGTACAGGGTGGTTGTGCAAACGTTAGAACCTCATTTAACTTCTTTATTTTGGGAGTTACGTAAATAAGTTCAAAAATAAAAGTTATGGGATATCACATGTATTTTCCAAACATCATTTCAGCAAAACAATTCAAACAAGTCGAATTTCGGAGATATGAGCTATACCTTGTTTTTTTTAAATATATCTTTACACCATTTGAAAGGCCATAGAAAAATCTTTCCAATGATATATGACACAGTATTTTTCTTAAAAACTATAGTAGATATTAAGTTTTATGTTTTCTTACATTAAGTCATGGTAGTCCGAAAAATATACAGTGTGTTTCACTTTTTAATTTTTTTTTCTGATTTGAATCAAATTTTACTTAAGTATGGAACAAATTAGGATCTAATTATGACCAGAAAAAAATGCACCTCCTACAAATGCAAAGCCATCTGCGGTACCAAAATATGCGGATAAAATCAAAAAATCATATTAAGCATATTTTTATTGGAAAATTTTGTCAATGAAACTTGTTCAGAATTGTTCAGAAACCTTAAGTCCAAAATTTAATCAAAATAAAAAATATATAAATTTTTATTAAAATAATGTCAAAGTCCGAAAATATCATTTTAATGGGTTTTTTCGTTTAGAAAACTGTACTATGACAATTTTGTTTGAAATTAAACCCAAGCTGCCAGGTAGTTGTAAAGCAATTTACAGTTTTTTTTTTAAATAATTATTTTCAAAATTTTTAAAATTTCAAGTTTTTAATTTTTTAATTTTGATTAAATTTTGGCCATTTTGGATAATTCTGAACAAGTTTTATTAACAAAATTTTCCGACAAAAAAATGCCTAATATGATTTTCCGATTTTCTCCACATATTTTGGTACCGCAGGTGGCTTTGGTACCGTAGGAGGCAAATATTTTTCTGGTCATAAGTAGATACTAATTTGTAAGTAAAATGTGATTCAAATCGGAAAAAAAATAAAAAAGTTATTGGGGTGTTACCATTTCAAGTGAAACACTGTATCAATTATTGAAATTCTCCATTTTATTTAAAATAAAGTGAAATTAGATAGAACTAACATATTGTTTATTTTAATTTACATACTTTTGTTTTCCATGGCTAATTTGATAAATTGTAAATTTATAGTAAATTAGACAAAATTTGTTTAAGATAAGTACCATATTATAAAAACAAAGCTTTTTTTATGGCGTTTCAAATGGTACATATATGGAGTGTTAATTTAAAAAAAAGCAAAGTAAAGTTCATATCTCCGAAATGCGACTTTCAATAGACATGTCCACAAAATTTTAATTTCAATTGGAAATGATAGAATTATCGATATTGTACACTAATTTAACAATAAAAAAAAACCGCTGCCCAAGGAATCACTACTTCCACATCCAGATTTTCTATCCAAGTCACTTACAACGAAAAAATGTTGTATGTGGAAATAATTGTTTAGTAATATAATATTTGAATTCGTCTACCTCAAAAACCCATAAAACGATAACCCACATCGGTAGTGGGGTGGGGGGTGGTGATAGAGGGTGGCAGTGGGGGTGGATAAGGTAAAAAAATATTTTGAGGTTTCTGATTCTTGTACACACAATAAATCAAATTTTGTTTTCCATCTTCTTTAATAATGGGGTGGGGGGTGGTAATGGGGGTGGCTAATGCCAAAATTTTTTTTGAGACCTTAGCTTCTCTTGTATATAGTAAATACCAATTTTATGAACTCTTACCTGCTTTATTTACCTATTTACCCCAAATTTACTCCCCAACCCTTCGACGGAACAAGATGAAAATATAATCTAGTTCTAGATCTCGTTAAAGTACATATGTGTACCAAATTTCAAGTCAATATCTCAAACGGTTCCAAAGTAAACGTGCGCACAAAAAAAAAGTCACAGACCGACAGAAATTTTTTTTCACTCAAACTTAAAATTTCGTCGTTTCATGACATTCTAAGCCTATTTGAACAATAAAAATTTAAAAAAATTTTTTTGTCGTTACTATACTTCCAATGGATGTGGAAGTAATATATGTATCCTTATTTTGCCAGTTATTCGTAATAGAAATCACCCCAACATAGCGAGGATTTTTGGTAATTTTTCAATAAAAATTTTTGGACTATAAAGTAAAAAAATATTTTGAAGTTTTTGGTTCTTGTACATACACTAAATCACACTTTTTTTTGTCCCCTTAAAAAATGGGGTAATGAGGGTAGCTAATGTCAAAAAAATTTTCGAGACCTTAGCTTCTCTTATATATACTAAATACCAATTTTACGGACTCTTACCTGCTTGATTTACCTGTTTACCTCCCCATTTACCCCAATTTACTCTCCAACCCTTCGATGGAATAAGATGAAAATATAATCTAGTTCCAGATCCCGTTAAAGTACATACGTGTACCAAATTTCAAGTTAATATCTTAAACGGTTCCAGAGTAATCGTGCGCACAAAAAAGTTAGACCGACAGACAGACAGAAATTTTTTTTCGCTGAAACTTAAAATGTCGACCTTTCATGACAGTCTAAGCCTATCTGAACAATAAAAATTTTCAAAAATTTTTTTGTTACTATACTTCCACTGGATGTGGAAGTAATTAATATTCTATTTTCAAGAAAAAGAACGCCATTGCCATGTAAACCGGAAGTGATATTTAAAATTTACATGCCTTTTTTTACTTTCCTTTAATAGTCAATTAAGAACATAAATAATACGATCAATTCTTCTTTGATGTTCAATTATGTTTCTTAGCGGCATCGATTCCCCGGAAAAAAAATACTTATCTCAAAAACTACCGAGAAAATCGGACATAACGCGTTAACTAGGACACCCTGTACACTGTAAATATACATTATGTACCTACAGATAGTTTTTTCTTTTAATTAAAAACCACTGCCTAAGGAATCACTACAACCGCATTCAGTTTTCCTACTCAAATTACTTTAAATAAAAATTCTTGTGCACCCAACGCGAATTCGACTCTGTACGACAGAAATATATTTGAACTATTTGTCTTATATTACACAATATGTTTATCTCCGCCTTTGGGCATATTTCATTGGTCAAAGGTGCACGCCCACCCGTATATACCTTTTTCATATATATCAATGAAAATATTATGTATCCTACCGCAAATCATACTCTTAAGAGTAAAATTAATATCATTATAATGAAATTTGGTGGAGATAAATATTGCTACTCCGCCTTTTCCATCAGGACGGTCTTTGCGTATACTATTATAGCCTTTTATATCCATTGCCTGAGTTGGCTTTAACCAGGTTTCTTGGAGGATAGCTATGTCAAATTTTTGTTCTGCTTTTAGTTGGGCAAAAAATTGGAATTTGCTGAACGAATATTCCATTGTAATATTCTGGGAAAATGCATAATTAGGTATCAGAAAAATTGGAAAACAAATTGTTAATAGAGTGTTCAATGTTGCTTGAGAGCCCCGGAAAGTCTAAATTTTGTATGCCTGATTGAGAAAATATAGTTTGGATTAAATTTAAAACACCTTTTATTATTTCATTTTTTACGTCTTCCACTGTTATGTTACCCACCGCCGTTAACGTGTGGGGGTAATTTTGAATTGGTGGCCAACAAAAAGACCTAGGATATTCTCTTTGAATTGGTTCAAAGTGCGGTGATTCAGGTGCTTTTCTTTTTTTAGGTGGATTGCTAGGTGGATGTAGTACTCTTGTGCTCGTAGAGGGCAAAGAGTTGTTTTTACTATATTTTTGTGTTGGTAACGGTGGAAAAGCATTGTTATCATCAATAAGTGGTGCAAACCCATTGGTTTTAAGCGTGTTAGCATAAGATGGGTTCGAATGAACTTTCTCAGCTTCTTTAAATGATAAATTTAATCTGGACATTGTTTTCTTGATTTCTTGTTGATTGACATACATGGGGCAGTCTTTTGATAAGGAGCTATGCGTGTTTGATTGACAGTGGATACGGAATACATTATAGGGGTTAGGGCAATCGCCGTCATGAGATATGCTACATTTATGGCATTTATAAGTATTAGATCTACATTGCTTGGAGGTATGTCCAAACAGTAAACATTTCAAACATTGTATGACGGGAGAGATATAACTTTGTACTTCATAACGCACCTTATTTATATAAACATACTGCGGTATTTCAGTTCCAACGAAAGCGACAATTACGGTTTGGGTTGGTATTTGTTCTCAGGATTTGTTATTCTTGTCAGATAAGCGTGTTATACGTTTCAAACTTTTAATAGCAACATTACTCTTTATGCGAGAAGTAATCTGTTCTTCTGTAAAGTATGTATCTACAAAACGTATCACTCCTTTTTTTTCGATACAATGCTATGGAACATATGCTATCAAATTATTATCTGCAAATATTTTATGCTGTACTAAGTTATTTGCCACTAATGCTGAAGTCACTTCTATTTTTACTCTATTGCGACCAACGGCCGAAAATTCTTTAATATAACAATCATATTCACTTATCTTTTCTAATAAATGTCCTAGCCTCATGGGATGCAAGTTTCCAATGTTTAAGAATTTGTGCTCCACAAAAACATAATACGGACCTGCATCTTCTGTTCGATATATATTTACCACCTTATCGCCAGCGTTTTTGTTTAGGTTTTTATCCGGGTCTTTATTCATGTCGACTTGGTCTCCTCCTTCATCACTGCTTATTACATGTATTACTTCACTAACATCACTATTAGGAGGGGGCTTCCCCCCAGTGTCGACACCCATGTCTATGAATTAACAAATGCACCAAATTTGGTGAGAAACTACTACTAATCAAACACTCTTTTATCGCGCTGTATACGTACGCACTAGTCGATTATTCGCACAAAACTAGATGATTTCTTGTCTCTTGATAGTTTTTTAGAACAAAACACAGTCAAATACGCATCGACGGTGTTTTTGTAGACGATACCATGTATCTGAAGGACAGAACATTAATTTATATGCTGAGACCACCAGTCTTGCCGTCTGTAATGTTTGACGGTATATTTCTACTCTCAGGGTGATTCGTTACAACACTCAAGAGCAGTGCCGGTTTTAGATATAAATTTCCCCAGGTCAATTTTGCGTCCCCCCTCTCGTAATAGAAACAAGTTAAATGTCTTGTATTATAATCTCTACGCTGGCTATCAGTTTATGGGCACTAACCACTAAGATGAAAGACAAAGGCCCCGCAGAGTGGCGCCCCTAGGCCCGGGCCTATGAGGTCTAGTTAGAAAACCGACCCTGCTTAAGAGACGACTTAGGACCGGAGTCCTGTGATATGCGAAAATGATAAAAAAAGTCTAATCACTTTTATAGAATTACATCGTTGGTTTCTATGCTGTAGCCGGAATCCTGAACACTCATAAGGAACTATATGTAGTGCTAAAAATTTAGTTGTCGATTTAATACATATAATTGCTCTAGGTGTTAACGTTAATTAATCAATAAACAAAGCAAGGATTCAAATAATATATATTCATCAAAAGTTCAATTTGTACATAAACTGCTGAATAATTGAAGTGGAAATTGTCAAAATATGGGCCATATTTCGACTGTTATATCTTTGTAACGAGATGGTTAATCTTGATGCGTTTTTTGTGACTATTAGCAAAATTCATAGACTATCGATCATTGTAAACAGACTTCTAAATTACGATTGTTTCTTTTATTTACAGGGTGATTAGCCAGGCCCTTACAAGTCATAGTTCTCCCAAATTCCTAAAAAAAATTTCAGATTTTTTTTAACATGTTAAGTACAATCTATGAACAATACTTCCGAAACGGTTTTGGAATTTTTTAATTATCTCTATTATTCAATGAGATACAATTTTTTATAGTAAAATACAATTTGCATTTGAAAGCAGTGCCGTTTTTAGCACTACCAGCGCCTTGGGGCGAAATTTTTACGGCGCCCCCTATCTGCTAGACAAAATTTTTTTCGCCGCATTAAAACGGAACTCAGGGGATTTAAGAAATGTAATTGTTTAAAAAAACAATGAAAAAACCGCTGCCCAAGGAATCACTTCTTCCACATCCAGATTCTCTATCCAAGTCACTCTCAACGAAAAAACTTTGTATGTGGAAATAATTGTTTATGGAACTTTAATAATATAATATTTGAAATCCTCTACCCCCAAAAACCCATAAAACGATACCCCATATCGGTAGTGGGGTGGGGGTGGTGATAGGGGGGTGGTAGTGGGGGTGAATGAAGAAAAAAAATATTTTGAGGTTTCTGGTTCTTGTACATACACTAAATCACAATTTTTTTTTCATCCCCTTTAATAATGGGGAGGGGGTGGTGATGGGGGTGGCTAATGCCAAAAATTTTTTAGAGACTTTAGCTTCTCTTGTATATACTAAATACCAATTTTGTGGGGTTTTACCTGCTTGATTTACCCATTTACCCCAAGTTTACCCCAATTTACCCCCCAACCCTTCGACGGAACAAGATGAAAATATAATCTAGTTCCAGAGCTCGTTAAAGTACATATGTGTACCAAATTTCAAGTCAATATCTTAAACTCTTATCCAGAGTAAACGTGCGCACAAAAAAGTTACAGACAGACCGACAGACAGACTCTTTTTTTCGCTCAAACTTAAAATCTCTACGTTTCATGACATTTTAAGCCTATTTGAACAATACAAATTTTTTTTGTCGTTACTATACTTTCACTGGATGTGGAAGTAATAAATAAAAAAAAAAATTCTCAGAAAATGTATTTCATTTGATGTACATATGATTAAAAAAAAATTTAAGAAACGATGATTTTTCAATTTTTTTCCGATTTTTAAAGTTTAGCGCAATTTCAACTCTCTTCGTGCCGACCCAGAAAATTTAAGCGCGTATGACTAGTTACCTATAAGAGATGTGAAAAAAATACATCAGTACTTTTTTTCATAAAATTTTATTATAAACTACTTTTGTTTGAATATTTTTTCCGTATCTATTATAGTTTTCGAGAAAACTCATGCAGGGTGTGGTTTTTATTTTTTTCCGCCCCCCCATGAGTGGTAACCAATTTTAACTTAAATAGTCTTATTCCTTGCAAAAATAGCCACAAATGAGCTTAAGTTTATATCTTTTTCGGCACCATTTGAGTGGACTATAAGGAATTTAAGACTCTTAAAGGTGATCTGGCCGCTGGCGCTGCCGAGAATGCAGCAAATCACAATATGCAACTGGATGAGCGGACAGAAATGAAGGGGCGCCTTGGGCGCTCCTTGGCGTCTGGCGCCCTGGGCGGTCGCCCAACCGCGCCCTATCCTAACGCCGCTACTGTTTGAAAAGTACTTGAATTAAAAATCTAAGAAAGTGTGATGTGCTAAATCGGTATGAATGATACAATACTTGTCACTCTTTTTTTAAACCATTGGCGTACTGCAAATATTTTCTAAAGGATGTTTTCTTCTCGACGACGCCACTGGAACTTGTGGAAGTTACCTTTAATTTTTACATGCTTTAAAACTTTTTTCGCGGCTTATAGGCAATGGCTTAAACTGGCGAAATTAGATATTAGTTTTTGTTTGAATCTGATATTAGTTCTATATTCGCGTAATTGCTTGTTCAATTCAGATTGGCTAAATATTTTCAAACGAGTGCATGAAGGGTAATGGTTTAAAATGCCAATTAAAACAGAATTTTTGATAGTAAAATATTTTGACCTTTTCCCGAGAGGTCAACCACACCCAAAATTTTGTACAGCAGATTTCCTCTTTGAAGAAGATTACACAGATTTCCTCGGATTTCCTCTTTGATAAAAAAATTTTGAAGAGCAGATCGGAGACATTTTTTTTGTCCTATCTTGCCAAGGATACTTTCGCAAGCGTTAAATTAATTTTTTACATAATATAAATCCTTTTGGTACTCATTATTAATTTTGTAATAATTAAATTTTCCTAATTGTTTTTATCTATTCAAAGGTAATCCATTTAGTTAAATTCAAGGTCGATACATTTTAAACAGTTTGAGGTGCCTTATAATTTTTTGCTGAAATCTTTATCGCTCATTTTCAGTTTTTTGCTCTTAGCTTAGGTCAGTTAACTGTAAACAAACATTACCGCATCCTTTTGTTTCAAATAATCTATAATTTACCAAATTCTATTGTTTTAATAAAATTAATTTACTTTATAAACATTGAAAATGTCAATGTCTAACAAAATAACACAATCTATAGCTCTTCATCTCTGTACTATTAATCAAATGGTAGAATTAAAAACATTTGCAGAACGCGCTGTTCTAGATAAGCAGCTACGCATTCAGTTTAAAATGTTGTATGACTATAGACACAATTTGTAGTGATTTTAAAACTCGCCATACTAATTTAATACTACTATTATCCATTCGAGATAGATTCGCTGCAAAGTCACTACTGAGAACACCTGTGTAACTGGTGTTAATTTTATTTTATTCGCTTTCGCTTTTTCGTTATACAAGTGCTTTCGCTCACCCCCCTGTGAATCACACTATACAGTTTAATCAAGGGCCAGAATAGCGTTGGAAGCTGCACAACATTAAAAAGTAAGTGCAATTGAAACTCACGTTTTTTGTATATATTTTTTTATTTATTCGCAAGTTTTTTGGTTCCTCTTTGATAAAAAAAAATGTTTTGAAGAGCCTTTTCCAAAATAATATTACAATAATTGTAATAATTAATATTGCAGGTTCTCAACTATTTTTTAACATACTTCTAATATTAGTTGCTAAATACAGAAACGGAACATAAATATTTTCACACTACCAACAACATATTTTGCTTTTTTATATAGACAATACTTCAAATATTGATTTTAATGAGACTGATAGCTCCTACTTCCTCCGGATTTGCAGAATGAGACAGAATTGCATAGGAAATATGGGAATAAAGCAGGGTAAAATACGCTGAGAGAAAAGAATTATCTCCTATAAAGACTGGTGCAGAAGAAGTTTATGTGATTTATCACCATTTAATTTAAGATTATTTGCAACGAACTATTTGTTGGTAGTTTTTTCAGTTCCATATAAACAATTTAGTAAATTAGTATAATTTGCAAAAAGCTATTAAAGTTATATTGTTAGCAAAAAGTATACACTTGGAAACAACATAAACAACAGTGGTCCTAAAACAGATAGAACGCCATGTTTAACGTTACTAAAAGCTAAATTTATATTGTTTACGGTAACACATTGTTTTCTATTATTTAGGTACGATTTCAATGGCAATAATAGATAGCTTTGTTAACAACAAATCATGAGGAATATAGTCGAAAGCCTTGGAGAGATCACATAATACAAGGCCAGTATGCTTCCGTTCCTCAAGACTCTCAACTATATTTCTCTCGTCACAGCCTAAGTGGTAGAAAATCACGAAAACCAACCAAAGCATTTGATATTACCTAATTTCGTTTAAAACACTAATTTGGCAACAATTTTAGCATAATTTCTATTAATTTCCCAATAACATCGCAATTTTTAAAGAACACATTACAAGGATAATTAGTGCAAAGGAATCATTTAAAATTTCTAGTAGACTTTAGTTGCGTTCAAATAAGGTTACTGATTTTTTTCTTCTTAAGACCTAATGTTTCAGAACTTAGAAATGTATAGAGAATATTATTTAGGTATTATGCAAATTACAGCTTACACACTTTTTTATTTATTATGAAAATACCTACTTTCTGTATATTGTTGCCCTAATCTGGGCACGCTAATATACTAGTTAGGTAAATACTTTAAAACACTCATTATTGGAGAACCAATCAAAACAACTACTCTTCTAGCTAATACTGACGAAGTATTGAATTACATGATAGGATTCCTGGCATTTTAAGGCAAAAGAATATATTGAAGATACTTAAATTATTTATTGAAATTCAGTCACTCACAAGAATTATTGAACCTTACATTCTATTTCAACTCTAGAAAAGTTGTACAAGTTTTTTCGAACTCGTTAGTTCTCATCAGTAGAGTATAGACACATTCATTCATTATTTACAAGCCTATTCTTGATTTATTTTTTACAATAAATTATTTTTATTTATTTGCTTTTATCATGATTAGAGAATATTATTTAGGTATTATGCAAATTACAGCTTACACACTTTTTTATTTATTATGAAAATACCTACTTTCTGTATATTGTTGCCCTAATCTGGGCACGCTAATATACTAGTTAGGTAAATACTTTAAAACACTCATTATTGGAGAACCAATCAAAACAACTACTCTTCTAGCTAATACTGACGAAGTATTGAATTACATGATAGAATTCTTAGCATTTTAAAGAAAAAAAAAAAATATATTGAAAATACTTAAAACATTTATTTACATTTAGTCATTCACACTTTTTTTTATTTAATATGAAATTATCTACTTTCTGTATATTGGTACCTTAATCGGGTCACGCTAATATACTACGTAGGAAAACACTTTAAAACACTCATTATTGGAAAACCAATCAAAACAACTACTCTTCTAGCTAATACTGACGAAGTATTGAATTACATGATAGGATTCCTGGCATTTTAAGGCAAAAGAATATATTGAAGATACTTAAATTATTTATTGAAATTCAGTCACTCACAAGAATTATTGAACCTTACATTCTATTTCAACTCTAGAAAAGTTGTACAAGTTTTTTCGAACTCGTTAGTTCTCATCAGTAGAGTATAGACACATTCATTCATTATTTACAAGCCTATTCTTGATTTATTTTTTACAATAAATTATTTTTATTTATTTGCTTTTATCATGAAATGTATAATTTGAATAAAATATTTTAAGTATTTTACGAGATATTTTATATAAAAAAACCGCTGCCCAAGGAATCACTACTTCCACATCCAGATTCTCTATCCAAGTCACTCATAACTAAAAAACTTTGTATGTGGAAATAATTGTTTATGGAACTTTAATAATATAATATTTGAAATCCTTTACCCCAAAAACCCACAAAACGATACCCCACGTCGGTACTGGGGTGGGGGTGGATGAAGTAAAAAAATATTTTGAGGTTTCTGGTTCCTCTACATGCACTAAATCACATTTTTTTTCATCCCCTTTAATAAGGAGGTGGGGGTGGTAATGGGGGTGGCTAATGCCAAAAATTTTTTTGAGACCTCAGCTTCTCTTGTATATACTAAATACCAATTTCATGGACTCTTACCTGCTTGATTTACCCATTTACCCCAAATTTACCCCAATTTACCCCCCAACCCTTCGACGGAACAAGATGAAAATATAATCTAGTTCTAGATCTCGTTAAAGTACATATGTGTACCAAATTTCAAGTCAATATCTCAAACGGTTCCAGAGTAAACGTGCGCACAAAAAAAAGTTACAGACAGACAGACAGACAGACCGACAGACAGACAGACCGACAGACAGACAGACAGACCGACAGGCAGACAGACCGACAGACAGAATTTTTTTTCGCTCAAACTTAAAATCTCGACGTTTCATGACATTTTAAGCCTATTTGGACAATAAAAATTTTTAAAAATTTTTTTGTCGTTACTATACTTCCACTGGACGTGGAAGTAAAATTACTTATGTCCTCTTTTATGTGATAATTTAAATTTTAATTGCCATTTTGCCTGTCCTAATTTTATATTACTGTTTTCCTAAAAAGTTTTTTCAATCTTACCCCCGACTCTAGCTCAATACCTTTCTGCCTAACGTTTATTAATGAGTGGTAATTTCCAATATTTTAAGTATCTACGTGTAATGGTTTCTGAGATATATACAGAACCATACATTGTTTATTTATGTTTATTACCATCGGAAGCGCAACATTTCGGAATACATGTCCAAAAAATTATTTTCTCGTATTCAGCAGTAGTATTTTGTCTTTAAAATTTTTAACAACCATAGCTACTATACACAGTTATGCCTTGAATCATTTTAATTGAACAAAAATTGTGTCTGCGTCTTCTCATTCTAAATAATTGTACATATATTTTACTTCAACAAAAGGCGATTCGTTAATCATATTAGATAAAAAGGATTACAATTTGCTTCTTATATCGCAAAAAATTTGCAAAAAGTAAAGCTATAATTTGTGTTATACTAATAAAAGCGGCACTGACAGGCTATTTATAAAAATAAAATGAAGAATAACAATGTTTTATAAATTTATCTGAACAATGCTGAGTACAAAATTACTAAGAATTATGTTTCAGTGGTCGTTAGTTCATGAATGCTTCCTTACTATTATCGTTATTATCATATTTTAATACCATCTGTTGTAATTATTACCTTCCAAATAAATTAGTTTCTATTGTGCGAAGCATAATAGTTAATAAAAATATGCCCATATATTGGTGATTACAGACGAGTTTGGAATATGTATTATTATTTATAATAAGGCCATAATAAGCTTACATTAATTAACTTTCAAAATTCAAATTGTTTTGTCTATTATGTTACGTTGTGTAATAATAGTGCCATTTTTTGCAGATGCAGCAATTTCTAACTATTCTTATATCTTCTTGCCACATTAATAGGGTTGCCATAAATGTCCGGAAACTATATCGGGACCCTATGTATTTCCCTAATAAAAAGGCATATATGTTAAAGAAAAATATATCATTGTCTTTTTAACAAAATTAAAACTGCTCCTTATTTTAAGAAATTTCATTGTTTTTATCGTGACGTCAAGACACAGAGGTCAATAACGGTGACTGTCCCGACGACCGTCCCGATATATCGGGGCGGTTGGCAACCCTACACATTAATAACGTGGAATGGTTAATCCTTTGGTTACAAAGAATTTGAAGTTAGAATGTGAAATCACAGAATTTGTGAAATATGCAATATGCATAATTAAATAGAAATGTTTGTGTTTAAGAAACAAAATCCGAACTATAAAGGATGTTGCAAATCGTTAGTAAAACCAAAAATGCATACCTTATAAGTTGCTTTCCCAATGGGAAAAAATCGCATAAATTTTAGTTCGTCAAATGGTAAAAAAAATACAATACTATTTTTTTATTAGTTTTTTTATATATTTTTTTCTAGAGTAACCACCTGTGTTTTTTTACTAAAATTATGTCGGCTTATTTCTTTGGCAATAGTGTCAACTATTGCTCTTGCTTTTTTGTTAATTGTTTTTTAGGCTGACCTCCCTCTATATTTCTCACTAAAAGTATAGGAGGTTTCTTCCTTGAAGAAACTGTCACCTATGTGCCAATATTCCTTTTCTTCGTCAAGTAGTTTTCTGGTTTTACCACTCAGAGGCAAACAAACAGACTGACGATCAGACAGAGGGATAGAAGAACAGAAGGAATGGAATAGAATAAACTTTATTGCTGTAAATCCTACAAAAAAGACATTAGCATTATCAAGATAATTATTTGAAAGTTACTACAATAAAATAAAATGTGAGAAACATTAAAATATGTAAAATATATAATGGGAGAGCAGAACAAGAAAAAACATACCTTTAAAATAAACCTAAAACTAAAAAGATAAAATAATATGATAAACTATTACCTATCAAATATAATTAAAATTGAAAATTGATGTTTAATAAAATCGTTTATTTTTATAAAACAAATATTGTTTCTGGGTTTTAATTCTCCTGGCAGGGCATTGCAAGCTTTAATAGCATTATAGAAGGGACCTTCTTCATAAAAGCTCGATATATATATAGTTATTTCCTGTAAAATCATTTGAATTTTGTTTAAAGAAAAAAACTAATTTGTATATATACAAAAAAGAGATGGTAAGTATTTTCCGTTCCTTAAAGAAATGTTTACAGGAATATCTCCAAGAGATATTGCCAGATATCTAACTATATGTTTTGGTTAATAAGTAATTTCTGCCAATGTAGGAATTAATCCCAGAATATTATCACATATCATAAAATATTCTTAATCCCTTAAGGTAAACCAGAAAGAGGCAAAAAGCCCAAAAGTTCTGCGACTGGACTCGTTTTTGAGGACGGGGAACACGATGGTGACAATATTTTCTGACCTACCCTCCAACCACTACCCCTAAACCAGAAAAACCACTCCTTTTTCCGATTTTCCTGTTAGGCATTTTTCATCGGAAAATTTTATTAACGAAAGTTCTTCAGAATTGTTCAAAAACCCTAAATCCAAAATTTAATTAAATTAAAAAATATTGAAATTTTGTTTAAAATATTGTCCAAGTCCAAAAATATCATTTAAATGGATTTTTTTTGCTTAAAAAATTCACGACAATTTTGTTTGAAATTAAACCCAAGCTGACAGATAGTTGTCAAGTAATTAGTAGTCTTTTTTATATTTTTTAAGTTTATCAATTTTTTTTATTTTTCAATTAATTTTTTTTATTTTGATGAAATATTGGATATTGGGTTTTTGGACAATTCTGAACAACTTTCACTAATAAAATTATCCGATAAAAAAATGCCTAGCACCGGAAAATCGGAAAAAGGTTGTATCGTATCCCAGCCCTCCAAAAAGGGGGGTGGTAGTACATGTCTTGCGGTCCAGTCGCAGTGTTTTGGGGTAAAAGCTTTGCCTCAACGAACTATCTGCACATATGAAAAATAAAATATTCTTAGGCTGCCTATTGAAAGTTAATTTCTCATCAAACGTGTTAAATAACATGAAGAATTTACTCTCGATATCAAAATATTAGTGTAAGATTCCGAGTTTCACCTACTATTTAGCGTTATGCCAAGAAATTTCATATTTTCCATTTGTCTAATTGAAGAACCCTTCAATTGGATGTACAATGAATAATCAAGGTCAGTAGTTGGAGAAGGGTACTTTTATTTATATTTAGATTCAAGACATTCGAGCATATTGATATAATGCATCTATGTTAATATGATGTTTTAAGGCGTTAGTGTACAAAATAAATAATAGTGGCCCAAATATAGGTCCTTGAGTCACTCCTGGCTATAAACACACCACAGATAGTAGACAACCCCCAAATCCAAAGCCAAGGCTGTCCGGAAGGGGGTTACACATTCGGAAAAACGCAGACATACATCCACACCCACCGGTGTTGTCAATACCGGGGCTGGGGGTCGAACCCAGAGCACGGTAGCGAGTCGATCGGCGTATTCGCCACTCAATACGCCTTAACTGATTGAGCTACCGTGCCTATACATGAACTTTATCTTTATAAAAAGTTTGAAGTGCTTTATTTTTAAATACTGCTACAGCAGTGACTTAAAATCCATTAGTAGGACATGACTGAAGTAGTTTGTTACAAGTAAAGGACCTCAACTTACGTAACTTCCACTTTATAAAACGTGTAAACTCGCAGAAAGCTTGGGAAGTGATTTATTCGTCATTACAATACTTCCTTTACACGATCGGTGTATTTTGCAAAGAAAAGGGTCCAGTAAATGCAAAAGTTATAAAACAAATATTTTTTTTGAATGTACATCAGTTAGTTTTTGCTAAGAGAAGTACACCACTGGATATCGTAAGAAGATCTTCAACAAATTTTAATTCTGCAGAAAAATTCCTTTGGTACATTAAAGAAAAGTATTCCTTTCACCCCTGCATATCAAACTTGGTCTAATGAAGCAGTTTGTTAAAGCTCTAGATAAACAAGAAGGAAAATTCTCAAACACGCCTGATGTAAAACTACAAGAAGTGGGTTTTCGATGGACCACAAATTCGAACAATGTTGTGGGATGAAAATTTCTCTACAACAATGAATTTCTCTACAAATAATGAAAAAGCTGTATGCACCAGTTTTAAGAAATTGCACAGAATTTTCTGAGGAAAATTATCAAGAAGTAGTTAGCTGATATAGTGGAACATTTTGGTAACGTAGGATGTTTGATGTAGTAGGGATCATCAGTACGTTATAATTCGAGCGCTGAGATCCATTTATTTATTTCAACTTCTATTTCGTTTTTATGTATGAAAATATCGATTCAAGAAAAGAAGAATTAATGATGACACATTTATGGATACAAAGCTCTATTTAAAAAAAAATCAAAATCGGTCCAGTGGGAGACGCAAATTGCTTGTGTTTTAAATATATAGATCATATTATTAAGATCATAGTTCTCTTGTCCAATACTTCTGCCTCTAACACAAACACATAGTACTAGAGTCGGCGACACCTTTAGTTGCTATATTTGTTTAAACTTGTTTTTACCTTTTTGATTATATTGATGTAAACTTATTCACAAAACAAACTCTTGCCACTTCGTTAGCAGGACAACACTTAGCAGCAGCATTTCAATCATGTTAACACGTGGGTTAAATCTGAGATTTTTTGCACTCTTTATTGACATTAGATTATGGGAAACGATTTCCTGTCACCTTCATTGTAGTCTGATACTCCTCTCTCTCGATTGTAGGTTGTAGATTATTTAAGGGTCGCTTGGCCCTGAGTTGGCCTTTCTTCACTTCGACCTAAAAGGTCTTTTGTGAGTTACACTACAACTAGTTGTTGTCCAGGATTCCATGACTTTTTGCAAAGCTTGTGATTTTCCTGGGAGCTAATTTCTCTATATCTTCAGGCGTTAATTCCGTCTGTTCTAGGTACTTCAGCCTAATGCGGATTAGTACCTTGCATTCACAAAATATATGTTCCGCAGTCTCAGTTGCAGTTTCACAGCATCTGCATTTGTCATCTTATGCCATGCCCATTAGGGCACTAAGTGCTGCCTCCTTCCTTACATGCAAATGCAGAGAAAGTACATTAACATAAATATGTAATAAAACTAAGTCAATTGACAGAAATGTTAAAAGCTGATTTTTTTTATCAGTAGTTTATTACTTGAAATTGTTAAAAACTTAAGCTGCCCTCCATTCGACGGAACATGGCTTTGGCAGGAGTCGTACTAATAACACAGCCTGGCATTCACTGGCGTTAAATGATGAAGTGATTGGACACATCGCACATAGCTTCGGATAATCTTCCTGTGCCCTTCAGTCTCAGTGTTACTGGCAATACAGGCAGGTAAATTTATTTGTTGGAAATATCAGCCCCTGGAACTGTATTTTCAAAATTGTGGACCAGAACAGGCTGTTTCCTGCCATATTATTTTGAAGAGTCAAAGCCAATTTGCTTATTAAGAGACGCCATCAACCGCCGCATGTACATTACAAATTACTAATGTTTCGCTAACAGTAGAATCAGGTTAGGTTTAAAATATTTTGGGCTTTGTCGTCCAGTGATTTTGGTTTAAGAAATGCACTGGTAACCTGTCAAATTATTGCCGTTCACATAAAATGATCAGTGAGCGTCAATATACCGCTTCTACCTGGAATTAATTATTGTAAAGCTGAAAATTAGCAGGATTGTAGTTTTGGTCCAGGAGAGCACATACCAAAAAGTCCCCTACTCTACCCCGTCGGCTTCCCTGTTTTTGCGGAGCAGAAGCAGACATTGCAGAGCTGGCTATAAAGTGCAGCAGAAAGGTTGTTACCGGTTCGATTTGGGTCGAAATGCATGGAACATCTGAAATACGAACGAATATGCTTCTCCGAAGCTTTTATGATCATTTCGACTCAAATCGGATCAGTAACAACCTTTCTGCTGCACTTTATAGCAAACTACAATTTCTGCGACTTAGGCCCTTGTTGCTCTGTAAAAACAGGGAAGCCGACGGGGGAGAGTAGAGGACTTTTTGGTATGTATTTTCCTGGACCAAAACTACAATCCTGGAAATTTTCAGCTTTACAATAATTAATTCTGGGCAAGAACTAAAATTCCTGGGCTATATCTGATCACTCACCATGATGAACGCAAACTATATTTCCCTTCGGTAAGTCAGAGAAATAAAATCAATTAAATATATTTTTGGATAAGTCAATAGAAAACATTTTCGAGGACCGCAAGTGTTTCATTAATATTCATATGCTTGTACCTCGTAACTGTTGGACCTTACATTAATTTGGATAATATTGCTATTTTCAGGCCCCAATCCTTGCATGTCCATTAAGTTCCCCTATCTATAAGATAGTAGAGTTTTGTTTGTCAACGCTGTATTCGGTATTCGGAGTAAAAATGCTATTTTTTTTTATAAAAAAAAATGGTAATGGCATTAAAGACATTTGGCATGGTATCGTAACAGAACATTCGACATATGCTTTTTATGCTCTGAAACAAAATTTTACTCAATTAAAGTGAACTGTACATCAATAATTCGATTTTAGGAGCATAATCAAGTCACTTATTGTATTGCATTGGGAGACGCGGTTTCGCCATTCCCCATTACTCATCTCAGTCCTTCCAAACCTTTGTCCATTATTGTCTAGATAACTTAGTTGTGAAATTTAAGGGGGTCTAGCGTTCTCAGCGCATATTTCAGAGACAATGGAGCAATCAATAGGCTAATGAGAGGACACTATATCTAATTATCGGTGCGGTCAACTCCATCCTTACTACGGGGCACAAGACACCAGTGTTAATGGAGTCAGTGGAAGGGCCTCCTTGAATAATATGCGGGGCTAGGTCACATATGAGGAGCAGTCATGCGATATGTATAACTTAAAGTGAAGCTGCAATCAAGAATTTAGCTACACTTATTTTGCAGGATCAGTGAAAGTGGTTACGACAAATGTCAAACTTAAACAGTGTTCCAGGATCTTGAAGGACACGAAATAATAATCGTTTTTATCGACGTATTCGAAGAAATACTACAGATAAACTTTAATGTAGATATGGACGAAGTTTAACTACTAGAACTATTGTACCACTTAACATAAAGGAAACAGTGTAGGAAAATTAAATATATAAGAATTCACTGGGTTATTGAATTGCTTGTACATGGTGGACCATTAATTATAGGCTATAGTTCAAGGATAGATTCTTTGAACCAAACTATGCTTTAGTACATTGTTGCTGTGGAAAAAGATACAGGGTGTCAAAATTGTATTTTTTTTCTTTTTTTGCAATATTTCAACAACCTCTCAACCGATCTTCTCCCAATTTGGTAAGGAAACATTTTTTAAGCTATGAAACAATAATTTATGTATCACATCACGCTAACCCATGGAGGGCGCCTCATGAGTTATACCTAATGATGAATATTTTTTCTTTTTTCTTACGAAACGTTGTGGCACTTTTGACTAGAAATCTCATGCATTAATCACTTCTATGTAAAAAGAGGTACACTTGATAGAACTTGATAATTCCAACCGTTTTCATCACAACAATTCTTTGAAAACAATTCAATATTCTTGAACTCTTCGCAGCTTTTTGAAAATAAGTTCATTTTTAGGTATAATTGTTATATTTGTTATTTTAATCATCTCCCGAAGATGTCATCTTGGTTGGCGAAAGCCTCATTAGTGTATTTGGTTTGCGTTTCTGTTCATGTGAATATATACAGGGTGTCCCAGCTCTATTTAGACAAGCATTATCTCGGAAACGGTTATACATAGAAAGAAATGTTCAATAGAAAAGTTATTCTGTTTAAAAAGATGCATTTAACCATTTCATTTTCAAATGTACAAGGTGCCTCAAAAAGACGGCAGGTTATGCAACTTTACTTTTTTAAATAGAAAACCTTATATATTTCTGCATTTTTTGATTCTCCTTTTATTTTCGAACAAATTGTATTAACCATGTCCTATACCTGTCATTAACCGTTGTTGAGATATTTGCAGTTAAATTTTTGGGATAACACTTTTTTATTAACGTAATTATAAGGAATACTACTTATTATAAAAGATGCTCAAATTGTTGCCCATATTCTATTTGACACAACTCATACCTCCTTAAAAGTACAAGAACTCCTTATGACATCTGGGGTTATTTGGCAAGCATGAGTTATCCTATTTTTTAAGTCATTAAGGTTATTTGGTTTCTCAGCGTATACAACTTGTTTTAAATGAACCCATAAGGAAAAATCTAGGGGGCTCATATCAGGTGACTGCGCAGGCCATTCAACAGGTCCCTGATTACTAATCCAGTTCCCTCCAAAACTCTCAGTCAGGAAGCGTGTTACAATGTTTAAATTATGCGGTGGTGCTCCGTCTTGCTGCCTTATTAGTTTAAGAATATGGAACATGATTGAATCAAGATTTAACCGTCGATATATCGTAAACCGTTAATGATAGGTGTAGAATATGGTTAATAAAATTTGTTCCGAAATAAAAGGAGAATCCAAAAATGCAAAAATATACAGGGTGTTCCGTTTGAAAAAGTAAAGTTGCATAACCTGACGTCTTTTTGAGATGCTCTGAACATTTGAAAATAAAATGATTAAATGCGTATTTTTAAACAGAATAACTTTTCTATTAAACTTTTCTTTTTATGTCTAACCGTTTTCGAGATAATGCTTGTCTGCATAGAACTGAGACACATATTTTTTAATTGATATTTCATAACGTTTATAACTTTCTTTTCAAAAACAATAGAATTCTTCCTCTAGATAACTTGCCATGCATATTTCAATGCAATTGGACTTTCTTACGTACCATATCATGCTTACAACAAACGCAACGGACGTGACAAGCACATTTTAAAAATTGTTCAGAATTCGATGATACAATTATATGAAATGATTTATCTATGAGCGATATTTACGTTTTAGAAATATACCAATTAAATGAATTATTGAATTTTTTATATTGCACAGGTCTATAAAAAAAGTATTTTCCTAAGGTTCTCATCTAACTTTTCTGAAGTATCTTGATGCGCCGAAGCCGATTTTGTACAAAAAATAACACAGGCCCACAAAAAAAAAAGTTATTTGAACTGGACCTCTGAATATACTTTTCTTTAGTATTTTTTCCCGCTGATTACGATTGGGAGTTAATGCGCATATTACAGAGAAAAACCCGAAAAACTGTCAAAAAATGCTTTTTTATGGTTTTTTGGGTGGTAAAATATGCATGTAGCGTGATGGGCAAGGCTGCATATATCTCTCTTATGTATTTTTGCCCCACTGACCTCGAATCTATTGTTAGAACCCAGGGCTAATTGTCAAAATGTTGAGGAAAATAAAGAAACCGTATAAAATCGCGTTTTTCACGGATACTATGTTTTTTATGGATATCACGTTTTTTTCATGAATACATAGAGTGTTACGATGGCCTGCATACACGTTTTTCGAGTAATTTTTCCCGCTGATCACAAATGTAGAGTCAAATTTGAAGATCAGTGATGAAAACACAGAAAAATCAAAAGAACTGTCAAAAATCGGGTTTTTTCATGGATGTCGCGTTATTTCATGAACGCATAGCGTTTTCCAATGGTCTGTATATACCTTTATCGAGTACTTTTTTCCGCTAATCACGAATCTGGAGTCAAATTTTGGGGTCAGTGATGAAAGCACTGATAAAAATTTTTAAAAACTGTCAAAAATCTGTTTTTTCCAGGACACCCAATCACTGTGCGTGATATATAGTATTTCAATTTTATATGGGTTTTCGTTTTTGAACGCGCTTATCTTAAAATGATCTGTATCCTTTTGGTTTCACTTCTCTTTGGAGCATCCAGCAGTAAACTGCTAACATGTTGACATCCCATTTAGCCTGAAATCGACGTTCAAAGTCTTTTAAATCTTGGTGGAATCTTTATCCTTGCTCTTCGCTGAAGTCGCCGTTATTTTCTGGAAACTCATCCAGGTGTGAATCGAGAAAGTGCAATTTCAAACTCATCATACAACCTAACTTTTCGTAATTCTTTATCATTTTTGATACAATGTTTCTGTAGTCCGGATCTTTGGTATTACCGACAAATTTTGTGGACACACCTTTAAATTTTAAACCATGCCTGCTTTTCTACTTCATTCATAGAATCTACGAATTCTTGGTCTCTAAATAAAGTTTGAATTTCAGGCCCAATGAAGATACCTTCCTTCAATTTAGCATCAGATTTGTGACTCATCAAATGATTCCAATATATATTTGAGTCATTTGATGAGTCACGAAAATACTTTCCTTCAATTTAGCATCAGATTTATTACTCCAAATTCGTGATCAGCGGAAAAAATTACTCGATAAAGGTATATGCAGACCATTGGAACACACTATGCGTTCATGAAAAAACGCGACATCCATGAAAAAACCCGATTTTTGACAGTTTTTTTGATTTTTCTCAGTATTTTCATCACTGACATTCAAATTTTTGTGATCAGTGGGAAAAATTACTCAAAAAAAGGTGTGCACAGGCCATCGTAACACGCTATGTATTCATGAAAAAAACGTGATATCAATATAAAAACATAGCATCCGTGAGAAACGCGATTTTTACGGTTTTTCAAATTTTCCTCAACATTTTGACAATTAGCCCTGGATTCTAACAATAGATTGAAGATCAGTGGGGCAAAAAACATAAAAAATACATGCAGCCTAGCCGAACACGCCACATGCATATTTTACCACCCAAAAACTATAGAAAACGCATTTTCTGACAGTTTTTCGGATTTTTCTCTGTAATATGTGCATGAACCAATCATTCTGACTTCAAATATGTAATCGGCGGGAAAAAGTACTAAAGGAAAGTATATTCAGAGGTCCCGTTCAAATAACTTTTTTTTCTTGTGGGCCTGTGTAATTTTATCGTGTCAGTTTCCCTCTACTACCTTCAAAAATAAAGTATTGCTTGTCCTAAGATTCTGATCTAACTTTCTGAAGTATCTTGATCCGCTGAAATCAATTTTGGACAAAAAAAATTCTATCGGGTCAGTTTCCCTGTACCAACCCCCTTTAACCCCTAAATTTTTTTGTCCAAAATTGATATCAGCGCGTCAAAATACTTAAAAAATGTTAGATGAGAACCTTAGGGCAAGACTTTTTTTGCCCTTTCTTAGGGGATGAAAGGGGTGGTAGAAGAAATCTGGCACGATAGAAAAAATGTTTTTGTCCAAAATTAGCTTCAGCGCGTCAGTATGCTTCAGAAAAGATCAATTATAAGCTTAGAATAAGCAATACTTTATTTTTGAGTTTTTTGGTGGATCAAAGAAGGGTAATAGAGGGAAACTGACACGATAGAATTTTTTTTTTTTAACAAAGTCGGCTTCAGCGTTTTTTTTTTTTTTTGTAGATCTGTGTTATTGTTGCACATTATATAGGTAGGATACTCTTCCCAGTTTTATGAAAATAAAGTTTTGATTACACTCACACTCACATTTTACTCATCTTTTTTACATTTAACCCTAGGCGTCCACCCGAACGAAATTTTGAAAGTTATGCAGTTATTCCCAAATAATGCAAAAGAGTAACTTAAAATTAACAAAAATAAATAATTTCACAGTAAAAATGTATTCTAAATCAGTAATCTTCTCATCTATAATACTGAGTTGTATAACAATTTTGGGTTTAGCACAGAGCATACATATACATATAAATAAATAGATAGATAAGACAAAGACATGGAATTTGATTGCTGTCAAAATAACAGGAGCAGCGGCGGCGCTACGAGGGTGGCTATGCATCCCCCTTGCCACCTCTTTACATTTGGAGACCCACTTTTGGTATAGTAGTATCATCCTTTCACCTCCATCATGTTCCTTATTTTGATTTCTTATCATTATCACATTTTAATTTGTGAACGAAAACCTGTGGCATCATTTTTTGTCCTCAGCACTTATATTACCGTCGCGGTAATATAAAATCAGAAGAGCATAGAGAATATACATATAGTACCTTACATCCGCATTACCATGACATCATTTTATATAGATCTACTTTAAATACACGTTTGAAATTTTTACTTTTAATCCTACATTTTTATTGAATCAATTCTAATTCTGGCGGGGCAGTGCTTTATTCTTTATTTCTAATTCTTACTAAGCAAAACTGTGTCTGTACCTCTACAAAACTGAACAAAGCATTGTCCTCCCTTCGATGTGAAAAGTCTGGCATAATCTACTAATAAAGAAGCATGAGTGTCAAAAAATAATTGTGACAAATAAGAAGGATCCTAAATATAAAATTACTGTAACCGATATGCCATTTTCAGACACAGGACTGACCTATTACGTATATCAATAACATTGTAAATGATGTGGCCAATTTATTTCACTTTAAATTATATACGGAGCTAGTACCTCCTCCCTACTCTAGCATCATCTCTAAATCCGCCTTTGATAATAGGCTAAATTGATTTTCAAAACAGGATCAAAGAACTATCATTTTGAAGACAATGCATCTTATTTCAGAAGTAAAAGTAACCTACTGAGCGGTACAGAGCGAAATAAAATTATACAAAAGAAACTTTTTAAAAAACGGTTTTTTAAAAAGGAATTAAAAAACACAAATATTTCTTTCTATATTCTTAGTCTTGTATGACTGAAAATAAAAGCGCTCACAAAATTCCACTTTTCTCTATGCGACTTTTTTGATAGATTTTCAAAAGTTTGTAAAAACTTTTCCATCCTTTAATTTTTAGCTACATAAGCCTGAAAATACCGAAGGCATTTTTTTTATACATTGATATTGTAATTTTAAGTTTTAAATCTTCGATTGAAATGATCTACATCTTTCAAAATCATACTCACTAAAGTACCGTTCATCATAAAGTTCTGATTTTAAATTTCGTTGAGAGTGCAATCTATTAAAGAGACACAGAATCTATTACAATTACATCTACAGTGCGACTGACCCATTTCAAATGGAAACACCTTCGCAACTCAGTTATTGGTCACCCAGTTTCAACCTAATTTGGATCGGTATCAAAGACTTTTACTGTGTCCTTTTTGACTAAACCAAAACTTATTTCAGTCATTGGCGTGCATTTTATTAAGAAAAAAAAAGGGTCGGTTTTTCGACAAATTTTATTAGGCATTTTTTTGTTGAAAAACTAATGCAATATTATTGATCAGCATGCTGTAGAACCCCGTGTTCAAAATTTAACATTTTGATTTTTGGTTTTCGGATTACGGCCCCCTTAAAATTACCTATTTTATTAAATAATCAATAAATTAGTAACGAATTTTTTTTTCGAAAAAAAAGTCATTCTTTATTTTCTCTCTAAATTCATTTTTTCTACCACCCCATATCATCGATACTTTCAAATTCGGTAATCCTTAATGCCTGAACACCCCGGGGGGCGAGCGTAGAGGCGACTTCAATGTGAATGTCAGTCGCCAATTTCGATCGGGGGACAACAAATTCCAATCAAATGGTGCATGAAGTATCTGGGGGTTAACTTGGACAAACGACTGATGTTTAACATACATATTAACGAAACAATACGCAAGGTCTACGCCATGTCCAGGAGTCTGTACCCGCTCCTGGTCAGGGGTAGCGGACTTAACACGACAAATAAGAAACTGTTGTACACGATGGTGATCAGGCCGGCCATCACATACACGGCGCAGGTGTGGTGCAGCATTCCGGCCACGACAATGCGAAAACTTTGAGTTCTCGAACACAAATTTTTGCGCCTCATTTCTGATTCCGACAGATACACCTCCCTCAGAGATCTATACGCACGATGTCACGACATAACCCCACTAGCGGACTACGTCCAAGAAATCTTCCAGAAATTCTACACCTTCAAACTGGGCGATAGTCCACTAACCAGCAACATAACCCAAATTAGAATGCATAATGCCCTATTCCAGATCAAACACCCCCCTACCATACCAAGCGTTGCCTATCTTCCGGCAACCTTTTCTCTAACCATACTTTTCTATACCACAACCTACCATTCCCCCACCTTTGATCTTTCCTCAACTTTATCTTTCCAATCCTCTCCATTCTCTTTGTGTATGTTCTATTTTTGTTCTTTTTTTATTCTCTTTGTTCTTTTTTGTCACCAAAAATTCCATTTTGGCCGAAAAACCTTTAAAAATTCAAACATTTTAAACCCTATTCTCTTTCCACCACATATTCCTGGCGTCAGGGAGACCACCAGGTCGGCAGTTCTCGTACGGGTTTTTTCGTTTAGCTTTTCACCCGAGTCAACAGCCAAAATTTATTCAGTGTTACAGCCAGCAACTAGTTCTAAGTTTTATATGCATTAGTTTTAGGCCTTTGTGGGCATTATTTTTAAATATATTATTAATTTTAAACCCACGCTAGGTGGGTAGGAATTTTAATTGTTCCTTTTTTTATCATTGTCGCCAAGCCGAGCCGAACCTACCCCGCTCAGCTCTACAATCACCACTGCGCTGCGCGCCGTGGTTGTCTGGATGGTTCCGAGGCAGGTTTCGGGGAGGTGCATATGTATATATGAATATTAATAAATTTTATTTGCTTGCTTGCTTGAAAGTCAGTCGATATTCCGTTGAAGCAACGTCGAGCGCAGTTAGTACTTGGATGGGCTCCCATCTTGGGAAATACAGCGTTCTCGTCACACCTTCTAGAGTCTTGTATATCAGTGTATACTCGGAAGTTACGTAATTTCAGACGAGGATTACGTAGTGGATATACCATCCTTCGGAGGGGATGTAAAGCAGGCGGTCCCTTGTCTATTAAATGTTAGTCAAATAAAAGACCCCTACTCTTCTTAAGGGAAGAGGTTCGGCAAAATTTCCAGGTTGGGGGTAGCTCGTCTCCTGGCGTCGATGATAGGCCCTAGAAGCGGAAATAGGCCGACGTTAAATAAATAGATAAAAAAAAATCAGCCCAAAATTTTTAGCAGTTTTCAATGAAAATTCTTGACCACAAAATTTGAAAGTATCGACGATATGGGGTGGTAGAAATAATGAATTTAAAGAGAAAATAAAGAATGAGTTTTTTTCGAAAACAAAATTCGTTACCAATTTATTGATTATTTCATGTTTAAAATAGGTAATTTTAAGGAGGCCGTAATTCGATAACCAAAATTCAAAACGTTGTTAGATTGTTCTACAGCATGCTGATCAATAATATTGCATTAGTTTTTCAACAAAAAAATGCCTAATAAAATTTGTCGAAAAATCGACCATTTTTTTCTTAATAAAAATGTGCGCCAATGACCGAAATAAGTTTTGGTTTAGTCAAAAAGGATATAGTAAAGGTCTTTGATACCGATCTAAATTTGGTTGAAATTGGATGACCAATAACTGAGCTACGAAGGTGTTTCCATTTGAAATGATTCACACTGTATATGGAATATTGTTGCAATAAAAATAGTACCAACAGCAATAATGACATTCAGCTGTCTGTCTTACTCGATGTAAAATGAAGATGAATCAATATTAATAAATTAATTGATTGATTAGTGAAATCAACCATTGATTACGGTATTGTCATCGATAGTACGTCATTGTGTCAAACTTCAAGGCTCTGAGTACACGGTAAACATCAATTACAACATGTAACCCAAACAAACAAACACAGAAAGTAAGTGAAAAACGTGTGAAAACGTTTAAAAAATTGTTGATAAAACCACAAGTGGCTGATTTTTTTTTTTTTTTTTTAATTATTATATTATATTCGAATTCATGATTATTTTCATACATTTTATATTTTTATACGTTCTAATAGCCCTTTATAATACAACGTGATCTACCTATCATGCGGAAAATTTAACAGTAGGTTGTCCCCACCAAAAGGAGTTAAAAATATGAGAAATTTAAAAAAAATGACCTTATTTAACTTATCTAACGTAACGCGGTACAGCCATATCACTTTATCAGACTTGGGATTGACACTATTGACAGCGAAGCTGGAGAGGGTAGAAGTGACTTTTTGGTTTTAATCAAATCACACTACAAAAATAGCGAAATAAATCGAAGACATTGACCCCATGCTGAACGTCAAGCAGATATACCAGATATTTAGTTAAACCGGTCAATGACACGGCGGTGTCCCTATTGTCCGAAAACAAAAAACGCGGCTCTCGAAGGGTCTACACACGATGCAGCGGCTGGGAGCCAGCCTTGTCGGCATGCTTTGAACTCATTCGTAAAAGTGAACTGGTCCGCTGGAATTGCAATTGTCTTCAAAGCGTACCTTTTTTTGATCTCGCCGGCCGGTTTCACTTTTTATGTCAATTAAGGAAATGTAGACAACTCGTTCACAAGTTCGTCGACCTATTGAGGAGTAGGTCAGGACTTACCCACCAACAGTAGTGTATCTTCGCAAATTTACTAATAATTTCCCACATTGAAGACTAGTACACCATTTTATTTTCCGCATTTCTTGGTAGATCACGCTGTATTTTGCACTAAAAAGATTTGTTATTTTAAGAAAAACAGCGTAGAAAAAAGTTAAAGTTTGAAAAACGTTGGCGAAGGCGCCGAAACTAGACATAGGATCGAGTTGGGCCCATGAGAGCCTTTGATCAGAATGTCGAAATCTACAACATTCAGCCAATTTAACCGGAACCACTTTTCCATAAGATAAGTGCGAGATCCTTTACGTTAACTGTGTACTAACTTTATTCCGTTCCCTACGTTGTTTCATTAGCTAGGGCATTCCGCATTTTTTTGCTGTTTTCTCGAAAACTGCAAATCCTAGAAAAAAGTTTCAAAAAAAGTTGCCTCCGTCCATTATCTTTAATTCTTCTGAATATACTTGGTGGTTATTTCTAAAGATAAGAAAATGTACCGCTTGCTATACTTACCTTTGCAAATGTTCACATTTTATCTACACAGTCATAGAAATCACATTTTCTACATATATTAAAATTCAACCATCACTTTGTTAACAAATATGTAGTGGTAACATAATTTTAGACTAAATGGTGGTATTAAATAATTATTTATAATAATGAAACTACTTAACGGATCATTATAAAATTCAATATAGTCCAGTCACCTTTAATTTGAGTGTTAATGAATGGATTTTGATGAAATCTTGTGCAATATGTTTGTAATGACGTTAATAAAAAAGTTGAAAAAAAGATTAGAGTAGGGAATGATCGGAAAGGTTAGAAAACGGGTTCCGTAACTCGTCAAAAATGAAAAAAAAAACAATATATTTACCTTTTTTGTTTTTGCTCTTGTGAATTATTTCGAAAAATGCATATTTTTTGAGATATGGCCACTGAAAAATTCCTAAAAGTGGGGGAGGGGAAATGTAAAAATTGAAAAAAAATCTGAAAAAATTCAAGTGAATGTATCATTAAAATAGAAGACTGTTTTTATTTGCAACTTTTCTGTAAGGTACGTTGTCACCGAGTTTTTCTGGAAAAACATGAAAAACTACACGATTAATAATGTACTACATATTTTGCACATTAAAAAATACATGAAAATTCAAAGAATAAGCGTGATTTATTATTATTATAAAAAGAATATGAAACATATATAGCTATACCATTTTTAAAGGTTTAATATAATTTTTAAATAATAATAATAATAAAAATACATATAAATCACGCTCATTTTTCGTATTTTCATGTATTTTTTAATGCGTAGCAGTACATTATATATCGTAAAAAACTGCCTGTAACTCGGAAAATTAACGAGTTATAAAAAAATTCCAAGAGACAAAAAATGTTTAGAAGGCCTCAGTGCGTACGTCTGAATTTTTTAAAATTTTTAAATCATATATTTTTAAAGCGCTTCAATTTCTAAGAAATGGGTAGTTTTTCATGTTTTTATGGAAGAACTTGGTGATAACGCACTCTACAAAAAAGTTGCAAATAAAAAATTCTTGTATTTCGATGATACATTCACTTTTACATTTCCCTTCCCCCACTTTTAGGAATTTTCCAGTGGCCATATCTCGAAAAATATGCATTTTTTGAAAAAATTCACAACAGTAAAAACATCTTATTTTGAACCAAAATAAATATATTGTTTTTTAATTTTTGATCTAATTCCACAAGTTACGGAACCCGTGATAAAATGGGTGTTTTCTACCCCCTTCCCATCAATTCTCACTGTAATCTATTACTCAACTTTTTTATTAACGTCATTACAAACACATTGCACAAGGTTTCATCAAAATTCATTCATTAGCACTCAAATTAGAGATTTTGGTCATTTTAGCGCTTCGTTGACTGGACTAATGGTTCTATTCCGACATCAGACGAACCGATTAAAATTCAAGTGGATCAGTTGAGGATAGTGACCTGTAGAGTGTTTCCGTACATACGTACCGACTCACTGACGGAGATGGAGTCATATGACAATTTTAATACTTAATAAAAGTTCGATTTTATATTCATTTTTCAAAAAGCTGTGAGTAAAATAAATTCATGGCAGAATTAAGCAGCTGAAAATAATTTTTAGCAGAGAAACTGAGCTCTGGCACGCTGAGTAAAAATAGAGCACACACTCGGAGGAGTGTACATGTGCAATGCAAACTTAACGTAGTACTCTAGACAACATTTATTTTCTTTAGCAGTAAATACTTAATGAATGGTCATCCTTAGCGCACTATTCAATACTTATATGTATTCGATGAATCACGGAATTGAAACAGCTCCGTAAAGTAATTATAAAGTCCGACGTTTAAACATCCCCGGTTGGTTCACCTGAAGCGACGCCAAAGATAAAGACCAGTTAAAATCGACACCATGGTCCTGTATACATCCCTCAAGTAGTCAGTGATACGTTGGCCTTTGACAAACAACAAACTATTCATACAGCCTTGACGCATTTTCAACAAAAAATAAATAGTTCGTAATTTAGAAAAGCGTGCAGTGCGTGAAGAGTTCAATAAAATTTTTGTGCAAATGAACGTCTCTGTGCTTACTCGAATTAAAACCAAAAGTCCAGAAAACATCATTCAAGTCGTCAGCTTTACATCAGTCTTATCTAAGTCGTAGTGGCGTAATGACTTCGCCAGGCCATTGTTCAACATCTACGGGGGCTGATGAGCATAAGTCCATTGTGGAGTCAATCACGCGGTGCGTGTCCAGGCTCTTCACGTCCCTATCTGAAAATCGCACTGCACTCTGTCGTGCAGTTTAAGAAGATATGGTAGAGGCTTATTAACGTAGGTAACGTAGGTAACGTCGGATTTATGCTTTTTGCATGTTTAATGCCAATTACAATATTTTCGATTGTACAGCGAGTAGTTTTCGAGGTGTTAGAGAAGACTATGAAAGGTGAGTATCGCACAAAGTAATTTAATCAGTGATATTCAAATAAATTGGGTTTGTTCTTACGCTACATTTTTTGCAATTGAATTAAAAAAATATATTTGGAAACGAATCATTTTTTTTACTCTTCGCAAATACGAAAACGAAGAGTATATTGCATTTTTTGATCGGCATATTTCTAAAACCGTAAATATCGCTCGCAGACAAAAAAATTTTCATATCATTGTGTTAGTGAACGAATTCTGAACAACTTTCAAAATGTCCGTCTGTCCGTCCGTCCGTCCGTCCGTCCGTCCGTCCGTCCGTCCGTCCGTCACGTTTCTTGTAAACATGATAACTCAAGAAAGAAAAACTCGATTGTATTGAAATTTGGACAGTAAGTTAGTGTTAGCTAGAGGAAGAACCCTATTGTCCTTGAACAAAATCGATCAGTAAATAAAAATGTTATTAATGATTTAAAGGGTATAGCCGGAAAAGTTAGGGAAATGTGCCCCCGCACTTACTTAGTTAAAGTGGCTTCCAGATGATGCAGTTTATAGAGTATATCACACGGTAAAAATTTTAACCCGCTACTACCCTTACGAAGGTGGAAAAAAAATAATATGTCTTTAGTTATTATATATTTTTTCTTCGGTTTCTATGCAACCGATCGATTTGAAATTTGGCACGAGTATTGCTTGCGTGGAGATAACTTACTCCAAAAAATAAGGTCATTTTATGACCATTTTAACCATCGGAAAAAAATATAAATTTTTTTCAGAGGACAAAAGGGTGGCTACCCTTCGTGGTACAATCACCATTCTATGATATATTATGTCTTGACACTTCTTGATTATCATACTAAATTGTCAGATTTTTTGCTGTGGTGGAACAATATGGAAAAAAATGCCAGTGCGATGTTGCCAAGTCTTTTTCTCCAGACGTACCGAAATTCGGCACAATCGGGCAATACCACTTCTGGAGGTCTCAGGGGCGAAGTATTAACTCTCTAGGACCTTGGGGAAAAGTTTAGCAACGAATGATGTTCATTGTAATTAATGTCGCATTACGACATCTAAAAAATGACGTACTGAACCAGATGAAGAAAGTGAGGGAACGATCGAAGAAGACCAGCCTTTTGTGCCTTCGACATCTTCTAGCACTACGACTAGTGACTCTGACGAAATAATGGAACGACCATTGCAAAGACTCGTTACTACACATAAATACTGTTGCATATGTGGTGATGATAAAGAACTGACCGTAATTTCCACTAATGTGAGACTAAAGTGCTATTGAAACAAACAAATATACATCCCCGAGGCAATCGTTGGTGTAAAATACAGTTGATTAAACATCGCTTTTATGAAGACGATATTAGGTACACATCTGGAACCATATAACAATTGTAGCTCGATTCCTAGATAGGATTTATGCATTCTATTAAATTCCTTAACAAATCTAAAAGGCTCTACAGACCACTGCGGTTTATCAGAGAAGCAATTATTAACGTTTACAGGCTTAACGGTAGATGCCATTTACGAATTAAAGTCACTGTTGGAAAATTCCAGTACAAGAACTTCTTCTGTCCTTGTTTTTCTATTAAAACTGAAAACAGGTAGTAATAATAATAACAGAATGATCTATTACTAAATTGTTCGATATGGTGCCAGCGTGCAGCGCTCTTGCTAGGAAACTGAACAAATTGACCATCCTCAGAATGGTATCATTGGTATATTATTAAGGTTGTAATTAATAACCATAACAAGTCTGATAAACCGCGGTGGTCTGTAGAGCCTTTTAGAGTTGTTATGTTATTGGGGTTAAGGAATTTAATAGAATGCATAAATCCGATTTAGGAATCGAGCTACAATTGGGATATGGTTCCAGATGTGCAACGTCTTCATAAAAACGATGTTCAATCAAATGTAGACACATTTCGCGCCCAGGGATCCATCAGGGCGACTTAAGTTTACACATAGACTGGACCACGGATAGTGGGTTAAACCACAAAGGTTATAAAAACAAAGGCATATTAGGAATCAATATCATAAGTCAGGATAAGTATTTACAAACGACAACTAATGTTAAACAACTGTACCATACTGAGATAAAAAATTATCCATATGCGTAGCTGGCTGATGGAACCCATCCAAGGCCAAAAATGAGGGGAAAAAATCAAATGTATTTTACAGCAACTATTGCCTCGGGGATGTATATTTGTTTGTTTCGATAGCACTGTGGTCTCGCAGTAGTGGGTATTACGGTCAGTTCTTTACCATCACCACATATGAACAGTATTTATGTGTAGCAATGAGTCTTTGCAATGGTAGTTCCATTATTTCATCAGTCACTAATCGTAGTGCTAGAAGATGTCGAAGGCACAAAATGCTGGTCTCTTCGATCGTTCCCTCACTTTCTTCATCTGGTTCAGTACATCATTTTTCAGATGTGGTAATGCGATAGTAATTACAAAGAACATCATTCGTCGCTAAACATTTCTCCAAGCTCCTAGAGAGTTAATACTTCGCCCCAGGGGAGTGACCTAGAACCTCTAGAAGTGGTATTGCCAGATTGTGCCGAATTTCCGTACGTATGGGGAAAAAGTAGACTTGGCAACATCGCACTGGCACCCACGGTCGGTTGAGGATATGCAACATGTAAGGTTACAAGCATTAACTGTTACAACTTAGAGGCATATATAAATATTTTATTTTACCCAATTTTATTTTTTTCCATATGGTTCCACCACAGCAAAAAATCTGACAATTTAGTATGATAATCACGAAGTGTCAATACATAATATATCATAGAATGGTGATTGCACCACGAAGGGTAGCCACCCTTTTGTCCTCTAAAAAAAAATTATATTTTTTTTCCGATGGTTAAAATGGTCATAAAATGACCTTATTTTTTGGAATAAGTGATCTCCACGCAAGCAATACTCGTGCCAAATTTCAAATCGATCGGTTGTATAGAAACCGAGAAAAAAAAATATAATAATTAAAGACATATTATTTTTTTTCCACCTTCGTAGGGTAGTAGCGGGTTAAAATTTTTACCGTGTAATATACTCTATAAACTGCATACCTAACTTTTCCGGCTATACCCTTTGAAAAAAATTTTTTTTTAATTTTGTTTTTGCACCTAATTGAACAGAAATCTGGTGGAATGATATTTCATTTTAATATCTAAATATTTTATATATTTTACAAATATACTTTCCATAATGTAATATACAACCGTGAAAATATGATTTTAGCTCGTGTCTTATAATGAAAAAATTTACATTTTTCTACGTGTAAGGTGGTGGTGTAGTTCTTACACGCTTTTGACTCGGAGTCCAGGGATCCCGGGTTCGAAACCCAAATGGCATGGTTTTTTTCATTTTTACTTTATTTTACAGTGAATCTTTTACCAACTAAGTTCGTAATATAAAATTAAAAATGTATAAAACTAACATTATTTACAAAAAACTACGAAGAGTATCCTACAGAATGTGTAACAATTATATAAAAAGGTCAGTGAACAGGCGAAGAGTACGTTTTTAGCTTGTTTCTCTTATAGTTAAAATGGAAATAGCAAATAGCTAACTCTGATATACGTGTTAAGTGATATTTTACTTCCGCATCCAGTGGAAGTATAGTAACGCAAACAAATTTTTGAAAAATTTTATTGTTCAAATAGGCTTAGAATGTCATGAAACGTCGCGATGTTAAGTTTGAGCAAAAAAAAAATCTGTCTGTCGGTCTGCCTGAGGGTTGGTCTGTCTGTCTGTAACTTTTTTTGTGCGCACGATTACTCTGGAACCGTTTAAGATATTAAATTTGGTACACGTATGTATTTTAACGAGATCTGGAACTAGATTATATCTTGATCTTATTCTGTTGAAGAGTTGGGGAGTAAACTGGGGTAAATGGGGGATAAATAGGTAAATCAAGCAAGTAATAAAATCAGCACTTAGTATAGAATAAGAGAAGCTAGGGTCTCAAAATATTTTTTGGCATTAGCCAAACCCCCATTATTAAAGTGGGTGAAAAAAATAAAATAGTGATTTAGTGTGTGTACAAGAACCAAATGCCTCAAATTTTTTTTTCACTTCATCCACTCCCACTCCCAACTCTACTAGTGATGTGGCATATCGTTTTATAGGTTTTTGGGGTAGGAGATTTCAAATATTATGTTGTTAAAATTCCGTAAACAATTATTTCCACATATTTTCGAAAGTTCGCCGGAGTAGGTTATTATAGTAGGTCCTATGCCTCCTCCCTTCACCCTCTTTGTGACGTCACGGGGGACGTGGCTTGGGAGGGGGTAATTAGTGGGGGTCATTAAGGGTAATTAAAGGTAAATAAGGATTATTCGGGGAAGGTGGGTCAAAGTGGGAATTATTGGATGTAATTAGCGGGTAATAAGTGAGGGAGGTAATTAGCCGGTAAGGGTAATTAAGCTTAATTAAAGGTAATTAGTGGATGATTAATGGTAATTAAAGGTAATTAAGGGTAATTAAGGGAAGGTGGTGCAAGGTGGGATAAGATGGGACAAAGTGAGACAGTGGGAATTAGTGGGGGTAATTAATGAATAATTATGGCGGGATAACTAGTGGAAGGGTAATTAGTGGATAAGTATAATTAAGGGTAATTAGAGGAAGTTGGGACGAGGTGAGGAATAATACAAGATTAAAATATGGATAAATAGAGATAACCTACTACTTATTAATATTTGATGTCATACCGTGAAAGGGTAAACATGTTTACATGTAATGTTTGTAATGCAACATTCGCTTGATCTTGCGGGGTAAGCTGCCACGCTAATATTTCTAAAAACAAATCTTTTAAGTGCGATTTATGTAATAAAATATTTAATATACACGATAACTTAAAAGATTTGTTTTATGATTTTTTTTTCCTCGTGAGAGACTTGGATGGAAAATCTGGGTGTGGAAGTAGTGATTCGTAGGGCAGCGGTTTTTGATAAGGAATCCTTTCGAACCAAGTAAAACCACTTTTATCATGTATATCATACACTATTTATTCTTCAAATAAAGACTAGAAGTTTACTAAAGGTGCTAAAATGTAAAGAACAGACGAGTATTTAAAATTTTGACATTTTCAAACACTTAATTAAATTTATAAAATGTTAAAGGTTTGACATTTGCAATCAAGGCATATATAAAATTCACTGAAACTAAGGTAATGAACTTTGTTCCTTCAAACAAACGCTTCAAACAACGCTGCTAAAAAGTTTCTCATCGACAGTGGAACATATTGGCCCAACCTGTTGGATTCGAGAGGCTCGCTCAACATGTTCGACTATGGATGGACTCGATTCCAACATGCTCGACTAATTTGTTGGGTTGAGCGCTCTGCTCGACAGCTATCTCGAACTGGAGCCCAACACTCAACTTGTTGGGACGTTGATGGGGAACCGTCGAGCGGCTCGCCTGACACGGCCTCAGGCTGTCTCGTTTTCAGTCGAGTACAGCAAAGGCGTAGATAAGGGGGGGTAATTACCTCTTATAGCCCCCAGGGCTATAAGATCAAAATAATTTTTTGCCATTTCGCTCACCTCCGCCTTTCAATTTTGAGACGAGGACAAAAAATATTGCTTCGATGAAAATTGGGTGAAAAATAGGAGGGTCAAAGAAAATCCATTTTTGGGAATTATAAAAAACGTACTTTCTCAAAAATAAAAAAAAATGGGCACTATCCCCTTAAAGTACCTAAAAGAACCTAAAATAGAAGAAAACAAAACCGTTATATTTGACGAAAGGCAGCTACTCACACGCCTGCCGCAGGGCGTAGAAGTGGGGTTGACCCTTAATTGCCTCCTTGTTTGTGACGTGTGTAGGCAAGCAGTGGCAATTTCCTAGATTGCCTCCTTTGCTGGGCGGCAGACCGCGCCAGACCTTCCTAGCTTCCCAGATCAGCTCCAGCATAACGTTCATGTGACACAATTCTTTTCGTTCTTGTAACCACTTCTTCACCCAGTACTTCCTCTTTCTTTTTTTTGCGTTACCACCACGGAAACAGCCAAGACAATGCCGATCTTTTGATTTTTTGAAAGTTGGAGCCATCTACAGGGATTCAAGCGACACGTCTGACATTCACTGTAACACTGAACGGCAGGTACATGTATAGAGAAGCCTCCAAGATTGCCCCGCCGCCCTGCAACCTAGATTGCCCCTGCGGCAGGCATGTGAGTAGCTGCCTTTACAGCATCCGGGTTTGGTGCATTATATCTGACTATAGATGAGCTTTATTTTTGCCAACTATGGTGAAATTACTCTGAGAATTATTCCTTCTTATCGAAAAGATGTTCAATTTTGATTTTTTCGGATATTTTTTCTGTTTTTTATTTTTATACGGGCAAAGGACCCCGGAACAAAACCCATGAAAATGTTGATTCGGTGGAATCGGCTGAAATTTTGATATTTTGTAGTTCAAGTCATGCTGTTCAAAAGTTCTTATCACATCGAGCCAATCCTATGGACAGTTCTTGATATACAGCATGTCAAAGTTAGGTAATTTGCGTCATTTTATACATTCAAGAACTTTTTACTCTTAAACTATTAACTTTAGCAAAAAGTTGCAAGGTTCGAAATATTTTTGTTCAACTCCAATGGAGCTCAAGATTTTTTTTCAGAATTTTTTAATCAATTTTTAGGTTAGGTAAAATATATATATGTCATATTCCGGCATGCTTCGGTGGGATTGGCTGAAGCTTTGCTATTTTGTAGTTAAAGTCATTCTGATCAAAAATTCCCATTGCACTAAGTCTATCCTATGAGTGGTTTTTGCTCCAGGAGTGCCTGAAGGTCTTAATAACGAGGTAACGGGTAATCTATATGTACGTGTTTATGAATGGCTTCCAGCGTGTTTGTGTACTGTGTGTATGCGTTTGTGTGTATGTATGTGCCAGTGTATACAGAGTTCTCCGAAAATATCGATGACAAACTTCTTGTGCAGATTCTACATGCAAAAATATGTTCGCAAATACATTGAGCTACGACCCTTTGAAAATGGCACCCAAAAATTGATTATTATATTTATTATTATTATTATATTTCAGAAACCTTTTGATTTACACGGACGCGACTTTATGCGCATATTGAACAACAATACAAGCTTATTTTTATAGTATTTATTAAAAATATTTTTTACCGTAAGTGGGTGATATTGAGGGGGGCTGTTGATATTTTGCATTAATTTCTTGTGTTTTATTTTTTTTTTCACTTTGGTACAAGAATTTCATTCACTAATTCAAAATACACAAAAAATGTCTTCTTTCATTTCAGTCGTAGGACTAGTGTGAGAAAAATCGTTCTAATGAGTTTGATGCGGAACCGCTGAAAACACAAGCGTATTATGGTTTTTGGGGTACACACGGCATGAAAATCACATAAAATATCCATCAATGATTCTTCTCCGAACGATACATGATGCTGGAAACAAAGCACTTGTTCCTGAAAATCCTATGGATGTTCTCAATATTTCAAAACTAATAAGAAAATATTAAAAAACAACAAAAAGTAAAAATAAACAGATAGAAAGTGAAACCAAAAAAATGGTTGGCAATGAGAACGCTCTCATAAGAAACGCTCTCATAAGAAACATAGTTCCGGTAAGAGCAGGTTCTTTGATAAAAATAATCACACACACATGCACGCACGTACACAAACCCGCTGGAAGCCATTCATAAACACGTACATATAGATTACCCGTTACCTCGTTGTTAGACCTTCAGGCACTCCTGGAGCAAAAACCACTCATAGGATAGATTCAGTGCAATAGAAATTTTTGAGCAGCATGACTTTAACTACAAAATAGCAAAGTTTCAGCCAATCCCACCGAAGCATGCCGAAATATGTCATATATATATTTCACCTAACCTCAAAATTGATAAAAAAATTCTGAAAAAAATTATTGAGCTTTATTGGACTAGAACAAAAATATTTCGACCCTTGCAATTTTTTGCTAAAGTTAATAGTTTAGGAGTAAAAAGTTCTTAAATGTCTAAAATGACGCAAATTACCTAACTTTGACAAGCTGTATCTCAAAAACTGTCCATAGGATTGGCTTGATGTGATAAGAACTTTTGATCAGCATGACTTGAACTACAAAATACTAAAATTTTAGCCGATTCCACCGAATCAACATTTTCATGGGTTTTGTTCCGGGGTCCTTTATATTTTTTAAGAATTTTATTTCAAATAAGCCAGTATTTTTTAAATTCCCATTCCACTACTGGTAAAAGATATATTAAGCATATGAGTAGAAAATCCGTGAAAGCCCGACAAAAAGTACATATAACATTTGACGCACCAGGAATTTTGTGAGCAAATATTTTTTCGTAATTAGAAAGTCATAATACATAACTATCAACAATAACATTTCTAGTGAAATGTTGTCGCTAAAAATAATCAATTCAACTGTGCTGTTAGAACCAACCCGTTTGGGAGGATGCTTGTATTGCAGAATACATGAATTTGACATATTCTCGATTTTACACTGGTTTTCGGTCAGCTTGTTGGCAAACATCATAATATAATACTCTTACTACAATTAAGAGACATGAGGTATAGAATTCCAATGCGATAGCGGAGGATTATATAGAAAACTCGTTAGAAAATAAGAGTTGCAATGCTTCTCTCATCTTACCAAATTCATCCCACAATTTCGGTGGACAATACTCATTTTGTTCTAGCTACGCATGTCACATACATTGTCGTTACGGTTACCCTGAGTATAATCCATTTATTGATTTTCATCCATATTATAATAATTTATCAAGAGATCTGTTATATATACTTTCAAATGGTCTTCCTTAATTTTATTGAGCAGAAAGTTGCGTAGATTAATTTTTTCTGGCCTAAAACTAACCATGGTACCATTGAACTATACCACAATGCAGTTGATAGATGCTGTCAATGCAGATTACTGTTTTTTGCCGTTGTGAGTGACAAACACGTAATAAATATAGAAACTGTATTTTTCTTTGTTTAGAAATGTTATCAAGAAAATCGTTTCCTTTGATGTCTAACATGTAACAACCCATTAACGAAATGTTTTAGCACATTTTGTTCTAGGAGATTTTGGATTTAATTTAGGAGAAAGACATCTTCTGAAATTTTTGACCTAGTCGCAGAAATACCCTGTGTACATACTTTGAAAGTAAAAAAAGTCAAAAACAATAAATTTCCTAACAGAGAGGTAATTTACATGTTAATTCATTTTAGAATTAATTAATGTTCATGTACTAATTTGAGAAATGTAAAATTATACTAGCTATCACAGTAAACTGTAGCTGACAAATAAGGGCAACTCGAAAATTCTGTAGGAGGTTATACTACTCCCAAATTAAACGAAAATTATCCTTTGGCAATCTCAAACTGTAATATTTATCCATTTATAGTTTTATATCAGCAAATACGCCGGGTGCCGATATTGCCATAACTGATGTCGTTCCTTCACTTAACCTTATCTCTATTCCAATAAGCGAATGTTGAAAATATTCGATGCCTGAGATGACAATGCTTCTACTGCTATTTATATGCGATACATGTTTCCGATCACCATTCGATACAAAGCTAATTTCTGCAAATTGTTAATAGAAAACAAATGATATATGAGCTCCATGCAATTACCTCTTTGAAGACAATGATCCATAAACACAATGGAGAATCCTTTTACAGAAGCACACATAAAATGTAAATATATTACTAGCGTTCTCTACTAATTCGTTAGTACAAATAACAGGACCACAGGTATAAAAGTTTTGTCCCAGAAAGCCTTTAAGTAACTGCTTTCAGTTGGACGGTGATTTCTCTCAACAAGACTTTGGTATGGCAATGGGGTCTCCACTGTCGCCAATTTTAAGTAATATATTTATGGAGGTCTTTGAAACTAGACATGTTCAAAATTGTATATATAAACCGGTTAGCTGGTATCTTTGCAATTTGACCCCATGGAATCGATTTACTAGATATTTTTTTAGAAAATATAAATAATAAGAAACCCTCTATTAAATTTACATTAGAAAGTAGAAATGAACTACCATTTTAAGATGTTTTAATTAACATCCCTCCTATTGACTACAAAATTTTAAATTCCTTACGAAATCCTTCCACACATTTAGTCCTTACACAATTGCTTAGAAACATTCAAAATACTTAAAATAGTACTAGCAAATCGAAAACACTACTCACTAAGCCTATGCGTTTTAAACAGGACCATATCCGCGAGGTGGGGAATGCTGCTCTCTCTAGAGAGGGAGGAAAGAGACGTCCTTTTGGACCATTACAAAAGAAACACGAGGGACGGTCTATACCTGCCCTAGAAAACATCTACTACAAAAAACAGAATGAAAGTTGAAATTTACTCCACCGTGGCCCTAAGAAAATGTATATATAACAAGAAAAATCACTGAAATTTGAAATAGTTTCCCTACACAATCTCTGGAGTTTGACGAATTAGAAAAAAAATCGTTAAACTTCATTTTCCTACCGCTGTATCTTGTTACATATTAGACTTACAATAAAAATGTATATACAAAAATGTGGGATATTTTGTCCTCTTCAACTTTGTCTGAACATTTTTCAAGTAGGATCCAGCGCTGGTGAGTTATTTGGAAAAACAGTTTTTTCATCTTTCAATCAAGATGGCGGCTCGCGCCTCCCCCGCCCCTTAGGTCAAAAACTTGTATTTTTCATCAGGGACTCGACCTAAACAACATATATCAGATTCATTATTACTCCACCTTTTGTAAGGCAAAGGCCATTTTCCCTACTGATTGGATTATAAAAATAGCAAAGAGAAAAACTATTCTTTCAAATTGGCTAAAACATTTTTTTACATAAAGTGTGTGTCTTCCTGGTCAAAAAACTATCGGAAATTGCTACGTTTACCCCTAGTACCCCAACAATAAATTAAAAGTTCGAGAAGATACAGAATTTTACAAGAATGTATAGATGTATCTCGGAAACTAGACATATGAGAGCTTTGGATCGGAAAGACGAAATCTACAACATTAAAAACGTAGCCAATTTGACCGGGACCAATTTTTCATAAGATAAGTGCGTGGTCGTGGTCCTTTGTACATTCGCCTTCGTGTCAAATGAAAAAAGCAAAAGTCAATGAAACCACAGTGATGTGCAGAAATTGAGGGCAAGAAGCAAAAACATATTTTTTAATGGAACGCCGTGTGTATTGTTGAATTTTTGAATTATTCTTTATTTTCTGATTTCAAAGATATGACACATGATTATGAGAGTCCTATCTTTAACCGTTTTCGAGTTATTGAACACTGAAAATCTTATTTAAGCTATTTATTATGAGAACGGAAATTACAATTATTAGAGTAGTCTATGGAAACGGCAAGTATTCTGTTATTATATGACATTTATTTAATCAAATCAAAATGGAATACAGTGACGCAGAAAAAGTGCAAATATTCACTTGTTATATAAAGAATAGTAAGAATAAACGTAGCATGAAGTGAATACAGAGTGCTGTATCCAAATCGTCGAACGCCATTAATAAGCACGTTTGAATATGTTTGCCGAAAGGTAGATAATACCTTCAGTTTCAGTAGAAAACAGCATTTTCTTAAAGCAAACGAAGAAGAAGAGTTAGATCTCTTGTTACATTATTTAGAAGATAAACCTATGTATGTATGTTTATGTTTCTGAGATCGCTGAATTCAAATTCGCTGTTATTTTTACCCTTCAAGAATATCAGAACATTTAGAGGTCATTTCAAGGCATCTTGAGACCATTCTGAGGTCAAATTGAGAAAAAGCGACTAAAAAATCTGGAAAAATGCTTACATGGGTTTTTTGGGTCGCTGACCTCGAATCCGTGGTTGGCTGGACACATCGAATTCAAGGTCATTTGAAGGTCAAACTGAGAAAAAGTTGTGTAAAAAATTTGAAAAAATGTATGTTTATGTTTATGAAGTCGCTGAATTCAAATCCGCTGTTATTTTTACCCTCCAAGAACATCTAGAGGTCATTTCAAGGCATTTTGAGGTCAAATTGAGAAGAGGCGACTAAAAAACTTGTAAAAATGCGTACATGGGTTCTTTGGGTCGCTGACTTCGAACCTGTGGTTGGCTGGACTCTATCACATCGGATTCAAGGTCATTTGAAGGTCAAACGGAGAAAAGTGGTGTAAAAAAATTGAAAAAATTTATGTGTATGTTTCTGAGGTCGCTGAATTCAAATCAGCTGTTACTTTTACCCTTCAAGAACATCTAGAGGTCATTTCAAGGCATTTTGAGATCATTTTGAGGTCAAATTGAGAAAAAGCGGCTAAGAAATCTGGAAATAACGACAAAATTGAACTCAATGATCCCAAAAACATAAATATAAATTTTTTTCAAATTTTTTACACCACCTTTTCTCAGTTTGACGTTCAAGTGACCTTGAATCCGATGTAATAGAGTCCAACCAACCACGGATTCGAGGTCAGCGACCCAAAAAACCCATGTAAGCATTTTTTCAGATTTTTTTAGTCACTTTTTCTCAATTTGACCTCAAAATGCCTTGAGATGGCCTCTATATGTTCTGATGTTCTTGAAGGGTAAAAATAACATCGGATTTGAATTCAGCGACCTCAGCAACATAAACATAAATTTTGTCAAATTTGTTACAATACTTTTTCTCAGTTTGACCTTCAAATGACCAAGAACCTGAAGTGATGAAGCTTAACCAACCTCGGATTCGGAATCAGCGACCCAAAGAACCTATGCATACTTTGGTAAAGTCTGGTGATTGTTCTTAGATCAAATGTTGACCTGTGTAATTGATTTAATTTATCTTGACAATAGTTGTCATTTGAATAGAAGCCGCGTCCTAAATTTATTTTATTGACAGTTGCCATGGATATTCTACATTTAATCTTTGCTTAGCAAATATGAAGCCGGATTCAAATTAATAATTATAGTTTTCTCAAGTTTTTTTTTTCTAGTTTAATGGTTCATGGAGATGAGGAAAATATAATATGCACCGCGGGTCGTCGAGTGGGATTATTTGAACTCGAATGTATTCTCGACCAAAAAAAGTGCACTTACGACCCTTGGTACATAAATAAGCATTCTGACGCTGTGAGATGCAGAAAAAGTAATATCCATAGCAACGCGTATTTTATTTAATGCACCGGTCACGTGATATCAACACAATGTGTTTTTGGTAGCGAAATTCGAGATTATTTATCTTTATTTTTTTTATAGCTAATTGACGTTTGAAAAAAAATAGTATGTTTTATTCGGAGTAAAAGCACAGAATAAGGAACTACCAGAAGCGACACTCTCAGCACCGCCTTTGATGTTTTTTTGTGACCTTCGCCATTTTGTTGTTGGTAATTTTGGCGGGAAATTTAAACAGAATGTTTATAAACAAACTTTGCACAGGCTGAATACAATTACGTTATTCGAAGAATACTATTTATAATGGGTATTAAAACTATTAAAGTAAACTGGACAAAATTGTCTCTACGAACAATTGTATTCTTAATATAGTCACAAAATGTATTAAAATCAACACAATATCTCGCCTGAGAAAATCTGTAATTTCTTACTGGGAGGTTGTTCTGGGGAAATATTAATTTTTTTTTCTGTTTAAACTACCAAATTGAGGAAAAATAGTAGGTAGTGCTGTTGGTAGCAATCTATTTTGATACATATTTGTCGTGCGCACAACTTAAAATTGTTATAAAGTTCGGCTGAACCTTTACTTGCCAAATCCACCGTCAGATGAAGACACCCCACGGAAGAGATAGAACGATCACCCAACCACCCACCCAGGACCCTGCGGGTACCGGATAACCAACCGTCCAGTACCTGTAGTCCCCCTAGCTCCGGGCAGACCGAAAATGCTACCAAAGCAGTTAGGTCTGCCCTTCCACGAGCTACACAGCTCATCCTTACCCTACCGATGATCCGGATGACAGGATGTCAATTGACATTCTGTGTACCGGCAGTCACTCCTGCCAAAACCCAAAACACCCGACTGACCGACGACACCCCCCCGGGGGGGACAAGCTGGCGAAGAGGGAAGATCAAGACAGAAGAGCGCCAGAAGAGGCCTTAGCCAGCAAGGTCCAACGAGCCAGGACCCAGGGAGGTGGGCCGAAATCATCTGCACCGCTCACATTTGTGAGTGGGGCCGACGTAAAGTAAGTTCGCCCGCCCTGCACGAGGCTGGTCCCCAGTCTACAGCGATGTATTGGGGTAAAGGGCAATAGTCCTGCCCGACCCGTCATCCGAGACCGACATCTTTAGCCAAGAATACCAAGAATATTGGCTTGCCAAATCCCCACGATCGCATGCTTCCAATCACAATATGGACCTTAAAAGAAGAAAGGTTCACACAATTACTTGGAAATACCTTATAATTTACATCAATAATAAAATACCCTTGGGAGGGAATCCTTAGAAAACCTAAATAAACTAATGTCTTTTCCTGTCATACTATTTGTACATTCCTTAACCTCGCAAACGGATCCAAATTTATGTCACAAACTGTCATTTACGGCACTTTATTATTTTAACATAAAACAGTAAATGAACTGACGGATGTACCAACAACAAAATGGAGGCAATGGAATTTTGGCGGGAAGCCCAAGTGTCGTTTCTGGTAGTTCTCTTTTCTGTGGTAAAAGCCACTTGTTGTGATTCTTCTGTAATTGCCACACTCACTTCGTTCGTCCGGCAGACCTACAGGCTCGTCACAAAAGTATCACTTTTACTCCTTATAAATATATATATATATATATATATATATATATATATATATATATATATATATATATATATATATATATATATATATATATATATATATATATGTATATTGTTGTGAAGAGCGCCAGATGGCCTAAACCATCGGATGCGACAGTCGAGAGATAACTCGATACTGCCACACCTCAAAGCATGAGTGTACCGCGACTGTGCAGTACAACTCCCTCTCAGATAGCCGGTTCCTGAAATGCAATGTAATCTCTAGCAACTGAAATAATACACCAATATTTTAAACAAATTAACAAATACACAGTTTACATAAATAAAATTTAAGATGAATGGATAATTATGCGTTTTATTTATTGGCCTTTGCAAATGTATTTAAAATTTTATCAACTGATCAGTGAAAATATAACCGATAAGGTACCTTTATACTTTACCGCTCTCGTAACGCCGCTGAGCTCAATCGCGCACAACTGCTGTGAGTACGCCCCTGGATTCTCGTTCAAAGCTGGTTACTGATGTTACCAACCGCAGGTGCTTGAAGATTACTAGAAGTTCAGATGGTTGGATACAGCTGATTTATTTATTTTCCCTTATTTTCTTCCTTCGGGACACTTTATTTTAAGAAAATCACTTTCGAAGCACGGGTTTTTAAAAGAATTAAATTTTACATTAAGGTAAGTACCTTAGATATTTAACATGGATAAATATGTGAGTCGGCTTTGGAAACTTTGAGTCTAGTTTACAACATTTTCATAACATTTATATTTTAAGCATAGAATACTTATTAAAATTATCATTCCTAACTCTTTTCAAAATTTTATATATGATTACTTCCGTAAACACACGGTTTCAAACAATAGGGTAAATTTTCATTCAACAAATTCTAGGTTAGGACTTTTCAGGAGTAAGTTTTATAACATGTTGCCTCTACGACCGCGTTTACTAGACTGTTTTTGCCACTTCTCGCGTTTTTATTCGCTGAGATTGACAGGAATACAAAAATCAGATAGTATGATTTTAATAGAGAATTTTGATTTTTATAAACATGTACTTTTTTATGCCTTTTACTTATTATATGCACATTGTAACATTGGAATGAGCTTTACTATGCACTCCCAATCCTTTTGGTACCCCATTTGTACCCCCATAATGATTTTTAAGACACTTTGATAAATATTCTATATTGCTATTTTCTGACCTTATTACTACATAAAACTACTTAAAATTCGCCCAGATCCTACTTAATACACTAATTATTAATTATCTACTAACATTTATTACCTAGATAGGTTTAAAACATAATTATATGTGAACAAATATTTTAGGTACCCACCTCCAAGTTCATCGGTGAGCAGTGCCTAAACTAATACATAGTGTCCTATCAAAAGTTACACAAAACAACACTGGTGTCCTGAATTCACACCAGGATAAGAAATATTATATCTAAAGGAGTTTTAAGAAAAGTTGCAGTTCATTATATGTGAAGGTGTCTAGAATACACAAAGATTTATTAAGAAATACCCCCCAACGTGTCACAGTTCAGAGATTTTACGCTGCACTTCACTAACAGGTACTAGTCTTTGTTTTCTGTGAGTTTCATCTCATTACGATGTGTCCTTTTTGTAAAACCTTCTTATATGTATGTTTGCCGAGAGATATTTTTTTAAATTTTCTTATAACTAAATTTTATGTTAATTTTGCTCATTATTAGCGTTCATATACGTATTCTAATACTTAATACGTCATCATTGTCCACTATTATTGTCCTTTAGTCTAATTTGTAGCACTATTTTAATAAAATGTTTTATTTTTTTAGTTTGACGAGTCCACTACGGGAGTGTTCAGAGAGTTTATGGTTTCTACAAGAACAAAGCTTGATTCTACACATTTGAGCCCTTGCTGTGGTCTCTCTAATTAGTTATTTTAACATATTATAAGGTTTGTCTACTTTTTACATATGGTTTACCCTACTGGGTGTATCCTTTTATACCTAATTATCGTAAATTATACTAAACATAATGCATGTGAGCTTTTTCAAATAGAGGTGTTTTACTTAAGTTGCCATATCACATTTTAAGTCTTACTTGAGGTCATTGACCTCCCCTAGCTTCGTCGAAGGGTTGTAAGTGCAGTTCCTCATACACGAAGGTAACAATATCGTGCAATGAGTTATGTACCTCTGTCTGTTGCTACGATGGCTTATTTTCTCTGGCTTTTGCCCTAAAATATATATTTTTGCAAATGTCACAACATTTTACTTCCCCAAAATGTCGAAATTTTATTACTAAAAGAAAATTTTGATATTTTTTCCAAAACAATTAGTGGCGTTTGCAAAATAATAAACACTGTAAATCATTTGTTTTAATCTGTATCATAAGGGTATATCATTTCTATATGAAATCTTCCCCTGACATGATCACTATTAAGAAATTTTAACTCATAGGTATTATCGTTTAATACCCTGTGTACAACGTAAGGTCCTTCATATGGCAACAGGAGTTTTCCGCATATATTTCTTCTCAAGTCAGAGACACGTAATCGCTTTACTACTACATAATCCCCTACTTCAAACTTAATCTTGTTTTTGATTCTTTTGTTGGCCCTCGCTAAATATTTTTTTTTTTTTTTTTTGTGTTACGCTCTTGTCTCATCTTTATAATTTTATGAATCTCTCCTAAATTTAATATGTCTCTGTCTATGATTTTCAAATGTTCACGATGTTCTCTTTCTGTTGCAGAAAATATCAAAGTATCATCGATATATTGCAGACAAAAATCGTGCTTGTCGAGTATACTCTGCATCGCCCGAACCCAAGCTGATGAAGCACTTTGAAGACCGACAGGAACCACCTTGAACTGGTATATGTACGTAGTCTACCGCTACACGTGCTTCAAAATTAATTAGCGCTCTATATTTCTGTAAAATTTCACTTATTGTTTTAACAAACTTTTCCGGACAGTTTAATGTTACATCTCCAAATACATTTATATTATTTACTTGTTTCATTTTGACCTTTATCTTTTGTTTATCTTTAAGTTCTTGTGTGTTTAACTTTTCAGTTTTATGCCTATTTTGCTCTGTATAATTTTTAATCACTTTTGTTTCAGGTTCATAATTTAGATTGTTTATTTTTGATGTTTTAATTTTAAGTACCTTTTGTATCATTTGAACATACTGTATCTTACTCTCGTTCCTTTTTAATTTATGCATACCAACATTTAACATTTTATTAATTATATTTGTTTGCTCATCTACCGCTAGTTTATCTTTATATATTTTAAAAGTTTTAGGCTTTGATACATGTCCTATTCGACGCTTTATTATTTTATGTACTTTTCTTTTCATCCTTATTTTATTTACCCTATTAAATTTACCAATGTAACCATTTTTAACTTTAGTAGATTCTTTTTCAGTTTTATATTCAATCAACCAATCATGTACGATTGCATCTTTTTTGTCAAAGTTTTCCTTCCACAACTCTACATAGTACCAATACATATTTTTTTTCTCGACCTCCTTGTCGATTTCTACCATATTTTTATACACGACTTCCCCGTCGTCCGCAATTATTTTCATATCATTGGCCTTTTCGCCATTACACCATTTAAAATTTTCGACCTGTATGTCGACCGCAATATTATTATTAACATATTCATTTTTATTATCACCACAATTTCCTACCTCCCCGGTGGAATACATCGGTATGGTACTACCTTGTAAATTTACTACCCTCTTTTCAAGGTCAATTTTTGCCCTGAGTTGTGTTAGAATGTCTTCTCCCAAAATGATATCAAACTTCATGTCATCTATTATTATAAAACTTCCCTCAAATTCATAATTCTCTACCGTGAACTTCGTTTTTAAAACCTGATTACATTGAGCAATTTTTTTCCCCCTTGGGTCTACTAAATTTATTTTACTTATCTTAATGCAATCTTTACTTTTATTACCATCATAACAATCATTAATAATTCTTTCTTTGATTAAACTTAATTCAGCACCTGTATCAAGGAGCGCCTTATATGTATTTGTTTTTAATTTAACGTCTACCATTGGTAGATTGCTGGTTTTAATGTTAATTGATCCGTCATCCATGTCATTGCCGATAAACTCTTTCATATGTTGGTATGAAACATTATTCAAAATTAAAACATCGCTTGCCGAAAATCCTGGTTTCGAGGCGGATCATTTACCTGTGCCACGGTTTCAATCCTATCGAAATCAGCTTGTGTGTTTGCCCTGTCTCTTTTTTCCCTCTGAACGTTTACATTACTGATCTGTGCGTATGTTCGTCTGTCTGTTTCCCTTTCTGCCTCTTGAGCCTTTTTGTCACCCCAACTAACATGTCTCCTATCATCTCTTTGATTATTATTGTATGGCCGATGTTCGTTATACATATTATTATCCCTTTGATTGTAATTTCCTCTATGTCTATCTTTTTCCCAATAGTTATTATTAGTTTGATTTCTGTAATTATTGTAGCCATATTGGTCTCTATTTTGCCGATTATTGTTGTCATAATTTCCTCTGTTATTATAGTTAGAATTTCTATTATTTTCCCTATATTTATCCCTGTTATTTTCAAAATTTTTATACCTATCATTTTGCCTATCTACCCTGTCTTTATTTCCATGTTTCCACCCTATACGGTGATCATCAATGCCACGTAAATATTCGATCAAGCCGTCTAATGTCGTTATTCTCTGAGTAATAATGACATTATGTATATCGTCAGAGAAATGTCTCGCTAAGTAAGTTACCATTTCCCCTTCAATAAAAGCTGGTTCTAGATGTTTAATATTGCCTATTTTTCGTAATACATAATTCTCCCTACTTACACCGGAGTTCTCGTTGTATTTCCCATTAAACAGGTTGAAACGTACTTTTTGCTGAGCGTATTTTCCCCAGTACTGTTTCAACAAAAGTTCCTCAAATTCAGGTAACGTTTCAAAATTATCACATATCACATTATACCACTCCTCAGCAAAACCTCTTACCATATTTTGTATATTTTGTTTTAAGTTGGCGTCTGGGTGTATCGTGTTCATATACTGTTTTAAACGTGTGATGAATGTCTTGGGATGCGTACGGTTGTCCCCGTAAAAATAGAATTGGTTCTTGGTACATGTGTGTGCATATGGTGTGTTGGTGATGGTTGTGTGTCCTTCTTTTAACAACTGCGTGTTCAATTGGTTATACATACATTCCTGCTCTTTTAATTTCTTATTTACTGTGTCATCTTGCTTCTTTAGTTTGCTGTCTACTTCATTTACCACGTCGACTATTAATCCTTCTACGTTACGTGCGATGGACTCCTCCATTTTCTTCGTGGCGGACTTGACTTTGGTGTTGATGTCCTCAATGACATCGTCTGTCATAGAGTCGAGCCTGTTTTCTACCCTTTCTACTCTCCCTTGTATTCCTTCCATGCGTTCTTCAAATTTTTTATTGTCTTCGGCAATTTGTCGTACTGTTGCTTGTATCTCCATGACGTTTAGATTTGTTTGTTTCATTTCTGTTTGAGTTGCAATGATGTTCATATTTGTTTGCTCCATATTCGAGTTGATATTTGTCACCATTTGCATTAGTTGATGCAACATGTTTGTGTCTGCGTGTGTTTGTGTAATTGCTGTAGCATCAGATTGTTGTGATGTGGATGGTGTTTGATCTTGTGTAGTGTTGTTTTGTTCGATTTGTTCTGGTGTAGTGTTTGTTTGGTCAGCCATAACTATTGTTTTACCAGATCTTAGATCCATATACTTATGAAATTGAATATATTTCTTACAGTTTTAAAACAAATGATTAGTATTTTTGCCAGTTATTTTTATGAAATATCAAACTTAATCTTTTCAATTTGCTAGAGTACACTGTTGTCAATAATCTGCGTTGTTAAGCGTCAAAATGCCGTTTAACAACGTCGCCTACCACGTTGGTCGCCAATTTTTGTTGTGAAGAGCGCCAGATGGCCTAAACCATCGGATGCGACAGTCGAGAGATAACTCGATACTGCCACACCTCAGAGCATGAGTGTACCGCGACTGTGCAGTACAACTCCCTCTCAGATAGCCGGTTCCTGAAATACAATGTAATCTCTAGCAACTGAAATAATACACCAATATTTTAAACAAAGATTAACAAATTTTAATGATCTGGACGAGGTAAATTTATGAAATTAACAAATACACAGTTTACATAAATAAAATTTAAGATGAATGGATAATTATGCGTTTTATTTATTGGCCTTTGCAAATGTATTTAAAATTTTATCAACTGATCAGTGAAAATATAACCGATAAGGTACCTTTATACTTTACCGCTCTCGTAACGCCGCTGAGCTCAATCGCGCACAACTGCTGTGAGTACGCCCCTGGATTCTCGTTCAAAGCTGGTTACTGATGTTACCAACCGCAGGTGCTTGAAGATTACTAGAAGTTCAGATGGTTGGATACAGCTGATTTATTTATTTTCCCTTATTTTCTTCCTTCGGGACACTTTATTTTAAGAAAATCACTTTCGAAGCACGGGTTTTTAAAAGAATTAAATTTTACATTAAGGTAAGTACCTTAGATATTTAACATGGATAAATATGTGAGTCGGCTTTGGAAACTTTGAGTCTAGTTTACAACATTTTCATAACATTTATATTTTAAGCATAGAATACTTATTAAAATTATCATTCCTAACTCTTTTCAAAATTTTATATATGATTACTTCCGTAAACACACGGTTTCAAACAATAGGGTAAATTTTCATTCAACAAATTCTAGGTTAGGACTTTTCAGGAGTAAGTTTTATAACATGTTGCCTCTACGACCGCGTTTACTAGACTGTTTTTGCCACTTCTCGCGTTTTTATTCGCTGAGATTGACAGGAATACAAAAATCAGATAGTATGATTTTAATAGAGAATTTTGATTTTTATAAACATGTACTTTTTTATGCCTTTTACTTATTATATGCACATTGTAACATTGGAATGAGCTTTACTATGCACTCCCAATCCTTTTGGTACCCCATTTGTACCCCCATAATGATTTTTAAGACACTTTGATAAATATTCTATATTGCTATTTTCTGACCTTATTACTACATAAAACTACTTAAAATTCGCCCAGATCCTACTTAATACACTAATTATTAATTATCTACTAACATTTATTACCTAGATAGGTTTAAAATATAATTATATGTGAACAAATATTTTAGGTACCCACCTCCAAGTTCATCGGTGAGCAGTGCCTAAACTAATACATAGTGTCCTATCAAAAGTTACACAAAACAACACTGGTGTCCTGAATTCACACCAGGATAAGAAATATTATATCTAAAGGAGTTTTAAGAAAAGTTGCAGTTCATTATATGTGAAGGTGTCTAGAATACACAAAGATTTATTAAGAAATACCCCCCAACGTGTCACAGTTCAGAGATTTTACGCTGCACTTCACTAACAGGTACTAGTCTTTGTTTTCTGTGAGTTTCATCTCATTACGATGTGTCCTTTTTGTAAAACCTTCTTATATGTATGTTTGCCGAGAGATATTTTTTTAAATTTTCTTATAACTAAATTTTATGTTAATTTTGCTCATTATTAGCGTTCATATACGTATTCTAATACTTAATACGTCATCATTGTCCACTATTATTGTCCTTTAGTCTAATTTGTAGCACTATTTTAATAAAATGTTTTATTTTTTTAGTTTGACGAGTCCACTACGGGAGTGTTCAGAGAGTTTATGGTTTCTACAAGAACAAAGCTTGATTCTACACATTTGAGCCCTTGCTGTGGTCTCTCTAATTAGTTATTTTAACATATTATAAGGTTTGTCTACTTTTTACATATGGTTTACCCTACTGGGTGTATCCTTTTATACCTAATTATCATAAATTATACTAAACATAATGCATGTGAGCTTTTTCAAATAGAGGTGTTTTACTTAAGTTGCCATATCACATTTTAAGTCTTACTTGAGGTCATTGACCTCCCCTAGCTTCGTCGAAGGTTTGTAAGTGCAGTTCCTCATACACGAAGGTAACAATATCGTGCAATGAGTTATGTACCTCTGTCTGTTGCTACGATGGCTTATTTTCTCTGGCTTTTGCCCTAAAATATATATTTTTGCAAATGTCACAACAATATATATATATATATATATATATATATATATATATATATATATATATATATATATATATATATATATATATATATATATATATATATATATATATTATATATATTTGACCCCACTGTGCGTCGAGCAAATTGTAATAGAGTGTCATTATTAGAAATGAAAACTAAGTCTTCCATTTATCACTAGCGCATTCTCCGGATTGGCAATATGGTGATAATATAAAAAAAAATCAATTCTTGCTCGCCTTAACACTGGACATAGCTTGATGAAACTCAAATGTTATTACCCCCGTGCCATATAAGTAACATATGATTTAATAGAAGATGCTTAAACTTGTCCTGAGAAATAGGTGAATAAACTTGATGATAAAAAATAGACATATTCAACGAATTAAATTGAATTCCTCCTCTTTTTAATTTGTGACGTAATTTCCGGTGAGGCCTAAAAGCGCCACTTTTAACACCTTAGCAACAACGTTACTTATAGTTCGGTTGCTCGGGTGCCAGTTTTCTTTATTACGTGGGGAAACGTCACGTCACTCAAACAGCCTGTACAGTAGGTATGGAGTAGCTACAATGGAGAAACAGTGGGTCAAATAGGGAAAACTAGACTTTCACATACACAGCAGTAAAACAGACAGTTCGGAATATAATTAATCTTTATTTAATTCTACGATTCCCAAATACTATATACGCAGCTTATCCTACTCTAACGGTTACAAAACACTAAAACCTCAGGCTATGATTAAACTACGACGATGCGGTGATTTAAGCTACGGTTTAGTTTCGACAGGCAAAAGCAAGCGGGGTTATGACGTCATTTAGGGTCGAACTAATACTGATATACGATGAATAGAGTGGTGCGGTAGATTAGGGATTAGCGGCGAAAGAGGTGTTATGTTACAAACGATGTTTGGATACTATTACTTTTTCTTCAGTCGGTTTGCTTCCAGCGAGTGGTCAGCTAGAACTGACTTCGAGTCTTTTGGATGAAAAGCTGGCGGCTACTGCTGTGTGCGTCTGACCGCAGGTGGCGCACGGTCTTCTCTGCTACGGTCGAATCAGCTGCTGCTTGCTAGGCCCGTCTTGCTGGTGATTGAGCTCGTGAGGAACTCACTTCTTGTTCTCATTTCAACTGGTAGCTAGCCTTCTCGGCGGAAAAGTGGGGGAGATGACCACAACTCGATGCGTACAAATATCAAGTGACGTAGGCTGAACTTTAATAATTTTATTGAAATATCTCCACTTACGGAGGGCTGAAATCGACTGAAATATCTTCGCGGTAGGCAATGGCTCGCATAGAAATTTTCCTGCGTGCTTTGGAGCGGTGTTCGGATGGTCTAACATCGGCGCAGAAATTTTTGGGTGCAAAAATGCCAAAATGTGCTTCATTACAAATTGTTTTTTTAAGTCGATTAAAATACGCATGCTGTTTTTTTGTTAAGACTTTTGAATATCTGAAACAACATCAATCACTTATCATATCACGAGACTTTATTAAATAGACATACCAATATCAACATATACATTATTTTGTACATGTACCAATAGTTCCACAAGAACTGAAGTATAGATCAATTTTAACATACTTTTCATTAAACAATTTAAAAAAGTTATTATTAGTTATTATTACTTATTTTAATTTCGAATATTTTGTGTTTTACATGTCAAAATATTTGTTTGCTCTCCACTAGACAACTTCCTCTAGGTAAATGTGTAAGGTTACATTTAACTACTTTAAATGTAAAATAAACAATATTTGAACAATTTGTAGGTGCTAATAGAAATATAAAACACTCATACATGGCGTTTTGTTGAAAGTAATATAATTTAAATGTTTAATGGGTAAGACAGGACAGGGAGTTCAAGGGAAGCTGAAAATAAAATATGTTTTTGTTTCTTACGGAAGCAACTTGTCTACTAATTTTTTTTCTAACAGAATTATTATTAAATGTATTTTATTTTTATTTATTTATCAAAAAATTGAAATTTTTTTATATGTCGTTACAGTTTAAATTAGGCTAAACTCCAATCAATGATATATTATAAGTCAATAAAATCTTAAAAAAGTGGAATTACTTATTGTTTCTAATCATCAAATAATCCGATTCAACCGAGATATATATATATATATATATAGAGATATGCATGGTCATATACAGGCCCGTTTCATACACTGAGCGGTTGTAGTGCAGCCCGAATTGACGTTGTGCAGCCCGGGGTCGGGCTCATCAACGTACCCCTGTGTATATCATCACTAAATGGCCACAAATCACGTTAGCTTCCTTCCTACAAAATTTTGGGGTGGGCTTCAAAAAGTCATATTTTCATGTTCCGAGATACACTTTTAGTTCAGCACTACTGAGTCAGGCGGCGCTGTTCCTGTATATCCAAGACTCTTATACAGCTGATATCTATCGCACGTTATATAGCCCGATATTTGGCATCGTTGCAATGACTCGATAACGTTCGATTATTATTTCCTCTTAAATACTTTCTTCATAAAGTCACAATCGATGAATAAAAGCTCTTTATTTGAATCAATTTTTTAACCTCACAAGTATTTTATCATATTCGAACAATTTTTCTAAATTCAAAAATTCATATGCCTACTAAGAATTATAAAATACAGGGTACAGTGTTATGAAAGAAGAATAGTTGTTAGCATCTTAAACATCTTAAAATGTCTTTTGAAGTGTAATACAGAAATTCAAATAAATGTCCCTAAATTAGGATTGTGTTTTTTTGCATTCAGTATTCAATAAAACTATACTTAATTATTATAATTTTGGTACTAAAATTTTCTTGAAGAAATATCGGTCATTAAACAATAATTATTATTATGCAGAATGATGTTTTACATATTATAAGGATATATAGGCATTGTCCATAATCACTATAAGCTGGTACTACTTCCACATCAACATAGTGGAGTGAACGTATAATAAAGGTAAAAAAAATGTTTTTTTAAACAGGCTTAGAATGCCACGAAAGGTCGATATTTTAAGTTTGAGCAAAAAAAAATTGTCCGTAATTTTTTTTTGTGCGCACGATTACTCTGGAACCGTTTATGATGACCTTTGTATTATAACGAGATCTGGAAATAGATTATGTTGTGATCTTATTCCGTTGAAGTTTGGGATGGGGGGATAAATAGGCAAAGCAAGCAAGTGAGAGTTTATAAAATTGGGATTTAGTGTATGTACGAGAAGCCAAGTACCTACTCAAAAATTTTTTGACATCAGCCACTTCCACTATCACCCCCATTGCCATCCCTACCCCATTATTAAAGGACGAAAAAAAATAAAATTATGATTTTGTGTGTGTATAAGTACCAAAGGCCTAAATTTTTTTTGCATCAGCTATACCCCCCACTACCATCCCCCTATCGATATGTCATATTGTTTTATGGGCTTTTGTGGTAGACGATTGCAAATATTATATTATTAAAGTTCTATGATCAGTTATTTCCACATAATGGACTGCAAATACAGTATCAACCTTTTTTTTCTTTGTAAGAGACTTGGATGTTGAAATAGTGATTCTTTAGGCAGCGGTTTTTTAAGTCAGGTTCCCTTTACTGTATGGTGCACCTAACCGCATGACGTGATCTGTCTTGGTTCCCTGTCAAGCCTACATGGTCTCTAAAAAAACACAATTTTGATGGGCTAACTTAAATCGTTTTATTCTATTTGGACGTGCAAAAGAGAACAACGTCATAACTGAGGAATACTTATTACTTACACATCCACGTAGTGGAGTTGAAGTATAGTAATCGTAAAAAAAATGTTTTTGCTCTAATTATTGAAGGTGATTATGGAAGGGAATAAAAAGGTAAAATTGTGATTTAGTGTGTATAAAGGAACAAAAGGCCTGAATACTTTTTTGGCACTCGCCACCACCTCTACCACATTATTAAATGGAATAAAAAAATAAAATTGTGATTTATGTGTACAAGAGCCTCTAAATTTTTTGCCAACAGCTTCCCCCTCTACTACCTCCACTACCATGTTGCACATCGTTTTATGGGTTTTTGGGATAGACCATTTCAAATATTATATTATCAAAGTTCTATGAACAATTATTTTTACACAGTGGATTGCAAATATAGTATCGACATTTTTTTGCTGTAAAAGGCTTGGGCAGGAAAATCTAGATGTGGAAGTAGTGATTTTTTAGGCAGCGGTTTTTTTTATTAATGAACACATATATTTTTATGATGGTTATTTGAATTTATATTTATAGTCGGTCTCCCTGCATGGTGCATCTGACGTCATGCACCTATCTTGATTTCATTGGATTCGGAATGACGTCTAGAAAAATGTGCAAAAGTTTCAAACCGCACATAAACAATTGCAAAAGTTATAAACTAATGAAAATTGAAAAAATAACGAGTTCCGTTTTTTGCAAATAACTCGAAAACTATTAAAAATTTTAAAGAAAGATAGATTCTTAAAGAGGAAGAAATTCCCAATAAAAAAGTCCCGACTCCCGAAACTCTACATCTATTATTAACGAGATTATTAATAATTTTAATTTAATGTTGAAAATAGAGCTCCGCGCAGCGAACACTAAGGCGTTACGATGCTCTGAAACCGTCCGGAACAAGTAAAAATATTTTTTGTTATTAGATATTAATTTTGAAATTCATAAAATTTATGTTATTATTTAAACACTTAAAGGAACAATACCCCGTTGGAAAAAATTTTTTTTTATTAATTTTAATTACTCTTACTGTTTTTATATTCAAAAATACTATAAGATTACATAAACTTAAAATTTTTATTGCTATTTGTTTAAACAAATTTTATAAACAAATAGATAAATTACGTATTTTTGAAAAATATTTTTCAGCCATTTTATTTTTTTTAGATAGAAAAAAATAACAAAAACAACCGTATACATAAACATGAAAATTCTTTTGTGAATAATAATTTAAAAATCGAGAAAATACTCGTATCAAGTATGTATTAATTTTAATTACTCTTACTGTTTTTATATTCAAAAATACTATAAGATTACATAAACTTAAAATTTTTATTGCTATCTGTTTAAACAAATTTTATAAACAAATAGATAAATTACGTATTTTTGAAAAATATTTTTCTGCCATTTTATTTGTTATAGAATATTAGATTTAAAAAAATTCTTAAAAACTTAAAAATTGTTTTTAATTGTTCATAATCACTTTTGTCTTTTTTCATTATTTAAACATGTTTTTAAGAAAAAAATTTATTCCTAAATTTATTATTTGCAATTATCCAAAAGGTGGAAAAAAGATTTTTTTTTGTTGTGAATTTATTTGTTTATTTAATAAACAATTTGTTATTAACAACCGCCGAATGTGTTTATATTTTTTTTAGATAGAAAAAAATAAAAAAACAACCGCATACATAAACATGAAAATTCTTTTGTGAACAATAATTTAAAAATCGAGAAAATACTCGTATCAAGTATGCCGTGGAAATTGACAAAAACTAGATTCAAAACATTGATTTTGTCTGCATAACCAAAGCGTTCTGTCCGAAATGTCCATTTTATTTAACACATGTTAGAATCAAAACATAGCCTACTGCTATTCTTGTTTTATTACATGTAGGCAAACAATATACCTACATATTTAGATAAAAAAGTATATTTTAATCACAGTTAGAAAACACTAACGAAAATATTATTGGGAAAAGAGCAGAGCGTTTGCCCTAAACAACTTTATGACAGCATCAAAAAAGATGATTAAGGAATTCTTTCTGCCGCGATTTTATTATTTTAGTTTGTTTTTGGTTTTGGTGTGGTAACAAGTGCAATAAGAAGTCCTGAACTAAATCTAAGCATTGAATAAAAATAGACAAAAACTTTCTGATAATTTTATTGCTATTTGTTTAAACAAATTTTATAAATAAATAGATAAATTACGTACTTTTGAAAAATATTTTTCTGCCATTTTATTTGTTATAGAATATTAGATTTAAAAAAATTCTTAAAAATTGTTTTTAATTGTTTATAATCACTTTTGTCTTTTTTCATTATTTAAACATGTTATTAAGAAAAAATTTTATTCCTAAATTTATTATTTGCAATTATCCAAAAGGTGGAAAAAAGAATTTTTTTTGTTGTGAATTTATTTGTTTATTTAACAAACAATTTGTTATTAACAATCGCCGAATGTGTTTATATTTTTTTTAGATAGAAAAAAATAACAAAAACAACCGTATACATAAACATGAAAATTCTTTTGTGAATAATAATTTAAAAATCGAGAAAATACTCGTATCAAGTATGCCGTGGAAATTGACAAAAACTAGATTCAAAAAATTAATTTTGTCTGCATAACCAAAGCGTTCTGTCCGAAATGTCCACTTTATTTAACACATGTTAGAACCAAAACATAGCCTACTGCTATTCTTGTTTTATTACATGTAGGCAAATAATATACCTACATATTTAGATAAAAAAGGTATATTTTAATCACAGTTAGAAAACACTAACGAAAATATTAGTGGGAAAAGAGCAGAGCGTTTGCCCTAAACAACTTTATGACAGCAACAGAAAAGGTGATTAAGGAATTCTTTCTGCCGCGATTTTATTATTTTAGTTTGTTTTTGGTTTTGGTGTGGTAACAAGTGCAATAAGAAGTCCTGAACTAAATCTAAGCATTGAATAAAAATAGACAAAGAACTTTCTGATAATTTTATTGCTATTTGTTTAAACAAATTTTATAAACAAATAGATAAATTACGTATTTTTGAAAAATATTTTTCTGCCATTTTATTTGTTATAGAATATTAGATTTAAAAAAATTCTTAAAAATTGTTTTTAATTGTTTATAATCACTTTTGTCTTTTTTCATTATTTAAACATGTTATTAAGAAAAAATTTTATTCCTAAATTTATTATTTGCAATTATCCAAAAGGTGGAAAAAAGAATTTTTTTTTGTTGTGAATTTATTTGTTTATTTAATAAACAATTTGTTATTAACAATCGCCGAATGTGTCTATATTTTTTTTAGATAGAAAAAAATAACAAAAACAACCGTATACATAAACATGAAAATTCTTTTGTGAATAATAATTTAAAAATCGAGAAAATACTCGTATCAAGTATGCCGTGGAAATTGACAAAAACTAGATTCAAAACATTAATTTTGTCTGCATAACCAAAGCGTTCTGTCCGAAATGTCCATTTTATTTAACACATGTTAGAATCAAAACATAGCCTACTACTATTCTTGTTTTATTACATGTAGGCAAATAATGTACCTACATATTTAGATAAAAAAGGTATATTTTAATCACAGTTAGAAAACACTAACGAAAATATTAGTGGGAAAAGAGCAGAGCGTTTGCCCTAAACAACTTTATGACAGCATCAAAAAAGGTGATTAAGGAATTCTTTCTGCCGCGATTTTATTATTTTAGTTTGTTTTTGGTTTTGGTGTGGTAACAAGTGCAATAAGAAGTCCTGAACTAAATCTAAGCATTGAATAAAAATAGACAAAAAACTTTCTGATAATTTGTTAACTAGCAAGAAAATAAAAACCATTAAAAATTACTGTCTCTGTATAATTTAAAAAATATAGTGGTATAATGCATAAATCTGTAACGAAAGTGAGTGAAACTATATCTTTTATTGCTCTATTTTTCGAGTTGTTTATAAAATATTGAAGTTAAAAATATCACGTGTCTATTCAAAAAATAAAGAAAAAAATTTGTACCATCTACAAATAATTCTTTTCGTGAAGTATACGTCATTACCTCTAGGACTGCAGTTTTCGCCATGTATTTTTACGGAATTGAAAATTATTTTTTCTGTACTAAAGCATTTCTTATAAACAATGACTTCATTTTATTTTAAATTTCCAACTGCTCAGTTAATTTGTTGTAATGTATTCTAATGTTTTGATTATTTAATTTTAACAAATTCTAAAATAATTTTTTATACTTCATTTATACATTTTATTTTCGTCATAGTAATTTAGGACTAATAATTTTTTAGTTAGATTTATGGCTAAATACTGTAATATAACTCTATCTTGTTTTAAACAGGCGTTGTGTAGCTTTTGTATACCATTGGTAACAGTTCTTTTGGCATTTGAGACGCTTTAATTGTTTTATTGCTCTGTGCAAGAAAGCAACTGTCACCAGGCCCGTCGGGCAGAGCGCGAAAAGCCTTCTCTTTCTTGACCTACCCAATACTGAAGTATAACCAGATGGGACCTTCACTACTTATTAAAGCATGTTATTTTACATAGGAAATCAAAATTGACGACGCTCTCCATTGGTCGAGACCGAAGATATAAGAAAAAAACTAAAAAAAAAAGAAATTTAGAAATTTAATATTTAATCAAATATAACTTTAGAACTAAAACAGATAAAAATAAAATTTTTGTTTGGATTTGACAAGTAAACATTGCTGTTTAATTTGAAGTATAATTTATTGCAATAATTAAAAAATTAACATAAAAAAATAGCAAAATTCAAAAAGATACACAAATCAGCAACATTTTTCTAATTCTTAACTCGCCATAACTCGCTTATATAACGAGATATTCAATTTTTTCTTTCACCAAAAACTGACAAATTTAATAGGCTTCATTTTGTCTCGATTAATGCTGGATCTAATTTCTTAACTAAAAGTGCTACAGCCCTTGAAACACAACGAAGCACAGTACGGCGACGAAGATGCGAGGCTTCCTTTCCCGCCCCCGCTACTTTCTCGCCCCATCAAGAAACGTATCGGCTGCTGGCCTCATTGTCTGGATAAATATTAATAAGTATATACTATTTTACTTACATGTAGGCTATTACAGTTTATGTATATTGTAGATTCATTTTTATCAATGGAGAAAAACTACATGTTTGTTTTACGAAACTGCTGAAAGCAGTGAAAATCTAATGGTAAAAAACCAACTGTTACTGGCATCAGGTCTATTATTAATTGTGCAAATGAAAGAAAATATGCAATTTCATTAACATTTTTATAAAACAAAGTGGTGGCACTTATTTGCACACCCTTCGATACCGATTTCATTATTCTTGTCTGACATCTTTTTGTAATAAATAACATTAGCAAAGATAATACGTATTGTCTCTGATATTAGTAACGCGATAAAACAATTCAAGTGAGCCTTCATGTGGTTATAATAAAGAAAAAAAATCAGTTTAAAATAAAATGGCATTGTCTGATTTGTGGAAAATCCAGAAAAATTAAGAATAAATTAAGAAAATCTTTAAGTACCAGTTTGTACAGGAACGGGTGCGGAAACTAGAAAAAAATATATATTAAAGCTGCAGTGTCGCATTGTGATACAGAAATAAATACAAGGCAAGTTACACATTTATTCAGATTTATTTGGGCTAATGGAAATTATCATAAAATTTATTATGCAAAATATACACACTAAAAAAAATTTGTTTAGAGCAAACAAAAATTTTGTTGCGTATATACAAAGCAAGTTCTGGGTGATGTTAATAAATTTTTGTTGCTCCAAACAAAATTGTTTGAGGCAACAAAAATTTATTAACATCAACCAAAAAATTGCTTTGTATATACGCAACAAAATTTTTGTTTGCTCTACAAATTTTTTTTAGCGTGTATTAGCAAAAAAAATTAAATGTGTACAAACTAAACAACTGAAAGAAAAAAATGAATTTAAAGTAGCTTTAAATATTTTATTTAAGGAGGTTTATCTTGCTGTTTTGCAAAAAAGAATTCTTAACTCTAATATTTCTAAAAACACGCCTTAATGATATATTTGAAGAAATGACGGAAGAAAAATTAGATTATTATAGCAGTGGAAATATAAGAAAGAGATTAGAAAAGCATTTAAGCAAACAAAGTGTTTTGTGAACACAAAGAAAATACAACAACAGTTCAGTCAAGGGATAATAAAGCTAAAAGGATTTTTGTTGTTAGTCACAAGTGAATCAGGCGAAGAAAACTTGGTTTCTTGAGAATGAATTGACAATTCCTGATAAAGCTGCCGGTATCTTAAGAGAAGCTATAGCTGGATGTTTTAAAACTATAAAAAACACGACTACTAATCTGAATGAACATAAATGTAAACTAGAAGTTTCAGATTTGTTATAAACATTTATGTCGTGGATACTAAATATACAAATTTGATTTAAACGTTATATCTATAGTAATGGAATTTATATTAATACTTATGGAAAAAAAACAATCAGCTTAGGTCATTTTTTTAATCCTTTACAGATCACTACATGTGTTTCGTGCCGTCAGAAGAAAAAGAACTTAATGATATGCTTTATTCTTTTGGCTATGGTTATTCCTACGATGAAATACGTACATTTTTAACGTCTTTAGCTAGTCACGTATTAGTAAAAACTGGTGACATTTTTATACCACCTGGAGTTCCTCCAGTAAGTTCTGAAGAAAACAATTACATTTATTGCAGCGATAATTTTGATCAAAACGAAGACAGGCTAGATGGTAAAAATCCCACTAGGAATAGTATTATTTAAAAAAAAAGAACAGCCTATTTACACAAGCATATTTAGATCGTATATCCAATTTTAACCGATTTTAACCCTTCCAGTTTACATGAAAACAAAAATATAGTTATGTACAAAAATCCAACTAATCGTTCAGAGCCTCTACGAGTTAGTGAAAGCATGGCAAATAATTGTTTTGATTATGTGACATTTTATGGAAAATATTAAAATATACGAAGCAAAGTAAAAACTTTACTAGCTGGCATGATTTTACTTCCACATCCATGGAAGTATAGTAACGACAAAAAAATTTTAAAAAATTTTTATTGTTCAAATAGGCATAGAATGTCATGAAACGTCGAGATTTCAAGTTTGAGTGAAAAAAAATTTCTGTCTGTCTGTCGGTCTGTAACTTTTTTTGTGCGCACGTTTACTCTGGAACCGTTTGAGATATCGACTTGAAATTTGGTACACATATGTACTTTAACAAGATCTAGAACTAGATTATATTTTCATCTTGTTCCGTCGAAGGGGATAAATTAGTAGTAAATAGGTAAATCAAGCAGATAAGAGTTCATAAAATTGATATTTAGTATATACAAGAGAAGCTAAGGTCTCAAAAAAAATTTTGGCATTAGCCACCTCCATTACCACACCCACCCCATTATTAAAGGGGATGAAAAAAAATGTGATTTAGTGTGTGTACGAGAACCAGAAACCTCAAAATATTTTTTTACTTTATCCACCCCCCACACCCACCCCCTGTCACTACCCCCATCCCCACCCCACTACCGATGTGGGGTATCGTTTTATGGATTTTTGGGGTAGAGGATTTAAAATATTATATTATTAAAGTTCCATAAACAATTATTTCCAGATACAACATTTTTTCGTTGTGTGACTTGGATAGAAAATCCGGATATGGAAGTAGTGATTCCTTGGGCAGCGGTTTTTACAATGTAATATCTGAAAATCAGTTATATCTGTTTGATACCTACCTTTATTAATGCACCACCCGCGTAGTACGACACCATATATAGCAGATTATTACAACTAATATATTATTCAATTTGATTTGTTAATTTTATCATCTTACAATAAAGGAAGATAATTCTAAAGCTTCTGTTACGGCCGCTGATTGTAGCCTTGCGCGATTTATGGTGAACGCGGGATGTACCGGGAACGAGTGGGGAAGCCTCGCGACCTCGTCACCGTAGCGCGCTTCGTTGTGTTTAAAAGGCTGTGCCGCTTTTATTTACAGAGCTAGACCCAGCATCAATTGAGACAAAATGAAGTCTATGAAATTTGGCAGTTTTTGGTGAATAAAACATTCGAATAGCTCAATACATAAGCGAGTTACAATGAGTTAGACCTTTCAAAAAAATTGACAATTTGTGTACCATCTAAATCAACGTCATTTTTTTAATGTTAAAGTTATTATTTTTGTAATAAATTATACATCAAATTAAAGAGAATCGTTTGTACTATAAAACTAAAAAAAAATATATAATTTTATCTTTTTTCGTTTGAAAGTTATTCGTGGTTGAATTTGAATTTTGTTATTTTCATTTTTTTTTTGTTTTTTTCTTGTAACTTCAGTCTCGACCAATGGAGAGTGTCGTCAAAAGTGATTTCCTATGTAAAAAAACCTGCTGAATAAAATGAAATAGGTTTTATTTGGTTATACCTCGGTATTGGGTTAGTGAACGATAGAGCCAGTCATCCGACGTACTAAGATTTAAGTTGAATGTAGGTAGAAGAATGTAAGAAAAAAAAAGGTGCACAAAAGAGTTTACACACAAAAGGAAGAGGTCAACCTAAACTAGCTTCCCCATATACATTGGGAAAACGTATTATGACTGTACGCAGTATTACATTATATTGGGAAAACTATTAAACAAAATTTTTATATAATTATAAACAATTATATAAAATAAAATATAAATATTATATTACCTTTAATAACGATAATTTAACTATCAAATGTACCGTTTTTTATTATAACAATTATACGAGAGAATTTTATGCTCTACCGAAAAGTTACGTATATTGTTTTGCCCTATCTTGCTTAATTTTCAAACGAAAAAGCATATTTTGTGGCAATTATTGTTAGTAACTTTTGAACCCGAAAAGAAAGAAAAGAAAAGAATATCACACAAATTCTTTTTTAAGAGATGACCTGCGAAGACTAATTAATATCGGGCACAAGTATTTTATATGCTTGCACTAATAGTACAGTAACTAGAGGTTTTAACTTCGGAATAATGTCATATTGAACGGATTTAGTTCATTTTTGGAGGTATAATAGTAAATGCTTGACAGAAAAGTTTCTATATTGTGCGGGGCCTTGCTAATTTATAGAGGGTGAATGCCACCCCCTCTCAGGGGGTGGCACTTAAAAAATATATACATATATATTTATTGGAGCTGAAATATAATCAAACTTTAAGAAGAAAAGGTTCTATGCAAATTTTCACATAAATTGATAGTTTTTATGTTATAATGACTTCAAAATTGCGATTTTAGCTTAAAAAAAAAAGGTATTTCCAAACGGCTTTCGTCAAGTATCTCGAAAAGTATTACTTTATCGAAAAATGTTACAGACCAATTACAGAAAGTACAAACTGGGAAATAATTTTATTTTTTGTTTATTGATGTAGGATTAATAATTTCGGAGATAAGTTTATATTTGGTATCCAAGCGTTTCGAAATAACATTTAAAGTTTAAAATGCATTTTTTTCTAAAGCAAGTGCTTTGAATGAGCAAAAAAATTTGAATATCTAGGTAATGCTACATCCTAACGAAAAACTGTATTTGAGATAATTTCTTTAAATTACTGGCTAATTAGAGTAACAAAATGGCGACCTTTTTATATAAAAAAATATAAATACGCTCATTTTTACATCATAACTTCTTTACTTCTTATGCTACAGGAACCAGTAAAAAATAATCTGAAAGCGCAATTAATTGTCTTTAATTTCATTTCTTAGTATGCGTGACGTAGGTGTCTCAATTTCTGAGATATTTAACATTTAAACTGCATATTACGACTTATAAACGTTCGGACGCCATTTGTAAACTTTCATATCTCCGAAACTATTAAATCTATGTAAATAAATAAACAAGCTAAATTCATTATTAGTTTATGAGCTTTATTTTTGGTCTCTACCCATTTTTCAATAAAACTAATATTTATTGAGATACCTATTTGGAAAAGGAAAACAAAATATCTTTTTATCGAAAATACCTTTATAGTTTAAACTGTATTTTTTTTCTAGCAAGTGCTGTATACAAACCAAATTTGACATCTACGTCATGCTATATATTAATGAGAAACAGTGTTTGAAATTATTTTTTTTAATTACTGGCTAATTACAGTAACAAAATGGCGACGTTGTTTAAAAAAAAATGTGTAGACGCACATTGCTTCGGTCATAACTTCTTTGTTTTTTATGCTATAGAAACAAATAAAAAACAGTTGAAAGCTTAATTAATAACCAATTATTCTACTTACTAGCATCCTTGACGTATGTGTCACAGTTTCTGAGATATTTAACTCTCACTCTAAATAATTATCTTATGAACACTTGGACGCCAAATGTAAACTTAAATATCTCCGAAATTATTAATCCTACATCAATAAACAAAAAATATAATTAATTCCCAGTTTGTACTTTATGTAATTGGTCTGTAACATTTTTTCGATAAAGTAATACTTTTCGAGATACCTGACGAAAGCCGTTTGGAAACCTTTTTTTTTAAGCTAAAATCGCAATTTTGAAGTTGTTATAACTTAAAAACAATAAATTTGTGTGAAAAATTGCATAGAACCTTTCTTCTTAAAATTTGATTCTACTTCAGCTTCAATAAATATATATATTTTTTAAGTGCCACCCCCTGAGAGGGGGTGGCATCAACCCCCTATAAATTAGCAAGCCCCCGCACAATATAGAAACTTTTTTGTGAAGCTTATACTTCCAAAATGAACGAAATCCATTCAATATGACATTATTCCGAAGTTTTGTATATTTTTATCTCTAGGTACTGTACTATAATAATTATTATTATTTTTATTAGTGCATATATATTAGCATATAACATATAATCAATAAAAGAAAATATTAAATTTTTGCTTGCCATGCTTAAAAGGGAACTTTGTGCTTTATAGTACGTCGGGTACATGGCTATATAAGCCAAAAATCTGCACTTCTTGATTGGGATGTGCCACTTTCTGTGGTCATAGTTGATGCCAAAAGACAACTTTCCAGATAGGGAGCCACTTTAAAATCCGTGCAACACCAAAATGGCGACCATTAAAGATGGCTGCCATTAGCCACAATGAATGTTTTTTTATCTCAGCTCCTAATGTTCGATTTCTATTTTCTTTTTTTTTTTTGTTTGAAAGCTCTTGTAAAGAAGACACTTTTTTGTCCCTATACGTTTATCTGTACACTTTAAGGGTTCTGCGCAATTTAAAAAAATATATATTTTTAATTTTTAAAGATATTTCTTTGCACAGTGGGACAAACTGAATCTGAAATCTTATTTCATATAATGCAACTTTCAATTGATGTCAACTTGGGACAGCTGGTACGTAGTAAAGGTCATTGTAATAACTTTTTCAAAATTAAGCCTATAAGTATTATAGTGACAGTGAAATAAAATTAAATAAAAACTTATAAATACTTCAAAGAGAACTTCATGCTTTGTTGTTATTTGATGGCAATCATTTTTTGCTCATATTTGACCCATATACTCGGAAACACAAAGGTCACTTGCTGTCTCAAAATAAGTACATTTTCAAACGAAAAATTGCATCAAGGGATTCTTTTACTATTATACCTGATGTTACTGTACTATTAAAACAATTCGTTTTATATATCTGTGTTAGGTAAATAAACGTAATTTAATTTCTACCCCTTTGCATATTTTTATTTTACTGTTAATAAGGCAATACTTTAAAAGTGGAAAACAAAAAATGAGGACAAATTCAAAATATTTAAATACTTATAGGCCTACCACGGAGTAATTACATTATCAGTTATTAATAATTAATGTCTACTTGCATAAAAAAAATAACCTAATATTTTATTAGGTTCTTCTAATATATCTTCAAATTCGTAACAATGAATAATAAAAAACGTAACTGTTATATTATTTTGGCGTTCAAAGAATGAATATATTTCCTTTAATAGCTGGCCCTCCATTAGCGTCTCTACTGTAAACAGTAATGGTAGTAGTGGCGCAGTATAGCAAGTACTCCTATTATATTGTGCTTCGTGATGATGCATGCATCAAAGAAATATATATTATAAAAATATAACCTACTGAGGCCCGATTACATTGGCAACATCGCTGGGACGGAGAACGAACGCTAGCTATATCCTTATATACAGCGGGCTTTGAAAGGATCAGTAAATATATCCGGGCTCTGAAATATGCCATGTTTATATAATTGAAAGAAAAATAATAATTAGCTACCCCTAGTGGCTTCCTATTAGAAAAGATTCATAACAATCGCCATATTTAATAAATTTGTTAATTTATACACTCGGGAAATGCCGGGCTTATGAACAACCTGTCGATATATCGGGCTACACAATATACCGTCTATACCTATATATATATATATATATATATATATATATATATATATATATATATATATATATATATATATATATATATATATATATATATATATATATATATATATATATATATATATATATATATATATATATATATATATATATATATATATATATATATATATATATATATATATATATATATATATATATATATATATATATATATATATATATATATATATATATATATATATATATATATATATATATATATATATAATAATAATAATGCAAATAAGGTAAGCACGTATTTACAAAATTACAGTGAAACGAATAATGGAGGACCTACTGAACAGAGTCTGTGTGTTACTGGTGAAATAGAATACGAAGTGGGGGCACCTCAGATCAGTCCTACACCCACTTCTTTTTCTACTTTACTAAGCGATCTGCCGAGTTATGTATTGAATTCATATGCAACACTTTTCGCTGATGTTCACTTTTTTGATAAAATGTGATACTTCAACAAATGTTCTACTTTGTGTAAGTGAGTGCTTAAACAATACATGTAATGGTGGTATGAAGCAAATAAAATTATAATTAATTTTAACAAAACATATCGTATAAATCATAAACCAAAGACAACGAGCAAATATCACAACTGCAAACTTTAATATCAAAACTGACAGAATAAACAGACAGATGAATTGGAAAAAACACATTGCCGCACTAGATAAGAAATTAGAGAGCGCATGCTCTTGTCTAAGAACTATAGTTAATATAGTTATAGAAGTAAGAAGTCGGGATTTTCCCAAAAAAAAGTAAAATCGTGCTAAAGTTATGAAACCTATTCCTTCTCCCATTTTTAATGGGAATAATAGGGTGAAAAAAGTTTTTAGTCATGTGCACTCCCTGAAACGGGTAAAAACCACCCATTTCTGTTTATTTCTCATACGAAAGCTTGGCATCAACTATTTTTGCAGGGATTCTTTGTTTCTTCATGGGGATATAACAGAGATGGTGAAGGCTGATGTCAGGTAGTAGAGTGCAACCGCCTTCGGGGGTGGAATATACCCTGTGAGGGGGTGTAAAATTGTTTCTTTTTTTTCTTGTTAAAGACGTTTACCTTCCGTTTTTGAGGATTCTGATCAAGAAAAAAATGGTTTTACGCTGGTTCGACCCTTCCTTCACTCTTAAACTTCATAAGAGTTTCATAATAATAATAGATAGCGACTTGGCTGATATTAAGGACTCATACTATTATTTTATTTGTTTTTGCCGCCTTTACTGTTCTCTGGGTAAATCTTGTGTCCTTAAGGTATCCGTAGTTCATCAGTTTCTCTGGAGGTACATCGTGGGAATAAGGTTAACGCGCTGATAACCCGGAGTCCATTTCTCTGGGAGCGATCAGTGCGTATGCCGCTGATATTAGGGACTCGTACTATCATTTTATTTGTTTTCGCCGCCTTTACTGTTTTCTGGGTAAATCTTTTGTCCTCAGGGTGAATTGATAACCAAATAACGGTGGCTTACAACCAAAATTTTCAGAAGATCAATTGGCTCCTAACTCCCTTTTTAAAGACTATAATTGTAATTGTAAAGGCGGATGTGCGAAATGATGCGGATGTATAAAATTAGGTTTACGATGTAGCGTTTTTTGTAAGACTTTTCAGGGTAAATTTTGTGAGAATTGTGCGCCAGAGGATGAAGATGATGAACCCAGTACACAAACAAACGAATCCAATGATAATAGTTATGATAATGCTGTATACTTCCTAAATTTTATAAAAGAAGTGTATACTTCCGATAATGAATCGGAAACGGACGATGCGGGGGCGATGAAAAAGGAGGCAATAGTATTGGATGTGATGTTCATTTCGAGGAATATGAACCATGTAATTTTCTTTGTAAGCGCCTTAGGTTATATGTATTAATTGTCCTGTAAAAAATATTATATTAAACTCAAAATCGTGCCCTGTATATATAATTTATTAAAAACAGACATTTTTACCAATAGTATTCTCTTCCTTATGTCCCGTTTTAAGGAACATGAATTTCAAATCCTTGCGAGCATAGGTTCATTTTTGATGAGGATATAAAATGGACAAATGGTGACTTTGAAACCACTCCCACTCAATATACAAATTCGAAAATAAAAAATATCAATTTTTTCACCCCTTGGGGGAGATGTGGTGTGGAAACAACCCCCTAAGGTTGTTGCAATTAACTCTTATCATTGTCCTTGATGAGCATCTTCGAAAACGGGGGGTAAACGTCTTTAACTAGAAAAAAAAAAAGAAGCAATTTTACACCTCCTGACAGGGTCGATTCCACCGTGAAAGGTAGTAGATCGCCTAAGGGCGATCTACTACCTTTCACCATCTGTTATATCCTCATGAAAAAATGAAAAATCCCTGCAAAAATAGTCGATGTCAAACTGTCATATGAGAAATAAGCAAAAAGGGGTGGTTTTTGGCAGTCAAAGAGGGTACGCATGACCGAAAACTTTTTTTCACCCTGTTATTCGCGTTTAGCACCCTCGAAACTGGGGGGGGGGGTATGCATAACTTTAGCACGATTTTGCATACTTTCCGACTCCTTACTTCCACTACTATGGCAAATAAGGGTTTGAACAAATATATTTTGAAAATATCCACTAGGTTTTGGTGCTCCCATTTCATATTGCATGATTTCTTGAGGTATTTCTACCTGATGAACAATAACTTTCACCACACAATAACGTGGTATGAAAATTATTTTGAGGTTAAAAGTTGCCATGCATCTTGTAAGTCGCATTTTATTTTGATATTGCTTTCAACGTATATGTATATTAAAAATTCTATTGATTGTACACAAAAATAAATCAGCCTTAACCTTCAGCAACACAGATACGCATCAAAACACTAATAATATTACCACGCCATAGAACTTGTGAAAAACATTATTATTACAAAGAAGCCGTCCTGTACAATAAATTACCCAACGAAATTAAAATGTTGTTAGTAAAAACCTTAAAAGCAAATAAAATAAATCTGTTAACCATAACTCACTATTCTTAAAATAATTACTTCCACATCCACGTAGTAAAGTGGAAATATAGTAACAGTAAAGAAAATTTTGATTTTTTTTTCAAGTAGGCTTAGAATGTCATAAAACGTCGAGAGGTTTGAGCAAAACAAATTTTGCCTGTCTCTCTGCAACTTTCTTTGAGTACACGCCTGGAAAGGTTTATATAGCTATGTATTAAAGTGAGATCTGGAACTGGGATATTTTGATCTTATTCCGTTGAAGAGTTGGGGGTAAATTAATAAAGCAAGCAAGTAAGAGTTCATAAAATTGGGATTTAGTGTATGTATGAGAAGCCAAGTCTCAAAATTTTTTTGGCATGAGGCACTTCCACTGACACCTCCATTATCGCTCTCACCTCATTATTGAAGGGGATAAAAAACTAGAACTGTGATTTAGTGTATGTATACGAACCAAAGGCCTCAAAACTTTTTTGGCAACAGTCACACCCCCTACCACTTTTATTTAATAATGAGGAAAAATGTGTTGAGTTGCTCATGTTTAAGAGAGACAGATTCGATAGGGACGTGTTTGTTATTTTTCTTTCTTAATGCATATATTAAAAAATTAAAAGATTATCTAAGATGAACTGCACTCAAAAAATACGATCCACCCATAATTTTAACGAAGTTTGATGTTTTGAAATGGCGCAAAAGAAAGTACTTGTAGCTGATTATTACCAACAATTATTTCAAACACTATTTATTAATGAAAGACAAAACTTCCCCATCCACCTAAATAAATCTGCGAAATAAAAAATGCTGTAAAATTATCATCGTTTTATTTAATAATATGTATCTCCTACAAGAAGATGTGCGATGTGGCTTGAATATGAATGTGAGCATACTGCCTACATACTTCACAGGATCTTTTCAATTTAGCGAGAAAGTCGATCACATGTATAACCTGGTATAATATAACACAATTCAGTTCTTTTTTGAAGCGTATTACATGATAATCACTATGAATTATCTACAACTTGCTAAAAAAATCATTCAAATCGGTCCAAGGACGAAAAAATTTCAAATATCGAACTTCATCAGAACATGGGTGGATCGATTTTTTGCCGGTGAGTGTATAGCAAGAGTAATGGTCTAATTTTCACTCAATAATTCTAGTTATTGCGTACTCAGTGGGTTTCAATTTGAAAATTATTCCAATTTTCGTATCTCATGCACAGTTCTTCGAAGATTGTTAGGCTATGGTATCAATTCAATTCAAAATTCAAAAATGTTTTATTACAGTTAATAATACAAAAGTGCGCCTGAGTCAAGTCCCGATTCAGAGCCGACCACACCACCACGGCGTGCAACGTCGTGGTAGATGGGTGGTCGGGTGAAACGGGTTTAACTCCGGCTTAAACAATAAATGAAGGTTAGAACTCCTGTTCTTTGGAACAAAAAACTTAAATCTAACAATTTGGCGAACTATAACTAGAATGAGTTTTAAAAACACTTAAAAATTACACTAATGTTTTAGTTTGCACAGCACACGCGCACAGTTTTAAAAATTGGATTATTGATACGGGAAAAGACTTAATGAAAAAACCCGTTCGAGCCAATGACAGTATTCTTCCGATGGTCTGCCTGCCTTCGGAAAGATAGGGTGGAGAGGAAGTTGTGATTTAAATAAAAAGTTTGATTTACAAGAAGTTATTGGTCGAGAGGGGATTTTGAAAGAGAACAAAAAGGGACAAAAGAACAGAAAATAACAAAATTAACAAAAAGGTGACTAATAGAGGGAACAGAGAAAGGGTTTCAGAATAAAAGGTGGTGAAAGCTAAAAGTTGGTTAAATGGAAATTTTGGTATAGGAAAGATTTTGCTAGGGAGGTTGCCGAAAGATAGGCAACGCCTGGTATGGTAATGGGTGTTTCAGGTTGAAAAGTATGGCATTATGCTGTCTGATTCGTGTAATGTCTCGGGTTAGCGGACTGTCGCCCAGTTTGAATTGATAGAATTTTTGCGATGTTTCTTGGACGAAATCCGCTAGTGGAGTTATGTCGTGGCAACGTGCATAGAGATCTCTGAGGGAGGTGTACCTATCAGAGGCTGAAATGAGGCGCATAAATTTGTGTTCTAGTACTTTTAGTTTTCGCATTGTCGTGGCCGGGATGCTGCACCACACCGGCGCCGCGTATGTGATAGCCGGCCTGATCACCATCGTATATAGCAATTTCTTATTGGTCCTGTTTAGTCCGCTACCCCGCGCCAGGAGCGGATACAGACTCCTGGACATGGAGTAGACTTTTCGTATCGTCTCGTATGGTATCAGGAGCGTTGCTCTCGATTGAGTTCGTTCTCTTCAGAGTGATTGAAGCCAATATGTTAGTGTGACATTCCGTAAGGATGGCACAATAAATAGATTTAATTCAGAGTGTAGTAACGGGGGTTCCACACGGTTCAGTTTTAGGTCCTGTGCTATTTTTCAACACTTCATCAGAACATGGGTGGATCAAATAATTCTGGTTATTGCGTACTCAGTAGGTTTGAATTTAAAAATGATTCCAATCTTCGTATTTCATGCCCTGTTCTTCAAAGCTTGTTAGGCTTTGGTATTACGGGCGTTGCTCTCGATTGAGTTAGTTCTCTTCAGAGTGATTGAAGCCAATATGTTAGTGTGATATTCCGTAAGGATGGCACAATGAGTAGATTTAACTCAGAGTAAAGTTAAAACAGGGGTTCCACAGGGTTTAGTTTTAGGTCCTATGCTATTTTTATTATACACCAATGACCTTGATATTGTAACCTCGGAGGCGTTATGTACGCAGATGATAAATAGATTATCTTGTCAGATAAATCTGATATAAGGTTGGAATCGATTGGCAATAATGTGTTGAAATTGTTGAACAGTTGGTATTCGTCTGATATATTACGTTTAAATATCGAACAAATACATTTTATGAGGTTTCATAATAGTCAAAAGGAATGCGCAACTTTAAATTTGAATATTAATGAGATACGCTTTGAACAAATTAGTAGTAAACTGGAAGAAGCATTGCAACTACTTAATGGTCAAATTAAATTCCATTTTTTATTTATTTATAAATTTGAAAACGGTTTTGTGTAAAGAGCAACTAATAAATCTATATCACGCTCAAGTTGGATCTAGATTGAGGTACGTATTTGTGTCTACAGTAGTTCCGTCTATCACCCAGTGTGTTTATAGCTCAAAAGTGAATTATAAGATGTATTGAGGGAGTCAGAAACACCCACTCTTACAGAGAATATGTGAAAATACATAGAATATTAACACTCTTTAGTTTATTTATATATGAACTATGTGCATTTGTATTAACATAAGGAACAGATTCTTCTGTAGCATTCTTTAAGTACAAAATATCCTCAGGCTGTCAAGACTATCCAGGCCTTAGAGTCTTTAATCCAGATTATTTAACGCAGGTTAAACTTTTACATTGTTTTAAATTAGAACTTAAGAGAATTTATTGAAAATAAATAATTGTATTATATCAGTGAATATATGTTTTTCTGAAATCAATCGGCAATGTCTACATTTTCGGCGCGATTTCAGGTCGAAAAATGCACAATTCCAATATTTTAATCCGTTGCTAAGAAACTATCACAAAACAGATCGGAAAAGATCCGTTGCCAAGCAACGATCAACAAAACTGTACGGGAATGTTACTTTCCCGGCCTAGGCCGGGAAAGTAACATTCTCGTACGGTTTTTTATGTATATTTTAGACAGTAAATAAATACACGCAGACAAACCAACTCACATTAAAATTGCATTTATTAGTAAGCAGTTAGATTGTAATGAAGAAATGTTATGCATTAATATAAATTCCTTAATTTATAATAATATTGATTTTGATTTCAGAAAAAATAGTATGTGTACTTCGGTGTGAAAGCACATTCCCGGACTTCGATGCTTGTTGGCCTCGGCTAGCGCCTCGGTCAACAATCTGCATCGTCGTCCGGGAATGTATTGCTTTCACACCTAAATACACAATATACTATAAATTAGATTTAATCAAGTTTATGATGATTCATATACAATTTGTATTTTGTCTTAAAGGAAAATAAATGTAAAAAAGCTTTTTACAGTGTCATCAGAACAATAGAAAAAGTCGAAAAAACAATGTTAAAAGGAGGCCTTTCTTGGCCCATCTGTGGTAAAGTGTGGAAGCCATCTTCTTTTACTAATTTTGGGGTGCATAAAACGAATCGGTCACCCGTTTTGGCGAACAATCTCGGGGACACATTAAAAACAACCCTTATTTGGGTGACATAAAGTGAAGATTTTCATTTTTCCAACCAAAAGTCATTTAAATAATCAAAGAATTTTTTAATATAAAAAATAAGTAATATTTCTGGAAAGTGATATGCACACCGTACACCCCAAAAGCGCGAGAAATATTCAGGGGTGAGAAATATTCATCTGAATTTACTAAATCCTCTTATTTCTTTTGCAATTAAAAACAATAAAAACTTTAAAAAGATAAAATTTACCACCTCAATTGGTGCGGAGTAAGAGTATTCAGAAGTAATCACATTATAACCTGATAATAGCCATTTAACAAGGAGTTTTGTTTTTTTTTTTTATAAATAACCGTAAATTACACCGTTCTTATGGGTGATGAAGGGTGAGGGAATCGAGGGAAACCAAATAATGGTTGTTTTTTACTGTCTTCCCGATGTTCTTAGCCAATTCAAATAGCAGATTCGTATTATATATGAACATTATATATGAACTATGTGTAAAGAAAGATGGTTTTCACACTTTTCCACGGATGGGCTAAAAATATCGGGAAGACAGTTAAAAACAACCTTTATTTGGGGGTGGCATTGAAATTGATATTAGAACTTGCAACAAGAAGTTATTATTTAGTGCAGAAAATTCTTTCAAATTACTCAGTTTCGTTAGGTAAATAGAAAAGGAAGCAACAATTCTAAATTCACCCCCTTCCCCCTCCCCTTATTTACCTCTCCCTTCACCACCCATAAGAACGTTGTAAGTTGCAATATCTAATATACGATTGTTTATTTATTAAAAAAAAAAAAAACAAAACTTCTCAGGTTATAATGTGATTACTTCTGAATACCCTTACACTCTTACACTCTTACTGGATTTTATCTTTTTAGAGTTTTTATTGCAAAAGAAATCCCCAATCACCCAGGTTGATGTTTTTTTATCATAATAACGAGATATAGTCAGTTCAGATGAATATTTCTCTATCCGGAAAATATGACTTGTTTTTATGTTAAAAATTTTTTAATTATTTAAATGACTTTTGGTTGGGAAAATGAGAAGATTCACTTTATGCCACCCAAATAAGGGTTGTTTTTAATGTGTTTCGCCAAAACGGGTGAGGGATTCCCAAAATTAGTAAAAAAAAGATGGCTTCCACACTTTACCACAGATGGGCCAAAAAAGCCCTGTTTTAACATTATTCTTTAGAGTGTTTTCAGTGTTTACTTTGATGAAAAGTGTATATATCAAGGAAGAAAATCCATTTTTTTAATCTACGTTTGCTTATTGGTGTTCTTCGTGGGTGTCCTGAAAGAAATGCTCAAAAATTCCCGATTATTTTTCAGCATCACATTTTATACGCCTTGTATATATTCTTCCACACTTTAATGTAGCGAATAAGACCAATATTAAATTCAGAATATAACTCAAAACACTACTCTTATTGGATTTTATTTCTTTTTCACTGCTTTTTATTGCAAATCTATTGCAAAAATATTTATTTAATCATTCCTATAGTAAAAACATGAGAAATGTATCTTGTATATCTACTTGATATCACATTCATTAAGTTTCACTTAAAACATTATTCCTGAATTTGATATTAATTTCGTGAAAATTAATTTCAGATACATCGCGCGATGGGGATCTAGTGAGAAGCATCACCAGCAGACTCTAGAGGAGCTCCACTGGACCACCGGAGACCTGCCTGACGGCCTGATCTACCTGGGTATGCTTATGTGGTGTCCCCCCACCGGTCAAATCTTACCTTCATGTGTATATGATCAGTGTAAGAAGCGAGTTCTTCGGGACAGCACGCGAAGCATTGCCTCTAAATTTATGAATGAACCTTATAAACACACCCAGGGGAATCCTTTTCACCCCTTCAGTGCTGTCAACCCCACCACCTGTGTCAACTGGCGCATGTCGCTAATTAAAAGGATATTCATATCAGTGGTTAATGTTTTGCTAAAAAAGTACAGAGAGTGGATATTTTTTGTTTGTTTACTATTCTTCTAATTATAGCAATAAACAATTTCCATTGGTGACAACAATATTATAGTGGAAAGACTGGTTTTCTAGTGTTAAACTTTAAACAGAGTGATTGATTTGTGCAGATAATTTTGTTTGATTTCTGTAAAGTGCAACTGTATAAAAGTTTGTTTGTTCACTGAAAAGTTATGGTAGAGAACTAAAAAAAGTTATTTTGAGAAGTTGAATTCAACAGGTAAGCCAGTAAAAAAGTTTTCTGTGAGTACATATGCATGTAAATATAATCACGTGGTTGAGAATGACAGCTGCTTCCCATGACGCCAAGCGATTTGTTTTTATATGCAACATAGTTATTTTAAAGCTGTTTGTGAGCAAAAATATAGATACATGGCTACTTTTTATTACTTTGTATTAAGTATATCCTAGATCATTTCTGGCACGTGGTCTGGGGAAGGCACGTTGAGGCGGTCTCACGTAGTTGCCACCCCCTTCCTGAATTTTTTGTGCGCGCATTTAAATAAATTATTGCGTTTAAAATATTTTGATGAGAGCAGTGCTAGATTATCAAACTATTGTGTGTCTTTACACACTATAATAGTAGTTCACTGGCAAATAGGTATTTAATTTAAAACTAACCGCCACGTTCGCTATGCCGTAAATATCGGTAATTATCCAGCAAATTCATTAAATATAAAAATAGGACTGTTATTTTGAAAATCGCTTTAATATTATGGTTATAAATTTAGACCGATGGCATATTTTGTAAACAGAGAAACTAAATTTAACTAATTGGAAATGGATAATCCATGCGATGAGTTGCTTTACCCGAGCTAGATAGGGACAATTTTAAATTAAATCAAATTTTCCAGTTCTCGATTGAAGTTTTCTAAATACTGTATTCCTTTTTTGAAACCGAGTTACGTCAATATCCACAATTGATTTTTTTAAATATAGTTTTAATTTACTTTGACTTATATCGAAATTATTATGTTCTTCATTAATGACAACCGTCGTGTTTTTCTCAGATGGTTTACATTATTGCAATTTTTAACAAAATTTTAGACATATTTCTTACATTTTAATATGTGCACGTCTGCAGTTTAGGTCATTTAAAGAATTAATTTTGATTAATTTGTATAATTTAAGATTTTCTATAAAAGTCAAGAGGTTTTAAGTCTGGTGAATAAGATGGTCACTCTAGTAAGCTTCCTTTGGAAATGCGTAATATTGCACTGTTGTATTTATAAATCAACAGCACAACAGTCTTATGCGACGGATGAATTATTATTTATCAATTATATAAATAGGTACGGTACTGTAGCGCAGCAGGTTAAAGTGTATTGTGAGGAGAGCACGCTTGGTCATACTATATATCGTGAATTGGGTTCGATCCCCAGCTGCAACACTGTCAGTGTCGTTGGGTAATGGATGTTGTCTGCGTTTTTCAAATATGCTTTAGAACAACCTTAGCTTTGGATCTGAGCGTTGTCTACTATTGTCTACTATGTTATTTTATGAATTGTTTTTGAGAATGTCTTGTAATGGTAAAAATTAATAATTTTTGTAAGGAAAATCACTTTAAACGGAATATTCTCAACACAATTATTATTAACAAATTTAAACTTTTGTATTTAACAACATATTGTGTTAAATCGAAAGCATTATAATAATACTAAAGGGATAATCAGCACCATATAAAAATTCATTGGCAACCACTTTTAACGTATTTTAACGTGTCCATAAAAAAATACATTTCTAATTGATTTCATTAAACGTTAAACGTTATAACTCTTTTACTTTCTCCTACTTATAATGCTTTTTCTTAAAATACATTTCAGCAAAACTTGAATTAAAAATCAAATTTTATAAATTTAAATAATGCAGTGGAGTTAACGTAGACTCTAGTTTCGAGGTATCCGCGCAAGAAGTAATCAAGTGGGGTAAGATCGGGCGAACTGGATGGCTTGGAGATGTTACCAAACCTGGAGATGACCTTATCGGGAGATAGCACAATGGTATCAAATAGAGAATCTTATAGTGGAGTAGGACCAAAGTGGGATTCCTTCCACAATAATGTGAACTAGTGAACGGATGACTAGCTGCATTTTAACAAAAGTATGGGCCGATATTAATACCTACCAAACAGCCATTTCAGGGTTGTATTTTTATTTTCGACGTTCTTTTCTTGAATTTTCAGAATCCCAATATTTGCAGTACTTCTCATTAACTTAACCCTCTAAATGAAAATAAGTTCATCACTGAAGATCAACATTGTCAAGAAATTGTTTCGTTTTACAAAATTTCTTCTTCAGTAATGCAGGTCTGTGGGTTTCAGTGCCTGAACTAGTTAACTAATCGGCTAATCTGTAAATTCTGCGCTTATCTTCGCGTCGAGCGTCACGTGGGCCTCTGTTGGTGCCATCAAAACTTGCATATTATTTGGTGTTCTTTCTAGTCTTGAACGAATTAGTTTTCCTAAAGATTTTCTGGTATAATTACGACAACTGAGTTCCTCAGCTACTCGCCGAATTCGTGGCATAAACTACTGCGCTAGGTCATTTTTATGGACAAGACTTATGGTTGTATTTCAATGCACATTTGAGGCATTTAAATGCCGGCGGTGCATGCAAATGTATTATTGGTGTATTGCATTGTGATGTATTGAAAAAATGGACCCAGGTCAACAATTGGGAAAGTTTCCAATGAAAAGTTTGAGAACCGCCTGCCTCCTGTAGGTCAATGGATGTATATCTGTGAAGAACATACACTATACTTCCCTGACTGCCACAAAGACTCGAGCTAAAGCATCCCGCGTTGCGTCGGCCCAAATGCCACACTTCTGTATTGGGGTAAAACAATTAGACCGGCCGGCATGCAGGTGTAATTAGGCACAGCGAAAGTCGATGGGCTTTACGCTTTTATAACTAAGTAATAAACTTCTACATATAAATCATGGCGACGGTATTCAAATAGGTCGGGAGACATTTATCTGGTGTTTTTTGTGTTGTATATTTCTTATTATCGATGCAATGATCGCTAAAAAGGGAAAACCTTGAACTTAGATTAGTTCGATAACCGTCACTGACCTAGTCAATATTATAGGCACTGACTGGCCAGAAGTTCTCAATTTAATTAAAATTTCTTTTTAGTTTTCCTCCAAAACTATGGCTTTAGACTCTAAGTTATACAAAGCTTCTTGTTTGTCTGATGGCTCCCTACTACCATATTTTTTCATTGGCATGAAACTAATTACAACCTACATTTAATCAGAATGTCATACGAAGTATGAAAAACACATGAACATTTTTTTTGAATGCTGCACAGTGGTGCCAAATGGACTTTCTTTGAAAATTTCAAGTTCCCAATAGCAATTTTTGTCCAAAATTTAGAAAAGATTTCTCCAGCCGAAATTTTGATATCTAAAATTGCCTAAAAAGCCATAACCCAAAACAGCAGCTATATAATAAGATGAGAAATTGAAATAATGATGAGAAATTGAACTTTTAGAAGCAAAAGTTTCGTATAAAATCATTGTATATTTTTTAGAATCTGAACTCTAAAATTTGACTTCCATTAAAAAATTAAAGTTACCCCATAAAATTTCCATTAAACCCCATAAAAATTCAAAACCCATTAAATTATCAATCCTGAACAATTTGTAACTTCATACCTTTCTGAACCAAATTAATGTATCCGTACAGTTACTCCTGACCCATGTACATTTTCTATACATTGTATTTAATTATATTTTTTAAGAGTCTGCAATCTTGAGCCACATATAGGGCTCATATAATAATAGGAGATAAGAGAGTCTAATTGGTCTACAAGAACTCTATATTTTTAGACTTCAAAGGCCACTGGCGGTCGAATTTTTGAATTTTGAGAATTGTGCCCATGAGAACTTTTGTTCAATATAGCCAGGATAACTTTTCCCAAAATTTAAAAAAAATTGACCGAACGATATTTTCCTATACGTTTGTGCGGGGTCCAGTGCATGCTTTCTAAAATTTCTTTAATCATATACACCAGATAAGTAAACATTCTAAAAAATGTTGTACTTCATATTTCTTACCAGTGGAAACTAAAAAAGTTTTGTTATCAAATATTTTTAATTTGAGTGTGTTTTAACCGCCTTGCAGTAATCCAATCAATCAATCAAAACAGATTTATTAAATATTTAACATACAAATATGCACCTGTGTCGGATCCCGGTTCAGAGCCGACCGCACAACCTTTCGCGCAGGGTCGTGGTGAATGTACGGTCGGATGAAGCGGGTTCGATTCAGGTTGGAACAACAGGTGGAATGTGGAGTTAGGACTCCTGTCCAGGGGAAGGGACTTAAACCTAACGATTTTATTACTATAACTAGAACAGTTTTAAAAACACTTAAAGACTAAGGAAATGAGTTCTTGTTAGCACGCGCGCACTGTCGCACACGCGCACTGTTTTAGGAGATCTGATTGCTGATACGGGAAAAGCTCAACGAAAAAACCCGTTCGAGCCAATGGCAACGCTCTTCCGATGGTCTGCCTGCCTTCGGAAAGGTAGGGTGAAGGGGAAGTTATGGTTGAAAAACTTTTGATTTACAAGAAGTTATTGGTCGAGAGGGAATTTTGAAAAGAGGCAAAAAAAGGACAAAAGAACAAAAATTGACAAAATTAACAAAAATGAGACTAATAGAGAGAATAGAGAAGGGGTTTGAGAATAAAAGGTGGTGAAGGTAAAGAGGTGGTGAAATGGAAATTTGGGTATAGAAAAGATTTGGCTAGGGAGGTTGCCGAAAGATAGGCAACGCCTGGTATGGTAATGGGTGTTTTATGTTGAAAAGTATGGCATTATGCTGTCTGATTCGTGTAATGTCTCGGGTTAGCGGACTGTCGCCCAATTTGAATTGATAGAATTTTTGCAATGTATTTTGGACGAAGTCCGCTAGTGGGGTTATGTCGTGGCAACGTGCATAGAGGTCTCTGAGGGAGGTGTATCTATCAGAGACTGAAATGAGGCGCATAAATTTGTGTTCTAGTACTTTTAGTTTTCGCATTGTCGTAGCCGGGATGCTGCACCACACCGGCGCCGCGTATGTGATAGCCGGCCTGATCACCATCGTATACAGCAATTTCTTATTGATCCTGTTTAGTCCGCTACCCCGCGCCAGGAGCGGATACAGACTCCTAGACATGGAGTAGACCTTTCGTATCGTCTCGTTTACGTGCGTATTGAACGTCAGTCTCCTGTCCAAGTTCACCCCCAAATACTTCACGCACCGCTTTATTGGAATTTGGCGGTCCCCTATCGAAAGTGGTGTAAGAATACGATTTTCGGTGAAGCGGCGCGTGAAGAGAATTGATTCCGACTTCTCGGAGTTGATCCGAATCTTCCACTTGTCGTAATACGCCGTGGCACGGGCCATGTGCGCCTTCAGCAGCATGTTTGCTGCTTGTGCGTTGTGTGAATGCGCGTATATGGCCGTATCGTCGGCGTACTTGGCAAAGTTCGTATTCGGGAACTCCGGGAAGTCAGAGACGTACAAGTTGTATAACTTTGGTGACAGGGGGACGCCCGCGCGAATGTCCCGCCGAGTTGAAAGTTTGTTATTCACCCTAACCTGCAGTGATCTGCCCTTCAGGAAAGAATGAAAAAGTTTCGTGATATGCGTTGGGAAGTTAAGCGAATTCAATTTGTAGAGTAAGCCCGGGATCCACACTGTATCGAAAGCCTTCTCGATATCAAGCAGCACCATGACGGTGCTTTTCCCGCGGTTGCACTGCACTTTGACGTCATTCACGATCCTGACGACCTGGCGTACAGTACCCCTGCCTTTCCTGAAGCCGAAATGACATTCGTCGTCGATGTGGAGTTCATCCTGGGCAGCGTATAGTCTGACCAGGATGACCTTCTCCACCAACTTGGAAATCGCCGATAGCAACGAGATCGGTCGAAAGCTGCCGGCGAGTTTGGCGTCCTTGTTCGGTTTCAGGATCGCCACGACCACGGCACACTTCCACTGGTTGGGCCAGTGTTGTAGTCGCAGGATCGCGTTGACAATGTACGTCAATTGTACAATGCAATAATCCAGCATTATTTATCCAGTACGCGGCGTTTACGTCCAATCGCATAATGACATGTGGAACTTGTGATATTAGCGTAGGTTCTGTACTGTGTGCGTGTGTATTACAATCGTCCAGCTTCAAATGCAAACATAAAATTTGCGGTATAATTTCAAAATTTGAAATACTTTTGAAATACAGATATATTGGCTGACCTCGCACGAGATACTCAATTCAAAACAATGCTCGTGAGGACGATGTACGTGCTAGCCCTGGAATGTTAGGGACAGATTGACAGATTTTTCTCTGCGTTGGATTTAAAGAACTGCATTTATTTTAATCCAAGATTCACACATTATAACAGTTATAGCCCACGAAATGTATCTAGAATGGAGCAACATCTCAGTCTGAAAATCACCATGATTCATAGATCGGTGTGGTGCAGCACGTCGACCACGACAGTAAAGAAACTCTTAGTCATAGAACGCAAATTTCTCCATCTCATTTCCAACTCGAGCAGAGTCGCCTCCTTCAGAAACTTGTACTTTGTACGTCTGCTGTAGCGGCATCGTTCTACTAACGGACAATATTAAAATCGTCTCGTAAACACAAACTTGTTGTCTGCTAACAAGAAACATCGCACAAATAAGAGAACAAATTATTTTTTCTTCGTTCCGTTTTGTCATTTTTTTTTAAATTTATTTTCTCATTAAAACTATTTAAAACAACCACAATATTTAGAACCCCAATTAGAAATTTTATTATAAATTCAGTAGCTCGGTATAGTCTTTGTATTCCATTACCTGTAGAGGTTTTTTCAGTGAGTTTTTCCCTTCTCAGCACTCAAAGAACTATGCAAGTATTTTGTTATTAACTTTTTCATGTTTTTTTTTAAGTTTTGTCAAGCCCCTCCCAACAAGTAAAATTTAAATGTTATACAACTATTTTGTTTTATTGCAATTTTATAAATGTAATGAAATAGCAATAAAACAAAATTATTGTAGAAATGACAATTATAAAACAAATTTGTTTATTGGTCTGCACACCTCATTACATCATCCCCTAACAATCCTGACGTGCAAGTAGGAGTAGGGCCTTACTGCAATTAAATTCAACGGTATCTCGGCTTCGCTGGCCTCTAGCCCTTCAATTACCATGGTGACCCAATATCGAGGATGTTAGACTGGATCAGAGTGCCAATGTTCAAGTAGACCTTAGTGTATGCAAACGGTCATTAAAGATTTGATTGTCTGATTGATTTTAAGACTCATAAACCCATTTAGGCTTGACTAGTCATGTAACAACAACAATAAGCCATTACTGTTATCAGTCAACGGTATCATGAGATGCTGCCCGATTTTGCCCCCAAATTTGATCAACGTAATTTTATTAACCTAGGAAGTCAGAACAAAGTGACGGTGAACATCGTGAATAAGGGACACAGGTAAATGAGAATGCTGATGAACTAGCGACGGAAGCCGCGTCTTGAGCCCTAGTAGGACCCGAACCCTTTTACGGTGTGACTAAAGTAAGCATACGAGCTTCCATTAATACATAGATACAAAATAAATCTTTGGAATGGTGGAAGAGCTTCCCATAACTGAGAGAGGCTAAAGGGTTCATTAAAGAAAGTGGCCGATCTTTATGGAAGACCTACTATGCCAAAATAGAAAAGTCAATACGATAAAGGTTATGCTGTAGGTTTAATAGACATATGAGTTTAGTGGGTCTGGCGGAGGTTGTAAGATGTAGATTATGTTAAGAGAAAAAGGAAGTCTCAGTGCATGTGCTATGCCACTGTAAAGGTTTAGCTAGCCTGAAATTCCAGCTACTTTGTGAGATGAAACCAAGGGCAGGTAGCTATGGTTAGGAGCCCTTATCAAGGATGCAGAATTTAATATAAACGACAAAGCTGCATAAGGAGATGTGAGTAAGACCAGAACAGGAACTCCACAATAGATCCACGGGGGGTCGCGGTGGTAAAGGCCAATCAATCAACTTCTTTTTTCTAACTTGAATCTGGATCTTATTAGCTTGTAGTTTCAACAGAAAGCATCAACATCGCATTGGTGATTAAGTTTTTAGGTTATCTGTCCTGTAATGCTGGCGTAAACTCGTTTGTATTGTCTTATGTGGATTTTAGCGATCATTGTTGTGTTATCATCCTTTTATTTAAGAAACAGATTTACCCTCTTTTCATCCATATACGAATTGAATGAGGATGACTTTGTTTGGTGACAGGAATTTTTCGACGTTATGAGTGCACAAATAGCTGATGGAATTTTCTTTCTAACGTATATGAGCTAATCTAAGAGCCTTCCACGAAGTCCACACTAAAACTCCTAAAAATTTGAATACCTGGACCGACATTTTTGATGACCGTCTGGTTGAACCCATATTTCTTGATGGTAATCTGACAGGAGCAACGTATTTGGAATTGATGGAAGATCTTGTTCATGAATTACTCGTTCGTGTTATTGAAAATAGTCATTACCTGATGTTGCAACAAGATTGGGTCCCTCCACATTATGCACTGGCTGTTAGGAAGTTTTCGGACATAGCATTTCCTGAACAATGGATTGGGTGGAGAGATGCTATGCAATGACCGAGCAGATCTTCAGAAACTCCGTTCGACACTTTGCTGTGGGTCCATTAGAAACCGTGAAAATAGAAAAATGCTTACATGTTTTTGTTTAAAAAAAACTCCTTTCTAGTCAGCTTCACTTATATACCTAACAAAGTTAACATGCTTATTCTCAACATGGGCATAGGATAGAACAGATTTTAGTTAAAAACATTAATTGTAAATTGCAAGACTTTTATTTGATTGTATATTACATTGATATAGGGTACCATATATGACAAAACTATAGTTAACTTAACATTTTACTGGAGAATTATTAAAAAATCTTCATTATTGTTTCTCTGGTTTGAAGATCTATTATTTCTGATAGCTTGAAATGTGCTTCTTCGAACCGATTCCGAGATAACTGTCGGTATTTCCATAAGAAGCGAAGTATGGATTAATTAACACGGCCTGGTGTGTATTTACAATAATAGCGAGAAAATACAGTCGATAAAAATGTATAATAGCCATAACGTGAGACTCAATATCTGCAATTATTTGACTCACTTAAAACCACCCAGTTCTCTGAATCGCTCGATGCATTCTATAAAATACGTATGTATTGTTCACCGGTAAATTATCAAATTGCTACCTTTACATCACGAATTAGTTTATTTTAGTAGGTGGCTTTGTCTTTCATATTATGCAATGGCTTATTATGCATTTGTTACGTTGCCGATACCCACAGTGCAGTGGTTCCATGTCAATATTTAGACTGTTAAAAGTTTAAAAGTTAGAAGATGTCTTCGGTTTGTGGTTGTAATAACGAGAAATATGTTTTAAATATTCTAACTGTGTCTAGGTTGGCTTTAGGAAATAAGAAATCGGAAGTTAAAAAAAAGTTGCATTATCTAAGCCGACTAATAGATCAGTAACTAAGTGGCAGAGAGGAGAGCTGTTATCTTGAAAATTCATAGAGCAATAACAAATGAAGACTTGTTTAAACTCATTCAAGGTGGAAACGAACAAATACAGTCGGAGATTAGGGATTTAAGAAGTTAGCTAAATAAGGGAATTGAGATACTAAAGTTAAAAAATATAGAACTAGAAAGATAAAATCAGGAACTGAAAAATAAAATTTGCGGTATAGCGACTAAAAAAGTATACCGTTATAATTTATGGCTTCGATGAAAGTTGAAACTAACAGAGATGTTGTAAAAATAATAAATGAAAAACTATATGTTGCATGCTCAATTAAGGAATTTCTCGTCATACACAGAATCGGAAAAACAACACAAGGAAAAAGTTCGATCTATAGTTTAGAGGTGTTGAATTATCAACTAAAACTCGATGTTCTTGCAAAGGCTAAATCAAATCATAACGATTTAAAGAAAATTAAAACAAGCTAAAAACGTACTCTTCGCCAATTTACTGAGCTTTTTATATATAATTGTTACACATTCTATAGGATACTCTCCGCAGTTTTCTTGTAAATAATGTTAGTTTTTGGACATCCCAAATTTTGTGATACCATCTTTGTTGTGAAAAAAATTATATGAAAAAAAAAATGAAAAAAAATATCCAACCTGTGTGAGATTCGAACACGGGACCTTTGGATTGCAACGCAAAGCTTTAGCCGCTGCGCTACCAACTATTGCTACAAAAACTGATTGTCTGTGATATATATCTTTCAACAATCATACATAGGTATTCCAACTCGTACTTCTATGAAATATATATTAGTAAAATTCATAAACAAAAAAAAAAATATATTATGGAAATAATATTTCGCAAGATTTCCATTTTAGTACAAGCGACAAAAATTAAGAGAATATTTTTTTTTTATTAAATAATTAATAACTTTTTTATTTACTGATCGATTTTCTTCAAAAACAATAGGGTTCTTCCTCTAGCTAACACTAACTTACTTTCTAAATTTAAGTGCTTACAAGAAACGCGACGGACACACGGACATACGGACGGACAGACGGACAGACGGACAGACGGACAGACGGACAGACGGACAGACGGACAGACGGACAGACGGACATTTTGAAAGTTGTTCAGAATTCGTTCACTAACACAATGATATGAATTTTTTTTCTCTACGAGCGATATTTACGATTTTAGAAATGTGCCGATCAAATACAATATACTCTTCGTTTTTGCGAAGAGTATAATAAACTTTGCGTATGATTACACCTTGGAAGATTATCAAAAAAGAAAATTCTTATTGGATATCTCAAAGTAACTAGAGAGAAAAATTATAATGCAATTATAAGAAATAATGCACACGGAAAAAAATATATAGCCGAAAGAGTTGAGATTTCCGAGAAAACTGTATCCAGTATACCGGAAACAACCTATTCCATCCCCGAAAATGTCTTCAACTTTTCGCCCTAACAATAAGAAGAAAAAAGTAAACAAGTTAGAACCAACACCGATTAAGCCACAAGGAACCAGACCAAAATCAGTCCACACCAGGTCACCAATTCAAAAAAAGCACGACTAGCATAGATTGAAATCTGCTACCGGAAATCGTCGCTGACGTATTACATTAATTACTTAAAATCTGGGAAAAAACGGGAAACAAATTGTTACTAATTCGTTGAAATCACACTGTGGGCTTTCAAATGACAATTTTATTCGAGTAGGAAGAAAATGTAAATCAACTTAAAATTTTATCGAAAGGGACAGTTGCAAGGTAGTCCCATAAAATATAAAATATAACACGAAGGTCTATAGAAATATATTCAAGTATTCTACATACCCTCCTGTTTAACTTCCATAATTTAAACAAGTTCACATAACCAAGAACTTTTCGAAAAATGTAAAATAACAATGGACTGCACTAGTGAGACAGTAATAGGGGCGGTCACTTTAGTGAGATGCGCACATTTCCGATAACGAAATTAAAATTAATGCAAAGTGTTGATTGCAATATATTTACAGTTCCGTCAACCTCGGACCTTGTAGATAGTATTCGAATAAGTAATTGTGAAAAATATTTCCATGTGATTTTTTTTTTGACGAATGGGCGGTGGTTTAGTTGATTTACCTCTTGATTGCCTGCAATCAATATATTTTCAACATTCCAATTATTGTAACATTGTTGTTAACTGTGCTTTTAGAAGATAGGATATTTACTTGCGTAATATTTTGTGGAATTCATTTTCGTGGAACATTTCCTTAAATACATAAGAAATAAAAACCAGACGACAACCAGCAGCTATTCTCCCGACTAATGCCGCCAAACGCTCGATAGGAGTTAGAGGCCTGGCCCCGTTAAGTGCAATAACTATATATATTGCCACAAGATGCTAAAGTTTCGATTGCAGCGTACATCAGCTATTCCACACCACTTGCTAACTGCAGTTTTGAGCTGTTGGCTCTCGTCAGTGTAAGGTAGGTCTGGAAGGAGACCCTCGAATCACTCTTGGTTTATGACAAGATTTATAGAGCCACGACATGTAACAAAAGTGTTAAGCTCCATCTAGCGGTTAATGTCCATTGCAATCGAAGAAGCAGTAGCCCTGACATTTGCAAAGCCATAGAAACGGCTGTGGTGACAATCAACCTCTCCGCATCTTCTTCTGCCTAGATTACAATAATTTCCTCTTTTTAAAATGTGGTTTTTAATAAGTCGATAAAACGAACCGTTTTCGTTAGATAAAAGCTTTTCTGGTGATATTTGTGTTATAGTTGTTTCGTCAAAGATGACGTCGTGCGATCTCATCCATCTTTATTGGTTGGAATGCTGCATGGAAAGAAGATTTCGTGCCCTTCCCTATTTCCCTCTTCAGTAAATATTGACATTGGAAAATGTGACAGTTCGTGAGTAAAAAATCTTTTCAAATCTTCATCTGACTATTTTAAAAAGCATAACCTGTTTATAAATGATTTTTTTAAATAATATTCCTTCCTGTTTTCTGATACATTGAATATAATAGTACTATAGCGGGTGTAAACGAATAGTGGGCCATCCCTGTAACTTCCTTGTTTTTAAAGATATCAGGATGAAATTTTGTATGGTGAAACTAAGTAAGATTTCCAATTTTTTGAGACCCATGGCCCCAATAGTATTTTCTAAATGGACCACCCTGTATGTTTTTACATTTTTGAAATAAAGATCACATTTTGGATACATTTATACTATTTTGAACAATTTATACAGTGTTGCACGAGATATAATTCGAATTTTAGTTGTCAATCTAGATGGCTGCGAATATGTTAAAATTATTTTTGTTCCAATGTAATTCACATAAAAAATACGAAAACGTCAATATGTCCAATAATACACCATACAGGGTGCTGTAAACTCATTAAAATCACATTTTTCAAAATGACTCATTTGTTTTAAATACCATGATATGGGCCACCCGGATATTCAGAAAGCTCTATTTAGTGGGGGTTAAACGGTACCAAAAGTTCCGTAATTTGTAATCGTTACCAGCAGGAATGACAATTTTTCTTAAGAAATTTATGATTTATATCTAACTTCAATTAAACTTTAATCAACCCTGTATATTTGTGTTAATATTTTATGTTATGCAACAAGAATGAGCCAGAGGCCCATTCTGTCTCCTGCGGAGGGTGGCATATCATAAAATATTAACAAAAATATACAGGGTTGATCAAAATTTAATTGAAGTTAGATTTAAATCATAAATTTCTTAAGAAAAATTGTCATGATATGATATGCAACAAGAATGAGCCAGAGGCCCATTCTGTCTCTTGCGGAGGGTGGCACATCATAAAATATTAACAACAATATACAGGGTTGATCAAAATTTAATTGAAGTTAGACATAAATCATAAATTTCTTAAGAAAAATTGTCATGATATGATATGCAACAAGAATGAGCCAGAGGCCCATTCTGTCTCTTGCGGAGGGTGGCACATCATAAAATATTAACAACAATATACAGGGTTGATCAAAATTTAATTGAAGTTAGATATAAATCATAAATTTCTTAAGAAAAATTGTCATTTCTGCCGGTAACGATTACACATTACGGAACTTTTGGTACCGTTTAACCCCTACTAAATAGAGCTTTCTGAATATCTAAAATAGTATAAATGTATCCAAAATGTGATCTTTATTTCAAAAATGTAAAAACATACAGGGTGGTCCATTTAGAAAAGACTATTGAGGCCATTTCCGGTGAAATCGGAAGTGATAAATATGGCGGATGTCTGGAAAAGTTGAAAATCTTACCTAATTTCACCATACAAAATTTCATTCCGATATCTTTAAAAATAAGGAAGTTACAGGGGTGGCCCACTATTCGTTTACACCCGGTATATGGGGGGGTCATTTTTTGGCCCTCTTCAGACTCCGTTTGAGGCTTGAGCTCGGGTAAAATGAATGTTCTGAACCCCGGTAGAGTAGTAGTAGGTATTTCACAGATTTTTAAGTTAAAAATTGCTAAAAATAGTAAAATATGAAAACTTTGAACAGCTGTATCTCGGATACTATTTGATCTACAGAGTTCCGCTCTAGTATCAATGAGTAGCAAATTTAGTCTACTTTTAAAAAATATTAAATTGTTTTTACCAAAAAGGTAGGCCTTAGGTACCAAAATCAACAAAAACAAAATTCTCGCAGTTTTTTGGATTTTTGACCAAGACCCGGAGGACTGCCGAGGGGAGTTCGTCTAGTGATTTCAAAGACATCGGACGCGTTTAAGTTCGGTGCCAGTGATCTGGCTTAAATCCCGATTAAAAGCCGGCACAATAGGACGAAATTACGCTGATGCGATAAGTGAAAAATAATACGCAAAGTGATATGTAAAATAACATTACAACAGTTAAGTTATATAGCTAATATTTAATTAATGTGGGTGATTAGAATATCTCAGTGCATAAAAAGTGGAGAATAACCCGAGAGCCTCTAGGAAACCATAAATCAATCAACACTAAGGCTAAAGATAAGTCTAACTCGACTATACCACTTTACTTAAATTTATACCTATATGCTTTAAATGCTTGATAGTTCCTAGACAATAAATTAAAATAAGGGCACTAAATATTTTTCTTTCAGCAAAAATATACAAACCAAACTATTACAAAAATACAAATAATAATTAATAGCCAAAACCGAATTTCTTTCAGCCAATCAAGAGAATTACGCACGATAAAATAATGGTGATGATAATAACCCGAAATAATTAGTAATGCATCGCTATTAAAGTGTGATTATACAGATTTCCTGTGTGAACCTGTGTTTGTGTTTTCTCATAATTACTAAAAATATTCAAACAAATTTAATCAAAATTGAATACGTAATGATCAGTGGCGCACTACTCTTAAAGTATACCTTTCAGGTGAGGTTCTCATAATTGCTAAAAATATTCAAACGAGTTTAATTTGGATTAAATCAGAAATAATCAATGGGACACTGTCGGGTGTGTAGCGTCCAGACTGAATTCTTATGGCACCTCAATGTATGTATGCGTGATACAGGTTTCTCTCAGGAAAATGGTTTCCAAGAAAATACGCACAGAAAAGAGCAATCTTGATACCTAGAGCAGCGGAAACTCAACTCAATAAATAGATCATATTCTGGTAGGCAGGGAGATGACTTATAGTGTTCTGTCACCAATGGATACCCTTGAAAAAGTTAAATACAAAGTGTCAACGTATAGAAGTTATATTTTAGTTTGTATAAGTGAATGTGTAAAATAATTTATACCTCGGAATATTATCAGCTTGATAAGAAATATTAGTTAGTGTTTAATTAGGTACAGAAACCAAAACTTTCCACAGTGCTTCCCTCTAACGCAGTAAATCATAGCATATACATATACATAGTGCAGTGAAATCGTGTACCTGGAGACTTTAATGCACATATACTCCACACATGGTCTAACGAAAACGGAAACGCGCTGAAAAACCTAGCATATCTTGTTTGACTTAACAATAAGAAATACATGGAGTAAAAGTCAAACATGCATTAACACTTGGACTAATGGAAGCTCAATCACACAAATAGACCATATTCTGGTAAGCAGAGAGATAAGGGAAAGGATCAAAAAGGTTAAAGCAAATAGGACAGCAGAAAACCTACTGAAGAAAACGCTAACACTGAACAGCACCAAACTAAAAATAGGGAGACCATGTTACACGTGGAAAACAACAATCGAGAGGATCGCAAACAAACTGGGAAAGAAAAGCGAGGGGAAAAATGAAAAAACCATGCGTCATGTGGCTCTCGCTGCTGACAACAAGCATGACTCAAATCCAACCCAGCATCGGAAATCGAGGAATCAGAAGACTCAGAAAAAGAAGATTCGAAGAAGCAGAAACAAAAAAAGAGGAGCATAAACAGTAATAAACACTCCACAATAAGACACAACACATATTTCACACAAAGATTCAGAAGAGGCAGATACCCAGAACCAAAAGCACAAAAAAGGGAGCTTAAACGCTCCCTCACGACACAATGCGGTAACGCATCTCACAAATACCTACACGTCCCATCCCATATTTCTTTACCATGCGCCATGTGGCACTCGCTGCTGGCAACAAGCATGACCTTAGTCCAACCCAGCGTGGACGTAGCAGGCCCAGCTGTATACCTGGGAGTGGCAGCAATGCCTACCGCACGCTGGTATCAATCAATCAATCAATCAATCAAGACCCGGAGGACTGCCGAGGTCGTATACTTGGATTTAACACTAATTTTTGATCCTATACAACATGTTAAAAAAGCATAGATACCCGATTTAACGTCAGGTAAAACCCCTTTTTGATGACAAGGTTACTGGATTAAATAAAGGATGTTGAAATAAGACATTTTTATTTAAGTACCCTGCATTCGAGCAAATTTTACAATTTTTTCACAAAATCAATATAGCCGTTTCTGAGATCTAGCGTGATCAAGGATTTCCAGCGTCAACGACAATAACGAGAGGCACGCCGTGATTTTTCAAAAATACATTTTTGGGGATCCCACGTAGATATGGTAAAATTTTCAAACTATTTCTGGCACGATTACATTACTTTTATCTCACTTAGTGAAGAAATGTAACAAATAAAATGTCAGGTTTAATTTACAAGTTGCAATCTAAATGATAATCTAACTATTTAATTATATATGACAGTTTACAATGTGAATGAAACTGAACCTACTGTTTCAGTAAACGTCACACTTGACTGAGCGGAAAATACTCCCAGTTATAATTACCTTTGTTTTAAATTTTAATTGAATATGCCTATCGTACAAGTTATCCATTGCCGTTTTGTATTAATGATAATAATTATTACAACCGAAAGTATAAAAAAATGCCAAGGAATCACAGATATTAATGAAGGTATCTCCACTGATAACGTTTACTTAAACTACGTGTAATTACAACTTCTCAGATACCTCATACAACTATTTAAATGGATGGTTATTAATTATAATCTACCTTAAAGCACGTTTAATTGCATTTTATAGCACGTGGTTGTAGTTATAATAAAATAGTAGAATTGGTTATTTATACAATTTTCTGTATCTACCTACTATTTGCAATCCGGTTGACGATACAAGATCTATGCAAAATAACTATTATTTTAAACAAATCACTTAAAACGATATATTTATTATTTAATTAAACAATAATTTTCTTTTCTTCGTCCATTAACACATTTACTGGTTTTTATATTTATTTATTTTATGCATAGAGATAACCGTTATTAAGGCCACATAGGAATTACATTATATTATATTATATGGGATTGATTATCTAACCTCGTCTTTAACACATCGGTTTATAGCTTTTTCAGTTTTTTTTTTATAAATCTTTTACATATTTTAGTAACACTTAGACGTCGTTAAATGTTAAGTTATGTGATGTCTTGTTAAAACAGTTATCAGTTTGCTGATTTGACTAATAGGTGTAAGAAGCAGTTTCGTTTAATTTGCTACTTAATTGTGCTTAGATAAGTGGAAATATGTGTCATATTCATCAAAGTAATATTCTCTCATGGGTTACCGAAAAAATGTAGTGAAGGTATTTGTGACATACTATTGAGATGTAATTGGTAGCGGAGGTGAGACAGTGATGACGGCGTTCAGGCAGAAGACGAATAGTTATAGGACTATTTCAAGGAAAGGTTAGGCAGTCAAATACAATCAGCACAACTTCCAACTACAGGGTATAAATATCGATACACCTCACTCAGAGATCTGTACGCCCGCTGTAACGACATAACTCCACTAGCGGACTACGTTCAACAGATTTCACAAAAATTCTACGAATTCAAACTGGGCGATAGTCCGCTAACCCGCAACATAACACACATCAGACAGCATAATGCAATTATATTTAATTTGAAACACCCATTACCATACCAGACGTTGCCTATTTTTAGGCAACTTCCACCTTAGCCAACTTCTTCACTACTATAATCTACCTTTACTCTATCTTTATCCTCACCTATAATTTATAATCTTAACCCCCTCTCTATTCCCTTTCTGTTTGTTCATTGTTTTATCTTTTTTGTTCTTTTTGTCCTCTTTTGTTCCAAAATTCATCCCTCGACCGATAACCTTCTTGAACTTTTAAAACCCACAACTGTTAACTTCCTCTACTTTCCTGGAGGCAGGAAGACCACCAGGGTGGAGAATTACTTCGAACGGGTTTTTTCGTTGTGTTTTGTTTTCCCGTGACAGTAACCAAAATTTCTTTAGTGTTTTTTGTGAGTGCACAGTGCGACAATTTTTAAAATATACATTAATTAGTTTTAGGCTCTTATGAGCAACATAGTTTTAAGGCATTGTTGTTTTTAAATTCGCTCGGCGAATAGGAGTTACAACTCCTCACCTGAATTACCGTTCTTAGCCGAACCGGACCTGCTCCGCCCAACCTTACACCCACTACGGTGCTGCGCATCGTGGTTGTCAGGTTGGCTCCGGGTCAGGTTCCGACTATGCGCACCTGTACTTTTAATTATAAATAAAGTCTTGTTGATTGATTGATTGATTGGGTATAAATATCTGACAGAGAATATGAGAGAATAAGAAATCTGCGAAGACTTTCAAATCAGACCTTAATATGGTATACTGATTGATTAAAAACACCAAGTGGAACTTAAGCAGGACGTACGGGTAGTTTACATTAGATTTGAAGGGAGGAGCTGGCCGCTTGGCCTTGGTCACCGCGACCCCCGTGGGTCTATTGTGGCGCTCCTAATCTAATTTTTGTTTATAGTTCCTTATCCTCTGTATCCTTTGTACCAGACTCAACAGCCTTGATAAGGCCTCTTTACTATAGCTATCTGCCCTTAGTTTTTCCTCGCCAAGTAGTTGGAATCTCAGTCTGACTAGGCCTTCACAGTGGCACAGCACATGTACTGAAGTTTCCTCTTCCTCTTAGCAGAATCTGCAAGTTGCATCCTCTGCCAGGCCCATTAGACTCATGTGCTATTAAGCCTACAGTGTCCGGTTAGAATACCCACTATTATCCTAATGGCCTTTCTGTTTTGGTCTAGTAAGTCTTCCGTGAATTTGACCGATCGTTCTTTAATGAACTCTTTAGCCTGCCTCTGTCGCGGGAAATTCTTCCACCATTCTAAAGACTTATCCTATACCCATTTATTAATGGTCGATCGTATGCATGGCCTAGCTACACCGCAAAAGGGTTCGGGTCCTACCAGGGCCTTAGACGTTCCTTCCTGGACCAGTTCATCAGCCTTTTTATTTCCCCTGTGTCCCTCTTGTCCTGGTACCCAAGCCACGGTCACTTTATTCTGACTTCCTAGGTCCGTAAGGGCATTAATACAACCCCATACTAGTCTTGAATTGACTGCTTAACAGTTCCTTGCCTCATTATTTCCTTCGCGCACCACTGTATCGCGGCCACTTCAGACTGAAATACTGTGGCGTGTATTCCTAGACTTATCCGACTCCCTGTTCTGTCTTGGAGCCGTCAGTATACCAGACTGTTTGCGCCGATATCGGAGGGCCGTTCTTCCAGTCCTCTCTGTCTGATATTTTGATTTGAAAATTTTTATGGAAGTTATACTTTGGGACCGTGGGCATTCCCAAAATGGGATCTGCCTTCAGCTCCGAATATTTAGTTATGTTGGTGCTCTATTCCGTATTGCTGCCTTATGGGCGTTGCGCCTTGCATTAACCTATGCAACACTGAACGAGCCTCCCCTTGGATAAAAATGTGTAGTGGTGGTAGGTCTAAGAGGACTTTCAATTCAGCCGTAGGAGCAGTTTTTATGGCCCCCGTGGCGTACAGGCAAGCAAGCCTTTGTACGCCACTTAATAGTCTTATTGCTCCCAGCTGTTGTGTCCTAGTCCACCATATCACCGATCGATAAGTTATCATGGGTCTAACGACTCTAGTGTATAACCATAAGATCATCTTTGGGTTTAGTCCTCAGTTTTTTCCACACATTTGCCTGCACCTTCCTAGGGCGATCGTTGCATTTTGTGTGACTTTTGGATGTGGGTATTATATGTCAGTTTTTGGTCAAAAATGACTGTATTTAACCTCACTGGCAAATGGAATTTCCACTCCATTGAGCCTTAGGGGCTTTAGGCCTCCCAAGTATCTTTTTCGTGTGAAGGTGACGACTGTGGTTTTGTGAGGATTTATGGAAAGTCCTTCCTCACTACATCGTCGAAAATGTTTATGGCTCTTTGTGAACCGTCTGATACAGTGTTCGCAAATCGCCCTCTTTGGAGCAGAATTGGGTAAATTCCATCCATCCCTGGAGATTTTAATGGTTGGAACTTGTTAAATGCTCATCTGATTTTGATGGGTTTCACTACTTCATTGGCTAGCCTCCAATCCGCAGGTCTGGGGGTTGCACGGCCTCTGAACCCTTCAATACCAGTGATCCCGGAAAGTGTGTCTCCATGAGCAATTCAATACTTTTTCATCAATGTTTCTGTGTAGATTTCGTTCTCTTTTTTGAGGAGGCCTACTTCATTTGCAGTATTTCCATCCTTGGTCAAGACCCTATGGATTCTAGAGCTGCAGAGCCATCATTGACCTCTTCGCAAAGCCTCCTCCATGAGTCTCTTTTAGCCTTGCGGGTTTCTGTGTTGTACTGCGTGAGTTTGGTATCCCAGTTTTGGTTGGATTTAGCCTTATTGAACAGTTTTCTCACTTCTGCTCTGAGGCCTTCTAGATGTTTGTTCCACCAGACTGCCTGTTCTCCTTGTTTTTTCTCTGGTCAGTTTTCCTGGTAAGCCGCTATTAGGGCCTCGCTTACCTGTTCCATTGCCACCTCAAGGCTCTCTATGTCCCTTCCAGATACTGTTCCTCCCTGCAGGTGCTTTCTGAGGGACTCTAAGTATCCTTCCCAGTTGGTCTCTCGGGGATTTCTGAACTTTGTTTCCGTCAGGGATGGGATCATGATATTAAATCTTATGTGCCTGTGACCGGAACCTGACGGCTCTTCTGACAGATGCCAGTTTGTAATATTATTGCTTGTATTACTCGTACATAAGACTTCTTTACGTACTGAAGTAACAAAAGTAGGTTTTCTGCCTATATTAGCTATTAATAACCCTTCACCTAGATTAACTGTAATAAAGACTCACCCTCTATGTTGACGTTGGTGCTTTCCCACACCGTGTTGCGTGCGTTGGCATCACATCCCGTTATCATTGGAAGCTTCTTTCCTCCGCAATAGGCAACTATGTCTCTCAGTAATTGTGGAGGACAGGACCTTTCCTCGCCTGGGAAGTAGGCGGAGCACATAATCCAGCTCTTCATCCCTTCCTCCGTAGACGCTGTTAGGGTAGCTGTAACAAAATCGTCGGTGCAAAGCACTGGAATTAGTTACTATATACGATACATGCTCTATGTCTGCTTGAGGATGTATTGTACAGTAACTTACGTTGTAATGGTTTTAGGCCTGCGGGCCGCCCTTTGACAAGTCAGAGCTCCTGCAGTAGGGCGACATGTATGCCTTCTTCGTCGAATCTCTTACATAAAATGGCCGAAGCAGCCTTGGCATGATGGAGATTCGCCTGCAGAACTCTGTTTCTTTCTCTTTTTTGGGTGAAGATCCTAGGATGACTGGTCCTCCTCAGCAAGTATGGGTAACTTTCAAAGAAACCATTCGTTCATTTCGTATACCATTGATCTAAATCTGACATACGGGGTAGCAATCAGGGACAAACATCGTCACATCGTCCTGAAGACTGGGTAGTAACTTGCACTACATTGTTGCCAGTGATCCAAGCAGTCATAGACGCCTGTATACAAGAAATGGTACGGAAGTGATTCACTAACAAGATATCTACAGCATCACTAAGAGTGAATCGGCTCTTAAATCTCTGGAAGTAGTAGGGGTACATTCTAATATAGACCCTCTGGAGTTTTCGGCGGAACTGGCTGAGCACAACAGTATACAACTGGAGTAGACCTGAGGACACAGGCAATGAACAAGCAAACAAACTGGCCAGGGAAGGCGTAAAAGTAGTCTTCAAACGCATATCTTAGAGAACAGCAAAAGGGTCCAACTTTAACCGAAAAAGGAGGATAGTAATAAATGCATGTGATCAATGCGTGTAACAGATCCTATTGGCGTTTAAATTTGGCGGCGGTGCAAGTCAAAATAATTTTTAATAGGGGTTTATTAAATCAACGGTGCTCAACGACTTAAGTCGCTTGCCACTATTCGTAATTCAATTCATCAGCATCCCGGCAGAGGTATAGTAGATAAGAGTCATTAATTGATTTAGACAGGAACGCCAGAAATAATGCAGCCACGCACAATAATTGATGAGGTATTCAAATTAAGGATCAATGAATTGATAAAGCTGAGTAGAAGCAGCTGATGAGTGAACCAAGAGTCTTAATAGCACCTAACCAATATAAAGGTAAGGGATAATGGAATGGAATGGAATGGAATGGAATGGAATTGAATGGAACTTTATTATCCATTATCCGTTATCCGTTATCCGTTATCCGTTATCCGTTATCCGTTATTCGTTATCCGTTATCCGTTATCCGTTATCCATTATCCATTATGTATGGGCTATCTCCTCTGGTGTCGTAAATGATCTAGCAAGCCTTCTGGGCAACAAGGGTGGTTATCCACATATGATGTGATAAAGAGTTTCTTCCTCTTCACCACATAGGCTGCAATTGCAGTGATTCCGGCTACAGTTATTTTTCTTCGCTTATAAGTTATAACAAGAAAGCAAAATAAGCCATTAAAAAAAAAATGTTATATTTGTTCATTTAAGATACGGCCCTGTCACAAGAACGTCGTCACCTCCAAGACACATTGTTTTATAAAAATTTTGTAGGTATCGCCTATAGTTTAATTATCTTAAAATGCTTATTATTATCACAAAAGCATTTTATAGAAGGAGGCTATTTCATGAGGCCAGCGTTCGAAGGCGTAAATATGACAAGATATAAAAAGTTTAGAAATCGCATTTTTATCAATATTTATGGCAGTTAATACGTGTTAATTATAAAGGTATGATGATAAAAACAAATTGGCGTTAAATTTAATTGCAAAAAAATTTTAAAATGTGAAATCGATTTTAATAAAATTCCAAAAATTATTAGAAACCTTCAGTAAACACGAGGAAGACTTAAAATTCATCAAAAACACAAGGCATAATTCACAGTAAAATTTCCTTCTCATCAAAAATTGCAGGCTGTATGGGTTAGCACGTCTCTAAAGTAATTACTGAAAGTAGGTCCTTATCCATTATCCAGTAAAATCATTGAAAGCTTGTTATTTACAGAGATCAGCATACTATATATCTGTAAGTATATGTATGCGACTTTTTGAATACATTTAAGAAATCGTTTTATTTGATTGGTGTTTTATAGCAATAATAACAAATAGTGAATGTGCTTTATAACGCAATTAAATGAAGTTTCATTAAAACTATTTTATAGTGGCGGTACTGAATTTTCTTAGAGCACGTGGAACTCTTTATACAATTATAGCGATTTCTAGGACAAAGCCGGGAGCCTACCCCTTCAAACTACTTTTAATTCTATTCTATAACATAAAATACTACTTTTGTGCACAAAGTTTACTTAGCGACGTATATTTCGTGTAAGATCCATGACTATTGGGAAAATCTAGATTAAGGAGTTGCTGAAGACGCTCTGCTAGAGAGTCTGTACGATGTGTGGCAAGAAACCGCAGGTACAACTCGAGGACTGGACGTCCGACAAGACTACTACACTTTATCTATAGCTATTATTAACAGAGAAAGTGTTATGATTAAAACAAAACCATTTACGTAATTTTTGACAAGACCAGAAGAAAAATTATACATATAAATCTATCTTATAATATTAACATGTCCGATTAGGTTATAATTATTAAACAGAAATTTAATTGAAACATCTGATTATATTCTTTGTTACATTTTAACATATAAATGTATTTATTAGATCATAAATAATGCATATACTTAACTCCATGTCGTAAAATCTATCAACATATAAGAAAAATGAAAGTGATCCTTAGGGGGAAAAGAACGGTAATTTCCTTTCATCTCACAACTACTAATCAAGCAAATTGACAGATCTACATACACAGACCAATATTTATTGCATATAGAAGAATCCACTTTCCTTGTAATGGTACAGGTACTGGCGTAGATATTTTATTGTTATATGACGATAACTGGAATTTCCCCATTTCTCATATTCCAAATATACACCGGCATCGTCTGTGAATATGCCATGTGTTTAAATACACCTGCGGTTATATGTATTAAAATAAACAAAAATTAATACATTTTTAGATAAATTTATACTAGCAGCCAGAACTATGTCATAGAAAAGTAGAAAGTAAGAATTTTAGAAGATACTCATGAAATATAACTTTTGTCGCCAAGTTTAATATACATGAGGAAGATTAATTACTTGTAAAATATTTTTAGTTTTTTGTTCGCTCATTACCAACTAGTCTTATTAATAAGGTACAGAGTGGAAGAAAGAACAGATATAGCATAAAGTTAAAATCTGTATATAAGAATATCCGAAAGAAGTCACTATTTAAATATGAAAAGCTAACATTTGTGGTATCAGAGGCTCGCTCTACTTTAAATCTGGTGGAATCTTATCTAAATAAGTGTGTACACAATGTATTTATTATTATCTAGTTTTATAAACTTATGTCATGGATAGTTCCAAGGATCGGTTTTGGGGCCCCCATTATTTACGTTTCTCCAAGAAACTGATATGTATCAATTTTTTTTACCAATTTAAATAACTTTTATTTTATTTAAGATGGGAACATGTCAAAAAGGTATTGCATTTATTTTGTTGGTATTAACAATATATGAAAGAGCTACGTAAAAACAACGCGAGAACCGCGCGATGTCACGCAGCTGCCAGCTGTTGTGGCAGAAATGCTTCCAAACATGATAAAAATAGAGACAATTAGCAAGTTTTCTACACAGGTCGCTTGCATTTTATTGCAGATGTTGAATTATGAAAATAAGACGATTAGAGCTTTGGTTATTTTGTCATAGAAGAGATATGTACGCAACACTAACCGATAATAATATGCTTCTCCTCAGCAGGGACAAAGGCCTGGGAACTGATTTTTATTACAAGTAATTCTAAGTGAGTTCAGATATACACTGTGAGTTAATAAGGTCAAACAAATCGAAATTTTGGAAAATATATGTAATTTTAGAAAACATACTGGGATACTGACTTGATTTGATTTATTGTTTATTTTTTAACGTCAACGAAAAATCAGTTATGTCACTATATTTCATTTTTTTTATAGAAACCTTTATTTTTAACCGACTTCATACATTTTAAAAAAGGACGAGGTTTTCTCAATTCGAATGTATGTATCTTTGTTTATATTTGTTCAAGTATTACTAATAGATTCGCTTAAACGATTTCTACGAAATCTTGTGAGGTATGGCACAGCGGTGGTCCCCTATTAATTTCTTCAAGCTACGTCTAGTATAAGGTGAGCAAAAATTCGAAACATTTTTTTTTTTTGGTAGAGAATATTCGAGAATATGGCGGAGTCGCTAGTCACAATTTAATAATGTGATAAGAAATTCAAATTTCATCGGAATTGCACTAAAATTGGTAGTTAGGTGTTTTAGAAGTAGCTGATAACGAATCTGATCTCAAAAGTTAAGAATGCAAGATCCAATATGGCTGCGTCAATTCCAATATTTTTGCAGATTTATATGAAATTTGATACGTAGTGATTTCAGGATCCTCTTATAAAAAGGCTAGTGCTAAGGGTTAACGACGGATATTTTAATGGACAAAAAAAGGTGAAAAAAAAATATCTCTAAAAAGTAAGAAATAAAATTTGACTTAGTTTTACAAATACCTGTCTACCTATTAGTGAAAAATAGCAAGGAACTGTACCTTATTAGTAAATATCAATTTGAAGTTGGTGCAAAAAATACTAATTTCAAGAATACGACTTCAAATTAATATTCGGTAATAAGGTACGATTCCTTGCTACTTTCCACTAATGGGTAGGTATTTGTAAAACTGAGTGAAATTTTATTCCTTACTTTATATCTGTTAACTATCTGCTATTAAATGAATTTTTGATGTTAATCATTAAGATTTAACTTTCATCTTTGACGCAGATTTTCATTTATGCTCATCAGAAGCAACATCACTGGTACCACCCCAAGTAATTCTAGTACAAACGTAAGACAACTCTCTTCTTTAAAACATCTTAATTATTTTACTGGCACGAGTTTTTTTATCAACTAATCTATCATTTGTATCATGTAGAACTAAGATTTTTCTCCTCAGATTGTATTGAGCAGGCTTAACTTCCATTTTTCTGCACTCAATTGCTTATGTTATACAATAAGTCTATATCTGATACTCATATCAGACGTTTTGTGATCTATTCCAGTTGGCCTTATTTTGCTGCACATCGCAACATCACGTCGCATGCTAATTATTTTTCGCTGAATCAGTAACCATATTGTCCTCTCTTCGGTTGATATGCACAAAATATGTTAAGACGTGGAAAAATACAATCCTGTAAAGTTATCTTGGGTGACGGACTACTTGAAAAATCTAACTGTTTTGTTGGTGCGATGAGTCGCCCAAAGAATTCGCAACAAACGCCTCCAGACTCACATCTCGAAAGCATCAATATGCCATTTGTCTACCTTCCTGACATTCCATAACAGAAGCATAAAGAAAGCTAAACCAAAATATTAACAAACCGGATCTTGATTCTTTCGTGATCTTTCTGTCATGTCAAATTCTGCTTAATTGGCAAGTTGTCGATCCTGTTTTCTGTATTCTCCGCGGAATACTATATTCGCAGCTACTGGCATTGTCAACAAAGGCTTCAAGTCTCAACCTTACTCTTGCCAAACCTTAATGTGATTGAATAGTTTTTATTGGTTTGTTCTACATTATAATCATAATCTTGGTTTTGCTGTAATTTATACTTAATCTGTTCACAGAGCTTATTGTTTGAAAACTGTAGTGCAGGAGTATAAAAACTCATATTAATTTGCTGCAACTATAGTGATGTCATCGGCAAATCTCAAGTTGGAAATCTTATTTCCTCCTATAACTGTTTCAACCTACCAGTCCCTAGCACACATCACATCACGTGTCTAATGTAGACAATAACAGAGAGTTTGCGAACATTATCTTTGCCAGACGTATGTCGAGTTTCACCAAAGTAGTACTTCCTTCATTTAATCGACGAAAGATGTTCGACCAAGCCAGATTAGTTCCATGTCTACGTGGTCCTATATCCAATAGTACAGTTCATAGTTTATCTCACGTCACTTTGACAAAAGTTTTATAGTAATCTTTCAAACGGATATATATATTATATCATTGAATTCTAGATAAGTTGTCGGCAGTTCAGTATTTGTTTTCTAACAGCGTCCCTGACTAAAGCCTTAATGCTCTGAATCTGTGGAATGTCGTAGAAATGTGTATGTACTCAGTTTTATGTACTCAGTAGCAGTGATAGTAAGTTCCTGCAGTCATGAAGCTGCCTCCAATATTTATTGGCTTATTTCGTGGATTGGATTTTCACTCCATTCAATGAGATCTGCCGTAATATTGTTTGCCCCAGCAGCTTTGTTAGTTTTTAGTTTCTTGCGTGGCTGTTTCAACTTCTAATTTCAGTATTGTAGTACATTCCTAATTGGTGAGTACCAAGCAGGGTTCAGACGCGGTAAATCTACGATGGACCAAATCTTCAGAGTCAAGCAGATCCTTAGTAAGACATGGGAACACAATTTCGATATTCACAATATATTTGCAGATTTTAAACAAGCGTACCATTCAATCGACAGAACAGACTGTATCAAATGATATATGAATTAGCAATACCACCTAAATTAATAAGACTCATAAAAGCCACAATGGAGCACAACTACGGCCACTGTACGCATAAACAATGAGCTAACAAATCTTCTCAAACACAAGAGCAAATAGAATCAGACAAGATATCTTCAAAGAGGATAACATCGAGACAGTAGAACAATTTAGGTATTTGGGGATGAATGTGCAGGGACGGAACGGAAAACAAGGAGATACATAAAAGAATAGTATATGCTAATAATGTATATTTCGCGCTCGTGTATATATTCCGGTCAAAAAATGTACATCGACAAACGAAGCTAAGAGTTCGGCTCATAAATGAACTAAATATATTCGAAAGAAAGGTTTTGCGAAGGATTCTAGAACCAGTATTCGATAATGATATCTGGAGAATAAGATATAACAACGAATTACACCAACTTTTCAAGGAAGCACCACTCTCCGAATTCATCCGAATACAAACATTGCAAAGAACTGGGCACGTAATAAGAATGGAAGAGGGTATACTACTAAAAAAAGAGCTTAACTCACGAATACAGGGCAAAAGATGGAAAAACCAAGGAAATGATGGGAAGGTGCGGTAGCGGAAGACGCACGGAGTCTTCTAGGAATCAGAAGTTGAAGAGGAACAGCTACGGATAGAGATATTTGGAGGCGGAAGTTAACGGAGGTCAAGGCTCGATTTGGGCCGTAAGACCGTAGAAGAAGAAGAAGTATGTTCGTAATTCTGCTGCATCCGATCTTCTGACTCAGACTGGCCATTATCAAAAGTTCAGTGAGTTCTTAGAGTACCGTTGAAGTCCTTAAATGCAGTAAATTAATCTCTTTAGCAGCGCTAAAGGCAGTCGGTTGCATGCAGGTCAATTCGAGACTAAAATGAATGCTTGAATGCCAGAATAAAGTGACCGTAGTTTTAATACCAGCGCACAAGGGGCTCAGGAGAAATGAAAATGCTCTTCAACACGCCAGGGAAGGCGCTTCTAAGTATTACTCGAACTCTTCTGCAGTATGGCTAAACCATGCATACAAGCGTCCATTAATAAATAAGTTCAACATAAAGTGGTAGAGAATTTTACCTTGACAGAAATATGTCAAAGAGTTCATTAAAGAACAGTCGATCAAATTTACGGAATACCTACTACGCCAATCTAGAGAGGCGATAAAGTTAATGGCCACTGGACATTGTCAGTTTAATAGACATACGAGTCACTAGGAGTGATAGCTACATTAATTAGGCCTCTTATCCAAACTGTGGAGTCTGATACAAAGGGCAAAACTGAATAAGGAGCTTTAAGAAGAACTAGAACATGAGCGTCATCATAGATCTACAGGGAATCACGTTGCTCAAGGACAGTCAGCCAGCTTTTCCTTTCTAATACAATTTAATCTAAACTCTTTAAAAATACCAAGTACTTTAGTTTGTACATGAGGCATTCTCTGCATAAATTGGTAGGCTAATTTCTGACTTAAGACTACCTCATTTTTGTGGCATATTTATATTTTACAGAACTGGAAAAATTCCCAATAAATAGTACGAAATTATCACATTTGTTGTCTTATGACATAATAAAACTGCTGAGCATTTGCGATTTAATTGTCTAAATTACAGACAAAAAATTAAAGTTATACATTTTTTACGAGTAAAAATCATCAAGAACCGTTATAGGCGGTTCAGTACTCTATATTAGATTATACAGATTAGTAGATTTGAAAAAACAAATTACTTAATAAGACATCTACCAGCGAGTATCTAATGGAGATAATAAAACACATGTAGCAAAGAACAACAATGTTGGGCAATAAAAACAAAACACTACAGCGTGTGAAATTATCTTTAACGGTCACATATAACAATGCTTAAAGAACGAAGAAATAAACTCAAGGTGAAACGAACAAGGAGCAAACGTAACTTAATAAGTATATGATATTTTATCAAGTATCATTATTTATGGTTTATTAGTAATATATGACCTAAAGTGTCTAAAATCCAGTTATACTAGAAACATCTTTTAATAAATGATGCCTACTGTCAGGATTCGAGCAACCGTTATTTAGATAATACAACGTTGCCTTGCGTTATTATTTCCGTTGTAAATGTTTGCAATTTTTATTCCTATTAATTTAGTTAATTAAGATACACGTGTACAAATTATATGTAATTTATTTTTGTCGGGGTTAGTTTTTTGATTTGGAAATAATCTAGTCATGGAACAATCCTTAGTATTGGTTCATCGTTTACACGCGGCTTTGCCAAAATGCTGTCCTAACAAGATGAGCCTAGTTACTAAGTAAGAGCTGTACTCAAGGCTCTCAGGTCCTATACCTTCGAGTCTAAAATTGCCTGGGAATGCAGGCAATCCTTTAAGCAACTGGCAAAAAACAACAAGGTTACCTTGAAGTGGGTGCCAAGGCATGAGGAGTAGAAGGCAACAAATTGGCTGGTAGGCTAGCAAGAAAGGGGGCTGAAGCCCCATTTTTTGGACCGAACCGTCCTGTGGCTTATCTAAGGGCCACATAACGGAGTAGGTCCAAAAATGGGAAAGGAACAAAAGAAGTCCTACCGGAGGAATACTCCAGGCCAAAGACAAGCGAAAAGTTTTATAAACTATTCAACAAAGAATGCCACAAGGCTTCTCGAACTTGAAAAGTCCGACCTAAGGCTGATCACAGGCCTTCTAACTGGCCATTGCCCTTTGAGATATCATCTCAATCACGTGGGCATGGCAGAAGATGACAAATGCAGATAGTGTGAAACTGCAACTGAGACTGCGGAACATATACTTTGTGAATGCAAGGTACTAATCCGTATTAGGCTAAAGTACCTAGAACAGGCGGAATTAACGCCTGAAGACATAGGGAAATTGCTTACAGGAAAATCACAAGCTTTGCAAAAAGTCTTGGAATCCTCGGCAAAAACTAATTGTAGAGTAAGTCACAAAAGACCTTTTAGGTCGAAGTGAAGAAAGGCCAACGCAGGGCCAAGTGACTCCATAACAGTCTACAATCTACAAGCAAGAGCTGTGAGACTCTGAATCAACTAATCTGATATCTGCGCCGCTGTAAACTTAGGAAACACTTATAATTGGAGAAGACTTTACTTGTGCAAAATACGAGCATGATGAAATATTCTAACAGTTGGGCTAGTGTAGATTATATGCATAGCCGTTCAGTCACTGTATGTGAATCCTCGAACTTAACAGATTTGAAGGAAACGAAAAGAATGATGAACTAGCAAATATCTGATCTGAGATACCTAACTATTCTGTTAGCTGTTATCTAAAAACGCAATTAGGAGTAATTCAAAACTGTCGATGTTGTAACTAATCTAGCAGTACTGGACAGAAACTTCAGAATCAGAGCATTTAAAAAGGTTTTTAGGGATATACTCGTAGAAGAACGGTGTCGATCATTTACAGCAGAAATCTGTTGAAAATCGTAACAGAAGTTCTTAAAACACATGAGCAAAATAGGGCCGCTCAGAAATGACACAAGCAGATTCTGTCACATGCAAAAGGAGACAACTGGACACATAATTTATAATGGTGAAGCCACCTGTATTCGCAGACATCTTCACATGAAATGTCCAACTCACGACTCTATGAATACATATGCCTCCCCAAAAGTGATTCTTCAGTTTATCATAGTCATCGGTCAGCGAAACAGGTGAAGGTACAATAGGTCTCACAAGATGCAGCAAAAAGATGGTTTGCTATAGCTTAATTACATTTGAAATCAATGAATCAATCAAATCGGGCGCCTAGGCATTGTAAATCTAGGAGGCACCTATGGTTGACAGGAGTTGGAGAAAGGTCCACGTGTGCAAAATATAAGAGTAGGTAATGAAGAAAGATTTTGTCAGTTTTCAGGACGGTATGGACTATATGAGAAGCTGGACAGTTTCTTAAACAATAATAAAAAAACTGTTACAGTGAGCCTAGACCTTTCTAAAGCCTTCGACAGTGTGGACCACATATTTATCTGCAAGAAGCTGAATTTGTACGGGATCAGAGGCGTGACTTTACGACTGATGGAATCATATCTAGAAAATAGGAAGCAATGTGTTGTGGAATGGGAATGATATAAAGAAATCTGAAATGGTAAAGGTCAAAAAAGGAGTTTCACAGGGTTCCATTCTAGGGCCTTTGCTTTATATTTTATACACAGACGAAATACCTAGTGTGAGTGATCAATCTATGATTCTACATGCTGATGACACATCACTGATCATTAGTAAAAAGATACTGAGTCTTGTCAACTAAAAATCTTCGAAGTAATGAGAGCTATGGATGTCTGGTTCTCGGCCAATAATTTACTGTTGAACATAGACAAAACACAATTAATAGTATTCAACAACAGACTGACTGGATATTTTCGAGGTGAATTTTAGAGATATTTTGCTCAGGTCCAGTAACAATATATCATTTCTTGGCCTTTATATAGATAAGAGACTAGACTGGAAAGCGCACCTTGATAATTTATCATTAAATATTGGAAAGTATTCATATGCACTAATAGTGTCGGCTGAGAATTCAGGAATCCCAGTAGCGCTCACAGCATACCATGCCTACATTCAATCAAGAATCAAATATGGAATTATTTTTTCTAAGCAAATATTTATAAACAACCAAATACTAATATTAATTAGTTTATATATTTATGAATCGGTGATATTCGTTGTTGAAAATAGATCTCTTTTTAATAACCATGAGCATATGTATACGTATAGCACAAGACACAGAGAAAAGTTTGCAATGAAGAAGACCAGCTACACATATATACAAAAAAATGTAGAGTATGCTATTATAAAAATCTGGAATAAAATCCCTCTATCGACAAAAAATCTCCCAAAAAACAAATTACATTCTTTAAAAAGTTATCTTCTCAAAATGGCATTCTATGACAACAAAGAATTTTTCGAGGACGATAGAATTTTACACCTGTGAAACTTAGACTGTGATGTATGTATATATTACAAATTGTATTAACCACATCAAATATTTTGTATATGAATTTTAAATTAGATATTTATTAGTCTTTAACTGCAAATTTTTATTGTCGTTAAACCCAGATCTTAAATGTTTTGACACGTTCTACGTCCAATACGGACATTTGTAAAATGGAACAAATAAAGTCTTACTTACCTACTAAGGTTACTTGAAGCGAGAAAAACATCCTCACCTTCATTGGAAGCTTTAGAAGATTTTAAGGAGTAGGTGATATTTATGGTTTTTGGAGGAGGAGAGGAAGTAGGAAAAGTGACGGGATTGCTAACTGTGTGCAAGACAATACTAAACCAGCTGTGGCTAGTGGACTAATCTCACAATGTTTTACATGGTTATGAAGTGTGATCTTAGTGTACCAAAAAATATAATTTCAACGTCATAGATCATCGGACAATCACCACACTGTCAGAATTGTTCGAATAGATAACAGAAACTATACAGAAACATTTAGAAATCAGTAAAGAGGCTCTCAATCTCCCCGAGTATTCACCACAAACCTAGTTCAAGTGATACAAACCACAATAAAGGAAACGCTAAGTTTTAACGAAGAGATGGAAACATTGAGGACGCCGATCGTACTAGCATACTACGATCATCAAATCGTCATGGAAGAAGAATAGGATATTCTTTTCCTAGAAAGTATGAAACCATATCTGGACATTTCCGAACTGAAAATAAACTACAAGAAGAGCTTAATAATTGTGCCAAAGGAACATAAGAAAACGTCCACATCAATACAAAAACAAAATAGGATGGGAACGTACGAAATAAAGGATTGGGGACCCAACAGATCTACTGAAGATAGAGTTAATACTAAAAATAGAGAGATCATACTTCACATGGAAAACAACAATTGAGAGGATCATGACAAACTAGGAAAGGAGAAGAAGACATCCCAAGGATAAATATACTCTGCCGGAATCAGAAACGGAGGAAATAGAAGACTCCGGAGAAGAAAAATTCACAGTTTTTCGTAAAGATGCAAGGGAAGGGCATTGAAAATGACGAAGTTAGATTTTTAGCCATTACCAGACAACCTGTAGCATTAGTAACTTTGTCTACGTCATGCTGCAATCAGTCATTACCAGGTAGCCTATAACAATAGTAACCTTGTCTGCAAATACAACATGCACTTTTCACGAATTCATTTTCAATGTTAAAACACATGATGCAGTGCGGTAACACATCTCATAAGCACCTACATTTCACAACCTATATTCTTGTACCATGCGCTATTGTGGCAATAAGCATGGCCCAAATCCAACCCAAAATAGACGTAGCCGGAACGGTGTAGTGTGTCCCGGAAGTGTCAGCAATGCCTACCGCACGCTAGTAAATTAAATGACATCAAATCATTCAAATTATGTTTTTTTTTGTTTAAATGAACTAGAATTTTATTGTTGAGACTGTCATCTACAATCTCTGTAAGAAAGACCACCTTCTTCCACTATTCTTTGAACATTGCTGTGATTACTCTCATTTTAATCTTTCTGTAAAATTGACAATAAGTTACTTATAATTACTATGCCGACATTAAAAACTGCACAAATAATCAAAATTAATTTTAAGGTAATGTACATCTTAAGATATCCAGCAAGTTCTGAAATTAATCAAATCGATTATCAAGTAGGCCAAAGGCAACTGTCCAGCATTATTAAAATAACAAATATTTTCGTTATTTATTCCCATTATAACTTTATTCTGTTCCTATGCCATTATATGTTATATTTTTAATATATATTAACTACACACATTTATACTAAATGTGTGTGGCTTCATTACGATTTGACAACGCTGTGTACACCTGATTCAAACTGGGCGATCTGACCTCTTTGACGTCAGCCTGTCCACCGATTGCTCTTCCGGGTGACCTTGAATGGGTCTTCATCTCGGCCGGCTACTTCTGACAGCCGTCAACGGGTGTTTAGGGATATAATTTATGATAGGGAGTAGAGTTATCGTGCCAAAAATCAATTAGTTTTCTACGTTATTTTTTTTATAATTACTATGTGTGAGGAAGTAGAACGACCGCATTTCTGATGATAAATGAATGCTTTTATTATTACAGGCTGTTGTTTCTACGAGACTTTTTTTGCGGTGAATTTAGTGTTGAATATTGAATAATTAGCTACTAATATAAAAATAATTACTATTAAGTCATGCCCTCCATTGAGTAACCCTGATACCATTGTGGATGTGTTTATTGAGCATATTAAATATACTAGTCAGTAGTCATTCAACAGACTTTCATATATCTTGGGTAATATATGTACAGGGTCTTCCAGTGGAAATTTCTCTAATTTATAGTCGGGAATTTAGACTAGCAAAAGAGGCTCCCGAAATAATAAACCCACGACTAGACGATATAGTTTTGAAAAAAATATATACATTTTCTGGAATGACCTTGCGCATCTAAATATAGAGGGCCACTCTGTTCGCAAATGCAGAAATGCGTTGAAAAAATTATGCTTAAGCTGCATTCTAAAGCTTCTTTAACATTTCTAAATGATTTGAAAACCAGCGGAAATATTATTCTCTATAAATTCAGGTGCTGCCAAATTATTCTCGAAATCATAGTAAATAAATACTAAACAAATTGTTTAAACAAAGCGTAGCGGAAAAATGCGCTGTAAAGAGTCACCGCAAAATAAACCCGAAATTCTCCTCTTCTTGGGTAGTATATTGCTACCGAAGGAAAGGTTTAATATTGATCCCGTTGATTTTAAATTAATCTTTGGAAAATTCTAAGGTGAGTATGTCTTTTCGTTTTGCGAAAAATCACGATTTAAGGGTTGAAAATATTTAAACAATGCCAATACACAGGGTGTCCCAGAGACACTGGTAAAAATAGAACCTGGTGAACCAACCTCCGGAACATGACATAAGGTTATCCAAAAGTCAACGGTTTGAAAGTTATTCGGACTTTTGTGATTTTTGAGGAATTTACCATCTTCCTTACAAAAATCACGACTGTGTTAAAACTAATCGGTGTAATCACCTGAAATTCGACACACACATAATTTGGTAATTAGCATTTTGTTTTTTTTTCTAAAATTTCTGTTTCTGAGAAAAAAACTTAAATTTACAAACAGCTATTGTAAAAAAAACTGTTCGAAGATGATGTGAACATAATGTTAAAAACCATCAAATTATTCAATATTCATAAAAAACAAAAAAATAACTAAAACTGTACAAAATAATGAATGAAAGTGTATGATGGAAAAATTAAACAACAAATGATAAAAAATTTGCTTATTTATTACTTACTACACAAGAAGTGATTATTTAGCTAGTTCAAATAACCACTTCTTCGTAATGAAATCTACCGCCGATAGATGTCGCAACCACCCGACAGATGAATTGTTTACAATGTTTACTAAAACTTTGTATCAGTTTCTGGGTCAATTTTGTTGTTCGTAGTTGATAATACTGGTGAGTAGTTACCTGAGCTAGTATTTCAATCGTTTGTTGATTCCACTTACTGCTGCCCTCGTATACCGTTTTCTGCATTCCAACGATTTTAATTTTTGCTTCTTGACTTGTGTGTTTTCGTGATTTGGACTTTTATCTTGGAAAACCGATTTGGAATGTTAAAGGACCTTAGTGATTTCGTGATTTGGATTGTTAAATTGTGTTGTCTAGACCATGGCCCATAGACATGAACGTTACTCATCAAATGAATATGATATGATGCATTATTTTTACGGTGTTGCAGAAGGTAATAGTTCAAAAGTTGCCAAACTGTATCGAGCTCATGTCGAAGAACTTGCGGGATCACCGCAGCGGCGTTTTCCGGATCATCGTATCTTTAAAAGACTTCATATTTCTTACGCGGTAGATTCCCGGCGCAATACATCAGGTCAGGAGCCTGTACCTAGGATCAATCTGGAACGCGAAGAAGAACTATAAAATAACTCGAAGGATGTACCAGGATGTACCAGCATCTCGAAGTTATCTGCTTTCAGACTTTTATGCGCTAACAGATTGCACGCGTATCGCATCCACTGGGTGCAAGCATTATTACCCAATGATTATCCAATTAGAGTACAATTTTGCAGAGAGATGCTTCGAAGAAACTGGAGAGAACCTAATTTTTCAATAAAATTTCATGGACCGATGAATCCCATTTTAAAAGATTTAAATCTAAGGGAATCCAACTTCCAGCACTAATTTAGTGTAAACCTATGGAGTTTGATTTTAAACGCTGAGTTTATCTGCAACCGACGTATAAAGTTTGCTTTTTTACGCACAGTTGGAAAGCACAGTGTTGACGTTTGCCGAGGAACATTGACAATATATTTTTATGAAATAATAATGTCCCAAAACTGTTAATATAATAAGAGTTGATGAATTAGTGGTGGTAATGGCTAGGGAATGTGCTCACTCCATTAGCTCAGTGTTGCCGACTGTTTTGTTTTTGTTATATTTTGTTTATTTTGTGTGCTTTAATCTCACGTTTTCTAACTCTCAATTTTTTTGAAATATTTTTTTATTCTGTTGCAACTTAACATTGATATCTTTTGTATTTATTGTTTTTATTATTATTGTATTTTCTCCTTTTTTTTTCAGGTTTCATTATCATATTTTTTTCCTGATTTATTAGGAAAGAAAAGGTACACCATTTCGACTAGGGATCTGTCTAGTTTTACTCACAGATAAGAAGGACCTCGGAATGATTTAGGTTACACTAGGAAAAACAAAAGGATAACTTAAAACTATATGACAAATAATAATTTATCATTTGGATTGTTATATATCACATTTTTATTCCAAAATTCTTTATATGATCACACAGCCATTTATATATTTCAAGATTCCAAGAGCCTAGCAGTTGTGATAAATTAAATGGCAGGCATATTTTTGATTTGCGTATTTTTTCGACAAATTCTTTAATTTGATCCAATTTTAATTCACAGTTAAGTAGAACGTGCTCCGCATCACCTAATGTACCATAATCACAGTGAGGACTATCTTTAAATTTGATTTTATATGGGTAATCTACATATACGTTTTACTCTATTTTTATTAAATTTACTGTTTTTGAACCATGGCGTTTTAGGTATTGCTGGTTGGAAATTTTCATATATTTCTTTTCCCATTCGTTGAAATAAATTTTTTTTAATAGTTTGGGAATAAATCCTCATGAGGGTAAATAATCTACGTATTTTCATACTAGTACATTAATTGTAACAATTTGCAAGTGAACATGATAAGGTAAAAGATTATTATTTTCGCAAAAAACTCATTTTTGTTATTTATACGATATTCTACAGTTAAAATAAATGTAAAAATTATTATTATTAACTAATAAAGGTATTTAATCTATGAACAATAATATCAATATCCCTTAAACTTTTTATGGCTACATAATCATTAGCAAGCTTTGATGTCTTGATGAGAAATTTAATTTCTTTTTCTATTATCTTAAAATTGCACAATAATTATTATCATCTGCCTGTACGTGTCTGCACTTTAGCACAAGCATTGTTAGTTCTCTTTGTTGTCTGACAGATTAGTGCCAATATCAATACCGGCAAAACATGATACGTATCAACCACATTAGTCGAAGTTTGGGAGCTTATCTTGGACAGGCATTCAAACATTTTAGCTAATACTCAAACTCACTATCCACAACACATCATGTGTATGAACACGAACACAAACAGACATTACACATATGCATGTAACAAATAAAATATAAAGATTACAACTTTCCAAGTTTTCAACTTCTCTCTTATAATGTGAATTTAACTACCATTACTTTACTCGGTAGAACAAAATAAATATTGGTTAGTTTGCAAAGTAATATTAACATAATTACCTAGCCTATAAAAATATTAGGCATGTACATTCAGAATGCGCTGTTTATTAATCGTATGTAATATCACTAGTGCTTAAAATTTTATCGAAAATTTTTTCGAAAGCGTGTTGCCTGGTAATATAAAGAGTGCAAATTGGCAGTTTATTATCTGATTAAATCCCGACCGCTTTAGCGGGAGGGATTTAATCTTTGATAATAAACTGCCAATTTGCACGAGTTATATTAACTAGGGGCGACTTAGCTTGAGAAAAAATTTTTAGATAAAATTTAAAGCACGAGTGGTATTTGAGGAGAATATTTCACGAATAAATAATTCATTAAGTACATCTTCAATATTATGTTTTCTCATTAACTGCCTTCAGACGTTTTCTTGTCACTTTTTGGAGTTTACTGACCTTTATTTTCAATTTCATCACTAATTTGATATACAGAAATATTTCCAAACCGACTCATATTGTCAAAACAGCAAATCTGAAACAAACGCAGTAGAAACAACGGAAATTCGCTATATTTTAAAATAATCTAGTGACGTTTCCATGGCAACTAGTAAATAAAACGAGTTGAAACCTTAGATATTATAATATATAGACTGGCTTAACACCTTTCAGGCGTTTCTGAGGTGCAATACGACGAGGAACGATAGAGAGAGCACTACTTTAGTACCGATGTCTCGCCCAAATAAAATGTACACCCATGGTTCCGAGATTGACATAGAGAGCGCCATCTAGCGCTACAAGTTATATTCCATAATAAATAAATGTTCATCGACTCATATTTAGGTATTTAATCCTTACTTTTAACTTACGAAATTTATGAATTATGTTGAGGTTTGCTTTGTTAAGCAAAGATAATTTTAAATACAACAAATTATAATGTTTGATGCACAGCTTTGATTCAACGAGTTACTTTTTGGTAGATTATCATATGTAAGTACTATACATTTTTAGTTTGTTCCAGAGCGAATGTGTACTTGACATTTATAATAAATGATTTGCTTACCTTTGTAACTACGTTATCGAGCTATTGAAAGCTGTGCTTGACTTGTTCCTGTATTATGAGCTATATTAAGTACAATCTTTGTGTGTAATTGTTACCTGATTGAACACTAGGAAAACTGTCATAGTTACAGATAGACAAAAGTTACAGCCTATATATTTCAGACAAGATTCGCTTTGGAATTGAGGTGTGTTTTTGTTTGCTACTACATAATACAATATTACAATTTACAAGGTAAGTACGTTAACAATTACTTAGTAATAAGCTAGAGAAGATATTTATAGATAAAACTTAAAAGCTCGACAAAAAACGTCAAAAAATTTTCGCATATTTGCCGCTGCAGCGACCTAAAAAATTAGAGCGATAAATTTTGCATGTTGGTCCTGTCAAAAGCCGATGTAGCTTGAATTACCACTAATAATGACGTTTGATTGGTGCAATGTTTTGAAAAAACGGGCTCTCATTGGCTATAGCGTTAATGAGTGAAATAATCACTATTATTCTCTGCATAATTGAAATACGTTTATATGCATGATAATATAGTCCGGGGTCCAAGCACTCCAAAATCAAGATAACCTGTTCCGACATGACGTACAAATGTTGATATAAGTAATGAAGAGAGCATTACCTGGGGCACTAGAAAACACTTGTCGGATTAATTTTTGCTCTTGCGCAACTTCAGAAATAGCAAAAAAGATGGCGGATTGATAATTACAAAATTATGTTTTACAATGGTTATTCTCCGTTAAAACAAAAACTGTGTAACCTACCGATCTGATTTTTGGTATGTACACTCAAAAGATATACGTGATTCTAACTAAGCTATTGGTATTTTTGAAAAGAATATTTTTTTTGGAAAAAAATAATTAAAAACAAAAGGTTGATATTTACGTTCTAAAAATTTCGATATGCGGACAATTATGTTAAATTTATGAAATTCTTATATACAATTGCTTACCAAATATAGTCCATATATTGAAAAAGTTTTTTTAAGAAAGATCCTGTCGATAACGTATACAGTTTTTTGCTTATGATTTTTTTATGAGGCGCGTAATTATGCAGCATTAAAATAAAAATAGTCTACACGATAATTGGTACAGTGTAACAGTAAAAAGCGCTATATTGTTCAATATAATTGCAAATTTGAATTACTTTATGTTAATAATACAACAAAACGAATGAAAGTAGTAGTCGGCCGTTGCCGATTGCGGCCACTCATTTAAAAAAATAATAATCGATACAAAGTGAATTGTGTGTTCGAGCAAAATGTTAATCAAATAGGTATTCGCAATTGGCCATGCCCGAGTACAACTTCTACTCGTTTTTATATTGTTTAAGAAATAAAACATTAGTGAGAAATATTATTTTAGGTATTTAGCATATTTAATAGAAAGCAGAAAAGGGAGATATTTTAAATAAAACATTAATGTTGTATATTAGGTGATTTTTGTGTATAACTATTCTAACATTTTAGTCAGAATCACTATCATTATAAAATGATGCATATTGCTTTTTCCCTTAAAACAATTTTCAGGAAAAGCAGCACACGAGCTCGCAACTGAATACCACTCACGAGAACATCTTGTGTCGCATTTTATTTTACAGTTGCACTTTTTAATTTAAGTTCAGATAAACTTTTTTTTGTCGACATTATCGGTACCAGCTCCTGATTTCCAATTCTGCATCCAAAATTGTGTGCAAGAGGTAATTTGATTGACGGTTCACAACACTGTTTTAAAAAAAGTAATATTTGCAACATGTTGTTGAAAAACGTCTTCCGTCGGTGGGAGGGAGCGTAAATCACTTTTATTAAATTATTTTATCTTTTAATAATTTTCAAACGTATACATATAATACATTTGTAAAGTTGACGTGTATGTACATTGAAAATATTTGCAAAAAACTGATGTGGGGAATGTAAGATGAGTACTGGAATACATTAAGACAGATTTTGGAATTTTTCTCTGTTTGTCTGCTTGTCTGTTTGAACGCGCATCACGCAGAAACTACTGAACCAATGAGGTTCATCTAAGCTTGGAGTAACATTTAGTTCTTATTTCATCGAAACCGGCCTAGACTAAGCCAAGTTTTATGAAAATCGGTCTAGTAGAACAGGAGATACAGCTTGATCTCTACAATAAGCGTATTTGCACGGCATAAACTTTTAAGATTAAACTTCTGTAATATTCCAGAAAATTCGAGAGTACTCTAGAATATTTCAGAAAATTTGTGAGTTTTCTGAAATATTCCAGAATGGTGATTCTACCTCAAACGTCGTTTACAAAGAAGCTTTTTAGTCAATTTCAAAATTCCACGCGAAAGTAACCGCGGGCATAGCTAGTAAATAATAAATATGAACCACAAACAATAGTCAATCGATTTAAACAATCAAACACAAATAGTTTTTAATAATGTAAAAATGTTAAAATGTTGAGACAAATAACTTCACACTATATACATAAACATACCAGCTAATTCCACTGTAAACTGTTTTCATGCGCTTTATGAATTTCTAGGAGAGCTGTCGCCTTTATTACATGCGCCGCATCATGCATCCATTTTAAAAATTCCCAACTCGAATGCTATATGCAATATCAACTTAGTTCTTGTCTTAAAAATATTTTCAATATATTGGGTATGTTTGTTAGCATAGTTTATACACAAAAAATTTAAAATTGAAGTACTTGCTCGTATGTTGAAATTCTTACTACAGTATTTTATAGTTACAGATTTCATATTTTTTTCCCAAAAAACTAAACATATTTAAACAGTGCCATCGAGCCTCATCCAAGCGCTTATGTCTTTAGTGTATACTGTAAAAAAATTAGATGGATAGCACTCATAGTTTCTTTTACAGGACGCGTTATGTATTAAAAAACATTTTTTTAGGAATTATCATTTCGTCTCTTTTCTTATTATTTAAGAAGTTATGCAAGAGCTGATAAGAATCCGACAAGTCATTTCTGGTGCCGTATATAACCCTTTTTGCAAATCTGAAGTTGAAAAATGTACGTCATGTCGGAACAGGTTACTTGGAATTTAGAGCGATTTCGTACTGTTGGACCCCAGACTAATAAAGTATAATAATGAAATAATAAAAGTTATTTATAGACCTTAATGAACAAAGAAATTGTTTTCAGTATATCGGCACTGTAGCTCAGTCGGCTAAGGCGTATTTTTTTTTTTAACTATTTAACGTCGGCCTATTTCCGCTACCAGGGCCTATCACCGACGCCAGGAGACGAGCTACCTCCAACCTGGAAATTTTGCCGAACCTCTTCCCTTAAGAAGTGTAGGGATCTTTTACTTGCCTAACATATAATAGACAAGGGACCGCTTGCTTTACATCCCCTCCGAAGGATGGTATATCCACTACGTAATCCTCGTCTGAAATTACGTTGCTTCCGCGTATACACTGATATACAAGCCGCTAGAAGGTGGGACGAGAACGCTGTATTTCCCAAGTACTAACCGCGCTCGACGTTGCTTCAACGGAATATCGACTGATATTCACATTGAAGTCGCCTCTACGCTCGCCCCTAAGACGTATTGTGTGGCGAATATGCTGATCACAGTCTATCGTGTACTGAGTTCGAGCCTCACCACAACATCGGTGGGTGTGGATGTATGTCTGCGTTTTTCCAAATGTGCAACTCCCTTCCGAACCGCCTTGGCTTTGGATCTGAGGAGCTGTCTACTATATGTGGTGTGACTATGTTTGTTTATATTTCGAAAATCAAACAAGTGAAAACTAAATATTACTATTACTACTATCAAATATTCTTAACTCCCATACTTGCGAAATTTTACAAAAATCCTCAAAATGCGTGCATTCTTCACAATGCAAGATTGTGTCTAACGCGAAGAAATTGCTTCAAATTATTTTTAACTTTAATTCTTGCCTCTGCATGCTTCTTAACAAGTCCTCTCTAGTATTACTGGAGTGTTGTATTATATTAGAACACAATGAATTTCACAGAAATATCTAAAGGATTGCGGTCTTGGCTTCGCGGTGGCCAAAGACAATTACTTGCACATCCAGTTCATCGCTGCAGAATGTGACTTTCATAGATTTGGCTTGAAGTGAGCGGTGACAAACATTTAAATACGGCTCAGTATGTAAATGAAATAAAAGTTCAAGTTGTCAACAGTAATCACCAACAATGTCACTCCTTATATTAATCGAAAATTCATCTTGGTTCTCTTTATTTCGTGAATTAAATATGTTGCAAGGAATAAAACTTGCTTTATCAATAAAGTGCACAGAGCCAAAAAATATCTAGCAAATAAATAGTAAAGTAAAGAAATGCTCATTAACAATTTCAAATGATCGGTAAAACACTAAATGCTCAGAAAAATAGTAAAAGCTCCCAAGGAATCACTACTTCCACATCCAGATTTTTTATCCAAGTCTCTCACAACGAAAAAATTTTGTATATGGAAATAATTGTTTATAGAACTTTAATAATATAATATTTTAAATCGACTACCCCAAAAACCCATAAAACGATATCCCACATCGGTAGGGGGTGGTAGTGGGGATGGATGAAAAAAATATATTTTGAGGCTTTTGGTTCTTGTATACACACTAAATCACATTTTTTTCATCCTCTTTAATAATGGGGGATGGCTAATTCCAACAATTTTTTTGAGACCTTAGCTTCTTTTATATACTAAATACCAATTTTATAGACTCTTGCCTGCTTGATTTACCCATTTACCCCCCATTTACCCCATTTGACTCCCCAACCTTCGACGAAATAAAATGAAAATATAATCTAGTTCCAGATCTAAAGTACATATGTGTACCAAATTTCAAGTCAATATCTTAAACGGTTCCAGAGTAATCGTGCGCACAAAAGAAGTTACAGACCAACAGACAGACAGAAATTTTTTTTCGCTCAAACTTAAAATCTCGACGTTTAATGATATTTAAACCTATTTGAACAATAAAAATGTTCAAAAATTTGTTTGCGTTACTATACTTCCACTGGATGTGGAAGTAAAATATGACTTACTAAGTTTCTTCAAATAGTATTCATATGATATTTAATAAAGTACTATGAGAGTTACATTATCATCTTGAGGTACTTGTGAGTTAACAATGCAAAATTTCTCCAGTTCTCCAAGACTTATCTAACTAGGCCCACATTTGAATTCTCTTATTGATAATTATATAGCTCCTTCTTCTTTTGGTAAAGTCAACTATTTTTTTACTTAAATACTCACAATTTATTTTTTAATGAAAATGAAAAAGCCACTTAGTTTCAGATTTTACCTCGTTGTTCACTTTACTTTTAACTTTGGTAACAATTTTCCAATTTCACTGCTTTTAATACAGAGGCTTTGTTTTTAAACACTTGTCCTTTGTTTATTATTTCTGTTCTCTTCCATCTTTTACTCTTGACCGCCTATGTTTCAGTGTAGCTCTCGAATCGCTCAAGTTTGCCCCTCCCCCGTAAGCAATGGGTCCAAACTATTATGCATCATCATTTTTCACAGTTTCGCACACCCTCTCTCGAATTTTGTACCTTCTAACTTTGGAAATGCTGGAGAAAATTAGGTGTGAGGTACAAATTTGATGCTTGCCCCTTCATTTGCTCCAATTAAATTGATTTTTCCGTCATCTTAAGTGCCCAATTTTGTAGACGCTCACGTTAGTGCCTACTGTGTCCCGAAAAACTTCATCCAGCCCCCCTCACTACCAAAATTTTTATTATTTTTGTGCCATCTTAATCCTCCAATTTTGCACCCCCTACATCAAATTTTTCATACATACACATTAGTGTCCATGGTATTTTTAGAAATTTCCTCCAGACCCACCTCTGTACCAAAATTCCTATTATTTTTCTGTTATCACTTTTATTATCCACTTCCTATGTCGATTTCTTCACAATTTCTCCAATTCTATGCGCCATTTCTCGTAGGTAGCTTGACCACAACCTACTAATTATTATTGTTCAAAATTATGCATTTAAACGTCGAAACCAAAAACTTGAAGGAAATGTATTTTTGGAATCACGTTGCTATTAAAAACTACGATTAAAAAAGGTTCTTTAATGGGCGAAATTAAAAAAAAATTCCGTATGTAAGTAGTAATGCTTTATTTCACCACATAAGATTATGAAAACTGTTGAGAGGTGGCTACTTTTATTACTGAGTATTTAGTACTTATTACTGAGAGTTTATTACTTTTGTATGGCAGTTTGCTCTCATTATATTATCATGAGAACCAAGTAAAAATTTATCCGACAAAATCATCTCGAGGCATAACTTATGATAAAACTTTTATTGTACTGTTACAATAGACACTAATGTTTTAATAAATCAAACAGGTTCGTAACTATTTGTCTAAGTGTTCCAAACGATAATATCCTGCAGTGAATATCGGTAAATATATTAAATTATAAAACATATGATACATCTACACATGTTCGATCTATGATACGTGCATTTAATCATCAAAAGAAAAATAATAGAATAAAATTTCAATTATTTTATGTTTAACATAACATCCAAGTTCAAACCGCATACCTCAAAATCGTATACTCGTTGCTATAACAATGCCGACCATTTGTCGGAGGAACATGGTCTATTTATTTTCAACGTCAGTCGTATGTTTACAAGTCGCGGTACCGATGTACCCTTACGCGGGTCCCTCCCGCGGTTCAAAGCCTGGCCGCAACACGCGAAGAGCGCAGAACAACGCGAACAACAATAACAGACAATGGTAAAAAAGTCCACGGACATATCTCACTCGGCATGGAGCACAAGCATAGATACATCACGAGCTCATAGCGCGGCTAATCGGCCCCCCCGATAAGAGATTAATATTTTTAAAATTCTGGTTCTGGGGGAAAGTTGGTCATCGGTTAGTGGTGTAAAAGTTAAAGCATAATTTCCTCGAGAAAATGTATCGAAAAGGGGTAATTCATGAAAAAAAATAAACTATTCTTTCATCAGAAATTTTGTATTGTTACTATAGTATACGTATTGATAAATATACCAAGATTTGCATAAGATTATTGCCACCACTACTAGTAAACTAAGAAAAAAAATTGAACCTTATTACCTAATATCGATAATGAAATCGGTTAAAAATACGCTTAATTTCATTATTTGTTTATTTTTAATGATCTCCTATTCATAGTAAAAGAAAAAATCCATTGTTTTGAATTTTTAAACCCGGCCGTGATATTTTCAACCCCAGCTGCTTTGCCAGTTTTTAGTTTTTATATGGCTGTCTCCACTTCTGTTTTCAGTATTGAAGGTTTGTGTTGGTAATTCTAATGCCAGTTATCTTCTGCCTGAGGATAATCACCTTCGAAAAGTATTTCGCGGTGTTATCGCCAAATCTTACTAACCTGATGCCTATAGGTTTTTAGAGTACCGGTGGGACCATGTTTCGAGTTTAAATTTGCTTGTAGTCACCCTTACTGTTTGGTGAAGGTTTTTACTATTACTACTATAACGTTTCCAATAACTTAATAAAACATTGTAAACTGAGCATTGGTCAACCTTTTTTAATTTTATCTTTTAATGCTCGAACTTTTCCAAATATTTTTAAACTAGCTATTGTTCAACCTTTGTACAATGGCTATGGAAATTAGAGGGCTATTAGCTTGCTTTGCAGTTTTTCTAAACTGTTTGGGCTCTTTGTCAAGGATCAGCTCTCATCCTTTTTGTACAAAAATGATTTACTATCAACTTATCAACCTGGTTTTTGTAAAAGTAAGAACACAGAATCAGCCCTCTGTGAGTTCCAAGACTTAATTGTTAATGCCCTTGATAACAAGCAATATGTCTCGGGGTTATCCATTGATCTCTCCCGTGCTTTTGATATTGTTAATCATGATAATATTGTTAAATAAACTAGACAAGTATGGAGTAAAGGAAGTTACGTGATTTCTTCATACCTAAACAATAGAACACAGATCGTTAAATTAAACGATAATGCAACCGGTGCTGTTTGTGATATCACGCACGGAGTTCCTCAGAGATCTGTTCTAGGCCCACTGCTTTTTAATATCTCTGTAAGTGATCTAATAACACTTGAATAAAATGTCAATCACGCATTTTGTCTGTTATGCAGATGACACTAATATTTTAATCATCGACAGTGACTTAAATGTTATTAAAAATACTGCACAATTAGTGTATTCACATGTAGTTTATTGGTCTGAAGAAAACAGGCTTAATTTGAATAAAAATATAACTAATATGCTACTTTTTACTCTACATAGAAACCTAGATGTGTTAAATTTTAATGGAAGTGGCACTAATATTGAATTTTGTGAATCAGTTAAAATACTAGGCATTTGCCAGATTCTTGGATTGGGGAATTCATATAGATACTTTATCTAATAAATTACGCAGCAACTATTATGGTCTAAGGTTTATGTCACTGCATTGTAGCCTTGATGTACTCATGAGCCTCTATTATACAAACTTACATTCTCTTGCTAATCAGGTGAGCCATGACCACACACAAGGTTTAATGGATTACTACAGCCGCAATTGCACCCAACAGCTTTGTACCAATTTTTTTTTATTATTATAAAGGCTGCAAATTTGTTAATGCACTAGGTGATGATATTAAATTTATTCAGAATCTACATGTCCTTAAATTAGAATTAAAAGAAATATTACTAAACAAAAACTATTACAAGATTGATGACTTTTTTAGATAAGTACTTGTTCCACTATATACTATTTTCCAAAATGTTCTCACTATTATATTTTACACAGACCTCACTGCATTTGCATTTTGACTACACATTATTTATATACTCATTTTTTCTTGTATGATACTTATTTTTTGTGTAAGTGTTTTATTTACTGTGTATCATAATTTTCTGTTCCATACATCAATAAATATTTTTTTCGCGTGCGCGATGCTGGACAGTTTTCTCGCGTTTCTGACATTCTCACGGGCGAAGCGCCAGCGAATTATCCACAACCACTTTCTGCATCCTGCAGGGTCAGTGACTGTAGATTGCAGACTCGTGTGCCCTAAGAAAACGGAGGGACCCCAAGCTAACTGCCTTCTGCATTTGGCCTGCCAATCACTCTGCTGACTTTTGGCAAACCGGTATGGTCTTTAATTTCGAGAGCAGCGTAGGCCTCATTTTACCAAGTACACTGATTACCAGGACGACCATCTTGATCGAGTAGTCTGGGTACAACACTGAGCTCCATACCATTATTATTAGTTATAGGCTGAAGGTGGGTATGGGAATAAGTATCAGCTAGAGCAAGATACTTGTTATTATTACTTTATATAGATGAATATAGAAATGACCGTACGATTGAGGTAGTGGATAGTATTACGGCTTTCTGGATGACTACAATCTTGTCTATAATACCGAACTTTCTTAGGTTATTGGTAACCGTTTTAGGAATTATTCCGCTCGTTTAAATTATCAGTGGAATTGCAGTTACAATTTCTTGGTGTTACATTTGTTGAATTTCTTGCCCCAGTCTCTGGTATTTCCCTTCCTTCTCAAAGCAAAATGAAGTAATTTTACAGTTAGGAATTCCTACATCAATGAACCAAGTTTCCTTTTTTTCCTTGTTAATCAGGATAATATCTGGCTTGTTGTGGATAATAGTTCGGTCCATTAGCAACAATCGATCCCAGTACAGCTTGTGAGTATCATTTTCGAAGACCGCGATGGGTACATACTGATAATAAGCATCTCTTCTCTTATCAAGCCATGTTGTAACGGTTTCTTGTCGGGTAGCTGGTTCGGAGATTAATCAGGGTCCAAATTAGTTAATAAGACAGCCCAATAAAAATATAAACAATTTATTTATTTTTTTCAAACAGGTAATGTGTGGCAGTGTTACATAACATACAGGTACAGGTTATATGTCCGTATCTTTTACGGTTCTTAAGACAACATTTTCTATTATCTGAGAGAGAGAGAGAGAGAGAGTGTAACGGTTGCGATGCGACGTCTCTGGCTTTGGCGGCGAAACGGCGCCGGGGAATGACTAACGACTCGAGGGGTCCCAGTTCAACACGCTGTAGGATTCCCAGGGTCAGATTGCATTCGTTCCGTCGTGTTTGCGTCGGGAGATGCACAAAACTGCAATATGTCCAGCTTAGCACGCTGTAGACAGATTGGCAGGATTATCCATTCTCTGCATTATGTTGATTTGCGGCCTGGCTTTTATATCCGAGAATCCTCGCTTACTGGTGACGTAGAACTGCGTATAGTTTAGTGTCGTGTGCAAATCCATGCCTCTAGACGGGAGATGGGTAGGTTTGCGTGCCGTGTGCACATTGGTGTCGTGTGTAAATCCGGAATCTTAGTAATGGAGCAGGAATTTAAAGAATGCTTCATTACACTCCCCTCTTTCTTTACAAAAAAATTTTCAAAATTCTATCAAAGAGAAAATTTTTACTAACTTAACATCAAAATAAAGCAATGAGAAAACAAGTTACTGAACATCTTCAAACATAATAAAGAAAGAATGGTCAATTCTTTCGTATACACCTGGTATATATACGTATACATGTATGTGCATATGTAGAGAAAAACAAATTTTTAAATAACATAAACAGTATGTAAAACATCTTAGAGCCATGGTACAAGTAAAATAGTTAAAATAAATGAGCACAAAAAAATTGCAAGAAACAGGTATACAAATACAAATGTGGTTCTTCTGGACGTTTACTGCAGGGGCGATGGCGGACAGGGGGGACGGTGCCAGGGATCCTAGAAGCGGGGCCATCTTGGTTGTGGCGCCTGAACTGTCGCTTCCGTTGCGGAGCTGGGACCGGGAGGGCTGCGTCGTTATCCTGGAAAAAACACCTGGAGGCAGGCAACTGGCCTACCTGGGGTCGGTGGCTTCGGGGGCTGGGGCTGTCTCCGAACTGGGGACGGCATCGGGAATGGTGCGTCTCGGACTGGGGGCGGCATCTGGGACGGTACGTCTCGGACTGGGGGCGGCATCGGGGTTGGCATCGGGGTTGGCATCAGGGACGGCATCTGGGATGATACTTCTCGAACTGGGGACGGCATCGGGGACGGTACTTCTCGGACTGGGGACGGCATCGGGGGTGGTACATCTCGGACTTCGGATGGCATCGGGGACGGTACGTCTCGGACTGGGGGCGGCCTTTTGGCTTCGGGTGTCGGAGGCAGAGGTGACAGCAGGTCTGGCACTTGGACTTCCGACTTCATCACTTATTTTGGATGACTCTGGTTTTACTGGACTTGTTTTCGTTACGGTTGCGGGATACAGGGTTTCCATGGGTTGGAAAATTCGGGATCTATAAAATTATTACTGCTCCATATATGGCGGTACAGGATTCCGTCTATAATGCAGTAATCTGGAGTTTTTTCTGGACATCGGTTCGATTAACGTATTTTCGGGACTCTGGACATAAATTTAAATTATTTTACTGCTCCATATATGACAGTACAGCTATCGTCTATAATGCAGCAATCTGGATTTGTTTCTGGACATCGGTTCGTTTAACGTATTTTCGGGACTCTGGATTTAAATATATTACTGCTCCATATGTGACGGTACATCTATCATCTCTAATGCAGTAATCTGGATTTGTGTCTGGAATTTGGTTCGTTTAACGTACTTTCGGTACTATTCGGAATCGTGTCTCTTCTGGGGTTAAAATTGTAGTAGTCTGGATTGCCACCACAAAATCCTTTTCATTTTCGTTTTCTCTCTTGACTTGAAATATCTTTATATCTCTTTCTCATTCGTGAACGTCTCTTTTTGATCTATCTGGAATAAACTAAAGTCTCAAAATGTACTCGGGCGCCAAATTATGTAACGGTTTCTTGTCGGGTAGCTGGTTCGGAGATTAATCAGGGTCCAAATTAGTTAATAAGACAACCCAATAAAAATATAAACAATTTATTTTTTTTTTTCAAACAGGTAATGTGTGGCAGTGTTACATAACATACAGGTACAGGTTATATGTCCGCATCTTTTACGGTTCTTAAGACAACATTTTCTATTATCTGAGAGAGAGAGAGAGAGAGAGAGAGAGAGTAAAGGTTGCGATGCGACGTCTCTGGCTTTGGCGGCGAAACGGCGCCGGGGAATGACTAACGACTCGAGGGGTCCCAGTTCAACACGCTGTAGGATTCCCAGGGTCAGATTGCATTCGTTCCGTCGTGTTTGCGTCGGGAGATGCACAAAACTGCAATATGTCCAGCTCAGCACGCTGTAGACAGATTGGCAGGATTATCCATTCTCTGCATTATGTTGATTTGCGGCCTGGCTTTTATATCCGAGAATCCTCGCTTACTGGTGACGTAGAACTGCGTATAGTTTAGTGTCGTGTGCAAATCCATGCCTCTAGATGGGAGATGGGTAGGTTTGCGTGCCGTGTGCACATTGCTGTCGTGTGTAAATCCGGAATCTTAGTAATGGAGCAGGAATTTAAAGAATGCTTCATTACAATGTCGCCGAGCAAGACTTTGGTGCACAATTTTTGCCACTTGATTATGTCTGTCAAGATATTCGGTGGATACCAACATCTGGCAAGCACCCGTAATGTGTTGTATGGTTTCGGAATGCTGGCGACATCTTCTTGAGGTAATTTTTGGTGGCCATAACTTGATCTTGGATGGAAACTATGAAACCTTCAGACTTTATAGTCGATGTGTGGTTGACTAAGGACGTTCGCATATCTACCGTAGAGTGGCTTCGTCAACCATTCTGTCTCTTTTGTTAGATATAGATAGTTCATGGCCTTCCTCATGAAGCTAGTCGAGTGGGGTATACCTATTTTCTGATTTCTTGATAGCCTGATGCAAATCGTTATTCTGCCTTGCAAAATATTTTTAAAGTACAAACGTTTGCTTTCTGCAGTCTTCTGATATCTACTAGGCCGCTTCCTCCTTCATGGTGGGGAAGAATGATCTGCTCCAGCGCTGACCTAAACTTGATCAGCAGCTCACGGGTAGTCCTCTCAATATCTCCAAGCTCAGTTTCCGTCCATTTAACGACACCAAATGTATAGATCAGGACCGAGACGCCAAAGCTATTGAGCGCCTTAAATAGTTTTTTTCCGTTCAGACTCGACTTGAGGACATCATTGACTCTTTGAAGGTAGACATCTGTAACCCGACAGCGGATCTATTAGTGTTGAACGCACTTTGTTTGTTGGAGGCCATTCAGTAATTAGAACCTTCGGTGGACTGTCCGGTTCTTTTTGACACTAAATCTACGGCATTTGTCCATACCAAATGACATCTTGAAGTTATTGGTGCCCCTTCCGTAAGTTGCAACAAACTCATAATATGTCTTTTGGTGGAACCGTATAATTTAATGTCGTCCATATACATCAAGTAGGTCAGTCTATATTGCATTGAATTAGCCCCTTTTCAGCTTCAACTAGAAGGTGCACATTAGTAACTTGTGATCTGGGCCACAGTCAGCGTCAGGTAAGGTTTTATAAAGCTTTATTAACGATCTTTATCTACCTTATCTAATAAATTTGGTTTCGGAATTGATCGCCAGGTGACAGCTAAGTGTGAAGGCGCCGGATGTTGTTGGAAGTAGTATTAACTATCATATAGATATTGTCTAGTCAGAACAGAATTAGCCTTTCCCCTTTCACTTTTCTCCAAGAACAAATTTTCCAACAACAGTTCTAGAACAGTGCTGCCTGACCACTTTGTTTTATATTCCATATACTACTACTATATCAATTTTCAACCTTTGGAAAACACTTTTATGACACTTGATTTTACTACATACTACGTCAAAGCGCCACTGGGTGTCTCGACACCTGACCTGTTGCTGACTCATACCCTTAATATAACTATACTGAAATATGGGCCTTTACAAAACACTTGCAGCTTTTTGTCACGAGATCCTGGACTATATGGTCTATGGGTAACTCACAATAAGCATTTTTACGATAAAAATGTTCATGGACAATCTTAAGTCATTATCTGTCTCAGGTTAGATCCAAATAAAATCTTTAATGCTGGCTGATAAAAAAATCCTTTAGATTTATCTCAATGAGCTCGAACTAATAACGTACGAAGTTGCGGGTTCCTAGTAATATATAAAACAAATTCTTCTTTGCAACTTGGAAAGGTTAACAAATAATTGCAAGAAATTTATTTTTAGACGTCGAGAAATATTTCTAATACAGAAATATCTCGAGGAATATGATTAGATATTACAATTATCCATCATAATTCATTAGACAGAAAACACATTGTCTCTCAGCAATGTCATGTCATAATCACAACATCAATTTCGTATCATAAAATTGTATCAGAAGTCCTATCCTCTGACATATTCGACATTAGATAATTGATCACATGACATAGACAATACAACAACTATAGATATAAAACATTTGTATCGATTTTGCTGAATTTCAGAGATACAATGCGGTTAAAGTTACATAACAAAGTCGAGATTGCCTTTTTAGATGTTTAAAAAAAAATTCATTATTGCGATTATCGTCGTATATTATCGAAATGAAATTATTTGAAATTAATTAGGTTCATTTGAAAAATCGTATGAACCTGATTAAAGTATGAGGACGGTAGGAGCTAGAGGAATGATCTTTGCTCCATTCGGTAGAGTATAAAATTTTGCATAAGATCCTCCTTTTGCTTTTTGCTATTTTCTTTTTTTTAAGGCCCCACAGCAAAAAAAGGGTGAGGAGCCTTCCAACAACGACACATGTTTCTAAAACGGCCCAATAAATCCAAATTCTACAAGATGTAAAAAATAAAGACCATTATTTTCTCTATCGATTGGTATATTATTTGTTTATGTTATTTGTTTATATAAAGCCGTCAGTGGCGTACAAAGAGAAAGATGCATGTGCATAATGAATTTATTTAAAATAATTTATTATTGTTGTTACAAACTGCCAAAATATTGATTGTACCTGTTCAAAATTATTACATTATGAGGCATGATTTCTCGAGGTGGGTCTGTTCGAAAATCTACTTATTTTGACTAGTTCTATTCATGGTTAAATAGATTTGCTATTACTCAAAAGTAGAAATATCAAAACACTTAATTCACTAAGAAATAACTCGTTTTTTGATTATAATAACCTTTTGAGTAGGACATTTTTTGACGGCTTTGAGATTTTGAAACATCAGTATATCATCATTAATTTTATATCAAATTCAGCTTGTAACAAGGAAACCCCCACAGAACTTATTTTTATGCGTATATCTGGGCACCGAGCACACTACTATTATGTAAAAATCAAACATACACCATTATACTCGAAATGGTATGGATTTTTTAACAAACCTCAATAGACTCAACAATGGAAAGAATCTACCTGTAAATTTGGGACCAAAAATCTTTAATCATTTACCAAAGCAACTGAAAGAACATAATTCATTATCAATCTTTCAACATAATGTAAAAGATTTCAGCATTTTTTCTATTCTCTTTCGAAATTTTTTGAAAATCGATGACATATTCTAAGCGAGGTACAGCTCCCTTATTTACCTGATTATGTGTATACTTATTACCACTGTATCTATGTGACGTATCCCATATTATTGTAAAGATAATCTCGTTGGATAATACAGATTTTCTTCGTTTATTTATTCATTTATTTATTTACCTCTGCTTGGCATTCAAATTCGTTATCAAATGTAGCGTCTCCCGAAATGGGTTATAGCCAAACGTGACGCCACATCAGTCGATCCAGAAGTCGGTGATACCTAGGTAGTATGGGTCTGTAGTGACGTGTTGATTTTATTAGCGAAAGGTAATTTTATAGAACTTGTGAAAAATCTGTGAATGTGAGTGACAAAAAAGGAGGGTACAAAAACTACACCAGATAACATTTAAAATAAAACCCTAAAAAGTACACTTATACAGACAATTCCTCGATAGACATTATTTAAGGGATAAATCCAATTCAATTTATGCATTTTCTAATTCCTATTGTATGTTTCTAAAAATGAACATAAGATATTAATCCAGAAGAGGAATGGAGAGAAAGACACAAAAATAGGGGAACTTCAGATTAGACCTGTCGATTTATGCAATCTAATACGAACAGCCAGGTGTAGTAAAATAACTCGACTTTCCCCTATCTAAATCGCATGCATAGTGACGTGCCCTGACCTGATACCTGCTGGGAGCCCCGCCGTTCATCTCCTGGTACACTCAACAAATGCGTATGTACACACGCTCATCTTACGTCCGTCACGTCAGACAGCTTACACAGATCATCAGATTTGATTAGTTTCATTATGTTACTCTCATGAGAGTCGGGAGTAAGAAAAAAATATACGAAGGATCACGGAAGGTTTGTACATTTTAATTGTTATGAAGGATTTACATAAAAAAAAATAGCAACAATGGGAAGAGATTCAGAAATGCCTTGGCATGCAATACCTCCACGAAATGATCGTGCCCGTCGAGGTGTCGCTCTTATTTTTTGTAAACAAACTTAACCTCAGTATTAAACGTTGAAAGTTATTATTTTGTTGTTTTTGTGTAAAAATGATGCTTGTTGAAAAAATGAACATCCAGAAACTAAAGTATAATACCCATTTATGTTGCAATGATTGTAAGTAACGCCAAACATTTTATTAGTTATGAATTATAAATTGGGGCGTCCCTCAAAGAACTGTTTTAGGGCTGATTTTATTTATTATATATATAAATAGTCTACTTACTCTTAATAGTGCAGGAGAGATTTTGAGCTTTGCTGATGACACCGCTATATTTTATAGTGCAGACACGTGGCAGGACCTAAAACAAATAGTAGAGAAATATTTAAGAAACATCAAAAATTGGTTTGACACACATATCTTAACTATAAATAACATGAAAACCAAATACCTTCCTTTTACATCCTTAGTGAATAATCTCCCAAATTTCGGTCCTTGGAACATATCGTCAAATTTAATAATTGAGGAAGCAAAGTCGATGAAATATGGGTATTGTGATTGACAAACACCTTCATTGATTTACACGTAAATTATATTACAAACAAAACTAGATATTTTTTTATCACGTTTCAAAAATATGAAACAGTACTTAAGTATTGGTCAATTAAAGATGTTATATTTTGCATTAATACAGACGCATTTAACCTACGGAATAATAGGTTGGGGGGCAGTGGCAAGTTGCTATTTGAATAAATTAATGGTTTTGCAAAAGTGGTTTTTAAAAATTATATTAAATAAACAATGCACTTATTCCAGTAATAGTTTGCTACAAGAGATGGCTGCTATGGATATTCGTCAATTATATGGATACCCTCCTCTAATAAACCTTCAAACAAATAAAAAAATATAGATTTTAAGAAACATGGTTATGACACCAGACTAAAAAATATAATTACAGTAAAACCAAAAGTTTGTAAAACAGTTGGTATAAAAAATAACACTTATTTATCTGTAAAATTATATGACTACTTACTTTATGATATAAGAAATGCGAAAAATATGTTTATATTTAAAAAGAAAGTAAAATAATGGATTTTGGAACTTCCTAGGAACCAAATAAATAATATACTGCAAGGCAATTTGAAAACTTATTGAAATTTATATGATGTATTTATTTATTTATTTATTATTATTTATTTATTAAGTTATGTAGTATGTGTATTAGAGTGATGGTCCTTAGCTATACTTGACGATATTTTTTCTTACAATTGTTTCGGTCTTACCCCCTAAAGTGGTTCCAATTATTTAAAAAATGAAGTGTACAAAATTTTTACTCGATCGGATAACGCTAACTCGTGCCCCAAGGCAGCTAAAATTCACCATCAGACGCAATTTTCATCGATATTTTTTTCTTGCAATTTTTTCGCCCCCATCCCCTAAAGTGGTTCCAATTATTTAAATAATGAAGTATACAAAATTTTAACTCGATCGGGTAAAGCTGACCCGTGCCCCAAGGCAATTAAAATTCACCGTCAGACGCAATTTTCATCTATTTTCAATAGTACTTCGTGAACTGTTGATTATGTCGAAATGTTATACACACATAATTGGGAGAAAATTTATTTTTATAAAATTTCTTTGCATTTTTCTCATACAATTAATAGTTGAATAGGAATAATAAAGCTTTGGTTGGCATAAACAAGAACCAGAACATTCATGTTCTCGTTGAAATGCCAGGATACACGTTTCGTGTCCCATGAATTAATCGAATTAGCTTCCCTTTATTGTAAGGGATGTCTTATAGCAACACGGTATCTGTCGCGGTTGTTTGCTAGGCGTACGACATCAACAAACTCTTTTTCATTGGTCGTATTTTAACAACAACGATTCCCTGCGATATTGCCATCTGCTGCAGCTGAGGCTCGAACTCAGTAGAGATATGAGCGACTAGCCACATGGTTTCACTCAATCGCGGCCTAGGCTATTGGTACAGTTTCGTTAACTTGCTAAAAATGGCACTAAACATCCATACTTTAGCCAGGAACCCGCGAACCAGGAAATCCATGGTCTCAATGCCGGAGTTTCCGAATTCGAACCTTGCCAAATACGCCGACGACACAGCCATGTACATGCACTCGCATAACGCGTAGGCGGCTAATATGCTGCTGAAAGCGCACATGGCCCGTGCCACGGCGTATTACGACAGGTGGAAAATTCGGATCAACGCCGAGAAGTCGGAATCGATTCTCTTCACGCACCGCTTCACAGAAAACCGAATTCTAACGCCACTTTCGATCGGGGGTAGAGAAATTCCAATTAAGCGGTGCGTGAAGTATTTGGGGGTGAACCTAGACAAAAGACTGACGTTTAATACACACATTAACGAGACGATACGCAAGGTCTACTCCATGTCCAGGAGTATGTACCCGCTCCTGGCACCGGGTAGCGGAATCAACAGGACCAATAAAAAGTTGTTGTACATGATGGTAATCAGGCCGGCCATCACATATGCGGCGCCGTGCGCCGGTGTGGTGCAGCATCCCGGCCACGACAATGCGGAAGTTGAGAGTATTAGAACACTTTATGCGCCTCATTTCAGACTCTGGTAGGTATACCTCCCTCAGAGGTCTCTATACACGTTGCCACGACATAATCCCACTAGCGGACTACGTCCGAGAAACATCGCAAAAATTCTATCAGTTTAAACTGGACGGTAGTCCGCTAACCCGCAACATTACTCGAATCAGACAGTATAACGCAATACTTTTCGATATAAGACACTCCCTACCATACCAGGCGTTGCCTATCTTCCGGCAACTTCCTTAGCCACACTTCCCTCTACGAAAACCTAACCCTACTCTACTATTTATCTTTCCTTAACTTTCCAACCCCTTCTTTATGTTTGTACGATTTTGTTCTTTTATCCTTTTTGTTCTTTTTGTCCCTTTTTGTCGGTCTAAATTCTCTCTAGGCCGATAACATCCTATAAATCCAAACTTCTTAAATTAAACCCTTTTAACTACCTTACCTTCCTTGACGGCGGTCAGACCACAAGGACGTCATTTGTTCGAACGGGTTTTTTTCGTTTAATTCTGTTTTCCCGTATCAGCAACCAAAAATTTGTAAGTGCAGTGCAAGTGTTAGTTTTAAGTTTTTTACTCATTAGTTTTAGGCTCGTGCGAGCACATTTCCTAAGCATAACCTAGTTTTAAATCTGCTTAAGGCGGACAGGTGTCCTAGCTGTAACAAGCATTATCGTCAAACCAAATCGAACCCGCCTCGTCCAACCACACATTTACCACGACGCTACGCGCCGTGGTTTTCTGGTTGGCTCCGGCCGGGATCGATGAGGTGCATTCTTGCAACAAGTAATGTCAAATAAATTTGTTTTGTTGTTGTTGGCAATACAAAGGTCTCGTGTTCGAATCCCTGACAGGGTGTTTTTTTTTTCATTTTTTTTTCTTATATTTTTTTTTACGACAAAGTTGGTATCACAAAATTTAAAATGTCTAAAAACTAACATTATTTACAAGAAAACTGCGAAAAGTATCCTATAGAATGTGTAACAATTATATAAAAAGCTTAGTAAATCGGCGAAGAGTATAATGCTTCCACTAGTTTGTGTTACATAGAAACAACAAATGTACGAAACAATCAATTGGAATTCACACATTTGGAAATATTCCAACAATTATCTCTATTTTTCTGAAACATTTTAATCCCGAGTAATGCAATCGTCATAGCATTTAGAAGATCTTTCACCTCCTTGTTAACAGATTCCAGAGTAGATCATTTAAGTGTAAGCGCCATGGAAATTGGAAAGGCTATAGTAGTTCAGAAGAATATACGAGAAATTCTACTAATAAGAGAAAAATATAAGCAACAATTCTTGGTAAATTTCATTGTGGTACCATAATAGATTTATTATGGCATCTACTCACTGAGTACACTCAAAGAAAATGATAGGTAAATTCAACCAAAAAGAGCATATGAAATCGCGCCTATCTAGTTTCATAGTTAAATCAATCAGTAAAGAATAGTCATACAACTTTATTTGTTTTCGTAAACAAATAGTAGTTTAATAATCATATCTTCTTGTAACAAATTAAATAGTACAATGACATTGTTTTATGTTCACTAACCCTTTTCAATTTGGTCTACAATTAAATAGTACAACGACTTTGTTTTTTGTTCACCAACTAATTTTTAGGTTGATCTACACTTTATTGTATGATGAAGTTTTTTTTGCTTAGCCAAAATCTCAGTATTGAGACATCAGACCACCCAAACCAAAGATTAGAGATCGTTTATAAGATCCATCCAAATATATCGATGATCCCTGAGAGAATTGGAACACTGCAATCATGTTATTAATTTTCTATAAATTCATAAGAGTGCAAGATAATGCATGATGGATTATTGTTAGTGATTTGTATGTGGCGTCATCTGGGAATAATTTCTGTAATAGACTACGTGGTAAGCAAGCAAATTTTATGGTAATTCTTTTAGAACTTCTAGAAGACGACAATAATATTGGTTTGTCTACCAAGTACAATAGTACAGCGAACTAATACTGGGTTAGAATTACAATTCGATAATAGTTAAAAATAAAATATACTATTATCTAGTTTCATTTGACAGAATTCAACAAAATAATAGTCAGACGAACAAAATAATAGTCTTATTCATCTATTTTTTAAGTTAATGTTTGTTTTGTTGTACGACAACTTTTTATTAATTAAAATAACAATCACCTCTTGTTTAAAAATACCATCAATATAGTTTGGTTTAACAAAATTAACGATATTGTTAGTTAACCATTTTTTTTTTGTTGACTTTACCCATACTATTTCTTTGAGTGTGGATTCTGTGATTTTTATACTAAAATCGACATTAAAAATACTTGTCTAATGACAAGTATTATAATTAACACGCTAGCAAATAAAAACATTTTGACTTCTTGAAACATTGAAAATATCAATTCGTTTTTTCTTGGTCAATACTTTCTGAGATATCCAATCATATTCGTGTGGTGTCAGTGACCGAATATTTCAGCAAGATATTCTATAGAATATAACTCCAGATTATGAGCTGGTAACCAGATAGTGGGCATTTCATTTTGATGTAGTTAATTTCTGGATGAGCTCCAGAATAGGTTAAAGAAAAATACTATTTCATTTGATTTGCTATTTACGGAATATTTAGCAAGTAAAATTGCTTCTAATTATATTCAAGAACATAAAGCGCATATTATTTAAACAGAAGGTTTGATAAGTGATCAGGAAGCTTCCCGTACTTATAATAAGTATAATAGATGTAAGAAAATCCCTATTCTTAGATGTTAAGAAAAGCACCGACACCAGAAACAGGGAATAAACCGCCGCATAAAAAGTGTAGATAATAAAACAATTACCTTAGATATATCTGAGAATTATTGAGAGAATCATTGAACGAACGAACTTTCATTCCACTCTATTACTTCTAAAAACAAACAAACAACTATCGTATAAATTATTAGCGTCTACATTGTAGATATATTGTGGGATCTACATATTGCTATATTAAGATGTTAATAAAATTAATCTAAACATTATACACCTACATATTTTTTTATATACTTCCCGCAAACTGAAGGAAAAGCATTATCACTGTTCATTGGGTTTTTATTAATCCATACTACATAGTACATACATTTAAAATTGTATGCAAAAACCACCAGATCTTATGCCCACAATGTACTACAAATTGCAGAGAACAATCAAAACAATGTTTGTGGTAATGTTTTCTTCTTATGCAAAATGCCTTGTTATTATAAGTATGTCGACAGCCTATAGCTCAACAACCAACTGTTTAATAAGAACTGTGTTATTTGTACAGATAATGACTTAAATCTTTTCACTTCTGATTCACTTTCGTTTAATAAGATTCGTATTTTGAAATTGTCTCGTGATTTTAAATTGTTAGAAATTCATAAAAATTAACTGGAATGAACTACCACCTTCCAGTTCCGTATTTGTTAATTGAATTAGGAACGTCTAGAAAATTAAAAATTTTGGTTCTAACAACTTCATTACTTGTGTGTTTCTAGAATATCCAATAAATAATTAACCTAATAACACAAACATATGGCTTGATATAACTTCTTAATGCGTCTATTAATTCCTTTGTGTCCCATTTTATCAAAACTAATGGAAGGCGTCATTAACCATCCAGCATTATAACAATGATCTTGAGTACCAAGCAAAGCAATAACACTTCATCTAATACTCGTTGCAGGGGATTTCTTCACCTAAGTAACATGTCTATGAAATACTTCAATCGACAATCTCGAGAACACTCAAATTGATGTATCATAGACCTTTAATAGAATAAGGCACCTGCACGCCTTTTAAGCGGCTCCCAACCTAAGTCTTGTATTTTTAAGCTGTTTACGTGACAGGTTACTTTAGGGTCACTTATCGCTTCCTATAACATCGAACTTGGTATCTTCACTAATGAGAGTATTCTTCTTGCATTTCTAAGATACATTATATTTATTTAGCTGAAATCGTTAAAGATTCATAATAATAATGACTTATTTGTAATAATACATTCAAAATGGGCCGAATAGTGTTAAGGATGAGACACAATGCAAACTAAACATGTAAAATATAAGTCGTAAATATAGAATAACACATCGTGCCAGGTGTTGTGATTGGGCAGATGGGGGTCAATGCCGCAGTAATTTTTCACGCTGAATCCGAATCTAGCCTCAGAATTGGCCCACCATGTCAGGATTTTGAAATATTTGAGGTTAAGTACCTAAATAATGGCTTTTTTGTCTACTTTTGAGGTTATGTACAGGATTCAAAATTTTTTTCAGCTTATTTCTAATACATCATTTAGTACCATCCTTCCTCTTTACAATGAGGTTTCGAAAGATGTTTCCTCGCATAGTTATAGCCATTTTAAGGTGACATGAATTTGAAACCATAATCCCCTACAACTCAAAAATCTTAACCACACAACTTCAAACGAATTAAAATTTAACACAACAGAAGGGAAAACATACCGATCTCTTAATCAAATGACTCTAAACGAATTAAGATTTAAAACAAGAAAAAGAGATTTCATAAAAAATCATAAGATTCCGGGATCAAGTTTCAGGGTTTTGAATTTTGGAAGTATGGTATATTATGATTTTGGGTTTATGGTTTAGGGATTTGGGTTTTCTCATGTTTAGGGCTTAGTGTTAAAGACTTTTTAAGTGTTTTGATGTTAGAATCTTGGCGTTGAAGAGTTCTGGGTAAATTTTTCTTCGGTTTCATTTGGGGTGAAAACTAACTAGTTTGGTATTGTATAAGAACAGTTTTCACCCTTCTAAGGGTTTGGTCTCGATACAATTTGGGAATGCGTTGGTTGTTGTCCCGAAGATATATTTTGTAATTGAAAATATGACAATTTGTCCTTTGACTCGTTGGTTAAGATTGTTGAGTTTTCCCTCCCGTTGTGTTAAATTTGATTCGTTATAGTCATTTGGTTAAGATTGTTGGGTCGTAGGGATCATGGATTCAAATGCATGTCACCTTAAAATGGCTATAACTTTCTGAGGAAACATCATAGATGACCATTTGAAAGCTCATTTTAAAGATTAAGGATGGTACTAATTGATGTATTTATTAACAACAAGCTGAAAAATCTTTTAACTTTTATACATAATCTCAAAAGTTGCCAAGAAGCTATTTTTTTATCTACTTAACCTAAAATATTTCAAAATCCTGACGTGACGGTCCAATTCTGATTCAGTGCTAAAAATTACTTCGGAAATGATCCTCAGCTGCCCAACAGCATTCATGACCTCTTTATTCGCAGACCTGTGTAATTGGTTATATGCAACACAATGGTATTTGGGTAATTATTTGAATTAAAATTTTGTAGTACAAGAGTAGGTAACTTATTAGTTTCTCTCTGGTTTTTGCCGTGACTTGTGATATTGTAGACGTTCCTACCACCTTACGGGGGTAAGGGCGTCAGGCGCATATTTTACAACTTTATGCTCACTCTCAGGGAAGTTCGATAAAACTCTTAGAATACGACTTAGACTTTTCATTTTGTATCGATGAAAATTGAGTGAAAAAAAAGGAGGATCAAAGAAAATGCATTTTTGAAATTACAAAATGGAACTTTATCTCTTTAAAGAACCTAAAAGGACCTACAATCGAAAAAAAAAGCACAATGCCTCCTTGATACATGACGAAGAATTAAAAATTTTTTTTCATCCGCCATTTTTGACAGTTCTATTTGACTTACAGCGTCAAGATGTATTAAGCAAATAGGTAGAAAATCCATGAACGTGCATCAAAAAGTGCATATAACTTTTGACGCACCAGGAATTTTTGGGCGCAAATATTTTTTTCGTAGTCAGGATACGTAATACATAACAATCAACAATAAAATTTCTAGTTAATGCAGGTGCTCAGAGTATTTTCAACTTAAATGTTGTCGCTGAAAAAAACTGAATTAAATCAATTCGACTGTAGCATTCAAACTCGAATGATGGCACAGGTACATTTTAGAAAATATTGGGCAAAATTAATACTTTTAAATAACTATAGTCTAAAATAATGAATACACAGCTTACTCTGATATTTAGTTCGTGTGGTGGATCCTTATACAGGTCATGAATATCATGAAAATTACTAAACTGGGACATTTAACCTAATGGTCAAAACATGAAGAGCTAATTGTTCTATTATATTATCTACCTTAACACCTACTTACATTAATTAGGGAATATGAATCTAAAAGTTGAAAACATTTCGTAATTTCATATTTTGCCTAAGGAATTTAATAATTCATAATTTCTTCCACATCCAGTGGAAGTATAGTAACGACAAAAAAAAAATTTAAAAATTTTTATTATTCAAATACGCTTATAATGTCATGAAACGTCGAGATTTTAGGTTTGAGCGAAAAAAAATTTCTGTCTGTCGGTCTGTCCGTCGGTCTGTCTGTCGGTCTGTCTGTCGGTCTGTCTGTCTGTAACTTTTTTTTTGTGCGCACGTTTACTCAGGAACTGTTTGAGATATTGACTTGAAATTTGGTACACATATGTACTTTAACGAGATCTAGAACTAGATTATATTTTCATCTTGTTCCGTCGAAGGGTTGGGGGTAAATTTGGGGTAAATAGGTAAATCAAGCAGGTAAGAGTTCATAAAATTGGTATTTAGTATATATAAGAGAAGCTAAGGTCTCAAAAAAATTTTGACATTAGCCACCCCCACCCCATTATTAAAGGGGATGAAAAAAAATTGTGATTTAGTGTGTGTACAAGAACCAGAAACCTCAAAATATTTTTTTACTTCATCCACCCCCCCACTACCACCCCCTATCGCCACCCCCGCCCCACTACCGATGTGGGGTATCGTTTTATGGGTTTTTGGGGTAGAGGATATCAAATACTATATTGTTAAAGTTTTTCGTTGTGAGCGACTTGGATAGAAAGTCTGGATGTGGAAGTAGTGATTCCTTGAACAGCGGTTTTTTTTCTTGCACATTGATGGAATAGCTCACCAAAATAATTTTATTCAGATATCCCTATTACTGGAGGCAGGCATCATGTGTTCAGATTTGTCATTTGTCATTTAATATATGTTTCATTCCAATAATAATTCATTTATTCGCCAACATGCAAATCTAACTACCTACCCTTTAATTTAATAATAGAGTTATGTAACATTTCACTGCCTTTAACTTCTTGGACAAAATGCTTTTGTTTGATCATTGTCGACTTCGAATTTATTTTCATTTTTTCCCCACACTGGTAACTTTTGTCAAATAAATTGCCTGTCACTAAATTGGTAATTTTGTCTATAATAATGTCAGTTGAATACGCACCTAACTACTTCTGAATTGGAATGGTATTGAGAATATAACTACAATACTATTATTTTTAAATATGTAAATACTTATCTCCAACATATCAATCCGAGCATTTCGGTAAAATGTAATTGATTTTCAAGTGACTTAATCTGTTCCATAAATAAATTCCACACTGTAATCTTGAAGTCGCAAACAATCATAATTACTGTACTTTCCGATTTCGGTATAAGAAAGTAAAAATATATGAAAAGAGCAACCCGTGCGGAGAGTGGGGATCATAAAGGCCGTATTTTAAATTATACGCATTAGCAGCTTGTTTATTATGACGTGCTAAATCTTTAATAAGCCATGTGTAACTTGATAAGTGGCTATATTAATTCGCTGAGCATCGCCAAAAAAATATTTAAAAAACTGGTCCGTTATTACAATAAAAACTGCTTTTATAAAATACCCGCAACTGCAGATGTATTAATAACCTCTACTTAGCAGAATATTAAACTTCTCAAATTAATATTCCCCATACAACGACCTGGTATACCAGTTTACATTAATTCTAGAGGTAAACACACGGTACAACATACTCAGCTACAAAAGCCACAAAAACGCACATCCGCTCGCATTCTGAAGCAATCGATGTGGCATCAAAAAACAATAGAAAATCTGCGAGGTAGGCAGTTGCGCTATCATACATAATGCAGTTAGTAACGTGGCTCTTTAAAGAAGAATTGCATCAAGTCCGACCGGAACAGTAAGATTATTGGATTGCCATCCAATCGCCAGATCGTGACGAGAATGATCCAGACTTACCTTGCCCTTAGATACGAAAGTCTCGATGCCAATGAAGTAGGAATGTGCGAGAGCGTCGAGGTTATAGAGGTATTTGAAAAAATAACGAAAGCTAATCAAAATTTTATTATTTAGATTTATCTTTACTTTTTCATTCCTAACCCTTATCTTCACTAATTTCAGTTATTCAGTTATTATACGCAGATTCGAAAACGAATTTATTGCATTTGAGCGGCACATTTCTAAAACCGTAAATATCGCTTGCAGGCATAAAAAATCATATCATTGTGTTAGTGAACGAATTCTGAACAGCTTTCAAAATGTCCGTCTGTATGAAAATGAAATTTGGACAGTAACTTGGACAAACGACTGACGTTTAATATACATATTAACGAAACTGTAAGAAAGATCTACTCCATGTCCAGAAGTCTGTACCTGCTCCTGGCTAGGGATAGTAGACTCAACCGAAAAAATAAAAAACTGCCGTACACAATGGTGATCAGGCTGGCCATCACATACGCGGCGCTGGAATGATGCAGCATCCCGGCCACGACAATGCAGAAACTACGAGTTCTAGAATACAAATTTTTGCGCCTAATTTCTGATTCAGGTGGGTACACCTCCCTCAAAGATTTATACGCACGTTGTAATGATATAGGTAAAAATTTCAAAACTATCATATTTGAAGTACCGCGCCGCTAAAAAAACTGTTAACTTCCACAAATTAGTTATTAGGGTATACTATTTAAACATAAATTCGGGATATACCGTCTCACAATTCTTGATAAATTTTGAAAATAAGTATTTAATCTGTGGAACCAAAGTGCTCAAAAATCATTCCTCTGGGGTGTCCCTCAAATTATACAAATTAGTGTATTCACGGTATATATTAGGAAATTTCATAAAAGTGAAATATTAATAATAACACTTAAATATACAGCAAAGGAACTATAGTAAATATTTTGCTATTTTTTTTTTCAGATTTTAAGAAAATTGCCTCTTATTCTTGCCCCTAGCTTTGTATCCTCATTCCTCTGTCACACTTTAAAAATTTAGCAATAGTATGTGAGATGGCGCTACAACCTTAGTTGCTGTTTAGCAAACACATTTGATGTTTTGTGAGTTGAAAGTAATATTGTTTGTAAAATTACGGTTAACTGTCAATTGTTAATAGTGAACATCAAAGAAAAATCACAGCAAGTCACACTTAAACATTTCATTCCTCTGGTATACATTTTAGACATGTTTTATGTAAAATTAATGTTAAAATATTATCAACCAATTTATATTAGCAACAGGTATCTCCTTACAAAATGTGAGGTTATGAAATAAGAGTACTATACTATATTCGAGGGAAACTGTTAAAAATTATCATTACTCTGGCTCCTTGTAGGCCAGAGGGGTGACTAATATCCAGAGGAATGAAATTTTTATCACCTGGTTGTTCTTGTACTTATGTGAAGTGAAGAATTGTTAAGTGGAATAACAGCTTTATATTTTTAACTTGTTTGGAAATTATTTCAATATTTGATTAATAATTTTATGGTAGATATTCAAATGCTGAGAGCTTAGTTTGGCAGCATACAACTAGAATTTGGCAAGACTTTTCACTTCTCGAATCTTTTGAAAAGGTTGTCTCATGTAAAATTATGTAACCATCAGATCTCTTGTGGATCTTGTCTAACCAATTTAGATTTTCATAAGTTAAGCTTACCAGTCCAAAATACTTCGTCGAAGTACTTTCTTGGATCGTTAGGCTATCAAATCAATAATGAACCAAATTCTGACTATATTTCGATAGTGAAATAATAAATCTGCATCAGTTTAATGTTTCGAAAAAAATTCGTTATGAAGATGTTTATTCCGATGATGAAGAAGCTGGGACAAGCCGAATTGCACCAGATGAATAATCTTGAGTTGACTCTCGATAACATTGTAAGTGGAATATATGTGCTTGTCGAATTGGCGACCAAAAAAACAATTACAGATATGCGGCTGTCACGCTGAATGATTTAACAGAAGATCACGAAGTCGGGGTTGCTTTTCTTCATGTAATTGAACTTAAAGGTCTTCAAGCTTTTAGACTTGATGAAAATGATTTAGCATTCATCTCGTATGATCAGATTATGGAAATTTTACCCCATCCAACAATTTCTATTATAAAGAACAAAACTTGTTACATATTTTCAAATGAAGTTAACGTTTTTGAACAAGCATGATATATTTAGTTTTGGTTCTGTTCTTGTTATGATTTCTTAAAATGTTGATTTTAGTTGTCTTTTCATAAGAAACTTATTATTTTTAAAATATAGTAAAAACTGATTTAAAACCTGCGTAATCAAAAATTAAGTCTGATCCTTCTATGATTTCCGTAATTTAACATTAGTTCATTTAAACTATTCGAGGATTATCCCATACGATAATTTTTAATTTGCAATATTTTCATATTCCAAATAAAATAGTTTAAAAATTTTCACCCATATAACCCCACTAACGGACTACGTCTGAGAAATATCTCAGAAGTTTTATTCCTTTAAACTGGGCGATAGTCCGTTAACCCGCAACATAAGCCAAATCAGAATGCATAATGCCCATTCCAGATAATACACCTCCTACCATGCCTATTTTTCGGCAACCTCTTTAACCACACTTTCCCATACAATAATTTACCTAAACACTACATTTTACCTTTCCTCAACTTTAATTTTCCAATCCTCCCTTTTCTACTTTCTGTTTGTTGCCTTTGTTCCTGTTTTTATTATTCTTGTCCTTTTTGTCCTTTTTTGTCTATAAATTCCTTTTAGATCGATAAATTCTTTAAAACATTTTAAATCTTAACTTTTATCCACCACATTTTCCTGGTGGCAGGGAGACCACCCGGCAGATGTCTCGAACGGGATTTTTCGTTCAGCCTTTTCCCGTGTCAATAGCCCGAATTTCTAATTGTTTTGCCAAGTGTTGTTCAGTGTTACTTTTAATTATTTTTTAAGTCTCTTTTTAGATTGTTTTTAAATCGTATTGTTAATTTTAAACCTGCCATAGGCACGTAGGAGTTTTTAACTATGTCTATTATTATTGTTAAGCCAAACTGGACCTGCCCCGTCCAGTCCTACAATCCCCACGGCGCTACGCGCCGTGGTTGTCTGACTGGCTCCAAACTAGGATCCGGCGAGGCACTGTACATACAATTTTAATTAAATATATGTTTGCTTTGCTTTGCTTTTGCAATCCAAAGATCGTGTGTTCAAATACCACACAGGTTGAATGTTTTTTTTTTTTCAATTTTTTTTCATATATCTTTTTTCACAACAAAGTTTATCACAAAATATAGGATGTCCAAAAACTAACATTATTTACAAGAAAACTGCGAAGAGTATCCTATAGAATGTGTAACAATTATATAAAAACCTCAGTAAATTGACGAAGACTACGTTTTTAGCTTATTATTTATTATTTTCAGTGTGTTTTAATTAAAAAAACCGTAACAAAAACAATGTAAATAAGAAATATAATTTAATTTTTTCTACTTATTTTTAGTTTACAACGTTGGGTTTTTCTGAAATTTGGGAGCTGGAGATTGTTTTATTAGGTCGAATAACTGTTGTCTAGTGACCATCTTCGACATCTTAATCGATTCTGAAAAGAAAGAAACATTTACACTGAACTAGTAAAAATCGTAGAAATTTGATATTTCGGACCTATTTTACAAAAAAGTATGTTAAAAAACAATTGGTATGTTTTAGGAGTTTTTTTTTTTTTTTTTTGGAGACAGTTCTGCATAGATCGTATTTCAAAAACAAATCAAAATTGTGCCTCGATAAGCTTTGGAAGTTAGTTAAAAAAACTTTCCAGTTTGTAATAAAACTTTATAAACAAAATTATTTTTAGTTATAGAAACCACAGGTCTTTTGAATTAAAAAAAAAATGATTTATTGTTTCGCTCTGTATATAAAGAAAACATATTTTTACTTATTTAAATTTGCATGGCTTTCCATGCCAGATAGTACAGTAAAATTAAAAATTGACGAAGAACAAATTTGTAACAAGCTGATTTCTTCAGGATTGTAATTCTATGGCTATCCAGAAGTCTCTGACTGAAAATCCCAAAAATCCGCCATGCAGAAATAAAGAAAAATGCAACGCCATGTTGAAATTCGGTACCATAAAATTCAACAAAAGGCAACAACAATTATTACTGGTAATACTAATTAATTAAAGTAATACATTCGTAAAATAAAATCCATTCTAAAAACAAAAGAACGTAACAACAAACACAATAACAGAACTCATAAATAGTGAAAAAATAAACTATAGACTCTTTAAAAAGCATGAGTAAATTAAATAAGCATAAAAAACTCTCAAATACGAGCTTTAACTAAAAACTAACCTCATTCTCAGAAAGTAACACCTTTGACGCATTCTCACAGTCCTGTCCAATGCAATTTACACAGCTGGTACTGCACTTAAGGTTATATTTTTTAAATTTTCAAGACTGTTTGCAATTTTTCTTGCAACCACACAATAAAATATTTAAAATGAAATGAGGGGCACACTTTTGTACTGTTTTTATTGATTCTAGATAACCGCTGTTTTTCCAACCCCAGTTCTCTGGATTAAGATTGTCGCCTAACCAGACTTGAATTTGCCAATATTTTCCATAAGTATGATATTTAGTGACATCGGCTGTTGGCGGAAGAATTGTTAGATCGAAGTACTGGAAAATATTTTGCTTAGCAAAAATCTGATTATTCTAACGAACCTGTAATCATTTAAATTATTAGTTTTTTTACTGCCATACCATCTTAAAATAAATTCTTCCCCAATTACTGCAAGCTGTTTTGATTCAGCAAAACTATTGAAAATTTATAGGCTGTTACTTAGTTCAGTATTATTTTCTAAAACTGAAAGTACTGTTTTTTGACATTATGGCATGTGTAAATAGAGTATTTTTTACTATATTTTCACTTAGTTCTGAACGTAACTTGCAGATATTCGTTATTGTATCAGATTTATCGCGTCTCATCATGTATATATTTTTGGTTTTGCAATGCTCAATAAGTAACGTTATTAAGTCTGTATCTTGACCAACAATTATAACGGGTTTACACATATCAGCTGAGCAATCAATAGCAGCTTTTACAATTAAATAATCAGCATCTGCATCCGCACATTTGACTGTGATATTATTTTTTATTGAAATTTGATGTCAAAAGTTTAATTAACTGATCTTTATTTGACACTGATGTTAAAAATTCGTTTTGAGATATCTCTACTACTTCTTTGTGGGTCAATATTAATTTCTTCCTGAAATGGATTTTTAGTTTTTCTTTGATATTCTGAAAATAATAATACAATTTAAACCATAATGATAACGAACAAATGAAACAACACTGATGATCTTTACATTGGGCCGGGCGTTGCCACACAACTTTTCTAAGGAGGAACCCCCCCGTCTGTTACAAATTGTTTAGCACTTTCAGGCAAAGTTGAATTGATGTAAGTTTTTTATCAAAATAAGAAAAAATGAGATGATTTTGTTGTTTTTCGAAACGAAATATCGTCAAATAAACTAACCGGTATATGTTTTATTTCACATTTAACTAAACCATGTTTAATTAGTATTACCAACAAAAGTTTTTGTTGACTATTGTTACATTCTTACGGTGTTAAAATACAAAAAATACCCTTTTTTTAAAAGAATCTGTCATTTTGACAATCATAACTTTGTTAATATTTAATCGATTTATACCATATTGAAGCTTAGCTCTTTCTCTCAAAATATTGCCTCTTTACTTTTTTCCTAAAATGTCATCCGTGTGAGATATTACCGATTAAAGGAAAAAAGTGCCTAATTTCAACATGGCGGAGCATTTTTTCTTTATTTCTGCATGGCGGATTTTTTTGGAATTTTCAGTCAGAGACTCCTGGATCGCCATAGAATACAAGCCCGAAGAAATTAGCTTGTTACAAATTTGTTCCGGGTTTGGTCCAAATTTAATTTAATTTTACTGAAGCAAGAAGAGTTAACCTACAAAACAAACAAACAAAAAAAAAACATTAAAATCGGACAAACCGTTCTGAAAAAAAAAATAATAATAAGTTCAAATTCATGACAAATTTTAGATAATGTGAAAATGTTGCCCACGAGTCTTATCAACTTATTTGAAGTAAGTTTTTTCAAATTTGGTAAATACTGAACACACGATATTTTTTTGTATTATTTAAGACACAGCGAATTGGTACATTTCTTTAAAAAAAATTAATAAATATTGATTTCCCGTTCACATATGAAGTAACACAATTGAAAAATTTGTTTTTGTCAGCCGTCCAAATGAACATTGTATCTGGTTATGGTAAATATATCATCATTATTACATTTTAGAGTTTCTGCGCATTCTTACTTCTTTGGACGACCGTGTACCATGTATGTTGCTAATAAACGTAACCGATATCGGATTTATCCATCTGCACGTCGGAACGGTTCTATGGACCCCAACTTAATCCATTACAACCTAGTCTATTTTATCAATTTTAAAGATCTTTCTTAGATAGCTTCTTTATAACAGTTATTCTTTACATTCCATCGATGATTGTTTATTTTTTATTTTTAAGTAATAGGTAGCTACCGTATAGTCATTAAAAAAAAAACCTAGTTTATCTGACCGAAGTATGTTGATATTGAAATATATGCTGATTATACAGAGTGTTTTTGAAATATATCCATATATTTTAATATCTGAAGAACCAAATGAAAAGAAGTTCAAAACATTCTGTATTTTCACTTTTCCTGTTAAATTTCCTCATATTTTGATGATTTTATCTATTGATTTACATTTTTACTATTCTCTATTCAATCATTATGATTGACATTTTAGACAGTAAGAGGAATACATGCGTTTATTTTTGGTTTCTTAAAAATATTTTAAAAACTAAACATTGCATGATCTTTGAAACAGTTTTAAGCACTAGTTAATGTTCTAACGAATATAATTATATACTTTTTAAAGACGTGGCTTTTTCCACAATCATGCATTAGAGTTTCTTCTTTTGCTGTTCCAGTTGACAAAATGTCCTAATTAATCAATGAGTAATTACTGTCATAATATGTAACTAAAATGAAGGATAACTTTATACTCTTAGATATTTGCATTTTTTGTTCCATGTAAAAAAATCGTTGCATGTTTTGATACTTACTTACTTATTTTTACAATTGATTATTTTTTATTTATTTGCTTTTATCATAATTAGAGAATATTATTTAGGTATTATGCAAATCACAACTTACTTTAAAACACTCATTATTGGAGAATCAATCAAAACAACTACTCTTCTAGCTAATACTGACGAAGTATTGAATTACATGATAGGATTCTTTGCATTTTAAAGGAAAATATATTGAAAATACTTAAATTATTTATTCAAATTTAATCATTCACACTAGTAGTTGTTTTGATTGATTCTCCAATAATGAGTGTTTTAAAGTATTTACCTGACTAGTATATTAGCGTGCCCAGATTAGGGCAACAATATGCAGAAAGTAGATATTTTCATAATAAATAAAAAGTGTGTAAGTTGTGATTTGCATAATACCTAAATAATATTCTCTAATCATGATAAAAGCAAATAAATAATAAAATAATCAATTGTAAAAATAAATCAAGAATAGGCTTGTAAATAATGAATGAATGTTTCTATACTCTACTGATGAGAACTAACGAGTTCGAAAAAACTTGTACAACTTTTCTAGAGTTGAAATAGAATGTATGGTTCAATAATTGTTGTGAATGACTGAATTTCAATAAATAATTTAACTATTTTCAATATATTTTTTTGCCTTAAAATGCCAGGAATCCTATCATGTAATTCAATACTTCGTCAGTATTAGCTAGAAGAGTAGTTGTTTTGATTGGTTTTCCAATAATGAGTGTTTTAAAGTGTTTTCCTAAGTAGTATATTAGCGTGACCCGATTAAGGCACCAATGTACAGAAAGTAGATAATTGCATATTAAATAAAAAGTGTGAATGATTAAATTTGAATAAATAATTTAAGTATTTTCAATATATTTTTTTCTTTAAAATGCAAAGAATCCTATCATGTAATTCAATACTTCGTCAGCATTAGCTAGAAGAGTAGTTGTTTTGATTGATTCTCCAATAATGAGTGTTTTAAAGTATTTACCTGACTAGTATATTAGCGTGCCCAGATTAGGGCAACAATATGCAGAAAGTAGGTATTTTCATAATAAATAAAAAGTGTGTAAGTTGTGATTTGCATAATACCTAAATAATATTCTCTAATTACTTACTTACTTATTTTGTTATTCACTATTTGTTCCAATTTTACAATTGTAAGGTAAGTCAAATTATAACTCGACAGGCTCAGTCATTACTTAAAAAACAAGAAAGTTCTACATTAGTGCAGATAATGTCTATCTATCTATCTATACTCGTAATATATGGCTGTGGCTGCAAAGCCATCCGCACAACACCAATGTATCAGAAGAGGAAGTCCATAAGGTCGGCAAATATTAACAATAATGATAACTATAAAACTACTAACATTCTGTTAACTAAATTAAACAATTTCTTATACATAATTATATACACATGCATTTGAATAAACATGAAACAATTTTTTCCTTTCGTTTTTTTTTCTTTTGTTTTCATTTTCTTTTTCTTATCTATTTGTCTTTTTTTATCTTTTTTTTTCTTTTTTTTTCTGTTTCCTTTTTTTTCTCTTTTATCTGTAGATTTTTTTTGATTTTTTTTTGTTTTTTTTTTGTTTTTTTTTGTTTTTTTTTGTTTTTTTGTTGTTTTTTTTTGTATTAGGGATTTTAACGAGGACCAAAAAATCTGCCAAGGGGCCCGTCATGGCTTCTACATCACAACACTGGACCACGGAAAGTAAAAGGATTTTAAACATAGGATAAGAACAGAGGAGACTTAAATTTATTATTACAAAATTACTTAGCAGATAATGTACAAATAAGATAATATAAGAACCGCTGCCTAAGGAAGCATTACTTAAACATCCAGATTTTCTATCGAAGTCTCTTACAATGAAAAAAAAATAATATTGTATTTGTACTTCACTATGCGGAAATAATTGTATAAATTTAATAATGCAATACTCCAAAACCCGTAGTGGGAGTGGTAGTGGAGGGTGGTAGTGTGGGTGGCTGCCACCCAAAGAAACTTTGAAGCCTTTACCTCTTGTACACACACTAAATCACAATTTTATTTTTTACACATCTTAATAATAGAGTGGGGATGATAGTCAGGGTAGCTTATGCCAAACAAATATAGTCCCTAACTTCTCGTACGTACACTATGGACTCTTACTTATTTATCCCCATTTACCCCGTAACTATTCAATGAAATAAAATCAAAACAAAATCTAGTTTCATATCTCGCTATAGTACATAAGTGTACCAAATTTCAAGTCAATATCATAAAAGATTCCAGAGTAATCGTGTGCACAAAAAAACGGTTCCAGAGTAATCGTGCACACAGAAAAGTTAAAATCTCGACGTTTCATGATATATTATAAGTCTATTTGAACAAAAGAAAATTTAGTTTTTTTTTACCGTTACTACACTTCCACTTCACTACGTGGATGTGGACGTAAAGTAATACCTAAACACTAAACATAGTATTGACAAACAAACAGAACTTCTAAAATAAAATATAACTGTTTAAGTTGAGCCAAACAGATATTAGTCGTAGTGGCAGAACCCAAATATAGGAAAAACGTTTCAAATAATGATAGAAGCAAACCACTTGGTATAGGCAGTCTATATACATAAACAATCGATTTGACCCGCAGCACGTTATTTCAAGTGGCGTCAAATTCGAAATGGCGGCGTATTTTCAAAAGTACTGATTTTAAATGTTTTCTAATTGATTAACTTAATAAATATACTTTGAAATCAAACAATAATAATAAAAATAATAATAGTACACTATATAAGATTCAATATGGCGGCATTTAATCCTATTTTAATTAATAGCTGCGAGATAATTCTCTCCACGCGCGAAAAATTTGTTTCTGTTCGAATCAAAAATACAGAATCAGAAAGTTCTGCTTTTGGGATTGCATAGTTTCAACGACTTAACCGAACGCCCACAATAAAGGCGTCTACCAGTACCCTAGCAGAGGCAAAATGTGACACGCCCCATAATGTACATCATTGCTTGCTTCGCTCTCGCTTGCTCTTATTGCCGTACCAAAACAAACACTTTCCGATACTGTATATATCTCAAGACCACCACTACCCACTACACTACGACTGGCATACCGAAAATATATCGAAGTAAATACTTAACTCGTATTTTTAACCCTGGTTCATCCTCCCACGATAATGGCAACATCGCAAGGAGCCTGGTCAGTTTATATCCGCTAATCCCACGTTGCCAGCGGGCTTCGAGCCGGGTGATATTTTATGGCCTATTGACCGAGGGGATGGGGCTGGGTTGAAAAGGGTACAATGTGAACTCCTCTATGGTCTGTTTTTCCAAATGTATGGCAGACTTGTCAAGAGCTAGCTAAATGCTCTTGTAAAACTGGATGCAAAAGTAGTGGCCTTCCATGTACTCTGCAATGCACTTCCTGCAAAGACATGTGCACCAACAACATAATTCAGTTCAAATGTTAGTACTTTAAATATTTTCATTTTAAATTATAACAAATTCTTATTCTTTTTTATTTTTTTATTTTGTAGTTTAGAAGATTCGGAAGACTAAGGAATACTATCCGTCTAAATATATCTATGTTCCTGTTTTATAGACTTAGTCACGCCGCACAGTGGGGGATTTTGCTATACTTTTTTTCAAAATTCTGTAAGTCGCTCAATTTTGAACGGATTTTGATGCGGTTGGGCGTAAAATGCTTGAAAAGTTTCACTCTTTGAAGTGCACGTGCCACTTTCTCAAAAACTATCACTGTACGTGATAGTTTATAAGAAAATGTAATATAAACACCTAAAATAAGAAAAATTTTAAAAATAAAAATTCAAAATCATTTTAAAAGTTAATGCATTTAAGAAGAAGGTCACTGGGCATTTCCTTTAAGTAAAATAATCATATATATGCAAATTAATTATACACACTATTTTTGGGGAGTGTATTTTAGTGGTGAATTTTGGATGTAATGGAAAAAATGAATATTGGGGGCTCAGAATGGTCCCTATAAGGTACTTTGGTCTCCTTTTTCCATTTCTGAAGTCCTAAAAAATATAATCAACCCCTAAAATGGGGTAAATTTCAAATAAAATCTCAATTTCTTTTTAAATGTTACTGCATGTAAGAAAAATAGCACTAGTACTTAGAAAAGGTGGAACTAACGCCTGAAGACATAGGGAAATTAGCCCCCCCAGGAAAAACAAGCTTTGTGAAAGGCTTGGGAGCCCCGGGCAACAATTAATTGTAGGGTAATTCACAAAAAATCTTTTCAAGCCGATGTGTAGGGCTGAAGGAGCCGAGCCTTGAATAATTTACAATCTACAATCATCTGCAAAAGCTTAAATGAGCATTATGCTACTTCAAGAATGTCGGATGTATGCATAAGGAACAATAACGGCTCTAACATCGATCCTTGTGGCAAGTCTGATGTTATATAAGCTGGTTCGGAAGAAAATTCATCAATTACTACTTTTTAGTACCTATTACTAAGATAGCGACAAAAGAATTATTGTCTAATTAATCTGAAGACTAATTGTATACTATCAGATATTTGTACTTAGTGTCTCTTGTTGGCAGCGAATTAGAAAACTTTGGCGTTTTGACGCTCATATAGATAAATTATTAGTCGAAACAATCAAAAAGATGCGCCGATGATCCCGTGAGAGCATAAACAATATTTCGAAAAATGTTTTCATAAAATATGATGCAGGCAGAAGACAGCGCAACGATAATTAACAATCCCACGATGAAAAATCTTCCAGCAACAGCAATATCTTTTGCATATAATAAACAATAATTGCATAGTTGAAAATAAAAACGTCATATGCAATATCGCAACTTCCTATAATTACAGTCGTCCGGAATCCAATTTCTCTTTCGAGGCAGCGGCAGCAGAAAAACAAGAAAAAAACAAACACAAAAATCACATTCAAGTGAGAATATACTGCGTACCACACGCTCTTTAATCTCAGTAATGTATGTAATTCTTGTCGTACCGGCGCGCGTATTTTACACACTTAGCGCTCTTCCGTGAAAGTACCCGACTTGCTCTTTCAAAATAATCCGTAGATAAATTACTAGATTATTACTCGGACAGTTGTTGTATATACACACATATGCATAATATTATTATATAGTAAATGAACACTCTGCATTTCGAATAGATAAGTAGATACAATTTGAATCCAAACGATGTAACAAGTTTTAAAGTTATCACGATAGAAGATAATTTCATAAATTATTTGACATAAATTTAAGCCATTGTGAGCTATAAAGTTTTACGACTTCGGCATTCTATGTGCTCGGACCTAAATATAATTTTCCTTTATGAATCGAATAAAATTGCTTTTTTATTGTTTCTTGCTTTATTAAAAATGTAATTAAAATTCTTGAAATTTGCATTATATTGGAGTAAAAATAAAGGTAAAAATTGGAATGAGAAAACTGTCTGGGGCAGGGAATGTTTTTGTAGGGATCTGGAATATACGTATAAAGAAGTATGACTGTAAAATTAAAGCTTCGGGCGAGATTGGCAATTTTGTTTAAACAATTCAAATTGCAAAATATCGTTTTGTATCCCTTTACTGCAAATATCTTCGGTAGTATTGCAAGAAAAGTGAAAAGTGTTCGTAATAAAATATATAAATACACCCATAGTCAACACACAATTATTGACAACCTTCTCGAGGGGACAAAAATGTACTTGTTTGACGTTACTTACCTGGTATGTACTGACGGCTGTGATTAAAAAGCCAGAAATTGTAGTATACTCCTTACCTCAGATTTTACATACCTTGATCAATTTATTTAGACAGTGATACTAAATAATTTTTTTGCCATTAATGGGTGTCACTTAGTCTGCTTTGATATTGTCGTTACTTTTTATTTGCATGTCTCGAAAACACATTTACTCAAGAGAGGTAAGTAGCTCACTTACCTCCCGTCGTTAATAGCAACTAGCACTTTCCCGGTAAAGTCAACTTACCTGCTTGAAAACTGTGACAATAGTTTACTTACCATAGTGGGAGCAAATAAATACATTTTTGTAATTTTTAGTAATTTTAGTTTAGTTTCTCTTCGTACAGTGTTAAACTAACTTAAGACTATATCAGCACCTTAGTGAATGAACATTTCCCAAAGAAAAAACACTGCCCCGGAAATTATGTCCCAATTATTGGGCAGATAATGCTAAAGTTTTGTACTGATTTAAATTCAAAAGAGGCAAGAGAATATTTCGTGCTTATATATTTTTGTTTCGTAGACTACGTATAGGCCAGGCTAGATAAGTGTCAGAATTAAAAAAAAAAAAAGTCGTTACAGCAAACTGATAGTGGAATATTGTAGAACATATCATAACTAATGGAGGAAAAATAATCCGAACCACCTGCGATTATTTGGGGTGAAATGGGGTGGGCATTTAGGGGTGAAAAATGTTTTTTTACGATTTCTGGCTTAACTACACAGCCTATCGAAAAAAGTTAAATATAAAAGTTGTAAGGAATAAAGAGATCTACAACTTTTGTGGAGAGCATTTTTATCCTAACCACAAAATTTTTCGAGATACACTCACTCATTTTCGGTTTTTTATTTTTTTCTTCAACAAAAATAATTTAATTTAACTCAAACTTGGTGAAAGTATACCTTTTGGTGTCACACATAAGCATTATTTTTTTTTTTGAGGATTTTCAGGTATGAAAACAAATTTTGTCTCACCACAAAAATATTCCTTCATAAAAGTCGCACTAAATTGAGAAATTACAAAAAATCATAATTTTGTCAAGAATGTTTGACTTCGATCGGCTGCTGCACCAAAACTATTTAGTTTAACGAAAAAATGTATGGAACATATTTTGTAAAAAATTTAATGCTCTTTTATTTTCATAAGAACATTTTTTGCCGTATGAGGCACGCGAAACGAGATATTTAGAGAAATTTTCTTTGTGCGCCATTTTTTAAATATGGCGGCGCCGGCGGCTGAGACCACATTTTGCATTTTTTCTTACTTCAATTAGGGCATCGAAATCTACAGATTTCCAAAGTTTCAAAACTCCCGCTCTTATTCAGACTAAACCCCATGATTTATGCTCTCACCGCCGTATTATAAAAAAAGTTATGTCATGGTTGCTAAACTTCTGATCTATCTGACATCCGTTAACCAATTTTGAAATTATTTTTTTCAAATATTTATTTAAATTATAAATTTCAAATTGTCTTTTAATTTCATACAAAATATTAATATATTCTTTTTGCAAATAAAATCACATATTGTAATATAATCCATCGATCCAACTTTTTCATGGCAATGGTGAGTGGTGAAAAAAATTCCACCCTTGCTTGAATTTTATTTAATCATACATTCACGGGCTTTTATTTTTGGATATTGGTTCATTAACGTAAAAAGAAATCAATAAACAAAAGGGTCGTTTTTCTATAATTTGTTTGGTTCGTCTGCATTAGAGTTCGACGTAGGTATTGCAAGGGTGGCACAATATCCGGTCAGATAATCAGATCAGCGGTCTGAAAATTTGCTTCAATTTTATATGATATCCGCCGCTTATAGCGCGTGGTCTGCATTTTGAAGATTTCGCTAAGAAAACATTAGCGTATCGTATGGTTGAAATGTTATAAAATTCCTTATATCATGAATTATAAGTGAAGCTATAAATAATATAAATAAAAAACCTAAAAAAACGCCAAAGTAAAATTATTGAATTTGAATTGAATTTTTATTCAACTTATAAAAGCGTGTTTAGAATATTATGTATTATATAATTAAAATATATTAAAACTAAGACACTTTCTATACTATAAACAATGTATACATATTTCATAAGAAATCGTTTCCGTTTTCTGTAAAATGAAAAAGAGAAGTAAAATAATGCCGGTGATAAAACTGGTAAATACTTTAGAGTATATAGTTTTATACCTGTTTTCACACGGTATCCAATGATATATCACTTTTCACTTGCTGATAAAAAAGGAGAACAGTTGGTTTATTTAAATATCTAATAAGTTTTAACAGATATTTTCAGTTGTTTTAATTGATTTGATTTGATGTACCAGCATATGATAAGCATTGCTGGCACTCACATAATACTGAACTGGCTACGTCTACGCTGAGTTGGATTTGGGTAATGACTGTTGTCAGCAGCGATATGGGAATGTAGGATGGGAATCGTAGGTGCTAGTGAGATGTGTTGCCGCATTGCGTCGTAGTATAGAGGGTTTATGCTCCTCTTTTGTGTTTTTTCTTCTAGAATTTTTCGTCTTTTAAGTTTTCTCATTGCTCCGTTTCTGATTCTGGCATACATTTTGCAATTTCTTTATGGTATTTATTTTTTCTGTTCATTCCCAGAACCGTTTGTTCTTTCCTTTCAACTCTTGTTATCTACGTGTAGCATGGCCTTGCTATTTTTAGTTTGATGCTGTTCAGCATTAGTGTTTTTTTCAGTAGATGTGTTGGGTTCCTTCTTTGGACATATCCCCAGTATTTAATTTCTTAGTTTCTATCCTTTTTATAGTATCAAATTATTTCTGGAGATCTATTGCGACTATGTGTAGTGTAGATGGTGATGTACTCATGGTGGTTGATCTGTCTTTGATGGATGCAGTTCGTTGTTTGGTGCCTTCCGATATATTCTTGTAGTTGTTCGAGCAAGAATTGTGCGTAGTCCATTATTTCTGGTACTTGGTCTCTTGATGAAGGGTTGTCAAAGAGTCAGTAGTCTGTTTTTTGTATTAATTTTATTAGTTTTTTCTTTACCTTCTTCCTCCAGTTTCTTGGTCCACTATTACAGTTGTATGTATCGTCTTGTGTGCGTATTCTGTATAGTCTGCGTTTCTTCTATATTTTTTCAGATGTCTGAAGATTTAATTTAGTCGTGGCCTGTTGGAAGGGTGTCTATATTTTGGAAAAACACCCTGTACTTTTTCTCCTTTTGATTTTTTTTGTCTCTTTTTTTTCCAATGCTTCTTTTAATCTTTTGTTTATGTTTCACTTCCGGTGTTGTTTGTCTGTGGCCCTGATCATTTTTACCTTTTCATATTTATCATTTTTTCCTTTTCTAATCCACATATTGTCCCAAAGAAATGCAAATGGTAGGCGCAAATAGTGGCTATATCTGTTTGATATCTTTTAGATCAGTTTAGCTAATTCCCCTTTTTAAATGATTGGGGAAGTTTATAACAACTTTCTAAACCACTCAGGTGAGAATAATAATCTCAAAAATATTGTCAAAGAAATACGGCTAGTATTATTGTGTTGAGTGATCTAACTGATACGTACTATGTATGTTGTTCTTTTTTATTCCGATTTAAAATTTACTACGATCAGAGAGTAATTCACTAAAACGAAGGTCTATATTTTCCCAAAGTCTAAAAAATTAATTTGAGCATTAAAAAACTGAGGGTTGTTCTCCTTTAAACCATATCGTCTAAAATAATATTACAATAAACTATTTTCAAAAGCTAAGTTCCAAATTAAGAGCATTTATTTATATCAAACTTTTTCAAGAACTCTTTCAAATAGCTTCTACCACACAATATGAAATATTTAGGAATAATAATTGATTCAAAGTTAAATAGGATCTACATATATGTTACATGTAATAATAATAATAATAATAATAATAATAATAATAATAATAATAAGTCAGTAGTCACTCACCCCACGGGCGTGGGGAGTGGCTACCGGTACTACCAGCTCCCCTCTGTGAGTGTCGGAGCCACAGAGTTTAAAGGGTGACTGGCTTTTACAAAAAAAAAAAAAAAAAAAAAAAAAAAAAAATAATAATAATAATAATAAGCAGCACAGAGAGCAGCCGATGAACTTGGTCTCTCCTTCGACGTCGAGCGGGTAAATCGCGACTCTGTCACCGAGTTGGAACCTGCTCGGCGAAAAGCCCAAATTAAAGCTGCAGAACACAACATCTTTCTGCAGCTTCATACGGATAAGCCAATGCATGGAGTCTTCTATAAAAATATAGAAGATCTTGGCTTATCCGAAAGGCTGACCTTTGCCTTCTTAAGGTCAGCCGGGCTGAAGTTTGAGACCGAGGGATTCATAATGGCTTGCCAGGATGGTGTATTTAACACTCTCGTTTATCGAAGTCGTGTCATGGGTATAGAGGTCCCTGATGTCAGCTGCAGGGCCTGCCGCAGGGCGCCAGAGACTTTAATGCACTTGTTGTCGGCCTGTCCGACATATGCAGTCTCGGCCTATATCCAGAGGCACGACGGAGCATTACGAGTGCTTTATTATCACTTAAGGCACTCGTATGGGATAGACGAGACACCAGTGCTGCCTTATGCTCCGGGGGATATTGAGTCCGTTGTGGGAAATGAGAAGTGTCTAATTTATTGGAACTACTCTTTTCCCACAGTCAGGCAAATACAAGCCAACAAGCCTGACATAGTCCTCCTCGACCACCAACTCAAGACAATGTTTGTCGTGGAGTTCTCGGCTCCCGCGGAGAACAACATTGTCTTGAAGGAGGAGGAAAAACGGACAAAATATCGAGATTTGCTCTTCGAACTCCGCAGACTCTATCCAGACCATACTGTTAAGATAGTGGTACTGATTATAGGAGCCCTCGGTGGAACGAGACACACACTGCTTTCAGAACTTAAGATCATACCGGCATGCCGAAATTCGGCAGAGGTCTTAGCCGGCAGAATGCAGAAGGCCGTCATTCTCGGTTCATTACGTCTGCTCAGGGCACACGATTCGCGGACCCAGTAGTCACTCACCCCACGGGCGTGGGGAGTGGCTACCGGTACTACCAGCTCCCCTCTGTGAGTGTCGGAGCCACAGAGTTTAAAGGGTGACTGGCTTTTACAAAAAAAAAAAAAAAAAAAAAAAAAAAAAAAAAAAAAAAAAAAAAAAAAAAAAAAAAATAATAAGTTGTCTTTATTTCAGTATTATACATTAATACAATACATAGGGTGAAGTCCAGCCAAAGCTACATATCAAACAAAATAAGAAAATAAATATGTAGATTTAAAAGTTTGAAACAAATTTTAGATATTAAACAATTAAAAATTATGAACCGTTTTCTTGTTGAATCACACCTAGTATATGGGATTCTAGTCTAGGGAGGGGTTCTCGACTCACATTTGACTCTGCAAAAGAGACCATTGAAAATTATTCTCAATAAAGAACAAACTTTCCCCTTAAATGACTTGTTTAAAGATGCCCAGGTATTGTATATTTGATTATTGTTTTTCTTACAGTGTGTAATATATCAATGGCATTCTAAAGCACAAATAAAAGAAGGTGCATAACATCAGCAACAAGGAAGGGAAAATAGAAGAAACCATATCAGAGTTCCAAAAACAAATACTATTTGTGGACAACGATGCCTACCTTAGTACGAGGGCATATAATAAAATACCTAGTGATATTAAGCATACTACTGTTTTTAATAGAGTAAAAATTAAAGTAAAAAATACATTTTAGTCCCTAGGGAAGAAATTAATTACGTCGTAAATCCTAAACCGTACCTCAATAGATCATTTTAAATTAATAATAATATTATGGTCCTCCAGGGCACCTAAATGTTTATTTTGTGTATTCATTATTATGAAAATCTTAGATCTGCAAGTTCTTAATTTATTTATATAATATGTATGCATATATATGTAGATGTGTTATATTTTTATAAATATTTTATTATATATAATTTTTGCGTTATAGTTGTTGAGTTAATATGTCTATACTTGTTTGTATTCTTCATGTACAGTGCCTGGATGGTACTTTAGTGCAGGCGCCAGAAGGAAGTGAGTATGCAAAATGTGAGGACCGCATTTTATCAATCGATATTAGCTGAGAATAGTTCAAAGATTAATAATCCGGATGTTGCCGTTCCATTTTTTGGTCCAATTTTTTTTTATCCCTCCTCCTCTTATCTACACAGGATGGACCATTAATAATAGGCCATTGTTCAAGGGTAGATTCTTTGGATCAAAATATGAGGATATAACCAAACATGCCTTAGTAAATTGTTGTCGTGGAAAAAGATACAGGGTGTCAAAATTGTAATTTTTTTCTTTTCTTCTTGCAATATCTCAACTACCTCTTGACCGATCTTCTCCCAATTTGGTAAGGAAACATTTTTTAAGCTAAGAAACAATAATTTATGTATCACATCACGCTAGCCCATGGAGGACGCCTCATGAGCTATACCCGATGGGCATGGGTATTTGATCGGCACGTTTCTAAAATCGTAAATATCGCTCGTAGAGAAAAAAATTTCATATCATTGTGTTAGTGAACGAATTCTGAACAACTTTCAAAATGTCCGTCCGTCCGTCCGTCCGTCCGTCACGTTTCTTGTAAGCACGATAACTTAAGAAAGAAAAGTCCGATTGTATTGAAATTTAGAAAGTAAGTTAGTGTTAGCTAGAGGAAGAACCCTATTGTTTTTGAAGAAAATCGATCAGTAAATAAAAAAGTTATTAATTATTTAATTTAAAAAAAATATATTCTCTTAATTTTTGCATGTCTGACAGTATTCGGACACAGGTGTCTGGGATACATTTTGTAATATATAATAATAATAAAGTTTGATTGTATTGTATTGCATTGCTTTGCGTTTGCAATCCAAAGGTCCCGTGTTCAAATCCCACACAGGATGGATATTTTTTTTCATTTTTTTTTTCATATAATTTTTTTCACAGCAAAGATGGTATCACAAAATTTAGGATGTCCAAAAACTAACATTATTTACAAGAAAACTGCGAAGAGTGTCCTATAGAATGTGTAACAATTATATATAAAATGCTCAGTAAATTGGCGAAGAGTACGTTTTTAGCTTGTTTTTATTTGTCAATGTCAATCGAGAAATTGCCAAGCAACAAACTCTCTTAATAATCACTAAATTTTGCCGACAAAATTATATCACTTATGATATTATATAAAACAAAACTGTATTGTTTAAATCCGCGAGTAATGTACCCTTAATAAAGAGAACAATTGATCAAGAACATTTTTTGATCATATTTCCAATAGTGTTGGGAGCGATTAATAACAGAAATATTTGAAAATAACTATATATTGGTTTATTATAAATCTTTAATTCTATATATTTATCCCTCTTACATTACGTTTTTTTTAAGCTATTGACACTCGAGTTAGAACAAATTCTTTTGCGTTAATTGTTTTTATCAGGGAATAGCTTAACTTAATATCGTTTTTGCAGCATTTCCGGTAATAGAATTTTATTGATGTTTGGGGTGTAACAACTCTTACCCATAAATTAGTTTTTGGATTTGATTTATTCCATTCCATAAGGTACGCTGAGCTAACGAGGATCAACAATTCCGAAACACTGTTGGTCCATCGTTACAGGTTCCCCTTTATTTAAAATATATTTTAAATATATTCATTTGTGTGAAAATTTTACTACACCTAGCACCTATCACGATTTTACTCTGTAACATTCTCAATGACCATGTTCTCCCTAACTAGGTCTAATTTAATTAAAAGAAAAATGTTAATCTGCAGAAACAACTCACATCGGAATAATGTATTTGATTTTTAAAGGTTGTTTTATGATGTTCTTGAAAAAAAGCAATAAAAAGCAACAAGCTAAATTTAAATATTTATACAACTATTTTGTTTTATTGCAATTTTATAAATGTAATAAAATAGCAATTGTTGTAGAAACGACAATTATAAATCAAATTTGTTTATTGGGTAAGTAGTATCAAAAAAATGTGCTTAGCTCATTATTACAAATAACACATGACTTCTAATTTATTATTTTACGCCTCTCTATAAACTCTTAAGGACGCCAATGGAAAAGGGCTCTTGCTGGTCGATCTTTTTAGGTCTGTTCACTTAGCCAGGTTTTATAATGCACCTTACTTATTCATTGCACACAATCGCATAAAAAATTAATGAACATGGGGTCAGACTGGCCTTTTAAAAAGACCCTACTTTATTGACTTCTCCCAGCAAATAGCTTGTTTTTGTTTGATAACTTTGTTTGATGGTTTTTTTACAGTAACTGGAACACATAAATTTAAAATTATCTTTCTGTATTCGTACGCCTTTTCGGGCAATTTTCGAAATTAAATCCTAGTACCTTTAAGTAATTGACAAAATATTGAATCATTTAATACATATCTAGATTTGCTACCATAATTGCAATTTTGATGTACGAATAATTTTAACAAGATTTTATTTCGTTCCATACAAAAAATAGTTACATAGGGCTGAAGAAAAATAATGTATCTTCTTATTCACAACGTCTTATCAGACGTTTTCTGATTCTTGAAATATTCTAGTATGAGTTGGCTTCCGTTTGCTGTACAGAATGTCTGACGGCATCGTGCCATCTGCCACGGTTGACTGTTAAGCATACGGTCCATCGTAGCTCTTTCCCATCATATCTCAATGTTAGCAACATCAAGAGTTACATAGGGTTCCGTTCTAGGGCCACTGCTACTTTTTCTATTTATCAACGATATTTGTAGTAATTAAATAAAGTTGCTTCTTCAATTAACTCTGATGAAGATTATGGTCATTTATCATTTTTCTCTCAAAAATTAATTTATGGTATGAAACTAGCAGATTACCATTGAATATGTCCAAAATGTGATATCATGACGGAGATAAATAGTTTTTCTCTATTATTTTTGCATAAACTTCTAACAAATCAGGGGGACTGCTGGATATTTTCGGCTCTGTATATTTTAATATTTCGTCATTTCAAACTCGCTCATACGCTATTTTATTTAACTTCTCCAAGAACGAATTTATTAAGACTTTCTCCTATTTATTGATGTTCTTAATTCTAGTGTTAATAATATAAAACAATGTTTTGAATCACCCCTACATTCTAGTACATAAAATACTGTGTGCTTATTGTTTTCTTCAGCTTTGTTTGTTTTTCATCCTGTGATTATCGGCTCTAATATGTTTTAATGCTATGTTTGCATTTATTTTAAAATGTCTCTTTTACTTCCACATCCAGCAGTAACGACAAATTTTTTTTTTAATTTTTATTGTTCAGATAGGCTTAGAATGTCACGAAACATAGATATTTTAAGTTTGAGTGAAAAAAAATTTCTGTCTGTCGGTCTGGCTGTCGGTCTGTCTGTCGGTCTGTCTGTAACTTTTTTTGTGCGCACGTTTACTCTGGAACCGTTTGAGATATTGACTTGAAATTTGGTACACATATGTACTTTAACGAGATCTAGAACTGGATTATATTTTCATCTTGTTCCGTCGAAGGGTTGGGGGTAAATTGGGGTAAATTTGGGGAAAATGGGTAAATCAAGCAGGTAAGTGTCCATAAAATTGGTATTTAGTATATACAAGAGAAGCTAAGATCTCAAAAAAAATTTCGGCATTAATCACCCCCATTACCACCCCCACCCCAATATTAAAGGGGATGAAAAAAAATTGTGATTTAGTGTGTGTACAAGAACCAGAAACCTCAAAATGGTTTTTTACTTCATCTACCGCCACCCCCACCCCGCTACCGATGTGGGGTATCGTTTTATTGGTTTTTGGGGTAGAGGATTTAAAATATTATATTATTAAAGTTCCATAAACAATTATTTCCACATACAAATTTTTTTCGTTGTGAGTTGGATAAAAAATCTTGACGTGGAAGTAGTGACTCCTTGGGTAGCAGTTTTTTTATTTTTATCATTATAATTGTGTAGAGTATATACACTATGTACACAGTTACTTGTATGTCTTGCCCTTTAATTGGATGCTTATCTGTCTGGGCAGCTGTATCCTCACATAAATAAATAAATAGCTGTCAGCCTAACGTTTTGGTGTTCTCTTGCTGCCCACCATCTGGTTTATCCTGGGCCGCTAGTCATTATCTATTGTTCTCTGAGTGTCATGTGGCCAAAAATGACAGAAGAAGATAATAAGATGCTGAAGATTCGTTTTAGGGGGCATATTTCTTTGCAAATCCAGCTTTTGATATGGTGGGCCGTAGAAGAAATTCGTAACAAATAAACATCTTCAGACTCACATCTCAAAATCGTACTGTCCGTCTGCCTTCCTAATGGTCCATGTCTTGGAGGTGTAAAAGAAGATCGAGAAAATTAGGGATTTAACAAACTTAATTTTTATGGGTTGAATGATACTCCTGCTATGCCAAATTTTGTTCGCCTGACAAGTTATTAATTTTGCTATTTTATATTCGTAGATGCCGGTATTGTAACTAAATAAATACAAGGTACACCTAGTGACATAGGCTAGTAACATGAGGAGAAAAACGTGGCCTCTTCGGAGAAATATGAACCAAGCTGAAATTTTGCATACCTTTACTTTTATTTAGGCCCAATGCACAAAAAGCCTCCATCGATGTCATGGTTGCTTTGACAGTTATTCAAAGTCAAAGGTCACGAGAATTGTTCCTTCGGGTATCCTCTTTCTATTGATCGGACGATAATTATGGCCATTATGAAAATTGTAGATTGAATAATTCTCTAAAAGACGGTTGTATAAGGTGTTTCAGGTACGCAGTCATTAATTTAAAATAAAAATAATCAAATCATTTCCTATAAAAATAGGTTCGGAAACGTCTACTAAGGGGTTAGGGGCTTAACAATATTAAAGAAATTACGATCAGTTACGTAGTAAAAAGCAAATTTCATCGATTGATCAGTGTTGAAATAAAAAGTTGTTCCAAATTATTTCCTGTTTTAAAAGCCTGGAGATACATGTTTCTTTAGGTTTATATTTCTAGAAAATGGTTGTTTCTACGGCATTAGAACATAATCAGTTTTTCCTGAATTTTTGACCAAGGAATCATATTCCGATAAGACGATAACAAAAAATACTCATAGAAAAATTTAATTTTAATTTTACTCTTCATGCATAACATAAAATTGTTACATTTATTGACATCGAACCGTGTGCGAAATCTGGTTAGTGTAGCTCAAGGAGTTAGGTGCCCACTTTAGAAGACCCTAGCTCTCTTAATAGAGATCTCCGGATCCATGTTTGTAGGAAATATTTGAAATATTTCTTGACACAAAATCACCCCTAGAAATTAATGACTGCATAGCTGAAGCACCCTGAACACATCTTTCACGTACGAGCAACCGTTTTGTAAATAACGCACTGCTAAACTTCGAGTTAAGGAGTACACTCCACTACGTATAGTCTACGAAAATTGGAATATAAAGGAGTAGTTCACTGGGAAAAGAAGGATCCTCTAATAAACCTTGAGTCGCAGCCTCCTGCATTTCATTGTCACATGGAAATATCCAAACTAATATCTCCTGTAATTTTTAATACAACTTGTCCACTAACTCAGACGTCTTCTTTTGAACGTAGTATTATCAGTATAATAGCCCCTAAAAAAAAAAGTTCAGAGCAGAGAACCAGACCCATGTATCCCCATGTATATTCGGTCGCTGGATCCGAATCCGAGGTCAAAAAAAATCGTACACCCCCAAAATCATTAGCTAGAGCCAAAAAAACACCCCTGGAACGGGTAAAAGGAAGATTAAGCTACGAGAATAGTTGTTACATCTTAATCAATCGAATTATACAAATTAAGCAGCGTACATACAATAGATATGAAACACACCCCCAGGGAGAGTCGAAAACTAGCCCCCATATATAAAAAAATCGATCCAAAGCAGCAATGACTGCTGAAAGAGCTTGAAATGTCTAAGTTTTGTTAAAGTAATAAAAAAACTGCATCAGGTCCAATGTAATCTTCATAAACTGCCCCTATAGGGTTGAGAACAACCACCCTCAAGTTTAAAGGACACGAGAAAAACAAGAAAAAACGTAAAATCCAACAGGATTTCTATTTTCATGGATGCTATGATTGGCTGAAAACATCTTTTCGGATCGGTGTGAAGTAGAAGAGCCGAGCGACCCCTTGAACAATCTACAATCTAGCATGAAGTACAGATAGCATGGAACGAGATATCTCAAGACTATAAATAATCATCTCATGTGATCAATGCCCAAATCACTCAATGAATGTATGGCGCATCGATGTGGTTCAGTTGTGTACAGAAAATTATAAAAATTGGGTAATTAGTGCCCCTATAGGGTTGAGAACAACCACCCTCAAGTTTAAAGGACACGAGAAAAACAAGAAAAAACGTAAAATCCAACAGGATTTCTATTTTCATGGATGCTATGATTGGCTGAAATTGCGTAGTACTCTAAAATAGAATTATAAACTTACGTACCATCAACGTCTTACAGTGTCAACCCTCAGAGGGTGTGAAAACTACCCCCTGTGTAAGATTTAACTATAAAAAGTTACAGTGACTTCTATAAAAATTCGATACACCTGCGTTGTGAGGAAGTGAGAAGAAACTAGACTATGTTCGACGCTGTGCTTGAAAACCACCGCTACGGGGTTGCGAGATGCCACCTAGAGCCGTAGCAGCATCCTACGGCTCTAGGTGGAAAAACAGAGAGAAACTAACCGGATTTACATTTTTATGGATGATATGATTGGAAAAAATCGTATTGTACACTTAGAGTTTGAAACTCAGGTCTTATCAATGTTATTAAGTAACACCCCCAGAAAGGATGTAAACTACGGTAGTTTACATTCAAGATGCAACGAAACAAATGTTGCAGTGACTACTGAAAAAGCTATACTGTTGCTTTTTCGTTCCATTTCCATAGTATTTCTCTCCTTCTTATAGTTGTTTCTCACACAGGGAATAGTTTTCACCCCCTAGGGTAGTGGAATTGAATAACAACAGTGGTATGTGACTTCCTAAGTCTAACTCTGAGTACTACGTAATTTTAACCAATCATGGCATCCGTAAAAATGGAAATACTTTTGGATATATATTTTTTTCTTGTTTTTTCTGTGTCATTTAAGATGAGGGGTGATTTTTGGCAACGCTGTTGGGGTAGTTTCGGGCTTTTTCGACGGTCATTGCAGCTTTTTTTCAAGCTGAAACCTGAACGGGGATAATTTTCACACCCTCTAAGGGTTGACACTATAGGACGTTTCTAGTTCTATTTTAGAGTACTACGCAATTTTCTGTTGGATTTTACATTTTTTCTTGTTTTTCTCGTATCCTTTAAACTTGGAGGTGGTTGTTCTCAACCCTATAGGGGCAGTTTATGAAGGTTACGTCGGACCTGATGCAGTTTCTTATCACTTTAATAATACTTAGACATTTCGAGCTTTTTCAGCAGTCATTGCTGTTTTGGATCGATTTTTTTATATATGGGGGCTAGTTTTCGCCCCTCCCTGGGAGAGGGGCGAAAACTATATCTATGGGCATATCTATTGTATGTACGCTGCTGTTTAACCTTAATTTGTATAATTTGATTGATTAAGATGTAACAACTATTCTCGTAGCTTATTCTTCCTTTTACCCCATTTCAGGGGTGTTTTTTGTTTCTAGCTAATGGTTTTTTGACCTCGGATTCGGAATCAGCGACCGAAAATACATAGGGACACATGGGTCTGGTTCGCTGCTCTGAACTTTTTTTTGTGGGGCTGTGTAATTTTAATGGCGAATATTTGTTTGCGGTAAATCGCTCTCGGATGTATTATGGTTGTTGAGTGCAGCTTACAAACTTACGGCTCACAACTTGGTTGGCCAATGAGTTAAATTCTGAATAGATGGATAAAATAATAATTTTTTGCAACCCCATAAAGGGTTTACTACTATCTACGGCGCGGCGGCTGTACTTCACAACACGGTTTCTTGGTATTATGCGAAAGGTTGTGGATCTAACTGTGGCTGTAGAAAAGTCGGATTGTATGCTCCATAATTTGTGGTCATTGTTGTAGTCAATCATGTTTTAATGCCACTCCTGAGGCCTTGACGCTGATTTTGCACTCCTCATGATATCAATATAAAAGGAACGAAATACGATGAAATGAACCCCATCGGTTATTAAGTACCCAATGTATCAGAGGAAGGCCTTGCTGAAGAGGACGAAGACGAATAACTGAAGAGGCTGGAGATAATGACGAGGAAGAGTCATAGTTTAGTTAGTTAGTTCAAAGTGACACGGAAATGAATGCATTGCTGTTATTGCTCTATTCCATGCAGTTGATATTATCTTGTGAGTCAAATAACGTAAAAACGGTTGCTCGTACGTAAAAAATGTGTGTGATTTTCTTTGTAGAGAATTTCTCAATCTATAATAACCATAATTTCCATCCGACCAATAGGAAGCGAGATATCTGCAAAAAACAACTTTTGCGACCTTTGACTTTGAATAACTTTCTAAGCGAACACATTTTATTGTTTGACCAGATTATTGTTTGACCAGATTATTGTTTGACAATTGTTGAGCATGTGTACTATCTCATTAGTCATACCAACACGGTTTAAACTACTGCTCATGTTCTGCTATACCTTAAGGCGCTTCCCAATCTCATTTTCCTAAAAGATAATGTTCATTCGTATATGGCAAAGATAACTTTAAATCATTTTGTGAATTCCTAGGTTAATACTCTACAGTGGCAACTGAGATTTACAGATCTTTCGCCTATTGCACGTATATGGAGTATAATGGCTAGAAAACTGACAGATGTATACCATGCCCACAAATTTTGGAAGTTCCTTAGCATGAAGTGTAGTACCCTAGGCAAGACGCCAACCATCTTCCAAGCAGAAATCTATGCTATAGACCTATATGCTCAGGAATGCATAAATAAAGGCATTTGAAGGACAAAGATCTATATACTCTCAGACAGCCAGGCAGCGCTAAAAGCTCTCAGGTCCTATACCTCTGAGTCTAAAATTGCCTGGGAGTACAGACAATCCCTGGCAAAAAATAATAAGGTTACCTTGATGTGGGTGCCAGGGCATGAGGGAATAGAAGGAAAGGAATTAGCTGACGGCCTTGCAAAAAAGAAAGGAGCTGAAACCCCATTCTTTGGGCCCGAACCGTTTTGTGGCTTATCTAAGGGACACATAACGGAAGAGGTCCAAAAATGGGAAAAGGAACAGACAGATTTCTACTGGAGGAATACTTCGGGTCAAAGATAAGCAAAAAGTTCATAACACAAGGCTTCTCGAACTCGAAAAGTCCGAGTTAAGGCTGATGACAGGCCTTTTAGCAGGTCATTGCCCCTTAAGGTGCCATCTTAAGAACATGGGCAAGGCAGACAACGATATGTGCAGATACTGCGATTCTGCAATAGAAACTGCGGAACATATTCTTGCAAGATGCTATTCCGCACTAGGCTAAAGTACCTAGAAAAGATGGAACTAACGCCTGAAGACATATTGAAATTAGCCCCCAGGAAAATCACAAGCTTTATAAAAAGCTTGGGAGTACTGGGCAACAACTAATTGTACGGTAAGTCACAAAACATCTTTTCGGATCGGTGTGAAGTAGAAGAGTCAAGCGACCCCTTGAACAATCTACAATCTAGCATGAAGTACAGATAGCATGGAACGAGATACCTCAAGACTATAAATAATCATCTCATGTGATCAATGCCCAAATGACTCAATGAATGTATGGCGCATCGATGTGGTCCAGTTGTGTACAGAAAATTATAAAAATTGGGTAATTAGTGAGTACAAAGTGTTCTATTTTCTATGTCATTTAATGTATTAGAAAACAATTGAATAGAAACAGCGTAATTTTTATCTCAATTTAACTAAACTAAAATATTTATTTTTCCTACTGTATATCGTATTATAAAACCAATACGGTCATTGGTTACTGCTGTATAATTGGATGTAACTTTTTTTTTCAACCCAGTGTATAAATGTGCAAATTTTAATTCGACTTGGTCGTATGTATGTTAGAATTGTGTGTCACTTTTAAGCAAGACCTCAATTGTGTAAAAGTGCGAAGCCTGTTTACTGGAAACTATAGCCTCATCTAGGCACATTATGAAGAATGCAGACGCTTGAGATAGTCATTAAAGGATCACAATGACTGTCTTTGTTGTCTCCACATCTGACAATAACGATGTTGCATTTTACATCAGCACTTTCCTTGCTCGCATTGTGCCTGCATCCTCTTTGTGTTTTTGCCTTTCTTTTATACATCCCATAGGTGGTACTTGTTAAAATGTTTTGAATCTCTTGTTATGAACAAAAACTCATAATTATTGAGACAAAATGTCGTTTTCTATGCATCATTAATTTAATGCAATATATAATAGCAACCTGTCAGAGCGTTTTCTTGTTATATCATGTCATTATTGTTGCATTATTTTATTATATAATTTGGGTCAGTAGTCGGTACAAATTGTTTTCGATGTATGTATAAATTATTCACCTCTTACGGATTGCGAAAACGTGCATTCCAACAATAAATATATGTTTACGTGTGTTTCCTGTTTTTTTTTTATTTCAGTCTAACAACTAGTAATCTGACGTATTATATATGTTAAAATAGTGATATTCACTGAATATTGATTGCATTACAATTACTTACAAGTTTATAAACTACGAGGAAGCTTTTACCGACTTATATACAGTGCTTGCATAAAGTAAAGCGTGTAGTTTTTTTTTTAATCGCTCGGAAATATCAAAAGGTTCAATATTGAGTGGCCATCATTTGATACATTTTTTAAATCTTTGGGCAAATTTTCACAAAGCTATGACGTCAACAATATTTTTTTGAAACGGCAACCTCCATATTATGGTACGGAATTTGAAAGAGCACATTTTTTACATAAAATACGGTAAATATCATTGTAAATATCATTGCAGGTTGCATAAGGAAAGGACTTAGTAAAGATGTTATGGGAAATGAGTTTCGGTGAAATTGACTGAAATTTCAGTATGTTGTAGATATTGACGTCCTGGTCAAATGTCTCGATGGGCACAACCTTAAAAAATGACCAGTTTTCGAGTTAAATTCCCCTTTAATCTAGTAATACCATACCATAATATACAGAGTAGGGTAGCCCTTATTTATACTTGACCAAAAGAAAAATATTGATTTTGGCTTGCGACACCCTCCACAATGGTTCCAATTCCTAAAAAAGTCTTGAAAATCTAAGTCAAACCGGTCAAGGGGAAAACGTGCAGCAAGCACCCTTAAGATTCTGAATTTCTTAAAATACCCCATATTGTGAAGTGACGTTTTTTAAGAAGCAAACAGTAGGACGATACGAGTTAAATCACAATGGACAAATATAAAATAGTTCACCAGACCTTGTCTCAAGAAAGTGGAAGGTCGTTGCTAGAGGGAGTAACAGTGGAAGGGCTTATGGTCATCTGGAAGGGCTTATGGTCGTAAAGAGAGTACGGCTTTAACAGTATCTCACTGTCTCTTGTACTGTAATGAGTGATTGTGAAATTCACCGATTTTACATTCAATATTTCCAATCATATAATTTCGATATGGCGAGAGTTACTTTGTGTCATGATGATCGAGTTTGTCTTCTTGGACATTACGTTCATGCAATCACTGGAAGTAAAACTTCCATCTAATAAACAAGTATTAAGTATGTTATTTTTTAATCTCAGACAAGTGAAGTTAGGTATTCGTGAAAGTGCAAAGCTTGTGATTAAGGAGGCATTGATTTTTTGGGAAAAGACAAGAATTTCTATAAGAATTGAAAAAAACTGCATCAAGTTGAAAAAGATTTACCATGAATGCAGAGAACTGCAAAAGTGCTCTAAGCGGACAACCGAAACCAACCGACGGAAAGATGAAGACTTTGTGACAAGATTTGATAATTTATTTGATATCGTACATGAAGAAGCGTTGAAATTAATGTCCACATGAATAAAAACAGTTTCTGATCCAGCAACGTGAGAAAAGCAGACCAGGCTTCATGTATAACATTGATCGGAAATTAGTGGAAGAGGAAATAAGAATTAAAGAACGACAATGGCAAGCACTGCTAAGAAAAGCGAATGGAGTAAAGCAGACATAGAAAAAAGCAGTAAGTACTACGTAATAACTATTTAAGCAACTATTTTTGAGCGGGTGAAAATTAACTTTTTTGCAAATTGCCTAACCAAATTAGTTACGATGTTACTGTATTTAGCGCGTTCTAAAAGATTTTTTTGGAGGATCGTATTAAAACACCTTTATTATCAGGAATTTAATTAACGCATTTTTTATTTAAAAAAAAAACGGCGGAGGTGCGAAGCTCGTCTAGTAGCGGCAAAAGAACGCCAGTTCCTTCAATTTCGGCTACGGAATTGGACGATACTGACTTGGAAGTTCCAGAGAGGCCTGCATTTACGAGTTGGTCCTTAGAACGGCGTTCGAGGAAAAATTTGGAGTAACAAGCAGTCCATTGGTTCCAATTTTTTAAAAGTTCCAACAGGAATGGCCACAAATTAATCAAGGATATTTCAAGTCTGGGTTTGAAGACCCGTATGTCAGCGACCATCTACAAAATACAAGTGGAATTTCCCACTTTATACGGCGCACAGTGTGGCATTTACGGGTTTTTAGGTCAAAATTCGACTCCTTCTTTGCTGACATGTGTCAAAAAGAAGCCGGATTGCATTTTTCGCAGTTCTTCATTAAAGTGCTCAGTATTAGGAACATTTTGAGCCTAAATACATTGATTTTGGTTGAGTTACAAAGGACCTACAGAACTTGTAAATGCCGCACTGTGCGGCGTACATTCGAAGATTCGGTATAGGGAGTTTCAGGAATTAGCATTTATAGTGTTGGGAGAAGTTCCTCCGCGAGATAATATCCTTTCGTGCTCCAGGAGCGTTGCATCATGCGCGATGGATGGCAAAAGCCATTTATAATTTAAAGATATTTTATTGTTTTGGGATGAATTCCATTTAACGAAAAACTATTTCAGATATTTCCATTTCCACTGGCAAATTTAGCTCCATGCCAAAATTTGTGTTTTTTAAAAGAACTTCGCGAATATAAATCCACGGATCTAGGCTTGTCAACAAACTTAAAAATCACTTATGGTATCTTCATCGACTCAAAATTGTTGCAAGAAACAAAATTGAACTGGTGGAGGCTTTGACGAGGCAATCCAGTGAAGATGAAGAAGGCAGTAAAAACACAAAACGGTTTAAGCTGAGTACTGATATAACAACATTTTTGATAGAAGATTTTGTTTCGATAAGAACTAGAGGTTTTCTTACGAGGTTTCATTTAGATCAACAATTTCTGGAATACTCTATGGAGTACCAACAAAAGTTATTTTAAATTCATCCATGATGTGGTGGAACGGGGTGTTAAATTATTAAGCGATTATAATATTGACAAAAAATTAGTGACGAAAATGGAAAATGATTATACAAACAAAGATTTCTTTAACATCCTTACGATTTTTAACCAAAATAGTCAAAGATATTTACCAACTTGTCGTAGTTTCAATGCAGAATATCCCGAGAACAATTTAAAGGAAACGAAACAGAACTTGCTATGTGACGAGGCAAGAGAATAATGAATTAAATATTCTATTGGCCGTTACGGAAAATTCAGGTATTTAAATTCGTCAACTAGAAGTGCAATTTGACATATCATATTTTTCCATCCAGAAAATATTGAAACGATACGATCAGCATCCTTACAAATACTCGATATATCAAAAGTTACTTCCTGGACATTTTCCCAGACGAACTGCATTCTGCGAATGGTTCATGATAATAAATCAAGAAAAACCAGGATTTTGGCGCAAAGTAATTTGGAATGACGAGACCAGTTTTACCAATAACGGCATTTTCTATCGACATAACACACACTACTGGTCCACGGTTAACTTACACTTAACTAAATCCAGCAACTTTCAGACAGTTTGGAAGTTCAGTGTTTGGGTTATTAACAACCAACTGATTGGACCTGTTGTTTATGATCAAAATCTCAATGCAACGTTTTATTCCCAAAACATATTGCCTTTCTTGGAAAAAAATTATCTAGATAATTTACCTTTGGCAGCAATTTATTTTATGCAAGACGGAGCCCCACCTCACAATGCAAGGGTGGTGGACGGTCTTCTAACAGTTATTATTGAGGACAGGTGGATCGAAACCTCCGGGCCGATTAGATGGCCAGCGAGGTCCCCGGATCTCAATCCATTGGATTTTTTATGGGGTCACATTAAAGATAATGTTTATGAATTCGAACGCGGCTTTGAAAGCACGTGTTCGTGAAATCTGCCAAGAGATGAACCCCTGGTGGCTTGTTTGAAAATTATTTGTTATAATTTCCTTGTTATTGCAGCTTCATGTTTAAATTTTTGTCACTGTCTGAAATAAAAATGTTTATTGTTTTGTTTGTTTTTTATTGTTTGAAATGCTAAAATCAAAGGCGACAACGCAAACTTCTGTTGGCTTGACATGCGCCTACTACGCGTTTTGACGGCAATTTTAATCTGCCACAAAATCATTCCATAGGTAACTCGATTTTTAGTTCTTCTCAACACTTGAAACCTTAAAATCGCATTACTTCAAAAACTTTCCTCTCTAACCTAATACTTTTTTTACACATTCTAACTAAAAAAAAATCTAATTTTGAAATCCAAAAGAAAAACTATAGTGTTTCATTTGAAAATCTGAAGTTGACAGCAGAAAAATTTTAAAAAGTGCTTTAGATGCAAAAAATGTCACTAAGTGTATCTTCAAAATTTCAAATCTTTAATAATAAGCGAGGAAAAGATGCTATACTAACTAAAAAAATCACACGGTACTGATGAATCAATAGTATGTGGAAAGAACGAACCGTTGTAGATTATAGATTGTTCAAGGGGTCGCTCGGCTCTTTCGGCTCTACTTCACATCGACCTAAAATGATCTTTTTGAATTACCTTACAATTAGTTGTTGCCCAGGACTCCCAAGATTTTTACAAAGCTTGTGATTTTTCTGGGGGCTAAGTTTACTATGTCTTCAGGTGCTAGTTCCTTTTCTAGGTACTTTAGCTTAGACTTGCATCTTGCACTCGCAAAGAATATGTTCCGCAGTTTCTATTGCAGTATTGCAGTATCCTGTCTGCCTTGCCCATGCTCTTAAGATGGAGAGATCTTAAGGGGCAATGTTAAAAGGCCTGTCATCAGCCTTGAGTCGGACTTTTCGAATTCAAGAAGCCTTGTGGCATTCTTTGACGAATAAGTGATGAACTTTTTTGCTTGTCTTTAGCCCGAAGTATTGCTTCAGTAGGTCTCTTTCTGCTCCTTTTCCCATTTTAGGACCTCCTCAAGTGTCCCTTAGATAAGCCAGAAAACGGCTCGGGCCCAAAGAATGGGGCTTCAGCACCTTTTTTTTTTTGCAGGGCGTCACCGAATTCGTTTTCTTCTATTCCCTCATGCCCTGGAATCCACATCAAGGTAACTTTGTTGTTTTTTGTCAGTTGCTTCAGGGATTGTCTGCATTCCCAGGCAATCTTAGACTCAAAAGTGTAGGACCTGAGAGCTTTTAACGCTGCCTGGCTATCTGAGAGTATATAGATCTTTGCCCTTCGAATGCCTTCATTCCTGGGCACACAGGTTTATAGCATAGATTTCTGCTTGGAAGGTGGTTGAGGTCTTGCCTAGGGCTCTGGATAGCCTGCAGTTAGGCCCCGCTACGCCCGCGCTAACCCCTTCATCTATCTTCGATCCTGTATACCAGATGAGTGATCCCTTCTCCAATTGTAGGACTTCGGCTTTGCCCGTCTGGCGGCTTTTGATTAGCACATCAAACGGGCAGTCAAAGTCCCGCTTAATTGGCATGGAGTCAGTGGGTTTGGTCATGGATTCTAGTTCAATTATTCTTAGAATCCTTAGGTGACCAACCAGGTCTCCTGGTTTGAAAGAACTAACGGTTTTTCTGAAAGTTACCTGCTGAAATGTTTTTCAATAACATTATAAATTGTCCGAGTGATTTCCCAAAAAGAAAAAAATTTCTACAATTTTTATTGAATTTATCCACTACCTTACGAAAGTACTATATGCATAACTGGTTCTCTATTAAAGCTTATAATGTCTGATGATCGTAATTGTACATAGAAATCAAAATCAAAATGTATGTTAGAAATAAATATTAGTTATAGCTTATATTGCAACACATATAAATAAAGGAAATACTTTCATTTCCAACAATCGCGTATACGTCATGTTACTTTTACCGCATTTCTTACACGCACTGTGGGTCGTCGCCTCAAGGGAACCATCTACAATACCTCAACTCCTTATATGTAAAATACTTAAACCCGACTTGCAAAAAATTAGTTCATTGTCCACTATTTACTATCGAGGTTGATGCTACTTTGTAATACTTCAAACGGTAATCTGACATTACTGACAACGTTTATATCTACTTATAAAAGTTGATTTATTATAAATATGAAAATAATAAAATCAAATAGTAATTTCTGCAACAAATGCATAAGTTGATGCTTTTTTTCGCAAATGGGAAGTAGGTGAGTGCGGCAATCCTATGAGTGAAAAAAAGGGCACTTATGCATGACTTTCGTACAATATTTTTTCTACGATTGTCCCTAATAGGCCAGTCAAGGAGTTCAGGATGCGTAAATACTGTTTTAAATCGTTCAAAAGATTTTACTGTTGGAATCAGTTCATTATATGCCTCGTTTAGACATACTAATTTTTCCCCCTCGCCCGCCCCCCGGAACACCCACAATTTTGGGGGAATATCACTTAAAAATCATTTTTTGCCAATATCTCGGTTCTGAAGGGTCCTACCAAAAAAAAGATGGTTACCAAATTTAAAGATAATTAAATTCTCTATCGAAACGATTCAGACACATTTTTACGTAGTATTAATATTCTTGGAGTTATAGGCGGAGAAAATCAAGCATCGTATCGCATCTATATATAAGTGTGAAATAATGTTACTTTTCCTGAAATTGATCAAGAAGTCTACTTTTTCGGCGCAATTTCAGATCCCAAAATACGCTATTCTTGTCCGGGAAAGTTATATTTCCCGCACTACTTTCCTATATATAATAGTATATATTGTAGGGGACGGTAGCTCAGTGGTTTAGCGCATCTAGCTTGCAAACTGGCGTACCTAGCGAAGCAGATTCAATTCCTGCTCATCGCGAAATAATTTTAATTATAAAATTATCCCCAAGAAGTGGTTCGGACTCCACTATAAGCTGTAGGGCCTCGTTTCTCTTTACCTAACACAAAATCATTCTGGATTTTCAAGGAGTTACTTCGGTGACTTGAGAAGCGGTTAAGAAAACATAAGAAAACATTTTAAAGAAAAACAAAAACGTATTGTGTATTTAGGTGTGAAAGCAATACGTTCCTGGACGACCATGGAAATTGTTGGCCGAGGCGCTGTCTAAAATGTACATAAATAATCGTACGAGAATGGTACTTTCCCGGCCTAGGCCGGGAAAGTAACATTCCCGTACGATTTTGTTGATCGTTGCTTGGCAATGGATCTTTTCCGGTCTGTTTTCTGATAGTTTCTTAGCAACCAACTAAAATACTGGAATTGTGCATGTTTCGATCTAAAATCGCGCCGAAAATGTAGACATTGCCGATAGATTTCAGAAAAAAAGTTACTTTCCCGGCCTAGGTCGGGAAAGTGGATTTCCCGGACTGATTTTTATATATATTTTAATATGTATACACTATACTTTCCCTATATTTATATTGACAATAATATTGATTGCGATTTCAGAAAAAATAGTACGTGTACCTCGTAGCAAAAACGCGTTCCCGGACTTCAATGCTTGTTGACCGAGGCATTAGCCTTATCTCGTCGTCCGGGAATGTATTGCTTTTACTACTAGATACACAATGTACTATTTTTACACGTTTTATGCTTCTTTTCACTATTGCCATAAACTACGCACCAAAAACAATGAAAAAAGTAGTTTCTTTAACGGTCGTAGAAAAAAATACGGTGTCGTGTTACATTCTTGGTGAACTTGATTAACTGAAAATTGTTTAACATAATATCTTGCAAATATTTTTTTAAATTCACCTCAGGTTGATTTAGAAAATAATGAAAATGAAATATTACATTTTTTTAATAAAGCCTTCATAGAGTTCATGAGAATTTATAAAAATCAGCAGTTTTTCCTTGCCTAATATTAATTACTTTATAAAAATAAAATAAATTTCAACATTAAATTTAAAAAAATTGAGGGCCCTGATTTTGTATTTTTAAGCACTATAATAGACTGTCGAAAAAACATTTAAAAAAATACATTTGTTATGAATTTGAATTGCTTATAACAATTTTTTATAAACAATTATTTAAAAAATGAATAAAAACATTTGGAATTCCTCGCTGTCCAATATTGAAAACAGTATTTTTTTCAAAGTCTATGGATTACATGTTTCACGAATATGAAGTCAAATTTAAAAAGTTCAAAATAGCGTCTCCAATGTGCTAGGTAGAGTTTATTTTTATAAAATAAGTGTTTTAAACAGACACAAAAATTTAAACATCGAAGTAATGCTGTATATAAATGGCTAATTACAATAACAAGATGTCGATATTCTTACTAAAAATATTTGAAGATGTACTACACGGTTTCAGTCATACCACATTTATTTTTGTGCTACAGAAACAAGAACAACCATTTGAAAGCTTAATTATTATCAACCTCATTAATAGTCTTCAATTTTGATCATTAGTATTTTTGACATAGGTAAGTAACATAGTTTCTGAGATATTTAACATTTAAATTAAATTCTTCGTCTTATAAACGTTAGCGCTATCATAAATCTACCTCATAAATTATAGACCAATGACATTTCGTGAATTTTTAAATTTCAACCAATGACAACAGTTTTACACTGAATAAACGCAAGCTAGCTTTTTTAAAAAATACCAGCGAATAAATTACCTCTAGCTTTTAAATGCACGTAATTGATTTAATTTAAAAACAAAATAAAACATTAGAAATTCAAGAATTATTATTTTTGTTTGTAATCACATTGCTTTATTAGAGAATATTATTTAGGTATTATGCAAATCACAACTTACACACTTTTTTATTTATTATGAAAATACCTACTTTCTGTATATTGTTGCCCTAATCTGCTTTATTTTAAAACTTCATATTTAATTTGAACTCGCTTCTGAAATTAGAGCAGCTGTTTGCGGGCAATGCACAATTGGATCATGTTTTCCAAATAGGTATACCAACAAGTATTGTTGTCTCATATCATTTAATTGATACAGGTAGAATTTAAATTTTTTAAAATGAAAAAAAAAAATAAAAATAACTTTTCAAATAAAAAATTTATCAAAAAGAACTATCGGGCTTTTAAGGCACAATTAAGTCTAGAACATTTTCTAAGCAAAATTTTACAAAAAAAGCTACCCGCAGTTTATCCGATAAAATTCAGAGCTCTCGGGATATAACCTGTGAATAAATTAATTCTCGGTTTATAAATTTTATTTTTAGTTTCCATATTTTTTTCCTTGAAAGTAATATTTACTGAGATATTTGTAATAAGGGACAGAAATTTTATGTTTTTTTTTTTCGAAAATAATTTTACAGTTTAAGTGCATTTTTTTCTAAAGCAAATACTCTAAATGGGCAAAAAAATTATAACATCTATGTAATACCATGTGTTTACAGAAAACAGTATTTGACATTTTTTTTTATATTACTGACTAATTGATTTAAGTACTACACTACAGCTTCTAAAACATTTAAATACTTCGTCTTTTAAATATTCGGACGCCATCTTTAAAGTTTCATATACCCAAAACTATAAATCTTTCAGAAGTGAAAAGAAACCAGATTATTTCCTCAGCTTATAGGCTTTACTTTTGGTCTGAAGCATTTTTTTGCTAAAGGTGATACTTTTCGAGTTATCCGGAAATTATTTTAAGATAACTGTTTTCTCGAACTAAAATCATAAATTTCAAGTTGTAATAACTAAAAAAACTGAACAATTTGTATAGAACCTTTTTTTTCTTAAAATTGTATTCTCTTCCAGTTTCAACGGTTATTTATTTTTGGGATGCCACTAAAAAGAGGTGGGTGTCCACCCCCTAGAAAATGACAAACTCCACATAATATAGAAACATTTCTTTGATGTAATTACTATTAAAATATCTTTAAAACATTAAATTTAATCCATACAATCTATCTTAATTACTGTACTAAAATTCGTCAGAATGCCACTATTTTGTTTTTAAGAGTACCATGTAGGTGATCGTGAATTTAGCAACATCAGATGTATTACCTATTCTGCACATAACTTTAAAAATTTGCAGATCCAACATTCTCTTTTTCAGCGAGGTCGTCGTACTCATTGATAGTATAATTAGCTGAAAAAGTCATTGTATAATAATTTTAAAGTACAAAACTATTAATCAAGAGTGAATGGGTGTATTTAGCTTAGCAGCACAGCTTATTGTCCAATTACATAACAGGTAGCCAATTACGTTGGGAGCATGCATTATTAGAAGTTGTTCGAAATGTTGTTGGAACGTTGTCCCAAGGCATTCATTCTTCTTGCTACATCTGGTCATGTTGCGCTTAAAATTGCAATCTAATATCGTATACTGTGCGATCAATAATCAATACACGTGTGTAATATATTTTTATAAACGACTTTTTCACATTCTTAAAGTGCTAATGATTATAGATTGTTATAATAAGTGAAATAACTTTGAAGGCGACGCGACATTTGCAATTATTGTATTCAAAAGGTATAATTTATTTTTGTATAATTAAATTATTATAATTCGAGAGGAAATTAAATATTACTATTTTCATTGTTTAATTAGATTACAATTAATATTCAACTTCCTTGTTCTTTCATAAACCTGTTCTATCTTTGTTTTCTGTAACCAGCATTCGGAATCACCGAAGAAGCGGGAATAGATACTTTTGAAAACGTAACTCAAATACCTTGAAGATACTCTTTGTCAAAAGTTTCTTAAGATCTTAGATTCTTTAAAAGTGTCTAAGATATTACCAAGTATCTCAGTTATTTATAAGTATAGTAACTAGGTTAGGGTCTATAATTATTTGTGACTTATTCACGGTTTATTACTCTTTATTGGATCCTATTGCTACTTCCGGAAACATATTTAAAAAAGTAATGGGTGCGTCAAATGTATCATGCAGAGGTTGGTTTTACTTCAACATCGTGGAAGTATACGCGATTCAAAATAAGCGATACGCCACCTACGGTGCCGATTACGAACTACTTTGTGTGAGATGACAAGTGAAAACTTTCATTTTTTGCTTGTGTCATAATTGCTTTGCGTTGTTTTTATTGTGACTGGATTCAATTAAAATTGAAAACAATATCAATCAATATTGTTCAGTTCCTCAGTGTTCGTCTTGGACAAAAAAAAAAACCCAACCCTGTTCCCAAAGCCGGCAAACACCGCATGAAATGGATAACAATTTTGGGGGGAAGGATTTTGTGGACAGGATAATAAAATTAGAAATTGGAAAGCCAGTGACAAAGTACATGAATATTTGTTCACTTCATTTCACAGAAAATGATTATTTTTATCAAGGAGGTATTTATTGTATGTTGAGGTTAAGGTTAAATAGACATTGTCTTATTTTTAGAACACAGTAAAAAAAATAAAATCTTGAAAAAAACAGCAGTCCCATCAAGAAATTTACTGTAAGTGATAATGATGCTATTCCTGAACCATCCAATAGATCTGAACGATTTTAAAGAAGGCTTGTGTTGGCAGAAACGGTCCCCGAAACGACCATTCGACGATCAGTATGAAAATGAAAATACCCAAGAAGATGAGAGTTTATTGCAAGTACTACAGGCACAACCTGATTATGTTGGACCAAAAAGTTTTTGTAACTTCCAAGTTCAAGTTCAAGTAAATACTCCGGAAGTATTTACGTTGTGTACTCAGTTAACAACAGATAGTAAGCTAAACTGTTTTACTGGACTTAACAGTTTTAAACTCCTGAACACAATAGTGGAGGTCTGTTTTTAGAGACAAAAGAGCTCGTAGATTAACAGTAAAAGAGATAGTTGTCTCTATTTACTAAATTAAAATGTAATTTGTCTTATGTTACACTAGCTCCTTCTTTTTGGTATTTCAGCTGAATTATGCAAGATTTTTTTATTATTTATATCGCTTTAATAAAATCAATTGCTATATATATATTTTCATTGAAATTTATTTATAAAATACCTTTTAAATCACCGAAAATACAAAGATTTGAATGTAAACAAAACGCCTATCACACAGAAATTAGTTCTGATGTCAACCGCACAGGCGCTGCAATCTTAATTTCAGACGCGTATAGCAACGGCAAAATTTTTTTTTTCGTTCAAATTGGCTTAGAATGTCATGAAACATCAAGATTTTAATTTTCGGGGAAAACAAATTTCTGTCTGTCTGTCAGTCGATCGGTCTGCCTTTTTTTGTGCACACGATTACTCTGGAAAGGTTTATGATATTAACTTGAAATTTGGCACACGTGTGTATTATAACGAGATCTGTAACTAGATTATATTTTGATTTTTTCAAGGGTTGGAGGGTAAATAGGTAAAGCGAGCAAATAAGAATCCATAAAATGGAGATTTACTATATGCCCGAGAAGCTAAGATTCCAGAAAAAATTATGATATCAGCCAACTCCCCCTATCACTCCGATTCTCACCCCCATCCCATTATTAAATGGGATCGATATTTTCTTACATCAGCCACCCCCACTACTACCCCTCACCACCACCCCCATACTACTAATGTGGCATATTGATTCATGAGTTTTTGCGGATTTTAAATATTATGTTATTAAAGTTATATAAACGAATATTTTCACATATTGGAGTATCAACATTTTCTTTCGTTTTAAGAGACCTGGATAGGAAATCTGGATGTGGAAGTAGTGATTCCTTAGTCGACGGTTTTTCAATAGTTATGATTACTGCATTATGTCTCACACCTAAATATATATAAACTACAATACAAAATTGTCAGAGAGTTTATTATACAAGGTGTCTATGAAAGATCTACGCAAGATACTACAACAAAGGACCAAAATAGGACGATTTAATCTAACTTACCCTTCTTTCCATTAAGGCGTTGTCAAGCAACAAATATCTTAAAAAGTACATATTAACTTCCACATCCAGTGGAAGTATAGTAACGCAAACAATTTTTTTTTTGTTCAAATAGTCTTAGAATGTCATGAAACGTCGAGCAAAAAAAAATTTCTGTCTGTCAGTCTGCCTGTCTATGACTTTTTTGAGTGCACGATTGCTCTGAAACTGTTTAAGATATTGACTTGAAATTCGGTACATCTGTGTATCTTAACGAGATCTGGAACTAGATTATATTTTGATCTTATCACTTGAAGGATTGGGGGTAAAGAAGCTAAGGTTTTAAAAAAATTTTTGGCATTAGCCACCTCCATTACCACCCCCTCGTCACTATTAAAGGGGGTGAAAAAATAAAATTGTGAGTTAGTGTGTGTACAAGAACCAAAGGCCTTAATTTTTTTTATTTCATATGATGTGGCATATCGTTTTATAGGTTTTTGGGGTAGGCGACTTCAAAGATTATGTTGTTAAAGTTCCATAAACAATACTTTTCACATAGTGAAGTGCAAACATAGTATCAACGTTTTTTTCGTTGTGAGAGACTTGGATAGAAAATCTGGATATGGAGTTTTAAGGCTTATAAACACAAGATATCGCTTTAAGTGATGGGAATATGGGGTGTGAATACTATGAAGATGTAATGGATAAAATATTTGACATATTTTTTTTTGCTCCTGGGTGATATAAGTGATAAAAAATTAGTCGTGTGCATATAAGGAAGTTCTTATTTTTTAACGGCTTGGTCAATACCTTATTTTTTTGTCAGACAGACACTCTTATTTCCAACGTTTCCTGTTACGATTTTACTATTTAAAAAATGTCAAAAAAGACCTTTTTCCGTCACAGATTCGCATCCCAAATTTAATCCCCCTTCGTTAAAAGCAATATTTTCTTATTAAAAAATATATATTTTGTTGAAGATATTTGTCGTGCGACTGGCCCTTAAAGAAAGACTTAAATAGAGGTAAGTGTGTACCTAAAAATACCCAAAAATTACTAAGAATACTCAATAATATCCAGTGATACCCGGAAGCTGTACGCCAAAATACCCCAGTACAGTCGAATTGATTTAATTTAATTTTCTTCGGCGACAACATTCCACCTAAAATTTTATTGTTGATTCTTATGTATTATGACCTCCTGATTACGAAAAAAAATTTTACGCCCAAAAATTCCCTGTGCGTCAAAAGTTATATGCACTTTTTAACGCGCTTTCACAGATTTTGAACTTATCTGCTTAATATATCTTGTACTAGTAATCAGATGGGAATTTTAAAAATACTGGATTATTTGAAATAAAATTCTTAAAAAATATAGACTGATATGTATTGCTCAATTCGCCTCGCCACCTTGGAAAAAAATAGAAAACATCAAAAATAGCCGAAAAAAACAAAATTGCATATCTTTTCTACTAGAAGGAGTAATTTCACTAAAGTTGGCAAAAATGAAACTCATTTATTTTCAAATATAATGTATCAATTCCGGACACCGTATGTCAAATAATAATAATAATAATAATAATAATAATAATCCTTTATTATCCATAAGACCATACAAATGGCGTGGGACAAGTCAAAGTGAAAATGCGGTTAAAACTAAAAGTACAGAATACAATGTTTAAAATATAGATATAAATATAGACGTAAGAAAATACAAGATAAAATGAACATAAATCACATTTATATATAATAATAAAATAATAAAAAACACAATAAACAACATAGCTGTTTTGTCAATAAGTATAAAAAGTTAATTATATGGGCTATTCATTTAAAAAATCATGAACAGAGTAATAAGATTTCTCATGTAGCATATTTATTAGCTTGATTTTAAATTCATTCATATTGTTGCTCTTTATTTCTAGTGATAACTTATTGTATAATTTAATTCCCATATATAATGGGTTGTGTTCATATGTGGTCGAATTATGACGTGGTATCACTAAGTTGTTACTACCTCGAGTGTCATATTCATGGTTGAAGTTGTTAGTGGAAAACATATGAATATTGCTTTTAACATAGATTAGTGTTTTGAGTATATATACACTGGCTAGAGGTAAAATATTAAATGTTTTAAATAGATCTCTGCAAGAAGTCCGTCGTGAAACATTCGCTATATTTCTTACTGCAATTTTTTGTAGCTTAAATATTCTCTCTGCATTGCGCGACATTCCCCAGAATATGATGCCATATGACATCCGTGAATAAAAGTGAGCATAATAATATGATATAGCGGTTACGTTATTAGAGACGTGTTGTAACCTATATAACGCATAACAAACCGGTGTCAATTTTTTGGATAGATAGTCTGTATGTGGTTCCCAGTTCAAAGCATTATCTATAATCACACCCAGAAATTTTGTAGAAGTCATTTGCACAATAGATTTCTTATTAATTTTTATCAAGCTACTTTGAGATATATTAGCAATTCTAGGAGTAAAGTTAATGAATCCAGTTTTCGAAACATTTAAGAATAATCTGTTTTCATGGAACCATGTAGTAAAGCATTTTAAATTGTTGTGAATGTCTTGTATTGTATCCTCTACTGAATCGTAGCAGCTTAGAAAAGTGTCATCGGCAAACATTATTAAATTATCATTAGGTGTGCATTGTGGCAAGTCATTGATATAAAATAGAAACAGCAGGGGGCCCAATACAGACCCTTGTGGGACACCGATCAATACTTCTTCTGTTTCAGATTTTACTCCATTAACCTCGACAACTTGTGTTCTATTCGAAAGGTATGATTTTAACCAATCATGAATTTTACCTCTTAAACCATAAGTTTCTAATTTATTAAGCAGCAAGTTGTGATTTATTAAGTCGAATGCTTTGCTAAGATCCATGAAAAGTCCGATACATCGTTTATTATTATTTAAGTTTTCATATAATTTATTTAAAAAGTCCATAATTGCCGTCTCTGTTGACTTACCTTTCAGAAAACCATGTTGACATTTTGAAAATATATTATTTCTAACTGAAAAAGTCACTATTCTATTGTATATGACACGTTCTAGAATTTTTGAGATGGTTGACAGTAGTGCAACAGGACGGTAATTATCTGGTGTCGTAGTATCTCCTTTTTTGAAGAGTGGTATTATTTTGGAACTTTTTAAAATCGTGGGAAATTTACCCTCAGATATTGAAGCGTTTATTACATATGTCAATGGTTTGACAATATAATTGTAGGATCTCTTTAATATGTTTGAACTGATACCATCAATACCTGCAGAATTGGAATTTTTTAAATTATGTATTATATTAATGATTTCATGTTCACTTACTGGTTCCAAGAATATAGTTGGATAGTTAATATCTAACTTAAAAATGTTGTCTTCATTAGTTTGCACATCTAGCTTCTCATTTAATCTTTTAGGCATATTTATAAAATGTGTATTAAAGTGTTGAGCAATACATTTTTTATCTGTTATTATGTCATCCCCAATCTTTATTTTTTCTATTTTTGAATTATTTGTGGGCTTATTTATATTATTATTAATAATCGACCATACTGCTTTGCTTTTATTAGAAGCTTTCTCATAAATTTTATCATTATGGTATCTTTTGGCAGCTCTTATTACTTTTTTATAGAGTGTCTTATAAGTTTTATAATAATTAATATCCAATATATCTTGAGTTCGAATCATTATTTCATACAAGTTTTTTAATTTATTAGCAGATACTCTTATACCTTTCGTAATCCAGCAATCTTTATGAATTTTTTCTGTTTTGTTGTATCTCTTTAATGGGAAGCTAATTTCCATATAATAATTAAATGTATCAATAAAATTATTAAAACTCTCATCTACTGTTTCTGCATTATATATGCTACTCCACGTCTCTTTACTTAAATGATAAAGAAATGTATGATAGTTGCTATCATTTAAAATGCGCTTATATTCATATTTGTCATTATGTAGATTCATGGAGACATCGCAAGTTAACATTTGTCCAGTATGATCTGAAATACCATTTTTGCAAATTTTATAGTTACAATTATAGTCGTCTCCAAAATTAGTACAAATATAGTCAATGCAACTATTTGTATCAACAGAGTATCTAGTAGGTTCATTTAATTTCATGTGTATATCGTAAGATTGTATGATATCAACTAGTTGTTTTTTACTATTGGAAGCTGACAAATAATCAATGTTCAGATCACCACATATAATGACTTTACAATTATCTCTACAAATATTATCTAATAAAGTATCTAGCTTGAAGAGGAAATTATTTACATCAGCCGTAGGTGATCTGTATATTGACAATAGTTTAATTGTGTCTTGTTTTACTTTAATTTCTACACCACATACCTCAAATACTTTTTCTTCACAAAATTGAGTGATATTAATTTCCTTTATTTCCAAATTAAAATTTTTATTTTTAAGTATCATAACACCTCCATTTTTAAAATGTTTACGACAAAATGTTGCTGCTGTGTGATAGCAACTAATTTGAAATCTACTTGCTTCTTCATCACTAAGCCAGTGTTCAGTTAGACATACAATATCTATATCCTGCATTTTTAAAAAAACTTCAATTTGTTCAGATTTATTTCTCACAGATTGAACATTTTGGTGTAATATATTAATTTTATTTATATCATGTTTAATTTTTTTCTGTCCATTGCTTGAGAATAATTGCTATTCATTGTTTACTGACTTTACCCTTTGTTTCTGAAAACTCATTTTTTTTAAATATACAGGACAATTACTATCATATATAGAATGATCTACATTTAAATCTAGTTTGAGTTTATCATTAGCTTCTATACAATTAAAACATTTCACGTATTCTTTATCACAGCTGTCACCACTGTGGCCTTCTTCTGCACATTTCAAGCATCTTGGATTACGCGTACAGTTGTCAGAATTGTGATTAAAGCCAGCGCACTTAAAGCAGCGATGTACATTGACATATTCAAACACTCTGCATAGGTCCCAGTTTATGAATAAATAGAACGGTCAAAGATGGCGGACGAAATAAAATTTTTAATTCTTCGTCAATTACCACTTTTTTTTTCTATTGTACGTGATTTTATGTACTTTTAGGGGATAGAGTTCGTTTTTTTTTATTTTCTTCAAAAAAGTGCGCTTTTTTATTTTCAAAAAAATTTGCATTTTTACAATTTTCAAAAATGTATTTTCTTTGACCCCTCCTTTTTTTCAACCAGTTTTCATTTATTATTTGCGCTCTTTGAATTTTAGTGATTTTATAACTACTCCCTTTGATGTCTCACATGTTTACTAACCTTTTAATGTGTAGTTGGTATTTAGCTTACGCTTTTTACATACATCATCTTTTTATCTCACTAATATCTGGACAAAGCAGTGAGTGGTCGAATATTATATAAATCAAATAAAAAAAAATTGTCACTGCCGTGCCGCTAGCATATCGTCAGTCTAACAATAAATGTCAATAATTGTGGCAATGCTGTTGTATATTATATATATTATCGGTGTAACAGTGCCTCGATTAGAAAATAAACAATAACAATTATTACAAGATACGACAAACGCAATAACTTCATTACTCATGCTTTGTCCGAATATGAGCCGTGTTACAGCAAAAACAGTAATCACCAAAAAAGTGTAAAGATAACACAAACAGGCGATAAGTAAACACAATAGCTTAGGGACACCAGTAAATATCCGTAAACAGTTAAACACCTACCGCTTTGTCTCATCCGGAATAGCTAAATAGCTAAAGTGGCGTAATAATGTTAAAAAAGTGATTGTTAACAGCAGTGAAGAATCTAAACATAGTGCATGTGAAAGTTGCAGTTTAAAAGCAAGTACCGGAGATAGGACTGCCACTAATCGGTAAGCCAAAAAACAGTTTTAAGATATTGGTTAAGTACTAAAGCCAGTGGCAGATCTATAAACCTCGTTTTGGTACATTTAACGTGCCGCTCAATTACATTAAATAAAATAAAAAATTTAAAGGGTTGTGATGGTAAACTATGACTAATATCGTTAAACAAATTAAAGCAAATCTTTGATAACTCATTACCAATTGATAATTAATATTTAGATATCAATATCAAAAAAAAAACTAGTCCAAAAATTTTTATTTATGAGGTGAATAAAAAAAATACTACAAATAATAAATCACTTTTCCTAGTTGATGTAATATCAATCAAAATAAATGTTAAAATTTCATGTCTATAATTTTAAGAAAAGGCAATAATGCTAGAATACAAATATTGTTATTATGGTTGACTGTTTTTGCCGTACTAGCAAACAACAAATTTAATTATTTTTTAAATTATATACTTTTTGCTTTGGTTCATCATGATCAGAAAACTATTATCACAAGAGTTATGCAAGTAAAACCTTTAAACACTTTGAATATACAGGGTATCTAATTATTTCCTCCTTTAAGCCTCTCCCCTCTCACACACAAGGTTCGCCTTAGTGGGTTAGCAGGCCCGTTTATTTACATATTTTAATGATTTTATTTTTCCAGAAGTATGTAATTTGTAATTATATTTTTTGTAATTGTTGAATTTTGAATTCTGTAATTTGTAAATTTTTATAAAACATTATTATTATTATACAATATTAAAGAGGGATACACGGTATGCCTTTTATACATATTAACACTAGCTGATGCCCGCCACTTCGTTCGCGTGGAAGACTTCGTGTGAGTGGAATTAAGAACATTGACATACTAACTTATACCTGTAAAGAAGTACTACATACTCACTGAGTACTCCTATAGTACTCAGGAAGTACACTCGAGGGAACCCACTGCGCATCCATTGTACTAGAGGAAACCTACTACGCATCCATAGTACTCGGGGAAACCCACTGCGTATCGTAATTTGGTGACAATTCATTATTCTATTTTTGTGTTAGAACGAGTTAAATGAAAAAAATAATTATTTTAATCAACAATAGAGTACGCCAGCACGTTTAAATTACAACCACGAAGACTTTTAGGTTTGTTTATTATTTATGTAGAATATGATAAAGTAATATCAAGAATATGATAAAGTAATATCAAGAACATGTGCTACTCGATACCCACAAGAACAGAAACCATCCACCATACACTGTAAAACGCATATTGGATAATTTTAGAATATTTGGCTCTGTGAAATAGCACGTGCCAAATTTTATTATGGTATGGCAGTCGATGTAGAATTAAATTTGAGGTAGACTTATATCAGCATGTCCTATATCTAACAAATACTTTTTGAATTATTCTCAAGTTTTTGTTGAAAATTATAATTTATCCAAAAAAAAAAAAGGTAGAAGCCCATGAAACAATTGAAACAATAAAGTGGGTGTCGAGTAGCAAATGTGTTACATGTTCTTGGTATTATCGTTGAGTGAAAAGTTCTTCGATCAACGGTATTATTACTTTATCACATTCTCCATAAATAATAGACAGATCTAAAGTCTTCGTGGGTGTCATTTAAACGTGCTGGCATTTTTTAACAAAAGAGAATGACTGACATTAATGATTCTTTCTAATCATGGGTAAGTTGATGGAAATTTTTACTAAAAATTCTTGGACATTTAAGAAAATCGCCAATATTTCGAAAAGTTGTAACTTTAACCACTACAAAAGGGGAATTTAATTTAATATAATTTGATGTAAAAAAATACAGGGTGTTCCATTTGAAATAAAAAAGTTTTTGAGATTTGAATTTGATAAAATGTAACGTGAAGAGTAAAACACTTGGTTCACTATTTTGGAATATATTTTTGTTGAAAGTAGATCATCTTGTGTTCTTTCTACGTACCAAAGAGCAAATAAGGATCTCCTACACAAAGAAAGTTATAATTGTTCTTGCAAACCGCTGCACTTGTCAAATTTTTTATAAAATGTCAAATATCTCCGAAACTGCTCGGTTTAGATATGGGGTGTGCTACATGTTTTGACTCAGAATTTTCTGGTAATTTCGAAAAGTCGAAAATATATAGGGTGTTCCATTTAAAATAAGCAAGTTGGTATCGATTTCCGGTATTTCCGGAAGTGCCGCCATTTTGAAATTATTATTTTCGGACTCGCAATGGTCGACTAGGGTAGGGTACCAAATCTCAAATGGCTATCTCATTTTCAAGTGGGAAATATTCTAATGGCCGCCTTAAAAGAATCACCCTGTATACACCTACTGTATGTGGTAAAAAAAAGTTATTTCAAGAAATAATGAATATTTCCCTATCGGATTTCTCTTGAATCATTTATCTTCTATGTGCAGGGTGGTCGCGCGAATGCTAGAACAACAGTTAACTTCGTTATTTTTGGAGTTATGTAGAAAAGTTCAAAAATGAAAGTTATAGAAACTGACATGTATTTTCTAAAAATTGTGTCAGAGAAACAATTGAGCCGCATTTCAGAGTAGAATGAGTTTTTTAAATGGAATCCCTTATATTTTTACACCATCTGATGAGACCCTGAAATGAGCTTATTATTGACATAAAAAACATAGTATTTAGCTTACAATTTTTTTGTCTAATTTACTTTATATTTACAGTTTATCAAATTAGCCGTCTAGACACAAGTATGTTATTTAAAGTAAACAATCCGTTATTTCTTTTAAAATATTCGTTGGTAATTAATTTCACTTTGTTTTAAATAAAATGGAAAATTTCGATGATAGATATATATTTTTAGGACTACCGTGACTTAATAGCAACAAAATAGAAATTCTAATATCTAGTATTCTTTTTAAGATAAATACTACGTTTTATATATCATTAAAAAGTTTTATATAGGGCCTTTCAGATGATCTAAAAATATATGGGGTATTCTATTTAAAAAAATTTATAAAATAAAGTTCATTTCTCCGAAATGCGACTTTCAATTTGTTTTCCTGATTTTTAGAAAATATATGTGATTTTCTATAACTTCTATTTTTGAACTTTTCTTCGTACCTTTTATACCACCCTGTGCATATTGGTTCCTGCTTAAATAGCTATTTGTGCATTAAGAGCGCAAAGTGCCTCATTGTTGTTCAATAGAGTAAGTTGAGAGAGACAATGACACTTTTGCGCTCGAATTACACACATTGTTTTATCTAAAATCATTTGAAAATATGAAAATAAGAGAAATAAGTTTAATTTTTGATCAGAAACTGCGATTCGTCAACATTTTATCTACTTTGTATGTCGATTGTAAATAAAATAATTTATTTGCCGATTAAGAAATAGTCGTTCCTATTAAGTAATAATTATTGTTCCTATTTTCAATGAATAGCTTGCACCTATGCTTTTCTTGTTTTAAACGTTCATTACAAGTGTGTGAATTAATTATTTTTTATTTACAAAAGAAACACAACGCTAATGCTCAGTAATAATTGTTTCCTGCGTAATTTATCAATCATTTTCCTGTTGGCCAACCAATAACACAACATTCTGTATCATTATTTATATGGGCAATTCTGATGGGAACTAATTATATTAATCGGTGGATTAATGGCTCATTTAATTCTCGTCAGTTAAGTTTATATAAATTTGGGTTTAATGTGGAGGTAATTTTGTACGTGAACTATGCGTGAGGGCTCTCTATATAATGTACCTTTTAAATTAAATTTACAATGTTGTTTAATAGGCCGGTAAAGAAAACGTATTTTAAATATTAAAATAATACATTTTCGTCAAGCGCAACATCTACAAAATAAATAAATTGATATAGACTGGTACATTAACGCAGTAGGCTAAAGCGTGTTATGTGGCGGGTACGTTTAGTCACATTATATATCGTGTACTAGGTTCGTTCCCTAGCTCCGACACTGGTAATATCGGTGTGTAATGGATGTGTGTCTGCATTTTTTTCTTTCGTTTCAAAATACATTTTTCCCGAGAAGTGGGTCGAGAAGATACTGCCACATCGGTGTTTGAGCCAGAATCATTATTAATAAATGATGATTATCTTGTAGTCCAAGCATGAACTAAATCTAAGGAAACACTAGTCTTTAAAAGTTGTCGTCATAGAAAATGGAATTGTTTTAGAGCACCATACTTATTGTTGACCATACTTATTGTGCTCCCTTTTTTATCGGGTCAAAAAGTTATTAACAACAAAAGGAAAAAAAAGCTAAAAACGTACTCTTCGCCGGTTTACGAAACTTTTTATATAATTGTTACACATTCTATAGGATACTCTTCGCAATTTTTTGTAAATAATGATAATTTTATACATTTTTAATTTTATAGTACGAACGTAGTTGGTGAAAGACTCAGTGTAAAATAAAGTAAAAATAAAAAAACTATACCATACCCCATGTGGGGTTTCACTAACACAATGATATGAAATTTTTTTGTCTGCGAGCGATATTAATTGTTTTAGAAATGTGTCGATCAAATACAATATACTCTTCGTTTTCGTATTTGCGAAGAATATAATAAGGGGGCTTTTTGTGCTTCTTCATTAATATTTTAAAAATTAAGCGAAATATGGCAAAAAACAATACGTAGCTTTTTTGATAAATCATAAAATTTTGTAAAATAATGATTATAACAAAAAAAAAACGGCACTGTAGATAGTTAAGTTTGTACTGGTGACCAAAGTTTCGAAGCGCTTGCGTTTCCTCTTTTTTCTACACTAACCTTATACTCCAGTCAATAGGAGAATTTGAGAGAAATAACTGACATAGTTTTGAAACTTGGCAGAGATGTTCAATAAGGTCTATTATTAAACATACTAAAACTCCTGAACTCAAACTGGTGCTCTCTAGCCACCATCTTGAAAAAAACGGTGCACCAATTCAGTTTTGTGCTTATATCTCGCTAACCATTAGCGATATCAAAATTATGTTTGTATAAAAAATAAAGCTCACAAATTTCTTTACAAAATATGTTGTATTGATTTTTTCCCCATCTATTGTTATAATCCTCTGAAATACGAAAACGAAAAGTATATCGAATTAAATTTGATCGACACGTTTTCAAAAATAGTAAATATCGTTCTTAGGAAGAAACAGTCATATCTTTGTGTTAGTCACGAAATTCTGAACTACTTTCAAAATGTGCCCGTCTGCCTCTCCGTTCGTCATGATTTTGTAAGCACGATAACTTAAGAAACACAAGTTCGATTTAATTGAAATTTGGACAGTAAGTTAGTGTTAGCTAAAGGAAGAACCCTAGCATTTTTGAAAAAAAATTGATCAGTAAATATAAAGGTTATGAAACATTTTCAGAAAAAATGCACGTGAGGAATGTTTTAACACCTTTGATAAAACACTATAAACATAAAGGTACTGCATAGTACACTAATCAACGTTTCGACAATTAAGATGGTATCATGGAAGGCCGATTAAAATTGCAAGTATAGCAATTAAACTTATAATCGTATCACGTGCAGTTTTTTTTTAAAGTGTTTCATAACCTTTATATTTACTGATTAATTTTTTCAGAAATGCTAGGTTCCTTCCTCTAGCTAACAGAGACAGATACAGACGTGACAGACACATGGATAGACGTGGGACATTTTGAAAGCTGTTCAGAATTCTATGACTGACAATATGATATGAGTTTTTTTCTCTACGAGCGGTTTATAGTTTTAGATAGGTGTCGATCAATTGAAATTTTCGTATTTCAGAAGATTATAATAATAGATGCGAAAAAAATGTATATACTTAACATATTTTGTAGAGAATTTTATAAGCTATATTTGTTATATAAACACAATTCCGATAGCGCTAATGATTAGCGAGATATAAACAAGAAACTTAATGGGGGCCATCATTTTTCCAAGATGGCGGCTCGAGAGCGCCAGTTTGGGTTCAGGAATTTTTGGACTGTTTAATAGTAGACCTTAATAAACATCTTTCCCAGGTTTCAAAACTATATCGGTTATTTCCGTCAAACGTCTCTTTTTATTTGTCTGGGTATTACCACTTTTTCAGCTATTTAAAATGCAGTTAAAAATGTGAAAAAAATTACATGTCATCTGTGGAATCCAAAAAAACACTCTTCATAGCGCAGCAGATCTTTTACACCTTTTTTTGTGCATGTTAATGCTATATAAATAAAAAATAGACTTTTTATTGTTTCTTTATGGTTTTAATTATGTAGCTGTTTTTATTTGCTGTGAATTGTTCAATTCATGAGATATTTATGCACATGTTGTCTAATGGTGATAGAAATTTTTTTGTTCACAACATCTTGGTAGATGTTTTGTAATTCATGTATTATTCTAGTTGGCCTCTATTTGCTATATGGCACGTCTGACAGCATCACGCCATCTGCCGCGGTTGTCTGTTAGGCGCACAGTCTCACCAAGTCTCTTTCCCATCAGCTCTTTGCTGACATAAGTTGAACGTTTAAGAGAGCGTCCTATTTACCTTTTGTCATCTGGTTTTCCCTGAAAGAGATTATTTATTTATTTTTGAATTGTAATTTGTGTAATAATTTATTTCCGGAAAATATTCCTTTATTCATATAAAATGCATCTACCATTTGAATGTGTTTTTAATATTAAAAACTTATCACTTGCCGTTTAATAAAATAATCGTTGATTAATTAATAATACTATACTGATATTACCGATATTATATTATTATTATTAAATTTGTATAACATTTATTTTTTAATCAGAAAGCCAATAGATTTTTGTTCTGTATAGTTTACGGTCACGTGTTTTCTGATCATTTATGAAATTCCTGTATAATTTGACACCTCTAAATATGCAGGTGTTTCATTTCTTGTATTGGTTTAAAGTTTATAATTTACATACCAACATGGAATTTATTTATTTATTTATTTTTATTTATTTATTTGGTACACTATTCAACAGGTGAAACCCAATTACAGAATAGGAAAATACAAAATAATTCCATGCTTATTTAGATTATGAACAAAAAGATATATAAATATTATTTATATATCTGTGCTGTGCGAATGGCCAAGCAGCCTTAGCCATCGTCTCGAATTTAGATAGATAGATAGTCCGAAAGTCAACAAGAAAGAACAAAAATATATTTAAGCTAGAGACAATTTTTTCATGTTTACAGCACTGCAGGCGAAAATATCTAAAGAAGTATCCAAATTATTATATATATTACAAATTTGCTGAATAGAAGAGAATTTCTTTACATTTGTTCATAAAAATGGCAAGTAAAATAAATTGTTGTGTCCTAGGAATTTGGAAATTAAGCATAGTTAAAATTTCTCCACAGTCGATGTTACCATGTAAAATTTTATATAAGAAAATTAATTGTGACCGGTGTCTACGGTTTTCTAGACTGTCTATGGAAAATTTAGAGAGTAGTTCTTGATGTGGGAAACCAATAGCAGGATAGATCCCATCAGTCTTAAAAGACGCATATTTCAGAAATCGACGTTGAAGCATTTCCAAATTTTGTATATGTACATTATAAACAGGACACCATACTATTGAAGCATACTCAAGATGTGGTCTAACAAGAGTAGTGTATAGTTTTAATGTATTTACGTTATTAAAATGTGCGGAGTTTCTAATAACAAAACCCAGTGTTCTATAACTTTTACTGACAGTGAGTTCGATGTGATTTACAAATGTTAATTTTCTATCAAATGTCACACCCAAGTCACAAAAAGTGTCAGGACGGGAAAGTGTGTGATTGTTCAATTTGTAATCAAAAACAATAACATTATGTTTTGTTGTAAATGTCATAGTGTTACATTTTGCTTCATTTAAAGGTAATTTATTTATTACACACCGGGTATTAATACGATCAATATTATTTTGCAATTCAAGGCAATCATATTCACACGCGACATTGCAAAATAGTTTCAGATCATCCGCATATAGAAGGCAGTTAACAGTGATATTATCTACTATGTCGTTAACAAACCAATTAAAGAAAACTGGCCCTAAATTTGAACTTTGAACGTAGCTAAGACTTCAATAGATCTAACACTATGATATACAACATATTATTATTGTCTTCTATTAGTTAGGTAGGATTTAAAAAGTGCAATGAGGTTATCCGAAAATCCAAAAAAATCAAATTTTTCTAAGAGGATATCATGGTTCAGTCTATCAAGTGCCTTTGAAAAGTCAGTATATATAACGTCTGTTTGTATACCCTTATCAATAGAGTCAGAAATAAACTCTGTAATATTAATTAAATGCGTAACTGTTGAACGGCCTTTGAAGAATCCGTGTTGAACTGTTGATATTTGATGCCTTAATGGTTAAAAATAAAATGGTGTAAGATAATTTCAAATGCTTTAGCAGAATTATTTATTATTACTATCGGTCGGTAGTTACAAATATCGGATCTATTACCCTTCTTAAAGACTGGAATTATTTTCGATAATTTCCACTGTAGTGAAAATTTAGAGTAGAGGACTTTAGTGATAAGTTAAATAATGTAGTAATTGGGTTAGCAAAAATAGCAGCACAGTCACGTAATATGAATGCGGGGATCCCATCAGGCCCAGAAGTTAATTTAGGTTTAATTTTCTTCAATGTTGTAAATACTTCGTCTTCGTAAAACAGGCTATATTTAAATATGAGCTACTCTCAACAACATTTTTAGGATTATGCGTGATATTTTCAGATTCAGAATAAAATTCCTGAAAAAATTTAGCAAAAGAATTAGTAATCTGTTGAGGGTCGGATATATATTCATTATTGTAATTCATAAAGTTTGGTAGGTCAGATGAACTACGTTTATAATTAATAAATTGCCAAAATGAGGACGGATCATTAATTATATTTTCCTCAACATGATTACAATACATTTTATAAGAATTATCAGAATCAATTTTCACTTTTCGCCTTAATCTTTTAAATTCGTTCTGATAAGTTACATCACCTGTTTGCTGGTATTTATTTAACGCTTTATGCGTTTCTTTAATAGATTTAATTAACGGATAGTCAAACCAGGGTGGATATGTTCTTTTTGAAGTTTTAGATTGAGGTACAGTATTAATAAATTTTGAGTTTAATTTGGAATAGAACAGATCACTAGCTTCGTCTACAATTTCAGAATTATTTAAAAATTGCCAATCTGTTTCAGCTAATGTTTGATAAAGGATGTGGAAGTTAGCTCTCTTAAAGTTAAATTTATAATCAGAATTAGATTTAATGATCAAGTTTAGAGCAAAATGTTGTTAACTCAGTTGTTAATGATTGATTGAGTAGGTAAGAAAAATCGCACTTCTTTTGTTATACACTGCGTGTAATTGAGGACTGGGCATGTACTTCCACGTAGCGCGAGAGATATGACATCCACTCGCCCGTCGGCGGCATATATTAAAGAGTCGGCGCTAGACCACTGAAGCATCCCCGTTCTCATTTCAGCCAGCTGGCACACGCGATGTTGCAATTCTAACTCCCTATGCCCACCCCGCCACACTGTATCATGTATTTTCAGCTATAACAAAGACGGAAGTCTAATAATTACTCTCGTTAATCTAGATACTGTTGTACCAATATTTAATTTCTGATTAAATTTTTTATACGGGCAGAGATTCTTCTTCTTCTCTTAGCGAGTCGAGGATAGGTCGCTGCATTGAGATCTTGTGGCCCATTGTGCTACCGCTGCGAATTTAGGGAATTCCCCCATTCAGGCCGGATTCTAAAGCCAAAATCCTTCCTATGATGGCATCCTTCATTTCCTCCAGCACCGGAAAACCAATGCCAAAGTGTTTGTGCCTAAAGTTTATAAGACTAGGGCAGGAAGTTAGGACATGAATGGAAGTTTCTTCCTCGTTCCCGCATAACCTACAGCCGGGGTTGTCAATCACCTCTATATAATGTGCAGGTGTCTGAAAGAAATGAGATAAATGAGATGAATAAAATACAAAACCTTATGTAAAAATGTCAAAATAAATAAAGAGTTTTTAAATGGAAATGGAAATGGAAATGGAATGTCTAAAAGAGCCAAAAGACCTACCACGATTCTGATCTCTTTTCTGCTTAGTCGCAGTCGCAGTAGCCCACCGTAGTCGTGGATAGGAGCCCCAGAAGTCAAAGAACTGGGAACGAGTACAATTTTCCATTGACTTCTGGGAATTAATCTTGGGTAGCCGAGATCCGGCGCCGGAGCCAGTAGTGGCCCCCCTGGCCAGAGCATCTGCCCGCTCATTACCCTCAATGTTGCTGTGTCCAGGCACCCAGAGAAGTTTGACCCAGTTGGATGAGCCAAGTTCATAGAGACCCTGTTTACAGTATAGAACCAGTATTGACTTGGTCCTGTCTAACGCAAGGGCCTTGAGGGCCGCTTGACTATCGCTATATATATTTATGAGTTTGTTAGGTAATTCCCTCTGATAGTCTCCTGTGCGCAGACCAAGATAGCAAAGACATCAGTCTAGAATACCGTGGCGAATTTACTCAGGGCATAAAAAGTTCAACTCTGTGTCTTTTACTGTATATCCCCGCTCCATCGCTTCCCTTATACCTCGATCCGTCCATGAACCAGACAATATAGGCAGGCCTAAATATGACCTCAAGTGGGTTCCAGTCATCCCTTTTTGGGATGACAACCTCAAAGGGTTCTGAGAAGAAGAAGAAAGCTACCATGTCATCACTCCTAGCCTCAAAAAGTGAGTGAGTCAACCTGTAGGCCTCTTCCGAGCCTCCGCTTCAATCACCAAGTGAAGGGCACAAGGTCCAAAAGGACCTCCAGAGCTGTGGGAGCAGTGCACATTGCTCCTGTGACTCTCAAACAGGCGAGTTTTGGAGTTTTATTACCTTCTGTTGAGTGGGGGGGAGGGGGGTTATTATATTATTATGTTAGGCATCGAATTCAGAACAATTTTCAAAATTTTCGTCTATCTGTCCGCCAGCTTGTGTTTCGATAGTTCAAGACAGAAAAAAACGATTATTTTGACATTTCGACAGTAAGTCAGTGTTAGCTAGAGGAAAAACCCTGTTGTTGTTTTTGAAAAATCGATCAGTAAGGACAAAAATTATGAAACATTTTAACAAAAAAATGCTTATGGAAAGTGTTGTAGTCTCGAGGCAACTCTTCGTCAATCAAGATGGCATCATCAGAAGATGACTAAAATTACAAGTATAGCAACTTATATTTAAAAAAAAATTGCTATTTTCAAAAAACTGGAGTACACTACATAATGTTCAAACAATTATATATATTCAGTGTGGCTACAATTTAGTGGACACAAGCCTGTATCTATGTTATTACTTGACGGATCGTTTTCTAATTTGGGCAGGCCACATATACCATGGTAGTGCATATTATTTAGAACCTAATAGAATACATTTTAATCATAGGCGTGCGTTGCAGGAAATAAATAAAGGGGCAAATTTTTACGATTTTTTATTAGCGAATCGGATAGAAAAAAATCGATGTCATATTCTTATTTATCACCCTCGAAAACATACCTGAAACAAGTTTCATCCAAATCCTATGCAGGGTTGCTCAGAAAATAAAGAAATATTTCAATTTTCTTTCGTTATTTCCTTTTTAAAAGCTTTTATTTAACTTGCAATGTTTGTTTGTATGTTTGTTTGTTGGTTTAGGTCAAATCTTGCAAGCTGAATTTCGACTAGTTCTAATTAAGCTAGAGCTTTGAAATTTGGCACACGTGTATAAGTCCGGTGACAATGCAACATAGTATAGCCATTATCGGTCTAAATCCAATGTGGCGGACGTCCCAAGATGGCGGATCGGCTTTTTAGTCATAACCCCCCTGATGAGGTGGGAAGAAGTGGGGGAGAGGTGGGAAGAAGTGGGGAAGAGGTGGGGAAGGGGTGGGAAGAGGTGGGGAAGGGGTGGGAAGAGGTGGGAAGAGGTGGGAAGAAGTGGGGAAGAGGTGGGAGGAAGTGGGGAAGAGGTGGGAGGAAGTGGGGAAGAGGTGGGAAAGGGGTGGGAAGAGGCGGGAAAGGGGTGGGAAAAGGTGGGGAAGCGGTGGGAAGAGGTGAGGAAGAGGTGGGAAGAGGTGGGAAGGGGCGGGAAGAGGTGGGAAAAGGTGGGAATAGGGTGGAAAGAGGTGGAGAGAGATGGGGAAGGGCAGGGGAAGTGGTGGAAAGAGGGAAGAAGTGGGAAGTAGTGTTAGAGAGGTGAGAAGACGGGTGAGGGGAGGGGTGGATGGCGGTGGCAAATGAAAGGGTTTTGTCTGTCTGTTTGTAAAATAAGTGGACTAAAAAGTAAAAAATAAAATTATATAAAAAAATTATTTTTAAGAAAAAGCTTTTATCTGAAAAAACTACTAAAAAGTAAAAATATTTTTTTTTAAATTCATACACATGGAAACCAAAAGCTTTGGGGGTGGTCAATTGAGCAAAGTAACTATGCAAAATCACTATATGACCGCCCCCAAAGCTTTTGGTTTCCATGTGTATGAATTTAAAAAAAATTATTTTTACTTTTTAGTAGTTTTTTCAGATAAAAGCTTTTTCTTAAAAATACTTTTTTTATATAATTTTATTAGATAATCTCTTGAAACTAACTAGAAGGACGGTTAAGCATATCGGTGATTAAGAACTCTCGCTGCTTTTTTACTCTAATCATAAGAATTGTCATGATATTTTTAGCAACTAATTTACTTAGAGCAAATTAAAAGGGAATTCTAAAAATAATAAAACAATAATTTATCAATCTTTACTGCTTGCAATTATAATGCAAAATCCAATGGTGACATGGAATGGCTTTATTTCTCGAAATGTCATATCGTGACATAAGCTAAGTAGTTTACATTTTAGTGTTGAATTTAGACTTCAAATAATTGTGATTTCTAATACAATGCCAGAAAATCGTTTATCATTTGCTGAAAAAGTTGAGATTATTAGAATTGTAGGAGAAAATATAACAGTAAGAGAAGCAGCAAGAACTTTTAATGACCGACATCCTAACCGGCCTCCAGTAAGTTTTAGCACAATAGCTAAGATTAATCGAGTTTTTAATCAAACTGGAAACGTTACAATATTAAGACCAACAAATTATAATCGGAATAATTTAAATGAAAACAGAATTTTGCAAGCATTTCGTAATAATCCAAAATTAAGTATAAGACAAGCTTCTTTGAACTTAAATCTAAACAAAGAAATAATAAGAAGATGTCTAAAAAAATAACATAAAACCATTTAAGCCTAAAATATTACACACACTCTTAGAAGGGGATTTTGAAAGAAGATTGGATTATGGCACTTTGGATGCAGGGTGAATTTTTGAACATAATTAACAGTAAAAATCAATACTTATTCAAAGTGAATGTTTGGTGTGCTAATTTAAATCAACAAATTATTGAACCTTTTCTTATTCAGAATTTGACTGCTCAAAATTTTCTGAATTTTCTAGAAACAGAAATTATGGATTTTCTTGATAATTTACCGTTAAACGTGAACGAAAACCTTTACTTTTTGTTAGACGGTGCCCCAGCACATAGTTCTCGTATGGTTAGAAATTGGCTCGACACCAATTTTCCTATGAAGTGGATTGGTCCCCGTAGCCCATTACATGAGTTTCCTCCAAGATCCCCGGATCTCACCCCGATGGATTTCTATTTTTGGGGTAACATAAAAAATAAAGTATACGTTAATCGGCCTCGTACTGTGGAAGAATTGCGGCAACGAATTACAGAGGCATGTCAATGTATCACAAGGCACGAACAGATAAAAGTGATTCGTCATGTTAGGTAGAAGCATGCATCACATTGGATGGCGGTTATGTTGAAGTTAGAAGAATTCATTAGTATAATTAATTAATTAAGTTATGATGACAAATGAAAAGAATAAAAATTCCATTATTTCATATAATTCCTTCAACAATTTATCATTACCACAAATGTATTCTTAATGTCAATTGTTTTTCTGTTAATACATTTATGTGATGTTTCTGCGTGTTATTTTTTTTTGTAGTACGCATGCCATAAAGAAGGAATAAATGGAACACAATGTTAACATGAAATTACATACGGGAGAAAACATATTTCTTTATTTTCTGAGCAACCCTGCATAGGATTTGGATGAAACTTGTTTCAGATATGTTTTGCAGGGTGATAAATAAGAATATGACATCGATTTTTTTCTATCCGATTCGCTAATAAAAAATCGTAAAAATTTGCCCCTTTATTTATTTGCTGCAACGCATGCCTATGATTAAAATGTATTCTATTAGGTTCTAAATATGCACTACCATGATATATGTGGCCTGCCCAAATTAGAAAACGATCCGTCAAGTAATAACCTAGATACAGGCTTGTGTCCATGAAATTGTAGCCACACTGTATAGAAAATTCATTAATTCAATGAAGAATAAAATTTAATTTAATAGTAAGTAGGTATATAAATTAGCCTTTCTAAAGGAAAATAAATCTATTTATGGTAGATAGAATAGCACTTTATGTACATTTTGTAGTCCTATACAAACGAAAAAGCTTGGAGAGAATTAAATCCAACCAAAGCTTCACATTAACTGTCAAAAGACTTCTAATCATCATTTATTTATTTCGTACACATATCCATTATACAAAATTTAATTTAACATTTCGACATTTACATACATTACAAAGTTACCATGGTTACTTATACCTTTTTAGGTTTTCGCATCACCGGCCGTTCGCTTTGGGGGTTAGCTAATAATAGCACAAAAAATCAAGTTTCACAATAATGTAATTTTCAACTCTAAAATTAAGAAATAAAGACAACTACAAATTTACATACAACACAAATGACAAATATGATGAAATATATTAAGGTCACATAAGTAACTAATTTTTCATATTTCCATAACTAAAGGTTGTCGTGTTCCAAATTAGGATTTATAATTAAAACAAGCTAAAAACGTACTCTTCGCCTGTTCACTGAACTTTCTTATATAATTGTTACACATTCTATAGGATACTCTTCGCAGTTTTTTGTAAATAATGTTAGTTTTAGACATTTTTAATTTTATAGTACAAACTTAGTTGGTAAAAGAGTCAATGTAAAATAAAGTAAAAATAAAAAGCGTAAGAACTACACCACCACCTTACACGTAAAAAAATGTAAATTTTTACATTATAAGACATGAGCTAAACTCATATTTTCACGGTTGTATATTACATTATAAAATGTATATTTGTAAAATATATAAATATTTAGATATTAAAGTGACCGGATTTCTATTCAATTACAAAAACATAAAAATCAAAAAAAATTGTTTCAAATTTAAATCATTAATAACATTTTTATTTGCCGATCGATTATGTTAAAAAACAATAGAGTTGTCCCTCTAGCTAACACTAACTTGCTGTCCAAATTTCAATACAATCGGATTTTTTCTTTCTTGAGTTATCATGCTTACAAGAAACGTGACGGACGGATGGACAGACGGACATTTTGAAAGTTGTTCAGAATTCGTTCACTAACACAAAGATATGAAAATTTTTTTGTCTGCGAGCGATATTTACGGTTTTAGAAATGTGCCGATCAAATGCAACTTGCGAAGAGTATAATAACTAAAATCATGAAATTATAATTTTAGAACAAATATTTTCACGAGGTAAGTAATTTGAGAAAACAAAAAAGGAAAAAAAACAAAAAAACTCTGACACAGTTTCGCAATAAAAATGATGAATTGTGGATAAGATAATTATACAGGGTATCCCATATTATTCGTTCATGCCGGTGCAGTTGATAAGGTGATTTAAAGGTTTATGACATAAACCAGTTTTGAGTGTGGTTTATGAATGAAAATAGATTTTTTGTAAAGGCACTCAAAATTTTATTTAGTCGATTTTTAGGGTATTTTGGAAAAATTACCATTTTTATTTTTTTAATCAATTTTCTAGTCTTCTAGATCAAGAACACTGTATTATTTTAACATTCCATTTTAATACACATTGCCAAAATTAGTAAAGTGAAAGAACTGGTTAATGCGGTTATATTATGTATGTAAAAAACTTTAAAATAGCTACTAATATGAACAGTGTAATATACTTAAATAATGTAAAAGCAATTAAAATCACTATGATATTTGTTAATTGTTCATAAATCCACAAAAACTATTCTACTTATTTTAAATTTGATTAACCGGTAACTTCAATGGTTAGAGATAATTTTATTGTTGTTAGATCGCTGCCCTGTCAATACCAAATGTTTTAACTTGTAGTTTTCCAGTTTGCAAATAAATATTATATGATTTTAGGAAATGCGAAAAGGCGCATATTTTCGGTCACAACTTTATTGTTTTTTATGTTAGAATGTTCAAAGTTCTTTAGAATTGGTGTATTACAGATAGTTTGAAAAAATTGATAATTATCCAGATTTTTGGGAAAATGTGAGAAAGGGACTCGCCGGTTAAGTATATGAAATTGGGCCCAGTGGCCTATTGGGCTACTCATTCACAAGAATGTTGGTTATGACTAGGAATGTTCAATAAAATATATAATAAACCTCTATCCCCTATATTACCAGAGTTATGGGGGTAACAACCCTCAATTTTAAAATTAATTTTTTTCAAAACTATTGAAGATAATTAATTGAAATTAATAGGAGACGTTAATATAAAATAGCTTTATATTTTACATTTTTTTTACATACACATTACGTCATTTAGTATTAAAAAAAATAATTTAATTTTTGAGGGCACTGTTTTTATATCAACCCCTTGAGTGACACCTACGAAATAAATCTACATTATTTAGCACTAATATAATTATCGTGTGTAAAAATTAATTCAAGGTCAGATTGGTGAAAGATGCTTAAAAATATAAATCTAGGTAATGAACATAGGTACACAAAAAAAAATTAAGTGCGAAGACTTTTTTTTTTCGGACGAGCATAAGACTAAACCCCCTCCCCCTCTCGCTTCTCCCACCGGGAACCGCTTTCGCATTACTTAAGTGGGGAGCCGGCCTGTAACTTCCTTTATCGGCTTTCTACTTCCTTCGTCTCTATTATTGTACGGACTGTTCCGTTCGCTTGTTGCTATCATGATTCCTCGGATGTGCATAAGCTTGCTATCATGTTTATGTAGTTGAAGGTTGACCCAGTTTGTTGGGTATAGTTCCTCCTGGTCTCTTCCCACCGAGTACAAGTAAACAGGGCATGCTCTACGTCATCCACCTCGTCGCAGTAGCTGCATCTGTCTGTATCTGCCCTTCTACGATCATAGAGTACTTCTTAAAACACCCGTGTCCTGAGAGAGCTTGGGTTAAGTAGTAATCCACTTCTCCGTAGGGGCGATTTATCCATGTCTGAATGATAGGTATAAATTTATAGGTCCATCGTCCATACGTTCCGGTTTCCCATTTTTGTTGCCATCTTGTGAAGACATTCTCTTTTGCTGCTCTGGCCTCCACCCCATTGTATTTTTCTGTCCTTTCCTGTATTAGAAATTCTATAGGTGGGACTCCCACTATGACCCCCACTGCCTCGGTTGAAATGGTGCGGTATGCACTGCCGATTCTGATTGACATCAGCCCTTGGAGTCTTGCCAGCTTTGCTATTAGTTTTTTATTTCGTATGCCAGACTGGTGTGGCGTACAGTATTTGAGAGTGGACCACACTTGCCATTACTCTCCTCTTCGATGCTCTTGGCCTTCCTATGTTGGGCATTAGGCTTGTCAATGCTGCAACAGTTTTTTCCACTTTCTCAGTCGTTCTTTTGACGTGCTCCGCGAAGATAAGTTTGGTATCAAGCCACACTCCTAGGTATTTTATTGCCTTGCTGAGCCTGATCGAAGTATGGTGAAATTGATCGGCGCTATTTTTCTTTTAGTGGTGAGGAGGACGGCCTCCGATTTATCTGGTGCCAGCTTTAGTTTTCTTCCTTCCAACCATTCTGCAACTCGCTGGAAGGCAGTGCCTGCTTTGTTCATCAGTATATGCTCGGTTTCTGCAACTACTGTCATGGCTACGTCATCCGCAAAACCGATTAATGTTACATCCGCTGGTTGTTCCATTTTAAGGAGATCATCATACAGGACGTTCAACAGAGTTTGACCGAGTACTGATCCCTGAGGCACGCCACTGCTGACTTCTACGGTCTTTGTCTCGTCTTCTGCTTCCAGAATTATTTTCCTCTAAGATAGATAGGATGCTATTACCCTGACTAGGCTCTCTTCTATTCCATCCCCTCTTTTTCGCAAGTCTTCCAAAATGATTTGCCATGATGCGCTGTTGAAAGCATTTTGCACGTCTAAAATTATTACTGCACACAGTCTTCGGTACTGGTGCGCGTAAGCAGTAGCTTCTCTGGCGAGTTGGGTTACGTTGTTTATAGCATCTACTGTTTGTCGACCTTCCATGAAGCCGTACTGTCTCTCTGCCAGACCACCAGTGCGTACTAGTTCTCCTTTCAGCCTTATTAGTATGAGTTGCTCGTACAGTTTCCCTTCTACGTCTAAGAGGCATATGGGTCTATACGATGCCGGGAGGTTTATTTCCTTTTCTAAGTAGTACAAGCTTAGCCTGCTTCCAGTCTTCTGGAAATACTCTACACTCTAGTTCATTGTAGACTCTTAGTGCGTATTCAGGTTTATTTTGTACTACTTCCTTCAGGACTTCCACTGGGATGTAGGCTGGTCCCGGTGTTTTGTTTGGTTTTAGCTTACTGAAAGCTATATTCAATTCTTTTACCGTAAAATCTAAGAATATCACCGTTCTGTCGCAATTAAAGTTTACGGGAAAGAGGTGGTTCACGGGAAAGAGGTGGTTCACCACTTCCTCCGTCATTTGCATGGACATTTGGGGTCTTGGAGGAAAGCGAAGCATTTGTTTTATCATAATCTTGTAGCCATCTCCCCAGATATCGGAGTCCAGTTTGTCACGCATGCTTTTCCAGCATGCTCTTTTTGAAGCCTTGATGCAATTTCGCAGCCTTTTCTTGCTGCTTTTGTACTCTTCCCTCAGGGTTACTTCTGGAAGATTCCTTCTTGCATTTCTTGTACATATCCTTTTTTTCCTCAAGCTTTCCCTGCGAAGTTCGGCAATTTCGTCTGACCACCAATATAAAGGTGGCCTTCTCGAATTGTACTTTATTTTCGACATGGTTCTGTCACAGATCTGCGTTTGGGAAAAGTATTTTGCAGGAGATACGCCCTCCTCCTGAATAATGCCGACGTCGTTCAGTGTCTCTTGCAACTTTTGTTTGTTCAAACTTTTCATTTGCCACCCTTTGCTTTGCGTTACCATAGCTCTTTTCTTCCCTTCGTCTTTTACTTCGAATATTATATAATTATGGTCGCTGAGGATTTCCTTCTCACTCACTTCCCATTTAGCTATTTTGTTTTTAATGTCGTCAGTAGTCAGAGTTCGATATAAGATGGACAAGTGCGAAGACCTAGACCACTTAATTTCTACTCATTTGGAAGCTAATAATCGAAGAAACATACTACTACTTTTAGCTTGGCTCTGAATTATTTTTTTGCTTAAGAAATATTGATTTTATTAGACAGTATGGTTAGGCCATTTTAATTAATCCACAGTAATATCTCCTCAGGAAGGGACACTAGCGAAAAATGTTTCAGAGAAATCTTTTGGGTAGAACAATTTTCCATCTCCCACCCCTGATGAGCCAGGGGTGGGGCTAATTTCTGAGTTTTTAATGGCACTCTATGTTTTTTATCGCGTATTCTGATTCTACGGGAGGAACTCGATAAATTTTGTACCAAACATTTTCTCCCTCCACCCTGATGAGCGGCGATGGGGATGTAACTTTCGAATTTTCAAAAACCTGCAGGCGAACAATGTTTCAAACAAAAGATGTCCCTCTCGGAACTAAACAACTGTTGTTTGAAACATTTTTCCTAAAAATGCCCTAGTTCAGGGATGTTCCCCTGCAGGTTTCTGAAAATTCGAGTTACCCCATCCCCGCTCATCGGGAGAAAAAAATGTTTGGTACAAAAGTTATATAATTTCTTCCGTAGAATCAGAAAACGCGATAAAAAACATAGGGTGCTTCAAAAGTTAGCTCCACCCCCGCTCATTAGGGGGAGTGGAAAACTGTTGTGCCGGAAAGATGTCTCCCTCTGAGTGGAACAACTTTTGTCTGAAACATTTTTCGCTAGTATTCCTTCCTGAGATGATACTACTGTGGAATGATTAAAATGGCCTAACCATATTGTCTAATAAAACCAATACTTATTAAGCAAAAAAAAAATTGAGTGCCTAGCTAAAAGTAGCAGTATATTTTTTTAATTACTAGCATCCAAATGAGTAGGAATTCATTGTTCGCACTTCGGTTTATTTTTGTGTGGCTGTGTTATTGTTCATTACCTAGGTTTATATATTTTTAAGCTTCTTTTACCAATTTGTCCTTGCAGTAATTGAAGACCTAAGTGGATGAAGGTGTTATGTCGCATTTTAAAAAAAAATACTTTATGCAATTTTTGAACACCCCTGATATAGATTTAACACCCAATAAACGGTGAATTCTAAATTTCTAATATTTTATAGAAACTTTTTAATTATAAAGGCGCCATATGATACATACAACCAGTAATTTTAGTGGATGTACACAGTTTTGGACAAAAAAATCTAGTTTCATAACAGCTTAATATTGTTCTTTAATATTAGTGTAAACAAAAGAACATAACCCAAAATTATCTATTTTATGAGGTATTATTCATTTGAATCGAAGACAAAATAAATAAGTTCCAATTCAAAACCGTTTTATTTAATTTACTCAAAACTTTAAAAGTGCGGCATAACACCTTTATCCACTTAGGTCTTCAATTGTTACACACGATAATTATGTCGATGTTAAATAATATATATTTTTTTAGTAGGTGTCACTCTAGGGGGTTGATATGAAAACACCACCCTGAAAAATTAAACTATTTTTTTAATACACTAAATGACATAATAGGAATGTAAAAAAAATTAAAATATAAAGCTATTTTATATCAACGTCTCCTATTGATTTCATTTAATTATCTTCAATAGTTTTGAAAAAAATTAATTTTAAAGTTGAGGGTTGTTACCTCCATAACTCTGGTAATATAGGGGATAGCAGGGGCGGATACAGGATTTACTTCTGCGGGGGACACGGGAAGTCTGGAATACCCCTTACTTTTTTAGCCATATATTATCTATTAAAAATTATTATTAGGTATATTTCACAATTCTGGGGGGGGGGGGCGGGGCACGTGCCCCGGTACCCCCTAGATCCGCCACTGGGGGGATAGAGATTTATTACATATTTTATCGAGCATTCCTAGTCATAAGCAACATTCATGTGAACGAGTAGAGATATACTTAACCGGCGAGACCCTTTCACGTTTTCCTAGAAACGTTTGCTTCGAAGGGCCGAGATTAATGGAGCGTCTAGGTAATACATGATATTAAGAGAACATTGTATTTGAGATCAATTTCAGTTAATTACCGATTAATAACGGTGACGAAATTTTACCGAAAAAAAAAAGTCCTCACTTCTGCTCCTTCTGTTTTTTTGGCCTAGAAGCCAAGGTTAAGGAGTTACCGACTTAAAAAAAAGTGCGATCTTTGTCTTATATTTCATTCAATATATCATAAACGAGAAAAAAAATCAAAATTCTGATCGAACCAAAAGATTCGTAATAAAACGAACTCGTTTTACGGTATTTTTTATTATGGGCCAGCCAAGAGATATCGGCGAAAAATAGTAAAAGAAAGCATGCATTTTGAAACCAAAAATGACACAAATAGGAAGGGTTCTAGTTTATCCGCGTCGTAAATTGCACAGGGCAAATCGAAAATTCGTTTCGACACGAACGAATCAAAAGTGTCATTTTTTGACAGTTAGCGAAAACGGAAAAAAACATCATTCACACATGTCAATATAATGGTGAAGTTTGTATTTCATAGCTGGCATACAAATTTACCCTATACTACACGCGTAACCGTTGACGTCACGGCTACCATTTTTAAATTATAAATTGAATTTAAAATTATTTAACGTCCATAAAAAATTACATATGCTTAGTTATTACTAGTCCTAGAATGCCAATTTAATGTAAATTTATATGATGAAATAACCCCATTCATTATATTAGCAGTACTAAGTTCATTATGGCAAGGCAAACAGAAACATGTTTACATCGAATTCCTTATCACAATATTCAAAATTGAAATTATATTTTGTCACTATTCTTATATACAACTAATATCTTGTATATTTCATAATCGAGGTAAATCAGCCAAATCTGTGTAATTTACTGTTGAAAAATTAATACATCGAACATTTTCTCTTTCCATTTCCATCGAAATATATATTAGCCCTCGCAGTTTATTACTTACTTCAAAACAGCATATACGAGAAGAATATGGACTAGTTAAAAAGCTTCGACTACGTAATCATCATTTTCCTGCCTTATTTCCGATTCCTACTGTGATTTTTTGTAGGCAATTTCAATCATTTTTTCCAGTGGATGGAGAAGTGTTTTGTACTGATTGCAAGAATATTGAGTCTTCTGTATCAACCACCCTTTCATCACAAATATTGTTTGTCGATAACAGAAATTAAATCAGCTATTCTCTGTCGGAAATGAGTTTTCACATGGGGGAGCAAATGAAAGATGTAGTTCTATTGAAACATATGAAAAGGTAACTAACTTTGTTGTTTGAGAATATTTTACATTGTGTGTAGGAAACATTTATTGGGAAAAAAATGTACAGGAAGGTATTGGAAATTATTGAGAATTGATACTATGTAATATGTTCAAGATTGTATGTTGATAAAAGAAATTAAATAATTTACTCTCCGTCGGAAACGAATTTTTACAGGGGGAACAGTGTCGGACTGGATATAAATGCCCCCCCCCCCCCGGGCAAATCTTACCTAAGGCCCCTCTTTTTAATTTGTATTTGGTTTCTAAAATAAATCTTATTAAACAATTGAATATAAAAATTCAACATTTTTCAGTTTATGCTAGGGCTGATTAAGGTATTTCTACCTAGAAAGTCGTTAACGTCAGATTGTTTGGGCAGGATATAGATAATGGTTTGGTGAAACCACTGGCAAATTTTGAGAACGATCTTGTGTCTACTTTTCCAGTTATGATACATCAAAATTCACGTTATTAGCAAGGAAACGATAGGGAGGGGTAATTTCCCGTGAATTTATCGCCATAATTTTTATCTCAAACGGCAGATTCTTTTAAATTTTTGACTGTGAGTTTTAATGGTTATTACAAAAGTTTAAAAGTTTCAGAAACTTCTTGTGTCTGGTTTTTAAGTAATTCGTGATGCAGTGTCTGAATACGATGAGAATTTCACGCATACATGAAAACTGGCAACACCGCATTAGCCAGTCTCGCCCGATCTTCAAACAGACGAACAGGGGTTCAATTTTTTATCCTTCGCTAAATAACGATATCTTTAGAATCGTTAGTATCTTGCGCTTGAGACAAAAACCAATTTTTCATCACACGTTAGATAACGTATGCAAGTTAACAGCCATCGTTTCAAAGTAAGCGTGCGCTCATACAGTGCTATAAATCACAAATATCAATACAATATCAGCAATAACTTTTTATTAATATTAATATAATTTATGCTAATACTATTTATGACAATAAATAAGTAAAAATATAAATAAATATATATAAAATAAATATCAAACCCAAAAAAATATAATATGAATCAATAATATTTTATTAAAATAATGCATGATTTTTTGAGCGATAATCGTCAGTACGTTCATTCGAAACAAGTTTTATTTTCATTAATTTGTTAATATCACTTAAGATTTTTAATCTTAACTTTCCCACAAAATTGTTGGAGGTAACTAGAATTGGCCCAAAGTCGGAAATTGAGAGATCATCAAATCTTTACGTTTTGAGGTCCCAGGAACCTAAAAAATTGTTTTTTGAAAAATATGTATCTGTGTGTGGGTGTACTAAATGGATTTAGATGAAACTTTGCATGAGGGTTTCTTTAGTGCTCCAGAAGATCTGAAAAGGTATTGGTTGAGATCGGATTACGTTTAGTGCCACTTTGGCTCAACAAGTTGTTTATTTTATAATTACTTACAATTTCTGTTCGAACAAAAACAGTAAGTTATTTCCCGGTTTATGATCTTTACCTGAGAGATTTCTATTTTTTTGCTAGGAGTGATACTTTTCGATTTGTTTGACAAAAACCGTGTTGAGGCGTCCGTTTTCGCAATCTGCAAAGGCAAAACACCCAATCTTTGAACGTTCAGATCTTTTTTAATATATGAGTTGAAGGGTCATACTATGTCATTATGGAAAGAGGAAGAATTGCATGTGATGAACATCGTAAATCACACCGGCGAAATCGATAATTCGCGCCTACAAGAGCGTATGAAAAGTGACATTTTTTGACATTCTCATGTCAGTGCGAGATGAAAGTTGCGATGTTGCCACGTTTCGTCGCCATGCGCTATCTCGCTCCCATCGTGTATCATTATCTATCTCACTTCGATAGAAATACCTTAAGGATTGGCGGGTCCTTCGGCAAATGAAATATTTCCGCTTTTTTATTTGTAGGTGTGGCTATGAAAATGTGAAATGCGCCGCAGGCAAAATTTTTGAATTTTTCAAGGTCAAACTACTTCAAATTAAAAGCTATAAATTTGACTTAAAATTATATTGTCTTCGAGAAGTAGGTTTCGTGGGTGCAAGACATAAAAATGTAAAATAATAATAAAAAATGTTTTATTATAAAAAATGCAGTACCTATATTTTCCCCCAAACTCAATATAAATATTAAATATCATAATAGATGGAAGAACAAAACTTATATCCTTTGTCGTTACTCCTTGCTTGTGAACTCCACTACAAGGGGCGAGCGTAGAGGCTCAATGTGAATATCAGTCGATATTCCGTTGAAGCAAAGTCGAGCGCGGTTAGTACTTGTGACCCATCTTGGGAAATACAACGTTCTCGTCCCACCTTCTAGCGGCTTGTATATCAGTGTATACGCGGAAGCTACGTAATTTCAGACGAGGATTACGTAGTGGATATACCATCTTTCGGAGGGGATGTAAAGCAGGCGGTCCCTTGTCTATTAAATGTTAGGCAAGTAAAAGATCCCTACTCTCAGCTGTCGCGTCGGGAGATAAAATAAGTTAGTTTTGAAAATAAGTTAGTTTTGAACAGCTGAAGCGCCCCCAGGGCAATTGCCCAGTTTGCCTATTGGATAATCCGCCCCCGATTCGTGCTATATTTTAATTGTAATTAAGCGCATATCTGTCACTGTTGATTTCGCCAACTATTAAACTAACTACTCTATAACTACTACTGCTATCTTCGTCAGCGTCATGTGTCACTATGTAAGTTAATCTGTGGAAGGGGAATCACATGGGTCGCGTAAATACAATGTTCGTTTGGATAGAGTGACTTTCTACTAATTTTTGTTCGTAAAAATAGTACAAATTCGCAAGTAAGTAGCTAATTCGTTTATCCGATTCGATCGACACAATGTGGCACATTGAATGTAGCATTGTAGGTTATAAAAATTTTCCGTTGGGTCAATGCTGGCCCCATCATGTGAGTTTACTTTGGCCCACCGGGCATTTGCTCGGTTGTCCGCCTGCCCAGTCCGACACTGAGGGCGAATAAATAAAAGATGTAGTTTTAATGAAAAATATCAAAATATAACTTTTCAAAAAATTAAGGGGAAATAAATTTTTATTTTTTGAGAATTTTTTACTTTGCACATTCGCATCATTATACTATAAAATGATATTGACCTATAAAAGCTCATCAAAATGAATGGCCGGTTATGTATAAGTCGAACTCATACTCCGAGGTCTCCGTACTACACGCAGGGTGTAATTTAAGTATGTTAAAATATTTCCAAATGGTAATACAGAGTGACCAATTCAAAAGTGGACCATCTCTCAAAAAACGTAAATTTTCGAAGAGTTTGAACAATTTTTATTCAATGTTAGATTTTTCATAACACTATTTTTGTACTTATACATTTTTTTCATTAATTAATTTTTATAGCTGTTATTGTATTGTATCTGTAATTTTTACTAATACTGTATTCTATTTCTTCGTTGACAATAGCGTCAACTACCTACAGATATTACTTTTTCCGTCAAATGGTTTTGTAGATGTAGAGCTAACAGACAGACGGACAAACCAACAGACGTGCATACGGAAACTCTAGCATTTTTTAAAATAATCGATCAGTTATGAAACATATTAGGAAAAAAAAATGCAAGTGGAAAGTGTTGTAACCCTTAGGATTCTTTCTCTAACTAACACTAGATTACTCTGAAGGAGCGGGCGATTGGCCTTCCCCCACTGCGACCTTAAAGTCTATTGTAGTACTCCTTTTTTGTGTGCCTCAGGGCTCCCCATCCAAACATGGTCTTCCTAGACTTCGAGTCTGTTGATAAGGGCCCCCAGGCACGGTTATCAGCCTCTGTCTTTCTCTCGCCGAGCCGCCTCAGTCCAGTCAGGCTTTTACAGCTCAGCATATGGACTGAGATCTCCAGCGAGAACTTGGGTCACCATTCCAAGCGCTGGACGCGACCAACGTTGCTTAACATCGCTGATCGAGTGCCGGCGCCTAGATCGGAGCCCGTACAGAGAGCCGTTTAACTAACACTAACTTACTGTCAAAATTTCAGTCATCGCACTTACAAACGCATGACGAATGGGGCGACAGACAGACAGATGGACAGACTGACAGACAGACGGCCATCTTGAAAGTTGTTCGGAATTCGATGACTAGCACAATGATATGATTTTTGTTTCTCAACGAGCGGTACTTACAGTTTTAGAAATGTGTTGATCAAATGCAATTCTTGTATTTCCGAAGATTATAATAATAGATACTGAAAAAACGCTTATAACATATTTTGTAAATAATTTCATATGCTTTATTTTTTGTATGAAACATAATTTTGATGCGAAAGCCCTTTTAGATGTTCGGTGTTTTTTGAAAGGTCTTGGCTTCACCATGACCATTCAAAAACTCATACCTAAAAGTAAACTTTCGCGTCTAGTAATGAAAATAACTATTACTGAATGCGAAAGTTTACTTTTAAGTGCGAGGTGATTTTTGAATGGTCGAGGCGAAGTCGAACACCTAACACCGAAACCTAACACCCGACGTGGGACATAAATGAAAAGAAAAAAAAGGGAGGGAATAAACCTCGACGAGGAAAAATGTAGAACATTCTTTGAAAACATAAAACACTCTAACGGGACAACGAATAACCTAAAACCTTCAGATATCTGAAGAAATATAGAAGAAACAATAATACCTCTAACAACATTGGACCAAGAAACTGGAGGAAAAAGGAACCACAGCGAAAGAACGAACAGAACTAATAATAGAAACGGACCATTGGCACTACTCGCAAAAATAACAAGACGAAAATAGCGACATAAAACATCAAAACTACCAGGAGAAAACGGGGCAACGCCAAAAGCCAACAGAATAAGTCTGAGAAGAGATGAAAGGGACATCATCCAACTACTCGCAAAAACAACACGGAAATCGCAACGATATATGCTCTATCAGGATAAGAAACGGAAGAATCAGAAGACTCAGAGGAAGAAGAACATTTGTAGAAGCAGAAACACAAAAAGAGGAGCATAAACACTTTATATCAAGACACAATGCGGCAACGCATTTCACATACACCCACACTGCCCACCCTCTACTACTGTGCATTATGTGGCTCTCACTGCTGACAACAAGCATGTCCCAAATCCAACCCAGCATGGACGTAGACGGCACAGCTATATATCTTGAGAGTGGCAGCAATGCTTACAGAAAGCTAGTAAATCAATCAATAATAAAAATAGAACATTTTTGCTAGTATCATTATATTTTAGTTAACTTTGGTAATAAAAATATTCAAGATATTCAAGTAACCTGGGTTACTTACTTTTATGGAAAAAATGGTCAGCAATTTTCTTCATTTCCAAGTAATCTTCAACAAATATTAGGGAATGCGGAAATTTATTAGCAATTTAGTTTTCTGATGAAAATAAGTAAGCCCGGTATACGTATCTTATCCAGCTACTTGAATATTCTTATTATATATTATTTGCTTCCTTATCAGCATCGTTCACAATATTATTCACATTTACTTGTTACACGAGATAACATACCTCGATAACACGATAAAAAAGCTTACCGACATTCGTTTCTATGGTTTTGATGTTTGAATTATTAATCTGGTATTCCAAATAATTTCAAATATTTTTAATATAAACAATCCACAAAATCTGGAACTGTTCTCCTCTTTTAAGGGAAAATTTCATCGTTTTTTTTAAATGTGCTGTGTATGAAAGACATTCAAATAATGGCGTGATGCGAAAAATGTTATAAACAATATTCGAGTAAAAGTTGCAGCCGAGCGCGGTAGACTGTGAATACCTACTTGATTAATATTTTGCTCGAATACTTCACAGTTCACTTTTATGTGCCACTGAGTTTAAGAACACAGGAACATTTTTTATTTTTATTTTTGAAATGAGTATCCACAGTCGGCAACGCCCGACTGCAATTTCCAATAGTTTTGTGATAGTCCTATTAAAATATCCAAATAACAAATTTACAGTAGAATTTATATACCATCTAATCAATTTCGTGTGAACCTGAAAGGTACGTTATATTACAGATTAAACATTTTTCTCCAAAATTATAATAAAACATAATTTATATAAAAGATGACAGTTTATAAAAAATAAAAATCTTGTATTTCTGCTTACATCATTGTTATAAAATATTATTTTGGGTACTCAGCGATCAACCTAAATGATGGATATGACGTAATTTCAATAAGGGTAATTCTACCATGTTATTTCACATTTGTTCCAAATTTGAAATACAAAGGACAATGTTAAAAATAGCTGATTTTTGACCCCCATCGCGGAATGCATAAGACCCAGAGAAAATGGTTGGAAAAAAGTCCAAATTAATAAAAATACGTCTTTGTGGTATCAATAGGCTGGGGAAAATTCTATTTCACTCCTAAAAACATAAAAACAATCCCTAAAATTGCTTTGAATAACAGCTTATATTGAATGTGAAAATTATATTTATTTTATGATAACTATTAGGTATCGATTCAATAGAGATAACAAAAAAGTAAAAGCTACCCCTATTCACACCCTGTTCAGCACATAATATTAAAAAATAGGTACCAAGGTGATTAAAATGTACAAAATGATTTTTTAATACTAGTTGATCTTCAACTGATCCTGACCTCAGCATCCCCATTTTCAAAACAACGCCTATAAAAGTATGAAATAATATTCGCAGCAAGTATTATTACAAAAAAGTGCTTTACTTAGCGACCCTAGAAACCACCTAGCTACCCAATTCGGGGGTGCAATTCTATTCACAGTCTTGAATACTAAAAAAAATGCCACGGTACTTAGTAATGCACCAAATTATTTTCTATTAGTAAAAGAGACAGACATCCACTTTGTCTTGACTTGAGTATCCTTATTACGAAAGACTACCTCTATTTGAATATGAAAAATATTTACTGCACGTAATATTACAATAGATCTGTATGGTTTTTTATGGTTTCTTTAATAAAGAACATATAGCGAGTTATTTAGCAACCTCAAAAACCACAAAACTACCCTGTTCAGGTGGTAGAATCTGATTCATCGCTTCAAACACTAAAAAATAGGAAACAAGGTGACCAAAATTAATCAAAATCTACTCCAGTTTAGGGATGAAAGGCACTTTAGATAATGTAATATTAGAAAAAAAAAAAGGTTTTCATTTTATGAAATATATAGAATCACAATAAAATATTATATCAACACTTACACTGATTACTTAATAGTATCCCTATAAAGAAACACTGTCGTTATTTAGAGATATTAGAGTACAGAATATTTACAGAGCAAATCAAGATAAAATTAAAGGTTTCTATTGGTTCTTATGTCAGCATTTAATAGATGTTAAAGATGGCTAATCACTATAAGGGACTGTAAATGATATTAGTTTATTCTCTCTTATATTATTAGATGTAAAGGTACTTCTGTTCTGTTCTACGAGTTTTTTAAATCACTTTGGTACCTATTTTTTTAATATTAGGTTCTGCGTATGGCGTTCCACCTCCTTTTGTTATCTCTATTGAATCGATACCTAATAGTTATCATAAAATAAATATAATTTTCACATTCTGTATAAGCAATTATTCAAAGCAATTTTAGCAATTTCAAGCTTTTGGGGGTAAAAAAAAATTTTACCCAGCCTTTTTATGCCACGAAGACGTATTTTTATTAATTTTGAGCTTTTTTCAACCGTTTCCTCTGGGTTTTATGCGTTCCGTGATGGTGGCAAAAATCAGCTATTTTTAACATTGTCCTTTTAAGTTTAACGTAAGTTGCGAATAATTTCACTTGTACAATATTTTTAGATTATTGAGCAAAATTGACAATAGTTCGGTTGATATGCCACAATGAAAAAACCTTTTGGGAATACACGGAATATACGTTGAACATAGATTTCACAAGGTTGCTTCATAGTTGAGGAAAGATTCCTATTTCAATAGATATTGCTTCATCTTACTTCCACCTTCTCAATAGTACAGACAAAGTAATTATGTATGTTATGAAAATGTGGAAATATTAATAAACAGCTAGCGATTGGAAGAAACCTAATGATGTGTAGAAGAAACTTCACGGAAACTGCGAAAATGCATGTTGAAAGCAAATTAGACCTCGTATCTGTCAAGATGGCGGACAGGTCAGCTCTCCAAGATCTACTTAACAAAATGTATAAAGAGAAATACCTCATTTTGCCCCAAGAGCAAACTAAAAAAGGTTTTACTTAAAACTTCCAAAGGAAAATAAAGGAATTTAAAACTTAAAATAAAATAAATGCACAGTGCAAACAACTAGCAAAGAAATTTTGATTGCTGATGCGCGAAAAAGATTAATAACCGCTTCAGGCAATATACTGGACTAAAAACAAATCAAAAATCAACTTTTCCCCATACTTATGTATCAAGAGAGCCAATAGGTCAACTACATTTGACAAGTACTGCAGCCCTATAGCTAGTTTTGTCAGTGATAGGGCACATTTTTCACTAAATATTAATTTGATTTTTACTGTAAGTACCCTGAGGAAACATCAACGGTATAACTGCAGAATACAGGAAATCGAAAATTAAATATGAAGTTTCTCAATCTGCACATGTTTTCCACCCTATTGAAAAACTTGCTTATTCGATTTCATATTATTATTGGAAGATATCGAAAATTGTTTTTATCGATAGAATTCTTCAATATTTACTATTTTAGGCAGTTACTGTATTTGTTGTGTGTTGTTTCTCGTAAAACATTTATTTCCTTTAAACACAAAGTATCTCAATTAAAATGATAGTTTCATAAATTATCTCGAAAAGCTCGCATACAGAAATAACAATGAATTTGTATTTTCATTGTCCTCCCTTGCTTTTGGATTTAAAAGATTTTGGGAAAACAAGATATTAAGAGGACAATAACACAAGTCAAAAAAAATTCTATCCCGTCAGTTTTATCTCTAAAAATCCTCTAAAAAGGTCAAAATCAAGTTCCTATTTGTCCTAAGGTTCTGATGTAACTTTCTGGAAATATATTGGTGCGCTGAAGCCAAATTTAGACAAAAAAATTTTCTATCGTGTCAGTTTTTCTCTACCACTCATTTTATCCCCTAAAAAGGGCAAAAAAGGTTCTGTCTGATCTAGAAAAAGTCTCATTTCGAGTTTCCCCTCAGCCACCTCTAGAAGATAAAAGGGGGTGGTATAGGGAAAATGACACGATTGAAAATTATTTGTCCACAATTGGCTTCAGCGCGTCAAAAATACTTCAGAAAAGTTAGATGAGAACATTAGGATAAGACTGCTCCTTGTTGGTTACTGTGTTTCTCCTTGGAGTAACCACATTGTCAATTAATTCATGTAATCTAGATGATGTTTGTAAAGACAGCCACGGCTAACTGCAACTTTTGCTTATTTTTGTGTCCTTAATAAAAAACCTTACTAATATTTTGCTCTAATATTATTATGAAACGTAGTTTGTATAAAATATGACAGTTTACGCGCCCCTGGAGATCATTCTGTGTAATGGACGTAGCCGAATTTCAATATGGTGCATTCTACCGTGCTATTTTGCATATGTACCATTGGAGATGAAAAGTTCAAGTCTAACACAGGATATAGTGTTTACAAGAAATGGTCTACACACATACACATATGCAGACATATAGACATTGTTTATTCGATACTTGAGTTCAGCGCCTCTTATGGAACAGATTTTTATACGATTTTTTTTTCTATGATGATTATTAAACTTGTTTGTCCATTTGTAGTATATCTATTATTAGGTAATCTATAAATTAGGTACCATAAATAGGCCATAATTCTCTTGATTGCAATATGCATTCCTCCCACCTTCACTCACCGGAAATTTAAAAAGAAACAGATTACGGAGTAGCGGCAGATAAATATATTTTATTGTTCTGGGGCATAATCCGAGGATTTGCAAGCACTAGAAAAAGTCTCATGTCGAGTTTAATATGATAGTGATACTATCTGATTCCAGTGTATGACATATTAATACTCAAATGAATGAGATAGTATATTTAATATTATAGAAACTAATATAAGCATAAAATATATGTGGAAACTTAATTTATTTTGGAATCACAATTCGCATTAAGTTGTTTTTTGAAGTATTATTATAATTTTGTATGTTTTCAATGCATTGAATTTCGCTAATAAAGATCATTTTAATTGTAGCTTTTTGACATGGCAAGATTGCACTCTTAAAAATGGTACCACTTTCAGATTGATTTGAACTTTTGTTAACTTCTAAAATTATTATTAAAAATTGAAATGCATTTCTGTCAGATATACGTACGTATCTACATGATTTTTTTCTAACCGCTTCTTCTACTATCAAAATATTACCCTATTGAATTCAGGGCAGTTTCTAGAGATTTGGCCGCTGGCGTGGAAAATAAAAAATGCCGCCTCTTACTTCAAAAGCAGTGTTATCACCTTTTGGTTTATCGAAATCGGGACAAGCCTCCTAACTCGTAATATAAGATGTTCTTCTCCGCAATTTGGGGGTAGCTCATCGCCCCCTATCCCATGCAATTACTGAATTTCCCTGTAATTCTTTGTGAAGCTCAGGATTATTTAATGTTTTTCGTGTATTCCAATAAGCAATATGTAAACAAAACACCTAAATATATAATAACTTTTCTTTGACAAGTATAAACATTTTTATATAAATTTTGGCGTTTGGATGTGAACCAAAGAAAAAATAATGTACTAACGCATTTTTAAATTATCAGTCTATCTGTTCATCGTTTCCGAACTGAGTATATTCTAAGCAAATTTTACTGGGTGACGTACTATAGTGCTAGGAAAATATGTCTAATCTGATCCGCAGCCGGAATTTTTTTCGGGAGGTATTTTTGCTGATTTATATAAATGACACCTAATAATAATAAAAGTAATATTGAAAATTCGCCGCGGGCGAAAAATGCAAAATTTTCAAGGTTACACGGTCTAGAATAGAAAGTTTTGTCGTAAAAAATTAATTTCATAATTTTAAACAATTTTCGTCTTTGTTGATATCTCGCAGGCGCGGAAGTAATACTGAAGCCATGAAAGTATGAAACAGTTATTTATTATAGAGAAAGAAAAAGATTAGAAATGCAACAAATAACATAAGTTTATTATCAACAAACCAGTCTGGTCCTCAGACAGTGCTCAGTGGAAATGAGGAAAATTTTTAATGTTCAGCTTTTGTGCTGCCGGCGCCGGCGCTGGCACAACCGGCACTGGGCGTCAAAAACTCGTGGCGCCTAGACTTTATACGTTATTTTATGCTCTTTTTCCGAATGTTCTTTTGCTTCGACCTCATTATTTCGTCTTGGGAAATGACTTGTTACATTTACAAGACTATTTCGTATTTTTTCGAGTAAGATACAATAAAGATTTGTCATTTTGAAAGTTCTCAGCAAACTGAGCGTATTTATAGTTATTTGGAGCTCTGCCTTGATCAACATTCCACAGAGTAACTATTTCTTACGGTACGGACATATGGAAGACACTTGTTCTACCTTAAAATTAGGACATATTTGGTTCGCAAATAAATAGTGGTAGATGAATGACAGAGAGACAAGTGAATTCTCGATCTTCCGAACGTCGATTCATGGTACCTCGATACATCGATCGGTTTTCCCTCACAAAATAATATCTGTGATAATATATGTCAAAAATCGGGACATAAGAGCATCCAGTCGGGATCTGATACAACGGTACAATGCACTAAAAATCGGGAAAGTCCTGGCGAAATCCGGATGTGTGGTTGCCACCCGTCCTGTTCAAAATTAATAATAACCAAAAACTTTGGCGTTCTAACGTAAAGACTCACACAATACACAAAACATCATTCATTTAATAATAATAATAATAATAATAATAATAAATTGAGTTTATATTTTTAAATTTACAAAATTTAAAAAACGGCGGAGTTCAGCTACGCTGCTCTTACATTCAACCGCATACAACTACAAATTATATTATTCTAATTACACACGAGAGGAAAAAAAGAAAAAAGATTATAAAATTTAAAATCAAATGAAATAATTAATATGAAATAATTAATATATAACACACCTTATAATTGAGAAAGCATTGTCACTGGCTTAACAACAAGTGTTTATATTTTAATTTGAATGCCGCTACTGAAACCTGCTTCACATAGTCCTCTGATTTAAAAGTGTTATATAGCTGGCTATCATCAGCATAAAAATGGCATACACAACTCTTAATTGTACTATTGAAATCTGCAGTATATATTAAGTACAAAAGAGGTCCTAATATTGATCCCTGAGGAACTCCAGCTTCCAACAATTTCAGTTCAGACTCTAAATGCTGACCAATAATCACTTTTTGTTGTCTTTTATGTAAATATGATGTCAAGATATTAAGAGCGTTATGAGTGAAACCAAAGAATTTTAATTTAGCGAGTAACAAAGCGTGGTTAAGAGTATCAAATGCCTTTGAATAATCTAGCATTATTAATACTGTAGTATTATTATGCTCAGAGCCCTTGATTATGTCATCAGTTACCTTGACAAGAGCACTAGTAGTACTATGACCTTTTCTAAAACCAGATTGATTTGACTTGAATATCATCTATATAATAATATTGTTTGACTTTGTCATATTTTATACTCCCTAAACTTTTATTTCATTATAGTTATAAATGCATATTTGTTTCCGACTAATGGTAATTTAAAATTTAATTGTATAAAATAGCTCTGACCTAATCATTTTAAAAAACGCATTGCCCGTTTATCCGGTCGCCCGCCGCCGCTTTCCAAAAATAGACGAAAGAGTGCAGTGCACACATTTTTTTAGGTTACTAGTTTCTCCTCGAAAAGCTTATTACAAATGTATAAAATATGAGGTATAAAGTGAATAGTTTGGGGGCTAAATATAAAATTATTTTGAATTCATTCACCTAAATTATTCGAGCAGTAGTCTACCCATACTAAATCTAATAAAATAATAGGTACTGATAAAAAGTTTTTTTTTTTGGTAAAGAAAAACTATTCCTTATGACTAAAGTGTACTTTAAAAGATTTGAAATTCTGAATTTCTTTAACAAGTGAATTCACTGAATGAATGTAGTATAGAAATCTCGCAAAAAAAACAACACAAGTACGTAATACGATTGATGCAGAAATTTATGGAAACGGGATCAGTTGGTAACTCGAAGCATAACCCAATGCAGGTGGTTAATGACGAAGCTATGAAAGTTGTAGCTTTAGGAACAGTTGCTTTCGAGGATCAGCAGTTTCTTTCACAAATATCTAGTGTTTCACGTTTTTAGAATTTTTTAGATTTGCATGAGGAAGACCGTCGTCGTCTTGAGTTTTATCAAGTAATTATTGAAAGTTTAATTGTCACTTCAAATCTTCTGCGATGAATGTTCTTTTACTCTCAATGGATTCTGCAATATACACAATTGAAGATATTGGCTGAGAGTGATCCACATGTAATGTGAGAATTTCATACTCAAATATCTCAAAAATTGAATGGTTTGGTGTGGTATTCTAGGATATCACATTGCTGGACAATCTTTATTTACAGAAACCTAAATGGTGAATCTTATTTGAAATTACTTGGAGATGCGTTGATCCACAAATTACTCAAATATTACAAAACGACGATACTCTTTCTGAAAATGTCCTTGCTGTGACTGTCCGTCAATTTCTTAATGATACATTCCCTGGTCGTTGGATAGGTAGAAGAGATCCGATGATGGAGTGGCCACCTCGGTCACCGTATTTGACACCTTTAGACTTTTTTATTGGGGGCATTTGAAGACAGAAGTCTATGTGAATCAACCAGAGTCGCTAGATGATTTTCGGCAAAGGATTGTTCATGAGTGTGAAACTGGACGCTACAGGTCGTAATGATAGACAGGAGTTTGAAACGTGACTGTATCATTGCATGGAGGTCAATTGAAGTTAGTTTGAACCCATAATAAGTAATTTTTGGCATTGAATCGTTTATTACTCTAAACCTTTTTTTAATTTAAAGCTCCTCTAACTTAAGAATGGAACAATGAATTGGTATCAAATTTTTCCCGTGTAATCAATATACATTTGGTAACAAAATGTGTTAATGTGAAAGCCAAATTTTGATAAATGTAGAAAATATAAACACGTAAAGATTTGCAGGGGTAAATATAGAAAGCGGAATACTTTCTGCCTTTCAAGGTAGATACTAATAATCTAAGAAGAATCGACATAAAAATATTGCAGGTTGGAAAAAAACTGTAACGGGCTAAATTTTTGCAAGCACATAATGTGTGAGAGTTCTTTATCGATCCCGCCGCGGGGTCAATTACACGGAGTTAAAGGTCGCGAAAATAGTATTTTGCAAATATCTTGAAAACGACGAACTTTTCGAAAAAAAAAAAGATAATTTACTAATTGTAGCTGAGATAATTTGCTAGAAAAACAAATGGAAAGGTGTTTTTGTAGGAGAAACCATTCACGAGATATAGCCCTCCAAAGAATCAAGAGCGTAGTAGAGGTTGAGTGACAAAAATTTAAAAAAGACACCTGTTACTCAACCTCTACGAGTCTTTGGAGCTTTATGTCACGTGAACGGCTTCTCTTACAAATTATCTCAGCTACAAATTGGTAAAATATGTTTTTTTTCTTAAAAAAGTTCACCGTTTTCAAGATATTTGCAAAGTATTGTTTTCGCGACCTTTGTCCCTGTGTTATTGTCCCCGCGGGGGTCAAATCGATAAGGAACTCTCACACAATATTAAGAACCCTAATACTGAGGTGCATGCAAAAATTCAGTCCGTTACAATTTTTCCCGTGTTGGATGTCGATTTTTCTTGGATTATAAGTATACGAGAATAAATAAAGATAAGGAATGGAAGCAACTTTTTTATTTGAATCTTTTTTTTCTAAGGTTAACAGTTTCCGAGAAAACGTATTTGGTAATACACAACGCCTTTGCGAATAAGACGATACAGAGAACGATAGTCTCCTCGTCTATTATCAGAATAAGCTCTTACTGAAATTCATTATTATCAGCCTTGTACTTTAATAGTCGTAAGCAATTAATTAACAAATCTCACAATAAGCGCACTAGCGTCGACTTAAGTCAATCTCGAAGGATATCTGATGTACACTCAGAAGGAAATCTGAGTAAATCTGAGGAAATCCGAGAATATCTGGAGGAAATCTCAGAAAATCCGAGGAAATCTCAGGAAATCTTTCTTTTTCGAATTTCTCCGTCCCGCTCTTCAAAATTTTTTTGAAATCTGGAAGAAATTTCCGTAAATCTTTGAGAAACTCCGAAGAAAACTGTGTAATCTTCGTCAAAGAGGAAATCTGGTGCACAATATTTTGGGTCAGGTCGGTCAATCTGTAAAACTAGTTGTTTCCCTGCGAATATATTTCAAACAACTGATTTGTAACAGAATTAACATAAATCACAAATAAAGACTATAATTGTTGTTGCAAATTATTATTGATAATTCTTAATTGTTACAAACCATTTCTCAAATAGAGAATAGAAAAAAGTGAACTATTTTTTAATTGTTTCTAATTTTTTTATAAAATTCAAGTAATTTTTTTTGTGGAAATCAGGGACATGTTGTTTATTGGGTAAAGCAACTTGCAAGGTGTGCGCTTGTGCACTTTTGATTTTATCAACGATTCGTAAAATGCTGAGATAGTTGTCGTTTATGGCAAGGTGATAGAAGTAACTTTGAGTAAATTTACATAAATCGTTCCAATGGGGTGAAAGAGCATTTAAATTATTTCAAATCCTACGATGATTTCTCCGTGATCCAGGTGTTTTAGCTAGCACACTATATAGCCGGATCTGTTAATAGATTTAAAATCACTAGTCAATGAGTTTAAATGACTTAAAAATAATAATATATGATTTTACGCGCAGTGGCCTTGTTGGGAACTGCCATTTGGCAATAAAACAGGCATAAATTAAACGAAATCGATATTTAAAATGTTAAATCAATTAACTTTACACTGAAACCATTTGTATTAGTCGTACTTTATTTTTTCAGTGAGAATGTCAAAAATACCTAATGTTTACATAATTTAAACAACTTCTCGATAAGAATTATTTAGCGGGCAAATAGATAAGGCGATTTTTTGTCATTTATGTGTTACTTGCAAAAACGAAACAACTCGATAGTCCACAATTCTTAATATTACAAAAGAGGATACAAATATTTTATCAAATAATATTTTAATGTTTATAATTTGATAAGCGCACCCAATTTCTGCATTATCAAATAAATATTGTATTTTTACAATTATTCTTAAGATCACATTGGGTATTATACAAACAAGATTACGATAGTTTTACGTATTTATTTTATATTACCTGTGTTGAGTTAATCTAGCAACGGTTGAAATTGTACTGCAATTATTCGTCACAATGAAAATGTGTTAGTTTGTGTAGTGGGTCAGAAGTTTTTTTCTTTTGCAGAATTTGGTCGAACCGGTAAAGGATTCCTGATGCCATGAATGCACGGTGAGTTTTCTTTTTACATTCTTATCTAATCCACGTTACGTTCTACGCAATTACACGAATTTTGTAAAATTCTGTTGAAATATAGCAGACGTGTAATACCCAATTTAATAACTGGATACTCAATTTTTTGATGCACAAAATTTTTGACAAATTTTAAATCAGAAATAGAAATACCCTCTCAATTATTAGTAGTTGGTAGAAGTAGTAGTGATACAACATCAATATTTTTCTGTCATGCTTAAAAATCATGGCATCTCTGGAGTGCAGCCGGCATGGCAGCCATATTCGGTAGACTGTGCGACCATACTTCTCTACTGCTTGTATTTTTTGAATTTTGGGATATTTTAGCAGATATCACAACTTTCCCTCATACTTAGCTTTGGCTTGACAATGAAAAATTTGTTTCATTGTATTTAAAAATTGGGGAAACATAGCTTTTGCTAATCTTACAATTTAGAAAACTGCTTCGTTGTTATTATTTAAGGTTAGGTTTAAAGTTTAGCACTTAATTGTGTACGGATCCGCGATATTTTTGCATATGATCTGACCCTATTTCGCGCTGCAGTGCTTCGTATAGTGGATACATCCGACAAAAAGTGTGCAATCTCTTTTGTGGGGGGGGGGGGAATCGCTTAGACATGTCAAAAGGTTTTTGGCAAGTCTTCACCAAGCTATGAGGTCAATATTTTTTAAATGGCACCCCCATTCCTTGTTACGAAAATTGAAAAAGCACATTTCTTTATATGGAATACGGTAAATATGGATGTAGGTGCATGAGGAAATTTTTAAGAAAAACTATCCTGAAATGTAAAAATACTAACTTTCTAAAAATTATGAAATTTCATAAACAATTACCTAAATTAAATGTTCGACATGCGCTCCACGAGTTTGGCTGAAGTAGCTCTTTAAATCTTGTAATATGACCATGATTGACTCGGTTAGCAAGAAAAATATGCCTATTCTTGTAAACAAAAATGCAAACTTCGAAAATATATTCAGTAATACTCCAGGCGTCTTAGACTTTTGCAGCCAAATTCGTGCCCTACGAAAATTTTTTTTTATTGTGTTTATTTGGACGTCTTAAATAACACTTGGTAGTTACATCACGATACACCTGGAGGAGTTCGTGAAAATCGCGTCGGAAGGTCGCGGAAACCGCGGATTCGCGATTAACTCAGTTTTATGGGCCAAACGGGAACAAAAGTATAAAAGTTGTACATCTGTCAATTCTCTACCTTAAAGGTCCTATACACTTTTTTCGTGCACCTAGCCGTTTTGGAGATACGACGCGGACTAAGTGAAAAATGCATTTCATTCCGCCAAACCGCTTTCGCTCCACATATTTCGTAATTATCTTGCTTTCTATGTCTCAGAATGAAAATTAAATATTGCTGTATAGAGATCGGTGATCTTTATTCTCTACCAGAATGTCTTATGCATTTTATTTACATCTATTTACAGTGAATAAGTAAAAAAAATGCATTAATTTCTGCACGACCTCAGCTCGGCGCGCTTTTTTTTGCATGGTTTCCCAGGAGGCCTAATCTATGCCGATCTTAAATTGTTCAATATTTCCGACTCCTTCAGTATCTGAAACGTTATTGTCCAATGACAAATCGTTGTCATTACTTTCATTCTGATAAGATTCTACGTCGTCCATTTCGTCATTCGTAGCAATTATAGGTACGGTGTTCAAGCAGGAGTGATCGTGACAATGACCGAAAGCTGTCTGTTGAACAATTCAGTCCTACTGTCCTACAGCTACATTTTCCTGCACAACCTTTCGTATAGTTGCAAAAAATTGAATTTAACAATATGTCTGGTGCCCCTGTAAAAAAATCCTGATAAAAACTTATAAAAAAAAATGTATAAGTTTTTATAATTTTTGATGTGTGTATTTGAAATGTGTTTTAATTGTAAATTCTCATAAGGTATCTATCAGTATTGATGAGTTTTTATAGTACATGTAATTAAAAGTTTCTATAGGTTTTTATAGATTTGTATAGTGTTCTGAATGTAAATTTCCCATAGAAATTCTATTAGTATTAATAGGTTTTTTTACAGATTTTGGTTGTGTATTTGAAATATATTTTTAATGCCAAATCCCATAAACTTACATAGGTAAGTAATCATACAAGCGTCTAGGGAGACCAGGATACTTTGGCTTCGAGACTTCCGCATGCGCACTGAAATGCGACATTTGAACAGTGTAATGCGCATGCGGAAGTCCTGAAGCCTGTACAAAACAAAAAAAAACATACCTAAGAAAAAGAAACCATTTGCCAAACCAGATGCCAAAGAGGTGAATAATATAGCTTTAAATCTCTGGTATCCTCCCAAACCATCTTCATCTTCTGTATAATGACTTTGTGTATCAAAAATATATATATATATATATATATATCTGACTTTTAGAAAGTTGTATTATTTTTTACGATTTACCAAGAAAAATATCAAATCAGGTGTTAGCATTTATGTGTAAAAATTAATTTCAAATCCAAATTATTTCGCAAAACAGTAAAATTGTTTATAAACATGTATCTTTATACCTAACTTGCCAACTCCTTATGCAAATCTACCCATGGCAGTTTCTGGAAACATAAGTTCAACAAATTTGATTTATTTGTTTATTTGCAAACTAAAAATTTCTTATTTTTTTTAGATTAGGTTAAGTGATGTAATAGGCTAATTTGCAATTCGGCATTAATAAAGTTTGTATTTTAAATTTTTGTGCTCAAAACTACTGTCTAGGTTTACTTATTATTCTTTTTATATTACATACATTGAAGTAGGAAATATAACTTAATAAACAATTTGGCTGTTATATATGAAATAGACACAAATTTCTTTTCAAGTTAACTAATATATTATGTATTACCGACTACCGCTGTGTTAATATGATACTAATATAAACTAAATCACAAAACATCTGTTCAATTTCGAGCAAATGTAAGTTACTTTCATGTTACAGTTTAACAGAGAATAATTTTGCACATTCAAAGCGAAACACACCCATTTTTATTATTAAAATACAAGAGAGAGTTAAACAAATAAACTACAAACTAATAAAACAACAAATTGCAGTCAAAGATGTTTGAGGTTAGAAACAGAAGCACGTCACGGCACGAGATCACACGAGATGCTCAATTTACCGCCTTCTACTTTTTAACAGTGTGTAATGCGCATGCGGAAGTCTCGAAGCCAAAGTATCCTGGTCTCCCTAGACGCTTGTAGTAATCATTATTTACTCACTATTAATATTTCAAACATCAATAGTAATATAGTGGTAAACACTAAATACTGCGTTCTAGCTTAAACGCAGTTAATAAGTTAGCAGTAAAAGAAACTGCTTTACATTTAATTTAACAAGCCCACTCTAGTTTCTTAGGTCACATTAGATTAGATATGAATTAGCGACATGTATAACAGCTCCCTCTACTGGAGGCTGGAGTATGTAACACTAAACTTTCATTAGTTTTAATTATGTATGTGTGTGTTTTAAATGTACATTCCTCGTATGAAACCTATTAGTATTCGTAAGTTTTTATAGTATTTGATATACAAAGTTTTTTTTATAAGTTCTAAATGTGGTCTGATGTGCGGCTATTTGAAATATGTTTTTAATGTGAATTCCTTGCTTGAAGTTTATCAGCATTTGCATATATTAATAGGAAATGCAAAGTTTTTATAATATTTGCTGCGTACAATGGGTTTTTAATGTAAATTACCTATATGGAGTCTATCAGTAGTTATGTGTATTAGTATATTTAAGTTTTTATAGTATTTGAAATACGAAGTTTTTTATAAGTTGTGGATATGGTTTGATGTCGCTATTTTAGTTGTGTTTGTAATGTAAATTCCTTACCTGAGGTCTCTCTGCATTCGCATATATTAATAGGAAATACGAATTTTTTATAAAATTTGCTGCGTACAATGGGTTTTTAATGTAAATTTCCTATATGGAGTCTATCAGTAGTTATACGTTTTCACGGTAATTGAAATATGAAGTGTTATAGATATTTTATATGTATTTGAAAAGTATTTTTAATGAAAATTCTCCATACGAGGCCTATCAGTATTTGTAAGTTCTTATATGGTGTTTGAAATACGAAGATTTTAAAGGTTCAGATGTGTCTAAGTTCTTGAAGTATTTGAAATGTGTTTTGAATGAAATTCCTTGCCTGAAGTCTATCAGCACTTGCACGTTTTAATAAACACGAAGTTTTTATAAAAATCAATGAGGATATGCAATGGGGTTTTAAAGTAAATTCTCTGAATGAAGTCTATAAGTATATTTATAATTATTTATGGTAATTAAATTGCGAAGTTTTATAGGTTTTTATATGAATTTGAAAGATATTAATGTAAACTCTCAGTACGAGGCCTATAAGTATTTATAAGTTTTTATGGCATTTGAAACAAGAAAGTTTTATAGATTCTGTGAGTTTTAATGTATATTCCTCGCTTGAGGTCTTTTGTAAAACTTTTATGCTTTTATGGGAATAAGAGGGTTTTCTAAAATACAATGTGTATATACTTATAATGGATTTTAATCTTACAATGGATTTTAATGTAAATTATATGAAATCTATTGTATTGGTAAGTTTAGTTTAGTAAGTGTTGTAACTTTTTTAGGTTGACTGAAATCCCACAAAAACTTTTCAAATTAATAGTTGTAAATAATACTTTTCAATGGGTGCACTGAGAAATCCTTATTAAATTTTTATATAATATTAATAATAATAATAATAATAAATTACCTTTATTTCAGTATTATACATTAATACAATACCTAGGGCGAAGTCTAGCCGAAGCTACTCTACTATATAAAACTAAACTAATAATAACCCTTCGATATACTAATTATTTCTTATTAAATGTTATAAAATTCATCCCTGGTTTCCTGATGAAGCATTATTAGTTTTATCACTATTGGAACCCCATGAACAATTATCAAATTAGTAGTTGTAAATCATTATTAATACTTTTTAATAGATGTCTCTATAAATCCTTATTAAATTCTTATATAAACTAAACTGATATGAACCTATGAAATCTTATAAAAATAAGTACAAATATATTCTTATAAAAATGTATAAAATGCCTACTAGGAACACCTTATGGTATATCTTTTCAATTTCATTACTCTTCAGATTCCAAAAAAACTCACAAAAGAATTCGATAATACCTTATTCATACTTTTTAAACATGCATCCTTACACGTTTCCATTAACTTCTTATATAAACTAAACTGATATATACCCATGAAGTCTTATAAAAATAAGTACAAATATATCCTTATAAAAATGTATAAAATGTCTACTAGGAACTCCTTAGTATATCTTTTCAATTCCATTACTCTTCAGATTCCATAAAAAGCCACAAAAATATTCGATGTAATACCTTATTAACACTTTTTAATACGTATCCTTATAAATCCTCGTTAAATTATTATATAAATTAAACTGATAACAACCCCTCAGATCTTACAAAAACCATATACTAATTATTTCTTATAAAAGATTACACTATTCAGATCCTATGTGAACTTATCAAATTAAAAGTTGTAATGCCATATAAAAACTGTTTTTAGTATAAACACTTATGGAAACATACCAATAACAACATGGGTATTCCAACTCAATTAAGACTCCTTTAGAGACTTATTCATCCCAATATAATTTCTATATGGCAAAATTAATGTACTGTATAAAACCTTATAAACCAGATAGGCTCTTATGATTATCCATAAAAAATTTATAATTATCTATAAGTTTGAAATAGGATTTTTTGACAGGGGCTGGTGGTACTGGCTGCAAAATATAATTCTTGCTAATCCAGCCCGACTGCTCAGGATCGATGTCTTTTCTTAACCAGGTTTGAACTTGATATTTTATTTTCATTCTGAGACATAGAAAGTAAGATAATTGCGAAATATGTGGTGCGAAAGGGATTTGGCGGAACTAAATGCATTTTTCACTTAGTCCGCGTCGTGTCTCCAAAACGGTTATGCGTACGAAAGAAATGTATAGGACCTTTAAAGCTAGAGAATTAACAGATGTACAACTTTTACAATAGGTGTTGTTCCCGTTTGGGCCATAAAAGCTGAGTTAATGGCGAATCCGCGGTTTCCGCGACTTTCCGACCTTCGACGAAATCCTCCAGGTGTATGTGACGTAACTACCAAGTGTTATTCAAGACGTTCAAATAAACAAAATAAAATAGATTTTTTTCGTGGGGCGCGAATTTAGTACAGAGGTCAATTTTACAACTATAACGCCTGGATTATAACGGATACATTCATTTTTCACGTAATTTACGATTTTGAAGTAAAATCCTGAAACACGTCAGTTTTTAATTCTAAAATGATATTATTTGAGTAGAATTGTTTACCTCTTCCTACAACCCCATTGAAGTGACAACCACCCATTTCAGATTTTCAAATGGAATGAGGATACAGGGTGGCCAAATTAGATGGGACTTGAGGTTTTCTCTAAAACTATGACAGACGAAAACCAATATAGATGTCATTCAGTGGCGGCTCGTCAGGGGAGGCAGGGGGGGCTGAGCCTCCCTTTGGAGGAAGCAGCATATCTTCCAATCTTCCAAATTAATATCTTTTACTTGTAGAAATTTCTCTAATTGTCTTTCAAAATATTAAGCCTCCTCTGCAGGCAATATCACGAGCCGCCACTGGTGTCATTAGCTCAATTTTCGCGAAACAAACAATGGCTCAAACCGCGAACTTTCGGAGTTTTCAAAACGGAAAAATTCGGAAGTTTTCCTTCTAACTTTCCATTGGATATATCGATAGCCTATTTTATGGTGAAATCTGATTCGTGATGATGCAACCTTCATTGTGATACCAAATAAGTGCATGCAATTATATTATTTACATGACTTTTACAGACTTTTATCAATTGTGGAAAGTTTCGAATTTTTCGAAAATTAACCACTTTTTCTAGAGATAAATATGACATATGACATATGATATATCGTTGGATAGATAATTTAAGTTGTGATCGAATAACGAAATGATTTACAGGGTGTTTTATTTAAAAAAACACAAATTATGTCTATATCTCGAAATCTGAGACATGCATAATTTTCTTCCTATCAGCAACGGATTCTACTCACCTTAAGAATGTGTTATTCGATATTCGATTCGACACTTGGTAATTGAGATATAGAGGTCATCCAAAAATGGCAATTTTCCAAAAACACTCTGTAGCTCGGTAGTCAAAAAAGATAGACGATCGCGGTTTACGCCCTTGTTTGTTTCTCGAAAATCGAGCTCAGGACACCCGTATTGGTTTTTGTCTATCTGCCATAGTTCTAGAGGAAACCCCAAATCTCATCTAATTTGGTCCACCCTGTACATCGTATACCTCACTTGAAATGGTTTTTAATTCTCTATTCAGTAATATACGTTTTCTTTTGAATTTTTTATATTCTTTATCAAGGAAATTAAATTTGAAAATTTTATAATATAATTGTAATTTATACAGGTTGTCCCACTTAAAACATCCATTGTATTTTCTTAAAAAAAAAGATATTTAAATTCTGTAAAAGGTATCCACTAGAATATATCAATAACTTCGACTTTGAGAATAAATGGTTATTTTACAAATTGAGGTATAGATGGCGTTGCGATGTAAAGGAATTATTCGATCCTAGGAACCTTGAAATGAGGTGTACGTAGTGAGGCATTACATTCTAAGTAACTTTAATGGTACGAACAATTTTCGAAAAATTATTGGTTTTCGAGTTATTTGGACTTTTATAATTTAAAAAAAAAAAAAAACTCGCATTTTTTTCCCACATATCTACAATTTATAGTATAAAATTCAGTCGAACATGCAATATAAATATAACACAGAAATTGGACAATATGCAATAACAAAGCCCCACACAAAAAAAAAGTTCAAAGCAGCGAACCAGACCCATGTATTCCTATGTATTTTCGGTCGCTGAATCCGAATCCGGGGTTAAAAAAAAATCGTACACCTCCAAAATCATTAGCTAGAGCCAAAAAACACCCCTGAAATGTGGTAAAAAGAATATTAAGCTACGTGAATAGTTGTTACATCTTAATCAATCGAATTATACAAATCAAGATTAAACAGCAGCGTACATGCAATAGATATGAAACACCCCCCAGGGAGGGGCGAAAACTAGCCCCATATATAAAAAAATCGATCCAAAACAGCAATGACTGCTGAAAAAGCTCAAAATGTCTAAGTTTTGTTAAAATGATAAGAAACTGCATCAGGTCCGACGTAATCTTCATAAACTGCCCCTATAGAGTCCAGAACAACCACCCCCAAATTTAAAGGACACGAGAAAAACAAGAAAAAAGTAAAATGCAACAGGATTTCTATTTCCATGCAGGGCCGGATTATCCATAAGGCTAAATAGGCTATAGCCTAGGGGCGCCGAACCCAGAGGGGGCGCTTCGGCGCTAACTAATTTTATCTCCCGATGGCCGACGGATGACATTTACTAGTTACCATTAACCTTTGAAAATAAAATGTGTTGTAGCTTCGCATAATGCATAAGGGCCGACGAAAAAAACAACCACAAAATATTGTTGGGATAATGAGCGTAAAAAATTGTTTGTTTAATACACTAGTTCACAAGTTCAAAGCCGTGTTAATTCTTGATAAAGCTCGTAAAAATATGAGTGAGGGCTCGTTGGATTCGGAATGACGTCTAGAAAAATGTTCAGAGTTTTCAAACCCGCACATAAACAATTGCAAAAGTTATAAACAAATGAAGATTGAAAAAATAACGAGTTTTGTTTTTGTAAATAACTCGAAAACTATTAGTATCTAAAAAATTTCAAAGAATGATTCTTAAAGAGAAAGAAATTTCCAATAAAAAAAGTCCCGACTCCCGAAACTCTATCTCTATTATTAATAATTTTAATTTAATGTTGAAAATAGAGCTCCGCGCGGCGAACACTAAGCCGTTACGATGCTCTGAAACCGATAAATATAGTAAAAATATTTTTTTATGTTAGTAAATATTAATTTAAAATTTTGTAAAAATTATGGTATTATTTAGAGACTTAAAGAAACAATATCCTGTTGTAAAAAAATGTTTTCACCGGACTTTCATAAAATGAGCCTATTGTTAATTAACAAATTTTTTTTACAGTTTGCGTTTATATTTCAAGTTGGATAATTATTAAACAAAAGTCACTAAAATTATTTCGCTTCGTGTCAACTATACTTTATGGGATTATGACATTGGGATGTTTTTAATTGTTATAGTCTATTAGTTATTAATTACTTAATCTAACAAAAAACTAAAAAATGAAAAAGAGAGGTTGAAATTTTTTTTTATTAATTTTAATTATTATTACTGTTTTTATATTCAAAAGTACTATAAGATCACATAAACTTTAAATTTTCATTGCTAATTGTGTAAACAAATTTTATAAATAAATAGATAAATTACGTATTTTTGAAAAACATTTTTTTGCCATTTCATTGGTTATAAAATATTATGATTAAAAAAAAATTGTTATTTGTCTATAATATTTTTTTTCATTTTTTTCAATATTTAAACAAATAACTAAGAAAAAACTTTATTCTTAAAATTTATTATTTGCAATTTTCTATAAGCTGGTGAAAAGAAAAAATTTTTTTTGTTGTTAATTTATTTGTTTATTTAATAAACAATTTGATATCAACAATCGCCGAATGTCTTTATATTTTTTATAGATAGAAAAAAAAATAACAAGAACAACTGTATACATAAACATGTCAAAAATATTTTTTAATATTTTTTATGGAATTTTAAATTTATTTTTTTTTTGACTTGTTTAGGTATACGGTTGTTTTTATTATTTTTTTCTATCTAAAAAAAAAAAATATAAACACATTCGGCGATTCTTAATAACAAATTGTTTATTAAATAAACAAATAAATTAACAATAAAAAAAATTTTCATTTTTCCAGCTTGTAGAGAATTGCAAACTCGATTGCAAATAATAAATTTCAAGAATTTGTTCTTAATAATTTGATTAAGTATTGAAAAAAGGAAAAAAAATTATAGACAATTAAAAAAATTGTTTAAGAAATTTTTTTTTCTTTTGATCATAATATTTTATAACCAATAAAATGGCAAAATTTTTTTTTCAAAAATACGTAATTTATCTATTTTACTTCCACATCCAGTGGAAGTATAGTAACGACAAAAAAAATTTTAAAAATTTTTATTGTTCCAATAGGCTTAAAATATCACGAAACGTCGAGATTTTAAGTTTGAACGAAAAAAAATTTCTGTCTGTCGGTCTGTCGGTCTGTCTGTCTGTCTGTCTGTCGGTCTGTCGGTCTGTCTGCCTGTAACTTTTTTTGTGCGCACGTTTACTCTGGAACCGTTTGAGATATTGAAATTTGGCACGAGATCTAGAACTGGATTATATTTTCATCTTGTTCCGTCGAAGGGTTGGGGGGTAAATTGGGGTAAATTTGGGGAAAATAGGTAAATCAAGCAGATAAGAGTCCATAAAATTGGTATTTAGTATATACAAGAGAAGCTAAGGTCCCAAAAAAAGTTTTGGCATTAGCCACCCCCATTACCATTATTAAAGGGGATGAAAAAAATTTGTGATTTAGTGTGTGTACAAGAACCAGAAACCTCAAAATATTTTTTTACTTCATCCACCCCCACTACCAACCTCCATCACCACCCCCATCACCACCCCCACCCCGCTACCGATGTGGGGTATCGTTTTATGGATTTCAAATATTATATTATTAAAGTTCCATAAACAATTATTTCCACATACAAATTTTTTTCGTTGTGAGTGACTTGGATAAAAAATTTGGATGTGGAAGTAGTGATTCCTTGGGCAGCGGTTTTTTATAAAAGTTTAAACAATTAGCAATGAAAATTTAAAGTTTATGTGATCTTATAGTACTTTTGAATATAAAAACCTCCCCCCACCTCATCAATTTTGAAACTAGGACAACCCTCCCGCTTATCATTTTTTTTCTATTATGAATAAGAGGGCGCAAGTACATGATTAGCCTAGGGGCGCGCTGATCCTTAATCCGGCTCTGTTTTCATGGATGCTATGATTGGCTGAAATTGCGTAGTACTCTAAAATAGAATTATAAACTTACGTACCATCAACATTCTACAGTGTCAACCCTCAGAGGCTTTGAAAACTACCCCCTATGTAAGGTTTGATTACACTGAAAAAAAAATGGTTTGATTCAAGCATATATTGGTTTATATATACGCAAATAAATGTATTCTTCATATAAAACAAATACATTTGTGGCAAGTAATCAAAAGCTGGTAGTAAATTAATTATTCTTGAAATAAATGTACTTGTTTTATATGAAGAATATATTTATTTGCGTATATATAAACTAATATATTCTTGAATCAAACCATTTTTTTTTTCAGTGTATAAAAAGTTACAGTGACTTCTATAAAAATTCGAAACACCTGCGTTGTGTGGAAGAGAGAAGAAACTAGACTATATTCGACGCTGTGCTTGAAAACCACCCCCACGGGGTTGAGAGACGCCACCCCTACAAAAAAAAAACTATGGAAAATAAACGATTAAGCATCAGTATAGCTTTTTAGTTACATCTTGAATTACGGTAGTTTACATCCTTTCTGGGCGTGTTACTTAATAACATTTATAGGACACGAGTTTCAAACTCTGAGTGTGCAACGTGATTTTTGCCAATCATAGCATCCATAAAAATGTAAATCCGGTTAGTTTATCTCTGTTTTTCCAGCATCCTACAACCCCGTTGGGGTGGTTTTCAAGCACATCGTCGAACATAGTCTAGTTTCTTCTCTCTTCCACACAACGCAGGTGTTTCGAATTTTTATAGAAGTCACTATAACTTTTTATAGGTGGGGGGTAGTTTTCACACCCTCTGACAGTGTAGGATGTTGATGGTACGTAAGTTTCTGGTTCTATTTTATAGTACTACGCAATTTCAGCCAATCATAGCATCCATGAAAATAGTAATCCTGTTGGATCTTACGTTTTCTCTTGTTTTTCTCGTGTCCTTTGAACTTAAAGGTAGTTGTTCTCAACCCTATAGGGGCAGTTTATGAAGATTACGTCGGACCTGATGTAGTTTCTTAACACTTTAACAAAACTTAGACATTTCGAGCTTTTTCAGCAGTCATTGCTGTTTTGGATCGTTTTTTTTATATATGGAGGCTAGTTTTCGCCCCTCCCTCGGGGTGTGTTTCATATCTATTGTATGTACGCCGCTGTTTAACCTTAATTTGTATAATTCGATTGATTAAGAAGTAACAACTATTCTGGTAGCTTAATCTTCTTTTTATCCCACTTCAGGGGTGTTTTTTGGCTCTAGCTAATGATTTTTTTTTGACCCTGGATTCGGATTCAGCGACCGAAAATACATAGGGATACATGGGTCTGGTTCGCTGCTTTGAACTTTTTTTTTTGTGGGGCTGTGTAATCAGAAAAGTCAATAACTTTAATTACCAAATAGCAGTTGCAGCCACCTTTGTTTTACTTGAAGAAATTCAGTAAACATTAAATTTCATGTTTTGAAATTTTGTTTTATTACTATCTAAATCACTGAAAAACTTCCCCAGGAACTTATCGTCTATTTATTTAAAAAGCTTTGGCGATTTTTATACTTGAATTATATTGAAGGATTTCTTTCTTTATGTGTACATATATGACAAAATAGACTCTTGATTCAAAAGTAATTTTTTTCAGTGTACCTGTTTTCTCACACATTTTACCGTCTTCAGACTGTTTAAAATTTTATACTTGCATTTGATCTATGAAACCTCACTAAAATTTTAGTTATTCAACTTTTATTACATCTTACCAAGATAAGTAGATAGATTCGGTTAGATTATACTAAGTGTAATATAATGTGCCGGGGTTCCTAAGAAATCTTACCATGTTGATATTTTAAGCCTATGCGATACGTTCAAATAATTGACAAAATTTTATTGAAAACTGACAAGCAATTACAAACCATTGAGGCTGAGTGCTAAGCGATGTGCGGTACTGGTGCTATTGAGCTCCGTTTATTTGACGATATAACCTCGTTATGCGCTACATTAAAGAAAATTGCTCAAATAAACCCAGAAGTAACATAAGGAAAGATTTTAAATGATCACGTGAAGGCTGATTTCAGTCGAGGATTTTATATCTTTCTACTATACTAAATAAATTCCGAATTTAAGATAGTGCTCGCCTGTATATTTAATTTTATGGGCTTTTTATTATAGCCGTTAAATCTACAAGTGTTAATTGAAGAAATTGAAAAGAGAAGAAGTTTGAAATGGTTAATTGAAGTCCATATTCAGTGCAGAATTTTTTTCTCATTTGTCCCACTTATTTTAAATTACAATTCTTAAGGCTGGTCTGTACGAAATGTTTTATGTATCGCTTTGCCTGTTCAGTAAAGGCATATCAGAAAAAGTTTGTGTGAAAGTTTTGTGAATAACAATGGGGTTGAACGAAGACGGAGACCCTACAACGGATGGGACGAACCTTGTTTTTCACGAGAACGACAAACATAGACGCTTACTGACAGACACAGTATATCGTTAAAAATGTAGACTGCCAGAAGCTTTATGTCCCATCCTCCAAGCATAAATCTATGCTATATAGATCTCTACACTAAAAAGGGTACAGATAAGCTAGAATTTAGATACTTTTGGACTGTCAGGCGGCATTTAAATCTCAAAGTTCATTTACTTTTGAGTCTGAAATCATCTGGGAATGTCACAGCCTTGGTTTTGGATTTGATACTATTTGTGGTGTGTTTAATAAAAAAAACTTGGTGCTAAGACTTTCGCGGAGCTGATGATCTGGCTTTTGGCTTACGAGTCTTCTTCCGCGTTTATTTTGTCGGGTGCATTACGTTTCGACCATCTTGTTGTGGTCCTCTTCTTCAAAGCGACAATAAGATCACCCTGATGTGGGTTCCAGGACATGAAGAAATAGGAGGGGTTAAGACTTCAGTTGGCCTTTTTTTCCTTACGGGTTGCAGTTTTTAAGTTGCACTTAAGTTTAAACTTATTGTACTAGTCTCCATAGCCTTAGCCCCATTTTTCCCAGGAATGTGACGATAAATGGGAGTTCTGGTTATCTCTTCCAGGGTCGCAGTTCCCCAAAATTTAAAAGCCTTGCCATCAAGGTTTAATATTCACGTAGTTTGTGGTGAGGAATTTATTCACCTTCACATACATCCTGCATTCTTATGTTGGTTAAATGTTTGTTTAGTGTGCAGTGTCCTGTTAATATGACCACTGCACACCTCAGCTGTTTTTTGCTTGTTTTTGAAATTAGTTGGTCTTTATTTTAGATGGTCCAACAATGCACATAATTATGTCACATTCCTGATGTCTCGATTCAATACAAGCTGTGTTGCTGGCTTAATAGTTTTTTACTAATCATTTTGAGGTGTTACATTGATATTCTACAGGTTGGCTCGGTTCTATCAACGCTGTCTTTGTATCTTCTTTGGGAAGCTTATCTGCTTTTTCATTGTCTACATTGTCCTGGTGTCCTCACGTTCAGACTAGTTGTAGGCTATTGTGTTCTGTCAGTTTTGCCTGGGAATCAAGGCAGCCTTTTGAAATGAATCTCTACTGCGTCCAGAACTTTAAGAGTTGTTTCATCGGTATGTGACCTCCGTACCATTTATAGTTGATCTTGCCAGATGAGGTGCTAAACCATAATTTTCAAACCGGAATTGTTTTATAGGGTAACAAAATATCAACAGCAGAGGAGAAAATGGGAGGGTGAACAAGAATCAGAAAAGCAAGATAAAGCAAAATAGTTTACGAACTACTCACAAAAAGATAAGAGCTACTTGACCTTGGCAAATCAGAAATAAGATGATGAACGAGCCCTTAGCAGGTCATTATCTACTGAGCTTCATGTCAAGAAAATAGGTAAAGCTGAGAGCGAAATGTCGGCTCAGTGGATCAGTGCTTGTGCATTAGGCTTGATGGAATATGCTACTGATACATTTTTAAAAAATTTTAAAGCCATGCTTCTAAGCATAAGAAAATATTTTAAAAAGTAGAATTTTCCGCTATTCACCATGTACAGGTTAGAACCTCATATAACTTCGTTATTTTTGGAGTTCTAAAGTAAAAGTTATAGGAAATCACATGTATTTTTCAAAAATTATTTAAAAAAAACAACTGAAAGTCGAATTTCGGAGATTGGGCAGTACTTTGTTTTTTTTTTTTAAATAGAACACCCCGTATATTTATCTCAAAAATGTTTGGCAAATTTACTATAAATTTACAATTTATCAAATTAGCCGTGAAAAACGGAAATATATGTAATTTAAACAATACGTTAGTTCTGTCGAGATATTTGTTGGTAGGTAACTAATTTCACTTTGTTTTAAATAAAATGGAGAATTTCAATGATTGATATATATTTCTCGGACTACCATGACTGAATGCTAATAAAATATAAAACTTAATATCTAGTGTGGTTTTTAAGAATAATATTCTGTTTTATATATCATTAAAAAGCTTTTTTATATCCGTTTAGATGGTGTAAAAATATACGGGGTGTCCCATTTCAGAAAATCAAAGTAATGCTCATATCTCCGAAATTCGACTTTCAATTGTTTTTCTAAAATGAGTTGAACGAGGTTCTAACGTTCGCGCGACCACCCTGTACATATATAGAAATTAAACAAAAAGTGTTATACTTTTAATCACAGTACCATAATATTTCATTAATTATGATCATTAATTGCTGTGTCGCTTCTATGATTGAATTCAAATTATAAGCTGCGACAAAAGTAAAATTTCCCGTTGGTAATTCCACACGTACGTGTTCTTTTAGCTGAGACTGTACCTGCTGGCCAGTCCACGCTGACGCTCCTTTCCCTTATGAACCTGTTAATCAATAAATAATCGAAGATATACGCAAGAGGAGAAAGCAAACTAAATAGAGAGGCACCTGTTAGAAGCGGACGACGGCGATTGCAGCAGTTACATATATTGCCAGGCTATCGCTTTGGTTTATTATATCGTTCACCGATAGTCGTGTATATGCCCCATGCATAATGCATGGCAACATAAAGCTTCGTCCGAATTTGACACGCTGATTCCCAGAGCAACTCCTGCATCTTACATAAGCATAACATCATCTACATTATAGGGGTTTCAGACTGTAATTCATTTTCCACCGGACTCCAGTCAATTATTAAAAAATTGCCGTCCCTTAGTGCATCATTTCTCTGCTATGCGCATTCCCGAAACACTCGTATTTTGTAGGAAAAGAAGTATCCCGCCCGGCACAGCGCCAGGACGAGCCCTTAGGGACCACTTCCGGCTTGTTTTACATCGTTTTGTTCTAACAATCTAGAACATAACTCTTGTATCGAACCGTATGTAAAGTTTCAGGCAAAAGCACTTGCTGTTATTGAAAATTGAAATTCGGATGCTCATTTGACAGACTATAACTCAACGTTAACTGATAAAGATTGCCTTAGAAAGAGAGAGAGGGAACGGCGGGCTTCCGGAAAATTACACCAATACTTGAATACCATCAACTTTTTGTGTACTTTCTTCAATATTCCTAACAAATTACTTCTTGAGAATCCCGATGTTAAAATGTGCCGAACTGTCAAGGCAGATAATAGATGAATCTACCGATACCCTAGAACTAATTAGACGCAGTGATGAGACACAGAATTAGAAGAAAGTATTATTAATACAGAAGTGGAACGAATATTTGTTATTTATTGTTGGATATGTGTGGTGAAAGTGCAACAAACATGGATTCTGTAACAAATAGGCAAAAAAAATGTCATACGAGTTTTACAGGATGGAACTGTAAATAACTGAATGTTATGTAGTATGTCTAATCTACAGTGTGGCCAATAAAACTTTGTTTTATTGATTATTAAATTTTTATGGGGCTTTCTCATTTTCTAGTGCACATGTTATTTCAATTTTCTGTTATGCTTTAAGTAACGAATAGGAGCTTCAGTCGAACGTGGCCGAATACGAGTGCCCATAAGTTCAACATTCTGTTCGAATACGATACAATTCACTGTGAGATTACATAGCCAATATCTTTTTATACTTACTGTTCACCAAATATTCTTAGACGGCAACGCCCAACTGTAACTTTCCTAATAGTCTTATTAAAAATATTAAAAGTACCTTAAAGTAAAATTGATATGTCACCTAATCGACGTAATGAGCGAACCTGAGAGACAGACATTTTTTATTCACAGGCTATATCCCGAGAGCTCTGAATTTTATCGGATAAACTGCTGATAGCTTTTTTACTTCCACATCCAGTGGAAGTAGTCACGACAAAAAATTTTTTTAAAATTTTTATTGTTCAAATAGGCTTAAGATGTCATGAAACGTCGAGATTTTAAGTTTGAATAAAATAAAATTTCTGCCGGTATGTCTGTAACTTTTTTTGTGAGTACGTTTCTGGAACCATTTAAGATATTGACTTGAAATTTGATACACATATGTACTTTAACGAGATCTGGAACTAGATTATATTTTCATCTTGTTCCGTCGAAGGAAGGAAGGGTAGGAAGATAAATTTAGGTAAATTTGGGGTAAATGGGTAAATCAAGCAGGTAAAAGTCCATAAAATTGGTCCATATATAAGAGAAGTTAAGGCCTCAAAAAAATTTTTGGCATTAGCCCCCCCATTACCACCCCCACCCCATTATTAAATGGGATGAAAAAAAAGTGATTTAGTGTATGTAAAGAACCAGAAACCTCTAAATATTTTTTTACTTCATCCACCCCCACTACCACCCCCTATCACTACCCCCACCCCACTACCGATGTGGGGTATCGCTTTATGGGTTTTTGAGGTAGAGGATTTCAAATATTATATTATTAAGTTCCATAAACAATTATTTCCACATACAAAGTTTTTTCGTTGTGAGTGACTTGGATAGAGAATCTGGATGTGGAAGTAGTGATTCCTTGGGCAGCGATTTTTTACAAAAAATATAACTATCCGCAGATTATCAAGACTATTTCCCAAACGTGCAAATTCCTTACGTCCTTTTTTTCTTTGATAATTTTAGCAAATTCTGTCTTCCCAAAGCGATTCATTTTTTATTTGGAAAACCTTATTAACTCTTAACCTTAAAACTCGTTATTAATTATTTGATGGTGACGCGTTCTATAAACGACTTTTGTTTCGTAGCCATGACAATTTGTGACAGTTTGATATTAAAAACATTTTTGTAAAATTGCATAACGGTTGGTACATATAGTCTATGTAATGAAGGAAGAAATAGTATAAATATTTCGTACAAAGACGAGATTACCTCCCTATTCCATTTTCGAGGGTGCTGAATACGAAACAAATGGTGGAAGAAGTTTTTGACCTCCGCAACCCCCTGAAACGGCCAAAAACCACCGCTTTTATGGATCTCTTATGTTTTCATATATAAACGGATCTGGGGAGTGATTTATCGACGGTTTATACTTGAAATAACGTGGAAGGGGGTTAAGGAGTAAGTGAAATCCAGACAACAGGCCTAGGGGCTTGATTAACCCCCCTCCCCAGGGATGGAAAATTATTTTAGTTCAAATGATTCGGTTCAAACGCGTATCCCCCCGTTTTCGGGGTCGCTGATCACGGAAAAAATATTAATTTTTAGCTTCAACCTCTCCTCATCTCTCAAACGGACAAAAACCACCCCTTACTCAACAGAAAGCATGCTATCAAGGATTTACAGGTTTTTCGATACATGCTCATTTTTCCTATTTTTAACGGAACAGAAGGTGGTAGCGATCTCTTGTTTTAATCCTTCCGAGGAGGTGTAAAATTCATTAATTACACTTTTGATCGTCAATACACCCTTCCTCGTTTTCGCAGACGCTGATCACGATAAAAATATTCACCTTCATCTCCAACTGTCCTCAACCTCTATAATGGACGGAATCTTACTCTCATCCACCAGTTATCGCTGGAGCGATGATTGTGTAGGTTTCTGAGTAGGGTATAGTGATTTCTTCATCGGGGAGTAATGAATAATAAATTTTGTCGTCAATGGCAATGTTGTTTATTCAAAGAATTACATCAAAATATTTTTATGACAAAATAAATTATTTGCTTACAATCAATTAGAAAAACCTACGTCGTTTACAAATAGCATAACAATCATCATATTTTTCAAAATACACATCGCACGCGATCTCTTCTTCTTCATCCGCCGTTTCAATGATCCATTTCAGGGATGAAATTAAAATAAAAATAATCATTATCGTCATCTTCATCTGCTTTCTCTTCTGTACATACATCTTTATAGGGGTGAGGCGAGTCAAAGATGAAGGTGAATATTTTTATTGTGATCAGCTCCTGCGAAAACGGGGGAGGGCGTATTGACGATCCAAAGTGTAATTAATGAATTTTACACCTCTTGGAAGGATTGAAGCAACCTCCGAGGTCGCTACCTCCTTTTCTTTCGTGAAGAATGAAGGAATATGCACAGAGGTAACGATCATGTGTCGAGAAACCTGTAAATCCTGGATAGCAAGCTTTCTGGGGTGGTTTCTGTCCGTTTGAGAGATGAGGAGGGGTTGGAGCTAAAAATGAATATTTTTCCCGTAATCAACGACCCCGAAAACGGGGGGATATGCGTTTGAACCGAATCCATTGAAAAGAAAAAGATTTCTCGGGGGGGTTTAATCAACCCCTAGACCTGCTGCCTGGATTCCACTTACATAAAGAGATCCATAAAAGGGGTGGTTTTTGGCGGTTTCAGGGGATTGCGGCGGTCAAAAACTTCTCCCACCACTTGCATCGTGTTCAGCACCCTCGTCTTTGCACGAAATATTTACAAAAAAGTCGTCTTAAAATGTTTCCTTACATAGACTAATAGTAATTATAAACAAAAATAATAATTCTTGAATTTGCAATATGTTTTATATTATTTTTAGTCTAATTGAGAGTAATTTAAATAAGTTATGTGCATATAAAGCTAAAATATTCGCTTGTAGTTTTTAAAAAAGCTAGCTTGCGTTTATTTGTTGTCATTGGTTGAAATTTAAACATTCAAGAAATGTCATTAGTCTACAGTTTACGAGGGGAATAATCGATATTAGATTTCGGTCCGTAACGAAACAGATTTTTGGACAATTTGTTTAAGGCCCTTAAGGCCCGATAAGGTCCTTATTTGGCCCCAGTTAAGCACAAGCGAGAAGCCTCGCGAGAAGCCCTTGATTCTTACATATGTTAAAGATAAAAAAATGAATAAAAAATGATTAATTGTAAAAATTAAAGATTTTACGTTCTCTACATATTTTAAAATCTTTGCTGTACTGTCTTGTGCTCGGTGTAAAACAACCAACCAGAAGCACAAAAAATGGTGGTTTCCACGTATTTTGGATCTTTATCGATGGTAAAAATTCGAACTACTTAAAATGTATATTGTTCATCGTATCTTCAAATGGTGAAGTTTGAAAAAGTATTAATTTTTTTATTTTGCCTCGTATTTTAAATAAAAGTGTTGTTGGGGCCAAAATAAAGCCTTATCCTTCCCCTCCTTTCTAATTTTATAGTTGCATAGTTCAAGAGTAAACTCATAAAATCATGGCGCACTTTCACTTCATTTTACATAAACACTTTTCATCCTTTTCGAAAAAAAAAATAATAATAATAAATAATTTGTGAATATCTCTTCTTTAAAAAAAATGTTTACTTTTTTTTGTTCTATCAATATTTCCAGAGAAATTTAAGAATAAATTATAGTTAAAAAAAACTAAAAAACACGCTTTTATGAGTAGCGCACTGAAAAGTTAAAAATAATTTTTTTTGATTTATAGCTGTACAAGTTAACAGAAACCCGGGGTATGCATGTGGCGGAGTAAAGGAAGGTGCAGTTTGTTAGTTGCTTTACTTTCCGCACGCTGTGCACACTGCACACACCAATTTTCTGTTAACATGTACAGCTATAAAATGAAAATAATCATTTTTAACTTTTTAGTCCGCTACTCATAAAAGCGTGTTTTTTAGTTTTTTAAACTATAATTTATTTTACTGTTTTTTAGTTTTATATTCATTGCATCGTCCTTACTTAAAAGTTTAAAACCAATTAAGAAGTTCCCATGACCATCTTCCCCCATCATCAGGCCCTCCTGAACATAGTACGTAACCAGAGGACTCATTGAGATAAGTTAAACGAGCCCAAACATAATGGGCTTATTGTTAGCCATTGAGGATTGAAAACTTTCCACTTCCATCATCAACAAGCTCGATGGTACCTATTATTATATTGTTACCAGAATTGCATAAGTTTGCAAAGTTTCAAATCGATACGACAATTAGGAGTGAGTGAAAAGTGAGTAGTAAGATTTGTGTAACGTATTCGCCTACATATTTTTAAGTTTGCTCTTAGAGTATAAAAGAATAACAAGAGATATAAAAAATGTTATATATAGTTAATAAAATAGATCTTTAAAAACTTTTTATTATATTAGATTTTATGGATAAATCTCCATAAATTTATGGAGATTTGTTCATAAAATCTAATCTAACAAAAAGTTTAAAGATATATTTTATTAAATATTATATAACATGTTATATCTCTTGTTATTCATTTTATATCCTAGCAACAAACTTAAAAATATATAGGCGAATACGCTACATATACTCCTCACCCCCGCAAAATGAAAATCAATCTATCCAAGAACCAATATCAAAGTTGGCTTTCTTAAAATCAGATTTGACGGGGAGATCAACAACATCAGGCAGTAAATATGCAGGTTTAACTGTGTCAACAACGATAGCAACGTGTTTTCTCCGTTTAAGGACGGTAATAATTTTATTTGTCCAAGCAACCACCTGAAAGGGCCCCTCGTACCAAGGAGAAAAAGTTGGGTTAAGTCTGTCTTTCCGAATAAGAACAAATTTACAAGTTTTAATGTCAGGACTGACAAAAGTGTTTTGAAAACGATTTTGTTTAGGATTTGTAAAATGTAAATTACCGAAATAATGTTGTCATTTAGTAATAAATAAATGCATTTTAGTATCGGATGTGATCTAATAAAATATTTACCTGGGAGACGTAAAGTTGCCCATAAACAAGCTCCGCAGATGAACAAAGTAAATCGTCCTTCGGCATTGCCCTTAACCTTAATAAAATTATAGGAAGCTCATCAAACCAATGAATAGAGTTAGCTCTGGCAATTAAAACGTTTTTCAAGGTTGATGAAACCTCTGAACCATACTTTAAGGGTGATATGATGTTGTGTGAATTCGATGAAAACCAAAAAAAAAAAATGAAAATTCACGAAATAAATTTGATTCGAATTGGACACCTTGACATGTAGCGGAATGCCAAAGCGACATATATAATTTTTAAACAAGGTTCTAGCAACATTTTCGGCAGAAATGTCTGATAAATGATAAGCTTCTAGCCCACGAGTGAAACGTTCAACAACAGTAAAGATGTAAGAAAGACCATGCGAAGGTGGCAAAGGGCCAATGAGATCAATATGAATATGCTCAAAACGACCTCTGAAAACTTCAGAATTACCAATTGGGGTTTTTGTATGTTTATTTACTTTAGAAGCTTTACAACTCAAACAAGTCTTGGTCCGCAAAGTATTCATTTTGGGCCAGAAATAGTTGGTAGTTATAATTTTCCTGGTAGAACGGATATCAGCATGTGCTAAGTTATGAAACATAAAACGAAAGGTACGAAAGGTCGACATTTAGAAAAAGAAACGTCAAAATTCATAATTTGAATTAGTAATACTAACTTTGTGTAAAAATTATTTGTCTTTATTATTTGTATTTGATTGATTTGAAAGCAAATAGAAAAGTTCACAATCGTTAGATTGAGCGTCTTTCAGTAATTGTAGATTAAAATCAATTAAATTTACAGGAGGAATTGAGGTATGCGAATATTGTTTAAGTAAGGAAAAATCATTTATGCGCGATAAAGTATCTGCTATGACGTTTTCTTTACCGTGAATATGACGTATGACATTTGTGAATTGTGTCGTGTCGTGCTTGATGAGGAGTCTTTTCTGAATTAGAAAACAGAGCGTTAGTCAACGGTTTGTGGTCATAAAAGCAAATAAATATACGACCTTCTGAAATATGTCTAAAATGCTTAACAGAAGTGTACAGAGACTCTCTGTCAACAGTAGAATACTTTTTTTGAACATCAGTCAATTTTCGGGAGAAAAAGGCTAAAGGCGTAGTTAAATTTCCAAATTTCTGTTCTAAGACTGCACCCATAGATACAGTTGAGCATAAAACGGTAAATGGCCTTCTCTGTTATTTTATGATGCTTAACGGAATGTTTAACTGGCAAAAAGTAGTTAGGAGTACTAACCAAATGTGGGAATTTCAGAAGTAATTTAGTATATATAGTATATTTTGTCATCTATCCATCAAATCTGACTTTTTAAAAGTCATCTCTAATACTCAAAATGCAAACTCAGTTTTTTTAATGCAGCACCCACGATAAAGATGCAAACATTTTGTTAAACAATATACTTTGATTATACTGAGTTGGATTTCAAGCCTTCTTTTTGTTTTCCGAGATTAAAACATTTGGTAACTGAATTAAAAAATTATATGTAGTTTGTGAACATTTTTTGTTAACGCTAATGTTAAAAAATATGGTACCATTCAATAAATTAAAGTTGAAAGGTTTACCTTTATTAGCTATCGTAGAAAAAATGCAATATTTCTGATTTATTATTTGTATTTACGTTTCTACTGTTATGTGGATATTAACAAAAATATTAAACTGATATAATATAGTTCAGATCAAATAGAAACAAATTATGCACTTATTAGCAGAGAAAACATTTTTGTTACTCATACCCGCATAATGTAATAATTTCTCAGGAAAGTGAAACAACGGAGATGCTATGTAAAATAAATGTTCAAGAAAGGGAAAGCTCCGTCTTGCGGAACATGGGAATGCGTCCAAGTGAAATAATGAGCAGACAAACGACATTGACACCACTAGACTCGACTCCCGATGTAGAGCTGCACGTTGCTGAACGACCTCTAAATCTGTCCGCCGCTACACCGAAACATGGGCCCATAATGAGACCCTCCGGCCTTCCCAGCTCGGCCCTCTCATTAACCTTACACATATGTGTACTCTTAGGCCGTCGATTTCAACGACCCCACACATGCATACCGGAGCCAGGCTTCCTTTTTACAATTAACGAAACTGAACGAAACTATAAATTAATATAAACAGCTAACTGTTATTTTCAGGTATTGTTTCTTAATTGTTTGTTGCGGATGTAAGCATGTATTGAAACATATAAGGTATAGTTCCAATTAATTTAATAAATAATAATAATAGTAAATGTACTCATTCCTTTGGCCAATAATACATTGGATAAAAGACATCAAAAATACAAATTAAAAGTACTTAATAAATATGGAATAAAGATTTAATAATAGTACACATACATTTAATAAGGTATATTTAAAAATTCATTCAAGTAAAAAAATATTTTTAGGTTTTTGGTTCTTGCACACACACTAAATCACATTTTTTCATCCCTATTAATAATGGGGTGGGGGTTGGCTAATGCCAACATTTTTTTTGAGACCTTATGTTCATTATGTGTAGCTTCTTAATTTTATGGACTCTTGCCTGCTTGATTTACCTATTTATCCCTCATTTACTCCAATTTACCCCCCAACCTTTCAACGAAATAAGATGAAAATATAATCTAGTTCCAGATCCCGTTAAAGTGCATACGTGTACCAAATTTCATGTCAATATTTTAAAGGGTTCCAGAGTAATCGTGCACAAGTTACAGACAGACCGACAGACAGACAGACAGACAGAAATTTTTTTTTCTAAGCCTATTTGAACAATATAAATTTTCAAATTTCTTGTTGTCGTTACTATACTTCCACTTGATGTGGAAGTAAAAGGACAAGGGTAGATAAGCTATATATTTTCGCCCACTAATTTCATAAAAATAAAAAGGTCTCCTTAAAATCATTTACTTATAGTTGAACATATGATCTTTATCTTTCTATACGTTTTACATTTGAAAAACAACAGTAAGTCGCAATAATAGCATTTCAAAGTAAGCATGTTTGCAGTTTTTTAGTAATTTTTGACGTTTTTCCGAACTTTTAATGTATATTTCAGATAGATGCGCTCGATGAACCAAGAAAATCTATACCTGATTTTATTGTTGAGTATTTAAGCTTTTGAACAACAGTCAATTTATATTGGTTCATCAAGCACTTCAATGTATAAAAAAAAATCGTTTCCGCGGGAGTCGTAAGTGGTGTCGACGTTGTGTGCGAATTTAAACGTGTCTGCGCTCAAAACCACATATTGTCGTGTATATTGAATAAATTTTTTTTTCTGAAATGTCTACTTTCTCGGCTCAATTTTAGATAGCAGAATACGCTATTCTAGTATTTTAGTCCGTTGCTAAACAACTATCAGGAAACAGTTCGGGAAAGTTACTTTCTCGGATTAGCCAGTCAATAATAAGCACTAAATCTCTGACTTTTCCTTTTTTATGCATTTAAAAAATTCCTTAATTTACAATAATATTGATTGCGATTTCAGAAAAAATCATACGTGTACCTCGTAGTAAAAGCACATTCCCGGACTTCATTCAGTGCTTGTTTTCCTCGGCTTAACGCCTCGGCACACAATTTACAACGTCGCACAGTGACCCCAAAATGACATTTTTTTAAATCAGTCTGCAGATCTTAATGCTTAAATTTTGAAAAAGCAAGGACAAAAAACAAAAATCTGGCTTGACAGATCGATAGGCAATTAAAATACGGAGATTAAAAAAACCTTCCAATTGCTTATGTATTAAGACCTGCAAGCTGATGATAAAGTGACAAAGTGTTTTTTTTTCAAATCATCTACTCAAGCAATCGGAATTTTTTTTTAAATCTTCGTTTTTTGATTTCCTATCGATCTGTCAAGCCAGGTTTTCGATTTATGTCCCTGATTTTTTAAAATTTTTGATGAAAATTCAAACTTCTTTGGAAAATTTACTTTGGGGCCAATGTGCGTCCGGGAATGTACTGTTTTTACTACTAGATACACAATATACTATTCCAAAGAACTATTTTTATTACTTCTCAAGAGATATACTACTCGGAAAATATAATGACATATGACATGGCCGATGGGCGAAAACAGGCCCTTATCTACCCTTGTCCTTTCGCAAAAATGTTTCCGCAACAGATACTGCGGTGCGTATAAACTGATTAGCAAGGTTTTAATACGCCAACACTTAGAACGGTTAGTTTTAGCACCTTTAGAAGTAGTCCAGTCAACGGAGCGCTAAAATGATCAAAATCTCTAATTTGAGTGCTAATGAATGAATTTTGATGAAACCTTGTGCAATGTGTTTGTAATGACGTTTAGTGCAGGCGTTAGAAGGAAGTGAGTATGCAAAATGTGAGGATCGCATTTTATCAATGGATATTAGCTGAGAATAGTTCAAAGATTAATAATCCGGATGTTGTCGTTCCAATTTTTTGGTCCAATTTTTTTTTATCCCTCCTCCTCTTATCTACACAGGATGGACCATTAATAATAGGCCATTGTTCAAGGGTAGATTCTTTGGATCAAAATATGAGGATATAACCAAACAGGACGCCTCATGAGCTATACCCGATGGGCATAGCTCATGAGGCGTCCTCCATGAGCTAGCGTGATGTGATACATAAATTATTGTTTCTTAGCTTAAAAAATGTTTCCTTACCAAATTGGGAGAAGATCGGTCAAGAGGTAGTTGAGATATTGCAAAAGAAAATAAAAAAAAATTACAATTTTTACACCCTGTATCTTTTTCCACGGCAACAATTTACTAAGGCATGTTTGGTTATATCCTCATATTTTGATTCAAAGAATCTACCCTTGAACAATGGCCTATTATTAATGGTCCATCTTGTGTAGATAAGAGGAGGAGGGATAAAAAAAAGTTGGACCAAAAAATGGAACGGCAACATCCGGATTATTAATCTTTGAACTATTCTCACCTAATATCCATTGATAAAATGCGGTCCTCACATTTTGCATACTCACTTCCTTCTAGCGCCCGCTCTAGTTAGTAAAAAAGGAGGTTTTTCTACCCCTTCCGATCATTTCCTACTCTTTTTTTCAACTTTTTGATTAACATCATTACAAACACATTGCACAAGGTTTCATGAAAATTCATTCATTAGCACTCAAATTAGACCTGTTGACTGGACTAAAGTGAAAACAATGGCATCCAGGATGGTCCAAGAATTCTTTAAAACTTAAGATTGGATGGGTACATATAGGTCCAAGTATACCGGTTGACAACAGAATCATTTGACAAGCCATAGTTTTCAGAGTTTTCAAGATATAAGACTTAATAATTTGACACTTTTTCATCACTTCCGGTTTCCCCGGAAATTACTCCAACTTTAAAATTTTAAATGAACACCCTATATATTTTTATATTTTTTGATTTCGAAGACGATTTTATGTTTGACTAAGTCGTTTTAAAAATTTTTGAGACTACTTTGTTGTTTTAGGGCTATTTTTATTTTTGCATCCAGAGTACAGTCAATGCACTCAAATCAATAAAATGGACCAAAGAAACCAATAAGAGAAAAATGTAAACGTGAGATTTTTCGTATCGATTTAGTAGCTACGACAAACCAAAATTGCCGAAATCACCAATTTGTAATTATGTAAACTTTTTCAAACGGCAACATCTTTTAAACAAGACACTCGGTAGTTAAATACAAATTTTCACGACAAATCCATTGATACCAGGGTTTGGGTCCCGGGACATCTCGTGTCTCGAAGTCCCGGGACTTTTCTCAAATTTAATTGTCTCGTGTCCCGGGACTTTCGGGTCGAGATTCGAGACACTGACATCTGTTGAAAACGAGAGTTTTCTCTTTGTCCGGAGGCATTATTACAAAAATCAGAAACAGGTGTTAATGCTCTAATTTCTTTAAAAGCCTATTTTATTAAATTAGGAAAAAAACCAATTGATAGTTCGTTATAATACTTATATGATTATGTTTTATAATTATAAGATTTTATTACCAAAAAATGAATCTGTGTATGAGAATTAAACACACGAATTGTTTAAACTTTAATTAACGTTAGAAATATACCTTAGAAACAATCAGAGATGCAAGACTGGGCTACGGCACAGTTTCACAATTATTGGGCTCAATCCTGAGACAGTCGAGGCTTTTTATAAAGGGGCCCTCGACTGACCGTAAAGTGGCTGATTGAGCTCGATAGAGAATGATTGAGACGGATGGGAGGCCTTGTCCTCTGAACAAGCATCTGCATACAATGCAGTTGAAAGATGATCCTATTTGTAGGATGTGTGTAGTGAGGATGAAACCATCATTCATATTCTGTGCAATTGTGCACCAATAGGAGTTCAAGGTATAGGTATTCCGGAAGGCAGTTTCTACAGCCGGAGAAATTAAGGGATCTACCCTGGTAATGGCGATTTTATTAATAGGTCTCGCCTAAAATGAACTCGATTCTAATTTTATTTTGAAAAGTCTCGAAGTCCTGGGACGTCCCGGGACTTTGATCCTGCGATGTCTCGTGTCCCGAGACTCTGAGAATGTCGAGACTTCCCAAACCCTAATTGATACCTTCAAATCGAAATGATATTAACCAAAATACACAAGTTCTTTAGTGGATAATAGTTAAAATATCGAGAGAATACGCTTATCAAATAAGTATGCCATTGAAGTATGAAATTGAATAAAACTAGATTCAAAACACTCATTTTGTCAACAAAACAACGCTGCAAGTAAAAGAAGTGTGCTGTGGAAACAAAAAGAAATTTGACAGATAATAACACGTGTGTATTGTTACCTTAATAAGTTTACTCTTTATCTTTAAATTTGTTGTTTGTTAATTATTATTATTATTGCTTAACACGTATTAGTACACGCAAACTAGATTAAAAAACACTGAATAGGGGAAATAATTTATAAAGTAATAATATTTGGGATGCGTACTCTAGATAGAGTTTGAAATAAATACCCAAAAAGTTCCCCCCCAATTTAGGTATAATGGGCGAGTAATTTCAACATATGCCGTTGGCCTGCCCGCTCACCAGATCTAAGCATTTTAGATTTTTTTTGTATATGGTTATGTGAAAGAACGGGTTTTTTATACGCCCCCTCAAATACTTCAAATTTTACAAAATCGTATCCGCGAAGTTTTTACTCCCAAGTATAACTTCTGCTATTTTGCAAAATGTTATGCGAAACACCACTGACTGAGCCAGAAAATGTCAAGAAGAAGGGGGGGAAGCACTTTGCACATTTTGTAGCATTTAATAAATCTTTTAATGGTTTTTATTGTTAAAATAAATCGTTTCGGGCAGTCCATTCCTATAATTTGCGGCGTTATTTTGTTGACAAAATGAATGTTTTGATCCTGGTTTTATTCAATTTCCACGGAGTACTTACCTGATAAGCGTATTTTCTCGATATTTTAATTATTATCCACTAAAGAACTTGTGTATTTTGGATAATATCATTTCGATTTGAATCAGTGGATTTACCGTGAAAATTAGAATTTAACTACTGGGTGCCTAAAAGATGTTGCCATTTGAAAAAGTTGACATCTTTACAAATTAGCGATTTCATAAATTTTGGTTTGTCGTTGTTACTAAACCAATTCGAAAAATCTCACGTTTCCATTTTTCTCTTATTGTTTTGGTCCATTTGATTCACTGTGCTCTAGATGCAATCTAAATAAATCAAGTAGTCTCAAGATTTTTTAAAACTACGCAGGATAGAAAAGTGTCAAACTATGAAAAAGTTGCCGCTTTCGATATGTATTACCCCTGCCAAATTTAAGACATATCTTGAAAACTCTGGAAACTATGACTTGTCTAATGATTCCGTTGACACCCGGTATGTACTAACTACTAACTTTCAGTTTTCTATATTTGGATGATATTTTGAGACGTGTTGATTTATAATCTACTGTATACTAATCTATAATGTTTTAGGTTTCACTTTAAACCAACAGCGTTTCGAGAATACAGGTTCTACTTCCGGTGGTTGCAAGTTTTGTAAAAATGAAAATACTTTGTTAAAAATATTAAATATTTTTAGCCCCAACTTAAACACGTATTCTGACTTAATCGATCTCAAGTTCATTGGACCGACGAAGCTGTATTATTTCATACGTTATTAATTTTAATACGAACGTTCTGTTAAGCCTGTTCGAATCATCGGCTAAATTAAAACCTTCTTAATATACGTATCATGAGTGTCACATGGCCCGTCAAGAAAATCTGGATTAAACCCGGTGTCAATGAAGATGAGCTCTTTGTGACCGGTTATTGTTGAGGTCTTCTCATTGTGTTAGATACGACAGCCTGATCGATCTGCCTGGACTGGTTTGGTTAAGTTGCGAGATAATTTAATACAGACTCATTTAAATCCAACAAAAATGCGGAGGCCAGACTTGTACGTCTTAAATTACAGTACAATTGCATGAGATTGGAGAATACATCTGCATAACTTAGCATCCGATCGACGGACGATATCATTGTCGCGTTTTTACTTTTTATTTATTTTTAGTGTTTTTTTTTTGTGTGAATGAAACAGGAACGGAGGAGCTAAGTTATCATTGCTGCTGGTTTAATGACGATTTTATATTAATTTATAGAGTAATAACCTGGTTGCTGTGTTAGTTTTCTGCAAGCATGAGTAATTAAATTCATGATAATATATCATTTTATTTTTGTATATGAGTTGTGGTGAAGGCAAAATAAAACACATCAAAACTATCTTCGGGTAACGTGTTGGTATTCCAATTGAAAACAACTGACAAAAATGATTATTCAAATGGAAACTGAGTTTCTTTCTTGTCGATTTACTGAGGCTAACTTTACATGATTAGAAAATATTATTTATGTATTATGCAAACCACAACTTACACACTTTTTATTTAATATGACCAATCAAAACAACTACTCTTCTAGCTAACACTGATGAAGTATTGAATTACATAATAGGATTTCTATCATTTTAAAGCAAAAAATTATATTGAAAATACTGAAATCATTTATTTAAATTCAGTCATTCGCACTTCTTTATTTAATATGAAATTATCTACTTTTTATATATTGGTATCTTAATCTGCTCACGCTAATATACTAGTTAGTACACACTTTAAAACACACATTATTGGAGAACAAATCAAAATAATTACTCTTCTAGCTAATGTCAATTTATTAAAAGAAACAAAACAAAACTACTTCGTAGAAAAAATGAATAATACCTTCAACAAGTCTAAAACAATTTGGAATATAGTCAATAATCTAACAAATAGAACAAAAAGTAATTTAAAGACATTACCGGTTAATGTGAATTTAGAAAATATGGCGGACGATTTTAATAATCATTTTATTAACGCAGCCCCTAAACATATATCGAACAATCAAGTCTATAATAATGAGTCATATATATGTAAATTCCAGAAAAATCCGAATTCCTTCTACTTTTATCCTACAAATGAGGATGAAATTATCAGCTTATCTAGTCAACTCAAAAACAAATATAGTGCAGGAAATAACGGAATACCAACAACAATATTAAAAAAATGTATTAAAGTAATCGCTGGTCCTTTAGCTCAGATCATAAATATGTCGATGCTAACAGGAATTGTATCTGAAAATCTAAAATTAGCACTCATTCTGCCACTTTATAAGAAAGGGGACATAAATAACTACGACAACTATAGGCCCATAAACATTCTCTCATCTTTTTCGAAGCTCCTTGAATTAATTATAAACAATAGATTAATAAACTTTTTCTACATACACTCGCTTCTTAATAAATCACAACATGGATATTCAAAAAACAAATCGACAACCCCAATTCATTTGACGGAATCGATAACGGCAACACTTGAGGCAAAGAACGAGGCATGCGGAGTGTTTCTGGACCTTTCCAAGGCATTTGACACCTTAAACCACGAGATTCTTCTACAAAAATTGGAGACTTACGGATTGGTTCAGATCATATCTTTGTAATCGTCAACAAAAAGTTTTGATTGAAGAAAATGATGCTAAATATTTTTCAACATGTTTAAATGTCAATACAGGTATCCCCCAAGGAAATATGCTAGGTCCAATATTGTTCATTATTTATATCAACGACATATCTTCAGAGACAAACTCACTAGTAAATTATGCAGATGACTGTTCAATTCTCATCCCCATTAATAAGAGTGATAGTGTGAATGATAAATGTTTAGAAGTTATAAGACATATTCATCTATATCTTGGTGCTAAGGCTTTCACGGAGCTGGTGATCTGGCTGCTGGTTTCCGGGTCTTCTTCCGCGTAGACTTGGTTGAGTGCTTGACGTTTCGACCATCTTGTCGTGGTCTTCTTCTGAAGCAAAGTGAGCTCTGCTGGACTGAGTTCCTCCATTTATACAGTTTATCAGGAGGCGTGTTGCGAATCATTGCTCATGCGGAACATTGACTTCCACGTTATTGGTAGTTGTAGTCCGGTGTCACGGTTATAGTTATTCGGATGTTTATTTATTTCAATGGCTTCTCTGTATCTTCTTGGAGAATAATTTTTGGTGTTGGCTAATTTCTTTGTTTTGTCGAATTTTATCAAATGGCCGGTTTCTTCTGAATGTTCGGCAACTGCTGATTTTGTAGAATTTCCCTTCTTTGTATTTCTAATGTGTTCTCTGAGTCTGGTGTTTATACGTCGTTTGGTCTCTCCGGACAAGTTTACATCGGACGGAAATCTAAAGTACAACATGCACATTCAATCCTTATGCACAATTCTCAGCAAATCATGCTATGCCATAAGAGTTTTAGCTAAATCTCTTAAATATATTGCCCTTAAAACAGCTTATTATGGTTTAGTATACTCACGCATTAAATATGCTATCTTATTATGGGGCGGCAGTTCGGGTTTGTCGAAAGTTTTTATATGGCAAAAGAAAATTTTAAGGGTTATATTTAATTTAAAATCTACTGATAGCTGTAGAAATTTATTCAAAACAAATGGGCATCTTGCAGTGGCTGGGCTGTATATTTTTGAATGTATTATTTATCTTAGAAAAAACCAAAATCAATTCGTAGACAATAAATTTGGACATAACTTTAACACAAGACATAGAGACAATATTTTTAGATTTACAAAACATAGACTAACACTTACCGAAAAAAGTTTACACTATTCAGCAATAAAGTTTTATAATCACTTACCATTAGACATAAAAGAAATTGAAACATTTAGACAATTTAAAAATAAATTATTTAACTATATCTGTCATAGGTGAATATTTGAATTACTCATTAAGCAACAATTGAGATTTCTTGTATCAATAATTTTAAAGTGTTTAAATTTTAAATTTGCATGTCATAAATTTTATTATTTTACTGTTTGTGAAAGTATACAACTATTTTTATTACTAGCATGTATTTCATGTATTTTTTTTAAACTTGTAATTTGACGATACCATGTATAATCTGTATGTGGGTATACTTATATATGCGTATGTATATATGACATCTATTCTTTGGTAAATAAAGAACTATTCTATTCTATTCTATTCTATTCTATTCTATTCTATTCTATTCTAATACTGTCGTAGTATTGAATTACATGATAGGATTCTTAGCATTTTAAAGCAAAAAAATATATTGAAAATACTTAAATCATTAATTCAAATTCAGTAATTCACAATTTTTTTAAGTGTTTACCTAACTAGTATATTATCATGACCAGATTGAGGCACCAATATATATCAAGTAGGTAATGTCAATTAAATAAAAAATTAAATATGTACACTGATGGACTTTACCATTTTTGGCTAATTCATAAAATAGTGTCTGCTTATTCTGAAGAGTCCTTAGCCATTCTTAGGATTTAATATACAGGGTGATCAAAAATGAAGAAAATACAAAAGTTTACCAAGAGTAAAGTACCTTCCTTTTAATAAATATAATCAAATAATATGAAGTAAGTTGTAAATAATTCCAAGTTCTAATGCAAAGTTTCATCCACAAAATAGTGATTTTTGTTGTTAATTTTTATTGTGCAAAATATGTCATTATTAAGTACATTTTGTACGTTATTAATTATGCGGATGAAACCTTCTATTAGGACTATATTTGGCCTTATGGAAAATAAATTATTATTATTATTATTATTATTATTATTATTATTATTATTATTATTATTATCTACAACTTTCTTCATAATATTTGATTATATTGTTTTTTTAATAAAATCTTATTTTTTCTTTATTTTCACTCATCCTGTATAGTAAATCTGATACTTGAGAATGGATAGAGCGTTTTCAAACTAAGCGAAAGTTTTTATGAAGAATGATTTTTTATCAAAAAACCAAAAATAAAAAGTTTACAAGCATAGTTAAGTTCATCCGTAGACACACTGCATTAAAGTACTTTAACCTAACTATATCTTAAAAATGACCATAAAAAAATGACCGTTAATCAGTCTTCGTTGAATCAATTAGATTGTAAACAGATAATTGACTACAAAAAGTGAATTGTAAAAAACTGGTCATGGGATGCCCATACATAGTTATAATTAAATATAAATAGGTTTTTGGCCGCTAACCCAAATATTAATCTACCCGATTACCATAAAAGGAAATAACAGAATGACCCTCCATGAGTTCCGGCAACTCCATAAAGAGTGATGCTTATTTCTATTTTTCTTTTTATCAAAACGTATACGGAAAGAATAACAACAACAACAGTCGAAGCGAGAGGAATAGAGCGTATTCCATTGCAGAAATGAACATTCGCGTTTGATGTGAAAGGTCGTACATTAATTCATAATGAACGAGTAGTCTCCTAGCTCGCCACTTATATTTCCTTAATCCCTGAGAGCACACAAGCGGACCAACGGCAGCCGCAATGGCCGGTATAGCATGATGAAAACCTAATGGTTATATCTCTTTATGCCAAGATCAAAGGGCGAACGGTGCTTGGTGTATAGTTTGTCCTTTTTTTACGAAGTCATCATGTCTACGGACAGTATACTACGATGTTATATTGGTTTGTGTGGGACCCGAGTCTAATTAGTGCGCAAGTGAGCGCTCTTGTTGATGCAAGTCACCGTGACGGCACTGCGAGACGAACGCGTTACCGGATAATCGCGATGAGCTTCCGTAATTGCCCCTACATTTAAAAACGAAGGAGACGCCACTAATCTGAACCACTTACAAAGGACTACCGAGACTGCTAGTCTTTTTTACATGAAATGCACTCACAGGGTAACTGTCCTTATGAACCAAAATTTTGCGAAGTACGAGATAGTTTAGCCAACGATATAGCGCGAGTGAAAGGTTTGAAAACGATGCCCTACTCTTTAATATTAATTTCATCGAAACATGTTTTACTGTTGGTACATCCTTGCTCTGCTCTTTGCAGGATCATTTTGAACATAGAACAATTACTTCAAACTTAATAATAACGTAAAACATTAGGAAAAGGAAATCAATGTATATACAGGGTGTCCCAAAGACTGCGGTCAAAACGAAAACTGATAGGGGGCACTGTAGGACTGAGATTTGATGAGATTTCTACCCTACCACACATGATTTTCCCGAAGATACTCTTTCAACAGAGGCCAGACTAGTGAATATCATTACACAGGCCCACAAAAAAAGTCTTGTGGTTGAAAGATGAGGTACCATGCCGTATGTTTTTTGATGTGCTCAAAACGAATCCGGAGTCAGAGAGAGAGTCAAGTATTCCGACATAACCTCAAATAACTTTTCAAAGATGACAGAAAATACGTTTATAATTAAATGTAAATCTGAAGCGTGCATACTACTGTATTTAGATATATTTTGGGGCGCTGTTATCAACTTCATGATCTTTCACCCACCATGTTAGCATTTTGACATAACCTAAAAAAATCCATAACTTATCAGCATAAAAATTCGTGAAAACGGAAATTTTCTTGAAAATAAATTTAAATTTTGAACCACGCGCTCTCTCCTCGCAAAATTGTACAAGGGCGAGGGTGGAAATAAGTTTTTTCACTTTTCTGAGGTATTTAGAACATTTTGAGATGAAAAATCTAACAACTTTAAACCTAACGTAGCCTAGGCGTCTAGGCCCAAACCCAACAACTTTAAACCTAGCTTAAGGTGTCTAGTCCCAAACCTAACAACTTTAAACCAAACGTAGCTCAAGACATCTAGGAGATGTGTTTAAGCAAGTTCTGGATAAGTTTACTGATGAGGCCATTCACCAGGACAGGCTAAAAACTATGTATCTTAGTAAACTGTCTCCAAAGAACGAACGATGCTTGATCATTAAGGTGCTTTATTTTGATGAGCCCCCTCGCTTCTCACCATTGGGGTGTTTTATTTTGAGCCAATCCAAGATCTTCCCAAGATAAAAAGGTCCGTAAAGGACAAAGCAAAGATTTCTAAAATATTTTACTTGCGAGGCGAGGAGACTCACCAAAATACAGCACTTCGATAGTGAGAGGCGAGGGTCTCACCAAAATAAAGCACCCTGATGGTGAGAAGCGAGGGACTCACCAAAATAAAGTACCCCGATGGTCAAGCATCGTTCGTTCTTTAGAGACAGTTTACCAAAATACATATCGTTTTAGCCTGTCCTGGTGAATGGCCTCATCAGTAAACTTTACCAGAACTTGCTTAGACACATAGCCACATGTCTTAGATGCCTTAAGCTCCGTTAGGTTTAAAGTTGTTAGGTTTGGGATTAGACGCCTTAAGCTATGCTAGGTTTAAAGTTGTTGGGTTTGGGCCTAGACGCCTTAGGCTACGTTAGATTTAAAGTTGTTAGGTTTTCCATCTTAATATGTTCTAAAGATCTCAGAAAAGTGAAAACATTTTATTTCTACCCTCTTGAACAATTTTGCGAGAGAGTGCATAGTTCAAAATTTTAAATTTATTTTCAAGAAAATTGCCGTTTTCACAAATTTATCTGCTGATAAGTTATGGATTTTTTTTAGGTTATGTCAAAATGCTGACATGGTGGGTGAAATTTGATCATGAAGTTGATAACAGCGCACCAAAATATCTATAGATACAGTAGTATGCACGCTTAAATTTTAAATTTATTTAAAAATGTATTTTCCGTCATCTTTGAGAAGTTTCTTGAGGTTATGTCGAAATCCTTAAGTGATGGGTCAATTCTGACTCCGGATTCGTTTTCAGCACACCAAAAACATATGGTACATCACATTTCAACTACAAGACTTTTTTGTGGGCCTGTGTTATCAATAGAAATATTTTGTTAACTGAACTCATCCAGCACTGTAGACATGGACATACAAGAATTACGTCATTGATTGGAAAGATGATATTCTTCCAGACTTCGGCGATTTTGAAGACGGCAGGAATGATGACAACAAAGAAAATGGAAAATGTTATGAAGAAGACGAGGAAACTAATAACTCATAAACACATGGATAATGCTTTAAATATCTATCTTGCATTTTTTTTGTACTAAACGAAGTTTCTTTTCAGTCTGACTATTTAGTCACTTACACATAACTGTTAAATATATTATGACTTTTCCATTAACTCAAGTATTCTGCGAGAGGTTATTCAGTAAATTAAAAATAATAAAAAATAAATTAATGTCTAAAATTGATCAAACTTAGTATAGAAACAATACTTCTTAATTTTTCCCTTACCTATATTTACGACTAATAATGCACAGAAAATCGAGTTTTTAACTCGTTTCTTTAGATCTTGGGAGAGTCCCAAATCGGCGTAATGCTGGAGGGCCTATCGACATCAACAAGTCTGTGCAACACTGATAGTTGACATCACTTCCAGCCCCCTGAACACGACTTCGGTCGGTTTTATAAGTTGAGATTAAACCAAACCTTAACTAGAACTTTAAACTGAAGTTTTACTAAGGGTTTAAACTGTAGATTTTAGTGGTTTGCAAAATACCGTTTTATAAGTGCTTGTCAAGGTCGCCAGTGTTATCGCCAGTTGGTATTGGCAATTATAGGGTGGTAGTGATAAATTGGCAATTGATGTCTTCTTCATTACTATTATTTTAACTTCTGTTTGAGTTAAATGTGGATTGATATGTTCTAATACTACTTGTACAGATTTTTTAGATATTCCATAGCGGTCTATAAATTCTTTATTATTCCACTTCTGTAAATGATCCGGTTTTCCTCTGAATTTTCGTGCACGACGAGATGCTTCTGTTATACAGGGTGTCCCGGGAACTGCAGAGTTTCTAAGAAAATCGCAAATAATTAAAAAATTCATAAGTTATATTCCTACTGTATCTAGATGGAGTTAAAGATAAAATTTTATATAATTTAATGCAAAAAATACAGAGTATTCCATTTGACTGAGACAAGTTTTCGCAGTTTGAAGAATCAGACTTTGAGAAGAAAAAGGTCTATGCAATTTTTCATACAAATTGATAGTCTTTAAGTTATAACGACTTTATTGTTTCTATAGCATAAAAAACAAAAAAGTTGTGACAGAAACTATGAGTTTCTTAATATTTTTTTGATAAAAACGTCACCATTTTGTTACTGTAAGTAGTCAGGAATTAAAAAAATATATAATTCTTAAATACTGTTTTTTTGGGGGCTAGCGTAGATGCGTCTTCACTGTGTATGCATCCTCGATACTCCAAGTGAAGCAACGTGTAGCGCGGTTAGTACTTGGATGGGTGACCCACCCATCTTGGGAAACACAGCGATCTCGTCCCACCTTATAGCGGCTTGTATATCAGTGTATACGCGGAAGCTATGTAATTTCAAGACGAGGATTACGTAGTGGATATACCATTCTTCAAAGGGGATGTAAAGCAGGCGGTCCCTCATCTATTAAATGTTAGGCAAGTAAAAGATCCCTACTCTTCTTGCGAGAAGAGGTTCGGCAAAATTTCCAGGTTGGGGGTAGCTCGTCTCCTGGCGTCGGTGATAGGCCCTGGTAGCGGAAATAGGCCGACGTTAAATAAATAGATAAACAAAAAAAAATACTGTTTTTCATTAACATGACCTAGACGTTCAAAATTTCTCGTCAGTTTAGAGCACTTGCTTTAGAAATAAATTGCAATTTAAGCTAGAGATTTTCGAAAAAACGTAAAACTTTTGCAAATATCTTAATAAATAATAATTTTAACGAAAAAGTGGTGGAGTTCAAAAGTAAAGCTTATAAACTGAGAATGAACTTGTTTTGTATTTAAGTAGGATTAATAGTTTCAGAGTTATCTTTTAAAGGATGGCGTCCAAATGTTTATGAGATGAAGTATTTAGTTTAAATATTGAATATCTTAGAAACTATGACACTTGCGTAGAAAATTCTAAGGACTAGAATTAAGGACCATCAATCAAACTTTAAAATTATTCTATCATTGTTTTTGTATCATAAAAATTAATGTGCGTCTTAGCACTTTTTTTAACAAAATGTCGCCATTTTGAGTACTGTAATTGTCCAGTTTAAAAAAAAATCTCAAAAATATTGTTTTTGTTAATATATATTATGTATAGCATCACCTATGTGCTCAATTTTTTTGTCTGTTAATACACTTGCCTTAGAAAAAAAATCCGTCAGCCGTATTGGTGCTGCCATTTTTAATTTTTTAATTTTGATGTCAGATTCGTAATCAGCGATCCCAAGAACATAAGCACCCTACGTTTCAAAAATAAAACATAAATACTGTTTCAAATATTAAATATCTAAATTTAGGAATAGTATCCACACTTTAGAGGTGAGAATAAGTATCAGGACCATACAGAAGCTGACGATGATACCTTTCACTACAATAGTTATCCGTAAAAGAAAATGATCATTACCTATCGGTTAATTTTTAAATTTTTAACTTCTTTACCTCTAGGTACTGTACTATAAGGGGCTAAATTGCAACCTAACGTGAGCATGAAGGCAACTGTATTCATTGTATAGAAAAAGCGTCAGTTTTTGCCAGTCGAATTTAAGTGGTTGAGTTTAGCTGCAGCGCACAGTGTGGCAAAAACGGCCAAAAATTACTCCGAGACTCAACTTTTGAACTATCAACTTTTTTTTTAATACTTGTAAAGGAGTCTGGAATAGTGAGTCACTGCCGCTTTTAGTTCCACATGCACGTAGTGGAGTGGAAGTACAGTAACGCATCTTTTTTTATAAATAGGCTTAGAATGTCATAAAATGTCGAGATTTTAAGTTTGAGCAAAAAAAAATTCTGTCGGCCTGTCTGTCTGTAACTTTTTTATGCGTACGTTTACTCAGGAACCGTTTATTATATTGACTTGGAATTTGGTACACTTAGTATTATAACAAGATCTGGAACTGGATTATATTTAGATCTAATTCCGTTGAAGGGTTTGGGGGTAAATGAGGGTAAATGGTGGTAAATTAAGGTATAAATAGGTAAAACAAGCAAATAGAAATCTATAAAATCGGGATTTAGCACTTGTACGAGAAGCTAAGGTCTCATTTTTTTTTGGCATCAGCTACCCCCACTATCACCCCCATTACTACCCGCACACTATTATTAAACAGGTATTGAAAGAGGGTAAAAACAGAATTAAATCCGTCAAAGCGGCAATGACTCACTATTCCAGACTCATTTATAAGTTTTTAAAAAAAAACGCCAATAGCTCAAAAATTGGCTCTCAGAGCGATTTTTGACCATGTTGCCACACTGTGCACCATAGGAAGAAAGGTTCACTGTGCACCATAGGAAGAAAGGTTCACGGTGCAATCTTCTAATATTACGTAGTTTCTACGTATACACTGGCTAGTCCTCCTTCCAAGTACTAATCACGAGTAACATTGCGTAACTTTCCGTAGTAAGACACAAGTATAATCAAGGCTGATTTTATGAATTTATTCAAGTTTTAAGATGTGAGAGTCACTCGATACATCCTGTTTTTGTGATCGATATCGATGCAGTTATTATTTCACTGAGAATTGAAAAACATTTTTCTTGATTTACAAAAAGGTCAGAGCTGAAACTAGGGCAGACTGCGCCTTTGGCATGACCAGTTTTAGCAAATCTCACTAGATGTTGATCTAGGATTGAAGCATAGAGCAGATCAGTGAACGAAATTTAGCACCCCTCGAAGGCTTGCTTGCTTGCTTCCCCTTGATAGCCGCCAATTGGTCCAGTTCCGCCAAAGGTTAACTAAAAATAAATGTTAATTAGATATTGAAAAACGTCTGTTAGAGTCGAGATTATAATCAGACATTGCGCACTGTACATTATCAAATACTATTTGAAAACTGTTCTGAAATTAGCTTAAAAAATGGCGTCTCAATATTTAAAAAATTCTCTTTTTCAGGACAGATATTTGAGGCTAAGGAACAATATTTGAAATCATGGCACTTTTATGCTAATGAAGAATTGACAAACATTTATATATAAAATATATTAACATTATTGCCTACTTTAGAAAAAATACGTAGGAGAAATATATTATGAAATGCTAATAATTTAATAGATTATTTTTTCGAGGATTCCATTCAGAAGTGCAGTACATAGCAACTGGCCTTACAATGTTATTCATATACTTAATGAATTCACTAGAACAACACAAGACAATTTACAATATTCCGATAGGCCACTGAAAGTTGGCGATTACCTGATGGCATCTTGTACATGGACCTGGCGCTTTGCGGTTACTTTGTAACTCTACGGCTATTTCAATCGGGAGCATGTTCTCTCAGAACGATTGTATCTTTCAGTATTTATTCGGTAGTTGCATTGCTGGACTGTATCTCTATCAGAGCTGCGAGCTACGCGCTATCTCTATTACCAGCCCACTTGATTATTTTACATTTACACGCATTTCTCTCCAGCACTAGTCTTGTTGGCGTGCTCTTGTTGTTTGCCGTTGTTGTTTTTCCTTTACTTCGATGGAATAATTATAGCCATTACTTCTGAACAAAAGTAGATTAGATCACCGATAATAATTGGCTACTGTAATATATTCTACCGGATTAGCATGGGTTTCATTAATGAACAACCAAGAAAGTTTGCTTATATAAGGATCTGAAATTACTTGTTTGCGTAGAGACATAGCTTCGCGGATATAATTGGGCACATTAGAATTTATTTGTTCTAAACGCTAATCAGTTGAAAGTAGAGAAAAGCTTAACATACTATAATAATGTTAAATGTTTTTTTAATTCGTGCCACCTTAAAAAAAGTGACTAAAATTATAAAATAAAATTTCATTTTGTTATTGAAATGAGTGTCTTAATTTTAGTATTAATCCAATCAACAGGTCAAAAAAGTGATTTCGTGATTAAAAAATAGCGTTGAGTCAATACTTTTTAAATGTCGTGGGTACTTTGGTATTTTGCAAAGTTGACGGATAGTGGAGTCAATAGAGATTTTCACTTCGGAAAAATTCCGGGAAGCGGAAACTTTTGAAAATACATCTCTGAACATGTCAGGAACAACATACCAAAAGTTACCAACAATAGTCCTTGAGCGTCATTTGTTATTAAACAAATTAGCTGCAAAATACCAGTCTGTCAAATATCCCTTAAAATATTTTTCTTCTTTAAAAAAGTAATTGCGTCATTCGAAAGTACTGGAAATTTCACATCAAAAATGTATAGGAAGTTTTTTTGTACGATCAAAAATGTAGGCTCCAGATTTTTTTGTTTAACGCACAAAAATGGAATAACAAAACAATTACGGCGCGCTACACTTTTGTTGTAACCTTTGAACTAATTAATGAAATTGACCTCACAAAAACTTAAATGAAAGAAAAAACATGTAGCTATTGGATTATTATATTTTCAAATATAAAGATGAATGTATGTAGGAATAGTACATACATGAAGTCGGAACATAAAGAGATTTGCGATGAAATAGATAAAAGCTCTATCATTTCTAGAAATTTGAAGATAAAAACTTGGGTCTTTCACATTTTACTCTTGAAGTAATGTATAAAAAGATCCGATGAGTGAAAAAAATCTTAAAAATTTGTTTTTGAAGATGTACACTTCTGAAATTTCAAAATTTTGAGAAAATGATAAAATTTGATATATATATATATATATATATATATATATATATATATATATATATATATATATATATATATATATATATATATATATATATATATATATATATATATATATATGTATATATATATAACTTAAACCACTTATTTCCCTGGTTTAAATCGCGTTATCAGATCTCTATAGATGCGATTTTTTAAAGCTTGAAATGTGTACTTTAAGATGCTTCAAGGGGATTTACCTTATAAATTAAATTAACCCCCTTTTTTACGAAAGTTAAAAAAAAACATTTTTTGCTCTAAAATTCGTGAAATTATGAGTAAAATAAATGTTGATAACTTTTATAAAAAATGTATTTAGCTTACCTATGCAGCATACGTTTATAGTAGGAACTCAAAATAAGTAAATCTGATGGTAAAAAAATTTTGGAATATATGTACATAAACCGGGTGTAAACGAATAGTGGGCCACCCCTGTAACTTCCTTGTTTTTAAAGATATCGGGATGAAATTTTGTATAGTGAAATTAGGTAAGATTTCCAACTTTTTGAAACTTATCCGCCATATTTATCATTTCCGGTTTCATCGGAAATGGCCCTAGTAGTCTTTTCTAAATGGACCACCCTGTATGATTTTACATTTTTGAAATATAGATCACATTTTGGATACATTTATACTATTTTGAACAATTTATACAGTGTTGCACGAAAAATAATTGGAATTTTAGTTGTCAATCTAGGTGGCTGCAAATATGTTAAAATTATTTTTGTTCCAATGTAATCCATATAAAAAATACGAAAACGTCAATATGTCCAATAATACATCATACAGGGTGCTATAAACTCATTAAAATCATATTTTTCAAAGTGACTCATTTGTTTTAAATATTATGATATGGGCCACCCAGATATTCAGAAAGCTCTATTTAGTAGGGTTTAAACGGTACCAAAAGTTCCGTGATGTGTAATCGTTACCGGCAGGAATGACAATTTTTCTTAAGAAATTTATTATTTATATCTAACTTCAATTAAATTTTGTATATTTGTGTTAATATTTTTTGATATGCCACCCTCCGCAGGAGACAGAATGGGCCTCTGGCTCATTCTTGTTGCATATCATAAAATATTAACACAAATATACAGGGTTGATCAAAATTTAATTGAAGTTAGATATAAATCATAAATTTCTTAACAAAAATTGTCATTCTTGCCGGTAACGATTACACATCACAGAACTTTTGGTACCGTTTAACCTCTACTAAATAGAGCTTTCTGAATATCCGGGTGGCCCATATCATAATATTTAAAACAAATGAGTCATTTTGAAAAATGTGATTTTAATGAGTTTACAGCACTCTGTATGATGTATTATTGGACATATTGACGTTTTCGTATTTTTTGTATGAATTACATTGGAACCAAAATAATTTTAACATATTCGCAGCCATCTAGATTGACAACTAAAATTCGAATTATTTTTGGTGCAACACTGTATAAATTGTTCAAAATAGTATATATGTATCCAAAATGAGATCTTTATTTCCAAAATGTAAAAACATACAGGGTGGTCCATTTAGAAAAGACTATTGGGGCCATTTCCGGTGAAACCGGAAGTGATAAATATGGCGGATAGGTATCAAAAAGTTGGAAATCTTATTTCACCATACAAAATTTCATCTCGATATCTTCAAAAACAAGGAGTTACAGGGGTGGCCCACTATTCGTTTACACCCGGCATAAACCTATACTTCTCACGAAATATTGAAAAAAATCATGTTTTTTCAATAAATCGACTCAATGTTGATTGTTTCTACAATTTTTATCCTGTTTAAAATATCGGAAACATATTAAAAATACTCACGTGGTACAGGGCCATGAGTCAAATTATAATGCTTGACTAATAGAAAGAGATTGAAAGTAAAACAACATCTTCGCGGCAAGCTGTACGCATCACCTGCCCCGCACGCTGCGCTGTGTGTGTGTGTGTGTGTTCGCAGAGCATTATAAAAGTAGTTTGGGCACTTTTTCACAATATCACGTCTCTCTCAGCTTCTTTTTAAGTTTTTATGTGAATATTTAAATTGTGTTTTAATTGAATAATATTTTGAATTATTTTATTGCTTGATGGAATTCTCTTATATGTCAATTTGAATTAAATTGCTTTAAAATTTTTCAACTTATAATAATTTTGTTAAAAAAAAGTTTCTTTTTGTTCAAATAATTAATAAACAATTTCCTCACGATTATGTGTTTATAACTTTTTATTTTAAGCTATGTAAAAGTGATATCAAGAGGTTTTAGGAAAATCGAAGCTTCCCTATAATTATTCCGAAATAATGCATATTTTCAGCCTCTATTGACTCCACTAGTAGTCCAGTGTTTGACGGTAAAAATACCGAGGTAATACCTCAGAATCCTTTCGTACAACATCGATTTTACTGAAAATTTGTAATTAAGCTCATCTAACCCTCTTTTTCAAAAGTTATGATGTGTTACAACGTTTCAGCCCTTCAAAACCATCCCTTATGACGAAATTTTTTTTAAAAATTAGTTTTCAACAACTTGAAATGTTTTAATGGTGCATTTATAATGAATTAAAACCCCGTCACTGTTTATAATACAATTTATGATTTATTGCATCGTTTCATCCATTACAATCCGCCCTCCTGATAAAATTAACTACCATATTTACTTGAAATTAAAAACTGAAATTATTGAATGAGTTAAAAGGGGAAAAATAAAAATTTTATTTACACTATAACAGCATGTTTTATTACTGAAAATCTATGGATCATCATAGAAGAACCATCATTACTATCGACCTCCTCCTCTTGGTCTGTAATTAGAGGACAATTTTGACAGTTGTCACCGGAACATGTTCCGCATATTGCGTTACAAAAAAGTCCAACTTTTCGGCAGCTACAAGCTCCGCCGCATCCTTTGTTACAATTACAAAATATCATTTTGAGGAGTTCTTCCGGTGCAGGCATATCCAGCCTTTTGATTGGTAGTAAAAATCCATTCCCAATCAGTTGGGTGACTATTTTTGTTCCCAAGACACATCTGGGTTTGTAAATAAAGGCTCTTGATGTGCTCATTCAGAGCATCAACTGTCGGAACAAGGGATGATAATCTCACAGCACTGTTTTTAGTGGTAGCCTTAATAAAGGAATCATAGCGCATCTGCTCGAAAAACGCTGATAAGTCTTCGACACGGCTCAATTTTCTCCTTAGCAGCTCCGTACAATAATATTGTGCAGTACCTACCGGCTTCTAAAATTTCTTCCAGCTCTGAAGTACTATCATAAAATATCTCCACTTGTATATACTTATACATATGTAGATACAGGCATATATGTTTACATGTATTTATAAATGCTCCAAAATTGTCAAGAACAAAACAATTTACATGCTCCGAAAAAGAGAGTTTTTCAACGATAACTTCCTTCATTTTTAAGCTATTCAATCGCTCCTAAAACCATTTTGCAGAGAATTTTAATGGCTACAAGGTGTATAAAGTTGAACTTCCTTGAACCCTTCATATTTGAGATTTTTGAGTTTAAATGGCTCAGGGAAGGTCCCCGCACTCAAATGCAAACTTATAACGGTGTTATCTCAATTAATTTTTATCCTAGAGAAATTTTAAAAAAATAAAATTGTCAGCAAAAGAAATACTTAATTTTTGTTCTCTAGCATTTTTTACGTATCTTCTTTAGTTGTGGAATTATTTTAAAAATTTTTTTAAGAGATTTCAAAAATCATTTCAAATTTGAATCAAACTTTTTTTCAAATCTAGGCATCCCAAACCGATCAAACTTCTAGAACATATTGTTAGTACTTAAATAAAGTAAACTGAAAATGGATTACGTTCAATTTCAATTCTTGCGGTGAAGCCATTGGTTTTATTGCTGATTTTTTCTCCGAAAAAACGAGACACCCATTTTATTTTCATCATCACTCCATTAGTTTTTATGCTAACGACTTTCACCAAAGCTCATTTTAAAAGTCTCCTCGCGTACTTTTGAAAATGTCTTATGTATTTTTCTCCAAAAATTTTCCGTTTTTCCGTTATTTAACGTTGAAAGGTTCGAACTCAGTTTTCGGCGAACAAAATGTCACCTTCAACGAGCCATAACTCGGTTCGTATTACATCTACAGAAATAAAATCAACTTATTATTTTATAAGCTTTATTTTTGCTTTTAATAATTTTTTTGACAAAACGTAAGGCATTCGAGTTATTCGCAAAAAATCGTTCTAAAACATGAATTTTTTAGATGAAAAATCAACATTTTCAATCACGATTAACTCAAAAAACTCATCGAAAAAACTTTATAGAACATTTTTTGCTTAGAATTTATTTCCCTATCGATTTCTGTGGCTATTTTGAATGTAATAATTGACACCCCCGAGGAGGGGTGGCATCCACCCCCAGGGTAAAAGTACACATCGGCACTATATAACTTTTGTTCCTTGTGCCATTCCCTAATTACTGTCCAAATTTGACGTCAATCGGTTTTGTACGAAAGAATTCTTAGCAAAAAACCGTCAAACACTGGACTATAGGAGAACTGCGGGAGATTAGAGATGTGCGATGTGCCATCTATAAAAAGTTAAAATGTAAATATCTCACGAACCATTGATGCTACAACAGAAATGGTAACAACCTTTTTTGTTCAGCCCTAAATGTTTCTCTCATAGAAAAAATCACTCTGAAGTACCCTCTAACGCTGTTCCACCCATTTGGGGGGTGAGTCTCAATAAAGGGGCTGCATAAAAAACTATATGAAACCACTCAGATGAGTAGTATATCTCAAAAATAGATGCAACAGTGACTCCAATCCCTGACCATTTTCCAAACCTTTCAGAGTGGTAAAAATCATCTTTCTAGAAAAAAGTTATGGAACTGCTCAGTTGAGCAACAGGCCTCAAAATATATTGTAGTAATTATTAGGAGCTACCCCATTACGCTTTTCCACCCCTTACGGGGGATGAAACTGGCTTTCTCTTCTGCACAGCGGTATCTTTCTAGAGAGAAAAGTGATGGAACCACTCAGATGAATACTATATCTCAAAAACGGTGTAGCAATTACTCTAAGTCGCTCCTAACTCATTTGCACCTCCCGCGGGAGTAAAAGCAACTAAAAGAACGTCTATTCAGATATTCCTTCATCGGTGCACCCATACATCACAGAACAGTCGTACTTGTGCTCAGTAACACTTCTAATATTTTCCACTTTTCGTAGAGGGGAGAAGAAAACATATAAAATAACAGTACTTTAATAAAAAAATTACCCTCCAGGGATTGGCAAGAGCAATTAAAAAGGTACAGAAGTATTCAATGTTAAGATAATCACACAGTTTAGATTCTTCCTTATATTTTTTTTCCTAGGATGCTTATCTTTTTGCTTCCCCTACAGGAATAGAAAATTCTGAAGGGTGCAATTTCTCATGGCATATAATGAATACCACATTTAAACCATACCTGAATTCTATTCAGATAAAGGGCCGCTTGTTTCAGTGTTAACCAGAGCATACCACGCGGAGGTAGCATATCCGGTCCGGCAGTACGTCAATTGATATACTTATCTTTTCCTGAATGAGAAAATACTGTATTTTATTAGGCTATAGTCAAAAAAATATAAGGGTGTCTAGATGCTTTGAACTTTTGTATCAGCTGTTTAATTGATTTTCACACCCGAAAGGGTTGGAAAATGGTCAGGGATTAGCTCAGAGTCATTGCTGAACTTTTTTTTTTTGAGATGTACTACTCATCTGAGTTTTTCCATAATTTTTTTGGAACAAAGATACAGCTGTGCAGTCGCTTTTTTAAGAATCATCCCCGAAAGAGGCGGAAAAGCGTTAGGGGGTTCTTCAGAGTGATTTCTGCACCGTCTTAGATCCTTCGACTGAGGTTTTTCTCCGTGCTGAAAGATACAAATATTTTTTATAGAAATGTAGTTGTTAAATGTACACGAGCGCTTTTCACCCCCATGGAGGGTAAAAAAAGGGGGTAGAAGGATGTGTTTTTGGGACTCGTGCCCATTGAGACTTTTGATCTACTTGATCAGTGGAACAACATATCAAAAATTGGAGAAATTTAACGAATACCGGATTTCCATGAGTGGTGTGTGGGGTCCTTTCAAGTCAATATCACAAACAGTTCCAAACTAATCGTGTGCACAAAAAAAAGTTACAGACAGACAGACCGACCAACTGACAGACAGACCGACCAACTGACAGACAGACATACATTTTTCTTCCTCAAACTTGCGATTACTATACTTCCACTCCAGTACGTGGATCTGGAAGTAACATACATAAGGTTAATTTTTTTTACATTTTTTTTGGTCGATATAAAATCTGTTGAAATTGTAATGAAGGGGTAGGTCTTTTGTGGCAAATTAAAAAATGCTTTTATACTGTTTTTGGCGTAGGTTGCATAATTTTCCACATACTTGACTAGAAAAACCATGTGTTTACATAATTTTCACCACTATTTGATTGATTTATTTAATACGCGCAACAGATAATGAGGTCATTTATGACCTCATTACCTAACTACACTTACATGTTTCATCCCTTGTTTAATTTGACAGTTTGTATATTCTGTTGCACACTGATTTGTCTATTTGTCTATTGGTAGAGATGCGTACTTAAACTCATATAATTCCCGATTAGCTATTATAAAAACTATTGTTTTTGAAACATTCATGTGTTTCTAGCAACCATCTGGATAAATGATAAGGAAATCTGTATCCAACTGGAACTGATTATTACCTGTTCCTTTTTGTTTTATTACTTCTGTTCTACGCAAGTAATAGTTACAAAAATTAAGATTTGCCATTAGATAGTTAGATATATTACAATACAAGATTTGCTATTAGATAGAATGATTTTTAATGCAAATCTAATTTGCTCCATTTCTCTATATATGTACTGCCCCATGGCTAGTTTATTACTGTTAACCGTTACTCACATATGAGACAAACAAGACAGTCATTTGTTGTGAATATAAAACACTTGGTTTTTGTCTATCATTCAGTGAGACAGTGGCAGCCCCTGAATTTTAAATTAGCTCGGCTTCAGAGCATGGAACCCAAACCATTCTTTAAGGATACAATTTTGTATGGTATAATCTTTAAAATAGTTTCAGGTACTTTCCGTTGCTCTAATAGCAATACAACAGTATGCAGTTTTTACATAAGTTTTGTACAGAGTTAAATGTCTCTAATAATGAAATTAGGAAGTATTTTCATTGACAATCTACAATATTCAAGTACAACAGAAATTTACTATAAAAAATGTTTTAGTTTTTTATGTTTAATAATGAATTTCTCTTATTAATACTTTGCCAACGCCAAAAATTCTATTATTGTTCTTTTTTTTAAGTCTACAGAATACTGTGTCCCCAAGACCCCTTTGTCGTGAAGCGCACTTTCGAATTTCACGTCTTGGGCATAATCATCATATTTTGCTCCTTGTGCATTAGGCGACATAAATAGCTATTTGTGTACTAAGAGCGCTAAGTGCCTCATTGTTGATCGAAAGAGTAAGTAAGTGCGTCAAGCACTTATGACACGCATTCGAGCGCTTTGCACTCGAATGGCACCAAAGAACTGTATACATACTGGAATATGCGCTGGGGGGGGGCGAAAACTATATAGAGGGAGAAGCAATGGTCTGCCTCTGTTGCCTGAATTCATAGTTTTAATATTGGTTGAACCACGGCAAGGGAACGAAATACGGAAGGAAAGTCGTGATCACGTCACGCTTTTCTGCCAACTTTACCAACAGTCGTTACCTGTGATTTCTTAATATCAGTGATTAAATCACAGTTCGTGATATATCGCCCATCACTAGAAAACGATAGTTTCCTATTGTTAGAGCTCACCCTAGTACAGCGATGGTAACCCTACGGATTTATCCATAAATCTATGAATTTTTTTGTGCCAGCTCCGATTTTCCAATAAACCGTATTTATCTACGGATTTTTAAGGATAATTAGCGAAATAAAGCCAGTTCGTGGCTGCTGAGCCCGCCGCGCCGGCTCCATCACGGTTTACGGTTTTAATAGCCTTGACAGAATGCATTCTGCTGTGGTCATGCTCCATGGCCGTGAGTTGGCACTAGTAGTCTTATTTAGAAGAAGAAGATGAGATGAAGCCACATTCTGACATTTTATTATTTATTTGAACTTAACTTTAGCAAAGATTTGTACACTATAAGGTTGCCCCTTAACTCATGTTCCCCACCAAAAAATGTTATTACCCAATAAGCAGCATCGGATTCAAAATATTGTAAGAATTTGTGTAATGTTAATTAAGCAAAGAACTCGTCACTGGAACGCTCTCGTAATGATCCGTTAGAGGTCGAGGGTAATTATCCACGCATTTTGGGTCACTGTTTTGCATGGTGGTAATCAAGATAAGATGTAGAATGTAAACACTACAGATCATAGTACACTTCAGACCATATTCCGGGGCAGTACTGATCTTCTAGAGTGAGATAACTGCGCGTTGGAAGTACAAGGATAGTCTGGAATAAAAGCATTGTAAAAGCTATCGTGAAAGTGAACGTGTGTCTTTGTTGCATAAGGTTTGTTTTGGTTCTGACAAAAACGGTTCTAGAACAGTTCTCATTATGCGCAGTAAAGAAACAGTTATGTGTGGAGTATTATAATTGATAATTTATTCAACAGCGCAAGACGGGAATGGTTCTAAAACTCCGAAAATTAAGAACCAAAACAAACCTGTAAACTGGCATAAAGTCGATTTTCGACCCTGTCACTATATTCAGTTATTCATAAATATTCATATTTTTTAAAGTAAAATGCAATAAAGCATTATATTTTGAATATTTTGTTACATAGAATTTCACGGATTTATTAGCAGGTGCTACGGATTTTTCTGAGCTTGTATTAAGTCAAATTTTTGTCTATTTTTCGACTTAAGTAGATTCTCTGAGGTTATACACTGTATTTCCCTGAAACTATAAGAAATCATGTACTATAGGCCAATAGAACTAAACGTGAATTGGCATATTATGAAAATGAAGGAAATAATTCAAAATGCAGCAAATTCTTCTGTATAAGGGATGAAAAATGGATATATAGATTGCATAATTTTTCCAAGTGTTAGACAATTAATTGACTTTGGTGCTATCATAGATATGAAGAAAATTTTAAACCCTGACAAAATTTAAATAACCATTGAATTATGGTACCTATGGTTTGCTACTTTTATTTCTTACTAAGACGATCGTACAAATATCCTCACAATATTTTCCTTCACTCTGGGGAAATTAAATAATAGACAACAGAAGAAAGAAAACTAAATTAAAAAAAATTTAACCATTAAAAAAAGAAAGAAAAAATCGGAAGCTACTGGAAGCGGCTGGAACCTCCCCACATGGTGGATCTTTATAAGCTGTCTTTGGATATTACATCGGAAATCAGAGCACTGAGCAAACAGATAAATTACACGTGACTTTGGAGCCATTTATTCAATGAACAAATATCGAACGAACTGAAGTAGACTACAAGCAATCTGTTACAACATAACTCTCGCGTTTGTTTATGTTGCATGTTAATCAATTGCCGGACATTATAAGGATATTAACAGATAACGTTTCGAAGATTTTGTAGAACATTGGATAGCGAAAAAAAATAATAACACAGAATTTAGCCTAAATGACAGTCAATAACATTATGGACAATTCAAGCAAACTACGCATGCGTCAAATTAAAATCCTCCTGCTCGATCAAAAAGGTCCGAGCAAGTCGAGCTTCGTCCGAAGCTTTTATTTTGTAATATTCGAACGTTTCAGATTTAGCTCGGATAGCTCGATTTGCATTAAATGAACGATTGTGACGCATCCCATCAATCAGACATAATATCCGAACACGGCTATAAACAATTATTACCTTAAAAAGATTTGATGTCATCTCAATTTTCGATTTTAGACTAATTGTAGTAACCTCCCACAATTTTATTGTGGGGAGGTTAAAAACAACTAAAATAAATTTTGACATTGTCAAAAATATTTGAGTTGGTAACCTTTACGAAAGTTTTTCAAGTTTATTCTCATAGACCGGGAGCCAGGTGAAAATTTGGTCAATTATTTCTTCTCGAACGATAATTAGTGAGACGCATCAGGGAGTTGTATCATAATGCCTCGTGAACGTCAGCTGCGGTTCCGTGGGTGGGATGAGCGGCGGTAGCCTCCCACGCACGGAGAAAAAAAAATATATTTTTAGTCATTTCCTTCTGACTAAAAATTTGTCAAACTATAGCTAATCCAATATCTTGAAGAAAAAAAAGTCAGCTGACTATAACATGGTGTATTATACGTCAGCTGGTCGCTTGAACATGAAAAAAAAAATTATACATTCAATGATTTCCTCTCAACTAAAAATGTACCTGGTGATAGCTTATATGCTACTGTCAATGACTATAAATGTCAGCTGGCTGTACCTCGGTGGAAAGATCGTCAGCTGATACCTTGAAAGTTGTAACGCAGAAGTTAGGCGGAAGCATCTATCGCCTATTTAAATGCATCAGCTGACGTGTTTTCCCTCGACTTACTGCTACCTGTTTTTTTTTGTTAATTACAGAAGTATATTAACAATCAGGTTACAAATTTTTATCCGGGAGGATAAAAATCTTAAATCATTCGGCATTACGCTCCGATATGAGTTCCGATTAAATCAATATTTTGTATAGATACTTTAAAACTAATAAGTATATAATTGAATAACTGAAGAAATATTTAGATAAGTAAATTAATCAATTTATAGTTTATTGTAACTTAGCTGTTCGATAAATAACATTCATTTTAAAGAAGTGATTAAAAATAATAATGTAATTTAATCATTTTCGTTCTCGCTTTGGCTTGTATCACTCTCATATCTCTCTGACTCACTGTCAGAGTCGCTGTCAGAGCTGTCTGCCATCATGTCTTCATCACCATCATCTGTACAAAAATTTTAAAAAAATATTAAGATGCATATTTAGTGTAATATAATCAAAATGATAAAAAAAATGTTACCTTTTTCGGGCTGAATAGTTATTTCTTCAATCGACTCTGGTAACTGAGTTCCAGAAAACCAGATGAATTCAAATCTGTTATCGATTTCTACCCAGCCATAGTCTGAAGGTTCATCAGTAGTTGGGACTTTCAGGTGTGCGTGCGACCAAATTTGAGCTATGTAACATGCTCTTAAAAATTGCTGATATAGCTCCGATTTGCATGGTGGTAGAGAAGAGCCATCAATACCCTTTTTGGGCAACTTGTGTTTAACGGTCACTATACTAATTCTTCTTGAACACTCTCTACGACTGACTACGTATTCTATTGTGATCGCCTACTCGCGTGCTGGATTCTGTAATACTATTGGTCAAATGGCCATAAACTGCTGATAACACTCATCGCGGTTTCGGTACAGGTGCGTACTCAGACTCAGTTGGAAGTACATCGTTGTTGTATCTGCATCTTTGTAAATACCGTACCTTGTGATATGATTATTGTGTTTTATTTATATGCTTTCAGAGTATATTAAATAAGTGTGTTTGCCTCTCGGGCATATACCAAGACTTTGACTTTGTGTTTTGTTTAAATACTTTTTCGATGTATCAAATATATCAAGGACACCTAAAAATGTCTAGTAGCAAGGATACAGCTGATAAGCCCACAGAAATATGTTTGTCTCCTCTTAAAAAAAGGTCGAAAAAAGTCTCATTTCGACGTAAAGACCAAGGAAATGATTTTAAGCGTGTATAAGCATGAGATTCAAGAAAATCCTATATTACTCAAAGATGAAATTGTAAACAAAGGGGCAAATATGACAGGAGTGTGTGGCCGCAGTGTTTACAAAATTGTCAGAGAGTATACCACTAACCATAAATTTTCGGTGCCAAAAACCAATCAAAACCATAAAAAAATTGTTGATATGGTGGATGACTTCGATCGATATGCAATCAGGAGAAAATTTCATCAATATTTCTTTAGAAACAAACTCCCTACTTAATTATGGTCCCGCCTAACTTCTGCGTTACAACTTTCAAGGTATCAACTGACGCTCTTTCCACCGAGGTACAGCCAGCTGATATTTATATTCATTCACAGTAGCATATAAGCTATCATCAGGTAAATTTTTAGTTGAGAGGAAATCATTGAATGTATAATTTTTTTTTTCATGTTCAAGGGACCAGCTGACGTATAATACACCATGTTATAGTCAGCTGACTTTTTTTTTCTTCAAGATATTGGATTAGCTATAGTTTGACAAATTTTTAGTCAGGAGGAAATGACTAAAAATATATTTTTTTCTCCGTGCGTGGGAGGCTACCGCCGCTCATCCCACCCACGGAACCGCAGCTGACGTTCACGAGGCTTTATAATACAACTCCCTGATGCATTCCACTAATTGCCGCTTGAGAGGGACTTGGTCATGAAAATCTGTCGCTGGCTCTTCGACTATCATTTTTAATGTTTGTATACGCATTTTTAGCTTGGATCCACACAGTGGCTCCAAACAAATATTTAAAAATTCACGCAAATAATGTTTCTATATTGTTGATTAATAAAAATAGACTGCTAATTACAGGTTAGATTCCAACCTACAAAAAGGGTCCTATTTTATTAGGACAAAGTATTTAGAACTTCATATATATTACACTGTACTAGATTTTAGTTGCAAGTACGGGAACCAGGCAGAAATTTTAATAATAGCTACGTACAATGAAAATCTTAAGAAAGATGTATTTTTGAGGTCAGCTATGACTTCACGTACCATAACCTATAAATCAACATTCACAAAGGTTACCAACCCAAATATTTTTGACAGGCGGCAAAATACGTTTTCCCCTAACAATAATACTAATAATATTTTTTGGATGCTTTCATGTGTGCACATATAACGAAATTTTTAATTTTTTTTCACGGAAACCAAATCGAAAGGAAACGAGTGAGATATATCGTTGAAATCGTAATTTTTACTGCTTTTCAATGGTTCGATTACAAATTGTAAGTAATCATAAAATAAACAACATGTTGTTCCAAAACGGCACTAAACGTAATCCGATCGCAACCAAAACCTTTTCTGATCTTCTGGAGCACTAAAGAAATCCACATGCAAAGTTTCATCCGAATCCGTTCTGTAGCTTCGCCGCTATCGTGCTAACATACATACATACACACACATACACAGACATTTTCAAAAACCACTTTTTTGGGTTCCTGGGACCTCAAAATGTAAATATTTGATGTTATCTCAATTTTCGATTTTGGACTAATTGTATTAACATCCCACAATTTTATTGTGGGGAGGTTAAAATTTATGAAATTTAAAAGTTCATAAAGTTGTTCTTTTTCATTATATATCGTTACGACTGTGCTCGCGTTAGGGGGAGGGGGAGTGGAAATATGCTCTAAAACATTTTTGGTTGTAACTCAAGAACGCTTAGACCAGAGATATGCAAAAGAGTATATTGTGTATTAAAAAATTCGGCGTAATATACTTAAACTTAAAGGAATGAATAACTGGTATGCTTTTAGGATGCCAGTCAGTGCAAATATTTTTGTATTATAAAATGTAGACATTGAAGTTTTTTAGTAAATCTTCATAAATAGTTGACACTGTCGTTAAATTGAAAATAATTGCAGATATTTGATGTTAACTCAACAATATTGTAAATCATACAAATAAACTTGACACCAAATTACTCTAAAAAATATAATATAATAAACATGTCAGTCCTTTGAGTCAAAATAAATTTTGAACGTCCAAAATTAAATAATTGGAAACAATTTTAAAATACATTAAGATGTCTATTCTCTGTAATTGAGAACTTGCGGTGTTTTTATTTATACTTTACGGGAGCAAAATAGCTCGTATAAAACAGAGTACAAAACCAACTACTGTTTATTAAAAGCGTTATGAATTATGTTTCCCGCATTGTGAATGTATTTTTACCTCGAGTTTTAAGCTCACTTAACCTTCTTCCAATGGTGGAGACACTGACAATGGCGTTAGTAACAGAACAGAACAGAACATTGAAGAGCAGAAGATCCGTATTAAGTGTTTAGCTTATTTATCTGGCTTGATTACATTTTATTCATAACTAATTATCTGTAAATTGTAGTGACCATTATATTATGAAAGATGATTATTTCAAAATTTTTCAATAAAGTTCATAAGTAGTACTTCTAAATGATAACCGCAATGTTAGGATGTGACTGCAATTCTAAACGTTGAAAGCAACTGAAAATAAAAAATCTTAAAATGCGTCAATAATGCAGTAGACGGACGAACTTGCAGCTGATAATACTAGTTTAAAAAGATCTTAATAAATCCATACCAAATTATGGGCGCAAAACACTTTTTCAAACTTCTCGAATCATTGTAGAAAATCTCGGATGAAATTTTTTGGTACTTTTTGTGAATTTGTTATATAAGAAATGAGATGTGACACTGATGCAATTTTTTGCGTACTTATTGTACATACTTCGAAAATGTATAAGACAATCTAAGGATGGTTTCTGAGAACTCTGAAGATGTAACTTGTGTGTTTTGCATGACAAAACAATCCTTTAAATTAACGTTATTCGCAGCAAATTCGTTATAATGTGTCGATAAACGCCCGTTTGACGCATTTTTACGATTTTTTTAAATTTCGTTTATTTTTCAACATTTTTAACTTTACATAATGTAGGCCACTAAATTGAATAACATGATCGCTTGTTTTTGAGAAATTAAAATATTACAAATTTTTGCAAATTTTTTATATATACCGGGTGATTCAGTTTGGTATTCACGCCCCTATATCCTTTTTATTTCAACAGGAAACTACAATAAACCATATATATTTGTAAATCATTTGTCAAGCTCTATCGAATGACGTCCTTAAATCATCTCTTTGATCACATATGCCAAAATAACGAGTCAACTTTTTTTTTTCAAATGGTATGCTCTACATTTTTTGCCGATTGTTGTAGAGCTTCTGTTTCTGCATTCAACCATGTGAAAAAAGTATACACTTCCATAAGAAAAATTTCGAGAAAATTAATAGAATACGAAAAAACTTCATTTAAAAGTTTTATTTCTGATTCAACATAGTTAGCCAAGGAAACAATTGAATTTTGACATTAGTAATTTCAAATTGAAAATACTGCTATTTTTGACTGTTATTCGTTTTTGTTTTATGTTATACTTCTAAATAGATTTACACAATGGTATCTTACACTAATGAAGAAAAATTGGACATGATATTAATTTATAGAGAGTGCGGAAAAAACAGTAAAGCAGCCAAACGTTTACATCAAGATCGCCTTCGAAATAGGCCGGTACCATCAGACAAAATGTTTGAAAAATTGGCAAGAAATATGAGCGAAAGTGGAAGTTTTGAGAAAAAAAAAGAAACATTTTTAAACCCAGAACCGCACGAGATGAGGAACATAGATTTGCAGTTTTAGCCCGTGTTTTCTGAGAGACAATAGACTGCGACCGGAAATTACGAGAGACGTCTAAATTTTGTAGCTTGGTTGACAGTTGCTCAAGAAATGACTATATTGAATCGTATCATGTGGTCAGATGAATCCCGTTTCCATAATAATGTAACAGTCAATAGACATAACTGCCATTATTGGTCGCAGAATAATCCTCACTGGCTTCTGGAAACTAATTTCCAAAATATCTGGGTAATTAATGTATGGTGTGGAATTCTCAATGGACAAATTATAGGACCAAAGTTTTACGAAGGCACGCTTACTGGAGGAAGATATCTACGGTTTTTAAGAGAAGAGTTGTTAAATTTCATAGAAGACGTTCCATTACATATTAGGCATAATATGATATTACAACAAGATGGGGCACCGCCACATAATGTATAATTGTACTTAAATGCAGCTTATCCAGGTAGATGGATCGGAAATCGTAGTGAGGGAGTTAAGTGGCGTGCCAGATCACTGTATCTCACACTGTTAGATTTTTTCCTTTGGCCATATCTAAAAGAAAGAGTGTACTTTACATCTCTAAATGATGTCGAAGATCTTAAAAATAGAATACGAATTTAATGCTGCAGATTAAATGTTGAAATTCTTCAACATGTATGTATCCAAAGCGTGATAAACATAGGACAATTATGTTTAGAAGAGAACGGAGGACTCTTCGATCATATGAAGCAATATATAATGTTTTTATTTTCTTAATTGTTAGTTAGTTTTCAAGTATTAGTAGTTTTTTTTTTTGGTAATTGTTATTTATTATTAGTTGTTATTTTAATATTATTGTTGAGTGTTATTATCATTAATTAACTAAAGATACGACATTAAATGTTTGTTTATATAAAAATGAATTACATAATTATTTAAAAACAGAACTTTGTTTGGTCAAAACATTAAACTTTGTTTCGAAATTTTTACGCCTCATCAGTGCGGTACACAATCTTCTCTCTTTCGAATCTGATTTTCCTAGTTGGTACTAGTTACATTACTTACAATGTCAAAATTCAATTGCTTCCTTGGCTAACTATGCTGATTCAGAAAAAAACCTTTGAATGACGTTTTATCACATTTTATTAATTTTCTCGAAATTTTCCTTATGTTGACGAATGAATTTTAACATTTAATCTGCGGCATTTAATTCGTATTCTAGTTTTAAGACTTCGACGTCATTTAGAGGTGTAAAGTAAACTTTTTCTTTTAGATAGGACCATAGGAAGAAATCTAACGGCATTTAAAAACTTTTCTTTTTTTCTCAAAACTTCCACTTTCGCTCATATTTCTTGCCAACTTTGCAAACACTTTGTCTGATGTACCGGCCTATTTCGAAAGAAATCTTGATATAAACATTTGGCTGCTTTACTCTTTTTTCCGCACTCTCCATAAATTAATATCATGTCCAATTTTTCTTAATTAGTATAAAATACCATTGCGTTAATCTATTTAGAAGTATAACATAAAACAAAAACGAATAACACAGTCACAAATAACAGTATTTTCGATTTGATATTACTAACAATGTCAAAATTCAATAATTTTCTCGAAATTTTCCTAATGAAACTGAATACTTTTTTCACATGGTTGAATGCAGAAACAGAAGCTCTACAACAATCGCCAAAAAAATGTATAGCATACCATTTGAAAAAAAAAGTTGACTATCGTTATTTTGGCATATGTGATCAAAGAGATGATTTAAGGACGTCATTCGATGGAGCTTGACAAACGATTTACAAATATATATGGTTTATTCTAGTTTTCTGTTAAAATAAAAAAGATACTGGGGCGCGAATACCAAACTGAGTCACCCGGTATAGTGTAAAAACTAAGTCAACAATTTGAATGTTAAGATAGGAGATATTTGAGAGCTACTACCTTTCTGGGTCAATGGAAGTATAGTTTCGAATTATGGAAGTGTCTTATTACTTTGAAAAAGTCATAAAAAAGTATAAATATTACCGACTTTGTCCTCGCCCCGGGGCGGTTTCAAAACAAGAAGCGCGGCTCTTTGATGGGACCGCTTCAAATGAATTTTTTATACCAATTATAAAAATATAAATAATTCGTTATCTCTTTCTACACAACCGCAAGCAGGGATTTAAACGTAGGATTTGTTTACCAAATATGTGTTTTTTGAGCTTTTATTGTTGTATATAATTTATAAAATTCAAATGGGATTTATTAACATTTGTAACAAATAATTGTTCTGTTAAAAGCTTAAAAAATTAGTAATTATTTCATGGAATTGGAAAACGAACAGTTAGACGTCCGAGATACGATAACAGAAAATAGTTATATGTGTATTTTAAGTTAGGAAACATTTTATTAAAAATCAAGTTTTTGGTCTCTATGGATATCACTCTAACAATAATAAACAGATCAGAACAAAACAGCGAATAAGAATAATAATAATAATGCTTTTATTGCACAACAGGTAACACCCAATAACAGAACAATGCTTTTGAATTTGTCACAAAATCACAAAAGTTGCTCATAATAATAAAGTTTAAATACCTAACCCAGCAGGCCTATTCGAGAAATTTAGAATTTACTAATAAATTATTGTCGATTTACGTAAATTGTTCGAAATGACCCATTGGCATCAATACACATTTCGGCGCCTCGAACTAAGGACATACGCACTTCGTTCAACACATTTAGTAAATTAGGATCATTTTTTATGGTTTCTATGCACATTAAAATACGTTGATGCAATTGTTCTAAAGTGTCAATTGGATCACGTAATCAAGTATTTAATAACTTGAACGGTAAGTCAATAAAATAAATCTTAACTGTAAATACAGTGGCCCAGAATTCAAAAAGAACAAAAACAACATAGAAAAACAACGAACGTACTTAACCATGTAACGACTTAAACTAAAATATTGTTTGACAATAACACCAAGGACAGTACCTATCTGCACAAATGTTAGAGCATTTTGCGCTACCAAACGCGACGATATGAAGCCTATCCCAATATTCCAGCAGTTCTCAAACAATATTTTTTTAAATTTTCCCAATTTTTGTTTATATTTTTTCCAAAACTCCATATTACATAAGGCTTTTTGTTTCCCTAGTCATTCCCCACCACTAGTTTTTTTTAATGACATGAAACTAATTGCACCATGTATTTACGGTACTGACGAAATTAGGTAGTAGGAGTACTACAAATCAAGTGAGTTAAGACCTACGACATTTTGTCTAGATCATTAAGAAATATCACTGAATCACTGGTCAGTGATATAAATACTGCAGATATGATGGATTTGCAAATCAATGGGTAAAAAACTAAACTAATGTATCAACACCTGACGGGGCTCAGAACTTATGTGAGAACCTTACTCCTGTTCAACTCAATGCAGATAACACAGGCATACACTAAAAAAGTCAATTTTCTGACTATACTCCCATGTATTTTTGACCGCTGGTCAGGGTTCCGATTAATTTGAAGATTTCAAATCAATAGGAGCAATACCTTGGTGCATTATACTGAAAAGTGTAGGTGTTTAAAAAATTAAATAAAAAGTTTTCCTGAAGCAGATAATTTTTTTTATATATTTTTATTACGTGTTACATTTTATATATCATCATATTTTAACTAGAAGTACGTCAAAGCTAATTAGCTGGCATAGGCAGTTTAGAACAAGGATGTGTATATGTTTATATACGTTATGTTGACAAATAAAATGTGTACTAAAATGACTCACAACTGAAATATTCTCAAAAATAATTTAATAAATTTCATAATTTACTAAAATTTATTATTTATACGAGTACACAATATTGAGCACTCTAAATGAGTGAGTAGAGCGATTGTACGTGCCTAATCGGCAGCGAAAATCAATGGTTCGATTCCTCCCTGAGGTAGGTTAGAAATTTAACTTCTGATTTATTTCACAGTAAGATTTTCCTTTACGTGACACAAAATAATAGACTTCAGAGGGGCTACTTGAGTGACTCGAGTAAAAAGAAAACAATATACGGATGGGAGTAGGTATGTTTTTAGAGGGCAGAATATTTACTAGTGAAATATTTTTGTCGAAAACCATACGAGTGCCGCATATTCTAGTTTCGGTCGAATATATGTAAAATACAGAATCGTAAAGTGTTGGTTTTGGTATGGCAATAAGAACAAGCGAGATCGAAGCAAGCAATGATGTACATAATTCTCTTGATGGGGCGTGTCACTCTTTGCCTCTGCTAGAGTACCGGTAGACGCGTTTATTGTGGGCGTTCGGTTAAGTCGATGAAACTATGCAATACCAAAACCAACACTTTCCGAATCTGTATAATAATTATAAACCTTCAACCTTTGAGAAACAATTTCTAACAAAGAACCCGAGTAACTTAGAAGCTGATTTTGTCATTTAATTAATATGGTTAGAGAAGCTTAGCTCACAGTCAAATATAACACCGAGACCCTTAAATTAGGAAGGTACTTGCAAACCTTAAAAATAGATTGAAAAAATATATATGGAAACATATCAACTGGGAACACACCTACAGACAAATACAACCAGTTATAAAATGAAAGATTTGATTCTACACCAACACCAATCGAGAATTTATTGGAATCTTGTCTAGAATTATACCTAATGATACTCTGTGCCCAAAATATAAATATAGGATTAATCAAGCTGATAACTCAAATTGTATTCGCGATGAAATCGGAAATCTACAGCATATCATATAATATCCACAGTAGTGACAAAGCAGGGAATACTTGATGTAATACAATAAATATAAAATTATTAGCCACTCAGGATATTAGTATCTACAACTCCTTATTTAAATATGTAAAAAGTTAAATACAAAGGAAACTGACCAATATTAAAAAAGGATTGTTGTAGAACCGACCCAAATTCCCTTTCACCACGCCGCTGTGCTCTCTTCTCCTCTTATTCATATTTAGTATTTATGACTTTTGTATCCACTTAGTGTATCTTGGAAAGCAGCTGACAGTGTCTTAGATTTGAATTTCATAAACAAAAATGAGGTTCAAGCCCGACCAATATCCTCGGCACATGCTTCCACTTATAACATTTTACACATTGACAAAATTAATGTACTTGTATAAAATATTTGTTATCCCTAGGTATTAAACAAGTTAAATGATACAGGTTAAAAGAAAAACGCCAATGCATTTGTATAAATCTGTCTAATGGGTTAATTGAAATATTCTTTATTGTACGTGTACCTAATGCTTATATAGCTGACGGTAATTAGAAATTTTGTAGAAGGAATGTCCGATTCATTTCTAAAGTAATGAAATCTGACAGGAATGTGGAGAGGCCAGGCTATAAACAACAGAGAAAATTACTTCTTTAATGAATCAAATTTTCTTTGAAGAAAAAATGAAATATACAGAGAGATTCATAATGAATAAGGGTGACAACAATGACAAAATGATCAAAACTGATATCCGTTTTATGCTTTTCACCTTAACCTACCACACGTTTCAAATTGATCGCGTGTCATTCAGTGGCCCCATAATAATAATAATAATATTAATAATAATAATAATAATAATTATAATAAATGGTCTTTATTTCCCAAATTCGTATAAAATATAAATAAAAAATATGCATACAGGGTGAGACTCCTTAGGTTATTTTATGAGGAAAAGTTTATATTAACATATGTGTGCAACGGCTTAAATTTTTTGTTCCAAGGTGTTGAATTTTTTTTTATCGTTATCTTTTAATATCTCAGAAAGTGCTGTAGGTATTATTTTCAATTTTGGTATGTGTTAATAGGATATAAAATCACAGATTTTAGTCGGAAAAGTTATTTTATCTCTCCACCAGTGCCGTCCTTGCAAACATGTCCTCTGATATTTTTTACCCAAAAAGTGGTACGCTATTGATATTTTTCTATGTGGATATTTTTTCTAATTAGCCTGGTTAATTATACATGAAAACGGTCTCTTGCGTTTTTCTCGTCAAACGCACAGTTCTTGATTAAAACAATTACATTCAAATTACTTCATTTAGTATTGACTAATAATTAGTTTTGATGACATAAATCTAGTTATCCCTGCATAAATGACATTTTTACAAACCTCAATTTCAAAACAATATTTGTTGACATAAAGTAAGTTGTTGGTGTTCATCGTATTTCTTCGATTTTTAGTGTTTCATTGAATTTATTTTATTTTTTCGCTTTTTTATTCGAATATCTCCATAAATATGGTGAATTACATGATTGTGGAAATGGGAACAATGCATTACATATAGTCTTGTGGATGGTAATGCAACAAAATCCAGATGTATGTACCAGGAAAGATGTCCTAATCGTGTCTTGCCAGATCCGATTCTTTTCGACTATTCATCGCCGTGTTTGTGAATCTGGTAGTTTCCAAAAAGGCACTTCGGAAGGTCATCCTCGAACTGTCAGAACACCCGAAATTGAGGAAGCGGTGCTGCAAGAAATTGACGAACATTCTGAGACGAGTATGAGGAAGATTGCTAGATATCTGAATAGTTGGCATCAAATTGTTTGGCGGATTTTGGTTGATTTTTTGTTGTATCCGTACCATATTCTAAGAGTATCTTTTTAATTACCCCCATAGAATTTCGAGGAGAGCCATGTGTGGGAATGCAGCTTGCTGTTGGAATGACTCTCATCTGACTGATGCATTCCATTCTCTACTGATCTTTGTTTTATTGAACTTGAATTTATTTCATTGCAATCTTATTTTTTATAGACTGCATATTTTGATATTGCCACAATTATTCAAATCCACTGTTACAACTACTAAATGTAGTATAATTGTCGTCATATTTTTATAATAAGGTTGGAGCGAGATAGTTCTTATCAACTGGAGATAAAATTAAGAAATCCGTATTTTTTTCTCTTTATTTTGTTTCCATGTGAAAAATCAAATAGCGTCATTGGAATTTTATAATTAATGGATTTATATTAGGGTTTGTGTCCCGGGACGTCTCGTGTCTCGAAGTCCCGGGACTTTTCCCAAATTTAATTATCTCGTGTTCCGGGACTTTCGGGTCGAGAGTCGAGACACGCCTGTAATAATTTTATTAACAAAAGGTCATAATAAGCTTCATTAGTTCAGGCTGCCCGCAATCTGTCACTGAGCACCATCTGTTTGTTTAACGAGTAATTACTTGATACTCGTACGTAACTTACTATACACAATAAAACCGATATCTATTGACAACAAGAGAGTGTTCTCTTTGCGGAGGCATTATTACAAAAATCAGAAACGGATTGTCGGACAAAGCTGATAATGCACTAATTTTTTTAAAAGAATATTTTATTAAATTAGGGAAAAAGACTAACTGATAGGGCGAACCGCGACCGCCTAGTAAAATTACATTGTTTTGAGCCTTTCCACTCTCGGAACTCCAAGAGATATCGTCGCCACCTTCGACTAGAAAGGATACGGCCTTAGAGGCGTTCAGGCATAATCCCACGGATGGTAGCTTCGCACCACCGCCCGCTCGAGTGAGTGAACCAAATGTCCGAACCTGCGGTTCCTCTCGTACTGAGCAGAATTACTATCGCAACGACAAGTCATCAGTAAGGTAAAACTAACCTGTCTCACGACGGTATAAACACAGCTCACGTTCCCTATTATTATACTCTTCGCAAAAACGAAGAGTTTATTGTATTTGATCGGCACATTTCTAAATAAGTAAATATCGCTCGTAGAGAAAAAATTTTCATATCATTATGTTAGTGAACAAATTCTGAACAACTTTCAAAATGTCCGTCTGTCCGTCCGTCCGTCTGTCCGTCTGTCCGTCCGTCCGTCACGTTTCTTGTAAGCACGATAACTTAAGAAAGAAATGTCCGATTGTATTAAAATTTGGAAAGTAAGTTAGCATTAGCTAGAGGAAGAACCCTATTGTTTTTGAAAAAAATCAATCAGTAAATAAAAAAGTTATTAATCATTTAAATAAAAAAAATTTTTTTTCATAATTTCTGTCATTTGTATTTAAATAGAAATCTTGCGAAATGTTATTCCCTATAATTTTTTTTTTGTTTTTATATTTTACCAATATATATATATTTAATAATAATGTATGTAATCCGTTGAAATATAATTCTTGAACGATATTCATTGAAGTTTTGTGGTAAGATGAGATAGCTCAATGGCTAAAGCATTTGCAAGGAGTAACGGACTCAACAGGACAAATAAAAAATTGTTGTACACGATGGTGATCAGGCCGGCCATCACATACGCTGCGCCGGTGTGGTGCAGCATACCGGCCACGACAATGAGAAAACTTCGAGTTCTCGAACATAAATTTATGCGCCTCATCTCTGGTTCGGACAGATACACCTCCCTCAGAGATTTATATGATCGTTGCCACGACATAACCCCACTAGCGGACTACGTCCAAGAAATTTCTCAAAAATTCTACGAATTCAAACTGGGCGATAGTCCGCTAACCCGCAACATAACCCGAATCAGACAGCATAATGCAATCCCTTTCGATATCCGACACCCCCTACCATACCAGGTGTTGCCTATTTTCCGGCAACCTCTCTAGCCAAACTTTCCTATACGACAACTTCTTATTTCCCCACCTTTAATCTTTACTAAAACCTATAACCAACTTTCTCTATCCCCTTTATATGTTCTATTTGTTTTATCCTTTTTGTTCTTTTGTCCTTTTTGTTTCTAAATTCCATCTTGACCTATAAATTCGTAAAAACCAAAATATTTCTTACCATATATTTTTTAAAGTTCTACGGCATTTTCCTGGCGGCAGGAAGACCACCAGGGTGGAATTACTTCAAACGGGTTTTTTCGTTAAGTTCTGTTTTCCCGTGCCACCAACCAAAATTAAATAAGTGCTTTGCCTAGTGAGTGATAATTTTTTACAGTTTTCTTTTAATTAGCTTTAGGTCCGCGTGGACATATTTTTAATTTTATTTTAGTTTTTAAGTCTGCCTGTGACAGATAGGAGTACTAACTAAGACATCCGTCGTTAAGCCAAACCGGACCTGCCTCGCCCAGCTCTGCAATCACCACGGCACTCAGCGCCGTGGTTGTCTGGCTGGCTCCGGGACAGGTTCCGGCAAGGCGCATAAATGTATATACAAATGTTTAATAAATTGTTATTGTTGTTGTTGCCTTTCAATCCAAAGGTCTCGTGTTCGATCCCTCACATGGCGATTTTTTTTTTCACATATTTTTTTTTTTTCACAACAAAGTTGGTATCACAAAATTTAGAGTGTCCAAAAACTAACATTATTTACAAGAAAAATGCGAAGAGTATCCTATAGAATGTGTAACAATTATATAAAAAGCTCAGTAAATCGGCGAAGAGTATAATGCTTCCACTAGTTTATTTATATGACTAATGGCTAGAGACTGATGAATATTGATGATTAGTATGATTACTTTACTAAGTCTGTTTTATGTTTTATAATTATAAGATTTCATTTCCAAAAAATGAATCTGTGTATGAGAATTAAACATACGAATTGTTTAGACTTTAACTAACGTTAGAAATGTTAGAATTGATTTAATGTTCAATATATGTTGATTTTTACTAAAATGGCGATTATTGATACATCTCGCCAAAAATGAACTCGATTCTAATTTTATTTTGAAAAGTCTCGAAGTCCTGGGACTTTGATCTTGCCATGTCTCGTGTCCCGGGACTTTGAAAGTGTCGAGACTTCCCAAACCCTACCTACCTAATTTATATAGCAGGTAAATTATCGAATCTAACCTTTCATATATGTTTTTTCCACATCTGTGTGCTTTTCGAAAATTTCAATACAAATATTCAAGCAAAAATAAGAACTGAAAGTTAAAATTTTATAATGTTGTGTAATACATTTTTCCTCAACCGAAAATAATAATTTAAAAAATTATATTTTCAAAATATATACATTTCCACTTTCATCTTACAGCCAGTTTTTCAATGTCGAGTTAACTCCTGTAAATGAGTTAACTCTGGGTTAAGAGAAAAATTGCGTATTTCAAATGCGAGTTAACTTGAAACCTCGAGTGAAATCGAGATTAAGATAACTCTAAGGTATGAGTTAACTACAAATTTCGGTTTAAAACTAACCTAAAATTATTTTATGGTGTAAATAAACTGTGATATTTTTCAAATACATGATGGATTATGATTTTGATGTAAGTGCTTATACCACTGATGTGGAAACCCAAGATCCAAGTCACTTCGAAAAATGGAATCGACATGATTTTTTTGCGCGTTTTCATTTATATCCTACTGTAGAAAATGTATTAGAAGTGCAATAAGATATTTCGTATCCTACGAACATGTAATGTTTGTTTTCCAGAAATGTGCCTCTCGTCAGAAAACCAGTTGCTATTAGGGTTACGATATTATGCTACTGATTCTTTTCTTCTGCCGTAGATTTTTGTGGGCGCATAAATCCACAGAAAGTAAATGCATACGGTGTGTAAGTCAAGCAATAGCTAGTTATTCAAGGCCCAATTAATCAATTATATAAAAATGTCTCAAACAGATACAGATACTGCAATGTAAGCAAAATTTTTTAAATATATTGCACGATTTCCGATTGTCATTGGAGCTATTGGCTGATTTGGCTGTAGTCATATAAAAGAATTCAATCACCTGAATTATTCAAAAATCGAAAGCTATTTTTCTGTCTACATGTTCAAACAATATCAGATTAAAACCACAAAATTATTGCGAGTTTATGTACCTATTTTAATAACTGTTTAGAGAACTGTTTGAAATACAATACCAATGATATATTAAAAAGTTGTAAAAGGTAGGTTAATTTAACATTTAATACTACAGAACTATAGAAATCAAAAATTCTCGTGCAAAATCCCGAAAATATAAGTAAAATTCATACTTCTCATACCAACATAATAGAATATTATACACACCTTGAGTTAACTAACTCATATGAAAAGTTCTAATGAAAAACAGTTGTAACGTTAACTCGAACTTATCCTCGAGTTAACTTGTGAATCAGGGTTATCTAACTCGAACTTTAACTCGACATTGAAAAACTGGCTGTAAGATGTAGCATAAAAATAATCTGTACAAATTGAATCTTCATTAAAATTACAATTACAATTAAAATAATTAAGTTGTTATTGTTGTTATTACGTCACGTATTTATTTTATCTTCTTATCTTTCCACAGGATTTTTATTAATTAATGAAAGTAATCTCCTTAGAACCGATGTTTACTAATGTTTGTTTACAGCTTAACTCTTTTGAACTTGCGGGATATCAATATCGTGATATATTCTATGGTATTATAGAAAAAATAATAAAATGTAATATTTATATATACCTGTAATATTGATAAAACTAAATAACAATTATCCATAAAACGAAAGAAAGTCTTGCCGTTTCGAATATTAAAAAAAATCACCTGAAGTGGGTTTCTTACTAAATCTTCCTGTTCAGAAAATTGCAACTCATTTTCTTATATTCTGCCATAAGACAGTAAAAATATTATCCAGTGTAATTTTACACAATGAAAAACGTACACTTATTGGTATTTAAAATATTTGATTCCTTAGATAAAAAGGTTAGGTTAAGTTAGGTTAGGTTAGGTTAGGTTAAGGTTAAGTGAAAGAGTGTCGTATAGACTTTGATCTTGAAAATAGAGGCGTTTATTATTGTTATAACTAATAGTCCACAGAGTAACGATACATTTTCACAAAAATCTTTATTTTATTTTCGATTGTAAAACACATTGATTTCTATTTAAAGAAAGTAAATAAAAAATTGTTTCAACTATATAATACAAGATTTTTTACTTACGTATTTTTACTTTGTCGATTTTTCAAAAATTGAGTGCCGAAAAAGTGAAACACTCTCGTACCCGCCTCATGTATTTTTAAAGTAACTTCCTAATTTATTAATTAAAATTTACTTATTTCAGGATTTTAAAACAATTAATTCGTATTTTAACTTAAATGCGGAAATATTAAGTTCATTTTTTGGGAATAGTATATTGTGTATTTAGGTGTGAAAGTAATACATTCCCGGACGAAGATGCAACAAGCATCAAATTCCGGGAATGTGCTTTCACACCGAAGTACACATACTATTTTTTCTGAAATCACAATCAATATTATTATGAATTAAGGAATTTGTATTAATGCATAACATTTCTTCATTACAATCTAACTGCTTATTAATAAATGCAATTTTAATGTGAGTTCGTTTGTCTGCGTGTATTTATTTACTGTCTAAAATATACATAAAAACCGTACGGGAATGTTACTTTCCCGGCCTAGGCCGGGAAAGTAACATTCCCGTACGGTTTTGTTGATGGTTGCTTGGCAACGGATCTTTTCCGGTCTGTTTTCTGATGGTTTCTTAGCAATGGTCTAAAATACTGGAATTGTACATTTTTCGATCTGAAATCGCGCCGAAAATGTAGACATTGTCAATCGATTTCAGAAAAACAATATTTCGTACAGTGCATAAATCGACGTTCTAAGTTTCGAGTTTCACACACAAGAGATCACGACAAGAATATGTAATACAAATATACAAAGTCATAAACTTAAGCGAAAGAGAGCTGAAAATCGGAATATAATTCGTTTATGGTTAAAAAGCTAGCACCTATGCTAGCTTTTTAACTCACTCTTTAATGTGATATATCATATTTTCTCCATGAATCGGCTATGACGGTTCAAAAACCCATGAAACTCTTATAGATAGGTTATCCCTGACCAACTTCAGGGCCTTATGTTCATGTCTGTCTACCCACAAATAACAGCAGTCTTCTCTATAACTACCTTATTTTGTGCTGTGGTCTCCCCTCGGTTTTGTCCAATCCTTTCTTCGTATCCCGAGTCTCGCCTACAATTGCAATCTGTTATTAACACGTCAGGACGGCCGCATCCGTAACAGCATATCCTGGAATCATTCGTCGTATTTGGTCTCCCGTCGTTATTGTTTAAACTCGTTCCAACGTTTCTACCTATCCGCGCTATTTCATTTTCAGGACCGTTATTCTCATTATTTCTACTTTGATAACGATAACTCCTGTCAGGCGCCTTTCGGTAATTTATCCTATCTATATTGGGAGTTGTGATTCCTGCCTTGACTGGGCATGCCGTTCGTAAAATATCCGCTATCATTGCGTGGCGCCAATTCGTATGTCGAATTTTGTTTCGCGGATTCTGACTGTACCTTTCCATGATCCTCCATTAGTTTTAGGAAAGTCTTCAAATCATTAAAGTCGTGTCTTCGTACATAATATTTGTAATCTGGATTTAAATTCTTGTATATCATGTTTAACACTTTTTCTTTACTGTAACCCCCACGACGTTTCATCATATTTTGCATCTCTAACACATAATCTTTTCCTCTCTCATTAATCTTTTGCTTCCTTTGGAAGATCTCGTCTTCTAGGTTTTCTATGTAATTTTCGGGAAAATAAAACGCTTTGAACTCTGTGACAAATGCTGCCCAGGACGTACAATATTTTCTGTTTACTCGGTACCATGTACCCGCTTTATCTTTTAACAATTCGGGTATAGCTCGTAGTAACACTTCTTCTTCGATTTCGTATTCCTTCTTTAAATCGATCAAACTTTCAATAAATAATATTGCTTCTTGGTTGGATTTTCTATTATAAAATATTTGCCATTTTCGGATTTGATAAAGAATCTCACGCATCTCCTTTGCGCTCGAATTTCGTGTTGTTGGCCTTGCCTTGTCTCCGCGATTTCGGGTAGTTATTAATTAATTGTCGTGTATAGCTTCTACGAATCTTTTTAGTCGTTTTCGTAAGTCCTCCGTCTGTCCTCTCGTCTCTACATTCCATTTCTTTAGTTCGTTGATTAATCCATTACGATCCAACTCGTTGATCCATTCGATGCGCGAATCTGATACTTCAGTTTCTAATTGTATTTCGTCGTAAAAGGAATTAATTCTTATAGAAACCTATCTATGATACTGGAAAATACTAAAATTATTTTATTATGGAAACCTACCTATGAAATGACTCGGAAATTCTTGAATTAATTAGTTATCTCGCAAACGCCTATACACCGTCTCGGAGTGACGCGAAGCTCCCCCAAACTGACTTGTTTTTTTTTTTTTTAGTAAAAATCGACTCGAAAGTATTTTTTTTTTTTAGAATTTATTTTAAAAGAGTCCCTGTTCGGGCGCCAAGATTTGTAACGTAGGTAGTAATCAGTGGAGTAATTCCAGGGTTCAATAAAAGTCAGATAGGATGTTTTCAATTTAACAAGGTTTATTTAACATAGACGTCAGATCATACATATAAATACTTTGAGAAGATAACTCCAACTTAACAAAGTTTATTAAACGACAAAATATTGGTATACAAACACAATCCTTGCTAATATTAGTCTAAGGTACTGAACAACAACGTTATATCTAACCTGATATGAATGATAAATTATACAAACGCGAAAAGGGGATGCCGATAATTTTTACTTTGAACCTAGAAACCTTCACTATGACCAGTCGTCGAACGTATGAGGTTTGCAAATCGAAATCGTTCAAAGTAAAAGGATAAAATAAGTGATGTGAGAACCGATACGTCAACTGAAATCTCGTTTGACTGTTAACTTTGGCGTTTAGAAATATCACCTTAGAAACCGTTTAATCTGACTTATGTCGCTTTGATAATCGACCCACAGCTGTCGCTACAACAATAGGCCAGTCCAATACGCTGTCACTTTGCTTTGTTTGTACTACAGCAGCCATCTTTTGTTGGTAAGTTAGGGTTTTTGTCAGGCCTAAAGGGCACCATACACGTTCTTTAATCTCATTACCTGAATTTTCGCGTTTCTTTAATCATACTTAATTCAATAACTATAGCTAGATATGCTTTTTTCTTAAATAATGGACATGTAAGGTGTGAAAAATAATGACAGGGAATGACGGGTAAATTTTTGGTAATGATGTTTCTGTAATGATCTGCTGGAATGACATTATTGCTGAACGTGTATGGTGCCCTTTAGCCTGACAAAAACCCTAACTTACCAACAAAAGATAGCTGCTGTAGTACAAACAAAGCAAAGTGACAGCGTGTTGGACTGGCCTATTAACAATCTAATGCCTGTCATTCTGATAATTAATAAACATCTGTTATATCGATAACCAAATTCTTTGACATGCGTTGATTTGACATTCAGTTGACGCAGCGTTGGTCACTTTGGTCCACGGCGTTAGGCAAATAATTAAGTTCGCAACTTCCTTTCAACAAATACTGATGCTTAACGTAGGAACGACTCTCGCATAGGGTAGCGGCGGTCCTGTACGTAGTAACAATCGAAAGGTCGAATTCGTCTAGGGCAAAATCTCTCACCATCTAACTCGAAGTGATTATCAAGTATATGATAGCGGCGGATTTACTAGCTGAGACAAACAAGACGCAGACACAGAAGACCGTATAGGTCTTCTGTGACGCAGACGTTGTATCAAGAACTCTCACGACCCGACAAGTGTCATTCATACGCCGTGACAACTGTATCTGAGGTTGGGATGTTGCGAACCTTTTAGTATTCTCTCCGGGATGAGAATGAATTTCTGAGCTCCTGCATCGGCTTTTATAGTGGAAGGTTTCTACGTCATTGTTATAGTTAAATTCGGATTCTGAAAATTACCGTCCTGGAATTGTTAGGAGTTTGCGCAGTTGCTTTTCATGCGTTCGGATTTGGACCTGCGCAAACTCCTGACAGTTCTCGGACGGTAATTTTCAGAAACCGAATTTACCTAAAGAAAGTGCGAGAGAACCTCATCCCCCTCCACCTGGTCGTTTGGAAGAAGCCAGGTGACCGGCGGCCTTGACGGGTCGTACATTGTTTTTTCTACATTCAATACCTTTTACAACTGCTCCATTTGCGAAACGTTTATTCAAATTCAACATAAAATACATTTCTTTCTAAAAATGAAATTATTAAAGTTATTAATGTTAATATGAGTTATGAGGGAACAAACTTGCAAATAACTGTACAGACGTTTTAATAATATTATTTAAAAGTAAATAACTTTACGTTTTCAAAAAGCATCGAAAACCGTTGGGAATTCCAATGTATGGAGACAATTATATAGGAAATTTAATTTTTTGAAAATGTCTCAAAAATGCACTTAACACTATTTTCCCATTCGAAAATAACCCTCGAACAATGTCCAGTAAATTAGTCCTCCGTGTTAGCACTAACCCTCGAGAATACTGCTCGAACACTCCAACGTAACTTCAGAGCTCCTCTTGTCATAAAATTCCGCTTTTGACACTAATTTGTGACGTGTTTCCACCCCTAGGAAAATACCCTTGCAAATTCCGTGGGTTCCAAAAATTATAACAAGAGATAACCACTAACACACTTTATTTAATAACTTACTGGATACTTCACAATACTGTTAATAACTTAAATGTACTTTACTGACTAAAAGTAACAATGTTTATCACTTTGTTTTCACTTTGTACTCTTAAGCTCACTTGTCAATCAAACTTCAAAACTACTTCTACACTTTCTGAACTACCCGCCGAGAATGCGGTCTTTTATACGTAAAAATGACAGATCTCGATTTTTCTGTGATGACGCCACCATTCTCTAGATAATTCCGGATGTCATCACTCTAGAACTACTACTGGTAGGTTCTTTCTCGAGTAGGTGCAAATACATCTGAATTAACTGAAGGGGTTGCAACACATCACAATACGTTTTTGAGCAATAAATATATTTGAAGACGTGGTGAAATTTCCCCAAAAACAGATATCATACCTTAATCGTGAATCAACTTGGGCATAATATAAATTAATAAGTTGTTCTCTTGATAGAACCTCCCTAATATTTCGGAACAGGTATACTACAGAAGAAACTTTGAATATCAAAGTTTCGCAATGATGTTTCCAATTTAGACATTCGTCCAAATATACTCCAAAAAATTTAACATTGTCCTTAGTATTAGAAATATTTTTATTGTCTATTTTATTATATAAGTTATCACATTCCTTTCGCCTACCCTGAAATCTGATGACTTGAATTTTTTCGGTATTGAGATACAGGGTATTATCGGAAAACCAATGGTTTAAAGTGTTTAAAATATCATTTCAATTTTGTTCCAAAACATTATCAGATAGATTTGATATTATCACAGAAATGTCGTCAGCAGACATTGTAAAATGTGCGGTTGATGGCAAAAAATCAATATCACTAATAAATAAAATAAAAAGCACAGGGCCTAAAATAGAGCCCTGTGGAACACCTACAGTTGAATTTAAACATTCTGAGTTAACACTACATACGGTGTTATCCATTTTAATGACAGACCCCGTATGCCATAATCAAATAATTTAGATATTAATAGACTATGATTGATGCAGTCGAATGCCCTGCTGAGGACACAAAATATACCAACAGGACATTCTTACGCATCAATGAATTCTAAAGTTTTATTCGAAAAAGAATGTATTGCCGGTACCGGTCGACATGCCACTAGAAAAACCATGTTGGTTTTTATAATTATTTTAAAAGTATCTTAGTAATTTACCAGCCTATCTAAATAACAGTATTTTTTTGAAAGTCTAAAGGGCAAATAACAGGCCTATAATTTTCCAATAGTTGGGCATCCTTTTTCTTAAAAATAGGCATCACCTTTCCGGTCTTTAGACTATTCGGAAACGTTCCCGTTTCAAAAGATAAATTAATGATGTATGTTAATGGTTTAATAATAAAATGCACTACTTTTTTATTATAAAACAGGGAACAACATCCGGACCAGACGACTTTATAGCTTTAAGTTTTTTTGTTAATAAATTTAGCAATTCTTTATCGCTGAATGGTTTTAAAAATAATAAATGTGTCTGCTGAACAATATGAGTATACGTATCACAGTTTAATTTCGGTATTTGCCTAACAGTAGCATGTCAAAAGTAAAAAAATATCACCTCAGGACCTCCGGTTCTCTTCTCTTAACAGATTTCAATGAGTGTTCATTTTTTTATTATATGATGTAGTTTAAAGGGCACTTTGATTTCTTCCTCTATCTTAATTTTTCTAAATTTGCATGTTACGTAATTGGCAGGTTTTCTCAACGATTTAAAAAAAAATTGTTGTTTATTCGAAGATAACATGAATGGCGCAAAATGTCAATGGGTCAAAAAACTAATATCTATTAAAGAATAACCGTTAACTATTTATAGACCTCTCTATCTGTATTACGTTATTAGTTAAACTACCCCTTTAGACTCTAGTTTTACTTCTAAGTATAGTAAAAAGTAATTCATTACTTTAGAATGGTGTCACATGGATATGACCACACGGCAAAAAACCAAAAGAGCAAAAAAACAAATTATGTACTAAGATAAATAGGGAGTTTATAGTAGGCGAAACATTCTTGTAGATTCTATTTTCGCCCACATAACTTTCTTAATCCTTTCATCATTGTGGAATATTTTGTTTTTGTGTTTTTTGAAATGCTGCATTTTCTGGCATACGTTCAACCTTGCCATATGAATGAACTTTGCTTTTACGTTCAGGCTGCACTTCTTGATTAATAATTTCATTCATTTTTATGGATATTGGTATATATCTGTTTGTAGTGGGTGAATGTCTGAATTACCATTGATTTATGAAATCAAGGATATTAAACCTGAAATTCCTCTTATTTGGAATATAATTGAGTAAACATTCAGTGGCGTGCAATTCAATTCAGTGCTTAGATCGCGATCGAATTTGTATCTTTCAGGAATTATGAAATTTTTAATAATAGCATTCTTATTTTTACCGTCGAAGTTTTAGTGTATTAATTACACAGGTCTACAAAAAAAAAGTTTTTGTCCTAAGTCTTGTCTGAAGTATTTTGACACGCTGAAGCCAATTTCCGACAAAAAATAATTTCTATTGTGTTTTTTAGGTGAAACCGACACGATAATATTTTTTTTGTTCAAAATTGGCTTCGGCGTATCAAAATTCACTTCAATTAAATTTTCAATTCAATTTATTGACCTTTAAATGCCACAATGGTACAATTACAAATGTTGTACAGTGGATTAGGTATGTCAATTTGAACAAAGATTCGTAAGAAACATACAAAAATATATATAAATATTAAAAAATGTATAAATTAATTATATATAACAATTCTATATACCAATAGGTATATTTCGTTATTAACAAATATAGATAAATGGAGAAAGAAGCGTAAAAGGTAAAATAAGATTACGAGGATTTCTCGGTAGAAGAAAACTGCAATATTAGACTAACTTCTTTATTAGAACAGCTTACAACACTTTCTGATGGCTACGGGATTGGTACGGATATTTATATGTCCGGTTTATCAGACTTGTGGCCATTTGATAATTTTAACAATATCCACAATAATTTTTATAACTATATTTGTTATGAAGTTTACTAATGTGGTTATCAAAATAAAAATAACAAGTAAACAAGTGATAACGTATAACTCCTCCCTTCTTAAAATGGATTCATATCCTTTACAGGAAGGTTTGAATCTTGGAGTTCAATGGGTTTACTGGGCGGTTTGCCTTTATTTATAATTCTTATGTTAAATGGCTTCGTTTTGGTATATTTAAGGAAAACGTAAATTACAATTATAAAGACAATCAAAAGGATAAGAAAGTAGATAATCCACGTATGATGAGTAGGAGTCTTGAAGTCTTCGATTTTTAGTGGTCGGAGTTGCTTCAGGGATTCAGACATTTTACTTAAATCTGCGGGATATTCTTCTAAGTGAAGGTCTGGTAGTCAGGATAGAGTATATCTTTCGATTTTTGGTAGATAGAATGGACGTCCTTCAAGTCTAGTATCATCTATAGAGTAGGTAGAATTTTTAATAACAATGCTGCAGTTATGTTCGAGTGTAACTTCGCTGAGAGTATTTAATCGAATGATTTCTTGTTCAGGGCACGAGCTTTTAATAACGATTTCTTCTCGAGGGAAGCAGATAATTTTATCATTAGAAATCCTTAATAGAAGATCGGTATTTACTTTGATCTTTTGTAAGACACAGTCATCAGGTTGCTTTCCTTCTAACAAGTTAAGGAAGCAGCTGGAAGTCCTAGGTAGAGGTTCTCCATCACAAATATGGTATTGGTTTATCGTTTGGCAGGCAGTGTCTTTCCATAAATGGGCAGAGTGATCAACACTCAGTACTAGGTAGGGTTTTGGTGGTATGAGGATGGTATCATTAAAGGGAAGAGGAATTAACTGGACTAATTGAAAGTCTCTGATATCGAAGAGCGTGATAGTTAATTGAACATAAATCAAATTCTTGTCAACTTTCGTCTGGATGTGAAATAATCTGTAATATTCATCGGTGTTTATTTTTAAGAGGTTTCTAGAGTCACTAAGAGTTATTAAAGTCTTCAAAATATGTATTAAGTCTGAGTGAGACATGAAGAAATGATGTATGATTCCTAAATAGGAACTTACTAATGCATTTTCTAGAGTTTCTAAGTGATTTAAGATGAGTAAGAAGTTCTGTGATATTTGGTTTGCTAAGCTTTGGCAATATACCTTTTGAGGTAAATTATTAAGTTGGTTTATTGTCGTGTTCAAATGAGACATGATTGATTTTTCATTTGTTTCAATGACAACCTAAAGTTTTGTTTATTCTATCCATTAGTTGTGTATACAGAGAGGTTCTTAACTTTAGTTGAGTTGTTAAAAAATGTTGATTCCTCATAAGAGTGTCTAATTTTGAGTTTATGTCCTCTAAATCGTCTTGGTCGGGGGTACCGTATAAGAATTTAGTAATTTTTCCAATAGCATTAATTAGTCCTCGTTTCTTTTGATTCACTGGTTGAAAGTTTATGAATTTTGAGTAGACTAATTTCTAGAGGTGAATTAAGTAGGCGTTCGAATAATTGGTACATATATTCGGGAAATCTAGCATATTTTCGGAGGTTTTTTGGATTTGATTTTCGACTATGTTTAAGTCGATGATGTAAGAGAGTGAGTGGTAGTTGTTAATAAGTCTGGTTGGTTGGTAAGTCATTAGGTAAATGGGGTTGTAAATGGACTTGATTTTTAAGCAATATGTCTTCAAAATTAACAGTAGTATTAATAGGAGTGGTGACATGATTGTTGATCTTGTCCTGGATTAGTCTTTGTTTTACCTGAAACAAGGGTTCATCGTCAGAGTCATTGTCAGGGATTTGTTCAAGATTTGTAATTGATCTTGGGTCTGAGAAATGGTCTATTAACGTTTTGCGGATGTCCGCCTAGGAATTTAGGTCAAAGCGGCAATCGACTATGGTGAGAGCTTGCCCGTGTAATTTTGATTTAATTGATTGAAGTAAAAAATTGTTTAAATTCATATTATCCGGGGTATCGTTTGGTTTCGCGTAGTTAGCTTCGAGGGCGTTACAGGCTATGACAAAGTCACTGAGGGCGAAAACATTGCCGTCAAGCGGTCTTATGGTATCAACATACATTCGTAATAATTGATAATTAACCTGATCCATCTCTGTATTTTGAGTACTAATAGAAAGAATAGAATTTAATTTACTGGGTCTTAATCTTGCTTGGATAGGTGTGTAGGTATTATTTTCTGATTTGTTACTTGTGCCAGGAGATGCAATAGCTTCCTCTAGGCTTTCGAGTAAATCAGTAAATGACATATGAGTGGTTTACTTAATTACTATAGGGTTGAGGATCTGACTCTTCCCTGTCTGTAAATTACAGAATGTAATAAACAGCTTATAGTTGTCTACGATAGACTGACTTAGCAACTAATAGTTTTTTCCAAATATCACACAAATTCTATTAGGAGATAGTAAGTGAATTTAGAAAAAATAATTTCAAGACCGAAAGGATCACAAGAGTTTGAAAATCAAACAATTAAGTGACTTTCAATTTGAATTTGAGAAAGGGAAGCGTTCTAAGGAGCTGAGTATTGACTTACTTTTTTCTTCTCCTCTACGTAGGTTGTTTGGATAGGCCTCAACAATAAAGATTGACTTCTGGCGTCGTACCTCTGGGACTTCTTGCTCGATACAGGATTTTTCTCAGGGGGTGACTCGATGCACTGAACAACTCGCCAAAAGGGCACTATCCTACCGACTGCACCAAATAAGCTTACGAGGATTTCTCGGTAGAAGAAAACTGCAATATTAGACTAACTTCTTTATTAGAACAGCTTACAACACTTTTTGATGGCTACGGGTTTGGTACGGATATTTATGTGTCCGGTTTATCAGACTTGTGGCCATTTGATAATTTTAACAATATCCATAATAATATTTGTAACTATATTTGTTATGATGTTTACTAATGTTGTTATCAAAATAAAAATAACAAGTAAACAAGTGATAACGTGTAACTGGTAAGTAACAAACAGAGATTACAATTAACTATCACTAGGCATTATAAGAGTGTTAAACCTCTAAAAAATTAAAAAACCTCATTTTCCTGCAATTTAATATGTTGTTCAAATTCATTGAAATTGTAAAAAATATTATCTGTTAACATGTTTTTAATTTTGTTTTTAAATTGTTTTGGTGATTTCAAATTTTTTGTTGCGTTCGTATTATAATAGTAGCAACCTGCATAATATGGTGATTTTTTGTAGGCTTCACTGCTACATTTTTTTATGTAAAAAATACTTCGAAGAAGTTATATCAGAACCTTAGGACAAGCAAGTCCTGCTTTTGCATTTTTTTAAGAGATAAAGTGGGGGGGAGGTAAACTGATACGACAGAAATTTTTTTTTGCCCAAAGTTGCCTTCAGCGCGTCAAAATATTCAGAAAAGTTTGATCAGAATCTTAGGACAAGACCTTTTTGCCCTTTTTAGGGGATAAAAGGGGTGATAGAGAAGAACTGACCATAGAAATTTTATTTTCTCCAAAATTGGCTTCAGCGCGTTAAAATACTCCAGGAAAGTTAGACAAGAAGGAAAAAGGAGAACCTTAGGACATTACTTTTTTTTTGTAGACGTGTGTTATTGGCTCTCTGCGAATTAACGGAACGACATAGGTATTTATTTAACTTTGATAGGTTCCTAATAGATAGGAATTAGCAGTTACATGCTTATATCTATACTATCTGCTACTTGACTTATCTGACATTATTCATGTCAAAGATCATTTTACTAAATATCAATATAATCCAGGCATTAGAGAATTTTACCTGGAAAAATTCATGGTAGTTCTGGAAATAGGTTTACTGTGTTTTTTGGTTCGCTGAATCAAAATTTGTAACTTCCCACCAGAAATTTCCCACGCAACCCCGTCAAATTCAGAGAAAAAAATCCAAAAGTTGATCTTTGATTTCTTTATCGTTTTCTTTTTGTTTTAGAGAAAAAATACCTAAACATTCAAACAAAATTTACAAAAAAAAAATCCTTTAACATTTTGACGTACGATGAACGGAAGGGGAGCGAGTAGGTCCCGAAACATGGGTCTCGGCGCCGAGCGTGCATTTAGGTGTCATACGGCAACTCCATAGTTGCACTCTCGTCTTTCGATTTTCTTGGGGGTACCCCCCTCCCCTGCCACGCCCCTCGAGCTATCATGCTGTTGTCAAAAGGCCCTTCCCTTTTCCCCTCGAAAATAAATATAAACAAATATCGCCCCATCTTAATGATCAAAAGAAAGTTTGAGATGGCCAATTTGTCAGTGTGATAAGCTGACGAAGACGCAGACTCTGTCATCGTCAATACAGAAATTGAAATGGCACCAATCTATGAATCCGGTTTTATTGTCGGCGAAGATATAGATTTATTAACTGTCCTTTCTTAATCCGCCAATGTTTACTTTATGAAGCCGGGCAAAGGCAAAGTTTCAGAAAAAAATCTGCTCATTTTCTGGTCTTGAAGAAAAGGCAAGAAATGCTGAAAACGCTGAAAATATATTATTTTTACATGATTTCAGCGGTTGTGACACTACATCTGCGATTTTCGGCCACGAAAAAAACAAATTGATCGTCCTCGTTTGAAACTCAGATTTGCATCCCCTTACTCAGCTGTTCCGGACTCCAAATATAGATCCACAAGCTATCGTAAAAGCTGGCAAGCAACTGAAGCTGCTGCTGTGCAACACTCATTGGGAACGTACCGCAAAGTCCAACTTTGGCAAAGAAATATTATCGAACCAGAAATATTGGGCTGAAAGAAAACTAGGTACGGACTTTCCCTGTCACTACTTTGAAACCTACTGCTCCACCAAAACTTCTAAAGACTATCTCCTGCAGGTGTAAAAAAGGCTGTCGCGGCGCGTGTAGCTGCAAGAAAAGCGGGTTGAAATGTTTCATCATGTGCCTCGAGTGCAACAATTCATGCGAGAATATTCCTGAAGATATCCTCGAGGATCTGGATGAAAATGATTATCAAGAAGTGGAAATCGAACTGTTGATCGAAAATATTTTTTTCTACTCCCTTATGTAAATTTGCTGTGTTCTGTGTTCTGATAAGAAGGCAATTCCAGTTAACTGAACGGATATATTTCATATCAGTTCTAGGATAGATATGAACTAAAACCAACCAATCACAGTTCGTGTATTAAGTATATAATAGTATATTATGTTACTAGGAGGAGAAGGCGAACATTACATGTTGAGCCCAGAAGTTTGTTCAGCCGAGGCGCAAGCCGAGGCTGAGCAACTGGGCGAAACATATAATGTGCCTTCTACTCCGAGTGACATATACTATTTTTCTTCAAGCGTCAAAATAAAAAATTGCGACTTTAATTTCGAAAAATGACATCAAATATGTTCAATCTTGGCGGATAGATATAAAATAGCTGGAATTTCACAAATTATAACAAAATTTTATATTACATATACCTATGAAAGGGTTAAATATATAATTTTAAAATGCGTACATACCTTTGTTGCTAAATATTTATCATTAGGTACACTGCTGTGCAAAACTAAGTAGGGCTGCACTTATTACTATAGTTAAAAAGCGAGATGAGAAGAAAGGAGAATTAAAGGAAGGCCTTTAACTGGGAGACGAAGGATAAATGATGGTTGAATACGATCAGCAATTAGTACATTATCTGCGTGGAAAAGCAGATACATTTATATATTAGGTACATATATATTACACCACTACTGTCACTGTCCTACTTACTTTTGCACGGCAGTGTACATTGTTTCATTTTTGTCCTAGGAAAAAAATGAAAAATATTTGTATTAGTACAAAAATAGGCTCTTGAGCAACTGGGCGAAACATATAATGTGCCTTCTACTCCGAGTGACATATACTATTTTTCTTCAAGCGTCAAAATAAAAAATTGCGACTTTAATTTCGAAAAATGACATCAAATAAGTTCAATCTTGGCGGATAGATATAAAATAGCTGGAATTTCACAAATTATAACAAAATTTTATATTACATATATCTATGAAAGGGTTAAATATATAATTTTAAAATGCGTACATACCTTTGTTGCTAAATATTTATCATTAGGTGCTTTATTAAAAAATTAAAAAGCCAAAAGTTTTGTCTAAAGAAGAGTTTGATCTCTTCTTTAGACAAAACTTTTGACTTTTTAGGTTTATAATTTTCGCCTTGTCGCTTTAAAAAGGCAATTAAATTAGAATTGTTGTCAATTTTTACATTGTGTTCGATGTTTAATTTAGATTTTACCATTGAATATTGCACCCATAGAGTTGAACTTTTCAGTTTTTTGGATAAATGTGTAAAATATGTTATCACATTTTCCTAATACATATGTACGTTGTTGTCCTTGGGCCCATTTTATAAATTTATCGTACGCATTATCATAAACTTTTTTGGATTTCGCGGGAATTAATATTGCCACCGATAAATTTGCAATGTCAAATAATTTAGGTGCATTTCTTCAGACATTTTTGCTTTTCAATTTGAAAAACGACCCGACGTGAAATTTAAAACTGACAGTTATGACAGCTGCTTGGATATTTAATTCTTTGCATGATAGGTACACTGCTGTGCAAAACTAAGTAGGGGCTGCACTTATTACTATAGTTAAAAAGCGAGATGAGAAGAAAGGAGAATTAAAGGAAGGCCTTTAACTGGGAGACGAAGGATAAATGATGGTTGAATACGATCAGCAATTAGTACATTATCTGCGTGGAAAAGCAGATGCATTTATATATTAGGTACATATATATTACACCACTACTGTCACTGTCCTACTTACTTTTGCACGGCAGTGTACATTGTTTCATTTTTGTCCTAGGAAAAAAATGAAAAATATTTGTATTAGTACAAAAATAGGCTCTTTCTCCAGGACGTGTTGCAATATATAATATAAGTATTAATTGTTATACGCTTGAAGAAAAACAACTATTCGTTTTAAAATCAAATTACTACGTAAGCTGTCAAAGTAACTGTCAGTGTGTACTGTCAGTGTGTATTTGTGTAATATATTAATGTTTAATAAATTTTGTAGTTTTTTTAAGCTGGTCGTAGAAAAAGTATACTGTACAACTCGAGTGGATTATCCATATCGCACTCAAAAGATTTGAAGCACTACGCCTATGGCGTCATGCTCAAACTTCTTTATCGTGCGATATGGATATCATATCCACTCTTGTTGCACAAACTACTATTTTTGACCTTTAATTTAATATAATAAAAAAAGATTTTTTTTTTTCAAAATTCGGGCTCTGAGGATTTTTTGGAATTTCCGTAAGCTTTAATTAAAAAAAAAATGTTCATCTCCGACAAGATTTGCGCTCTTTAGCGATTTTTGAACCAAAAAACTCAATTTGGGACCACTGTGCGGCGCCGAGGTTCATGTTTCGAGGCGTGCTAGCACTCTAAACTTAAAGCGTGCCCACGTTCAAACCTACATTTGGAAATATGCTTTGAAACATTATTCACCAAGTTTGGACCAGACAGATTATGGATTTTGTAAAGATACAAGTAATGTAAAATGTTTAGTATCAACAACGTTACTTGAAAACACATATATGCTGTAACTCCTCACATTCTGCAACTAATACAATGCTCTTGTGCCAGCATTAGCTCATGACAAACCAAAAAACCGCTGCCCAAGGAATCACTACTTCTACATCCAGATTTTCTATTCAAGTCTCTCACAACGAAAAAATTTTGTATGTGGAATTAATTGTTTATCCTCTACCCCAAAAACTCATAAAACGATACCTCACATCTGTAGTGATAGGGGGTAGTGTGGGGTGGATGAAGTAAAAAAAATATTTTAAGGTTTTTGTTTCTTGTACACAGTACACAGTCTAGGGTGGCCCATCTCTATAGGGGGTGAATTTTTTTTGCGTATTTTTTAAGTCTCACCCCACGAAAATATACTATTATACTAGGAATAATTTATGTCAAAGTTTCAGATAATTCGGTGAATGGTAACCCGTGCCGCATTCAGGAAGAAATTTGTAGATAAGATTTTATTACGGTAATACACTTAAATTTTACTTAAAATACAAATATCTACCTTTTTTCTCATAATATTTTATTGGTGTAATTATTTCCTAGAAATTATTTGTTTTGGAAGTTTGGAAATATAATGCACCTACGGTAGGTTTTTATGTCAGTTTGCAATTGTGTTTTACAGTGGTGACATTATAAGTTCTAGCATACGTTCCTTTTTGAAAAAACATTTAATGATGGCTGATGTTAGATCCTTACGAAAGGATACTTTCATTTACTTAGTTGGACACTATTCGTCACAAATCATTGGCAATAAATTGCCGTCTAATAGACAAGTATTACAAGTGCTCTTTTATAACATTCGTGAAGTGAAGCTAAGTGTACATGAAAGTGCTAAATTAACAATAAAAGAGGTGTCAGTTTTTTGGGATAAAGCTCACATTCCGACAGGTCAGGATTTTCAATGTGTTAAACAACTAGATAAACTTTATGCAGAGTGGAGGAACTTACAAAAATCGGCTAAAAGGGCCAGTGCGGGAGTAAAGAAAAAAATTTCGTTGTAAAATTGGACGATCTTTTTGACATTTCTCATGCAAATGCATTGGAGTTGATGAAAATAGATGAAGATAGACAGTTTTTAATTAACCAAAGAAAAAAGGGACGTCCTGGATTTATGCATGGTATTGATTACCAACTTGCTTCTCAAGAAAAATCAGCTGAGGAGAAATTACAGAAATTATCCGAACGAATGCAACGAAGTCAACAAGAAAAAGCTAGATTAGAGTCACCTCTCCATCATCAAGTAGTAATTCAGCCGACTCCAACGAAAATGAAGATGAAATAATCGAAGCCCAAGAAGAGTTGTTACAAGACCAGCCTGGCCCGTCACAGCCAAAAGAGAGGAGATTGTATGGAACATGTAACATCATCACACCAAAAATAGCCGCTGCATTTGATGCTTGCAAAATAAGCGACATGTATGGAGTCCATATTTTGACGGCAGTAGCAGAAGCACTAGGACATGACACCACATCTTTGCCCATCAGCAGAACCACACTTCAGCGCTCTAGACAACGCATCCGCGAAGGAGCTGAAATATTAAAAACTGCCTTCGGTAATTCTGAATTGCCGGCCCCAGTCATCCATTGGGATGGAAAACTTTTACCTTCTCTCACTGGAATGGGAAATATCGATAGACTTGCTATCTTAGTTACTAGTGGAGATATTGAACAACTACTTGGAGTACCAGCTTTGCCCAATTCAACTGGAAGAGAACAGACTGAAGCAGTTTATGATGTGCTTTGTGAATGAAATTTGGACGAAAAGGTAATAGCTTTGTATTGTGATACAACAGCATCAAATATGGGTTATATAAATGGGGCAGCCACACTATTGCAACAAAAATTAGAAAGAGATATTCTATATTTTCCTTGTAGACATCATATTTTTGAAGTGGTTTTGAGAAGTGTGTTTTGCACAAAAGTGCCTTCCTCATCTGGTCCAAATGTGCCACTATTTAAACGTTTTAGTGAATTTTGGCCTAAAATGGATCAAAATAAACTAAAAACTGGATTTCAGGTATCAAAAATTAAACACATTTTACAACCAGTTAAAGCCGAAATTGTAAAGTTTCTAAATGCAGCTTTAACTTTGCAACAGCCTCGTGATGATTATAAAGAATTTTTAATGCTTTCTAAACTTTTTGTTGAAGAAGAGCCCACTCACACGACGTTCTATCAACCAGGGGCATTTCATCATGCACGTTGGATGGCCAAAGCCATTTACTGTCTAAAAATATTTTTTTTCCAAGATCAGTTCCAACTAACTAAAAAAGAAAAAATAGGTATTGAAGATATATGTCTCTTTATTGTAAAGGTTTATGTAAAGGCCTGGTTTACAGCGTCATTTGCTAGTAAAGCACCGCTTCATGACTTAGACTTTTGTAAAGAACTCATTAATTATCAAAATATTGACAAAGAAATATCTCAAGCCGCAAGTAGGAAAATAGTGAACCATTTGTGGTACCTTAATTCAGTAAATGTTGGCTTATCTTTCTTTGATGACGATATTTCAGTTACCACTAAAAGAGAAATGGTTAAAGCTTTGAATAGGAAAGCACCAAATCAAGAGGGTATTAAACGACTTATGATTAGTAACATTACTGACGTTGAAAACAAGGAAATTCAGGACTTCATATGCGAGAACACTAAACAGTTTTTTCAAAAATTAGGTTTGTCTATGGAATTTTTGGAAAATGATCCAGCAACATGGAGGGAAAATGAAAGTTTTACCCGATATTTCAATATTGTAAACAAAATTAAAGTTGTAAATGATGCCGCTGAGAGAGGAATCAAACTTATTACTGACTATAATGACATTTTAACAAAAAATGAAGACCAAAAACAGTTTTTACTCCAAGTTGTAAATGATTATAAATCACAGTTTCCAAATGTAAAAAAAGAAACCCTGTCGCATGCTTTGGCCTAGTGCAAAAAATATTGTTTTTATTACTATATGTCTTGTAGATTTAGGATAATATTTGGTACTATGTATGAAAAAAATGTTTCATAATAAAATACACAAAGATAAAACGAGAGTTTTATTTCAAAAACTTCTAGTCTAGTTTTCTTAGACTACGAATTTACAGTAGTATGACACATGTCATAGTCACAACAGATAATGTCTTTGATATTTGTATGACTTGATTAGTCATTCTAAAGATACATGTTGCTGATTAAAAAAAAAACAATGCATCAACCAAAGAATGTAAATAATTCCACCGAAAGACAGACAGACAGAATTTTTTTCACTCAAATTTAAAATCTCGACGTTTCATGACATTCTAAGCCTATTTGAACAATAAAAATTTTTAAAAATTTGTTTGTCGTTACTATACTTCCACTGGACGTGGAAGTAAAATATGGCCGCAATGTGCAACTTTACCTTCCGCGATGTTTTACGCATATAAGGTCACTGTTAAAATAATTTAATATCTGCTGTAGAAGAAAGTGATGACGAAGCATCAGAAGAAGGACCGGGCCATCTGAAGAAAACAGCTATAATTATTATATTTTTTTATAATTTTTTAACGTTACCTAATTTACTTTTAACCCATTGTTTCAAATGCTATTTAGACATTTGTAATATATTTCAAATGTTCGAATTCAAAATTCTATTTTTGTTATTTTTACCAAAATCTTCGAAAACCATAGTTTAACTTAAATTTGTTTGTTAAGATAATTTATATAAAATATAATTTCACACAGTTTTCGAACTTTAATCTACCATTTGTGTCTAGGTATGCGATACACAGGATACCTTATGACTGTTATTCATTTTGAGTAACTCGAGTTGCCTAAAGATGATAGCTTGTCATCAATCGGATATGTAAATAAATCCAATTGATGCTTAAAAAAACCGATGAGAAAAAAACTGAAGACGATGAACTTGAGTTCTGAGCTCTATTGCCGGACTATTTATCTCTCGGCTTTTTCTATATTTTTGGAGGTAACGATTTTTTTTTGTCAAATAAAATTCTCTGTATTTTAAAATAGGTAGTTGCTTAGGGCATAGTTTATATAAAATAATTTTGTCTTAGAATTAGGAAAAAGTCACCTTTTAATGTCTGGCCACGTAAATAATTAGCACGCTGTATGTAATCTATCGCAATTATAATGGAATTTAAAAATTCATTACACATAGAGACCTTAATATTTACTGTAGGCACCGTCAAGATTTAAAAAGAATGCAGCTAAAAATAAAATAGGCACGGTCCAAAACCAGCACGCTCTTAGGGAGGATAACCCTTCTTTAATTCACTGTTTGAAACAGTATATTTTTATTTTTTTAAGGGTGGTTTAGACCACATATGCAAAATAAAAAAACAACTAATAAATCTGCAACGTGACACTAAACCCCTTTCCGGCGAAAGGGATAATTTATGGCTATTTTTAGATAAATATTTCAAATATAATTTAATGGGTTACTGTAGTTATCAAGAGGGGGTTACCTTTTAAAGAAATTTGTCTGGAAATTTGTCACTGAGGCTTATGTTACGAAAATATTGTTCGGAAATAGGCTTTCATGTTCCAGGCATTCATAAATAGAACAATCAAGTGTATTTTATTACTTACTCGCAACTGATTAATACGCAGCAATACTTTACAAAAATAATTAAAAATCCGAGTATATTGTACATGTTTTCTGTAAACAATAACACTACTTTTTCACCATATTTTCTATTTAATTATTTCGTAATAATTCAAAGAAATTAGCTAGCCAAGTTTAAGAAATCCGAAAATATTTACGACATAATTTTCTTTGATGTGAACTAATTTGCTAAAATAAAAATCACACAACAAATTTTCTCAAAATTATTTGTCTCATGATTCTGATAAACACATTATAAATCTTTCATTGTTTGCTGACGAGGGTTTATATACACATAAAATGCATCAACTTCTATGGTAATTGAAAGCTAAACATTTAATTACTACTTCTACAGGAGGCTTACAGATATCTTTAATTGCTGTACATTAAACCATTTACAATAAAAATTGGAAAGTAAAACTACCAACCATTGTATAATTTAACGAACAGAATCTGTCTATTGAATACTCATTCAGAGCATATTTATTAAAAAGTTAAGGGTTTTTAATAGTTTAATTGTTTTTAATAGTTTACGAGTTTTTAATAGTTCGAAATAAATTATGTGGACTAGACTTTTAGAGTACACTACACTATATTACACTGGCCGACAAAAAAAAATGTTCTGTCTTTACAATCAAACATATCATTTCCTATGTATTTTGATGCGCTGAAACCAAATTTGGCAAAAAAAAAATTTCTGCCGTGTCAATTTTTCTCTCCACCCCCATATAAACCCCATAAATTCTTATAGAGGATACTTTTTGAAAAACATTTTTAAATTATTTTTTATGATTTTTGTATGGATTTTTTGTGTCGTTGATCATGAATCTGAAGTCAAGAATAAATTTCGATTTAATGGCAGCTATTATGTTAAGCTTAACATAATTATGTTAAGCTTGGCTTAATATCAGCATATACTAAACATCATCTCTTTATCTTTTTTGGAAATTTTGAGTTTAACGCTGTCATTAATTCAAAATTCATTTTTGACTTAGGATTTGTATTCAGCGACCTCAAAAACATAAGAATGTGCATTTAATATCAATTTTTTACATTTTAGTAAAATTTGACAGTTTTTTGACAGCTGTCATTAAGTCATAATTCATTTCTGACTTCGGATTTGTATATAGCGACCTAAAATACTTATGAATATATAATTAATATCAACTTTTTACATTTTGGTGAAATTGTTGACAGCTGCCATTAAATCGAAATTTATTCTTGACTTCAGATTCATGATCAACGACACAAAAAATCCATACAAAAATCATAAAAAATAATTTAAAAATTTTTTTCAAAAAATATCCTCTATAAGAATTTATGGGGGTGGAGAGAAAAATTGACACGGTAGAAAAATTTTTTTTTGCCAAATTTGGTTTCAGCGCATCAAAATACATAGGAAATGATATGTTTGATTGTAAAGACAGAACATTTTTTTTTGTCGGCTAGTGTTATATTTCTCTTTGAGATTTTCAGCAGAAATCTGAAAAATTTTCTTCTTTTTGTAGTCTTTATCAAATATGACTTTCACGAGTTTAGTAGTGCCTTCTTAAATGGAAATATGTCTCTGGTGTCTCTGGTTGCATCAGAGTTACCAGAGTTATTTCCCCATTTTTTTTTGTAGCAACTGGCCACATATATATAGACAACCTCCTAAGCCAAAACCAAGGCTGTCCGGGGAGAAAGTTACACATTTGAAAAATCGCAAACAATACCTACCGATATTGCCAGTGTTAGAGCTGGACACGATAGACAGTACGATTAAGCGTGCTTGCCACTAACACGCATACACACATATGAAATTCTAACCAATTGAAATCATGTGATTCGTCAATAATAACTTTGAATCTCGTGATATATTCCCCTGGATTAATTTCATAAATTAGACTCTATTGCGTACCGCACATCGACTTCTGTTCTTTTGTGGTTATTATAGCTGTGGCCAATCACAACTTATGAAGTTGAGGCAAGTTGTGAAGTGAGCTTACAATTACGTAAATTCAATGGAGTATAACCTCCAAGTTCACATTTTTGACACCATTGTTTGGCTTAATGCCTCTAAGGCAAGATATCATAAAAAGTAAAAAGGAAAGGAAGACATTATTGAGTCTCCCTTTTATATATTTATTTGTGATGACTTATACTTATTTTTTTTTTAAATACTTATGAGGTGCCTCCAAACTTTTTAATAGTATGGTCTTCGTCTAGTATTTATTTATTGAATATCCCACCTGGAAAATGGGTTATGACCAGAAGGTGCGAGAAGACGAGGAAGAACAAAAACATGACTTTAAGATAAAGCTAAAGGAGAATTGCAGAAATTAGAGAGAGGGAGAGGGGGAGAAAGAGAGAGAGCGTATCTATATGTAATGTTATTATTCTTTCAAGCCTCATATCGTTCCTTCTACCTTTCAAATTATCTTTTGTTTTTTTTTTTTTTTAGAGTTGATAATGATAATTGTAATTAATTCTAATTTTCCTCAACAGTGATAAAACTAACGAATATTGACAATATTGCGTTCATGAAATAAATTTGATATTTCTCCTCGAATGTATCAGGGGCCCGCTTCTACTAAAACTAAGCTAAAGCCAGTTGATTTTCAATATTAGTAAGAGAGTAAGAAATATTCACTGTTCCTAGCCACAATTCGGCTATGTTCCAACGCAGCTTTTGTTACAATTCAGCTTCAGCTTTCATTACAAAGAGAAACCGGAAAGTATGATCCATTTGAGCAACCAGATTAACGGGTTTAATGCAAGTTTACTTTTTATAAAAAGGCTAGTTATAAAACTAAACCCAATATCTTGGAAGATCCAAATGATTCCACAAGAAATTATAGTCCTTGAACATGTAGCATGCATATTGCTGCTTCATAAATTAAAACATAATTTAACTCAAGCATGAAAGACCGCGGAGATTTCAAATATTGTTTCTTAAAATTTCTTCATAAACAAACACAACGGTATGCAACCAGAGTCACGTCTAAGTGTACTCAAGGTAGCTGATGTTTTAACTTAGCCTTAAGAATGGAGAGAGGGTAGACACGCGAAACGAATTGCATGCTGCGTAAAGACGAACAGAATTAATTATTCTCCGTTACGAGAAGCTTTGTACTTCGTAATTGCCTGCTAATTTTTGAGTAGTGATGTGTCTCCATTAATCGAATTCATCTTTTACCAACGACTTCAACATCTTAGGGGTTGATAGTCCCTCTTCATGAACATGAAGCAGGCCTATAATATTGTTCTTCACCGGTTTAATCCATAAGTAATTTATAAAGAAATAATTTTTTGTAACTTAGATCTGGCAACGGCCATTTTGCAGCAAGCCATGCTATATGTTTCATTTCTTTCCAGGACTCTAGATGCAGATTGTAGATACGCATTCTAGATACTTTTTTTTACGTCACATTTTAAGTTTGGGTTGGAAACTTTCATTTTAATCACCTAATGGTGTTGTTTTTCCTCTCCTCAAGGGTATTTTGGAGATGGAATGTACATATTAGACTAGGACTACCTTTTGGATAAATGTAAATTGTCCTTATGGAATTTCTGGAAGTGTCGAATACGGTACAGGGAACTCCCTGACTTGATATTGGGCTCATCTAGAACTCAGCGATTGTATCATAGTGGGTTGGATTACACCATCTTCATCCCTCACCTGGATTCACTACATTAATCCACTGAGAATTCCAGATAAGTGCCACAAATAAAATTTGTTTCTAATGTTTTCTTATATCTCATATTTTTGAGTATTAATACTTTTAGCGTTCTATAAAAATCAAATTGCAAATGTTTTTTTTTTGAAATTATTTCAATTTTCGACTTTTATGTTTAATATGTTTTCAACAAACAATTAGTACATTTCAATCGTTATTTATGTGTATATTATCTGCGTAACGTCCAATTGGAAACAAATATGTGAAACGACCTGTAAAGACTTTGTGATCACAATTTCTACGAAACGTTTACATTTAAATACTTAATTAATACTTTTATAACACTATATTGTCGGTTTCATGTTTAAGACAGTATTTTAAATAATTTCTAAGTAACATATTATCGTCCATTCGTTTTCTCCTATTGTACATAAATTTGTTTAATTTTAAGGCTTCAGTTTAGTCATTTTCTAACAAAAACACATCCAGTTTTATTGGTTTATAATAAAATCAATTTTGTATTTACTTTGTCCGCATATTTCAGGTATTTTGATACAAACTATACAAACCATTTAGATAATACCTTCTGAATTAATTAATTAACCTTTATGTAAAAAAAATTTTTTAATACCTTTTAGGAATATTTGCAAGTATTAATCTAATTTTGATTTTCACTAAATTTGGGTTATTAATTTACACTTTTTCATAGTCAACAATTAATACTTTCATTATAATTTGATTAGTTTATCTTTCTTATAATCAAACTCCACTCTTAGTCTAAATTTCGAATATAGAAAGATTGGCCCCGCCTTTCTAGGAAAATTATCATTTCTTTAAGATAAATTATAAATACATCTGTCATTTATTAAAAACAGCCAAACACGTAAGACCATTTGGAAAGTGTTTTCTTACCCATGACTCGTCTGCCGACTGCTGGTGTAGTAACTTGTTTCCTCTAAATAATAATAATTCAGTCTGAATGTCGAACAAATAATAAAAATTAATAATTTATTGAACAGCGAAGGAGCCATGATACAATGTATTCTACATTTTATGTAACACTTTTTCAGCAAATGAAAATTCTTTGTTTTAATTTGAAATAATAAAAAACTTATTTTATGATTATCTCATCTTATTGTGGAGAATAGTAAATGATTGAAACCCTTCTTCATCTTATTCGCAACGTCTTGCAACAAGCTTTGTAATCCATTTCAGTTGGCCTCCGTTTATTATGTAGCACGTTTAACTGTGACATGCTATATGTCATAGTTGCTTGTTAGATCTCTAACCTCATAAAAATCATTCCCTTCAACTTATTGGTGATATTGTTAAAGAACATCCTATAATCGACCTAAGTCGAAGACTAAATAAAAATGTCGACTTAGGTAAAGATTCATTTAAAGACATTTTTGAGACATCTGAGACATTAAAAGGTATCAACACCGAAAGCTGGCACAAAAGAACTCATATACGTTCGCAGAGACGTAAGGCACTACTAGGCGAAAATTCGAAGAAACACCGAATTCTCACTCAGGAAAAAATGTTTATGTACAGGCCAGGCCGTAAGAGTAAAAGTATATTATGGTCATGGGAAAATATACTGAAAATAAAAGCATAATTTTGGTCAAGGACAAAAATACATTTTACTTTTTCAAGGGTGCGACAAAATTGAACTTTAAAAATATTTTTAAGGACAAGGAAAAATAAACAATATGCCTTTTACGAAGTACGCCAAAAATGTATTTTGAAAATATTTATGAATATTTTTAACTTTTTAATCGCTTCACGAAACACAATGAAAGTGGAGATACAGTAATTGTGTATATCATTCAAAAGAATGAATACAAAATTTTAAAGATGCGACACTCAGTGGGAAAATTATGCCCTTTTTTGAACAAAAATCTGCCGACGGTAGAGATTTCAATCAAATTAAATGAAAAAAATGGTAGATACCCTTAATACATTGTACTTTAGAGTAGTGCTGCGACAAATTGGCTTTGGGTTAACCTAACCTAAAAATCGCAGATATTACTTCCACATCCAATGGAAGTGTAGAAACGACAAAAAATTTTAAAAATGTTTTATTGTCCAAATAGGCTTAGAGTGTCATGCAACGTCGAGATTTTAAGTTTGAACAAAAAAAATGTCTTGTCTGTCTGTCGGTCTGTCTGTAACTTTTTTGTGCGAACGATTACTCTGGAACCGTTTAAGATATTGACTTGAAATTTAGTACACGTATGTATTTTAACGAGAACTGGAACTGGATTATATTTTCATCTTATTCCGTTGAAGAGTTGGGGGGTAAATTGGGGTAAATGGAGGTAAATGGATAAATCAAGCAGGTAAGAGGCAATTTTACATGTTTATATGATTATGTATGTGTGTAGGTGTCTACATACATATGCTTTCATATAGTTCTTTTTTTTAAGTGTATCTGTAATTGATCATATGTACTGTTGATATAAACGAATAAATAAATAAATAAACAAATGGTATTCTTTGAACTTTTGCATTTTATTGGTCGAATGACTTGTTGTAAGACTCATCCCTCGAGGGTTTTCGTTTTATAGGCCGGAATTGGGTAAATCGGGTGTCTCAGGACCCCAAAAATTTGAATCTCAATACCCCAGTCACATTACAGAAGCTCGAGAGGGATTTTTATATCAAAACAAATCTTTAAGCACAAAATCCATCGCCATTAAGTAAATAAGAAAAATTGCATAGAGAGAAATAACTAATTTTTAGAGAGAGGGTCGTTAATAATCTACGGTGGTGCAGCCTTGGCTTATTTATTCTCTATCAAGTATCTCTTACACCTTCTTGAACCCGCCTGAGAATGGAAGACCATACGCGAACAAGGGAGGAAGCGACTGGCGCCCTTAATAAATAAATTGGTGTCACTCAGACGCTGTCTGGTAGGTTCTTCTATACAACATCAGGCCAACGTTTTGGAAGATGTTCTCTTCTTGTCATCTAATTTTCCCCGAACGAACAGCCGTTCTTTATTGGATGATATGGTCAAAAAATGAGAGGATTCTTTCGAATACGGTGTTGGAGAGTGGCTTTTGCAGAATCGAGCCATTAGTACAAAGAATTCGTAGCCAATGTCTTTAGATCCTCATTCTTCTTCATGAAATTTTTGATTTTAAATTATTCTGCAAATATAACACAGAAAATTTCACTGAAAGATGAGAAAAAGTATGCAGGCTGCCATATAAAAAAGAATCTACATTTTTTGACATCTCCGAGAAACGTTGCAAATAAAATCATAAGGTTTGGTTTTTTAGAAGTCACTTGTCAGTTTAGAACGAATTTGTTATAAAATATTTTACCAGAAAATTTATTGAAGTAGTTAAAGGTAATATAAGGAGATAAACATATATTTTTTATTTTGGTTTCCTCCTTTATTAATCCTAGAGGTTACCTATGCTAACTTATTTATTTTATACTTATATTTAAATTAAGTATATATAGTGCAATATAGGCGAAATTCTAAAATTACTCTTCCCTATATATTGCACTTGTGTAGGCTCTTCTTATAGGTGGAACGGTTGGAACGAATTGTAGTATATTTCCTTTGGGAATCCATAAAGTAGATTGCTTTCCCTTTGAACAGCCACAAATACCACGTTTTTTGTTGTGGAAATTACGTTGATTAGATAACAGCATCGTGCAAAAATTAATGCATTCATCTTTTGGTATGCTTATTTTATTTCAGACGCTATTGACTAAGGAAATATCTACAGCAAATAAACAAATCCCAGCCACAAAGAATTAGAATTAATAACATTTATTTTTAAGTGTGTCAGAAAGTTATAAAATGTTAACGTACAGTAACCTTTATTATCAATTCCAGGACACAGTCTATCACTATATGAAAAAGTCGTAGTTATATAGATGTAAAACTATGTAACAAATTAACCCCAAATTTAAAACAAATAGTGAATATTAAATTATTTAAAAAAGAATTAAGTACAAATATTTCTACTAACAGCCACAAATACCAAATACTCTGAATTCTTAATGAATAATATACTATACTTTTTATGTAATACATTTCAACATTTTTTTGTACAAAAGTAAACTCACTGTACATTAACAGTGAGTTTACTTTTCATTGTTTTGTATTTGTTATTATTTTTATTTGTCATTTATGCCTTATACTTTTGTGACATGGAATTTTCTAGCCTGTACTATACAACGACATTATTATTATAATTATTCAGTTTTGTCCCACTTCTCCCTAGTTTTAATAAGAAATGTAAAATATGGCATGAAAACTTACTTTATTAGTGAGCGATTCAAGGGTTATAATTAAAGTTATTAAAAAGAATTTGTGTCAAAGAGTTGTTTACATTTTCATCTAAATTTATAAATATTTTTATAGTCGTTATAAAATATTTCATAAATAATTTAAAAAATTATTTAATACCGAGTATTTTATAGTTCTTCTTCATATATCTGTCCATGCCATGTTAATAATATATAAACTAAATAATTTATAAAGATGTTAGGTTCATAATCTTACACCTAGTTAACAATAACATGTGGATATCGTAAAATATTAAAATGATTTAAAAAAATGGAAGAGTTCCAAGACTTCATTTTATATTTAGAAAATGTTATTACCATTATCTGAAGCTGTTTACAGTTAGAAATATTATTTGTGATAGGAATATCGTTCCTTTGCCGGCATGCATAAATTTATGATATGCTTTCTATATATTCATTCTATTATTACCAGGGAAGAACAAAAAATACATACGTTGTAACCCACAAATGGAACTCTGTTATTTGTGTTTATTTATTAGAAATTTGTTTTTTTGTTTTATTTCGAATTTCTGATAAAAAATTAATATCGTCTAAGATCAAGTTCTACTATTCTCACATAATTTGTTTTATTTCTATCCGAAACTAGATTACATAGGAATTAATAAATTGATTACAAATTGCGACGTGTCAAGTATGCGTCATAACTAAAATTCATTAACAAATTGACAGGCATTTTATGAGTGGTGCATTGTTTCAGTTGGCCCGCCTTTAATGTATGGTATGTGTGACAGCATCATGTTATCTATCAGGAGTGCCTGCTAGATGCATTTCCTATTAGTTCTTTGTTAACAGCTGTTCAAAGCTATAGAGGACCACTTACCACCTGATTTTCCCTGAACTACTAATCATTCTATATTACGCACTCTTCAGTTGACCAAATATGTTATGTTGATAGAAAAACATTAAAATACTTTGGTTTTATTATGCGCAATATTACAAAAAGTACAAACTGTAGAACAATGATAATAAAAATAATAAAAGCCTTTATTACAAAAATATATGAATTACAAAAAATAATAATGAAAAGTTAGTTTAGCCGAGATTCAGATGCAGTCTAACAAGTAGATTTTATACCAAACCCTAAGAAGCCTACAGAAAGTGCATAACATTACCATAAAGTATAACTTTTCCATTCCTCATTTAACTATAGATGAATGATTATAAAACAAGTTCTCTAGCTGTGATTAAATAAGAATATAGATAATATTCAAACCGTTTAACAACACATAAGGTGACTTTTATTGTTACTCAGCTTTAGTGACATCGAAAATCTTCTTCGACCTCTTGTTTTTTAAATCTAAGTGTAACTCATTTATTGATATCGTAAGAAAACGACCGTTTCAAATACTGGGTTGAGTAAATTGGAACTAAAAATCATGTTTGTATCTCATGTTAATATTATGCATATCATTGGTGCGAAAAGTTATTTCAGTGGCGGGGGTTTGGCTTCATAAAATTTCATTAAAGAAATACACAGTATGAAAATATCTTTGGTTATTCATATTTTTTAAATGATTTGCTTTGAAAATATGACATATATTCAAATTTTGTCATGCCAAAAATTTATCGTAAGCAGCCATTCTGGAGTTTCTTTGCAATTTAATTTCTTTAATTAATTTGTGATATACTAAAAATTAAGTGATTTTATTGTCGGTGTAGCTTATATCAAAAGTTTCGCAAAGTGATAAGAATCAATAAAACAAACTTCAGCCACCTCTGTACTGCTGCGTTTACAACCCCCTTTTGTCTCCTAGGGATGGCAGAGGGACACTGACACGATAGAATTTTTTTTGCCCAAAATTAGCTCCAGCACATCAAAATATTTCAGAAAAGTTTGATCAGAGCCTTAGGACAAGACCTTTTTTTTTGCCTTTATGAAAGGGGTGGCAGACAAAAACTGATGCGGTAGATTTTTTTTTAATATGAGAATCGATTTCAGCATGTCAAAAAACATAGGATAAGATGGTTATGATCAAGAACCTGTGTTATTTTTACAAAGCTTTTATCGCTATCTAGGTAGTCCCAAGAAATGTTCTTATGTTTTTTACAATTATTTTCTTTTTCTTTTGTTTGTTTGTTTGCTTGTTTGTGCATACAACGTGTCCCGTAATGTGTTGTGTTGTAAACGAAAATTATTTAATAAAAAAATGTTTCTTCTTAAATCCATCTTTCTGACGCTGTATCTCTTTAAACATTAGACTTAAAATAAAAATGTATATATAAAACATGTGGGAAATTTTGTCCTCTCCAATTTTGCCCTGAACATTTTTCTCGTAGGATCGAGCATTGCCGAATTATTTTGAAAAACACCTTTATTTCAAGATGGCAGCTCGCGCCTTCCCCCCCCCCAGGTTGAAATTTTGTTTCAGGTCGTGACTTATATGTATCAAAATCACTACTACTCCACTTTTTGCAGAGCAAAATCCCCCACTGATTGGACTATTTTGACATTTCTTGGAGTAAATTGGGAATATTTCTGGAAATCAGCCACGTACACGTCAACTAATGTTTTTTTCTACTTATGGATATAAAAACTAACAAATTAAAACCAATGCGAAGTGCAATGGAATGACTTAATAGCGCTTATTTTTTGTAAATTAATAATTAGTTTATAAAAAAATAAGACACATGGATTTCAGCCAACCATTTTTTTTATTCATATTTTTAATATTTAAACAATTTTATAGCAATGGCTGAAACAATAAAATAATATAGGAGCGTTTATTTTCCAAATTTGAAATGCATTTATTTAAAAAATCAGCAGCAACCAAACTCGGTAGCTGCTCTAATCGATCTGTGATATCAATTCATTCCATATTATTGTTAATTACAATGAAATCATATACCCGCATTGCCACCAGCTCCTTGCTATAAGATGAGTGTTTTTTTCCGTATGCGGCGTATATGGAAAACTTCACATTTCCTAATTTGTAGCACAAATACCTATTAGAAAATGAGAACAAAATAAAATTTACGTTTATTTAAAAGGCAACCATAAATTAGATTTAAAGGACACAAACATTCAGTTATTAGAATAGCTTTTAGTAGCATTTAGTCACCAATGTTAATAGCCAGTCTCTGAATTATAGGTATCCACATAAATCTTCGGTGACGACTGCTTGTTGCTAGTCAGGTGTTTAGAAAGTTATATCTTTGTTTATTAATATTATCTGATTCGGATCTTCACTGTTCCGATATTCGATAATCAGTAATCACATAATTCTTAACCTGAGGGGTCTTGCCTTCAGCCTTAATATTCATTAAATACAGCTATGTGTAACCAAAAGAGATAGTCCGTTCTTTCGAAATTTATTATATATTTCATCAGATAATGAACCACAAATATAATTAAAAATTAACTGATTTACATAGGCGAAGATAGTGTCAGGTTTCATACAAAAAAAATTGATTTATTAATTGTTTAAAATTAGTTATTTCGTATGTTTTTAAATAAGGACATAAATTTAATTTGTGGCATTTGTAGTCGAACTAATTAAATAAATATTTAGCGAAACTTTCACGTTATGTCCCATTTGGATTTATTTGGAATGTAATAATTTTTTTTATATTTGAGCTCAATATGATACGTAGGATTAATAACAGCCACACAAAAAAAAGTGGTCTGGCCTGCGGACCAGACCAGTGTATTCTTATGTATTTGGACCCGTTGAAAGCGAATCCGTAGTCAGAATTTCAGATTTGCTCCTTTTTCACCCCCAACCCCAAAAAACAACCCCCAAAACAAACAAAAAGTGGGCTGGCCTGCGAACCAGATCAGTGTATCCTTACGTATTTGGACCCGCTGAAATCGAATCCGAAGACAGAATTGTCAAATTGGCTCGTTTTTTACGAACACATAAGCATTCACTGCACTTGGATAGGAGACTGACGTTCAATACGCACGTAAACGAGACGATACGAAAGGTCTACTCCATGTCCAGGAGTCTGTATCCGCTCCTGGCGCGGGGTAGCGGACTAAACAGGACCAATAAAAATTGCTGTATACGATGGTGATCAGGCTATCACATACGCGGCGCCGGTGTGGTGCAGCATCCCGGCCACGACAATGCGAAAAAGTACTAGAACACAAATTTATGCGCCTCATTTCAGTCTCTGAAAGGTACACCTCCCTCAGAGACCTCTATGCACGTTGCCACGACATAACCACACTAGCTTACTTCGTCCAAAATACATCGCAAAAATTCTATCAAATCAAATTGGACGACAGTCCGCTAACCCGAGACATTACACGAATCAGACAGCATAATGCCATAATTTTTAACATAAAACACCCATTACCATACCAGGCGTTGCCTATCTTTCCTAGCCAAATCTTTCCTATACCCAAATTTCCATTTAACCACCTTTTACTCTCAAATCCCTTCTCTATTCTCTCTATTAGTCTCATTTTTGTTAATTTTTTAGTTTTTGTTTTTTTTTCCTTTTTTTGTCTCTTTTCAAAATCCTCTCTCGACCAATAACTTCTTGTAAATCAAAACTTTTTCAACCATAACTTCCCCTTGACCCTATATACTGGTATCGTCCGCAGGCCAGACCACTTCTTTGGGGGGGAGGGTGTTTTTTGGGTTTATGGGTGAAAAACGAGCCAATCTTACAATTCTTCAGATTCGGTTTCAGCGGGTCCAAATACATAAGGATACACTGATCTGGTCCGCAGGCCAGACCACTTTCTTTTTGTGTGGCTGTGTAATTCTTATTTATTTAACATTGATCTATTGAAAAATATCTGAATATTTTCGTGTGTGTTGTACTGTACCAATTTATTATTCTAGTTACCTAGATCTGATAATATTGGTATAATTTTATATTTTGTTACGTACCCAATGAATGTTACATATGTTTCCTAAATTTAAGACAAGAAAACTATTATTATTATCCATTATTCAATCATCATTACGATAATTAGCCCTAAGTAATAAGGGCATTTTAGCTTTCCAGACTCATCTCAAATAATGGCGATATGATACAGTGGCTCAGCGAATTCTTGACGCTTCCTCAACACTGCTTGAACCTAGCAGAGCTTTTTTGTTTCTTTGGAGATGTAGCCTGCCATGACAAGAGACTCTTCTGAAAGGGTACACACACTGTGCCATTTTTATGGATATTCTTCGCGTGCCTGCGACCGTCATCATTTCATTTTGCATCTGGAGTTAAAATAAAAATTTGAAGGTTTTCGGTCAGGGATTTGGTCGGATTGCCTGGTGGGCGCGCTACTCTGTGTCCTTTCTACTTAGAAATTTTTCTATCGTGTTCGTTTCTTTTGCTCCTAACCATTGGCGGTGCGATGTTGTCTGTGGTGATATCGTGGCCCACTCTGACTGCCATTTCTAATCTGGAAGCCTCCAATCTCTGGCATCTTAGCACAGTGTGCTCTGCAATGTCTTCCTTGCCGCAGTGTAGGCGTCAGTTGGCTTCATATTTTTTTTTTGGTGAAGCTTCAGAAAGTCCCGTGGCCTGGGAATCATTATTCTGGTGTTACAGCCTTTGTGGGCCTTAGCCTCCTCCAGAATTTGTTTCCATTCATCCCTGCCCATCCTTCTCCATATTTTTACTCCTATACCATTTTAATCGGCATCTATATTGTCTAGAAACTGCATTTGGGGTCTTCCCCTTCCGCGTTGTCCTACAGGATTTTCCGGTCAAGCCTTCTGAGTTGGATCATCTGCCTTCATCCTCATAATATGAACAACGTCTAAGGTTATGAAAATGCACCATTTTTTCTTTGGGCACTTTGCCATTTCGGCTACTTTCAATGCGGTTTCTATGGTTGATCAGCCCTTTCTAATGTCATGTTGGTTGTCTGCCAGGGCTTGCTTATTGTCTAGTTCCTCAACCAGCCTAACTTATCAGAGTGCCTTTTGCATTTTGACTACCAGCGTCTTGAAGAACGATCTGCAGAAGAGAATGGTGTTCAGTTCCTTAAAAAATGACGGTCTGATACTGCCAAGACTACCAATTATCAAGACCACCAATTCAATTATAAAACTTGGATACATCTTAATAAATTTGAACAGCAAGTCCTTGTATTTATCTCGCTTCTTTCTTTGTAATATTTGTCTTTGCTGGACAAGAGAACTCAATAACATACGTTCCATTTTCAATTAAATCCAGAAGCACTATGCCTGGCTTGGTGGTATACAGTTTTCTGGTTGTTGGGAAGGATCCTGCACTTGCCGTTTTCTACGACTGCCTCGGTGTACATACAGCACGATGGGATCTTTGTCGATGCCATAAGCATGCCTAATATGGTAGTAGTGCATCCTAAGAACTGCACTGTGTCTGGTAATATAGGATGATACTGCATGAACGAGACATGCCGATGATATGTGTTAGGATATCAGGATGTAATACAGGCCCTAGTGTTTTGATATTTTCCTTTAGAATAAAACTCCGGTATGCCCGGGTATTTATTACTCCATCCTGACACGCCAATATAAACCTCTCTGTCTTCGATCTTAAGCCTGCCGATTCCCTGATGGGACGTTTATAAAATATGAGTGCATCGGCTTGTCCATATGAAATCTTTGCAAGTGTTCGAGCTCTGCCTTCGCAATTTTAATCGTGCCTTATGTGGCAGTAGAGCCCTTAAAGACTGCGTTATGTCTGGGGATACATAATGACATTGCCTGAATGGGACATGTCGAGAATGTGTGTGTTACGGTCTCAGGATGTTAGTTACTGGCCCTGCATGTAGTTTAGTAATTTTCCTGTAGAATAACATTTCTGTGTAGCCGGATATTTATTACCTCATCTTAACACGTCAATACATCTCCAACCTTAAGCCTGCCTACTTGAGGAAAGCAAAGTCAAGTCATTGGACATTCCCTGATCTTGTAGATATTAATAACATAAAACAGAGTGCATTGGCTTATCCACATGCCGTCTCAGCAGGTTTTCATGTTCTGCCTTCGCGATTTTAGTTTTATGTCTTCTATCCCCACACCTTAGAGGAATACCTGCTTGCATAGCACCAGGCGCGAGTTCTGGTAGTCTTTTAAATAAAGACACTTCCTTATTCTCCTTTTCATGCATTGTAATCATTTGTGATAGTAAACTGTTCACTTAAATGTATGCTCTCCCTCTCAGACCGCTTAGGAGGTAGGTATGTTCTATGGAAAATCTTACATGCAGGCTTCGACCCATGTTCATAACTTTCCTGGTTGCTCTGTCTATCTCCTGTGTTTCATTTACATAGGGATGGCAAGCATATTTGTCTTAGAAATTTTGTTCTTGCCGAAGAGACTTTTAACTAGCACTTTGTATCTATTACGGACAAACTCTTTGTCTAAAAGCACGTCCCGAATGCCTCTCTTGGATATACCCAGAAATTTGTAGGACTTTCCTGTTTCAAAACATTTTATAGTGCCTCTACTCACCAGTTTGGTGTTTTCGCTTACACCCCCCAATTTTCCCCTAACCATGTGAAAAATGGCGCACTTGCTTAAACCCAAGTGACGTATATAGTGTATAATTAGTGTCGTGTCATTAAAAAATAACTGGTAATGGGGACCGACTAGACAAAAAGAAAAATCTATATGACTCTTTCCTCTAAGGGCACTTTGAAAAAAACTGACCTAGGTCAAAAATTTGAATGATAAAGTAGAAGATATTTGAGAACCACTGCTTTTCTGGGTCAATAAACGTATGGTAACTAATTATAGAAGTTTTTTACTTACTTTTAAAAAGTCACAAAAAAAGTGTAAAGATTACCGACTTGTGTCCTCGCCGCCGCGTGGTCTCAAACAAAGGAGCGCGGCACTTTGATGGAACAGCATTAGCGTGTTTGATGGTCAAAGGCGCCGACATACGCAACAATAATAAATATTCCAGCAGTTCTCAAACAATATTACTAAAAATTTTTGATTATTTTTTCTCCAAAACAATGGGCCTAAGACCCCATGTTATATAAGGTATTTTTGTTTCTCGAGTCGTTCCCCACCACCAGTTTTCACATGAAACTAATTACACCCTGTATATTCATTATCGTTATCATTTTCAACTAATAAGTGTTGTACGTATAAAAGATCTTCAATAATATTTCTTCTTCTCTCTGTTCATAACGCCTTGGAAGGCGTCTTGTAATTCATGAATTAAACTAGTTGGCCTCTCTGTGCTGTATGGCACGTTTGACAGCATCGCGCCATCTGCACGGTTGCTTGTTAGGCTCACATCCTCGCCAAGCTTTTTCCATCAGCTCCTAGGTGATGTCAGCCCAACATTCAGAAGGATGTTCTCTTCGTCTTTTCCCTGAGCTATCAGTCGTTCTGCAATGTCCTCTCTCTCCGGTTGATGTGGCCAAAAAATAAGAAGATTCCTAAAAGCACGATGTTGGAGAGTCGCTTTGGGGGACGTATTTCTTGGAAAATCGAGGAGTTGGTACGATGAACTCTCCAGGAAATTCGAAACAAACGTCTGCAGACCCACATCTCGAAAGTTACAATACGTCGTCAGTCTGGCTCCCTAACGGTCCATGTCCCAGAGGCACAAAGAAAAATGGAGAAAACTAGGGCATTAGCAAATCTGACCTTTGTGTATTTCGTGATAATTCATAATGATATATTTTCTTAAATGAGTCGTTATTTACGTTAGAAATACTTCTTACATAATCTACCATTAAATATCTAAAGGACCAAACATTTAATAGGGTTTAAAGAGTTAAAGAGTAGTAAGTAATTGCTAGCTACATTTATTTTTTTTATTCTTAAAGTATTCGGGTGTATTCTCGACAGAAAACATTCCTGTATACACATTTAAAGTTAATCTTCTACATAAAAGTTTCCAAGTTGTTATCCCATTCGAAATCCGCTTGAAAAGTGCATTTTTCTTACAGAGTTTACGAGTATGTGGAAGCAAAGTTGTATTTCGTAATAGGATACTTGCTGTTGCTCATCCCTAACGGCCAGAATATCCGCGGAAAATATCATCCATTAAGTGAGTTTTATGATCTGTCTGAATGAGATAAGACATTACAAAGTTAGCCAATCTATACTTTAGTACATGTGGGTAGCCAGGAGTTCGCCAAAGACTTTTTATGGCCTTGGGTATTGAGGGTTCGGAGGCGCGTGTTAATCCTCACAGAGTAGCCCGTTTAAGATTATAAGACCCACATATAAAATTATGTTTATGTGCCATAAAAATAATAATGAATTAACGGCACTAATGAACATTCATAATTTATTATTTTAATCACCGCTTTCTTGACATAATACTTTCCTAAGGAAATAAAGGATGAGTGAAAGATTCAGTGAGGGTTTAAAGCTGAAAGAAATAATTTGTGTAATGGTAATTCAGGACACTTCATAATAGAGTGTGTAGCAAAATTGTGGTATAAATAAATTATAAGTAAACATTCGTTGGACAATTGTACGAAAGCGTATAAAGGCCGGGATTCGTGGGGATTAAATAGTTCCACAAATACCGGAATGCTGTACTCGACGCGAAATTCGCCAATCATGTTGGCATCATCTGCAGATGATTAAAACTAAAGTAATATAATGGGTGCGACACTTAAAACTCCCCAAATTTGAAATTTTTTAAGCGACTACCATGTTGGGCACATCAAATTGTAGATATTTTTAAGGCCTTTAAACATGATACAGAGTGATTTTTAAAATGATTTTTGGAAAATTTTAAAGAAAAGAAACTTAATTCCCTTGAATAGTTTTTTACCTCACTCTCTACATGAACTGTGATACTGTGTTCTTATAAAGGTTTTATTCATATTCGAAATTCTTTTTGGTTTCAGAGAAAAAAATTAAAACACTCTTTCCGATTAAAAACTGAATTCTTTTAAAATTCTTTGAAAAAATGTACTAAATAGGAAATTGCAAAATTTCTGGGGGCAAGATCATCCCTTTTGTTCCCTAAGGGGAACATTGAACTACAATATTTTACGCAAACTAATACGTGTATTTAAATAAAAGCTTGTAATAACGTTCACTTCACAATAAGTACTAAATTTTAAAGTTAATTCAACCAGATTAAAAACGGCTAGGCATTACAGTTGTGCAGTACAAATATTTTTAAGAATTTTTTCTATTAACATGAACACAGTAACTCATTCTCTCTACTAATTCACCATTAACTGTACGTAATAAAATATGACGTCGAATAAAATTATATCCATCCCTTATTCTATTTTTCAAATCTTCTCTGTTAAGAGGTTGGGTTTCATACACAAATGTCTTAAGGTAACCCCATAAAAAGAAATCCAGCGGATTTAAATCTGGCGATATATCTGGTCATCGCAATGGTCTAGAATTACCTATCCACTGATTTCCAAAAGTCGTGTTTAAATAATCAGAATGTTAATAATTAGATATTGACATTATGTGAATGAGCACCATCTTGATGGAACCACATATTTTTTCTATCTTGCAGGCGAATTTCTTCTAATAATAAGTCATTTCGTAAAAAAATTAGATACATTACCCTGTTTAAATTTGTTTAAAAAAATGTGGCCTTATTAATCTGCCTCCAAGAATACCTATCCAGACGTTAACTTTATATTTTCCCTGAAAATGTCTTTGCCGCGCCCATTGAAGATTTCTGTCACTCCAATAGGGCATGTTATGTCTATTGACATCGCTGCATTCAATAAATGTCGCTTCGACGGTCCAAAAAATTTTATAATGTAAATTTCTAGTTATTTCCTTCAGTACTGACATATCAGCTATAAAATTCAGTCGCCGTTCATAATCACCTTGGCGAAGTTGTACTAGAATAATTTTATAATCATGATATGTTCGTCTAACTGTAGTAGAAGAAATATGTGTCCTAGCACTGATTGCTCTTGTTGAGGTGTGTGTGGATTCTCGTTAATTGCAGAGATAACTTCATTTACATTATTTTCATTTCTCACAGGTCTTCTTCTATTTCTCTTAAATTAAGTAAAAGTACTGTACATTTTAAGATCAACCAATAATTTAATTGTTTTATGATCCGGACATCGTCTGCTAGGAAATCTTTGGGAATACATTTTGAACGTTTTCCTAGCATTGTGCTTAAATTCACCATAAATCATCAAAAACTCAGTTTTTTCTACAGTTGTATGCTGAACCATGACGATTTGATGCTCGAGTGATGAAGGGCAATTCATATTTATCAGTCACACAACTCACAAACTGACACAACTGTGATTTTTGTTTCAATGTGACATATCAAAACTTGCATGGTTGACTTAAAATATGAATAAATGCATATTAATACTTCCAAAGATGGTTGATTAATTAAATCTAAGAGAAATAGTATAAAATCTCCAACTAAAGCGTACAATTATTATTTATAGTCGGGGAGCCCTCCCTAGCTGTACGTGCACCCCCCGCCCGATCCTTGGAGACAATGTTTTTCATAAAGATTGAAGCCCAAGGAACAATTTAAGACATATTCTAAAAAAAAAAACTGGCTCTACTTTCAAAATGGCGGCCATATGTTAAAAAAAACTGTTGCCAATGTGGTTTTTGTCATTTAACACAAAAACTAAACAAGATGGACAAAAACTTTCTTCACAAAAAACAACGTGCATAAAATTTTCTACAATTTTGTACCTATACAATATTTTGATAAGAGTTATCATTTTCCAGATAAATGAGTCCAAAATTAAGAATCGGTAAATCATTTAAAAGAAATAACTGTGACAATTATTGTAAGGCGTATAATATAACTTTATATTATTAACATAAAAATAAAATAAAATAAACTGAAAAAAATTAATAATAATAATAATAATATTAAAATTTGCAGACATTTATCTCGAAAACGGTAACAATGATATCTGGAAAACGGTAACTCCTATCCAAATATTGTATAAGAACAAAATTGTAGAAAATTTCATGCACTTTGTTTTTTGTGCAGAAAGTTTTTCTCCATCTTTTTTAGTTTTTGTGTTAAATGACAAAAACAATATTTGCTTTTTTTTTAAACGGACGCCATTTTGAAAGTACAGCCAGCTGATTTTTTTTTAGGACATGTCTTAAATTGTTCCTTAGTCTTTAATCTTTATGAAAAACATTGTCCCCAAGGATCGGGGGGAGAAAGTGTAAAAATTCCAATATTCAAAAATAGTATGAACAGAGTTTAGATAGGAATGACAGAATTCGTTGAGCCGTGACATTAGCTTGGTATAAATACAGCATACATTCTTAAATTTATTATAGTTTCAGTTATCTCCAGGTGATGTCAACATGATCGGTGAAACGTTCGTCAGGTATACGAATGTAGCCTTTTAGTTTTTGTAAAAACTACTTCGTCGTCTGTGAATTCCGGAATACAATTGTGAATTCTCAGTTAGAAAAAACTGTATGAATAACATGGCCTTTCTAAGCTTTCGTAATACACATAGTAAAATAGTGACAATATTTGTTGGGGCAAATAGTCACAATAATTTTAGATAATAGAAATCATTCGTTGGGACAAATCGTCATGTTTAACTTTGTAGAATAATCAGATCAGCTATAAAAACTATAAAAACAGTATGTTTACAATGGCAATCGCCGTTTACTCTTAAATATTAATAGTTGAAGTCGACAACTGACACAAGCTCTGAAAAATTTCTGGGTAGTGATAATTATGATTACAAAGGCAGTTACAAAAGTTTATATGATTGTCGCGACATCTGTTGTCGATTTTGTTTAGTTATTTCGATGATTTGATGTCTTTGTCATTCATTTTGAGTTTTGTGGTCATCCGCATGTTAGTAAATTTTCTGTCAAGAGTTATTTTCTCCATTTTCATTCATTCATTTTCCAGTCAGTGTAATATTTTATCAATTTCGTGAATTGACATCATATTTCTTGCGTCACACTCTGAGCCCAAAAGCTTTGTGCGTAGATTTTTACGCGTATAGTAAGAGGTTTCTCATTGGATGCGTCTGAAGTGAAAATGTTGAAAAGAATACTGAATACTGAGATACTCTTGATGAGAGTATTCTCAGATTTGACAAAGAATTGTTTACTCTCACTAGAATGTATCTGGTGGAGATATAGGTCTTTATAAGTGGCATCAAGTAGAGTGGTAATTCGTCAATGTTTGCCTATTTATAAATTAACCTGTTATGCCACACGATGTAAAATGCCTTTTAAAGGCCCGCGAACAGCATTTCCGTGCATTTTTTGAATGTTCTATGCGATGTTCTATGCGATTTTATACAGTGTTAGGTCCTGAATCCAATTGCTGAGCCGAAATTAAGACATTTTTCCTTATATATTTATTTATTTTTTATAATATAACTTTTTCAGTGACTTTAATAAGAAAATCGGCCTGAAACTCCCTGGCCCATAGGGGGCTTTCTGGACTTCAGCATCGGTGTCACAATAGCAACTCTGGTTCAATTTGATGGCTCAGTGCTTATGTTTTAACATAAGCATTTTTTTTTGCTCTACACAGGACACACACGCTTGTATATGCTCGTTTTCTCTACAACGTACGTCGAGAATCTTAACAGACGTTGAATTACGTTAGTAGATATCAGCGAAGACACGCAGGCGGTACTTTTGACGTATGCAGATCTGTTCAGTAGCTCAAGAAACTGTCACCACTTGAGCGTCTTCCGTACTGAAGCAAGTTGCATGCACTTTCAATTTTGCAACGTTTGTATGGACTAGCTAATACGACGCGTACATTTTAACGAGCTGTACGACTAGCGTTTACATAACGCCCGTGTGCACCTAGCCTTACAGAACGTTGTTTCTCGATTTGTCATAATAGATAATCTCGTGTAGTAGTTTAAAAATACCTCAGTTAAATACCATATAGAAAATATAGCGTATGTCTTACAAAGAATACATTTTTTTGATTGAACTAATAATAATCAGTCTTCATTTTAATTCAATTTAATTTTTACGTACTTACTTTATTTTTTGAAATTTAATCAAGGAATTATGAAAAATATTAATATAATAATTTAAATAGAATAATGCTGTTAATATAAAAATCATCAAACTCTTTTGGTTTGTAGCCATTGTTAAAAGTTATTCACAACAAATATTGTAAGTTTATTAGAAACCTCAATAATATCATATACCGAAAATTATTTTTTACAGATACCTGAGAGCTATAAATATCTGATACTAATTGGGTTGATGTCATGTATTAATTAAATATGACACGGTTCACTGGACATGATTAATAGAGGTGATTTTTTTATTTAATTCAAAGTTCATTAGAACAAAACAGTTTTTATTAATACAATTTTTATAATAAACTTGAAATTGTAGTCGAAATGAGTATTTTTTTTATACTGAAACAGGAACGAATAAATTAATGGTAACTTTTAACTAGAATGGGCATGCCCACAAAAAAACTATACGTTAATGTTAGATAAAAACCATACATTAGAGCCCTTAGTACCTAGATCAGATTTTTCTTATTTATAAATATCTTAATTTTGTAGTTATTCGTAATAGAAATCACCTTAACGCAGTGATCCTAAAAAACGTTCCCAAGGTAGACATCACGTCACCTCTTTGTAGGCACGCCGGCCTGTGTGTGAAATGTGGGCCTCTTGTTTTTTATTGAAAGACTAATTGTAATACTATTTATTGATCAATATGCTTCAGAACCCTTTTATCCAAAATTTAAAGATATTTTGATTAATTGTTTTCGAATTACGGCCCCCAAAAATTATATTTTTCAAATATTAAATAATTAATAACATTTAAACGAATTGTATTTTGAAAAGAAGGCATTGTTTATTTTTCAAATTTCATAGGCCAAGAATTTTCATTGAAAAATTACCAAAAAATTGTCTATACTCTAGCCCGAATTCGAACCCGGGGACCCATGGTCTCAAGCCTAACACGTAAGCACCGAACCACAAAATAAAGTTTCATTGTGATATCAGACTAACCTTTAAAAATATTCTTCGCTGTTTACCACCTGGTTTTCCATTAACTATTAACCGTTTTATATTTTCCTCTCCAGTGGATGTGGCAAAAAAACTCGTTGAGGAATCTGTGTTTGAGGGACGCTGTGGACCTAGAATATGTATTATTTTAGTCTCATAATTTTGATAAAAAAACCCAGATCATAAAAGGTCAGTGGGTAGATGTTATAGACTCTGTTCTGTTGCATATTAATGAATCTCATGCATTTGTTTGCATTGATGCACATTATCTGATAAGAAGTGTCCCAACACCAATTCGTTTAAGAATTGTCTCATCAGTTGTACTGCAATCGAGGTATGGAGCAACTATGTGAAGTTCCTCAAAAATCGGTTGCCGACCCAACCCAAAGAATCGCACGAGGTGTTAAACCTGTAGTAGAAAATCAGATCTGTAGAATCTGTAGGGTAGAAAATAAGAAAATCATATCTGCATTCCACATATGATAAGTTAGAGACACATCCCTGAGGATGCGTAATCTCAACTACATACAAGTGATATGAACAATCGACAAATTTGAAAAAAAAATGTGGTTAACAATTTTAGTTTTGGCATTCGAAACGATTTACGGTAACAATATTTATGGAAATTTTGAGCTGCTTGTGGCTATTATGCCCTATGATTGTATCATTCATCAGGACTGAATTTTTGAAAATGCTTTTGAAAGTAAAATATATATTTTACCTTCAAAAGAGTCACATAACTTATATGACGCTTTGCAGTTTTCCTAAATGTACTAACAGAATATAACCTGTTACACTGTAAGAAATGGATGTAAAAATACATTATGGATGTAAAAATACTTTGAAAGTGGATGTAAAAATACTTGAAAGTTAAGGTAAAATTGGTTCAATTGTCTATGAAATTACACATAATTTTATTAGTTTTTACCAGGACTTTCAGGGTAAAGTTAAACACATTTAAGGTTTAGAAACAAATGGACCATCGATTTTCATGTAATCGCGATTACATGGATAATCGATGGTCTATTTGTTGCCAACGATTATTCTGGTAATGGTACACAAATGTATGAAATGTTTCGTGCTTTCCTGTAAAAATTCCATATAATTGTGTACAAAAGCACTTGCGCCGGCGCGTTACTCATGTAATTCACCGGATTAATTATGTATTTATGCATTTTATTATGTAATTTATACATAATTATATGGAAAATTACATTAATTGAACTAAAGATATATGCATGTGTGTAGTTTTAATTTAGTTTATGTAATAAACCATAAATACGTTTAACTTCACCCTGAAAGTCCTGATAAAAATAAATTAATTATTATGTATAATTTCACAAAGTATTTTTACATTTATAAATGTATTTTTACATACATTTTTTACAGTGTAAGGATACCGGAATTTCGACCCGCTTTGTCAACTGGATATATTAGCCAGTTAGATTATTAATTATATTTGAAAAAAATAGTTATTACTTTTAAGTTTTTTATTGTTTATTTGTAATCTTTCACGAGGGCACAATTTTTTTAAAAGTGCAATAAACTATATTTACAGAAAATTTCTGTCGGCAATTGAATTTCTTCTTTGCATGATGAGAGGACAGCACCCCAAAATAATTTTATATAGGTGTCTATATTACTAACTTCTTGAACATAATGCCTTCATTTGCCTATTTTCGATCAATTTGCTGGCATTTCTTTCAACACGTTGGTAAAGTGGACAATTTGAAATAAATTTGCTTATAACTAAATTGATAAACCAGTTGAACTAATTCAGACTATAAATGTTATTTGGGTGTCAACTGCTGATATTATTGTATTAATTTTTAAATGAGTCTATATTCCTACTTTGTTGAATTATAGTCAAGTCTGTCCTTTACCACATTGCGTTATTCTTATGTTAATTAATGTTTTTGGAATAATAACAAACAGATTTGTTTACATAAACGTTTTTTATTGAAGAACATTATAATTACAATATGCAAAGTCAACCTTAGCGTTGATTAGTAATTTACATTCTTCAAAGAATAGTGTTTATTTCGGTATCATGCATATTTATTATCTTGGATAATAATACTAATAATTACCTACGTTTAAAGCAACGAGCGTTCGCATCGAGTCCGTTAGTTCGATTAATATTTTTATTGTCTATTAATTTATTACTGCATTTATTATAACTTACAACGAAACAATGCGTAGGAAAGATTTCCATATGAGATAGCAAGAAACTCGTTATACTAGCATAACTTTTATGATCGTTGTTTCTACTTAAAATTTTCCGGAAGATTTAAGCTAGCTTGTCTTAAGTTTTCATCACCTATAATTGGTTAACGCGAACGTTTGAAACGATAATTATTTCAGTCGATTTACTGTTCCAAGCTTAAATACATCAGTTGAAAGTTTTAGTGGTAATACGTATTCGTACATTAGGTATATTGTATTTGCTGTATATTCTGCGAAGTTATGTTCATATCATTAACTCAGTTGTTGGAATATAGCGTTTTGCACTATGCTGGATAATTTATCAGGACTTAATGAGAGTCGTCAGGGTACAGATATGCTTAAATATTTTTTCGGTAATAAAGAACTTCTATCAAACTACGTATTTTTTTCACTTTAAATAAAGACCTCATAAGCTTGTAAATCTTCGTATTTTTGTGCGTTCAACCAAAAGTGTTAGTAACATTTTGCTCTAAAATTACAATAATAATAATAAAACTTTATTGTCCATTAGACCAGTACAAAAAATGGTATCGGACTCGTCACTTGTAAACCATACATGATACAAGGATACATAGACATATACAAAATATAGAGTGTGTCCCAGGATAGATGTAACAGGAGGTGTAATGGACCAAAAATGTTGGAATTTTGGAATGGTATTTGGGGATTGAATCCTACTTGTTGTAAAACTAAAGTGTACCAAAAATGACTTGATTTGGTGTTCTACAGGGTGTTTTATAAGCAAAGTTGTAACAATCGCCACTAATAAAGTACCTTTATTTTTCAAAATATGAAAAAAATCCACTAAGAAAAGTTATTTAGAATGCAATTTTATACCTCCATACCAAATTTCAGGAATATAAAATTATTTTTTTGAAATTTCCCATTTTTTCAATAAATTAGTATTTTATTTTGAACCATTCAATTAAAACTGCATAGACATTATTTTTTATGAATTAATATTTAAAGTTATGTAGAAGCTAAAAATAGGCTATGAGAAAAGCAGTGGATGATTAACATTTGCTCCTACACAACTTTAAATATGAATTCAACTAACTCTTAATTCGCAAAAAATGGGAAGTTTCAAAAAAATAATTTTATATTCCTGAAATTTGGTATAGAGCCATAAAATTGCATTCTAAATAACTTTTCTTAGCGGAATTTTTTCATATTTTGAAAAATAAAGGTACTTTATTAGTGGTGATTTTTACAACTTTGCTTATAAAACACCCTGTAGAACACCAAATCAAGTCATTTTTGGTATACTTTAGTTTTGCAACAAGCAGGACTCAATCCCCAAATACCATTCCAAAATTCCAAAATTTTTGGTCTATTACACCTCTTGTTACATCTATCCTGGGACACACTGTACATTTACTAGATAAACTAGAGAAACGTAAATGAAAACCTTAGATATAAATTAAAATTTAACATATTAAATAGTAAAACAAAACATGTATATTTAAGTTCAAGAATTCCTCAGTGTTGTAAAATACATTATCTAGCAGTGGTTGTTTCACTTCTTTTTTAAATTTAACAATACTGTTCATTTGCTTTATATGCTGGCAATTTATTGAAGAGCTCAATACCCATGTACTTCGGGCTTCTCTCAAAAAGGGATAAAAAATGCATAGGAGTTAATAAGCTGGAATGCCCTCGTGTGTCATAACCGAGATTATAATTGTTTCTTAACAACTGTTTAATATTTGATTTTGTAATAATAACAATCACCAATATGTATACACAGAGAAGTGATAAGATTTTCAACTCTTTGAAGTACATTCTGCATGATGTTCTCCTATTAATTCCTGTTATATCCTTATTGCCTTTTTCTGCAAGTCTATATGACGTTTCCAATGAACAGAATTGTCCAAATAAACACCCAAGAATTTTGTGGTCTTTACCTGTTTCAAAGACTTACACTTTATTTTGAGTAAATGAATCTTGTTATACTGCAACAATCTCGGAGTAAAATGTGTGAAGACGGTTTTATCCTCATTTAGCAGCAACTTGTCACTACTGAACTTTGCAACAAATTCGTCTGGGTAGTTTCTACTAGATTGTCTACATTATCATCCATAGTTAAAAGCGAAGTATCGTCTGCAAACATAATTAATAAACTATCATTGACAATAGCAGGTAAATCATTTATAAAAAAGTAAAAACAAGAACGGCCCCAGAACTGCGCCTTGTGGGAATCCACAGGAAATAGTTAATGCACTTGACCTGATACCCTCTATCTCTACAAATTGATTGCGACTGGACAGGTACGACCCAAGCTAGTCTACCCAGTTTACCTCTAAAACCATATTTTTCCAGTTTTCTCATAAGTAAAACGTGATTAACTAATCAAACGCTTTACTTAAGTCCATAAAGTCACCTATACATTTCTTATTATTATAATTATTATTGAGGTAAGTGAGAATTGCTGACTGAGGCGACCTCCCCTTGCGAAACCCATGCTATATATACAACATGGTAATTTACATATTTCTGGCGATTCCCCTGGATGATAGATAAGGACCAATTTCAAGAATGACTATTCTACTGTGCTATTTTACATATGCCAAATTAAAGGAAAAAAATAGAGAAAGATATTGTCATGTTTACAAATGGCGGTCTAAATCATACGCACAGCCACATACACACACACACGCCTTTGCAGACGTTTTGTGATCTATCTTTGCTGTATGGCATATCTGACAGCATCGTGCCATCTATCGCGGTTGCCTGTTAGACGCAGGGCCTCGCCAGAGGGCTTTCCCATGAACTCCTTGGTGACATCACATGACATGACATCCTCTTCTCTTCACGCCATCTGCTTTTCCCTGAACTATCAACCGTTCGATATTGTCCGCTCTACGGTTGTAACAAAAAAACGAGATAAATCCGAAGACAATGCTGGAGAGTATCTAGTACGATGGGCTCTCTGGGAATTCGTAACAAGCGCCTTCGGATCCCGCACTTTTCGAAATCATCAATACGTCTGCCTTATTAACAGACCATGTTTCAGATGCGTAAATAAATATGAAGAAAACTAGAGCGTTAGTAGGTCTAATCTATCTAATCTGAATTTGAAGTCTCTCTGCGTTCATGTTTCTGTCACGCCAAATTTTGTTCAACTGTAAAGTTTATGATCTTCTTATTTGAAGTCTACATTTAATTCCATATGGTATTACCTGGCATCTGGATGCCTCCTGTCCTTTAAAATTATATATCACAAACAATAATAGAAGAGGTAATCATAAAGGCTGGCTTACCAGTGATATTATCCAAAAGGTAATTGAATTAAAACTATTAAAATAGACCAGTCAACTAATAAAACTAGGAAAACGTGGAATATAGTAAATCATAAGATAGGTAGAAATAATCACAGGAATAAATTATAGCCCTCTATTCATTCTACTTATTAGTATAAATGTACAATTATGCAAATTATTAAATATTGTATCAGGAGAAGATTCTATTACAGGAACTAATAAGAAAGCTTCAACTAATTTGATGCTACTGTGTGTTGGCAACGGTGCTCTAACATCATCCACCATGCCTTTTCAACATTTAGATTTCAGCGTCACTGTTAGCAAATAAAGTTACAGAAGTCACTTGTAAACATTGTTCAGTGTAACTACTGGCATTTGGAAAATGTAAGTAATCTGCAATATTTCGTAAGTAGTAATTCCTGCCGGCTGCATTTGCCTTTTTTGTAACATACTAATAACCAACGATTGCCAACACTTCTTGATCTGAAGCTCAAATATATTCGATATAATGCAATTTCATTGACATTTTCTACTTCTGAAGTAACTGTGAAGGCACGTTTTTCTTTGTTTTCATACCATAATGTCACGACAAAGCAACCAGTATCTTCGATTTCGTCAACTTTCAACATACGTAGTTTACCATTCCGACGTACACCATGGAGGGCAAAAAACTAATGCAACTTTAATGATAAGAAGGAATTGATCAGGAGCTTCAGCTAAAAACTTGACAAACTATGACAAGATCCATTGTCAAAATTGTCGATTTTTTGCCACATATAGTTTTAACAGTTTAACAGTTTTCTGTTATGTCTTTATTAATTTGCAACGTACCCTTCAGCATGATGTAAACTGACCACATTGAGATTTAAGAAACTTAATCTGTAACAATACATAAAAATTAGTATTGGAAAAGAATATACTTAATTAAGAAGTAAGACTAACCTTCTCAAATAAATTAAGGTAATATAATAATTTCATCAATTATGTACACTTTTTCTGTATTCTCGGTTAACATTTCTCGTACTCTTCTCTTGACTTTGTGTTGTGAAAAGTGACGGGCCAATAACTGTGGCTTGTGGTATGTCACATTGTCACATCTTAATATGGATTTTCAGCTGCTTTCATTATTTGTTACATAACATATTTTTATCTGTTAACGAGACAGCTTTTTATTAACTTATGGTAACAACCTCTGATCCCATACATTTATCATTTCTCCAGAAGTTTTACATGGCTGGTAGTGTTAGATTCCTTCGCCAGATCTAAAAAACGGGAGCAGTCGGTATATTTTTATTTAAATTACTATGTATTTTTCTTGTCAAGGCCGTAATTGCATCTTGGGTTACATATACTTAGTCTGCATCCGAATTGATTATTTGTCAAAATATTTATATAACCTTGCGGTTATTGCTTTCTCACACATTTTTATTATATTTGATGTTAGAGAGATTGGACGATAGTTTGTTTGGTTTGTCATTTGATTACGATCATCGCCTTTATGTAATGGTTTAACAGTAGCATACTTTAATATTTGAGGAAATATTTCCGTCATTATCGATATATTTACTAACTGAACTAGTGGTTTCACTACATATAATAATATTATTTTTATGGTGGATGATCGTATGCCATCTACTTTCCTGTAGAAACGTTATAACCTAGACTGTTAATGTAATTGTGATTTCTTGTTCAAATACTGGTTCTAATAACAGTGAATGAGCAACTCATCTAATTTTGTCGTTGTTACTTTTTGTAGTATTAGAGCCAATATTTGAAATATTATTGTTGAAGCATTCGGCAATTTCTTTATTTTTTGTTACAGTACGATTCTCTTTCAGAATCCCTTCTATTTTATTGCTTTGATATTTGATTTAAAATAAATGTATACATCTAAATGAAATTATAGGTATACTATACTCATCGTCAAAATGTATAATGTTAAAAGTATTTTTTCTTGCTTCCCTGTACAATGAAACATAACGTAACGTCAACTTAAAATTCACGACATATTGGCAACACTTACGCTTTGTCTCTATTATCATTCCTTAATTTTCAACGTGACGTTATATTTCCATATAAAATACAGTGAAGCAAAATCCACTGAGCTATCAGAACCCAAAAATCAAATCGACGTCTCTCACAAAGGTGTCCTTTTATGCTATGTATGTCATTATATCCCTCGGCGTATCCCTTTTGTATGTTCCTTTTGTGACTGTGCCCGAGAAGGTCGGCCTTGCATAGCAATGAGACCGTCAGGCTAACTCCCAAGCACGGATTTTAATGTTTTTATAATCACGAGAGGCATCCGTTAATGTAACACTTTTACTTTCGGGAGAAACCAAAGGGTTCAAAGACTTTTTCCTTTTTTATGTAAATGCTTCCTAACTTCATTAACTTCTTGGTTGAAATTGTGGAATCGGTGATGATGAGGGATGATAGCAGTAAAAAACCAAATGAAAATTGTTTTACACGAGATGCTCCATAATTAACTAACAATTAAAAGTTTCCTTCCACCATACAGAGTTGTAATTAAAAATAAGTTTTGGCATTTTATTCACTGACAATGATAAGGATAATAAGCTTTAAATTTATCTTTCCTAATTTATTGAAAGACCTGAATTCCCAACGTCACCGTCATCAATAAGTATATTATAAATATCAAATATATAGCTATAGAAACACCTAGTCTGGAGCCAGCCAGACAACCGGTGTAGAGTAGCGCCAGAAGGCTGGGCGGGCAGAAATGGAGAAACTTAACCTAATTGTATAAATAAAATACAAACTCCTTTCCAGCAATTCCACAACAGCAGTGATGCCACTCCGTTTATACTATACAGACCATTACGTATATTAATTACCTATAAATATATGGTATATTAATTTCGTGGAATTTAGTGTTACTGAAAAAAGTAAAAGTAAAACAAACAATAAAAAGAAACAAAGAAAAAGAAACGGAGGAACATTTATCACATCAAAAGGAATAGGGTTTAGAGAAAGATGGCGGTTGCCGGAAAATGAGCAACGCCTGGTATGGTAAGGTGTATTTAATTCCAAATAAAATACTCTTTTATGTACATTATGTACAGAGGTGAAACATACAATAAAACTGTCAAAGGTACGTAAAGCTCCAGGAGAAGATATCTATGCTGAAATGCTTAAACTATTGGATGATAAAAGCATCAATCTATTTTTTAATAAGATGTATTGCACGGGCATTTTACCACACGACTGGACCAAATCTATATTCATCCCGATACCGAAGAAGAACGAAGCAAACAAATGCTCACAGTATCGATTGATTAGCTTGATGAGTCATGTACTAAAGATGGTTTATCAACGAATATACGCAAAATGCGACCAATATGTAGGACAGGAACAATTTGGATTTCGGCTAGGTTTTGGAACTAGAGAAGCACTGTTCGAGCTTAATGTTCTATTGCAAAAATGTAGAGACCAAACACAAGATGTACACATATGTTTCATAGATTATGAAAAAGCCTTTGATCGGGTACAATATACAAAACTGATCGACCTCCTATACGATAGATCAAACCGACATCAATATAATTAAAAACTTGTACTGGGAACAGACAGCATCCATACGAGTAGAAGATAAAAATTGACCACTAATATTCCCATTAAAAGAGGTGTGAGACTGGGGTGCATACTTTTTCCAACTCTCTCCAACATATACTCAGAAAAGATATTCCAGAAAGCATTATAAAACTTCCAAGAGGGTATAAAAGTAAACGGAAGATTCGTGAACAATACACAGTATGCAGACGACACCGTCATAATAGCTAATAGCCAAGAAGGGCTTCAAAACCTTATTAATTCAATAACAAAGGAAGGCGACGCATTTGGGCTCAAGATAAACACCGAAAAAACAAAAGTAATGGTTCTTTCCAAGAAGGAAAACGTGTGCATCTACATAAATATATACAATAAACAAATAGAACACTTACACAAGTTTAAATACCTAGGATGCTGGATAACAAGAAGCGCATTCCTTAAAATGAACAAATTCTTAACAAAGCCTATATATACTCAATCCTTCTATATGGTAGTGAAGCCTGGACGATGGGAAACCGCTCGATGCGCAGACTAGAAGATTTTGAAATGTGGATAATGCGCAGAATGCTCAAAATATCATGGACAGAACATTGTCTCCAATGAAACTGTCTTAAGAAGGATGAATGCAGACAGAGAGATTCTTGGAATTGTCAAAAGACGAAAGACAAGCTATCTGGGACATATATACAGAAGCAGGAGATACGACTTTCTAAAACTAATAATGGAAGGCAAGATCGAGGGTAGAAGCGGCCCGGGCAGGAGACAAGGTTCGTGGTTGAAAAATGTTAAAGATTGAACTGGTCTAAATTCACAGTCATTACTAAGAATAGCTCAAGACAGAGAGAGATTTGCCGAAATTGTAGCCAACCTTTACTAGGAAGATGGCACCTTAAGAAGAAGAAGAAGAAGAAGTACATTATGTAGTTTGTTAGCGGGCTACCGCTCAGTTAGAACTTATAAAATTGCTGGTAAATTTGCAGAACTAGTCATCTAGTGAAAATGAATCTTAATGGAATTATTATGAGGCACATGCATTTGCAAACTCTTAGCTTCTTTAGAGATATCACTCATGTGCTGCACTACATCGGCGTCGCGTATATGATTGCCGCCCTTATAGCATTGTATAGATTAGTGTTTTACTTTGTATATTGTCCGCTATTTTTGGCCAGGAGCGGGTACAGACTCCTGGATATGGCATAAGCAGTTCGCACCGTCTCGTCAACATGAGTGCTGATCGTATCTAGTCTAACCCACCAGGTACTCACGTTTCATAGGAATTTGACTTCCGCTGATTGAAACTGGTGTTGACAACGTAATTTTTCAAGCAATTTTATGAATGGAAGGCCTTGTGGATTTCCGAAACGGCTTTGTTCCTGAGATATAGGGTATTAAAAGTGTGTAATTTTTTCGACTTTTTGGAAAAACGGGACAAAACAGATTTAATTAATTCCTTTACATTTTCAATCTACGCACCTCACAAAATGTTATTTAAATTGTTGAAAGTTTTTATAAAGAACAATAAGGAATTTTTCATTCCTTAAAAATGTATTTTATTTTTCAACTAACATGAAAATGAAATGAAAAATAATAGTAAAGATAATAGTAGTACAATGCGTACTTTTCAAGAAATTGTTATCGCATCTGCCCGCATGCACGCCCTTGGCAGAACTGTATCATTCTAGCCGAAACATTACTTTCTGTTAGGTGTGCGCAGGTGATCGAAAAAGAAGTAATTCAACCAATTTGTAACATTTTTTTTAAACCAGAAAAATTTCAGTTTAACGCCGTAGGTGGTCTGTCCTCAGAAACCAACTCCTTATTACCATTTCTTCATAAAATCATTTGAGGAATCGCGTTCTTCAGTATTTTAACACCCTGTATGCAAAAATAAGAATGGAAAGGCAATTTATAATTATTTTGGATTACTGTTTACATCATTTATTAGTTTATTTGTGCTGACTTATGGCACATACAGTGTATTGGTTACTTTACCATCAAAGTACTATTAACAATTGTAAAAGAGTTTGTTGAGAATGCAATCTCGAATTATGAAGATTAAATTCGTAAAGGAATAAAGAAATGGTGGATTTTATTGTATGATGGTACAAAAACAACCAAAAACAAACTTACCTACTTAGGAAAAGTTTGTATGCACTTCTCTCAGGATGTGTCTGAAGATATGACCCTGTAGTACAAAATGACAAAAATTTTAACAATGCCCTTGGAATTTGCTCTAAAATATGTGGTTAAAAATTTGATTTCCCGATTATGAATCTCCACTCTAGTTTCTATCTTAAATAATAATAACACAGGTACAAAAATATCATACACTACAGACCAGAACTAGAATTGCTACATCACGTATCGGTTTTTTAACCTCAAAAAATAACTAAAAATCCATAAAAAATACCCTTTTTTTCGCACGTTAACTGATCTACTTATAAAAGTATTTTAAGACAACTTATTATACCCTTCGCAAAAACGAAGAGTATATTGCATTTAATTGGCACATTTCCAAAACCGCAAATATCGCTCGTGGACACAAAATTTTCATATCATTGTGTTAGTGAACGAACGAACTTTCAAAATGTTGTCTCCCCGTCCGTCAGTCCGTCTGTCCGCCCGTCTGTCCGTCACATTTCCTGTAAGTACGATAACTCAAGAAAGAAAAATCCGATTGTACTGTTTGGACAGTAAGTTAGTGGTAGCTAGAGGAAGAACCCTATTGTTTTTGAAAAAAATCAATCATTAAATAAGAAAGTTATTAATCATTTAATTTAAAAAAATATATGTTCTAACTTTTGTCGCTTGTACTTAAACAGAAATCTTGCGAAATGTTATCTCTATAATATATTTTTTTTGTTTATGCATTTTACTAATATATATTTTATAATATATCTAATGAATTCTCGAAAGATAGATAGTACAGACATTCAATTTTTCTAGTAATCTGTGGTGGTCTAGAGGCTAAAGTTTTGCTTTGCATTCCAAAGATCCTGGGTTCAAATCCCAGACAGGTTAGATGTTTTTCTTTTTTATTTTTTTCATATATTTTTTTCACAACAAAGTTGGTATGACAAAATTTAGAATGTACAAAAACTAACAATTATTTACAAGAAAACTGGGAAGAATATCCTATAGAATGTGTAACAATTATATAAAAAGCTCAGTAAATTGGCGAAGAGTACCTACGTTTTTAGCTTGTTTGTATATATTTTCATACTTCGGTCACGTACCCGCATTAATTTTTCCGATTTATGAGTATTTAAAAGTAACCTCTTGTTTGCCTCTTGTAACGTATAACTTTACATATGTAGTAGCATTCTCTTTCGTTTTTCCTTTTTTTGATCTGTTTCTTTTCAGCAACCAACAGTAGTCAGCCATTATATTTTCTTAATGAAATCGTTCTCTTTGCTCTCACTATTTTCACCAAGATTTTCTGAGCAGTAATCAAGATAAAAACCAAGAAAATGTAATTTCAAATTCATAGAGTATCTCAATTTTCTAAAGTTTTCAACCATCTCGGCTACTATCTAATCCGGACTTGTTATTTTTAAGGATATTTTCAGCAACATTTTGGTAACAAAAACTTCATCCCTTAACTACGTATGAATTATTATATGCTAAAAGTATCTAAGTTCGAAGTCAAACTGTAACCTAGGTCGTTAGCTATATTTAGTTAATCCAAAATAGTACTACTAATGCTGTAGTTGTAACTAAAATCAATTTCCTTTTTTTACAAGCTTTTATTTAACTTGCTTTATACTTGCAAGCCAATTTTGAACCACTTAACGACGTCCAGTTGAAATGAAATTTTGCATACACGTGTAGTTGTGGCGACAATACAATAATATAGTACCAAAAAATGTGTTTTTTGGTATTATCATTATAATTTGATCGAATAGTTTATTCACTCAAACGTTGTATTCTAAGAAATGGCGAAGGATCCGGTTTTAAGTAAGGACGACGCAGTGAATATAAGTTAATAATTGAGACGCCACTAAAAAAAAACTTTTTAAAAACAAGCTTCTATTGTTATTTAGGTGTACTTACTAGAACGAAAAAAGTAAAAATTAAAAAAAAATGATTGTCTCAATAGAAATAAAAAAAATACTTAAGTACTTACAATCATGTCAAACAAAATTAATGCATGTATGTACTTCTCGCTCGACAAGATTTTAAGATATTTTTTTTATCTATTTATTTTTCGTTTTGGTACACCCAAATAATAATAAAAGCTTGTTTTTAAAAATTGTTGCACCATTAACGTCTACTTTTTACTAAGAATACACCATTCGTTGACATGCAGAAGTGTCAGCAATTAATAATAAAATAACTATATAGCAATATAAGACTCTATTTCGTTATAACCTTAATATTTTGCATATATTTTTGGCACACCTGAGTAGTAATTGAATAATTCGCAAACTATTTAGCTGAAACTTTCACATTTATTAATGTACATTAAATCATCCAAGAAATAAAAGCAGTGAAATGAGCATCGTAGACATAGTCATCTCCGAGAAATCACGGTTTATAATGCAATTAATCCGACATTACATTTACTTTTACATCACCTTTTAATTATACCAATTTCACTAAACTAAGATGTAGCGTAACATGACAAGATGTGTTACTAATAAAAGTAACAACATTGCGTTTACAATCGCTTTACAACATATAGAATACAAATATTTAAAACTTTAAATATATTTACGAGAGTGTTTTTTTATGTGAATTCCATTTTGATATAATTCCTGGCTAACTGAGCATAACTAACAATAAAATAAAATAAATGTAAGTTCAATAATTTGACAGTTAAACAAAGACGTGACTAAAATTAAAATTCAAAATTTTCCTCAAATATTTTATCCTCATCCATTGTCGTGCTTTTACAATGTCTACATTTGCATTCTCTACACATTTTAGACCTTCCTTAACACAAATGCAATTTTGGTTGTGCAGGTGCCGTCTTTGCAATAAAGTGCCAATAAATATCTCAGGATTAAAGGAACAGGAATAGTGTAGAGAAAATTGGATGCCACTACACATTTCTTCCCATTTCTCAACCATAATTTTGTAAATTCTCTTATTGCATGTAAGGTATACAACTGGAAAACTAGATTTTCAATTGCAATATACAACTAGAATTTAATATTTCTTACGACTATCATTGAAAGTACTTTTCTGTCATCTGAAAACCGAAAGTTGACATTTGCATTTCCGCGCATCTAAGGAAAATAAATATTTTCTGCTTGACCCAAAATGAAGGAAAATTAACAAAAAACTATTTTTATCCAAAATTTTCAAAAACTCTTAAAATTTATGGTGCCACTTTCATTATTTTGAGCCAGTCTAGAAGCACGTACAATGCTATGTTTAACAACTTCAGTTCTGGACTGGTTCACCTGTATCTATGTAAGTAAAAAAGCTATGGAACTGAATTTCACCCGCTTTTAATTGTTGTATTATCATAAAATTTGGCAATTATGTGTAGCTCTGATGACAATATAATATAGTATACTCAATATTATAATATATTCAAAATGGCCGCCGCCCCAAGATGGCGGATTGTCATTTTTTTTTCAACCCCCTTGGTATGGGTATCAAAAAAAAGGGCTTGACAAAGAAAAAACAAATATGTGATCAAAACTTAAAAATTCAAAATGGCGGCGTCAACATGGCGGATAGGTTTCATCAATTATCGTCAGATTCCCTTGATATGGGTATCAAAAGAAAGGTCTTGATAAGTAGAAAACAAATATGTGATTCAAAATGGCGGATAGGTTTTATCAATTATCATTCGATTCGACTGAAAATCGGTATCTGTGGGTTATCGAGGTTACAGATTACAATTATCTAGTCTAAATTTAACAAATTGTTTATATCCTTCCAAGTAAATCTCCAGAATGCAACTTTCTATTGTCTTTGTGACATGTTTTTTGCAAAGTACGTAATTAATTATTTACAACTTTTATTTTTGAACTTTGTTACGTAACTCCAAAAATAACAAAGCTGAATGGGACACTAATGTTCGCGTGGCCACCCTGTACATCCATTTTTATACGGTTTAAGTATAAACAAATTCAAGAAGGTTTCAGCCCCCTCCAGGATTGAGTAAATCGCCCATATTGTTGACCATTTCTTAGATTTCGATATTTCGGCAATACAGGCCAGAAATATCTCTATCTAAATATATTTCCAGAATGTGATTTTCTTGCTTTTTTGGTCCTGCACCAGCTTGTAAATAAGAAATATTTCCTTTCATATCGTCGCTTCGGCTTCTCGGGTAACAAATCTGGAGTTAATTTTCTTGCATCATCTTTTATACGAGGTGGAGTGTCACTAATTTCATCACCGTCACTACTACTCGCAATTGTTTACGGGTTACTTAACTTTAACGAAGAAAATAGACAGTGTCGAGATGATTTTTAAGAAAAATTTCACTTAGGCGACAGGAAGTGTTTACTTATAATACTAATATGAATTTCTCCTTAGAAACTATGTGCCATGACTAATAGTATATGGGTCAACTAGTCAAATTAACGTATTCGGTATAATTTGGAGGTACTAATTTTCCACAGCTATATGGGTATACTGAGATAGCAAAAAACTATGATTGCCATCTGAAAGTGGTAGCTAACAAAAATGACGGTCAATCCAAGATGGCGAATGTTTAATAAACGACCGTATCTCTGTAAAATATTGTCCGATTTCAGTGTTCTTTTTTTAAATGACAGCTTAAATTGTGAACATTTTGTAAGTTCATTAATTTTTTCGATATAGGCAACCGTTAATTAGTAAATCGCGAATTAGTGGAAAATATATTAGTTGTTACAGATAATTTGCCTGTTTATCAGAAATTTTCTTACAACTTAGACGTTTTAGAAAAAAATGTTTCCAAAAAATATTGTAGCACAAACGATTAGCTTTAATTTGATGTATTAAACTTGTTGAAAATGTCTGCACATAGTGTTTGATACTCACAACGACAAGTCAATCAAATCTGCTGAACGTTTCAGCAGAGGTTCTGAGCAAGGAATATCATTCAAGAATAGGAAAAGTGGTCACAAGATAATCAAATGGAGACGTTTTCTTCGAAGTGGGGACAGTAGAAATGAACTAACAAAATTCCTTGTTGAAAGTTGTCAAGAAGAAAACAGGAAGACAGATATTGGTGATAAGGATTTATTTGCTATTTGTGGTTGTAAATGTATCAAAATAACTGCTAATGGCGTCCACGAAGAAGAAAATCTTTTTCCATCCCAAGAAGAAACAGATACTAGGATGATCCTACATATAAAGGATGCTGCAGTAAAATACTCTTATTTGCGTATCTGAAGACACAGATGTTTTGATTTTAACTCTTTATATTCGGGAGAGTAAATTGTACATCAAACGTGGAACAAGCGGTCAAGTAAGGTTAATTGACATTAAGAAACTTGCATGTGCAGTTGGCAGTGAAGAATTTATTTCATTGTTTTCATTGCTGGGAAGCCAGTCGGCATTATCTAATAATGACTACTATTTGATGCAAAAGTTTACATGTCAGTGGTATTCAAGAAATACCAAAACAGAGAGCATAAATGAACTAAGATACCAAGTTTTCCGAATTAGACAAGGTGATGTTGAATCAACACAACTTCCTCCATATGAAGACTGTTATTGCCAACATTCTATGAGTGCAAACTATCAAGCAGCAATTTGGAAGCGATGACTGGAAAATTATACCCAAGTTCCAGAAGCAGAAGATCATGGATGGATGATAGACAATGATGGAATACTCTGCATCAACTGGATGACGGGAGCACCCGCACTTGAAGCAGTTTTGGAACTTTTGAGTTGTTCTTGTGCAAGGTCATGTCAACTACCATCGTGCACTTGACGAATCAGTTGAAATGTACCAGCGTGTGTAAGCTGACTAAATGTGAAAATATGCATGAGCCCGAGGAAACTGTAGAAGATGTATTTTTTGTTGAACCATATGAATGTAGTGACAGCGAAGACGATTTGTGAAAGTTTAGTTGAGACGATATGGTTAAGAAATATTTCAAAAGGAATAATAAACAATTGTTTATAAAATCTGTATAATCTGCATGTATAAAAATTTTCATTATTAAAAATTATAAAACTTATATCGGTATTGATTATTGTCGATCATATATTTTTCTGTGACAAAAGGTCAATTTCGTAATCAAATTTAAAATTGGCTTTAATCTGGGCTATATTTGACTGTGACAGATCCCCTCACTTACTATCACATCCAATGTAATTTTATCTAAGCCTCACTTTAAATTCGATTATGAAATTGGCCCATACTGTTATTCTTATCACACAGCATTGTTCCAGTGCACATTGTCCAAACACATAAGTATAATACACCAAATTAAAGCTAATCGTTTGTGCTACAATGTTTGTTGTAAACATTTTTTTCTAAAACGTCTACATTTTGAGAAAATTTATGATAAACAAACCAGCACACACAAAAAAAAAAGTCGAAGCCCAGAGGGTAGACACCACTACTCCTATGTATTTTGGGACGCTGAAACCGAATATGACAACAAAAAAGGTTTTAATTATCGAATTTTCCCCTAGCACCCACACACCTACAAATTTTAACTTTTATTTTCTATCGTTAACCAAAACCACTTATTTGCATTGTTTTGGTTCCAGCTGCGTCTAACATAGTCATAAAAAAAATTTATTGGCTCTAAAAATTGTAATAACTGGCCTAACTCACATATTATGGTATAATTTTAATAAAAAAAGCAATTAATTACATAATGCGAAAAAATATTTGCCATTTTGATATATATTTCAAATACATGTTATATACTATATATTTAATTAGAATATAAGCATTTTAATCAGAATCTCTTATACATGTCCAACAGTAGTCTGCCAACATCGCAGAAGTCCATTTGCCCTGATATCTTTTTTCCATATTTTGAATATCCTGGTGGAATCTCCATGCTTATCACTTACTACACCACAGTTTTCTGGGAAGTAATCTAAGTGTGAATATAGAAAGTGGACTTTTAATGACATATTGCATCCTAATTTCTGGTAGCAAGAAAGAAGATTCCCAACGAGATCTCTATAGTTTTCTGCTCTTTTGTTACCGAGAAAGTGTGTTGCTACCATTTTAAAGGAATTCCAAGCAGCTTTTTCATTACCTTCTAGAATATTGTCAAATTCAGCATCTTTGAAAAGGTTCTTGATTTGAGGACCCACAAAAATTCACACGTCCTTCTTTGTCCATAGCTTTTACCAAGTTTTTCATAAGCCCCAGTTTTATGTGGAGTAGTGGCAGTATTACCTTCTGTGGATCAACTAATGGAATGTTAGCAACATTTTTTTCTCCTGATTCAAAACCCAGTCTTGGCGGCCAAATTTTTCTTTTGTGATGTTCTAATCGCGCTCGACTGTCCCACTCACAAAGAAAACAGCAATACTTGGTATACCCTTGCTGCATACTAAGTAAGAGAGCTATCACTTTTAAGTCTTCACAAATCTGCTACTTATACTAGTTATATTCTATAGTTTGTGGCAATACATTCATGTTACTGTAATTTTCCTTCATGTTGACAACATGGGCGATTGGAATTGATGGCAATTTATTTCCATTGTGGAGTAACACAGCTTTTAGACTAAGTTTTGAGGCGTCAATAAAAAGTCTCCAGTCACTAGAATCATGGGGAATGTGTAAAGCATTCATTAAACCGTCAATGTCCTTGCAGGCAACCAAGTCATTTTCCATTTTGAAAAAAGCTATAAGATCTTTTGACGACTTCGATACATGGAAACTTTAACATTTTCTTGTAGTAAATTCCATTATTGTAATCGAGATGCCAAAAGCTCCGCTTTTGCCTTGGACAGATCAAGGTCTCTTATAAGATCACTTAATTCGCGTTGATTAATTTTGTGTGGTTCACCACCGGACACTTCGGCAGAGAAATCGGGATCTTGTGATGTTGATGGCTGGACTAAGTCGCCATCTACATTATCATCTGATTCTTCGTCAGAATCACGGCTGTATTCTTGAGGTGGATTAGGAATAGGTAGTTCATCACTATGGAGAACCGGGCGAATGGCATGTGGTAAATTGTATTACCATCCTTTTTTTCTTGTTAATACCCTGTCGAATAGGAGGTATCACGCAAAAATAACAATCAGTAACATGATCTGTAGGTTCTCGCCAGATCATGTGTACAGCAAAAGCCATTGAACGTCCTCTTTCACTTAGCCAACTGGAAAGATTGTTCGCACAATTGCTGCAACATATATGAGGTGCCCATTTTTTGTTTTCATATCCAATTGTACAACCAAAATACAACTGGTACGCCTTCTTAATTTTCGGAGTAAAATTACGTTTTTGATGCGCAAAAGTCACTTCACCACAAATATAACAAGAGTTGTTAGGTGTATTTACACAATCTCGTGGAATATTTTCAAAATAGCACTATTTACTTTCGAAAATGAACGCTTATCATGCACAAGGTACAAATACGACTACCTAAGAATGAATATTAGTTTTAGTGAAAAATAAAGAGGCAGGTAGTTAGTATGTCTATTTTTCGTAGAATTCTAATTCTATCTGTTATTTGTGATAGGACCGCCCATAAAATGGGGTTTATAAGGGGTCTACACACGATCCAGCCTTGTCGGCATGCTTTGGGTATCAGCAGCTGGATCGTCTGTAGACCCCTATACCTGCGTTACACATTATTACCTGTATTGGGAAAACCAGAGCCAACTTTTGCTTTTTATATTGTTATTTAGCATGACGAAGTTACTAAGAATTTGCTATTTTTACTTCCAATACATGTAGGCTGTAGAATAGTGCACCCCCTTATAACCTCTCCTGAGGGATTGAAATTACACTTGTTCTAAAAATTTGAAAAGCAGGTTTTTTGGTGCGCTGAAACCGATTATCACGATAAAAACTGATTTGAACCACCCAGTCAGCCCCTAGCACCCCCTAAAAAACCCAGGAGGGGTTGAAATTCCACTTGTTCTAAATATTTGATATTTAACATTTAGGGTTAATAATAAAATAATAAAAAACCAGTATATCTTGCCAATTTTGTTAAAGTTGTAGAAAAAATAGTACCTATATTTCTAAGGGGCAGTGTTCTTTCGCTTTTATAAAATTACTGATTGAGGCGTCAGCAAAAACCAACAATATTCATGCTCAAGTGAAAATATTACTATTAATATTAATATTAATATTACAGTGTAAATAATAAAATAAAATTGTGTTTCTCAAGGTTATGTACATCACAAGATTGTTGCCGGCTACCCCAATAAAGAACAGACAAGAAGAATTGATTGAAAAATAAATAGTTACTTTAAGAACAAATTGGGAGCAAAACAGTGCGTATTATCTTCAATTCATATTGCATAATATCCAAATTCTTTTCATATCTAGATTACTGTTCCCAGTTAGCAAGAATCTCCAATAAACTCACGAGGTGTCGATGTGAACACAAGCAAGGATTACCGATATTACATTCTGGAATAATTGAGGCCCATCAATAGTGTCAGAAGAGGGATAAGCATACATGCGATGTAATCCCGGCAGACTAAGGCCTTTGTAACCATACAGCTATACAAACTCTCTATTACGCGACACCTCTAAAAGCGGTGTTAAGTACATATTATTACTGTCGGTTATTGCATTCTGGATTATTGTGGGACATGCGGGAGGGATTAATTTTCCACTTTCGGAATGGAACTTGTTGTGCTTTGTAGCATTACGCGCGAAGATATTGACAAAATTGCTTAGTTCTTTTTATACACTTTTAATCTAGATATGAAATGACACAGTAAGATGTCGCCCTGACAGTCATAAATATCTATTTAACCATCATATTGTAGACGGTGAAAATGTTATAGAATTCAGCAGAATCGGACAAAAAAATATAAAATAAAAATATTTCCAAACTACTATAAAATTAGAGTTAGAAAAGTGTTCAGTTTTCAAAAACGTTACGTCGCTCAACTAGATGTAATTTTGAAAGTACAGTAAAATTGGAAAGTTCTTGTCACTGGACGACATAATTCCATAGGGCATTTTGTCACCCGCAACACAAAATTTAGAAAGTTCGTCGAAAATCGAAATTTTTTAAATTACGCTCAAACTTATCTGTTCATTTTGAAAGTATACTCTAATCTGATTTTTGGTAAAAACGTCAATTATGAATTGACGCGATTTTTAACATTGGCAAGAGTGGTTTTCATCCGGTTACAAGAGCTTTGAGGAAAGGCATCGGATGGCGACTTATAATAGTAAAAAAGGTTTTTAAAAGTAAGCTAGGTATAAAAAACAAAAATTGTTTGTTTGACAATTTAGAAAATGACCTCGACCTCTAATCAACGTAAATTAACGTAAAATATTTCTATTTATTAAATTGTTTGCTTTTTACTTATTTACTGCAAATTTACAATCTACTTTAAAAGTAAATACAAAGTAATAAGTAAATATTTTGTAGAGGATGCGACTTGAATCAGACACCATCCATTGATGGTTCTCTGAAGGTTTACCCGGCTAGGTTTTCTGGCCACAATCTCCTAGCCTCCTTCCTGCGAGTGGTTGATGAAATAACTCATTTACGAGTTGGTCACTATGGTCAGTCAGTACTTCGATTCCGGTATGTGATTGTGTATTTGTTAGTGTTGGAAGGTTTACTACAACCCCATAATTCTATACCATTTATGTCCAGACTGGTATTAAAATATGGTCTTGTATATAATTAATTTATCCTCCAGAGACAACTGTGACTTTTATTTATTAACCAGTGCATGTTTTTCAGTTTTAGATCTAGTTGACGTCTTTTCATTTGGATGTGTGTTCTCCAGGTTAATTTTTGATCTAAATGAAGCCCGAGATATTTTACCTCCGATTTCACTGGTATGGGAACGTTATTTATTCTTACTTGTGAAAAAGTTCCTCTTTTTGTGGTAAAGGTTATTTGTGAGGATTTATTAGTGTTGACGTTAAGTTTTCAGTATTCAAGCCAGTTTTGTAGTAGGTTGAGGTGATTTTGCAATTTTTCGGATGCTCTTACCGGATCAGAATCTGTTGACAGAATTGCGGTATCATCCGCGAATGTCGCTATTAGTCTGTCGTTTGTTACTGGGACGTCTGCGGTACACCGGATTTTATAAAGTGATAATCAGATCAAGCATCATCAACTTTAACTTGAAAGTAACGATCACTTACGAAGGATTTTAAAATTAGGTATAGTGGTTAGAAAGATGCATGTTGTATGTCAAGAAAGACTGAAGCACACATTTTCTTTTCTTCCAGGCACTCTTTGATTTTATTTACAATTCTGTGACATTTCTGGATGGTAGAATGATTATGTCTGGTGCTTTATGTGAATTAAGTAGTCCTATTTCCTTGCGAATTTCTGTTGGTGAGAAGGGTTTTATTGGAAGTGATAACTGGCATGAAGAGTTTAAGTAGTTTTCAATTTCAGCATCGTCATTATTTTTGAATTGGGGTGTGGTGTATACGCTGGCAAGGTATTCTCCAAACTCGTTTGCCTTTTCGATACTTGATCTTGTCCAGGTTCTATTAGGTTTTCTAATTGGCTTTCCATAATAAGTGGTCCCCAGGAGAAAGATCCGTAATATATTATTTAAATGTTTCAGTTCTCGCAGCCTGTATAGTCAAACTTATCGAACTTTATCGGGTTTCTAGTTAGGTGCCATCTGCGACGAGCTCTACGTTTGTCATGGACCAGGTCCTTGATGTGCAGTGGGATATGATTTTCTTTCACTTCCTGACATGAAGATTATTATTAGTTTACTATAAAAGATATCTTAACATACACAATATCTATTTCGCTGACTCTCAACATGACAGATTTCCAAAGTAGATGTTCAAAATGCACACCTTCCTCTTCTACACATCTTCTCCCTCTGGATATGGTATTGTGTGCAACTTCCTCAAGCATTATAGGCATTAATAGTTTAAAATGCTTGGCGTATTCTGTTTTCTAAAATTGCCAACGCTGCTGGAAATGTATAATATACACGTTGTTTTAAATAGCCCCATAGGACCACTGGTTGCAATAACCCGTTCGTCAAATCTATCTCTCAAATGATTTAGTACTTGGGCAGCATTTTGGGGAGGAGCCTCATATTATTGAAAGTATAGTCTCTCTCTTCTAGAAATTCTTCAATGCCATTTTGTAGAAAATCTAAATATCTGAAAATCCTATTTTCAATTATTCCTGTAGAGACATTTTTTCCAAATATTTTCTGAAAGTTGCTCTGCCTCATTAAATGTCGATATTCTTGAGCTCAATATCTATTCTGCCTGTTGAACATACCATTATGATTTGTGAATCGCAACCCATCAGAGAAAAGTATACATTTCACGAAATTCGGGTCTTCATCATAATTGTGAAGCAACCAGTCGCAATAATGTAGCCTTCAATCAGCATCATCTTTATAAAAATGTTGATGAAATTGATATTTATATGAACAAAATTCATGCTTTTTAAGAATTTTTCTAGCTGATTTACGACTTATATCCAAAACAGTAGAATTCAATTCAACACAAGCCAATACATTGATTTATATTTTTACTTTAAAATGCTATGGACCATGTAATCCAATACTTCGTCAATATTAGCTAAAGGAGTAGTTGTTTTGATTGATTCTCCAATAATGAGTGCTTTAAAGTATTTACCTAAGTAGTAAATTAGCGTGACCAGATTAAGGCACCAATCTACAGAAAGTAGATAATTTCATGTTAAATAAAATGTGTGTCAGTTGTGATTTACTTAATACCCTATTTTCTAATCATGATGAAAGGAAATAAATAAAAAATAGTTCATTGTAAAAGTAAAATGTATTGAATTACAAGGTAGAATTCATACTATTTTAAAGCAAAATAAATAAATTAGTGGTACTTAAAGTGTTTATTGAATTCAGTCACTCGCAACAATTTTTCCTCGCATTCTGTTCTCCAAACAATTCCAAGCTATTATTATTATAAGGGTGCCCAGCCCTGTATTACGTATTTTCCATTTATTAACACCGTTACATTAAATCCTGAACAAATTCCAAGTGTTTATCCTTTATACAATTCCCAGATAATCAAATGTAAAACCCGACTGGCTGGACAAAATTTTGTTTTGTATTCATTGTAAGTGCGGAATGTGCGGCTCTTGTGCTTTAACTGGTAAAGCACGCTCTCGTCACGAACACTGTGTAATTCAAGTCTTTCTGTATAATTTGTCTCTTATCGTGTAATTGTTTGAATAATTCATACTAATGGCTTATTCAAACAGATTTATTAGCGAGTGCAAAGATAATATTCTTAAGGTTATAACATTGTTGCTCCGGTTTGTTTAATGGATTATTAAGACTAAGTGTCCTGGATTTTATTTTATACTGAATATTGCAATCAGTCGTTTAGTTCTATAACTACTATAAGAAATTATCAAACAAAATTTGTGATAGATGAATGACCTATTTTAGTACGAGAATTTTTATGAAATATTTTTCTTTCCCGAAAGGATTGCATTTGGTTTCGGGTCTATAAAATGTATGATTGGCTATGATTAGCTACTTGTAATTCCTCTATTTTATTAGACCTATAATGAGCTGATGTGAATGAGAATGGATAAAAATAGTTCTCTTCCCACAAGTAAATTCACCATTAAAAACTGGATTGAAACTTAATACAATCGAATTTACAGCAAGGGGCAGGCAGTTACAATGAAATATCATTGTAATTACCTATTTTGGAAATAACTTGCAAATTTATAAAAAAATAAAAAATTATAAATATTAAATGTTTTAACCTTTTTTGAAAGTAACTCCAGCAGTTTTTAAAATTAATGTGCAAATAGTTCACTCAAATTAGGAAAAAAACGCCGTTTTAAAGAAAGATTTTGAACAGCCGTTTCTTTGCATAGATAGTAAGTACTCAACTTTTAGAACAATTTTTTGCTTATGCGCAGAAAAAAAAAGACATGATATTTGAGATATATACATATATATACGTTTTTTCGTGTTTTCTTTTCATTTAGACTTCCATATTTCGAAAAGTACACGTTTTTAAGGCTAAACGAACATAGGTAAACGTGTTCAGAATACGATTTCTTACAAAAAAGCTTCTATACATTTTCCCAATTATCCCATTTGTTTTTCCGAAAAAGCGACTTGAAAAATATATCTATGTGTTTTTCTTTTATTTTGAATGTAAATATCTCGAAAAGCACCCGATTTTAGGCTAATTGAACATGAATAAACTTATTCAGAATGAGATTTTTTTAGAATTTTCTTTTAATTTGGAAAGTACGCATTTTTAGGGCTAATAAACATTACTAAACTTGTTCAGAATGTGATTTCCTACAAAAAAGGTTCTGTATATTTGAGAGACATATACGTCAAAATTAAAAAAAAAACACGAAAAAGCAAATATATATATTTTTCAAGAAGCTTTTCCGGAAAAACCAATGGGATAATCGGAAAAATGTATAGGAGCTTTTTTGCAGGAAATCTCATTCTGAACAAGTCTACTTATGTTCATTTGGCTCTAAAATCTATTTGCTTTCAAAATAAAAAATACACGAAAAAAACATTATATATTTTTCAAGTCGCTTTTCCGGAAAAGCCAGTGGGATAATCAGAAAAATGTATAGAAACTTTTTTGTAGGAAGTCGTATTCTGAACGTGTTTACTTATGTTCGTTTAGCCTTAAAAACGCGTACTTTTCGAGATAAATACGTCTAAATGAAAAAAAAACACGGAAAAACGTATATATATGTATATATCTCAAAAATCATTTCTTTTTCTTTCTGCGCATAAGCAAAACCTTGTTCTAAAAGTTGAATACTTACTTCCTATGCAGAGAAACTGCTGTTCAGAGTTTTTCTCCGCTATTTTCCTAATTTGAGTGGACTAAAAGGTAAACATAAAAATAGCAATTAACATTACAAGTTCTAACGAAAATGTCAAACACTTAAATAAACAAATAACATAAAGCACGTAAAAAGTAAAAAGATACAATATTTTTGTATTACGAAAAATTCATCTAGGATATAACGAACTTTATTTATTAAAACATATTTGAATTATGTTCTAAAAATGTTAATATTTGGGGATGATTTAATTTCATCGGTTAAAATATTGAAACACAATCATTATGTAGGTCAATTTTTGGTACATTGCTCTTCGAAAGAAATTATTTTCAATCTGTTCCTTATGCGGTAATTTTTTTTAATATATATATTATACCAATTACATCATATTTTTATCTCGCATGAAAGTTGGCATAATAAAGACTAAGTAGAATTTCAGTACTACAATGATTGGATATAAATTTCAACCCAAAACGACTGCTTCTTAATCTCCCACATAGCGTTTGTTTATGTTGATTCCGCTGTAGATATAAATCTACAGTGATACCCAACATTTTAATGAAAGGAAATGCATAGGAAATAATTAAAAATTGTCAGAGAAAGGATTTTTTTCTTCTTAAACCAAATAATATTGAAGTGGTCTTGTTTTTATTTAAATGTAATCTTTTTCTGTCCGTTCACTAACCCAGTAAACATACTATAGAGGGCAAAGCAATGGGCCATTAGATTTATGACTGCTAAAGTGTTGGCAACTTTTGCCAGTACCTGAGAAGCGAATACAAAGTACTGTTTAATATTATATCGTTTGTCCTATAATGATAATTTGATGGCCCCATGTGTTTAATACGCCCTTTTGTTATTGCATATTTGGAATTGTTTCACCATCGTTTGTACGTTAAATATATAAAAGCACTCTTTTGAAAATATTAAAAAAGCCAATACAAAGTAGAAAGTACTGTCTAACCATTATGACTCCCGTATTTGAATGGTAAATTGATGGCCCTATGTGTTTAAGACACCCTTTTGTTATTGTGTATTTGGAAATATTTAACCTTCACTGGTACATTAACTATATAAAAGAACTTTTTTCCAATACCTGAAAGGCAAATACATTATCACTTGTCTATAAATATATTATTTTCTTAAATGCTTGTCCAAGGTCACATATAACTCACTAAATCAATGATTATTTTTACAATTGATTATTTTTTATTTATTTGCTTTCATCATGATTAGAGAATATTATTTAGGTATTAAGCAAATCACAACTTACAATATACAGAAAGTAGGTAATTATTTCATAATAAATAAAAAAGTGTGTAAGTTGTGATTTGCTTAATACCTAAATAATATTCTCTAATTACTAATGATTACTGTTGATGACATCTTGAAATTTTGCAAAAATATATATATTTAAATTAAATTTCATTACCCGTTCTTAAAATTTAGATATTTCACGAGGCCCCTTTGTTTTCTGTGAAGTTTACAGTAAAACTAGCTGAGCAAACATATTTCAAGTCTACAAATATGCATAACTTATGTTGATACAATTTTCTAAAATAGTACATTACTGTATTATATAGTGGATACATTCGTAATTCTCTGCATCTATTCCTCTCGAACTATCTGCAATCCCCGGACATCAGTATGCTACCATATATCAAGGCAATAGTAAAATAATCATACTTTTCATTAACGGCACGTGAATAATAAGTTATTGCTAAAAATTCAGTAATGCCATTATTATTGGTAAATAGTGGAGCAGATCTGGCGAGAGAGAGAGAGAGAGAGAGAGAGAGAGAGAGAGAGAGAGAGAGAGGAGTTTTGAAACCAACTTTTCAAGAAATTTTCAACAACTTATAACTGTTTTTACTGTCGTGCGATTTTGAAAAACCAAAATGGAATTTGTTCGCTGTTACCTCTAGTATTTGATTGATTGTTTTTTAAAAATTTTTTCAAGTAAACAAACTTGTGGGAAGGAAAAAACATTTTGCGCGTTTGCGGGAATAAAACGTTAATAAAAAGGGAGAGGGACTTAGAACCTTTATATTTGGAAATATTAATCTTTTCTCTCTTAATCTTAATATTTTATCAATTTACACTATCAAATATTATGCGCTTCCGCGAGAACTCCATTTTTTAATTTAACTTTTTTTTGTACAAGTCAATAATAACAAAGTTATCGCAGAAATACCTGTTTCTGCTACTTTTAAATGCGAATTCCTTATCCACCCTGTGTGACTAAATCGAACTCACTTGATAGATGTGCACGCATGTAACCAAATTGTCAAAAAAAAAAATTAAATACAGTTGGTTTTATTTCAAAACCAGATCCGCTCCACTAAAAGTGTGTGATGGCCGAGCGTTGGCCGGTGTTGTACTTTATTCAATAATTTAGCGCTTCTTGTCAGTACTTTCCCAATGATAAAGTAAAGGCATATATATAATTTATTAATGATGGACCAATTATGTGTGTTTGCTGGGTAGCTATCGTATTATGTTCTTTTTCAATGGTAAGTCTTAATTTATCTAAATTATCTTCTACTATAAGAATGTTATTGTCGTCAGCAAAACAGATTGTTAGAACATTAGGCATTTTCTTTAAGTACATAATTTAATTGCCCGTAAAAACTATACAGAGACGGGGCCCAAGTATAGATCCCTGTGAAACACCCTGTTTTACGTCTAGACTATTACTTGATGCATTATTTGGGAACTTGTATAACTTGTTCAGTATTCTTTAACTATGGAGATAAATTTAAAGTAGTGCCTCTTATTCCATATCCATACAGTTTTATAATTGATGGCCAATACAGTCAAAGGTTCGAGAGAAATCTATAAATAGTACTAACACATGCTTTTTGTTATTTAGTGCACTAGCTATATTATGATGAAAAGCACATAATGCTGTTCTTGGTGCTTGTGTTGCCAGTAAAGCTATGTTGTGGATTGTACTACAGGGAAATTAGCCAAAAGAAAGAAGGAAACTTGGACAAAATTACTAAAAATCTGAATTTTTATCCACAAAAATCTCAACATGGCTACCCAAGATATTGAAGGTCAAAGTTTTTTGAAAATATCTCACGTCCTATGCATCGGGTGCCCATGAGGTCAATGTGAAAGTTTTAGAGAATAAAATTATCTACAAGTTATATTTTAATTTTAAAAATGTAACACTACTATAAAAAAAATATATATATATTTGAACTAAAACAGATGATTTCGAATGCTCAGACATTGCGACAATCAATGGCAATAAAATTAGTAATGCCGATGATGAGGATTCTGATTCTTACGATATTACGATAGTAATGATTATAGTGTTAGCGATGATGATAGTTTACAGAATGAGTTGGAACTCAAAGTTGAGTATGAGTCAGAGTAGGATTAATGTATATATAGTAGGATTAATGAATATAGAGTACCTTATGTAATAATCGACGCAACTTTCATGGATTAGGCCTACATACACAGGGGAAAACATGTAAAAAAAACGAGCCATACATTCTACCTCGTTTGTGATGTGGAAACGAATGAAATTTAAAAAATATTTTTCAGAAACTGTAAATTTACTAATCTTGCAGATATTCAAGTACTGCACTGCTTGTATGTAAACTTCGTCACGGTCCAATGCATAGGAAGCGAGATGTTCGCAGAAAATCGTTTTTTTAAACTTCGACCTTGAATATCTCCGAAAAGGGCGAGGTTTTGGGAAAAAATAAAAAAGACAACTTATAGATAATATAATTCTCTACAACTTTCACAGACCTCATGGGTATTCGATGCACAGGACGCGAGATATTTGCAAAAAACTCTGACCTTCAATATCTTGGGTAGCCATATTGGGATTTTTGTGATTTTTATGAATTTGGGTTCGGAACACCTCAAAGAACGTCTGCAAAAATTCAGATCTTTACTAATTTTGTCCAGGTCAAATGCTAATTTCTCTGGACTATTGGAGGGCAAAACATATCGATAAAAACAGGACGTAAGAGGTTCCATTATAACTGATTCAAAAACTTTTGGCACATTACAGAGAGGGCTTAGTGCTTTGTAATTTTCGTGCAATTTGCGTCTCCTTTCTAAAACAACTGTAAACTGGCTAACTTTAATTTTGTCAGAAAAATTTACATCACAAGACAGAGATTTAAGATATGGGCAATTATTAAAAAAATGTTTGAAGAAATATTATCAAAACTACCAAAACCGCTGAAGTTCGAAGATTTGAGCTTATTAATTACAAAAACAGCATCTTGTTCAGAGAGGAAAAATGTATATTTTTACAGAGATAGTTATATTTGACATAAGGAAATTATAGTCATTCAAGCAATTATTTTTGTTGGGGAAGATAGTAAAATGCAAGATAAAACCGTTGGCTACTTCTTCATTCATATTCTTCCCTTTGAACTAAAAATATGCTTATCCTAATAGTATTTTTTAGTCTTCTGAAATTCATGCCTATACTTTCTATGCAGATATTCACTCATCTTTTTGAAATTCGGTAGTTTCTTTTCATTTTTTTTTGGTTTCAATTGATTTACCTTTATGTTCAGCCTAATTGATAACATCAATATTAGTTATTGTTATAATTTCTACCAGTCCCTGAAATGTCGCGTGTTTCATAGTAATAATAATATATAGCACCTACGTAGGGAAAAAAGAGAAGGAACCAAGTGTCAAAATTTACCAAAAGTAGACGGAACTGCCATTTATTTTTCAGAAACGGCGAAAAATATTGAATCTTCATGAGAGATTAATGACAGAAATTAGTGAAATTGAAAGGAATTGTTACAATTTTCACCTACAGATTCATTTGCACTGACTACGCAGGTAATTATTTTATGCTTCGCTTCAGAAGAAGACCACGACAAGATGGTCGAAACGTCAAGCACTCGACCAAGTCTACGCGGAAGAAGACCCGGAAACCACCAGCCAGATCACCAGCTCCGCGAAAGCCTTAGCACCAAGAGATGTAATGATACTTATTCTTCAGAATAAATGTATATTAGTTTTGATAAATAAATGAAAATTTCCAACTGAAATTGTTATTAGTTCATAGATTTTAATAATAATATTCAAGTGATATGGGATAATATCGTCTATTATTGTTCTTATCAACAGTCAAGTTGGTGAAACAGCAGCTTTATTAGCATAATAGAATGGGACGTGCAATGTGTTATTTTAACGTAATTTTTAGACTTGACCGAGAAAAGAATAATATAACAATACGTTCCTTACATAGTTTTCATTAGCTCCCGTGCATTGTACTATCTTCAAAGATAATTCGTTACAAAAATCAACAAACAAAATACACCTACAGGTATTCCCACTATATATGTTTATTCTATAAACATATAAGTGCAAAGTAAATTTAGTTGCTGACAATTGTGATACTGAAGCCTTAGGTAATTTGACAAATGTTTATTAATACTGTATTATGTAGTTATTAAACTTAAAGTAAGTTATCTTTATTTAAAAACCAGACTCTGACATTAAAATTATTTATAAACAATCAGTAATGTTACCCTCTGAATGGCTCTTGTTCTGACACTAATTAAGAATAAACAAAATAGTCACAGATTTTAGATTCATATTCAGATATGATTTTATTAAATAGTTTATTAAGTAAATAAAACTAAGTGTATAAAAGTTGCTTATCGTAGAATAATACAGCATCAAGTAGCAAGGTGACATCTCGCAATTGGACTCTTTTGTGTCTGATCATGGACTAACCAATAATATTACCTATTATTTTCCGCTAACCATCTGACTTTCAGCGAGTTCAGTAGCATTAATAAAAACCAACGTAACTGTTAAACAAAGTTAGGATGAACAATGGAGTATTAGTATTAAGACTTATTGATAATGGTCTCTAGACCTAAACATATGTCAGGCAAATTTGAATAAAATTAGTGAAAGAGAGAACCAGGTCTGTATATTACTTATTCTATTTAATATATTTCATCAAAAACCTACCGCAGATTCAGCTCAATTAATAGAAATGATGTTAATACTTCCCTAACCTACTAATTAACTGAGAATAATGTTGAAAACAAAATTTTTATTAGTTATTGTGATAATATATAATTACACGCACTTATATCTTTTATCATTACTAATAAAATCAATGAAAATATAATTACAAGGCTACGGTGCGACGCAGAGAGTCAAAATAAGAAGAAGAGTTCCTATGAGGATTGCTTCGATAACGCTTCTTTTCCGAGGTACCGGGTGATGAATTTAAAGCAATATATAGTCAAAAGGTACACCATGAATTTTTTTGATTGACTGTCTATCTGAAATCATTTCACATTTATTTATTCACCTCTTATCTAGTACAAAAATATTAAAATCAAGAGCTACTGGCTGATGGTTCATCCAAATTTAAGAAGAAAGTAAGAAGAAAAAGTAACCCCAAAACAGCGCATCCCGAATAAATAATCTAAACAAATTTTTATTACGTAATTCGTGCTGAAAAAAATTCGTTGATCTCTTTTTTAAAGTCCAGTAGGGCATGCTTGTGTTGACTGTAAGAATTCACAACTTACTAAATATACGTTCAATGACGTCCATAGTTTCATAACACTTGGAAATGGAAACGTTAATGGACACCTTTTCATCTGAGATGAATTTTACCGAGCTTGCCCATTGAATTTGCGGCTTCTTAGACCGTCTTACTGCCGTAGATACAATAGAAATTTTCTCAAGTGAAGGTAAAACTTGTGTAAAAAGATTTTTGACAAGGCTGATGAGAACACGTTACTAATGTTCCAGAAACTAGAAGAGAAATTATGATTGAAACATTTGTTTGTCAGTTGTACATTCCTGACACCATCGAATCTCCATATACTTACGGCAGGAAAGTAACGAAAATATTCTAGTAATATGCTTCTCTTCGCAAATAAAGTAGAATTTTCCCATCATTCATGCAGCAAAAAAAAATGTTGGCCTCCTTGTAAATACTGCATGAATACATTATATTGCGCAGAAATGTATAAATGCGAGAGAACCTTGCCAACCAGTTAGTAGTAGAAGAAGATGATATTATGCACTAAGATAATAATTTTGAATTTCGAATGCTGTATTATATCAATTTTTATTTCTTTTTCTGACTGATCTATTTGTTTTTTATCTTAAATTTATTTCTTGTTTTAATTTTTTCTTTCTGTGGGACACAAAATTTAAAGTTTCACATAATATCAATTCTCTCATGATAGTATTAAATTTTTGCTGCATAGTAATTTAAAATGAGAAAATGTTTCCTTGGCATGCCAAAACACACCAAATGCTCTGTGTTTTCCTGGAGATAAAAATGAAAATTATCAGGCGAAGAAATGGAACCTAGCCTCTAACACGTCCAGATTATTTGATTTCCTAGGTCACAGAATCCAGACTTTAGTATCGGTGACGTGAATGAATACTATCCTAAATCATGCTGATGACAGTAAGCAATCATTAACGTAGAACTATTTACTTATTATGCTTGACGCCTTGGGATGAAACTATTCACATGCAATGACCATTTACTTTTAACAACACATAACTAAGAACTAAGTAGAAACCATTGTCATAAGTGAATGACCTATAGAACAGCTTGTTCTGTTTAGAAAATAGCTTCATGACTGGGATTAAAGTACCAAAATTGCTGTAGATTTGTTATTGATTAACATTTATTGATACATTTTGGTATGGTCGTCTCATACTACTAAAAAAGAAATTCACAAGATATTCCTGGATGATCGGTCCTGCAATTTAGAGAATTTTAAAGGAAACTCCGATAGTAGAAGTGACGTCACCTTTACTTTAAATTGAACACCTTTTATACTTCCATAGATATGCTTTATGGATAAAACGTTAAATAAAACGAAGTCTTTGGAAAGTTCTTAATTATAAATTATGTCCAATAATATGCACGCTGTCCTTCAAAATAATGTATGGCCATGATGGAAAATTGGACCAGTTAGCACCTGCTCTCAGAAAGAAGAGCAGTTGAAGTGCCCATAAATATGTTAAACAAGTCCTATACTTCTTTTATTTTGTAATTAAAACGCATATGCCTTTTCCATTTATAATAAAATGTAAGAGAATTATTACAATAATGTCGGCTATTTTACTGTCCAAATACAATCTTTAGTTATAGTTACTGAGACCCTTATTTTATAATAATTAAGCTACCTGCATAAACCTATGAGTTTAATTACACATTATACAACTTTGTAAGCTTATTACTAGCTATCAATTAATTTCATGTAATATTGCGAACAATTTTTAATAACTTCTTATTGCATATGATTATTACAGGTTTAACTACATTTTTTATAAATACATTCTCTATACAAGTTTTCAACTAATAGATAAATGACGGAAAGAAAATGAAGTTAATCTCGAGTTCCATGTTAGTTAATTATAAATCGACATTTTAGCTTTAATCAGTTTATTGGAATGACAGAAAAATTATTAGTGTTATAATTATTATTATTACTTGAAGATGTTATATCGTGATCATTGATCAGATGGTTGAGTCGCGGTAAACATAATTGATTTCAAGTTCTTATAAAGTCGACATTCCGTCCTTATCTACAAACATCCTCAGAATTATTTAATTTAGATTTCCCTTCTATAGTGTATTCACCTAAACATATAAAAAAACCGCTGCCCAAGGAATCACTACTTCCACATCCAAATTTTTTATCCAAGTCACTCACAACGAAAAAATTTGTATGTGGAAATAATTGTTTATGGAACTTTAATAATATAATTTTTGAAATCCTCTACCCCAAAAAGCCATAAAACGATACCCCACATCGGTAGCGGGGTGGGGGTGGTGATGGGGGGTGGTAGTAGGGGTGGATGAAGTAAAAAAAAATATTTTGAGGTTTCTGGTTCTTGTACACACACTAAATCACAATTTTTTTTCATCCCCTTTGATAATGGGGTGGGGGTGGTAATGGGGGTGGCTAATGCCAAAACTTTTTTTGGGACCTTAGCTTCTCTTGTATATACTAAATACCAATTTTATGGACTCTTACCTGCTTGATTTACGTATTTTCCCCAAATTTACCCCAATTTACCCCCCAACCCTTCGACGGAACAAGATGAAAATCTAATCTAATCTAGTTCTAGATCTCGTTAAAGTACACATGTGTACCAAATTTCAAGTCAATATCTCAAACGGTTCCAGAGTAAACGTGCGCACAAAAAAAGTTACAGACAGACCGACAGACAGACAGAAATTTTTTTTTCGTTCAAATTTAAAATCTCGACGTTTCGTGACATTCTAAGCCTATTTGAACAATACAAATTTTTAAAAATTTTTTTGTCGTTACTATACTTCCACTGGATGTGGAAGTAATAGAAATAGGCACAGACAAGAAAATTTAAGCAAAGAAATGTTATCATTAACTATATACATTTGCTTGAACTGTGTTCTAGCCCAGTCACCCAGTCAAGGGTTTTAATCTGAAAAAATGACCAAAATGTAGAAAAACTTAGTTGATGGTAAGCTAATGCTTGTTAAAAAGAATGAAATGTAATTTTAAAATGTTGGGAAAAACTGATTTTATGCCGAAAAAGAATGTTTATAATATTTGAAACATATAAAACATAAATACGTATAGTTAGAGGAGTCAGTAGAGGTTTTCACTTCGGAAAAATCCCGGGAAGCGGTAACTTTTGAGAATACATCTCTAAACATATCAGGAACAACCAACAATAGTCCTTGAGCGTAATTTGTTATTAAACAAATTAGTTGCAAAGTACCAGTTTTTGTCAAATATATCTTAAAACATTTTTTTCTTTGAAGAAATAACTGAGCCATTCGAAAATACGGGAAATTTCAAATCAAAAATGCATATGAAGTTTTTTATACGATCAAAAATGTAGGATGTAGGCTTTTGAACTAATTAATGAAATTGACCTGACAAAAGCTTGAAGGAAAGAAGAAACTTGTAGCTATTGGATTATTATACTTTCAAATATAAAAATGAATATATGTAGGAATGGTACATAGTCGGAGCATAAAAAGATTTGCGATGAAATCGGTAAAAGCTCTACCATTTTTAAAATTTTTAAGATAAAAACCTGTATGTTTCACATTTTACTCTTGAAGTAATGTATAAAAAGATCCGATGAGTAAAAAAAATCTCAAAAATTTATTTTTGAAGGTGTACATTTCCAAAATTTCAAAATGTTGAGAAAGTGATAACATTTTATATATACACTAGCTGACCTGGCAAACGTTGTTTTGCCATATAAATTATAAATTTTTGTCCAAAAAATAAAAATAAAATTTCTGGATAGGGCCACCCTTATCACCTAGGGGTATAAAAAATAGCCTACGATTTATTCTCAGGCCTACCAAATATACACCAAAAATTTCATAAAAATCGGTCAAGCCGTTTCGGAGGAGTTCGATAACAAACACTGTGACACGAGATTTTTATATATTAGATAACTAACTTTAACTACCTATTACTCTTGTTTAAATCACGTTATTAGATCTCCGTAGGTGCGATTTTTAAAGCTTGAAACGTGTACTTTAAGATGCTTCAAAAATTAAATTAACCCTCTTTTTTACGGGAATAAAAAAAAAGTTGTGGCTGTAATGCTTGAACTTCCGCTTGGATATTAGTCTTGAACTCTTTGGAGATACCTCCAAAAAAGTAGTCTGCGACTGTTAAATCCGGTGAATGCGAAGGCCAGTTGAGAGCAGCAAATCTGATTATTAATTGTTTGCCAAAAATGCTCCTTAAAAGTGCCATACTTAGTCGGGCAGTGTGAGGAGTAGCTCCATCTTGCTGGAACCACAACTGAATTGTTTGCAATAGCTGGTCTCAAAAAGGGTGAGATCATGTCCAGATAGGGCTCTCCATTTACAGTTACCGCCACATTTTCCTCGTATTCGAGGGAGTACGGACCAATGACTACAGGGGTAAGACCGCATCATACACTATATATTTTGCTGGATGCATTTCACAATGATAAATGACAGTTTTGCTTGTTCACAAACCCATTTAGATGGGAATAAGCTTCATCGCTCGTTAGCACCTTATGACTGAATTCATTTTGTTGCCAACTATTGGATGGGAACTGCATAAGCTAGGTGGAATTGCCAATTTCTGGGTTGCAATGCCTGGACTAATTGCATTTTGTAAGGAAATAAGTGCAAGCCATTCCCCAGAATCCTTTGAAGTAACCCTCGGTACATCCTAGTCTTACTGGAACGTCTTCATGTTGATGTTTCGAGGATTTAATCAATGCTGTACTGTACGAGTCGAATATTTTCGGCAGTTTGAACTGAACGTGGTTTGCTAGGAAATTGTCTAACATTATAATGACGGCAGTAAGCTGGTTGAGACAAAGTAATCGACCCATGATTTTCAAAGTAAAATTCAAGAATTTTGATGCACTGCTCAGTGCTTAGAAATATTCTTTAAGAGTCCTGAAAAAAAGGGGAAAAATAGTTGAAAATTGAAAAGTGATGAATTATTTAAACCAATGCGTGACATACTTCACCTTGTATGCTTCACAAAAACTATGATTAGAAATAGAGCGGTTAATCTAGCGAATTTTCCACCTACTTCTGGCGCAGCAAAGCAACATTTTTATGGTGTCCAAATCCAACAAGTGATTTGCCACATGAGGAATGGGGTTAGGCTGCAGGAAACACTCACATCTGTGAAAGTGATAAATTTACCAGCCCCAAAAATAGTATCAGATTTAACCTTTCCAACTGCTGGATGGATGGATTTTCTCGGAATAAGATGAATTTTTCATAAGAAGCTATATCTGGACATTTACAAACCATTTTCCATTTTCTTTTGTAATGCCATAACCTACCTCTACCCAAATTTCCAATCTTCGTTCAGGTTGAGTCTCTGGCGATTGAGTTCGTCGTATTTTGATAACTGACATTTTAATTCATTTATTTTATAAAGAAAACCTGAATGAAACTTTTCTGTTGTTCTTTGGTCACGAAAGGTCGACTTTTAAGGAATCTGGTTTTCATCTTCCATTATTGGCCATATCAGTAAATAGCCCGTCGGGCAGAGCGCGAAAAGCCTTCTCTTTCTTGACCTACCCAATACTGAAGTATAACCAGATGGGACCTTCACTACTTATTAAAGCATGTTATTTTACATAGGAAATCAAAATTGACGACACTCTCCATTGGTCGAGACAGAATATATAAGAAAAAAACTAAAAAAAAAGAAATTTAGAAATTTAAGATTTAATCAAATATAACTTTAGAACTAAAACAGATAAAAATACAATTTTTTTTTGTTTTAACAAATAAACATTGCTTTTTAATTTGAAGTATAATTTATTGCAATAATTAAAAAATTAACATAAAAAAACTAGCAAAATTCGAAAAGATACACAAATCAGCAACATTTTTCTAATTCTTAACTCGCCATAACTCGCTTATATAACGAGGCATTCAATTTTTTCTTTCACCAAAAACTGACAAATTGAATAGGCTTCATTTTGTCTCTATTAATGCTGGATCTAATTTTTTAACTAAAAGCGCTACAGCCCTTGAAACACAACGAAGCACAGTACGGCGACGAAGACGCGAGGCTTCCTTTCCCGCCCCCGTTACTTTCTCGGCCCATCAAAAAACGTATTGGCTGCTGGCCTCATTATTGTCTGAATAAATATTAATAAGTATATACTATTTTACTTACATGTAGGCTATTGCAGTTTATGTATATTGTAGATTCATTTTTATCAATGGAGAAAAACTACATGTTTGTTTTATGATGGTAAAAAACCAACTGTTACTGGCATCAGGTCTATCATTAATTGTGCAAATGAAAGAAAATATGCAATTTCATTAAAATTTTTATAAAACAAAGTGGTGGCACTTATTTGCACACCCTTCGATACCGATTTTATTATTCTTGTCTGACATCTTTTTGTAATAAATAACATTAGCAAAGATAATACGTATTGTCTCTGATATTAGTAACGCGATAAAGAAATGCAAGTGAGCCTTCATGTAGTTATAATAAAGAAAAAAAATCAGTTTAAAATAAAATGGCATTGTCTGATTTGTGGAAAATCCAGAAAAATTAAGAATAAATTAAGAACATCTTTAAGTACCAGTTTGTACAGGAACGGGTGCGGAAACTAGAAAAAAATATATATTAAAGCTGCAGTGTCGCATTGTGATACAGAAATACAAGGCAGGTTACACATTTATTCAGATTTATTTGGGCTAATGGAAATTTTCATAAAATTTATTATGCAAAATATATTAGCAAAAAAAAATTAAATGTGTACAAACTAAACAACTGAAAGAAAAAAATGAATTTAAAGTAGCGTTAAATATTTTATTTAAGGACGTTTATCTTGCTGTTTTGCAAAAAAGAATTCTTAACTCTAATATTTCTAAAAACACGCCTTAATGATATATTTGAAGAAATGACGGAAGAAAAATTAGATTATTATAGCAGCGGAAATATAATAATGAGATTAGAAAAACATCTAAGCAAAGTGTTTTGAGAACACAAAGAAAATACAACAACAGTTCATTCAAGTGATAATAAAGCTAAAAGGATTTTTGTTGTCAGTCACAGCTGAATCAGGCGAAGAAAACTTGGTTCATGAGAATGAATTGACAATTCTTGATAAAACTGCCGGTATCTTAAGTGAAGCTGCAGCTGGATATTTTAAACCTATAACAAGTAAAATTGAAAATTTTTAAAAACCCCGATCAATGTGCAATGTATCTAATCGTACCAGTTTCATATGATCGAATCAAAATGAGGCCTAAATCATGTTCGGCTACCATAGTTGTCTGCACATTTTCAATTTTACTTCAAGCGGACAATTTCTAGAGAAGTTCAACATGGCGAAGATGGCGACCAAACATCAAAATGTAACTATAACCATCTCGACAAAATATTCTTTCAAATAAAAAAAACTACATCAAAATCGGATCACCCGTTGAGGAGGTATGAAGCCACAGACAGACAGACAGACAAACAAACATACAAACATATGCGTCAAACTTATAACACCCTCTTTTGAGGTCGGGGTTAAAAAAAACGCGACTACTAATCTCAATGAACATAAATGTAAATAAGAAGTTTCAGATTTGTTATAAACATTTATGTCGTGGATACTAAATATGTCAGGACAGACAAATTTGATTTAAACGTTATTCCTATAGTAATGCAATTTATATTAATAATTGGTATGAAAAAAAAACAATCAGCTTAGGCCATTTTTTTAATCCTATACATATTACTATATATGTATTGTGTCGTAAGAAGAAAAAAAACTTAATGATGTGCTTTATTCTTTTGTCTATGGTTATTCCTACGATGAAATACGGACATTTTTAACGTCTTTAGCTAGTCACGTATTAGTAAAAACTAGTGACGATATTTTTATACCACCTGGAGTTCCTCCAATAAGTTCTGAAGAAAACAATTACATTCATAGCATCGATAATTTTGATGCTAGATGGAAAAAATCCCACTTGGAATAGTATTATTTAAAAAAGAGAACAGCCTATTTTATACAAGCATATTTAGATCGTCTATCCAATTTTAAGCGATTTTAACCCTTCCAGTTTACATGAAAACAAAAACATAGTTATGTACAAAAATCCAATTAATCGTTCAGAGCCTCCACGAGTTAGTGAAAGCATGGCAAATAATTGTTTTGATTATATGGTTACCTCCGACACTTAATGGAAAATATTAAAATATACGAGACAAAGTAAAAACTTTACTAGCTGGCATAAGTTTAACAATGACGTAGGTATCTGAAAATCAGTTAATCTCTGTCTGATACCTATTATTTTCCATTTATTAACGCACCACCCGCGTTGTACGACACCATATATAATGGATTATTACAACTAATATCATATTATTCAATTTGATTTGTTAATTTTATAATCTTACAATAACGGAAAATTATTCTAAAGCTTTTGTTACGGCCACTGATGGAAGCATTGCGCGATTTATGGCGAACGCGGGATGTACCGGGAACGAGAGGGGAAGCCTCACGACTCCGCCGCCGTAGTGCGCTTCGTTGCGTTTAAAAGGCTGTACCGCTTTTATTTACAGAGCTAGACCCAGCATTAATTGAGTTAGAGCTTTCAAAAAAATTTACAATTTGTGTACCATCTAAGTTAACGTCAATTTTCTAATGTTAAAGTTATTATTTTTGTAATAAATTATACATCAAATTAAAGATAATCGTTTGTACTATAAAACTAAAAAAAATATATAATTTTATCTTTTTTCGTTTGAAAGTTATTCGTGGTTGAATTTGAATTTTGTTATTTTCATTTTTTTTTGTGTTTTTCTTGTAACTTCAGTCTCGACCAATGGAGAGTGTCGTCAAACGTGATTTCCTATGTAAAAAAACCTGCTGAATGAAATGAAATAGGTTTTATTTGGTTATACCTCGGTATTGGGTTAGTGAACGCTAGAGCCAGCCATCCGACGTACTAAAACATTTCATTTAATTTTAGGCATATGTCTGAAAATGATGAAGAAATAATTTCGAAATATTTAGTGCTTTTATGTATATAATAAGGAGCTCATAAAGGTTAGTTTTTTGACGATTATCTCTAATCATTTCCTATTTTTGTATGCGCATACTTTTTAATCCTAATTTTTTTCTTTTGGAAGATCTGTTTCTCCCCCCCCTCCCCCCCAATGATTATTTTTAGGATAGAATAAGCCGCTCTCAAATTATCTGATTTTTTATTCGGGCGTTGATTCTAAGAATTTGCATTTTCCTGGGTCCATAAAAAAATTGTTCCGGACAATGCAATAATGTATTAGCAATATAATCTTAACAATGGACGTCAGTTTCATATTGGTGTTCGTTAAACTTGAAAATAAAATACAGCTTAATGTGCGCCACTGACATTTAATTAGTAGTGAGTTTTAATCTTCGTATTGCACACGACGAAGGACAAGCTCAGCCACTACTATTGAGACACTACCTTATTTTCTTTCTTTATGCTCTATAGCTTTTGTAAAGTTTCTTATAATATCCTCATCTGAACTACATATGGTGTAATAAATAAATCCGCAAGGCTTAGAGAAACCACAGAAATAGGTTTCTTTTTCATCAACTATTTTTATCCTTAATCAGATATCTGAATTATCAAAACTACTATATTAATTAATCTAGAGTTCTTCTCTGAGGGCATCATGAGTACAATATAAACTTTAAAAAGTCATATTAACATCATACGTCATCGAAAAGTTGCAGTATGAATATTGCGAAAGGTGAACAAATATTCAAAACGAAACAAAGTCTGCTGGTACAATGCGACTACAAGATTTGCGATCAAGATACGTCACACAATTTCTCCCTTTCCTCACCAGTCACTTAAACTTTAAATTATTGCTCTTTGTGCCATTATGGTCTCGAAATACTTTTTTTGCTGATTCGTTTTTGAGTAAATATTTTTTTCACGTGAAAATGGTAGATTCGCGGTAAATAAAAAGTTTTTGTCAAAATGTTTATTTTCTACCAGTTTTTAAACCATAATTCATTATTTTTAAATTTGAAAAATAATATACTTAAATAATTCTGCCACAAATTGACAGAAACTAAAACGAAATAAGCAATGACTATTTCGAAACTATTGATTATTCATAATGTCCTTGCTCTATACAATAATAGAGCCGGTTAGTGCACACGCTTATCATTCCATCCTCAGTACTTCTAATGATTCGTTTTGTGTAATGAACTGAATTCTTTAGATAATCCCTTAGAAAAAGTCAAGAGGTGTTATTTCGGGGGATCTCGCCGGCTACTCCATAAACTTTTAAGCTCAATAGAGTATCTGGTAAAGGATTGCGTCCTTGTCAAGAATAGCGGTCTTGTTGAAACGAAAGAAAATTCGTCTAAATCTTTATAATTTTGAAGAGATTTAATTATTAGATTAATGACTTTATGAATATAACGGTACAAGTCTGCAGTAATGCCGTTTAAGATAACATACTGGATAGTATCAACAAAATGCAATTGTTTGACACCTAAATAATACTTCTCTAATTATTAATAGCAAATATGTAGAAAACAATTATTTAGATACTATTACTTCTACATCCAGTGGAAGTATAGTAACGGCAAAAAAATTTTTGAAAATTTTTATTGTTCAAATAAACTCAAAATGTCATGTCTTTCATCTTATTCCGTGGGACGGTTGGGGGGTAAATTGGGGTAAATAGGGAGTAAATAGGTAAATCAAGCAGGCAAGAGTCCCTAAAATTGATATTTAATATATACAAGAGAAGCTAAGGTCTCAAAAGAATTTTTGGCACTAGCCACCCCCGTTACCACCCCCACCGCATTATTAAAGGGGATGAAAAAAAAATGTGATTTAGTGTGTGTATAGGAACCAAACACCTCAAAATATTTTTTTACTTCATCCACCCCCACTACCACCCTCCTATCATCACCCCCACCTCACTACTGACGTGTGATGTCGTTTTATGAATGTTTGGGGTAGACGATTTCAAGTATTATATTATTATAGTTCCATAAACAATTATTTCCACATACATTTTGTTTTCGTTGTGAGAGACTTGGATAGAAAATCTGAATGTGGAAGTAGTGATTCCTTGGGCAGCGGATTTTTTACAAGACTCGAATTTTCTGGGAATAGGAATGATCGAAACGTTTCTATTCTGTCTCCACAGTCCAAAAGATGTTGGTGATTAAAATACACCCCTAAATTCGCTAATAGTTGATCTACTATCACTTTACGCTCCCCTCGTACGTTATCCTCTTCTTATGTGTGTCCGTATGTGAAAAAATATTCGGTAAGATAATAAAATACAATAAGTACTAAAAACACAAGTCTATGCAAATAAACGTCAACGGAAATAATAAAATAAATCTTCATTATAAAATAAACAAAATTCAGCCTGAGATAATTCCAAATATTATCAGTTTAATAGGATTTCTATTTGAACAAAAAATTTTCAATATAAACCCCCATGAATGTTGTTGCATTTACCTTCAAATTGACCTATGCTTTACTTTTAAGAGATAACTTTCTTCGGTCGTGCAGCTTCTGGGTGTGAAATTAATAAACACCATTTTAGACACATTTAAATGCAATTTATTTGCTTTAAACCATGTCATAAAAGTATTAATCATATTTTGTATTTCTTGTACGACATCTTCCGTTCTCAAACCTGTTCAGAGCAATGTGTTGTCATCCGCAAACATTGTCAAATTACTATTAGCACGTTGACTGCCACACCAAATTCATTAATTGGGTCGTCAAGGCCATAAGTATTTTTTGTTCTATATGTATAAACTAGATTACATACTCTAATACATACACATGGCACCTTGGATCCACCTAATGTGTATTCAATTGAAGACTCATGGCAGTCAACGTGTTAGGGAACAATTCTGGTAAGTCATTTACAATGATTAAAAATAATATCGGCCCCAATATAGATCCCTGTGGAACACCTATTTTGATTTTTTTTTTCAGAGATCTAGCCCAATTTACCTCCACTACTTGATTTCGTTCAGATAAATATGAAGACAACCATTAATGCCCCTAAAAACGTGCAGCATAAAGTTTTTCTTGAGCAAGTCATGGCCGACTAATTCGATAGCTTTGCTCAGGTCAATAAAAAGGCCCATTAATGCAGGACTTGTATCGAGGTTTTTGTAACGATTGCTGAGAAAGTCTAGTATATCAGATTGAGTATTTTTTCCTTTTAAAAAATCATGTTGAGCCGGCCTTAGTATGTTGTGAATGAAGAAAATGTGTTTTAATTGATTAAATACAATTTTCTTTAATATTTTTGACGCAGTATACAGCAGTTTACAGTCGATCAAGACGAAGATAAAGAAACTATTTAACTTGTAATATTGCTTCTGCATTTAGCTCCTCTTATTTTGAAGGACACACTTAAATTTTTCAATAATTAGGAGAGAAGTAGACTGAACAGAAATAATTTGATTATGATGCATTCAGTGCACAGCTTAGTTGCCTGTTAAATACAAAAAGGGGAATGCTCCATTCAATCAATAAAGAATGTTTACGTCAATTTCTTATGATTGCTTATGATTACATTGGTTTCTGTGAAGGAGTAGGTATTTTAAACCTTGAAATACATAATTGTTGGGGATGGGTATCGTCAGGAGTAGCGGGAGTATGTGACTACTCAAAATAATGTTTCAAAATATCAAAAGTGATATTTTTTAGCAAATTGAAAAATAATTAGTCATTTTCAAAACATAATGTTAATATAAACCGTACAGTGTACACTCAGTGGCAAAACACTTGTGAAAAATCACAAAACATTGATTTTCTTAGTTTTGTCACATAATATGAGTCGTAGTCTAGATTTTTGACTTTAGAACGACTTTATTCTCTAACTATTATATCACTTATGGTATACGGCTGTGCGAGTGCGGCTTTATTATTTTTTTTTTTGTTGCAGGTAAGCATTTCCATACAGTATATGTGAGAACAGATGGTAAGACTATATATAAAGACATAATCTTTTTTATACTAAGATTATAGTATATTTTTTATCAAATTTTAACCTAGCCCAGACCCTATGCGGGGCCTAATCAGCAGAAATGTTTTTCGCCAAGTTATATGCAATGGTTTGTTTGTAAAAATGTTGATAACTACGAAAAATGTTTTTACTTGGGCTGGTAAAAAGAAAGAGAAAGTATTGATATGCTATTAAATGTGAAAAAAAAGTTTTGATGTGATCTTCACAGCTGCACAGCTCTATGGTTAGCATATTAAAGAACAATTTCATCTGTTGTGTTCTCACGTAACGCAGGATTTGGCAAATAATCCAAACGCGTAAGAGACAGTCTCTTATACTGTTGCATGTGGGATTATAACGTCTACATGACAGCAGCTGTCTACCCTTTAGAATTTGATTAAAACAGTTTTCATATACCAAGAATCGTTTGGTATTCGATTCCTGAAAAGTCTCGTCGTTCTTAGAACCATTTGGAACTTATCGAATTCCAAGTTCTTGATTCTTGAAACTCATCGATTCTGCACGTCGCTAAAAGTCGAATTAAGTTTTACAATAAATTAGTTTGTCAAACTGCATGTTAGAAAAGCAGCCATCTTCATTTCTAAAAGTTTCTGTTTTGAAACAACATGTTATTAATGCATTCATATATACATATGTCCTTGGGACAATGTTTTTCACAAAGATTAAAGCCTAATGAACAATTTTAGATATGTACTTTCAAAATGGCGTCCGTTTATAAAAAAGAAATTTGAAAATATTGGCTTTGTCATTTAACACAAAAACTAAAAAAGATGGAGAAAGACTTTCTGCATAAAAAACAAAGTGCATAAAATTTTCTACAATTTTGTTCCTATACAATATTTGGATAGGAGTTACCATTTTCTAGATAAATGATTCAGCTCTTAAAATAAAATATATAATTCAATATAAAACGTAACACCTCATTCGCTTTCAGATTCACTATCGCTGTATCCCGATACATCGAATATTTCTTCCAACTTTTCTTCCTCTATTGCTTCATTTATGATATTATTATCATCCTCACTTTCGTCTATTATGATTTGATTTGGAATCATCTCCTGAAGAATTTCAGTAAGCGATTGAGGTAGTATTTTATCTGCTGAACACCAAAGAGGTTCTCTATTTTCTTGTCATCCATAATCATTCCAAGGCTTTGGAATATTGTTAATACCTTCGTCGGCTAATCCCCAAATACGCATTTGGCAAACACTCCTTTTAATATGCTCGATAAGACAAGCTCTTGATGGTGGAATCGGAGAAAAATCAACTTTAGTGTTAATTGATAAAGAAAAAGTCGCCACGTTTCTGTCTAATGGCAGTTAGGCGAAGCTCGTTCACTCTAGCGCATTTATTTTATCCATATATGGCACACGTAAACTTCTCTGATGATGCGACTAATTTATCATCAATATTCCAGCTGCTCCCCAAATTTTGAACTGTTCGGATATATTTGGTATATTTGGGAGAAAGTAACATTTTTAGGGGTTTTATCTTTCCTTTCCCCTTAACCCTTTGTGGCCTGATAAAAACGACAAGAGATACGAGTATAGGCCTTATGAACCTTATGATTATCATTAATTTATGTAAGAATATCTACTCTTAAAAACTTTGGGACTTATTATCTGAGTTGGAAATAATTTTCGTGGTGAAGTTATTGTCTACCAGTTCTACTGATATCGTTATCCAATATTTTTTTCCAATGGACAATTTGCGATTCGAATATGTTTTACTCGGGGATCTTCAATGCTGCGTACCTCTACACATGGGACACTGGGACATCATCTTCTATCAAATACACGAAATCAAACAACTCTTGACAAACGTGTCTCAACATTATCTCAGATAATGAAAAAGAAAAATAAAAAGATCATACATTTTTTTCTCACAAAATTCGCATGATTTCATTATTTCATTAATTCATTGTTTGTCAAAGTTCATTTTTGCGTACATAAGGTGGTTCTACAGGGTAACCACTAGTCCACAAAGGGTTAAAGGCGCTGACTGAGTCGCATCCAGTATGTGAATGAAAACCCAGCAATACCCAACATTTCTGAGGTCCGCACTCTTCTGCTAATGCGGATATGTTAATAAGCCTTCTTTTATTACCAAATCCGATATTAAAGAGTAATTTGCATTTAATTTTATTAGAATGAGCCAGCAGAATCCAAAAGATATCACTGTCAACACTTTTAACCCTAATCTGTTCATAACCCATTGTTACCGTTTTCGAGATAAATGTCTGCAAATTATATTACCATTATTAATATTAATTTTTTTCAGTTTATTTTATTTTTTATTATGTTAATAATATAAAGTTATATTATACGCCTTACAATAATTGTCAAAGTTATTTCCTCTAAATGATTTACCGATATATAAATTTCCATGTTTTCTTAATTTTGGACTCATTTATCTGGAAAATACTGTATAGGAACAAAATTGTAGAAAAATTTAGCACGCTGTTTTTTGTGAAAAAAGTTTTTGTCCATCTTTTTTAGTTTTTGTGTTAAATGACAAAAACAACATTGGCAACAGTTTCTTTTAACATATGGCTGCCATTTTAAAAGTACAGCTAATTTTTTTGGGGGTGGGGGCATGTCTAAAATTGTTCCTTAGGCTGTAATCTTTATGAAAAACATTGTCCCCACTGATCGGGGGGGGGGGGGGGGGATACACGTACAACTAAGCTGGGCTCTCCGAAGAAACTTTTTCCATTAAACATTAGCTTACTTGGCAGAATGCTCTTTTTCAAAATTCAGTGAGCATTCATATTTGGATTAAATTCTATTATTTTGAAGACATTTACCGTGCCTTACCCTTTTCCAAGTTACCAAATAACTTTTATTCATGTAGGTATTAAACGTAGACCTGATTTTGTAAAATAATAATTTAATATTGTATATAAATAGCGTTACAAAACCAAGACTTCACCACGAATATATGTCTTATAAATACTTCTATTTTCTGCCGCCAGATGTGATGGTTACTGATATCAGATCCCAATAGCGGATTGATTACTCAGTACTCAATATTTTGTTTGTAAAAATTACTATACATATACTGTTAGTTACTGACAGCAGATCTGATTTGCAAATATTATCCAAAGAAATTATTGCAGCGAAAATTTCGTTATAGAACAATTTTTTGTTCAATTTTTTTTTACAGTTTTGCGTGTTATCTTAATTACATTACATTACATTAAATCACATCATTACAACACCAGTAGCGTAGCTAGCTGTTTAGGGCAAAGGAGGTAGTCCATTACATGGGCGGTATAAAAAAATTTGCAAGTAAGAAATAAAATATAGGTTTTTATCTACAGCATGTGTGCTACATGAGGTGGGGGGAAGAGTTCTCCCCTAGTTCGCCCTAGCTATGTCACTGGACAGCAAATAATTATTTAAAATACTGACGCGAGGTATTCACCTATGTTGTGGAGTAATGTAATCAGTTTGCGGTGGACTTATAACAAAAAATATCTACATTATTTGGCGATATCAACAAAATGTCTTAATTGCTCATATATACGGTCCAAAATTATGAACCCACTTTATACGCACCATCCGTGTCTTGACCACTTTTTTTAGAAACAAGCATGGGACATGGTTAAGATCCTAAACATGAAGTGATGTAAAATTTTGCTGCCTACATTTTTAAGTTTTGAGTTAAAAAATGAAAACATTTTCTCTTCATTTCTGGAAAGTTGTCAGTCCTTTAATATGCTCTCGTGACCAAATTTTTATTGAGTTGTCTTTGAGTTGGAATCCTTCCATTTAGCCCCTCTAGCAATGAGCACATAATTTTAGAACACTCTGTATGTAAATGAAGTATTACATTAAATTATTGTTTTATCATTTTTTGCTTTGAATTTATGATAGCATTATTAAACATTCCATCGGAAATAAGCCAATTATAATGATTAATATAATGAAGCAACTGTTTTAAAATTTATAATGACAACCATTAATTTAGTGTTTTGTAAAATTAAAAAACAATATTATGAAATAATTTAAATGATTTTTTATTTACGATGGCTATAAAACCAAATACTAAAAATATTTTAGTGTTTCTGTTGAAAGATCTAAACATCCTTTGAACAATATAATTAAATATAGAAGAAAATACCGCAATGTTTTAAATTAATTATTAAAAATTTAGAAAATGAGATATCATCTAATAATAGTATCGGATGTTACCAATTCTGTGCGCAAAACCTCAAGAGGAAGATGTTATTGCGGAACGGATAAATTTATTACTGTGTCGAAATTTTTAAAAACCTGCATATTTATTATAATCAGAAAATATGCGTGAATAAATGTCATAAAGTTTAGCGTGTTTCCGGTGTAACTGGAAGAATTTCTACCATTAATTAATAATTATGCTAGGGATAACGGTAATTTACTAGAAATTTATTGACAATTTTAATACAACCGATTCTACACAGAACTATTATGATAACATTTTTGGTTGATTGCATTGTTGGTATTATTCCGAAGCACAAGAATGCAGTGACACTATTATATGGTTTATAAAAAATGTAGCACTAAGAACTGTTTACGAAACTTTGTTGGAATTTTCAGAAACGGTTTATTTCATTCACACAGTTATTAAAATTAAAAAAAAACATTACATTTTCTGGCCCCTCCTATACGTTTGTACTGATTTTGTGATTGTAATTTAACAAACTTAAATCAACTTGCAAATAAGTTTAAAATATCTCTAGTTTTTTGAAATACCTAAAATTCGTGGACAGTTTTCGTCAGTTACTTTGAACGATCCCCAAAATAATTAGTTTGAATGAAGCACGACTTTCTTTAAATTATATTGTGAATCATATTGGCAGTAATATAGCAATGGTATTAAGATATTCAAAATGCCTGTCGAAAGTCGACAAGAGAGTATCCGGACTCATAAAACCACCGCGGATCGAATAAATGTCTCTTATGATCTTTGGCCTTATGAAATAGGTTTTCCAAGATGGGAGCTGTGAGAAATCAATGGATAAAAGAGTCTTAGATGAGAGGGTGTCAATGGCATCAGCATTGGATCTTTTGGGAATGAGGCACTCTTCACCTTCACCTGAGAAGATCTTTCTGGGGACTATGTTTCCCATTATTGAAGATACAACTACCTATTCCTTGGGCGCAGCCAGGGGGGGAGCCATGGGGCCCGAGACCCTCCCAAGACGTCTTCCATGAGCCAAAAAATAAAGAAACATAATCAGTACAAAGCAGTATCCAAATTATCCCTTGAAGTAAATATTTTGTAATTAATGCCAATATTATCTAGTAGAGGAATCTACATACACATCCGTTTTCAACCATTTTCTGAAAAAATTTCCATCCTCTGGGGAGGCCAGTTCTATTGCCCCCCCCCAGATGAATTTTCTGGCTGCGCCACTGACCTATTCTAAAAGTTAGGGGCTTTGTTCCCTCAATAGTCTTGTCTTCATTTTTATACCCACCCATTAATCCACATCATCGTGATATTTGATTAGCATAGAGTAATGGAAGAGTGATTGACAGAAATTATATCCAAATGTGTTCGTGATGAGGCTGGATTTTGGGCAACTAGGGTCAGACACATGTAGAACACTAAAATTTGGAATTCGCTGTTCGACGCCCGAATGGACCTTACCTAAAGTATGATGATTTGTCATGCGGTATGCTATGGTAGTAGGTTACTGTTACTCTTCATTCGGGGTAACTAGAATGCTACTGGTTACATCATTACATAATAGACGTGTCTTATCTGCAAAGGCTGAATAACCCAATTTTTTCCAATATGATATGCTCCTACCCATAGATCAAAGGTTAGAACAAACTTCTTACAAGAAGCTGGTATGGGGGTGCTTTCATGGCCAGTCGATAACCTCATCTGTCTCCTATTGAACATATCTTGCGTGTGATTAGTAGAAGAGTGGGGCAGATAGATCTTGATAGATCTTTGGATGGAAAATGTAGGTGTGTGTGAAATGTTTTGCCGTATTGCTTTGTGATATAGAGTATTAATGCTCCTCTTTTTGTGTTTGCTTTGGTATCTTAGCCAGGAAAGGAGGATAGTAATAAATGCACGTGGTCAGTGCGTGCAACGGATCCTATTGGCGCTTACATTTGGAGGGAGTGTAATTTAAAATTATTTTTACAAAGGCTTTTCAAATCAACATCGCTCAATGACATGTGCCGCTTGTTATTATTAACAGTTCAATTAATCACTGTCCTCCTTTCCCGGCTCAGGTATAGAGTTGTTCTTCTTCTGTCTTGTGCTTTCTACGTTTCTGATTCAGACACCGCATTTGTCTTTGTGATTTCTATTTGGTTCCTGGTTTATTCATGATGATCGTTTCTATTGTCGGCATCCACGTATAGCATAGTCTTCCTATTTTTAGTTTGTTGCTATTTAGTATTAGTGCTCTCTTCGTTAGATGTAAATGTCTCCAGTTCTTCATTTTCTACAATTCTGAACTTTTTGTTATTGTTTTTTCTCCTATTAACATTAACGTTCCTATTATATATTTAGTTAAGTTTGTTTTTCTTTTGACCTCACCTCTCTATTTTTCTTCCAGAATCCTTCTTGTGGTGTATATATGATCCGTCAATTTTCAAGTGATGAATGCTGTCTTTGAGAGTTTGCTAGTTTCCCTATGTGTTTCTCTAGCAGTTCGAGAAGGGATTGTACTTAGTTTTTGTATCTTACGCTACAAAGTGTTTGTTAACCTTCTGTAATCATATATGCTCTGTGGTAAAGTGTTCCATTCCACAGGTGCTTTTCATTCGTACTCTAATGATAACTTCTAGGAGTTGCTCACTTAGTCTTTCCAGTCCATAGTGCCATTCACTGTTTAGTTTACTGATTTCAGGTACACTATTTCTAATTTATATCAGTGTGTTTCCACTGAGTAATAAGAAATATTATATAATTATTTAATACCCAGAGCAAGACGTTACATAAAAAATAACAGAGTTAATGTTATGAAAGATATAAAGAAAATAAAATTGTCTGTTGTAATTATTGTTAACTTAGATGTTTACATTTTTAATTGGATTTGGCATATTTGATCTCCAAATTTTTCATCCAGATTGGAGTCAGTATTTTTCTTTGAAATATTAATTATGAGCACAGTTTACATGAAAGTGCTCTTTCTAACAGTTATAAATTGCCAAAAGATTTAGCACAGCGAAATAATAATTTATTATGTCATACAGACATATTTAAATAATAAAACCACATACAATATGAACTGACATTATAAAAATTATACCATTCGGAAGAAAGAAAATAAAAACATTTAGTATTATTATTTTTAGAATTTGTAGCACCAAATCTTTAAATCATTACTCTGTTTTCAAATATTCTTTTCTTTAGATCTTAATGTGTTTTGTATTTAAAATACGTATTTAACATTGAGATTTGGATTATTTATTATAAGGAAGCAGAACAATCCAAATTACTTTTATCTTCTATATAAATAAACGACTCGATTTATTTCGTTTGCCGCTAGAAATCTCAAGCAATAAATACAAAGGATCCGCCACGATCTTAGGTGTGCTATTATTCTGTTATTCCTTGGTATATTTATTAATTGCGACAGTATAAAAATAAAGCGTATTTTTCCTTTATTCCTCAGCCAAATAAATATATTATTGTGTCAAAATAATTAGGAACAATTACGGCCTATTAAATAAATGTTTATTTAACATTTATGTGTAATCCAGTTACTAATAAATAAGTAGATAATTAAATGACTCTTTTATCGTAATAACAATAAATGTGACAAGTCATGAAATATTGTAGTTACCAGATTTATATTATTAACTGGAATGGCCCCATCGAAAATCGACGGAAAGGGGATGCTTAAAAATGTATGCTAGAAATTAATCTTTACATCTTTGGACTTACTACCAGCACTCACATTTTCGAGAAATTCGTGGCCCAGTTTCAACGTAATATTCTCACCTTTTCCTAGAATATTTCATAGAAACAAAGGAGTAATTCCTCTATTTGTCCTCCGTCAAATGTTGAGAAGTATAGTTAAGTATTGCTGCCACTCCCGGGGTTATACAGCTGGGCTTGCTACGTCCACGCTGGGTTGGACTAAGGTCATGGTTGTTGGAAGCAGCGAGAGCCACATGGCGCATGGTAAAGGAATATGAGATGCGTTACCGCATTGTGTTGTGAAGGAGCGTTCAAGCTCCCTTTTTTGTGTTTTTTGTTCTGGCCATCTGCCTCTTCTGAATCTTCGTGTGAAATATGTGTTGAGTGTTTATGCTCTTCTTTTTGTGTTTCTGCTTCTTCGAATCTTCTTTTTCTGAGTCTTCTGATTCCTCGGTTTCCGATGCTGGGTTGGATTTGGGTCATGCCTGTTGTCAGCAGTGAGAGCCACATGACGTATGGCACAGGAGTGGGGGAGGGGCAGTGTTGCTGCTGTTCAGTGTTAGCGCTTTCTTCGGTAGAATTTCTGCTGGCCTTTTTGCTTTAACCTTCTTGATCCTTTCCCTTATCTCTCTGCTTACCAGGATATGGTCTATTTGTAAAATTGAGCTTGCATTACTTCAGGTTTGACTTTTCCTCCATGTATTTCTTATTGTTGTCAAACATGTTTGCTAGGTTTTTCAGCGCGTTTCCATTTTCGTTAGGCCATGTGTGGACTAAAGTTTTTCCTATGATGCTTTTGTCCTCCTCCGTCTGATCGTCTTTTATTATATGTGCATTGAAGTCTCCTAATAGTATGATTTTTCTTGATTTTTCATAGCGTTGGTGTGTGCCGGGGTTGTTATATTTTCTCCTTCTATCTGATGGCTTAGTGCTCCATATAGACAGTCCTCTCTTCAGTTATTACTGATTTCTTTCTCCTCTTTGTCGCCTGGCACGATTTCACTGCACTATATATACTATGATTTACTGCGTTAGAGGCGAAGCACTTTGTAAAGTTTTGGTTTGTATACCTAATTAAGCACTAACTAATATTTTTTATCAATTACTGAAAATGTTCTGAGATATATATTATTTTACAAACACATCCACTTATACTGAGGAAGAAATTATCGCTGCAATAGATAATTTGAAAAATACGGATTCATGTGGCATTGACTGTATTCCTACCAAGATAATAAAAACTATAAAATATTATATAGCAAAGCCCCTAGCATATATAGTAAATCGTTCTATTGAGCTTGGAGAATTTCCTTATGACTTAAAGGTTGGTATAGTTGTGCCAATTTTCAAGAAACTTGATTCTACCTGTGTAGAAAATTATCGTCCAATTACTATTCTAACTGTGTTATGTAAAGTTATTGAAAGAGTCATTTATGATAAAATGATGTCTTTCCTAAATAAATATCATATAATAACAAAGAGTCAAAATGGCTTTTACCCTGGTAGATCTACAGAAACTGCAGTATATGAATTTTCTGAATATGTACACAAATGTATTGAAAATAATAAATCAGTAGGAGCACTTTTTTTCGACATGTCACGAGCTTTTGAGTGTCTTGAATTTGATTTTATTGAGAAAAAATTATATGCTATAGGCTTTAGGGGTAAATTTCTGTCATGGATAATCTCTTATCTTAAGTATAGAAAAATATCAGTTAGAATCGGAAACATTTTTTCTGATAAATATGAAACCCATCTTGGTGTTCCGCAGGGATCTGTGCTGGGTCCTCTTATATTTTTATTATTTATTAATGATTTACCAACATATATTTCTGCAAATTGTGTTATAATGTATGCAGACGATGTCACTTTAGGAATTGATGCAGAAAATCCAGCGGATCTCCAAGATAAATTTAATATTATTTCCAAACAATTTACTAGATATTGTTGGAAAAACGGTTTAATTGTCAATGCAGATAAAACAGTCGCCATGAATTTTTACAATAGGAAAAAAAGTGATGATCATTTCGATATAAAAGTCAATAATGTGACGATAGAAATGTCATGTTCTAATAAGTTTTTAGGTACTTATATTGATGCTGACTTAAGTTATACATGTCACATTGATCATGTCTGTAAAAAAATTAATAGTAGTTACTATGCTATACTACATCTAAAAAATTCTGTCGACACAAAATGTCTGATTAATATTTACCACGCACTTGTTAACTCGGTGCTTTCATATAATGTTATCCTGTGGGGAAATATCACTGTTGGCAATTGTAATAGAATATTTGTTACCCAAAAAAGAATTATCAGGCTTATTTTCTCATTAAAACCAACAGATTCGTGCCAACCAGTTTTCCGGGAACACAAAATACTAACTTTTCCGTCCCTTTATATTTATAATTGTATTTTATATGTAAAAAAAAATATCGATACGTTTCAAGCTAATGCCGCCCATCATAATTATAGTACGAGACATGGTTCTCTCCTCGAGTTACCCAGACATCGTTCTTGTTTATTTGAAAAGACTCCATCATATGCTGGAAGAAAATTCTATAATAATTTGCCAGAAGATATAAAGTTAACAATCCCCCTGCACTACTTCAAAAAGAAACTAAAATCATTTTTGATTAATAAATCTTATTATACTGTGACTGATTACCTGGATGATGTGTGATCAGCAGATTCTTAGATAATTCAGTTTTACTAATATATTTACATGTTAATATAGTTCTGTGTAAAATTGTGTTTAGTGTGTAAAATTGTCATTCTTCGCATATTAATATTTTAAATAATGGATGTTTTTAAAAATTACTAATTTAATACCTATGTAATTGTGCATTAATGTAATGTATTTCTTTGACCTGTCCAATATCATGTATATTGATCGAACGGACCAATAAATTATTATTATTATTATTATTATTATACTTAATAATAATAATAATTTGCCTTTATTGAGTATTATAAATATTACAATACAATAATTTCAACAGGGCGAAGTCTAGCAGAGCTACTCCACTTAACCCTACAGTATGAAAATAAATAAAACAGAGTGAACGATTATAAACGTAAAAACGTTATGTAGCAAATTAAGTATAGATAATACAAAAAATGACGTAAATATGTGTGAAAAAAATGTACATAATATTTCAAATTAGATTAAAAAGGACCTATCTGACTACAATGTAATAAAAAGGAAAGAAAAGTTAAATAATTAAAAAATTATAGTTAAGTTATATTGCTTAAAATAATAATACATATATAATAAAACAAAGAGAGAGACCATACAAACCTAACAAAATACATACTTTAAATTTGTCTTCTACACGTTGTCACTATTTAACTTTTATAAACTTTTATGGGTATTCATTGATGACAGAGCATTATGAGGCACGTCTGGTCGCCTCGACAGCAAGATGGCAAGTCCAATGCATTGCCGCATTGTGTTCGTTATTTAATGTTTATGCTCCTCTTTTTGTGTTTCTGCTTCTACAGATTTTTCTTCTTCTTCTTCTGGGTTTTCTGATGCCTCGGTTTCTGGTTCTGGTAGAGTATATATAGTCGCGATTTCTTTGTGGAGTTTATTTTTCCCTCTCGCTTTTTTTCCCTAGTATGTTTGGTCGTTTTCCAGTTTGTTCATGATCCTCTCGGCTGTTGTTTTCCACGTGTAACCTGGTCTTCCCATTTTTAGTGACGAATATAATGTAGGATTTTTCACTTAACAATGAGCGCAAGTTTGATCTGAAAACCCTCACTTGATAATTTACCTAAGAAAATATTATGACCGTACTTTGTAAAGTTTTGGTTTGTATACCTAATTAAACAATAACTAATATTTTTTATCAATTACTGAGAATGTTCTGAGATATATATTATTTTACAAACACATCCACTTATACTTTAAATATATCTTCTACACGTTGTCACTATTTAACGTTTATAAACTTTTATGGGTATCCATTGGTGACAGAGTAGTATGAGGCACGTCTGGTCGCCTCGACAGCAAGATGATCTGGTATATATTTTTGATTAAAGCTTCCTTAGCAATTGTGTTAATTACATGCCAAGTAATATTTTTTCCTTAATTTTTTTTTTCTTTTTTTTGGTGTGTTCAGCCACTGTACTTTCCGATCAAAATATACCAGATTTTTTCCAGATGGACTGAATGACTGAATTGAAAGACATAAATGTTCATAATTTTGATAATCTGACGTGAAAATCCTAGGTAATCTGGAATACCTAGTGATTTTTTTCACGATTACAATAGTTCTCTTTGCAAAAACCTCCCATCTCTGTTTGACACCTTCTATTCGTTAATTATTTAATTTTTTTTATGACCACAAAAACTACAATAGATTTATCCCTTAGCAATTAACTATACATCAAATGATATCGTTTTCCATAACCTTTTTTCCTTAACTGTTTTATTTTGGTGAGTTCAGTCTCTATATTTTTCGATAAAAATATACCAGATTTTATGAATGGCAATACGCCTCAATTACGTGCCCAAAAGAGACTTTACGTCGATCTAACTATATTAATGAGAATCTCGATAATAGTTCAGACTGGGGGTAACCAATAGGTCGATATGTCCCATCAACTTTAAATGTGGAATACTTTAAAAGACTACGTGGAATATTTTATAAATTTTCTATAGTATCCTGTAAAATGGAGACCATATTATTGACGCATATGCCAAATTAGACCTCACAATAGAAGAATAAGTAGTTTGAGACCAAAAAGTTCACTGAAACTAAAATTATTTATAATGAGAATTCAAGCGACTTATAAGATTTTTTTATTGATATGATGTGATTGAAGGCTTTTCATCACTACATCTAAATCTATGAACGTCTTTGATTTAGAACGTACGTTATTTTCAAGCTTGTAATCATTTTAGTTTAGTTTAGTTTAGTTTAGTTTAGTTTAGTTTAGTTGTTATTGATAAAACCTTACATTTTCACGATTTGAGGAATAATTTGTTTTCTATGCATCAGTCATGAATTATATGCTCATTGGATTGCAAAATCAAACATTCCTCAATGCAAGAAACTCTACAAAATATTTTCAGATCGTCAGCATATAGAAGACAGTTCGGAGAGATATCCGTAACAATTTCAATAAATTCACATTTTGAACAACAGTTTGCCCAGATTAGATCCCTGAGGGACATCTGAGGTTGGTAAAAAACTTCGACAAATATATGGCCTCAATATGATGCATATTTTGTTCTGTTGTGAAGGTGGGATGAAAAATAATTAATAAGGTAATTTAAAAATCTAAAAATGTGTAGGTTTTGCAACAGAATACTATGGTTTAGCCTATCGAGGGCCTCGGAAAAATCTGTATATATTATATCAACGTGACTATCATCATCAATCGCATCAGATACATATTCTGTTAAACAGTGTTAGTTGGCAATTGTAGATCAGTCTTTATAAAAACCGTGTTGGAATTTTGATATTTGATGTTTTATATGACAGTGTGTATGTTCATATAATAACATTTCGAAAGCATTAGGGAATTTTGCTTAATACTACAAAGGGCTGGTAGCCTATTATTATTATTATTATTGTTCTACCCTTTGTTAAAGCTGGGTGTGATTTTGGACTGTTTCAAACATTGTGAAAATGTTAATGTTTGAAGAGCAGAGCTCGGGAATTTTATCTCGGCACCAGAGATGGCTCTCACATAGACATAATATTATATTGCAAACACCTACCGAAACTTCAGAAAAACGACGAAATGGTAAATTATTCATCATTGCCAGCTACAATGTATTTTTGCTAATAAATTTAATGTAATTTAATACGTATGACGTGTTTATTAGGTTTATTATCATTATAATTAAATATAATAAACCAATAAGCTGCTGGCAACATAAAACATTTTTTTCGGAATAAAACAAACCATTTTTATATAATATTAAATCATATATAAGAAACAAAGTCAAGGATTAATGGCATAAAACTACCATGTACCATGTACATCAAAAAGCACACAACGTGATAAAGTGAATTTAATTTCATTTTAAAATGTTAATGCGTAACCTACTTTTATCGGAAATCTACTACAATTGTGAAACGTACTGACAATTACCTAAAGACGTAGCTGATTCTTTTCCAATTGCAGTGTTGAAGGCATTCGACCCTGACTGAGTGTCAACATTAGATTCCAGTGTACGGCGGTATTTTTTTACTAATGCTAGCATGTTTTATTATCTCCTTTAATTAAGCGACGCCGCCGAAATTGTGAAACATTGCTTTGACAAAATCCCTTTTACTATACTTACACTATGGCAATTCTGGGCATTTACGTCTACATTTAATAAAGGGAAAGGGTAGACCAGAGATCGCAATTTCGCAATCCGGAGTACAAATCTAGTCATATGTATGTATCTACAAACCTATCGTGAAATTATACAGAGTCGACGGCATACAAAAATGTATCGTACTTCTCAGGCTGCAGTATAATTGTGAATACGCGATTTTCCAGAACTATTTGATGGAACAGATTTTGATTATAGTAGTTGCAACAAAACAATTTCTTGGACATCTAAAGCAAATGTTAATAGGCACAATTTCTCACAAAAACATATGAGTGCTAGTGGCTCTACTGATAGTGACAGTCAAAGTAATTTTAACTTATTTAGCGGAAGTGATGGTGGGATATAACATACCGTGAAACTAGATAATCCACTTTTTAGACAATTATTGGAAAAGTGTATTAATGGCAAATGTAACAATGTTCAGGTACCATCGGAAACGACACTCAGAAGAAAATATTTATCAACGGAGTGTTAGAATATTAGACCTAAAAAAAAAAATAAGATATACTGTGTCATACTTGCAGAAGAATCTTTCCGCGCTGTAGAGTCAACCCTAATTCTGATATCACAGAGATAAAATTCCCGAGCTCTGTTGAAGAGATAAGTTGAAAAGTGTACAAATGGTTTGGAAAATACTTGGACTCGGTTACGTACTACGAAAGATGGAATACTGTCAGGGCCACTGGTTAGTTTTGGTTTTAGTTTATTTGGTGCTTTGGGAACTTCATCTTCTGTAAACTTACGAATATTTAGACAAGAATTATTAAATGTGTTATAATGATCATTATCAGCATTACATTGTTGCGGAACAAAATACGATTGTTGAAAATTCAGCAAATGAATCACTAATTATTTGAAGATCAGGTACTATGATATCATCCTTATATTTAATATTTTTCTGTGCAATATTTTCCTCTAAATGTTTATTATAATTTCTGTGTGCATTCTGTAGCAAAAAACAATTTATTTATTAAAGATAATTCCCGAATTACGCTACAAAAACTCACCTCTATATTCATTGAATATTAATGAGTGGTATCTATTCCTTTCTACCGTTTGTCAGTAACTTTTTCAAATCTTTAATCTTCTAAATAATGACTTTACACCTCATAACCGTTAAGCTTCGTAATTTTTTTTCTTGCGACCTTGTAACCATTGGAAGAGCTCACCTCTTCTACCTTTTAATCAGGACGATGGCTAATCTACTTGATATTTTAATGGACGACATCTTACTTATTAGGAATGAATTATTCCTGTAAAAAATTGCTTGTGAAGCTAATACTAATCTCCTAATATTTTATTATAATTATATAATTCTGTAGAAAAATCAATTATACGTTTTGTCACTAACTTAAGATTTGTAAAATCTTAAATTAATAGTTTATTATTTATAATAATAATTATTATAAATTTATTTATCAAGATAATTAAATTTTAATTTATGTCCAGATTTTATATTATGGTAAAATATGCAGCAGGTTGTGATTAACACTAAGCTACCTGCTGACTACCTCTGACTTAGGTAGCAATTAATATTAGTAAATTATTGACAGTAAGATTAATGCATATAAATATATTTAATTAATTTTTCGTAGTAAGAAGCGACACCTAGATGTCTAGATGTCGACTCCAGATGTCCAGAGTTGATGGTATTAAGTTATTACTCTATACAAATGCACAACCAATAACTCACTAATGATGTCATAATCACATTATATTTCAAGACAAATACAAATTACCTTTTATATCAATTTACTTTAATTATGCAGATATTAAGAAATCATGAACTGTGTTCAAGAAAAAAAGAAGAATAAATATAAATTAAGTAACAGAACTTATTTGGCATAAAACATCCTCATTGAAAACGTAAATACAGTTCTTCTGTGACAATAACTTGAGGTTATCAGACGAATGATGTAATTTAACAGCTAACATATGGAATTCACGCATCTCAAGATATACGTAAATTCCGAGAGGTTAACCGCACCCATAGCCTTGGCTATAGATTTGGGGAGTTGTCTGCTATCTGTGGTGTGTTTATGTTTATTATGCTTATGTTCCTCTTTTTGTGTTTCTGCTTCTAAAAATCTTCTTCTTCTGAGTCTTCTGTTTCTGGCACTTTTTCTCACTCCTCTTTCCCAGTATGCTTGGCCCTTTCCTAGTTTGTTCATGATCCTCCCGATTGTTTTCTCCACATGTAGTGTGTCCTCTCTATTTTTAGTTTGTTGATTTTCAGTGTTAGCGCTTTCTTCAGTAGATGTGTTGGGTCCCTTCATTCAACATGTTCTCATTACTTCATTGCGTACATTTCTATCCTTTCTGTAATTGTTTCCCCTCCTACTAATGTTGACGTTTCATGTCGCTGCTTTCGTATTGTTGTTTTTGGTGAATGGTCGGATAATGTCCCTTTCGGCTGTTTTCAGGCATATTCTATTGGCTTTTGTCTTTGCCACGTTTTGAACTCCACTATGCCATCGTTGGGAGTATGATGGCTATGCACCTCACCTCTTGATCAAGTCCCACGGTTGTTTTTCTCGATGAACGGTATAATTGCCTTTGCAACTCTGTACGCCGTTTTCATTCTCTCAATTTCAGTTTCTCTACTTTTCAACTTGTTCGTCACATATGTTCCTAGTTATTTAAATGTGTCCTTTGTTCTTAGTGAGTAGTTAGCCTATTTTGTATTCTTCTCTACTGATCTAATAATGGTGCGAGACCCGTCAAAAAAAGTGAGTCGCTTTTGTTGACGGGTCTCCGCACCGTTATTAGACTTTTCCTGAAGTTTATTTTTTGTCGAGATGTATCCAGATGCGGTTGAGTTGAGAATGTCCTGCTCTTATTCCATGATGATTAGGAGATCATCAGCGTATGCTATTACGATTTCGGATTTCCTTTACTGTGCTTTATATCACTTGGTCTAGGACCGTTATGAATAGTCAGGGGGATAGGTGTCATCCCTACTTGACTAATATGTTCTTCTGTTTGGTTTCCGTCATTTGTCCGAACCATTATATAGCATTACTTTCGTGAAGGCAGGCCTTTATTATCTTCTTTATTTTTCAGTGCGGTACTTCTTTGCCACATAGGGCATTGACTATGACCTCATTCATGATTGATAATACCAAATGCCTTCAAGAGATTTAAAGCGACTATGTGTAATTTTGTCCCTTCTCTCCATTTTTCTTTCAGGATTCCTTTGGTGGTGTATATATGATCGTCCGTTGATTTGCCTTTGATAAATGTTGTCTGGTAGTCTTCCGATGTATTTTTCTAGTTGATCGAGTAAAAATTGTGCGTAGTATTATTATCTTGTGTTCTGTAATCATATATACCCTGTAGTAACTTGATTCCAGGAAGCAGTATTTGTATGGTCGTGTTCCATTTCATAGACAGAGGTGGGATTTCCATCTCTGGTGATAATTTGTAGAGTCCTTTAGACTTTCAGGCCAAAGTATATTAACTTATGCTGTATTTCTTCTAGCTCTATCTATTATTTCTAGCAGTTGGTCCTTTCATGGTGGCTAGTACAAGGGTCAATCCATTTATTTTATTAGTCTGTTCATTCTTTCGTTGCGTTCCATTCTTCCTCCAGCTTCTTGGTCCAATATTGCAATGGGTATTATTGTCTCATCTATATTTCAGATGTCTGAAGGTTTGGTTTAGTCGTTGTCCTGTTGAATATGTCTGAAAATATTCTAGATTTTTTCTCGTCTTGGTTTCTCTCGGCCTCTCTTATTTCTTTCAATGCTTCTTTTAGTTTTTCCTTTATGTTCCACGTCGGGTGCTGTATGATTGTAGCCTTCATCTTTTTTAGTCTTTTTCATCTATCTTGTCGGGCTCATATTATATGACCGTTGAACGTTTTTCTTGCCGCAATTTTTATTTGAACCCATTGATGTCCAGTCAACTTCTTCTCCTGTCAGTTGATTTTCTATTTATTCACGGTATTTTTTCTGGAAGTTTTCGTGCTGTAGTAGGAGCTATTCCAGGTACTGTACGGTGTTTGTTATTTCCTTAAAGTCTTTTGTATTCTCTTATTTCAAGTTTCCTATATAGTATTTTGTGATCTGTATTACCGACCAGGATATGATCTATTCACGAGATTGAGCCTCCATTACTCCGATTGTCAAGACAGGTTCTCTACTCATACCCTGCAGATGTTGTCCTTTCCGATTTGCATGATTGCCGTGGCTATATTTTCATTTATCTTTTCCGTCTTTATCCCGATGGGGATTTCTCATCTAGTTATCAGTGCAACTCCTCTGCTGATCTTTTCTTGAGCTTAGTTGTGCTAAATGAATAATGCTTTACATTTCAGTAACAACTTAAGCCGATTAATTTCCGAGTACCGAATACTTATTTCTAGGAGTATGAGTGGCATAGGGCATCCTATAAAACAACTATATTCAAAATATGTATAAAGGAGTTTTCTTTCCGTATTGTAGAACATATGGTATTCAACTTATTTATTTAATTTATTTTAATTTGGCTTCGGTGAGGCCGCGTGCCTCACAGGCAACCACGATAGAGAACGTGATTCTGTCTGACGTGCCGTACATTAAGGGTGGTTAATTAGAGTAATCAGAAAACACCTGCCAGGGCATTATAAATAAGAAGACATTTTAGTTTGGAAACCCAACATAATTTATATCCCAATTATAGAGTAGGGATTTATAGCAGGATGTGAATACAAAGCGATGATGTATCTAATCAATTGCTACAAATTATTCCAGTTACATTTAATTGGCGTCAATTTTATTATTAGATGTATATTATATTAAATCACATTATCAATATTTCCTCATTCCAGTTTTGTAAAATGAGGATGATTTAGGAACAAGTTATGTTCAAAGCACATAAGCGAGCAAATATGGTCTTAAAAATAGCTTCTTCTTTTTCTTCTTCTTTATAAGGCCTCAACAGCCATCTTATTGACTGTGCATTCTGTTTAGCATACCTCCGTATTTCTTCGAGAATTAAGGTGTGGGTACGATGACAATGTAAAACTCGTAATAAACGGCTCCAGTCACACATATCTTCCATTCTAACTGCCCATGTCTCAGAGGTGTAAATAAACAAGAAACAAGAAAAGAACCAGAGGCATTAGGAAGTCAGATATTTGTGGGTTTCGTCACGCCAAATTTGGCTCAACTGAGTTGCCGATTCTGTCATCTTCATTCTTCATCGATTTTTTTTTAATGGACTCATTTATATGAACGTCCACCACTCACTCAACTATAACACGCACACATAGACAACATCATAACAACCATTCCTTGCGACATTGTCATCTGCCGCAGCTGAGACTCGAACTCAGGAGGGGAGAGCGAATAACCGTATTGTATCTCACGGCACTAAACATCCATACGGATTCGAATCCGGGACTCCGTGGCCGCAAGCCGTAAGTACTATGCCACTAAGTCAGTACCGTATCTGGGTGGCTATCATTTTTCTGCAATTATATTTTTTTTGTTCTGTTGTAATTTACACTTAAATTATAATCAGAAATAATTAGTGTGCATAGCGACTCACATACCTTAAAATCAAGTTTCTTTTATGTTACCTACAACCGATGAAGTAACCAAGAATATTTTTGGAAAAACAATAATAACAATATATATTTTTACAAATTATAGGCTTATCATATATTTAATAATTTTGTCTATAATAAACGAATATTCGTCTGGTGAATTTATGTATTATCAAAAAATAGATTACATTATTTTAAATATTTAATTTATGTAAAAATGTATATTTTTATTATTGTTTTTCCAAAAATATCCTTGGTTACTTCATCGATTGTAGGTAATATAAAAGAGACTTGGTGAGGTGAGTCGCTATACACACTCCCCCATTAAGAAAAAGAACAGTCAATCAATTAAGTAAACCATCAATAGCGAAACGAACAAAAATAAAATCACAAGTTAAAATGTCAGAATTGACAAACGATTTGTGATTAACATGGTGAAAAGGAGAAATGAAAGTCAAATTATTAAAATAAGTACGTAATCTGTCAAGACAATAAGGAATATTTTTACTATTATATGATTTAGTGAAAAATTCACCTGGTAGTTGCAATGTTTGACCAAACATTAGTTCGACTGAAGAACATTGCAAATCTTCTTTGGAAATCGTTCTAAAAGCTAATAATGTAATAGGGAATTCATCTACCCAATGTGACGTGTTAGCTCTAGCACTTAAGGCAGTTTTAAGAGTTCTATGAAAACGTTCAACCATTCCATTTCTTTGAGGATGGTAAGCGGTTGAACATATTCTATGAAAACCCAAAAATTTTGAAAATTCGTTAAATAATTTGGATTCAAATTAAACACCTTGGTCCGTAGTGACATACAAAGGAACTCCAAAATGACAAACAAAATTTTGAAATAATATACGTGCTATAGTCCTTGCCGTGATATCTGGTAGAGGATATGGTTTTGGCCATCTGGTAAATCTTTCGATCACTGTTAGAATGTAAGAGCAACCTTTGGAAGGGGGTAATGGTCCCACTAAATCTATATGAATGTGATCGAACGTGCCTTTAGGTATTTCAAAATTACTAACCGGACTTTTCGTATGATGGCTGACTTTAGCCGTTTGACAGTTGACGCATGTTTTAGTCCACAAATTGTAGTCTGAACTCATTCTTGCCCAGCAAATGTATGAGCTCATCCTCGCTTACTGTAACTAAGGTGTTATCATCTGCAAATTGCAGAAATCTTGGTTTCGTCTATAGTTGCTCCACTCTGTCAATCCTTCAACACAACACAAATCACGTGTTCACTGTAGGTGTTAAAAATGAAAACAGGGCACATCTCTGTCTGCCAACTTTGCATTTATCGGAGTTAAAGTTGCCATAGTTCACCAAAGCAAAGTTTTCTTCATATAGTTAACGATTGATGTTGATGAGTGCCCCCCATCTCCAATAACCCATTTTCTTTATTTATCAGAAAATATTACAAATATTATATGAACACCATACACTATACTTCTCAGTGTATTCAAAGTGCTTAGCTTAGCGAACCTCATAAAATATTAATAACTATTATGCGTATTTAGATAAATATTATTATGATGATTTTTTGTCAAATGTGAGTTTATATGTACCAGAAATTATTACTATTAGACCAAAAGATGTTTCTAGTCCTCGAACAAAACTACTTGTCTTTGTACATATTTAAGTTACTATTAGTTAGTTTTCAATATCGTTTGTAGTATTTTGTTGTAGCTTTTAGATGATGCAAATAAATAACCAAACAAGTAAATGAATAGCTAAATAAATTATTGGTAATATAACAGTCAGGTAGAAAATAAATGTGTTTGTTTCAGGGAAACCAGTAATAGAAATAAAATTGATGCTAAAAGAGTCATAAGTATGTTAAAAAGAATTGGTATCTAGTAAATCTGAAACCGTTTGCCCGAAGCTATTATTAAACCATCTGTAGTTCTATGGCATTCAAGTTTTGTGTCAGTATATTTTATTATTCCTATCCAAAAAACTTTAATATTTTACAGTAAAGTTTATAGGTATAACAGTAGTTTTACAACATAAAAATTTATTATGACCACAGCTAAATATTCTTTGCAAATGTACAATCAGGTTTCATATTATCAGCATGAGATTAAGTTGATTACAAAAACACCTACAGATCAACATTACTTTATACAAACGATATGTTCGTCAATGACTTGTTATATATAACACTGGGGCTCCAAGTTGTAATAATGTAGGTCGAGTATAATAAATTAACATTAGCTATAGTCATAATCAGCTTTATATTTATGGCAGCATTCAGCGTTGACACAAGTAGCATTGTATTTTAACACCCCTTTTCAATACTAACTAAGTAATACCTATTCTGCACCTATCGACTTTCTTTATTTCCTTAACTATACTACAAATGGCTTCATTAAATCTGTATCGTTTTTCTATTTCACAAGAGTGAAGTAGCAGGCCGCTTTAACCACTCTGAATATTTCAACTCTTATATTAAATTTATTATATTCAATATACATAGATACTTACTGCTTACACAGAACTCTTGATGTACCTAGTTGATAGTTTTATTTTAAATAATGTTCACTTTGTTAAGTTCTTCTTTTAATATTGGGAACCAGCTTGTGCAAACATTTACTGAACAATTTGTCCTCATTCAATAATATTATGTGGCAGAGGATCCCAACAAGAAATACAGAATAATTAAGAAAATGCCACAACCAACATTTAGTCAATATTCTCCGATCATCTTAACATAATTTAGTACGCATTTAGTGTTATCTATATTTAAGTCTTAAAATGATTTTTGGGGAAAGTGGCAGTGGCAGTGTCGATAAGCAGTGTCGGTAAGCAAACCTTTAAAAAAACATATAAAAGGAATAAATATCCAAAAAAAATTGTATTACCAAAAATTATGACAATGACTGTGAAGAGAAATTTCTATTCGATTAAAATAATTTCGGGTTTATATTTGATAATACATTTTTGGCATCAAATTAGGTGATGGATTTAATTTAAAAATTGAGTTTTAAAGATATCAACTATGTGATTATGATTGAGAAATTCGTATTTAAGTACACTTGTGAACAAATTTCACCACACGAACTCGAATATGGAAAGAGAAATAATGCCCGTTTGTATGTTTATTATGTGTGTCTATCTGTGTGAGGATAGTTACTTGAAACTATGACAAGTTTTTTTAGACTTAAAATTTGTAACGTAACACGCAAAATGTTGTTTTAAGAAAACATGTTCTATATCTTTAAAAGCAACATATTATTACGTTTTTCTTATTCAGCTCGTAAAAATACGATCGTATACGGTATTTTGAAACTGTACAATTACTAGTTTCTAATGTTGGAAGTGACTTGAAAATGTCAAAATTTAGGTATAATACTTCATACAATAGGTAACCACGACACATGGCGTAATACTGTCAGACGTGCCATACAATAAACAGAAGTCAATAATGCAAAGGTTACGAAACGTTTGTCAACGCAATGTGAATAACAAGAAAGATGATATATCAATTTTATAACAAAATACTATTAAGGTTTTCACGTTTACAGAAAATAAAATTCAAATATGCCACAGGTACGTCAGGAGATAATTTTTTACGTATTTTTTAGAATACTAGGTAAATTTTGGTACCGAACAGAGCATACTCAATAATAAGTCATACAATGTTCCGATGATATACTTTCATCACCTTTAGACAGATAATATTATCAAAACTGCCACTTTAAATATAGTCTGTTGAGATAAAGCTTTCATCACAAAAGTTCTATGACTGGACCGCAAGAGGGCGGGAAACACAATGGTGACAATATTTTTTGACCTACCCACAACCTCAAAAACCATCCTTTTTTGTTTCGATATTCCGGTGTTAGGCTTGCGAGGGCTTGTTGGATAGAATTTTTCCTCGTCAATTTGAATAAAATAAGTAAACCTCGATCAGATGAAACCCAACCAACCCGGAAGATCAAGCAGCCTCTACGCGAAGTGAACTTTTCCTTCAGTGGTTTGTATTAGTTAATTGATTGAGACGGGTTATTGGCAATGGCATATATAGATATTTTTGTTTTTTCGTTGATTATATAAATGTAAAAATATTCTCGTTTTTATTCATTCAATGATCATTTATTACATCTGGTTCATTATATACAATTCTTGATATTGTTTATAATTTATTATTTGTGGCATATTCATGATTTCTTAGTTTGTTGGGTATTTTGCCACTGTAAAAATATTTAAAAATTTTGATGAAATAAATATCTGCGCCAAAAGCATCGGACAGAGGCTGGTTTTTATACTTCTATTACAAAATGTCTCACACCTAAAAATATATAAACTGAAACAAAATTGTTAAATGATAAATAGAAAAATTAAAACGAAGGCAGTTGACGTTTCGGAAAATAGTTCTTTTTCCATTATCAAAACTTTTTGAGAATGTCAAACCAGACAGTTTGTTGTTTATGTATTTCCATAGTCACGTGAAATATTAAATTATATTTATTTTATTTTTACTTACTTCGTCTCTGAGGATTGGCAACCAGCTGGTACAGAAATCTATAGAATAATTAGAAACACATTATCCTCATTGAGTTGCTTTCTTTTTCCAAAATTTTTGCGGAGTCCCACTGGCTCCTATGATTGTTATCCCACGCGTGTTCACAAATTTTTGATTTTTGAAATTCTCCCTTTCTAGGATAATCTCGGTGTTCACCAAGCCTTACGTTAAAAGATCTAGATGACTCACCTACATAATGCTTACCGCACTCACAAGGAACACTATAAATACAATCCTTGGAAATATGAAACCAGTGTTTATCGAACACAAACACACACAAACAGATATTTGAATTTCAATTCAAATCAATATATTAGCATTAAGAAAGGTGTTGTAAAATGTTTGTATGATGGGGCTAAAGTAATTTCTTCAAATGATGAAAGTTTAAATAACGAGAAAAAATTTATAAAAACCGTTGAATAATCAATACCCCGAGGGTTTTGTTGATAGCCCGATGGCAAACATTGAAAGTAGAGTAACTAACCTCTCAACATTTACAACCTGAATTTAGATCTTTAGCAGTAATTCCATACATACAGGGTTTATCGGATAAATTGCGAAAAATCGGAAATAGATTTTCTGTACGAACAGTTTTTCAAACGGGAGCCACATTAAGATCTGTTTTTAAAACGATGAATATTATTCAAAATTCCAAGGATTGTATTTAAAGTGTTCCATGTGAGTGCGGTAAGTGTGTGGGTATGTGTTTCTAATTATTCTATAGATTTCTGTACCAGTTGGTTGCCGATCCGAGACGAAGTAAGTAAAAATAAAATAAATATAATTTAATGTCTCACGTGACTATGGAAATACATAAACAACAAACTGTCTGGTTTGACATTCTCAAAAGTAATAGTTTTGATAACGGAAAAAGAACTATTTTCCGAAACGTCAACTGCCTTCGTTTTAATTTTTCTATTTAGCATTTAACAATTTTGTTTCAGTTTATGTATTTTTAGGTGTGAACATTTTGTAACAGAAGTATAAAAACCAGCCTCTGTCTGATCCTTTTGGCGAAGAGGTTTATTTCATCAAAATTTTTAAATATTTTTACAGTGGCAAAATACCCAACAAACTAAGAAATTAAAAAAATATACAATTCTTATTCTATGCTAATAGATCTTTCGACGCTTACAATTATAATCACACTGTTGGTCCGAGTCAAAAAGACGTCACAGTCTATCTCATTAAATTCTTCATCGTCATTACCATCATCACTAGAATTATCATCATTACCATTATTATCAATATCATCAAACAGTCTTATTTCTGGAATTAAATTAATATCATAATCAAAATTATCATCATCCTGTTAAAGTGATTCTTCTACATGTACGCAATTATTACAATCGGTACTCTTACAATTCTTACAGAACGAGCTACATAGGTAGGTATTAAGCTAGTTTTTTACAGACACATCGCTTAACACATCCACCGTTCCAAGTAGAATTATCTTGCTTTAAAAATGAATCTAGAGTGTTTCTCTGAAAAGAATTTTCGTGGTTTTCGTTATTGGGGTGGGGGTAATTTCAACCTCCGTGGGTGGGTTAGGTTACCTATGGTTAATCTTTACTTATTTTATTCGAATTAACAAAGAAAAACCCGATCCGACAAGCCCTCGCAAGTCTAGCACCGGAAAATCGGAAAAGGTTTTCCCCGTTTGAGGGTAGTGGGTCATGGGTAGGTCGGAAAATGTTGTCACCATCGTGTTCCTCATCCTTGTCCTAATATGGTTTATTGACTGTTTCGACTTATTTTGGTACAGCCGTTGGCTTTGAATTTGTAGCAGGCGAATGTCTTTTTGTCCATAAGTCCATAACTTGTTCTGTAATACTTCAGTAAAATTTGGTTAATATCGGAAAAAAATAAAAAAGTTATAAGAGTTTCTTCATCTTAAGAGTCACACTGTATAATAAATGTGCCAAGACTCCAGTTGGAATGAATACGTTTAGCAGGATGTCGATATTGCGGAATTCCTTATGCCAATTTCTCGATTTTATACTGGACACCGCTTCAGTCGTCCTTTGGGCAGCTTGTTTCCAACGCTGGTGCTGCCAATCTTACTAGAACTAAAAAAAATGGGGTATGGAAGTCCAGGACGGTAGCGAATAACATTTATTCCGTTCCAATTGCATACATCACACATATTGCCACTCGTGCTTCCCTGACTAGGACTGTTCACGGAATTCCTATTTCTAATTGTTCCATTTATTCGATAACCGTCAATATCGATTAATTGTTTAAATGTTCCTTAAAATTAAAATATATTGGAAACTTTGATCGAGTTTTGGTAATAAATGCACTTCTAAGACTGGTGCTAAAAGCAAACCACTTTTAACACTGGTGCCGTAAAATGACATTTTTAACACTGGCAGCAAACGTTAAAAAGGCTACTTTAATACTGTTTTATAGAAAAACAACTTTTTATAAAGTTGGTACTTACTATTAATACTCGTTAATTAGTTACTATCTTTGTTTATTCGACATACGGTGACGATAAAGTGAAACAAAATTTGAGGGTAATTAAATGGAGGCGCGTCAATAATATTAAAGAAAGGGGGTGTTTGAGTGGCAGTGTTAAAAGTTTTAAAGCAACAACTGATGTCATTAAGAAGACGGATCACCCATTATGTTGAAATGCGACCCCTCATTGTCAGCGATACGGAATATAAATGCCAACATAGGCCACCTAATCTATCATACTAATAATACCGATACGTACGTATATAATGCTTAATTTTGGTCGGAACGAATTGCCTATAATCGCTCTAAATTACTGACAGTATGCGCGTATTCAATTTGCATGTTATAATTGAAAAGTTTTTTAATGTGCGGTGATATTGTTCCATTTATATTTGGTCTGACATTAGATTGGGGGTGCGTGTGTGTAGGATGTACGCAATAAATGCTTAGGTGTAATGATAATTTGCAACAAAAGCAGTTATGCACAGTAAATCAGATAACCTAAAAAATTTAAGGAGAGTTGCACTCTTAAAATTTAATTTGAAACTGTGATCGTTCCTACCACTTTATATCTGAAGAGCACAAAAAATATATATGTTAAGGATGTCAGTCGCATCTACTACAACATTAGGTGGTTTTCGCACTCTCAGACTGGTCCTTTTTAACGCTTAAAGAACAACATAGGGCCTTAGTCCTATACAATAGACGATTGAAAACAATTTCTATTTGTTATTGCTACTTTGCAACTCTCAGGCAGATCTTTTCTTTGATGTATTGGATCTTTGATGAACTCTCTGATTTATCTAAGTTTTACTTATTATTATATTTATAATAATAATAATAATATTTATTCAAGTACTTATAATACACAAATACAGGAAAGTATTACAGCAAAATAATGTGCGCTTAAACTCTTATTATGAGTTTGAGTGCGCACATGATTCTGGCAATAAAAAAAAACGAAATTCTTTTTACTTTTTACAAACACAAATCTTACTATGAAAATACATATAGACATATTAAATAAATGTAAAAATACATATTAATTATTTAATATATACATATACATTTTTAAATGATTATAACAAAAACTAAATTGATATTCTAATAATACCCTAAAAAAAAAAATAATAATAACTAAGGAATGTCCTCACGTATATACTTACATACAAAATGACCCAAAATAAGAATTGTAATAATTATAATAATAAAGTTACCAGAATAATATTGAACCTTTAATCATATATTCCAGAAAGTTTTGCTTATTAACTATTTAGTTTATCGAATATGTTGTGTACTCTATGCCTATTTTCTTGTATCCAGACAATAGACAGTTTTTTAAAAGATACCTGTTTCTTTTCTCTTATCGTTGTGTGCAACAAATTATAAAGTTTATTAGCAATATAACCATAATATTTTTGACCTACAGTTTTTGTAGTTTTTGGTATTTTCAAATCCCCTTTCTGTTTGCTTCTTGTATCATAATAGTAAACGTTAAGTCGGTCTCTTTTATTTTTATATATATAAAGTAAGGCACTACTAGAATACAGTTGTCTAATATCGAGTATGGAACAGTTGTCAGCAAAACGAGCTGGTTTGTTTAATATTATTTTAAGATACGATTTTGAACTCTCTGTAATGGATTTAATATTGTTTTGGCTACTCCCCCCCCCCCAACCAATAATACCATACCGCAAAATTGATTCAACTAGTGATTTATATACAAGTATTAATTCTCTGACACGTAAAATATTTTTTAGTTGTATAAACTTGTATATTAATCCCCTTAGTTTTTTATGTGTTGCCTGAATATGCTCCTCCCATCGTATATGGCTGTCTATGTGAATGCCAAGATATTTTATGACACCACTGGATTTTATTTCAACTTCATTATTAGTACTCATTATTTTGATAGACTTGTAATTAGGTAGGTTATTCTTATAAGATGTCAGAGGTAAGAAAAACGTTTTATTATAATTGATACTTAGCTTCTTATTGTCAAAAAGATTTTTTATTTCTTTTAAATCTTGCTCTACTATGTTTTTTAATGAATTCCACGAATCACTTTCATAAAAAATTGCGCTGTCATCTGCAAAAGATATTAATTTTCCTTTGAGGTAAGTATACTATTTATGTAAATTATAAAAAATATCGGACCAAGTACAGTACCTTGTGGTACACCATATTGCATTGTTCCCGGTTTACTCAATGTCATTAACTTTTACATACACTTTTCTATTTTCCAGATAACTTTTGAATAAGTCGGCTGTTATCCCTCTGAAACCTATCCTCTCTAATTGTGACAAAAGTTGCCTATGACATACTGTGTCAAATGCTTTCTCTAGATCGAAATTTTATTATTTTCTCTAGAATTTTTCCAATACTTGATAACAAAGAAATAGGTCGATAGTTTTCCACTTTATTAGGATCACCCTTTTTAAAAATAGGTGTAATAATTGCCCCTTTTAAAGCTTTTGGATAAATTCCACATTCAAAAATTTTATTAAAAATAAAAGATAACACAGGGGATATATAATTTTTTATTTCTTTTAGTATTTCACTGGATATATTGTCTTTACCTGGAGCTTTTTTTATTTTTAATTCGTTTATATATTTTTCTATTTCACAGGCATCAGTTGGAGATAAGAAAAAATTATGATCCACCTCCGGTGGTTCTACAATTTGAGAGTCAGGCACAATCTTGTCGGCAAGGTCTTTACCAATATTACAATAATGAGTTTTAAATTTATTAGCTATGATATAATTATTTTCAATTTTTTTATTGTTTTCTATTAAATAAGGAATACTAGTTGCTGGTTTATTTTTATTTGTAAACTCATTTACTGTTTTCCACAGAGTTTTTGTATATGCCTTTGCAAAATAAATTTGCCTTTTGTTATAGTCATGTTTGGTTTTATTTATAAGTTTGTTTATTTTATTTCTATACAACAAATATCGACTTTTTAAATATTCATTATTTGGGTCTAGTAAGTGTTTTTGAAATAAACTGTCTCTAATATTTATAGATTTTATAATACCCATTGTGATCCAAGGCTTTCGTTTTTTATTTTTATTATTTATTAGAGTCTTTTCTGTTGAGTTTTTTACAGCTGTTTTAATGAGGTCAATAAATATATCAGTACTTTGATCAGGATCCTCTACTGTATAAATTTGGGCCCAAACTGTTTTTTCCACTTCAAGTTTTAATTTAGTATAATTAATTTTTTCATAATATTTCTTTTTCGTATTTACATTATCTTCAGATGTTTTTAAATTTGACGTTATCATATAATGATCGGTTAGATTACTTTTTATAACAGTGGGCAAACAGATATTTTTTTGGTTTAAATTACTCTTAAGAAATATATGATCAATGCATGTTTTGGAATCCCCCTGGACCCTTATTCTCCAGTCGAGAGAATGATCATTTCGGGAGAAAGGAAAGAGAAAGAAATAGGAAACATAATGAAATAAAAAGAGAAAGAATACCCCGATTCACTTCTCCTAAGCTGGAGAATAGGACCCCCGTTCTCTTGTATAACTATTTATTAAGGACTTGAAACCACCTTCTTCCATTATTTCTAAATATAATAATGAAATATCATTACCACCCAATATATCTATATTTAAATCTCCTATTATAAAGAAATAATCTATATTCTGGTTTTTATTACTTTCTAAATAATTTTTTAATTCGTCACAAAATTGATAAGGGCAAGTAGAAGGTGATTTATATACTGAAAGGATATTAATTTTTTTGCTGTTACATTCTGTTTGAATTTCAATACATGATGAATTATTTAATTTTACAATTTGGTTGGAATACATATATTTGCTTTTAATGTACACTATTAATCCATCGTTCTGATTAAAAGAACCATAATTATATATCATATTGTAATCATTTATATTAAAAAAGGTTGGATCAGCTAACGCCAGGATTCACTCAATACTATTACACCAAAACAATTTTTAAATTCTTTTACTTTTAGACTTTACCGCACTTTGTGACAGGATCATGAACACACGTGAACAACTATGTGAAGTTCCTTAAGAAATATCAGTGCCCGATTCAACCCACAGAACGGTACAAGGTGTTAACTTGAAAGAGGAAGGAGTTCGATGAAAGGCTTACATTAAGTACACACATGTATATATTGGAAATAATGTCGGTTCGTTGATAGAATACCGTGTAAGGAATATCGTCCGGAACTCTGTCCTTCCTTGTCTTTATTGAAATATTGTTTGTAACCTAATCTGTAACGTAACTTTTAATCTTTTTGGTCAATTTATGACCGATGTGCGGCATTTCTATTGTTCGACAGCAAACCAATTTGCGCAACGCGTGTCGTCGTCGAATGCGGCTGGCGATTTCAGAGGTGGGTCGATTTTCTCGGAAGTCGGGTATAGCAGGCATAGTGCACTTATTTCAAAATCCAAGCATTATTGTTTTATATAATGCTAAGTACCACTCTGGGTTTGAAGAAAAACAACCAACCCGATCTTGGACGAAAGAAAAAATACAAATCTGCTTAAAGACCAAAAACATAGATTTCAGTGATACGCCACTGTGCATTCGAAAACACCAACGATCCTACGGAATCTTAGTTCAGACGTTCGTGACGTCACACCGGGACTCTATCAGCCAACTGACTATATAAATTTGTTTAAAGGTAAAAATTAATCAATGCCTAACTAAATAAGCATGTAAAACAAATTACATCTGCATAACACACATAGCAAATTTGGGACATATCCCGGTTTTGCCTAATCTCAACTATATGCAAGGGTTAGAGTAAAAGTAAAAATCGACTCGTACAACAAAATTTAAGCTCCTTGAAGGATTTGTTTGTGAAGTTAGATTTGGGGTTGAAAGAATTGGCAGTATTAATAATACAATTTGGTTTGATTGGGCTTAGCTTTATGAGTCACTATGGACGATTGTATGATACGTCATTACTAATTGTACCTTGATAAGGGTTACTGCACTCGACTCTCCTATAGAGGTGCCCGTAGTCCTCTTAAGACTTTGATTTAAGACGAGGATGTGAAGAAGAAAATGTGGTTTTATTTCAATATAGTCGACCAGAAAGCAGTGACGTGTAAGTATATACTTTTAAATGGTTTTGAACGATTTTAAAATGCGTTTTTTTGCGCTACGTATTTGTACGAATCCGTTATGCATACCTTAAAACATTAATATAATAAATTAGTAAAACATTGTGTATACTGCAATAATTTGGCGAATTTGTTATTTTTTCCGCAAAGCTCATTATTCTTATAAGTTTTCGATATACTAAGAATAAACGATATTATTCATGTTCCAAGTAAAACTCAATCGATTTCAAATCTGGAGATATCGGCGGCTAATGCACAAGAATATTTGCAATACAATCAACCTAGCGCTCTGAAGCCACTGATATACCAATTGTGCGAAATATGCTAGTACACAAGCATGCACATACTACATGGCATGTTGCAGTTTCAATTAAATTAAATAATTGGTTTTCCAATAAATTCAAATACTAGCGTTGGTCGAGTCTTCTCGGTGCAACTCAATGACGAATCAAAAAATTTTCTATTAATCCAATCCCATCATATATAAAGAAAATGTATGCTTGTATCTACTATTACAACGAAATTATATCCTGCAAGTTTGGATTGATTTGCCTTTCTTATAGCATACGTAGACAAAATATCACACCTTGTATGATTTTCCGGAATGTACATTTCGGTAATGATACGGATGAAGAACATTTTCTCTTTAATATTCCCCAAATCATTAAAAATAAATTTTGAGGGAAAAATTGAACACTTTTTTTGCGGTCTAAAGGCGTCATCAATCTTTATATTTATTTCTTGGTCCAAATATACATCTTTGGCGTAATCTTCTGTCAACAGATAATAAAATTTGATGTCGCTCTACAAGCAAGCATGCTTTCAAGCAGCTGAAGAGGTATGTTTTCTTACAGTTTAAATGAATATCTGATATTTCTTGATTTACAAAATCAGCACTATTAACAATGTTTTGCTTTTAAGCATTGCATAATAATATAAATGTGTTAGAATCTATGGTTACAGTTAATGATCAAACAAGCAGACACGCTCCCAATTGTCTTTCTTGCAACAAACATCGTTTTCAATTTAACAAAAAAAAGGCTATCCCCTGAAGAGCTAGCAAATATATTTATTTAAAACTGATGATATTTGAAATGATTTTGAGAGAGCAGTAAATTACATATGTCCGGTTCAACTTTAATTCCACTAGCTAGTCACTCGTGAAAAAAATCACTTTTAGTGTATTTATATAAAACTGCATTAATTAAAATTAATAAATTTTCAGATTGTTTCGAAAGAACATGTATATTATTGTATATTTTAGACTTAATACAACTTAAGTGATTTGTAAATTTACAATACTCACTTAAAATCAGGAGCAATCAATATGTGCGCTAACTCATTTTCTCTCTCGTTTGATTTTCATTACATATAGAATTTGACGGTCTTGTCTACACTTTTTTTTATTAAGACATACAAATTCAACATGACGCTGTGCGAATGGCCAAGCAGCCTTAGCCATCCTCTTGAATTTAGATAGATAGATAGACTGCTTAAAAACAAAAATGAGGATCTCTTCTTTTGAACTGGGGTAGTTATTTTTACGATATTTTTCATTATATCGACGGTCTGGAACTAAAGTATTGTGATGTGTTGCAACCCCTTCAATTAATTTAGATGTATTTGCACCTACTCGAGAAAGAACCTACCAGTAGTTCTAAAGTGATGACATCCGGAATTATCTAGAGAATGGTGGCGTCATCATAGAAAAATCGAGATCTGTAATTTTTAGGTATCAAAGACCGCATTCTCGGCGGGTAGTTCAGAAAGTATAGAAAGTTTTGAAGTCTTGGATTTGACAAGTGAGAAGTGAGGTTAAGACTCCAAAGTGAAAACAAAGTAATAAACATTGTTATTTTTAGTCAGTAAAGTTCATTTAAGTTAATAATAGAATTGTGAAGTACTCAGTAAATTATTTAATAAAGTGTGTTACTCTCTTGTTATAATTTTTGGAACCCACGGAATTTGCAAGGGTAGTTTCCTAGGGGTGGAAACACGTTACAGTATCTTAAGTTCAAAATTTTCATTTTGGAGATAAGATGCTCCTAACCTTTTACTTTCTGATATCTTATTTTATATATTCTTTTGTTTGAAATGAAATCTATTATGATTCGGATTGGAAGTGTTTAACAGTGAGAGTTCAAGTACGTGGATTGACGAACTGTCAGGGAGAAGAAGTCCGCTAAATGAGACTATGGCTTTAGAGGAGTTAAGGAAAAGGCATCTATCTGTGTGTGGAGACTTTAAATAGAGGGAAAGTTGCAGTTGAAGAAGTGAATTAGTATTACTGCAAGATGAAAGACTGGAAATTGGAAAGGTGAAAAATTGGCCGCGTGAGAACAGAGCAGTAGTCAATGTAGTGGAGCTGTAGGAACTGTGTATATTTGACCATTGTGTTTTTTGTTGATTTTTGTCACCAGTGCGTTGTGTCAGCGATAGATATAAACTGAGGTGTTAATATGAATCTCTTTAATTTTGATCTTTCCTTTGTTTCTTTTGACACATAACGTAACCTGAATTAATTTCCCCTGAGAGATAATAAAAGGAGTATTACAACTTGTTAGTGTTTCGACTGCACAAAACTAAAGAGGTTTATAGTAAACTTTGGGGAATAATAAGCCTTGTGCAAATGAATCTTATGTACTTAATAAATAGATTCATTTTAGTACTAGACTAGGCGCGCTCAGAGTTGACGTACACTGTAAAAAATGAAGGCAAATTTAGCGTCGCGCGTCGTTGCGTGTAAAATTATACCTAATTTTAATGTAATTTTACCCGCAAAAAGAATGTAAAATTTTTATTTACCCTATATATTGGGTAATCCGCCCTGGTAAATAAAGTTTTACACTCTTTTTGGGGGTAAAGCTACATTAAAATTGGGTGTAATTTTACACGCAACGTACAACATTTTTTACAGTGTACCATATGCCTTATGCTATAACAATAAGCCATACGACTTAAAAATAAAAATAATGCATTCATAATTTGGAAAACGTAACTTTGGACGCATGTGATGTGCTCGGTTGGAAATGCCTGTGTGGATTGCCCTATGTCTATTTTTTATACGTTTTGCGCTTATGGCATACGGCATCTGATACGTAAACTGTGAATTCCGCTTAACATTTCTGAACTTAAGAAGAAAACCTACATTTAAAGTCAGATATATCATAAATTAAAAATAGTAACTCAGTTTGTTAAGTTTATTGCACACTCTATGTATGAATAAATAAAACTTTGCAATATTATTCCGCATAACAGCTATTTTACACTTTCGTTAGTTTTGTTTCAAATCGACGATATGTTATTTTACTTATATATAAAATTAACTGACAAATAGTTAACGCTTTATGGACCACCAGTATTAAATATAAGTATATTTCAGTTAACAAAATATAGGGCAGCATCCTAAGTTCTAGCCGGTATTACGACAGGCAGCTTTTATGCTCGATACCCAAAAGTAACGAATATCAGTGGATGAATCGGCGGTTCGAAATGGGTTTCGCATAAATCACTCTGACAGACAGCCCTATCTCACTTTTCTCATTCAGTATGATAGCAATTCTTAGTCTATCTGTGCCCTTTTTACATAAATAATCACTGAATTATTCATTATACCACAATGGGACGTTAATGCGACAACGATCTGGCATACCCAGTATCAATATACCGCTGTGGTCTATGCTGTGCGGCGCGTTTTAAAAAAATTGCATGCAAGCTAATTTAATTATTATTATTTTTAACAATATTTATTCTTTAACGTCGACTTCATTTTATTAAAGATTTCTTAAAGGGTAGATTCTAACTCAAATTTTGATGCGAAATTTTTAAATAGGCATCAGAAAAATGTGGCATTAATTTACTTTTTAACTTTTAAAATAAATTTTTGAAAAAACATGAGCGCCCCAGCAAAAATGTAAACTAAAATAATATGAATTTACTATATAGCAAACAAAAACACATATTTCAATAAAAACAATCCACCGTAAATAAATTTCAATGATCTTTGCAAAAAGCTCAAAAATACGTCAGAAAGAAATAATGGGAGATACACATTTTTATGAATAGACCTAGGATTAGCTTCATCCCTTACCGTCAGAGCCGCGGTCATTAGTTTTCCCTCGAAAAGCTTATTACAAATGTATAAAATGTGGGGTCTGAAGTGAATAGTTTGGAAGCTACAGATAAAATTCATCTCAATCCATTTACCTATATTATTTTAGCAAAAATTTCCCAAACTAAATCTAATAAAAGAATAAGTACTGACAAGAAGTATTTTAAGTTTATGGTGGAGTGGCCACCTCGGTCACCTGATTTGAGTCCTTTAGACTTTTGTCTTCAAATACATCGACAAAAAAATTCACAACTCAACCAGAGTCACTAAGTAGGTAATTTACGACAAAGGATTGTTCAAGCATGTCAACACAACGCCACAAATTTTTCATAATGTTAGACAGGCGTTTGAAGCGCAACCGTATCATTGCATGGAGGTCAATGTAGTCAGTTTGAACACCTAATAAAGCAATTTTTGGTAATGAATCGTTTATTACTCTAAACCTTATTTTTAATTTAAAACTCCCACACTATTGACTTTAGACCTCACATTTTATATACAGGGTTAGTGGTAACTCGGGGTGTTAGAGGACCTGATTTGCAATCACTTCAACTCACATGTGTTATATGCAAAAGTTGCAAAAGTTTTTATTCAAAGTTAAATTTAAAAATTACCTCTAAGTCAATGGCACTGATTTTAATTTTCGTACTTAGATAACTCTTCAAAAATTCATTACTAACAGTAAAATGTGAAAAAATACCGAATGGTTCAAAGATGCGACAAAAAATGAAAAAAAAAAGATTCTCGATTTTCTAATTTCTATTACAATGACGTCGATTTATTACAAAAATTCATTAATACATTAATCGTAAAAATCATTAAAATAACATCTCTTTTTTAATAGCTTTTTTTATTAGCTGAGATAAAATGTTATGAAAAAAAATAGTTCCACGAACAAGTTCAATAAGAGGTGAGCAGATAGAGCGCGTTCATTTTATCAGGAGCTTAATGTTGACAATAAAATGAAACAATAGTCTTAAGTTGATAACTAATTCATTTAATATTACAAATCTTGTTCAAAATGAGAACTTCTGTTCCGTATAAAGACACGAAGTCTCTTCCTCACTTCTGTTTTGGCCACTCTTGAAGTGAAATTGTTTTCCATTTACTCCGCCGTGTCGAGTATCCTCTGCCTTAATTGTTCTACGGAATTCACTAGTGTTTTGTATACCAACTCCTTCATATGCCTCCAGACATGAAAATCCCATGGAGTTAATTCAGGGCATCTCGCAGGCCGAGGAATTGGTCCTCTCCTACCGATTCAATTATTTGCATATTCCTCCAGCCACTGACGTATTGTGAGCCGAAAATGAGCTGGACAGCCATCGTGCTGGAACACCATACTTTGACTCGTTGCGAGTGGGGCATCTTACAGCAATGGCATCAACTCCTTTCTTAAGAATAATTCATAATTTTCGCCGTTTAAATTTGGGGGCAGAGAGTAAGGACCTAAGTAAATCTTTTTTTAAAACTAAACTTGTCGGCGTATTTAACTACTCGTAGTAGCGTTAAAAGCAGGTAAATGAAACTGTCTCTAAAATATCAAACAATGAACACGTTCTACCTGCTCACCTGTTATTGAACTTTCCGTGGAACAAGAGCGCCGGATTTGAATTTGCCGCCATTTGGTTTGTGCGATTAGTTCCGTGTTCATTTGTTGACAGTTGTCATGTACAAACCACGCGATTAGTAGTCATGCAGCACTATTCAAACGAGCAACGTTTAATTATTGTGAAAACTCACTACAAAAGTGGTGAAACTTTTGCGGAAACAGTTCGCAGATTACGTGCAATTTTCGGTCGCAACAATGCACCAAATGAGTCGACAGTTCGCCGTTTAATTAACAAATTTGAGACAAAATTCACGTTGATGGATGAGAAGACCACTGTGCGTCGCCGTCCTTGTCGGTCGCTCGAAAACATAGCCGCAGTGAGGGAAAGTGTGGCCGAGAATCCAGACACTTCCATTCGGCATCGTGGTCAAGAATTGAACATTACCAGACCCACTCTGCAACGAATTTTAACAAAAGATCTTCATTTGCACGCATATAAGATTCAATTGACGCAAGAAATCAAGCCAAGGGACCATGCGCAGCGACGTGGATTCGTTGATTGGGTGCTGGAGCACCACGAAATTGATGCGGATTTCTGTAAAAAAATCATTTTCTCCGATGACGCACATTTTTAACTAAATGGGTATGTAAATAAGCAGAACTGTCGAATTTGGGGTGCTGAAAATCCACGTGTAATACTGGAGAAACCAATGCATCCACCGCGAATAACTATTTGGTGCGCATTTAGGGCTGACGGAGTGATTGGACCATATTTCTTCCAAAAAGCGGCTGGAAATGCGCTAACTGTTAATGGTGTGCGGTATCGCGAAATGTTAACCGAGTTTTTGTGGCCCGAATTGGATCGATCACTTTTTTTGAGTGGCTGTGTTATTAAAGGTACATTTATAATACAATATCCGTGACGTGTAGTTCTGTCTATTTTTTTTTTTTTTTTTTTCGTGAGAGGGGAAATCCTCATGGACACCCGTCGCTTAGAGTCTATCGCGAACGGGTAGTGCTGGACTCTAACCAGCTAAAACCCCTCCATCTCTTCAGTGTTTCCTGTTGGCCTGGGACTGCTTTCGCTTTTCATCGGACCCACAGGTCATTTAAGATTGTCGGTGTTAATTGGCGTTTCTCCATGGGTTTAAACCCATCTCTCTTTCCTCCTCTTCCTTCTTTTTCATAATGCGGGTTATTGCCTCCTCCGCCCTTCTCCAGTTCTCTTCCGTTTCTAACATCCTCCCTACCATATCTTCTGGAGACAATAACGATGCCCCACAGTCTCGTCTCTCTTCTCTCCATCTGTTGCATGCGAACACGGTATGCTCCACGTCATCGACCTCTCCACAGTATGCGCACTCTCTGCTGTCAGTCTTGTCAATATCGTATAATTACTCCATGAAGCACCCATGTCCACTCAGGGCTTGGGTGAGGTAATAGCCTACCTCACCATGCCTCCGTTCCATCCACGCTCTGATGTTCGGGATGAGGCGTCTCGTCCACCTTCCCTTGTCTACAGTGTCCCACCGCCTCTGCCATCTTTCAAACAGCCTGTCCCTGGCCTCTGCCTTCCCGGCTCCTTCAAAGATTTCCAGCCGTTCTTTGGCCATCAGATCCAAAGGGGGGATCCCCGCCACTACCAACGCCGCCTCGTACGAAATCGTTTTGTATGCACTGCATACCTTTAGTGCGGCACATCGCTGGATCCTAGCCATCCTCCCTCTCGTCCTATCCACCTTCATCGCACTTTCCCAGACCGGAGCTGCATACAAGAGGATAGAGTGCACAACACTGCACAGCAGTCTCCTCTTGCTCGCTCTTGGTCCGTGCGTATTGGCCATAAGCCTCCCAATGGCTGTGGCTGCTTTTCCCGCCTTCTCGGCCGTCTTTGTGGCATGGACACCGAAGTTCAGCTTGGAGTCCAGCCAAACCCCTAGGTATTTCAGGTGGTTCCCTGAGGATATCTCCACCTGGCCCACCCTAACTTTCATGGGTGGAAGATTTCTTTTCCTCGTGATAACCAGGAGCTCCGTTTTCCCGGCAGCTAGCTCGAGCTGCATTCTTCCTAGCCACCTCTCAATATTCCTGATGGCCTCGTTGGCTGCTTCCATTATTTGGACAGTCCACCTTCCAGTCACCGTTATGGCCAAGTCGTCGGCATACCCGATGACCTTTACACCCTCCTCCCAAGGTAATCTAAATATATCGTCAAACATCACATTCCACAAGGTCGGACCGAGCACCGACCCTTGTGGAACCCCACACGTGATACTTTTCCAGGTTATCTCTCCCTCTGATTCGAATCCGATCATCCTGTCTTGGAAGTAGCTCATCATCACCCTGACGAGGTACGGAGCTACCCCTGAGCTCTGCATCTTCCCGACAATCATCTCCCATCCCGCTGTGTTAAACGCGTTTTTGACATCGAGGGTCACAACAGCACATATCTGTTTCGTGGCTAGGGCTTCCTCTGCCGTTACCTTTAACAGCCTAATGGCTCCTACCGTTGATCGTCCTTTCCGAAAACCGAACTGGCTTTCAGATAAGCCACCCTTCTCGGCTATCTCCTTCTCTAATCTCCCCAGTATCAGATACTCGAGGAGCTTGCCCATCGCGTCAAGTAAACATAGCGGTCGGTGGGATGACGGGTCCTCCGGCGGCTTGTTCCCTTTCCGGATCAGGACGACTCTGGCCATCCTCCATCTGCTCGGGAAATCCCCACTCTCTAGGGCACGATTCATTACTCTTAAGATGTCTCCCGGGTATTCTTCTGCAACTAGCTTGACTATTTCAGGCGGAATCTCGTCTAAACCTGAAGCTTTTCCACTTTTAAGTCTGGCACATGCTGCCTCCTGCTCCTCCTCCGTGAGTGGGGGGACCACATCCACTTCTACCGCTCTCCATCTGACTATATCCCTTTCTGGAAATAGGGCAGCCACGACTTCCGCCACTTTCTCTGCCGGCAAGGCAGGGGGGGGATTTCTGATCTGTCGAGTCGCTATCTTGTAGCCATCTCCCCAGACATCTCCATCCACAGTGTCGCATAATTCCCTCCACCTCTCTCTCTTTGATTTTTTAATTGCCTCTCTAAGGTTTTTTCTGGCGTTCCGGTACTCCTGGAGAGATGGGTTCTCCCCAAGTCCTGCTCTCCTATTCTGCCTTATACCCTGCCGACGAATCGCGATACATTCCGTTCTGAGGGCTGCGATCTCCTCCGTCCACCAATAGACCTCCCTCCTGGTCTTTCTGCTTCCCTTCCTGGGCATTGACTCATTGCAAGCTCTAGTAACCGCATTGGTGAGGGCCTCCTCCGTTTCAACCATGCCTCCTCGGAAGGAGCCAGCCAGACTTCTTCTGAAGGTATCCTTGTTCAGCCTACCAAGCTTCCACCCTCTGCCTTTTACCACCTGGGTGGAGTGGTTCTGTCCAATCTCATATGTAATATAGCGGTGGTCGCTTAATGTCTCCTCCTCTGTTAGGACTCTCCATCCGCTGGTGTTCCTGGTTGCCCCTTCCGAGCCTAGAGTAAGGTCCGGGATGGAGCCAGTGGTCCCTCTTACGAACGTATAAGCTGCTCCCTCGTTCAGTATTTGCAGGTCTTCAGTGGCTATCCACTCGCTGATTACCCTTCCCCTCCCATTCATCCGGTCCATTCCCCATTCTGGGGCGCTGCTATTGAGGTCGCCGGCTACTATCACCTCTCTTCCTCTGTTCCTACTTGCTCTAACGGCCCTTCCGAGCTCCTCCAGGGAATTTTCCAGTTCCGCTATACCAGCATTGGGTGAAAAGTAACAGCTGAAGAGAACCACCTCCTTCAACTCCACCCAGACGTACCCTTTTCCTCGTCCAGTTCCATATATGCTAAGCCTAGGGTTTAGGATCCCCACCGCGGCATCTGTGTTTTCGTCGACGAACCACTCAGGCCTGTTTTTCACCATTTTCTTATTAGGTTCACTTATTATTAAGATATCCTCCCCTTCCGTTTCCCTGTGGCCCAGACCAGATCCTGAGCGGCCCGGCATCTATTCAGATTGGCTTGCCTTATTCTGGCGAATGCGCCGGGTTTTCCTCCCGCGTTCGCCTCGACTTCCTTATCGCTTCTGCCAGTATGGGGCAGTCTAGCGAGTCGGCGCGATGCCCTCCTCTTTCGCAATTAGGGCAAAAAGCAGCTGCCACACAGTCTTTCACCGTGTGGCCTTCTTTGGCACACTTCAGGCAGGCTTTTGACCTGTCCACTCCTCTGCAGTTAAATCTCATATGCCCCACCTTCCAGCATCTATGGCATATTTCGACCTCTGACCTTTCGCGGACCCGGCATCGGGTAGTTCTGTCTATTAACAAAAACTTTTTTTGGTACTTCACGATCATCTAGAAACATAAAAATTGCTGCAAACATTCATTGAAATTATTAACTAAAAAGTTTTCAAAAACCAAAAAAAAAATATGAAGAAAAATCATGCAGCTTCAAAACGGCTGGTTTCTACAAAATTTTCTGTAATCAAAATTATTCCTTAAGGATAGGATTTTGCAGAGTGAGAGAAAAATATGCGTTTAGTTTCGGTTTATCTAAATATTCAAAAAACCAAACATAGTATAATCTTTAAAACTGTTTCAAATAATTGCTATTGTCCTAACGACTACAGCTATATATATTTTTTATTGTAAATTTCTGTTGTACTTGAATATCGTAGTTTGTATTTGGTTGTATTCCTTAGAGCAGTGGGAAGTATCTGAAACTATTTTAAAGATTATATCATTTATGATTTTTTAAATATATATAATAAACCGAAAATAAACGCATATTTCCCTCTCACTCTGCATAATCCTACCCTTAATCGTATGAATCGTGTTTCAAATTTAAAGCAATTGAAAAGCACCGCAGCACCATCTCTATGCACCACGAAGGAACAACTCTAACTGCAGACTATTTTGCTACCAATCATTCGCTATTTACAAATTTCAAACATTATTATTTTTTGAGATAATGACCCGAGGACTTTTAAGTGAAACATCCTGTATATAAGAAATAAAAACAGTATGAACTTTAATCATGTCATATAATTAGGCGGGTAATATTAAAAAAAATACATTATGAATTCCAACAAGATCCAATGATAAGTTATTCTATCCTATATATAGGATTCGATGTAGTAAAATTCCCCCGAATTCCTAACGTATCGCCGCAGGAACAATGTCTGAACTGCTAAATTATTCCGTTTGATTGTTGCCCTACAGCATCGTAGGGGTTATCACTTGTCAAGATTAATATTGAATTGGGAACGACAAATTGTTCTGAAGGTCGTTGTAATTCTATTCATTATTGTCAACATCGTTTTCTATACTCACTTCATTTATTAAATTACATTAGACTCTTTCAGCACTTTTCAGAAGGGTTCTAAATTTAAGAGCATAATATAAATAAAGATATAAAAATAGACACGAGATATTTCATGTAGTTTCTGGTTTATTCATTATTCTTCGTTCTTAAAATGTGTCAGTCATGAAATTGTATCCATGAGATGACTAAGAATTGTATATTTGTTACCTTGCTTCTCGTTTTGTTCATATACGTGACTGTTAGACATAAGATCTCGTTTGCTAGTTTGAAGTGGTATAAAAATTTACAATTAATTATATTTTTTATTTATTTGCTTTTATCGTGATTAGAGAATATTATTTAGGTGTTATTCAAATCACGACTTACACACTTCTTTATTTATTATGAAAATACCTACTTTCTGTATATTGTTGCCCTAATCTGGGCACGCTAATATACTAGTTAGGTAAATACTTTAAAACACTCATTATTGGAGAACCAATCAAAACAAATACTCTTCTAGCTAATACTGACGAAGTATTGAATTACATGATAGGATTCCTAGCATTTTAAAGAAACAAATATATCGAAAATACTTAAATCATTTATTTACATTTAGTCATTCACACTTTTTTATTTAATATGAAATTATCTACTTTCTGTATATTAGTATCTTAATCGGGTCACGCTAATACACTACTTAGGAAAACACTTTAAAACACTCATTAATGGAAAATCAATCAAAGCAGCTACTCTTCTAGCTAATACTGACGAAGTATTGAATTACATGATAGGTGGCATTTTAAGGCAAAAAAATATATTGAAAGTTCTTAAATTATTAATTGAAATTCAGTCATTCACAACAATTATTGAACCTTACATTCTATTTCAACTCTAGAAAAGTTGTACAAGTTTTTCGAACTCGTTAGTTCTCATCAGTAGAGTATAGAAATATTCATTCATTATTTACAAGCCTATTCTTGATTTATTTTTACAAATAACTATTTTTTATTTATTTGCTTTTATCATGATTAGAGAATATTATTTAGGTATTATGCAAATTACAACTTACACACATTTTTATTTATTATGAAAATACCTACTTTCTGTATATTTTTGCCCAGAATAGGGCAACAACAAATTAATTTTAACTACAAAAATATATATAGAAAAAATAATAAATTTATTCCACATTTTAACAACAACGTGTAATATATGTATTTAAAGAGTCATTATTTATAAAAATTTTTGCTTATTCTGAAAAGTACTTAACTACTTTAATTATAGCTGGAATGTCGTTATAAGACACAAGGTGGTTAAAAAATAAGAAAACTTTGTTGTGAGAATAAAATACCAGTAATTGAAAATGAAGCAAAAATGTTAAGTCATATAGAAAACCGCTGCTCAAGGAATCACTAGGTACTTCCACATCCAGATTTTCTATCCAAGTCTCTCACAAAGAAAAAATTTTGTATGTGGAAATAATTGTTTATGGAACTTTAATAATATAATATTTGAAATCCTCTACTCCAGAAACCCATAAAACGATACCTCACATCGGTAGTGGGGTGGGGGTGGTGATAGGGGGTAGTGGGGGTGGATGAAGTAAAAAAATATTTTGAGGTTTTTGGTTCTCGTACACAGTACACACATTAAATCACAATTTTTTCTCATCCCCTTTAATAGTGAGGTGGGGGTGGTAATGGTGGCTAATGCCAAAAAATTTTTTGAGACCTTAGCTTCTCTTGTATATACTAAATACCAATTTTATTGACTCTTACCTGCTACATTTACCTATTTACTCCCATTTACCCGAATTTACCCCCCAACCCTTCGACGGAACAAGATGAAAATATAATCTAGTTCCAGATCTCGATAAGATACATACGTGTACCAAATTTCAAGTCAATATCTTAAATGGTTCCAGAGTAAACGTGCGCTCAAAAAAGTTACAGACAGAGACCGACAGACAGAATTTTTTTTTCTCTCAAACTTAAAATCTCGACGTTTCATGACATTCTAAACAATAAAAAATTTTAAATTTTTTTTTGTCGTTACTATACTTCCACTGGACGTGGAAGTAAAAGTTGTTCCTAATATCGATGGAAGTTCAGATATGAGATTTGATTTAAATTATCTAGTTCTTTTTGACACTAATTTTATATTAATTTTGCAAATTTAACTAAACAAACCGTATTAATTTGTTTATTAAAATAATCACAAAACATTCACTTTTTTATATTGTTAATGTTACCAAATAAATTACCCACTTTGCCACTCTGCTTGGTTAACCGAATACCGTACTCGAATACTACCCAGATCTGACTTTATTTTCTCAAAAAAATTCCCGGCAGGCAGGCAGAACATTTTTTTTCGCTCAAACTTAAAATCTCGACGTTGCATGGCATTCTAAGCCCATTTGAACAAAACAAATTTTCATTTTTTTTTTGTCGTCACTATACTTCCACTGGATGTGGAAGTAATTAACATTTCTTTTCTATTTTAAAGCAGGATTAGATAAAATTTTGTACTTAACACGTTATGAAAAGAGTAACTTTATTTGACTCATGTAATTTGCAAAAATCGCTCGCTTCGCTTGCTCGTTTTGGTTAATATTACATTCGTCAAATAAAGTTAGTCTTTTCATAACGGGTTACGTTATTGCTGTACAATTAATTATAAATAAACTTGTTCTGAATTGAATTTGAATTGGTTAAATAGATAACTATTTTGTGCAAAGCTGTTCGGTGTGGTTGTGGTTATAGTGATCTATCAAATCTTCTATTGCAGTTATGGCTTTCTTTATGCCCAAGAGATCTATGTTGATTCTTGTAAACAAATATACAGTCTTCTAAAACGTATACACTTACTACAGTTAATATTTTAGAATTCTTAAAGGCAGTACAACAGCTCTCTTAAAAACCTAATGCTGCGAAAATGCTTATAGCACACTTTTGCAAAATGTATACACGATTTGTAGGTGCATTATTTCCCCAGTCCCTATATCTCAAATTACATCTCAAATGTGAATGAAAATTTGCATAGATTCATGAGTGCATCATGGATACAGTGTAATGACAAACCTTAAGCCGTAACAGTTGCTTTTTAATAGATCTGTACGTTACTTTTATTCAAAGTAATTTTTTTCTAACTAACGAATTACATGTGAATAAGTAATTCTGCAGTATTTCTATTAATAGTATCTAAGTCATTGTAAATTAATAAATTGTGTCATCCGCAATATCAGACACAGTGAGTATTTGGCATGTTATTAATATACGTTGTTAAATCACTTGCAAAAATATAGAAAAGCAAAGGACCCACAACAGATCCTTAGGAAAGTCCATGCTTCATATTACATACGGCATTGGTTATATGAGTTTAATTTTTAACTATTTCAATTCTGCTGGTATGAAGAAAACAGATTTAAGTAACTCCATCAACTCGGTACTTGTGTAATTTAATCAATAATATTTCGTGGTCAACATCATCAAATGCACTCGATGAGTCAATTAATAATCCATATTGCTTGTTATCATGGCTATTAACAATTATGTCTTGGAAGACACAGAAAACTGAACCTTAGCTCTTAGGGAAACTACATTGACAAGTTGATGGTAAATAATTTTTATACAAAAAAAGACGAGTTGATCCTAGACAGCGAGCTCAAACAAGCTTAAAACCGGCTAATGACATTTGGATCTCCTTTATTGTACAAAGGTTATATCATATCCACAACATATTTATTAAATGCGACATATCAGATGCTAAATTGGTTTTAAAAAAATATCTTTCAAGAGAAGATATATTGGAGTATGAAAAGTCAGTATCATAAGCACAGTTATTAGTACTAATTAGTACGTAAAATTATTATTGCAATTTTATGCTACTACATCACATGGCGTTTTTTCGCTATTTTCTATTATAGCTATAATATTTGAGTTTTATTTATTGTTTTCCACATTGTCTTAGCTTTGTTATTGGATTCTAGAATTTGCCTAATGTGATGATTTTTTTAGCTATTAGAACTGCTTTTCAGTTTTGATTTATTTTTTTGCAAGAGTAGGTATGCTATTATCTTTATAAGCTTGCTGCATTTTCGCCAGGTCTCTAAAAAATTGTAACTCTGTTTTAATTAATCGATCATCTGATAATCTTTGTGTTGTTTTTTAATTAATGGTACTCTTTTTTAAGGGAAAACCCTGCCGAAAATAATACTGCATAGATTCGCCATAATGTTTACAAGCCCCCCCCTGGAACAATCTTGAGGTATAATTATTATATGGAAAATCAAAGAAAGTAATGATCCGTACATTTCCAACACAACACTATTGTTTTTTATAAGATAAATGTTCAGTTAAAAACAATCCGTAAATGGATTTAATAAACGTGATATTGTACAGGACTGAAATAAAAGCAGAAAATCCTATCAGTGTGTCGTTGAATGCACAATAATTTCTATGTGCTTTATTTTCTTTATTATGCGACCTGTCTTTATCCTGCTACTTCGGTAATTTTCAAAGCGTCGGCTGTATGAATCGAGCGCTAAATCTATCCGTCAGAAAACAGCGCTATTATGTGACCTGCAGGGGCGACCGGAGCCTATAGGGATCTGAACTCATTATATTAGTATAGAATTATTGGGTGGAATATAATGAAATCGTGACGTACAAGGTGCCTCATAATAATATAATGATAATAATAATACATTTATTTTAATTAAAAGTAAAAACTGTATAAATTGAACTATAAAGTTCTTCCGTTTGCCCAATACAGGGTGCCTCATAATATTTTGACCCTTTTAAAACCTATATAACTTTTGAACTAGTTGAGATAATAAAATGCGGTTTTCTCCACTCCTCTTCTAATTTTGATAAGTCATTTCCTGAGCATTCGTCTTTTTTTGCTCACTTCCGGTTTAACCGGGAATGACAGCGTATTTTCGGGAGTAGGGCAACTTTGTTATTTCAAATGGAATGCCCTGTATAATTTTCCACAGTTGGAAAGCTCATTGTTTCCCTTTTCCAAAGAGTCCATATTTGTAATGGAAATTATACAGAGTGATGGTTTATAAGCTTTTAAAATGAATACTGCGTTTTATCGAAATGCTACAAAAAAATAATGATTCATGAAGTAGACCATGGAAATAAAAGACAACATCACTTGTAAACGTTAAACTAGTTTATTGACAGCTCGGGTATTTGCGTTACTTTAGGAAAAATGTTTACTTTTAGTGAAAAAGCTAAGTGTGTAATCTTTTTTACTGAAACTAAATCTCACAAAGCAACACAAAGAAGATTTAGAACTATGTTTAACAAGGAACATCTAACGAAAAATTCAATAAGAGAATGGTACTGAAACATTTGGAATTCGTTTACAAGTGATGCTATCTTTTATTTTCATAGTCTACTTTGTGAATCATTATTTTTTCGTAATATGTTGATAAAACGCAGTATTCACTTAAAAGCTTATAAAACCATCACTCTGTATAATTTCTATGACAAATATGGACTTTTTGGAAACGGGAAATATTGGGCTTTTCAACCGTTTTCAAAATATACAGGGTGTTCCATTTGAAATAACAAAGTTGCTCTATCCCCAAAAATACGCCTGGTCATTTCCGGTGTACCCGGAGGTGAGCAAAAAAGACGGATACTCAGGAAATAACTTATCAAAATTAGAAGAAGACTGGCGAAAACCGCATTTCATTATTTCACTAGTTCAAAAGTTATATAGGTTTAAAAAGGGTCAAAATATAATAGTAATAAAAAACCCAAATCTAAGATTTTAGAAAGAAATATAAGAAATAAGTCTAACATTGCAAAAAAAAAATGTATTTGTTTCTTTTAACATTCAACAATCAATTTTATACTAATAAATCTGAAACAAAAACAAACAGGTTAAAAGTGAGTAAAGTTAGAACTTAATACTAGAATAACCGCGTCGAGATGCTGTAGACGTAGAGGCACACCTTTGAACTTACTGCCAGCACTCACATTTTCAAGAAATTCGCGGCTCTGTTTCAACGTAATGGTCTCACTTTTCCCTGTAGAAGGTTCATAAAATAATGGAATACCTACTCCTATACTATACAATAAAATAATGGAATACATACATCCTCCGTCGAATGTTGGCTGGTTTAGTCGATATCTTAGCTAGGAAGGGAGGATGGGGATAGATAATATGAAATATGAAAGTTAAAATACTTCTCGTCAATAAGCGAGGAATATAAAAAATTTGTAAAATTACTTGCAAAACTTTTCCCTCTCTATTTGACACATTTTATTCATTAATCATCTTATTCTTTTCAGTGATCACTTTGCATATTTTTTTTTACCAAAATTGTATTAAATTTTCATCCTTGTCAACCTCATTTCAGATATTATTTTCATGTCGTTTTATTTTTTTAATATATCCAACCTGTATAATTTTCATTAAAAGTTGTCAAGTCTTTTTCTTGGCAATAGCGTAAACTACTTGTCAATAAGACAACAGACAACAGACAACAGACAGGCTAAGTACTAACGGAATGGAAAACCTTAGTTTTCGTAATAATCATCATGTTTCAGATTATGATATGATGATATGAAGACATTTCGGAAAGTGATTTTTTTTTACGATTATAATTAGCTGCAAATAATATTTATCTACAATCGACATATAAAGTAAGCATTTTTGCTCAAATTTTGAAAGCGCTAAGTTGACGTTTGCCGAGGAGCTGTGAATAATGTCACTTTGCCGTTCGTCTCCCATGCCGAGCGGCAAAGTACTTTTACGTTCGCTCGAGTGCACCTGTCCTTACACAAGTTTGGTCGAAACATTACAATGTATTTTTGTGAAATAATAATACCCCAACACTGTTGTTAATATAATGCGGGCTGATGTAAGAGTAACAGTTAATTATCTAATTTATTTATACGAAGAATACGAACTTTATAATAATTAATAAAACTTAAATGAATTGACAGCGATTGTGTTTTGTGTATTGCGGTTCTTCATTGTGAATTATTCACCATATATTATATGTGTAAGTATGTGTAAACGTCTGCAATTTTCCACGTTTAATATACCATGTTCACTTAGATATGAAGATATATGTACACTGATAAAAGTACTAGTAAAATTACCGAGTAATTGAGCACTTTACTAAGTAAATTTCCCATGACATGATCTGTAAAAATATATTTTACTTCCACGTCCAGTGGAAGTATAGTAACGACAAAAAAATGTTTAAAAATTTTTATTGTCCAAATAGGCTTAAAATGTCATGAAACGTCGAGATTTTAAGTTAGAGCGAAAAAAAAATTTCTGTCTGTCTGTCGGTCTGTCTGTCTGTCTGTCGGTCTGTCTGTCGGTCTGTCTGTAACTTTCTTTTGTGCGCACGTTTACTCTGAAACCGTTTAAGATATTGACTTGAAATTTGGTACACATATGTACTTTAACGAGATCTAGAACTAGATTATATTTTCATCTTGTTCCGTCGAAGGGTTGGGGGGTAAATTGGGGTAAATTTGGGGTGAATGGGTAAATGAAACAGATAAGAGTCCATGAAATTGGTATTTAGTATATACAAGAGAAGCTGAGGTCTCAAAAAAAATTTTGGCATTAGCCACCCCCATTACCACCCCCACCTCCTTACTAAAGGGGATGAAAAAAAAAATGTGATTTAGTGCATGTACAGGAACCAGAAACCTCAAAATATTTTTTTACTTCATCCACCCCCCACTACCACCCCCCTATCACCACCCCCACCCCACTACCTATGTGGGGTGTCGTTTTATGGGTTTTTGGGGTAGAGGATTTCAAATATTATATTATTAAAGTTCCATACATAATTATTTTCACATACAAAGTTTTTTCGTTGTGAGTGACTTGGACAGAGAATCTGGATGTGGAAGTAGTGATTCCTTGGGCAGCGGTTTTTTTCTGAATAATGTTGGTGTAAATAATGTTCAGGTGTAACTTTAACATGCCGTTGTACATTCACAGTAAAACTGTAATTTCACTTTGAAATTTTAATGTTTTATGTACACTATAAAAAGAAAATCCTGTCTGGATAAGGGGAAATTTTGTTACACCTCGTAGTGTAACAAGATTATCTACGAATAGGTGTATACTTCATTTCACGTACAAACACAAACAAACAATATGAGTACTTACTGTTTTTCAGATGCAAACATCAAAAAGCACGTTAAAAACAATAAGAATCTACACAGAAATCAATAAATCAATGCAGCAATAACAAAGCGAGACGCACTTGTAGGCCGTTAAACCTAAAATATGAATAATATAATTTTGTAGTACATACGAGTCATCCACGCATGAGGAGGATCCACACGTGTAGATATTTATACCAGACATAACGAATTTTTAATCTCTTATGAAATTGTACTTACCAAGTGTAATATCACCTGTTATATTTACACGATTTGTTGAAAATTTTTTACCGTGAATGAAATATCATCTGATTTATGTAAATTTACATGGCGTATGTTTATAATTCCATAATAGTGATAATATTTCTCTAACAAATAGTATATTTTTCCGTTAGCCATGTTAATATTACACTGTAAATTTTAATCATTTTTCCCAGTGTAGGTTACACTGTTGTACACCGAAGGGTACGATGGTCTTGATAAGATCGAATTAATATTTGGTGTGAAATGGAGTAATACACTCATGGCAAATTTTGATAATAACTGAATTGTCTAATAACACAGGCCTACAAAAAAGTGATCTGTCCGGCGGACCGACCATTGTATCGCATGTATTTTGACCCGCTGAATCCGAATCCGTAGTCAGAATTGTCAGATTGGTTCGTTTTTCATCCCTAACCTAAGAAAACACCTCTAAAAAGCCGATTTTTCGCCATTCAGGCTCAAATGGTAGTTAAAATTTTTTTTTTACTGTTTACTTCATAATCTCACAACGCCATAAACTTATATCACCGTAACCCCACAACTTCATAATCCTATAAACCTATTAATCGGGGCGTGCAAGATTCTATAGCCACAAGACTCTGAGTAAACATAAATTTTACGCATCAGACTTCAAGAACCATATAACTCGGAGTGTTCAGGCTTTTATAACCCCATAACCTCAAAATCCTGTAACTTCATAACTGTAAACTCCATAACCTCATAACTCGGAGCATCATTTAACGTCATGCTCCGGGGCAAGCAGGCTCTTGTCAATGCATCACCAGGGAATATTTACTTTTCATATCTAGTACTCATCGGCTCAAATCTGAGCTGCACGTGAATAGGGAAATTTGCTGCTTCATGAATCTTAAATTGCATTTCTTGGTTTTTCATATTAACTACTTCCCTGAAAATCTTGGTGATTTCAGTGAAGAGCAGTGTAAAAGATTCCACCAGGACTTCAAGGATGTGGAGCGTCGATACCAAGGCAGGTGGAATAAAAATATGATGGATGATTACTGCTAGATGCTCGAGCGAGATATACCTGAGAGAGCACGAAAACGTAAAAAACGGCCATTGTGTGGAACTTTTGAGAATAAGAAAACTCGATATCACAAAAAAGAGAGTGAACTGTGTACGCTATTCACGCGCAGAAGCTCATATTTCAGCTGATAAGTATTACATATAAAAAGCAAATATTCCCTGATGATGCATTAACTAAAGCTTGCTTGCTCCGGAGAATGACAGTAAAGGATATTTGTGGGGTTAAGCAGTTTGAGGTTATGAAGTTACAAAATTTAGAGATTAAGTTTGCACACTCCGACTGATATGGTTTCTGTCAGATGTGTAAAATTTCTCTTTACTCAGATATTTTTGGTTATAGAAGCTTGCACGCCAAAATAAATAGAGTTACAGTGTTATGGAGGTGATAAAAATGTCTACATATATATCTATCATTTACTATCTATCATGTACTAGATTTATGATCCATTAAATCAAATTCCTTTAACACGCTCTCAAATACCTTACATTTCATTCATTATATTATCTATTTGTTTTTCGACAATGCATTATCTAACCTTCTCCCCCCTAAAAGTTTTCGTCAGAAAACAGCGCTATTATGTGACCTGTACTGTATTTTCAGTGCTGAAGCCTTTATTCCTTTATCTCGCCTTTCAGCGTTTTCAGGAACTTTCGCATTTGTTCACGTTATTCATTAACGAACTTGTGTTATGTTCATGCTTTATCAATCCCTGAAAAGTTTGATAAAAGCACCAGATATAAATAGAGAAAATTTTAAAATCGTTATTAGCGGTAATTCCATTATATTTGTTATATACCTAATACATACGTGCATACATAAACAGAATTTAAACGGTACCTATTGTGAAACCAGATATAATCAATTATTTGGTAAACAGTTAGATTATGTTCAGTAAAAAATTATAAATGAGCTTTATTTAAAAAAAATTTTCAAATAGGCACGATCAGTAATATGTTGCACGGTTAAAAAGTGAAAAGAACAAATACACACAATTGCATTAAATTTTGTACAATGTGAATTGCGCAGTAAAAAAATATCAAATGCACTGCGTTTTTTTCCAATTTTCCCAGTAAAAGTACCAGACATTCAGTAAAAACTACTTTTATTTTTGTTACTTTATGATAGGTACAAATAAACCTTTGAATGGCATCTGACATTCTCTTTTCTAAAATATGTCCGTCTATTTTTATAATTTTATACATTGTACACTGTTCAGGTCATTTGCTGTGCCATTTGGCTGGCATGCAAGTCCTATCGTTTTATTGAATATGTACTGACTACTCATTATTTTTACATTAAACATATTTTTACTTTTATTATTTCAAAAGCTAAAGAATTTTTATTTTTACTGAACATTTCTAATTTTCTATGAACAGCTATTGTTTTTACTGAACAATTATTATTTGTACACAATATATTATACTTTACTGGACGCTTATCGTTTTCTTACCCTTCACCTGTGAGTTTTACTATACATGTATTATTTAAGGGAACATTTCTTATTTTACTTATCTTGCTGAACTTTTATTAATTTTACTGCTCATTTATTATCTTTACTTAGCAGATAAACTTTACTATTATATAGAATATTGTACATTTACTTACTACCTTAATGGAAATATGTCATTTATTTTAATCTATATGTTTGCACTAAGATCCTTTTTGTTGATGGATGTATTATGTCTTTTGCAAGTAAAAGAATCAACTCTAAGTTAAGATGCATCATTTCTCACCATTTACCTAATGATTTCGTAATTTTTCCACGCAACCCCACTATATTTTTAAACCCTTATAATTTTAGTCCCCCAACCCTTTCCATTGAGTAGTTTTTTATAATGAGTTGCTGGTGAAGATTGTATCCTATTTTAAAATAAAACTAGACAGTGAAGTATTTTCCTCAACTTTACGGTTTTTTGTAACACTAATATACAGCGTGAGAAAAAAATATGGATTACTTAAAGCAAAGTAAAATTAAAATAATATATTTAATATTACTGAGTGGGTTTGATTATACATTTTATAAATTTTCTGAGGGAAATAGATATTAATATAAAAGTTCAAAATCATACTTCCAGTCGATTGAATTATATTCTCTCTTTTTGAAATTTCTAATAATAATAGTTTTGCTCAACAGAATAGGTTGATTACAGGACAATATAAATGCCAAAATAATTTTAGAAAATAAAAATACAAAGGTAAAAACAGTAATTTGAGTGAGAACTGCTTATGCAGTAACCATTACATAGCGAAAATAAAAAAAATAACAAGTATAATATAAATTGTACAACACAGTGAAATTAAACATTGTTGTTGAAGTTATAAATAATAACAATGACCACTTAAAAGTTCAATATTTATTAATGCTGTAACGTTGTAACGATCCTGGTGTACTAATTGAAACGTATCGCATTCTTACTGTTATATAATTCCATCATAGTATAAATAGGAGACATATTGAGAATATTTTTACAGCCAGAAGGACAATAGAATAACACATTCTCGGGATTCCAAAATAAATTTTTGGTAATAGCATTAGACAATCAATTAAATTGTTAAATAGTTTATACAAGAGTACTAATGTAATGAAGTTACTTGTATTATTTATGTGCAGTCTTGACAATAACAACGTTTCTAACACGTATCCCTGATCTGGATTTTGAAGACCAAATACTTCACACATTTTTGAGTTTTTTTTTTATTGCTTGGGGTTTCAAATTATCACCATACTCAAGTTTTGATCTCACCATTGATAAACACAACGTTTTATGGGCATCTACATTCAAAAATTGTTGCAATTTCTTATTATGAAGCTTAGTAATTTTATTGCCAAATATGTAAATGAATTAACACGCTCTACAAAATAGTAAACCCAAGCCCTGAGTTGCTTGTGCTCGTGACAACTCCGTGTCATTGAAGGTATAAAAGAAATCTATAGTACTTACGCGTGTACGTTCCTATCTTATATTTTGAGACTTTCATCTGTAATTTATTAGAACTACGCCATAAACCGATTTTGTATATTTGCTGTTGTCATATTAGGCAGTCTTAGATGTTGTTCATTTCACTAAATATTTTAAGATCACCAGCAAATAAAAGTTTATCGCACTCTGATACATCACATAAATCGTTTATAAAAACAATAAACAAAAGTGGCCCCACGTTTGAACTTTGAGGCACTCCTGATATTGCAAGGTAAGTGTTCTTTACTACCGTGTTCAATAGTACACAATCTTCAGAAAAAAACCCTGTTTCAAACCATATATACTTAATTCACTGAGATATAGTGTGGTCTAGGTAAAGACATAACAGATGAAAGGCCGTCCATCATAATATACACTCTGAAGGACTAGAAAGGTATATAAATTAAAAATGAAGTATGTACGTAACGTATTAAACACTTCGGGAATCGAGATATCAAATTTTTAGTGTCTGTAGACCAGTTAGAATTCTTATTATTTTCTTTTAGCAGCTTCTAAATGTAGATATTTACTGCAATTCAATGTTCGTTTCTAACACGTATGGTGCGTGAATGGTTCTATCCTAGTGTTACAGATTTCATTTTATTATTTACCATCTCTTATAACTCTCATACTCTATGTCTAACACCATAACTGCAGGTACTGATTAGATGAAAATTCCAAACGGAAAACTAATTAAGTGAAGTCAGCTTCCTTCTCTTATGGATTCACATTGGTGTCTTTCTCATACTATCTGGATATACCTCTAAACGCCAATCTATCGTGGAAGGAGCACGTGGAAGTTCAAACGAGCAAGAGCTGCGCATCTTTATGGATATGTAAACGCCCCTTTGGTCCTAAGTGGAGAATAAGTCCAAAGACCAACTTCTTGACATATACTGTTGTGGTAAAAGCCCTCAAAACAAAAACGGCACTGATGTAGTGGAGCTCAGGAGCATTCTACAATTAGAGCTCGCCTATGGCAAGTTCAAAAGGCTAACCTGTCTTTAATAAGAGGAGTAATCCGGATCACTCCAGCAACTGCAATGGAAGCCATTTTTGCATCACTCTTTGCATGTTGGAGTAGAGCTAGATAGAAGTCAGGAAAGCAACAATATGGCATAATTCTGGCCAATGGCTGGGGTACATCAAGACTCTTGCTTTACCTACGAAGGATCGAGGAAATGTGTCATCATTGGGACAGAGCGTGACCGGTGTCTCCCCGTCTACAAGTTCACTATTTCATCTACATCCGTGTTTCTTATGTGGAAAACGCAATAAAATGTATCTTCTGAGTCCTGGAGGTCTGGAAAGGTACAGAAGCAGACTTAGGAGGAAGCTGGTGCTAGCATATGTTAGCACCAGATGCAAACTGGTGCCATTTGGCAAGTACCTTAATGTATTCCAAGTAGAGGTATAGGCCACCTTTCTGTGTGCAAGTGAAAATTTCAGAAAATCAAATAAAGTAGCCTCTATGCTAGTGCTGCACTGTAGGAATATGAGCCGTGTATACAAAAATCAGTCAAACTTATATGGGTATCCGGACATAATGAAGCGGATGGAAATGAAGGAGTGGATAGTTGGTCATAGAAGGAGCAAAAACTCCTTTCCTTTGTTTAGAGCCAGCCTTTGGTGTGCCTATAAGTCCGATTCAGCCAGAACTAGAAGGCTGGAGCATGGCACAGATCATCAACTGGTACGAGCTACCGAAATGAAATATAAACTTGCTTGTGCTCGATAGAGAAATAATAAGACGGGTGGGGGGCGTGACATTAGTCATCTGTCTTCTGAACAAGCATCCACATATAATCAGGTTGAATGATGCTGTTTGTCGGAGGTGTGGAGCGGAGGATGAAATCAGTATTCACATTCATGCAACTGTGCACCACTAGAAGCGTCAAGGTGTAGATTTTGGCAATTTTTACGGCTGGAGGAACTACTTGTTCTACCCTGGAATAGACTGCTATCGAACGTGGAGTGCACTGGTCTTTCCTAGGAGATCATGCATCCTACAATTATACAATAAACCGACAGGCCCGAGTATTGAGGATATTAGGCTATGCTCGAGTTCCTCGTGTGGCCTCGTCTCCTCCAGATCTGTAGTTTTTTTTTTAAACTATTTAACGTCGGCCAATTTCCGCTACCAGGGCCTATCACCGACGCCAGGAGACGAGCTACCCCCAACCTGGAAATTTTGCCGAACCTCTTCCCTTAAGAAGAGAAGGGATCTTTTACTTGCCTAACATTTAATAGACAAGGGACCGCCTGATTTACATTCCCTCCGAAGGATGGTATGTCCACTACGTAATCCTCGTCTGAAATTACGTAACTTCCGAGTATACACTGATATACAAGCCTCTAGAAGGTGGGACGAGAACGCTGTATTTCCCAAGATGGGTATCCCATCCAAGTACTAACCGTGCTCGACGTTGCTTCAATGGAATATCGACTGATATTCACATTGAAGTCGTCTCTACGCTCGCCTCTAGATCTGTAGTTTTATGAAACTAGGAATATGGTTTTGAAATACATATATAATACTGTTTTAATAATAAAGAATAATAAATTATTAGGAAACACCGCTGGCTACTACGATTCGATTCGTTCGAATTTCAAATTTGTTACAGCATCATCTAAGTGTGTATAGCTTTAGTAGACGTTAAAAATGAAGACTTCTCTATACCATTCGAAATTTTTGAACTGATATGATATGGCAAGCTATATTGTACTCGTCTTAACCCCATGTTATTAGTTTTTGTTGGATGGCTTCTGTAAATATTGTTAACATGATGTATTTATTCAACCGAGTTCCCGAGAATATGGTTATTTTGTATTCTGCTGTAATTAATATACAATAGTTTTTGCATGTAGATGGAAATATCGCTACCAGCTATTAGAATTTTTTTCCAAAGAAATATATTTACTGGATATATGGTGACTGTTATAATAATAGTTTTCCTTGCTATTATCAAATTTTATGAATATCATAAAGCGCGAATACAACGCCAAGGAAATGATTCCATATGAGTTTCATTCAAAAGTAACTTTATAAGTTTGCTTTGTATGCTTATTAATAATGAAAATATCAAGGGAGTTATTTTTCAAATAAAAATTATATAAACCATAGTTTTAATAGCACTGTAACTGATATGTTCATAAATTGTTTTTCTTTTATCATACTTTTGAAAATCTCACTACGAGAGGATCAATTTATATCTTGATATTACTACAGATAAAACAGCAAAACAAAATTAATATTTAATGTATAATTCCTTGAGTTCGTTAACTTTTTAAAAACTTGTGGGTCTCCTATTATATCTTCATCTACACCACAGATTTTTTACGAATTTCTTCATCGAATCATTAACATTAATTTTAAATTTTTCGTTTCCAAAAATTGAATCATATATGGAACGATACAATTTAAAAAATTAGTTTGACCTAATTTTTAGAGACACTGTGTACATTCGATTTTTCATTAAAAGTTGAAAGTAAAGGATGTTTGGTCTCCAAGAAAAGGCGACCTGGCTATAAATAAGTGTCAAAGTATGGGCTGCACGCCACCTATTCTGCATTTGTAAACAACTCAGCAGATGGATTGAGACCTTATGACGAACAAGTGCAGCGGTGGATGTTTATGGTCTACTCTCGTGTTCTTTTTCACCCCAGCTCATTTGTTTTTACTTAAAAAGAGGGCTATCAGGGCCGTGTCGAGGATTTTGCAACTTTCCAGGGCGTAGTTCTTAATAAATCATTGCTTCACTGGATAATGAATAATAAATAGTAATTATATACAACACGTTTAGTAATTTTGCTGCCATTACGTGAGGTGAGAACTATATTGTTCTATGTATATTTTACAAAATTCGTAATTTTAAAACCGAGCGAATTTAAAAATTCAATACTTGTAAAAAAAATTCTCAATTTAGATGTAGATTTTTTTTGTCGGGCGCAATGATATAAGCCAGTGTAGAAGTTGAACTGATTTGAATAGTCATTATCAAAGTATTTAAAATTAAAGAAAGAATATGATTGCAGATAAAACATTTTATTAATAAAAAATCGGCAGCTGCTGGAAGCGGCTGGAACCTCCCCACCCGCTGGATCTTTGAAGCCGAAATGAGCACTAAAAAATATAAACGATCTCATTTAATTATATTTATTAATTTTAAATATTTTTTTCATATTAAAATAGAAAAAAAAATCTTGCGATCGGTGGGACTTGAACCTACTTATTTCTTTTTAATGCTTTTCTCATAATAGACCTCCTATCCATAGAGACTATTGAGGTGATTGAGGCGTCGCTTTCATCACCAGACATCCTTGTTGGGGGGAGGGCTGGCCACCCTTTTGATCAACCTGACCTTTTGTATGGCTGCTCTATCTATTCTTGACGATGAGTCCATGTTTATTTTTAGTTTTAATTTATAAATTTCTAATCCTAGACCGGTTTCATTTGACCGGTCGGAGGCGGTTGCCGCTGCTGGTCACTATATATTTTGAAAATCTCTTATTGACAGATGTCAGTTACTTTCGCGCGCGAAAGGTTTCTTGACAGCTGTCTGATAAAATGCGTCTAAAAGTTGTTAGTTGGAGAATTGTCAAAAAATTGTGTCACTAACTTTGTTGGGGGGAAAATGTCACTTTGACAGCTGTCAAAATTCTAGTTCCAAAACTTTCCTGGGGGAATTTACTTTATGACAAATTTTTAAGTTGGTGTTGTACTTTGTTTTTAGGTTATGATTGTTTATATAGTTTTAAGGTTATGATTAACGGAAATGCTTCCGGTGATGCGCCGGAAATAGGTTCAAAGGTTTTGGACTTTTAATGTCAATGTCACTTTTATTATGATTTGATGAAAAACTCACTCTGGACCCAGTTAAGGACTGTCCGTAATCACACGGGCTCCTTATAGGTTGTGTAGGCTCCACACAGCTACCACCGGCTTCAAACTTTCTCTTCTCTCGCGAAAAAACACAATTGGTTTAACGTTCTTAAAAAAACATGTATGGCAGCAGTCTGCACGTTTTAACACACTAGTCTACCGAACGTTAGGTTAGACTATAAAATGTATCGTACACAAGAAGCGTGTTATTTTGTTTTTTCATATTCAATATTTTCCGCGGAAACCAAATCGAGAAATCGGAATTTTTACTGCTTCTCAATGGTTCGATTACAAATTGTAAATAATCATAAAATAAGCAACTTGTTGTGCCAAGACGGCACTAAATGTAATCCGATCTCAACCAAAACCTTTTCAGATCTTCTGGAGTACTAAAGAAACCCTCATTCAAATCCGTTTAGTAGTTTCGCCGCTATCGTGCTAACATACATACATACACACACAGACATTTTTCAAAAACCACTTTCTTGGGTTCCTGGGACCTCAAAACGTAAAGATTTGATGCTATCTCAATTTTCGATTTTGGACCAATTTTAGTAACCTCCAACAAATTTATTGTGGGGAGGTTAAAATGTTAGGAATTATTATAATTCTAACTGACATGTGCAGTAAAGAGACAACCTTATATAGGTATAAAAAATATTTCTTTTGCAAAATTGATAAAACGTTTTAATAAAATGATCTTAAAGGTCAATTCTATAACTAGAATATTGTCAGACTGATCATTAAATTATTGTTTTCCTGTCACTTTTCGTTTCTTAAGATGTACTGTTATCTGGCGTATTGTTTCGTAACATAAAATATACCCCATTTTGAATTTTTAATCTTTAACATCAGGCTGAATCATGCTGAAATCGCTCTGAAATCTCCATGTACCTTTCATGCAAATCTGCTAAATTTTGCAATTTTGTCACTTACATTGCATTCGTCATTTTGAATTTTTAACTTTTTGCATCAGATTACGCATTAGCCACTCCAAAAATACTTAAATGCCAATTTTAATACGTTTCCTGCATTTGACATTTGTTTAGTTTTTTATTGAACTGAAACTAATGTGACCACCACGGGGTCATAACCTACAGTCTCATAAAGATTTCATAAGGATCGCTTTAGCCAACGAGAGTAATAATTAAATATATATAAAGAAAAACATACACAAGTACATACATATGGACTGAATTGAGAACCTCGTAATTTTTTAAATTTTATACAGGGTGTTCCTCAATGACGTGTTAATATTTGAGAGTGTGATTCGTTAGGTCATTTTATGAAGAAAAGTTCATATGAACATTTGTCCGCAACCGCTTAAATTTTTTGCTACAGGATGTTGAATTTTTTTTTTTAATAGTTATTTTTGAATTTCTCAGAAAGTACTTTAGATATTATTTTCAATTTTGGTATGTGTTAATAGGATATAAAAAACCACATATTTTAACTAGAAAAGTTATTTTATCGCTCCATCAGTGGCGTCCCTGCAAACATATCCTCTGATATTTTTTACCAAAAAAATGGTGACATTTTTCCCTGCGGTTATTTATTCTGATTAGCCTGGTAAATTCAACATGAAAACTTTCTCTTGCTAACGATTAAAAAAAATCAACACCCTGTAGCAAAAAATTTAAGCCATTGTGGACATATATTCATATGAACTTTTCTTCATAAAATGGATACTGTTAATCAAAAAGGAACCATGCGCCAAATTGCTAATTTTCTATAAAGAGTACCATGACGTTCACAAAGCTTCATACTGATACTTAAATGCTAATTATCTCAAAACTAGTTTTTGGCGCTTGGTTCCCTTTTGATTAACATTATCCAAATGACCTATGAAATCAGGAAATTAGCATGTCACTAAGGTAAAAATCGAGGTAAAAATAGTAAGTATCGTATCCCTATTTGATATTACTTATTATCATATTCTAACCTATTCATATTCTAAAAATTATTTGAATGCACCAGATGATTTTAAATTATACACACCAATAGCAATGCAATAGAATCATTAAGTTATGCGCAAAATTTACTATGAAGCTCTTAAATAAATAAACCAAAACATGCTGTGCTGAAGCTTAACTTTCGGGAGGAATATTTTGTGGGACAAGCCTCAAACGTAGTTCAAGTCTGTATATAATGCAACAGTTAAATTCTCATAACTTGTCAAACAAAAAAATATACTTTAATTAACTGATAGTGCTAGTCCAACCCTGTTTGTACCAAACACGCTCTTTAAGATTTAATTTTTAATAAATATCACCTAAGTTTTCTCATTCTATATTATAATTTTTCTTGGAAAAAGTTATTTAAGAGTTGTCTTGCTGAAGTACCACTAAAAATAATTAATGTGTTCTGAAAGAAGTAACAGAGTAAAAATGACTAGTCTAGTTTAAAAGTAGATATATTTGAAACCATAAATTCCCATAAATGAAAAATATTTTTGTAATTACCAAGAGACTTTTTTACATTCTAAAATTAAATTATATATTTATTATTTATGCGTAGCCAACATAGTTAATAACGTGTGCTCCTTTATTTCATCTAAATATTATTTAACGCTATAATTTCAACGTTTACTTATATTTATTTTATAAAACAATGCCTCTAACATAATTTCACGTATTTATTAAATTCGGTATAAGTATTGTCTTTCAATTAAATATAATTTTGTAAATATAATCTATTGTCCAAAGAATTCAACAATATATGACTACTTTAAAATGCCGTGAAAATTTTTTCCTCAAATAGAAATTCTATTAAATTCGTCCATTTCTAATCATGTGTGCGGAAACAACCAATCAGAACAACATTACACTAATAATCTCCCTCCAGTTTGAATAATTTAAAATTTATTTTTTGACATTGTCACAATTTGGCACTAGTAACGATAAATATAATAATAGAGGAAAACACGCCAAGTAATACAATTAAAAGTAAAAGTACATCTAAAACACGTTCATGGACTTTTGCGGCAACAATTATTGAAAATTGCAGCCCATAATAATTCAAATTCTATAAAACCTTATTTAAATATTGATAAAGAATACTATAATGAAATAATTTAACAATATGCGTGGAAACGCCTTTTCAATAATGGAAACAAATACCTCATCCACATCTACATTTAATTTTACAAATTGCTTTTTAGTAATTGTGATTTTAATAAATTATTTTGAGTAAGTAAATAAAATAAATAGCAAAACATTTTCTATGCGAATGCCCCTCGAACGTTGATAAATATCTAATAGTTTTATCACAACCTTCCTCAATCACGTTACTTTTAAATAATATCCATATTACCAAGCAACGTGCCTTATGGAAACTGTGATAAAATTATTTCGTATTGTCAACGTCTTTGGGATATTATAGCTGAAAGTAACATTGACATCATGCAAACAGCTGTCATGGTATTGGACGTCATTCCATTTGTTTTGATATTGTGCTGTATAAATATATGCATTAATTGGTAAAACTTGTTAAAATACTGGTTAATTTAGAGTTCTGCAATTTATAAGAAATATACTAAGCATTCAAAGCACTGCCAAAAGATGTCAATAAAGACACAAAAAATGTATTATTATCATTACCAATACACAGTGGGCCACAAAATCGAAAAACCTGGCCAAAAAGTATTTTATATTTATATTTTTTCCATGCTTAATGCACTCCTTTTAGCTGATTTGTCCATTTTCATTTTTTTATCACGTTTTTTCAATTTTTGCATCCCCTCATTAGTTTTAGTTTGAATATTTTTTTATCATTGATGTACTCATTTTTATGCGATTTAACCCTGTTCAGATTTTTGGCCAGGCTTTTCGATTGATTTCTGGGCCCATTGTGGAGTGAGATCAAGCGCTAATTTTAATAAAATGCCATGAGAAGAAATGCAAATGATCTATAAACATTGTATAGGATTTGTATGCGAAGATCATTTCAATGTAAGCGCGTTTTTATGCTCTTTCCAAAAAATTGTGATATTTATTAAGCCCCAATTTCTAGGCTAATGCCCTTTATTTGAGCGGCGCGCGGCGTTAGAACATTAATTCGTAGTTTAATATGTCATGAATTAATAATTAAAACTTGATAAAGTATCGCTTTCGACTGTTTCAAAATCTTTTCTACGCATTTTTCCGTAAGCAAGGACTAAATAATGTTATACTGATTGTGAAATGTTAATATTAACACCAAAATCGTACTCGAGACGTACATGTTAATACTGATTGCACATGAAGAACATCAGCAAATAGAATGACGTCACAATGAGGATCGTGAAATCGCCATTCATGTTTGGTCGGGCATCGGAAGTCCAAAAATAATTTAAATTTAAATGAAAAATACATAAAAAATATAGTAGTTATATTAGCGTTAGTTTTATTAAAATCCAACTTTTTACAATTAGTATTAGTTTTTTATAATCAATTTTAGTTAAAAATATTACGAATGAGTAACCTAATTTGTCGAAACCTGTTACTTGGTGGGTCTCGTAATTTGAACAAGTTTCCAGAGCTGTTGCTGTTTATGTGGCTATCAAAATTAATTATAAAAGGACTACATGCCCAATATCACGCCTATACCCTAAATTACGATGTTCTTTTTGTAGCGATGATCACATGCGATAGTGAAATAGGGCCGAACAAGTAAAAGTTCAGAACAGCATGTTGCTGAAAAGTACAGTGTTTGACAAGGCATGGATCGGCCATGCGAAATTTAAGTAAATATTTAAAAAAATAGTTTGGCAGGTGTAAATTATCTGACATACTGACATCTGTGCATACGACTAGATTATACTAATAGATTTTAAAAATAAATCTGTTCAATTTTTTTCTAATATTTTCTCGAGAAAATATTTTGACTGGTTAAATATATGGAGCAACATATATTTCTTGTTATTATATTAATCAAATATGCATATTTGAACATTTCCGAAAATCTTCATTAATTTCCTCCTTACTTTTGTACTTTTGTTGAGTTACTGAACATGAATGAGAACTAGATTATTTCAAATTATAAATAATAATACTTGTGGTTTTACTAATGTACATAATTTTATGGATTTCATAGATTCCACTTTAGCTATAATTATATTTCGATTATTTTATTAGCACTAATTACACAAACAATTCACTGACTACACATTTAATGTGGATTTTATTAACATACTGTTATGACAACATGTCTGTCAATCCATCTAGTTTTCTAAGATATATTTGACTTTTCTGTTATATTATATATGCATTAGATTTAATTTCAAACCGTCTGAAAAATGTTATTTATGTACTATGAAGCTGAATTTTTCATTACTTTCTTGTACTTTTTGCACGTTAAACCAATAAAATTTGTCATTTAACTAATAGTAAGTAACTAAAATTAAAGAGGATACAATGATATGTAAAATTTCCGAAATATTACCTTCATGTAAAATTGTCTTATACTTCCTCACATCGTTTTGCCAGTCGTTCTGTGACACGTGTTTTATTCTAGTTGGGTTCCGTTTGCTGTCACAGTTACCTGTCTTACCAAAACTCTTTTCATCAGCTCCTTGGTGACATCAGTGCAATATTTTGGTGGGTGGCCAGTCCTGTTCGCTTTTTGCCATCGAGTTTTCCCTGAACTGAGCTATTAGGTGGTATCATCGGCAAATCTCAAGTTAAATATCTTGATTCCACCTATAGCTAATTCACCCTACCAGTCCTCTAGCACACATCGCATTATATGTTCACTACAGATGTTTAAAGATGATTGCTGATATAGCGCAAATACGATCAAACGAATAGTAAACGATTTGGGCACTGAATATTGAGAAATTCAACTGAAGGGGGCGGCTGTGGTCAATTTCATCCATCTCTGTAGTTCTTCTATAGATATCAACAACACTGAAAAAGGTACATGTAAAATTACAGTCTCATTACATTAGAATTCCTGAAATTTTACTGTTAGAATAATGTAATCAAAAATCGCTGCAACGTGAAGCGAACGAAATGATACTTATCGCTTTTGTGCATTTTACATTATAAGTTATTTAAGTTTACTTAAGTTCAGTTTATTATTTTGTGTATTTATATATTATACCATAGTGCCTCGGGATGAGGTTTTATATTAAGTTATTTACTGTGATGAATTTAGTTAAGTTCAGTTTGGTGATTTATTTTGTATAGGTATATATGTTTTTTACAGTAAAAACAATATTGTCCTAACATGTGATTTTGATTACTTACACTTATTTTTTTGTTTGTGTTACATCAGGGAACGCATGTACTTACTTTATCCACAATTGCATATTGTATGTATGTGTCAAATTTATTGTATTAAAGTATAAGTACTTTAGGTAATTTTGAAAAGTTAAAGAAATGTGAAAACGCGTTTTTTGTATTTAAACACCTCTCAAATTTCTCTATTTTATACCTTACCTAAATGATACTTAAAAACAGTAAATTTAAGCCATTCATATTGTACTGAAATTACACGCGTAATTTTGCAACGAAAAAACTAACAAACAGTCACGAGCAAACGACAAGCAAATGATTCGCATTAAAAAATGAGAAAATTTTGAAAATGGGGGCCAATTTCACGGAAGTTGTCAAAAGCCTTACGGGACTCAGCAAAACAAAGGCACATGTAAAATATTCATGTAATATTCTTTTGTCTTCTCGATAATACACTGGTCCTGATGAAATTCCATCTTTTCTACTAAGAGACTGCGCTATTATCTTCGCTTTACCGCTGACTATTATCTTTAATCTAGCTCTTCAAGCAGAAACATTTCCTCAAATTTTGTGTAGGTCAAAAATTTGTCCAATATTCAAAAAAAAAGGTGACAAGGATACAATTGAAAACTATAGGCCTATAGTTATCCTCTGTAACTTTGGCAAGCTCTTTGAGGTTAGCTTATATGATTTCTTAGCTTTTCATACGAAATCTCAAATATCAGTTCATCAGCATGGTTTCTTAGCTGGTAGATCAACAACTACTAATCTTGTAAGTATTACCAATTATCTTGCTACATCACTTGATCAAGGTGGTCAGGTTGATGTAATTTATATTGACCTCTCCAAAGCTTTTAATAGGCTAGATCATGGTATCTTATTGAAATAATTATCAACCTTTGGACTAACCACGCACTTTTTTCTATTCATATCTGTCTAATAGGCTATTAAATGTACATTGTCGTGGTTTCACATCTGTTCGAGTGTCGGCAACGACGGAAGTTCCATAGGGCCCAGTTCTTGGACCTCTACTCTTCATATTATTCATTAATGATATTTATCGGGACATTGTGACATCTAATGCTCTCCTATATGCCGATGACCTCAAGCTATTTACCACGATTAGGTCAATAAGTGATTGTGATAAATTACAGCAAGATCTCACAAAAATTAATAATTGGTGTAATACTATTAAGTTACCGTTAAATATATCGAAATGTAATGCCATGTCCTTCACAAGGAAAACTAATTCAATAATTTTTCATATAATATAAGTAGTGAAGTGAAGCCATTACTAGATGTTCCAAATTCAAGGTCTTAGATGTTATAACTTTTATTCCTCATATTAATTATATTATAGCTAATTTCAATAAGAATCTGGGTTTTATTATGAGAAAGTCAAGGCACTTTAAAGATGTTACAATTACTTTGCTGTTTAATGCCTTTGTCAATCCTAAACTAGAATACGCTTCAGTTGTCTGGAGTCTATGAAACTATGAAACTCACATTTCTAATTTAGAAAAAGTTCAGAGAAAGCATCTAAATACCTTTCTTCTGTCTGATTGTGTTTATCCAGCTATTAGTACACTGCAATCTGAATTGTTGGCCAGATTTAACTTAAATGAATTAGCGTTACGACGAGCATACTTTGCTGTACTCTTTTTACATAAACTTTTAACAAACAAAATTGACTGTCCTGAGATATTAAATGAGATTTACTTCAAACTCGATCGTATTCTTTATTTTATTTACCGACTCCTCTTAATAATTTATTAAAATTATCACCTATTTACTCAATGTGCTCACAGTTTACCTAATATCAAGCGGACTTAGATCTTTTTAACTATAATATTTGTAATATTAGGAAATGTATTTTCGTAATTAAGTTATATAATAGGATTGTATTTGAGATTGTCTTTATATAGAGAAATATTGTTGTTTTTATCATTTGCATCTTCCTGCCTTTTAATTGGATTTTTCTCTCTGGACAGCTGTACCTTTAAATAAATAAATAAATAAATTAAATAAATAAATAAATACAACAATATAAATAATGTTATAATTATGTCTAAAATTTTGTCTCCAAATTTTAGGATGTTTTATTAATGTTATATGCCTTTTGTCATTAATATTTTACAAAATGTACCTACCTTGATTTGCCTAATATCATTGTAAATATGATGCTCTGAGCCAATAAAAAGAATATTATATAGGTACTAAACTTATTTCTAAGTCAATGTGTTATGAAATTAATATAAATGTATCCAACTATGACAACCTAGACTTATTAAAAGTTTTAATTCTTATACAAACGACCATGAAGTCTGATTTGTAAGTTTCAAACGAGACTGAATAATTATTTTCTTCATCCAATTAGGGAAGCTGAGGCACAGAAGCCACAATCACGCTCGAGGATGCTATATATTTATTGTGTCGTTGGTAAGACTAAATGTAGAAATTAATGGGGATTATATCTCATTAACAGTCCCATGTTTTTATTTGCATCAAGCTTTATCTACAGCGCAGTCTACGATACGTACCGAAGAAATGAATCAGAGGACGTGTATTGTTATATATAAACATTGTTCTTAATGTGATTGGTCAGTAGATTAGTAGATGTTTTTTTGTATTATTAATAAATCGTGTCTCTTACTATTCGTGTAGTTAACCTTATTAGTATATGGGCTAACTAGCCAAATTAAAGTATTCGGTATAATTTGGGGGTACTAATTTTGCTTTAAGCCACAGCTATATGGGGGTACAGAGATAGCAAAAAACTATGATTGCCATCTGATACAGCGGCGGCTGGTGAAATTTCAATATTTTTTTTCTCGTCTGTGGCGCATGGGACCCATACGAAATTTGGGAAATAACATCTAGAGAAGCACTTCTCTAATGACCCCTAAAAAATTTTGAAAAAGCAGTTTGCGAAAAAATTTTTGAAAATTTGCTAGCCTCCCCTGGGTCTAGGGACCCCTGTTTACTTTTATTTTTTTTTGTCATATGCATTTGACTTTTCATAAAAATGCATCGACAGATTTTAGAGTTTGTGAAAATATTTTCATTACTAACTGAAATACAATGAACTGAAATTTTGTAATTTACAATTTAACAAATTACAATATTTCAATTCGTTGTATCTCAGTTAGTAATGAAAATATTTTCACAAACTCCAAAATCTGTCGATGCATTTTTATGAAAAGTCAAATGCATATGACAAAAAAAAATAAAAGTAAACAGGGGTCCCTAGACCCAGGGGAGGCTAGCGAATTTTCAAAAATTTTTTCGCAAACTGCTTTTTCAAAATTTTTTAGGGGTCATTAGAGAAGTGCTTCTCTAGATGTTATTTCCCAAGTTTCGTATGGGTCCCATGCGCCACAGACGAGAAAAAAAATATTGAAATTTCACCAGCCGCCACTGCATCTGAAAGTGGTAACTAACAAAAATGGCGGCCAGTCGAATATGGCGATCGTAGACGTTTAAATAACGACCGTATCTCTGTAAGGAATCGTCCGATTTCAGTGTTCTTTTATTTAAATAACAGCTTAAATTATGGAAATTTTTTAAGTTCCCATTAATTTTTTTGATATTAGCAACCGTTAATTAGCAAATCGCGAATTAGTGAAAAATATAATAGTTTTTACAGATAATTTGTTTGTTTATCATAAATTTTCTTACAACGTAGATGTTTTAGAAAAAAATGCCTCCAAGGAATATTGTAGCACAACGATTATATTCAATTTGGTGTATTACACTTCTGTTTGGACAATGTGCACTGGAACAATGCGGTGTGATAAGAATAACAGTATGGGCCTATTATGTATGCTTTCTCAACTTGCTAGTTGAATTTATGTACTCACTTTAAATAAGATTCTATTTCAATATATTTAATACAATACAATCATACATTTTATTTCAACTTGACAGTTCTCATATTTTCTAGCAACCTATATGTATATAGTAGAGTGCTCGGTGCCCAGATATACGCATAAAAATAAGTTCTGTGGGGGTTTCGTTGTTACAAGCTGAATTTGTTATAAAATTAATGATGATATACTGATGTTTCAAAATCTCAAAGCGTCAAAAAATGTCCTACTCAAAAGGTCATTATAATCAAAAAACGAGTTATTTCTTAGTTAATTAGGTGTTCTAATATTTCTACTTTTGAGTAATAGCAAATCCTTTTAACCATGAATAAAACTAGTCAAAATAAGTAGATTTTCGAACAGACCCACCTCGAGAAATCATGCCTGCTCCCCCTGCCACCCCTCAAAGGGGCTGCCTGTATCTGCCTATATATATATATTTTTTTTTTCTCAAAAACGGTAGGAGCTAGAGAAATGATGTTGGCGCCATTCGATAGAGTATAAAATTTTGCTTAAGGCCCCACAGCAGAAGCCTTCCAACAACGACACATGTTTGCCCAATAAATCAAAATTCTACAAGATATAAAAAATAAAGACCAGTATTTTTTCTATCGATTGGTATATTATTTGTATATGTTATTTTTTTATATAAAGCCGTCAGTGGCGTATAAAGAGAAAGATGCACATGTGCATAATGAATTTATTTAAAATAATTTAACTATTTTGATTGATTGATTGATTTACCAGCGTGCGGTAGGCATTGCTGCCACTCTCAGGTATACAGCTGGGCCTGCTACGTCCACGCTGGGTTGGACTAAGGTCATGATTATTGCCAGCAGCGAGTGCCACATGGCGCATGGTAAAGGAATATGGGATGGGACGTGTAGGTATTTGTGAGATGCGTTACCGCATTGTGTCGTGAGGGAGCATTTAAGCTCCCTTTTTTGTGCTTTTGGTTCTGGGTATCTGCGTCTTCTGAATCTTTGTGTGAAATGTGTGTTGTGTCTTATTGTGGAGTGTTTATTACTGTTTATGCTCCTCTTTTTTTGTTTCTGCTTCTTCGAACCTTATTTTTCTGAGTCTTCTGATTCCTCGATTTCCGATGCTGGGTTGGATTTGAGTCATGCTTATTGTCAGCAGCGAAAGACACATGACGCATGGTTTTTTCATTTTTCCCCTCGCTATTCTTTCCCAGTTTGTTTATGATCCTCTCGATTGTTGTTTTCCACGTGTAACATGGTCTCCCTATTTTTAGTTTGGTGCTGTTCAGTGTTAGCGTTTTCTTCAGTAGGTTTTCTGCTGTACTTTTTGCTTTGACCTTCTTAATCCTTTCCCTTATCTCTCTGCTTACCAGAATATGGTATATTTGTGTGATTGAGCTTCCATTACTCCAGGTGTTAATGCAAGTTTGACTTTTACTCCAAATATTTCTCATTGTTAAGTCAAACATGTGTGCTAGGTTTTTCCGCGCGTTTCCATTTTCGTTAGACCATGTGTGGAGTATATGTGCATTAAAGTCTCCAGGTACACGATTTCACTGCACTATGTATATGCTATGATTTACTGCGTTAGAGGGAAGCACTGTGGAAAGTTTTGGTTTCTGTACCTAATTAAACACCAGAGCTGGGTAATTACTTGTAATTTAAAAATAATTACAATTACAAATTACTTTTTTAAAAAAGGAACTAATTACAATTACAAATTACTTTTTTAAAAAAGGAACTAATTACAATTACAAAGTACATGTGTTCACAAAAAGGAATTAGCAATTACTTTTCTAATTACTTTTATGATAAAATAAATTATAGTGACCAAACAGACAAAAAGGAAAGTTAAAAATTTTAATTAAAAGTGTTGTATAATATTGCGTTTTTATATTTATTAGAATCGTTATTAGAATGTTTAACCTTAAGAGTAATTAGGAAAAATTAAATAAATATATAGAAAAGGCAGCTTAATAGTGGAGTCGGTTTAGGAAAGGATTGGCAAAATTTTTAAGATGGATGCAGACCCTGCGGAAATTGTTTGTCATGACGAGTATGGTGGAGCCATGCTTTTTTGGCCGAAAAAGGGTATTTTGGACATTTTAAGGGTCAAATTTGTTGTTTTAATTTTTTTTGATCACTTAAACAACTAGTTAAGAAAAGAAAATGGTATCCTTTTATTCTCAATATTAAAGGAACCTTCAGTTTAAATTTGGTGAAGATATCTGGCCACCTCCCCTCCTGATATATATATATATATATATATATATATATATATATATATATATATATATATATACGAAAAAATTGAGAAAACCAAATTTCGGCTATCTTGATCAGATCTCAACCGATTTGGAATGGAAGTAGTCTTTATCACACAAAAACTGTTAACCAAATTTCAGCCAAAAATGTTAAATAGTTTGGCTGAAATTGCAGTTTCAGTCAAATTTTCTGAAATTTTCAAATCGAAATATCTTCGGACCTAAAAGTCGGATCAAAATTGGCTTTGTGGCAAAAGGTAGCCATGGTACAATATCAAAATACTCGTTTTGAAAAGTAAGATAGACCACGGTTACCCTTCGATTATACATGAAGCGGCTACCTGAGTCACGTAAAAATAAAAAAATAAAAATTGTAACACATTCATATACTTACAGAAATAAATATACGCACGCACACACACATATATAATATACATTTATCTATACCTAGTCAAAGCAGTAGGCACGACTATACAAATAAAAAATATATATATTTTTTAAAGTTTTATAAACAATAAATACAATTGTTTTCTGCTTCATACCAGTGCGCGCACACATAGTCACTGAGTACACATATATTATATATATAGTGCAAATGACTAAAAAACGACCGAATGTAAAAGAAGTGATTCTTGACTTATATCATGTAAAAGTACATAAGATAACCTACCTTTTGCCATAAAGCAAAATTCGATTCGTCTTTTAGGTCCGGAGATATTTCAATTTGAAAATTTCAGAAAATTTGACTGAAACTGCAATTTCAGCCAAACTATTTAATATTTTTGGCTGAAATCTGGTAAATAATTGTTGTGTGATAAAGACTACTTCCATTCCAAATTTCAGCAAAATCGGTTGAGATCTGATCAAGATAGCCGAAATTTCATTTTTTCAATTTTTATCGTATATATATATACTAGTATTTATATATATATATATATATATATATATATATACATATATATATACATATATATATATATATATATATATATATATATATATATATATATATATATATATATATATATATATATATATATATATATATATATATATATAATATACAGGGGTGTAAGAATAAAAGGATAATTTTCGTTCCTTAAATAATTGTTTAAGTGGTCAAAAAAAATTAAAACTGCAAATTTTACCCTTAAAATGTCCAAAAAAAAAAATCCTATTCGTCCAATAAAACACGGTTCTACCCCCATTTGGAAATCAAGATTTTAGAGTTTTGTTATACTCGCCATGACAAATAATTTCCGCCGGGTCTGCATCCATCTTAAAAAATCTCCCAACCTCGCTATTTTATTGACTAAATCGACTCCACTATAATAACGATGCCTAATAATAATAAGAAAATAATAAACAGTAAACACATTTGGTTTTCAAAAGTTTATTGAACAAAAATACAAAAGTTTGTGTACTTAATAAAAAAACATAAATGTGCAGCGCGGACCATGGCAAAAACTCGTTTGTAGTCAGTAACTTTTTTGAACTTTTCAGACTCATTTTAAACTATACAACTGTAAAATTCTGCTTTAATGTATTCTTGTTTGTTAAATCACATACGCATGTTCCTAAAGTAATTGTAATTAGAAGAAGTAATTGTAACTGGAAAGAGTAATTGTAATTGGAGAAAGTAATTGTAATTGGAGAAAGTAATTGTAATTGGAGAAAGTAATTGTAATTGGAAAAAGTAATTGTAATTAGAAACAGTAATTGTAATTAGATAGTTCAAATAATATAATTACAAATTACAATTCCTTCAACAATTTTCCTGCAATTACAATTCAAAATTACTTTAATAAAAAAAAGTATTTAATTACAATTACAATTACACGAAAAAAAAGGAATTGTAATTGCTAATTACTTTTTGACCAGGAATTACCCAGCTCTGTTAAACACTAACTAATATTTCTTATCAAGCTGAAAATATTCCGAGGTATAAATTACTTTACACATTCACTTATACAAACTTGAATATAATTTCTATACGTTGTCACTTTGTATTTAACTTTTTCAAGCTTTCATGGGTATCAATTGGTGACAGAACACTATAAGTCATCTCCCTGCCTACCAGAATATGATCTATTTATTGAGTTGAGTTTCCGCTGCTCTAGGTATCAAGATTGCTCTTTTCTGTGCGTATTTTCTTGGAAACCATTTTCCTGAGAGAAACCTGTATCACGTATACATACATTGAGGTGCCATAAGAATTCAGTCTGGACGCTACACACCGACAGTGCCCCATTGATTATTTCTGATCTAATCCAAATTAAACTCGTTTGAATATTTTTAGCAATTATGAGAACCTTACCTGAAAGGTATACTTTAAGAGTAGTGTGCCACTGATCATTACGTATTCAATTTTGATTAAATTTGTTTGAATATTTTTAGTAATTATGAGAAAACATACTTCAAGGCTCACACAGGAAATCTGTAAAATCACACTTTAATAGCGATGCATTACTAAGTATCGGGTTATTATTATCACAATTATTATATCGTGCGTAATTCTCTTGATTTGACTATTAATTTAAATTTTGAAGGTAAAGCATTGAAAAATTTTGGAGCAAAGTAAGCAATAAGTCTTTGATTATGAGTTTTTGTGAAAAAAGGAATTGTTAATATTTCATTTGATATTGACCTAGTCCCATAGTTGTGGAAAACTGTTGGAAATAAATGTTTGATTTTAAGTAAATAACTCAGACAACAATAAACATATAGTTATTTAATATTTAAAGTTTCTGTATGCTTAGAAAGTAGTGTTGTAGAATACCTACGTTCTTTTTTTAAAAATAATTTTTAAAACATTACTTTGGCATTTCGAGAGATTAAGTTGAGCATTATTATACACCCCGCCCCAGACAACTATGCAGTACCGTAAGATAGACTCCATCAAAGCATTATACAATATTTTGAGTAGTTGTTTACATAAAATATATCTTGATAAAATTTATAAAATAATTTACAATTTTTTTTCGTTGCATAACACAGTGGTCAGTCCACCTTAGATGCTGATTAACTATTACACCTAAATAATTTAATGCCTTTATTCTAGTTATTTCTGTGCATGAACAATTTATTGATTCCTCTGCCAAGCAGTTGTTTTGATGGATTGATCAACAGCTGAGATTGAGAATATTATGTAATTGTTTTTTTTTTACATTAAGACTCAAAAGGCTGGAGTTCAGCCATGTTTGTACTTTGCTGACACCAATCTGTGCCTTCTTGTATACGTCCGACCAGTTTACACCTGTGAATAATATAGCTACATCGTCAGCATATGAGCCGATGCAAGCATCTGTCAGCATATTTCCAATTTGGTTAATGTACACAAGAAAGAGGACAGGTCCCAGCACAGCACCCTGTGGTATTCCCATGGAAATTACCCTGGGTTCACTAAACGATTCTGCAATTTTTACTTTTTGTATTCTGTTACTCAAATAATTAGTTAACAGCTTTAAAGAATTACCCCTCACTCCAACCTCTTCGAGTCTGGCTAATAAAATTTTATGATCTACAGTGTTAAATACTTTGGACAAGTCTAAAAATACAGCAAGAGATTTTTTGCTTTTATTCAAGTTATTCGTCATTAAGTTTGTAAGTTCAAAAACTGAATCTTTTGTATTTTCGCTTTATCTGAATCCAAATTGTTTCGCGTAAAGAATATTATGATTATCTAAAAATTCTTATTAATCTTTGTTTTAGGCATTTTTCAAATACTTTACCAAAGTTGTTGAAAAGGGATATAGGTCTATAATTAGTCAAATTTGTACGATCTCCTGACTTATATACGGGGGTTACTATTGATACTTTCCAGTCCTTAAGAATTTTAAAGGTATTAAACGTTAAATTTACTATGTGACGCAATGGTTTTATAATGTACGAATGGACAGTTTTAATGAGTTGAACTGTTATATCCTTTGGACCAGGAGATGAATTATTTTTCAGCGTAGAAATGTTCAAAATTAGTTCTTGATCAGTAACTGTTTTTAAAAGTAATGATTCCCTTGGCATGTTTTTAATTAAATTTTGGTTTTTAGTTTGTGTAATTTTTTGTACCATTTCCTGACCAATGTTTACAAAAAACTCATTAAAACGGTCCGCTTTTTCCTTATGATCAGTAATAATGTTTCCTTGCGCGTCCCTTAAAATAATATTTTGCGTATTATTGTGTGAACTTTTATTTGTTATCTCATTTATTACGCCCCAAATTTGTTTATAATTCTTATTTGAATCTCGAATTTTATGTTTATAGTAATTACATTTTTCATCTTTAATTATTTCTTTAAAGTTTATTTCTATAGTGTTTATATTGTTTGTCAGCCTCAAAAGAAAAGTTCTCAATTAATTGCTTTTTCGTCTTATCGACTTTATAATACCAAGCGTAATCCAGGCTTTAATTTTACGGTTCGTATTCGTAAGTCAACAATTTCTTGAGGAGTCTTGGATGTAAGATGATAGTTTAGACGTAAGTAACGAATTAGCCCCTTCGGCTTCCGCACAATTTATTACTTCATCCCACTTTTCTTGTTGTAATAATAATTTTAATTTTTCGTAATTTATCTTTTTTATATATTTTTTTTCTTGGTCAGTATTGCCGGAATAAGATTTACAGATATTAATAGATAGTATTATAGTATAGTGATCAGTTAAAGATGTTTGGTAATCTGCCGAATGCATTTCCAAGTTTTTGTTTTTATATGTATCAGACTTCACAAATATACCATCTATAACTGTTGACGAATATTCAGTTTGTCTTGTGGGTTAGCTAATAAAAGAAAAAAATCCCCTTTTAGCCAGTATGTTGAGGTAATCATTTACGTTATTATCCAGTGTGTCTAAAATATTTATATTTAAATCACCAATAAAAATCTCTTCATTTTTCATGTTTAAATTTATTATATAATTGTTTAGATCATCTAAAAATGTTTTAATATCTATAGATGGAGGTCTATTGGTGCATGTTATTTCAAATATTATTTTATTTATTTCGGAAGTGCATCTTAATAGATTGATATCACTAAATACAATTTTTTTACGTTACTTATATGTAATAATTCTTTCGTGTATATTATAATGTATATGTACATAACAATGAAATCACAGTAATTCTGTTAGTCTAATCAGAGACATGGGCTCGAAGATTTACAGGTCCCTTGATTGAGCTTTGTAGATTCCTTAATATGCCGGATACACTGTACAATAATAAATTGTGAGCTAACAATAAAGCAAGAAATAGTAAACCAAAGATACTCTATAAGGTTAAACACTCATGTTTACTAATTCTACTTTTATTAGTCATTTTATTATACTAAATTTCTAAATGCGGCTAACTGAACACATGTCAATAGGACGTTAATGAAGGAAAACAATAATCTCTTGACGTTAATAATAAGATATTATTGAGGCGTAGGCTTGCCAGGTAATAAAACGCACAACTTAAAACAGATGCGCCTGCATAGTGTGGTTTTTGTTTATTATTTAAAGCGTTTTAAGCACCGAGATCTTTTTAAGTCATATCCGTTACTTACAAGAAATAAGTGAACACAATTAATAACACAGCCACACACAAAAAAAAAGTTCAGACCCAGAAATTAAACTTACCAATCTTTATGTATCTTGACGTCCTGAATTCGATGACGCCATCAGAATTTAATTTTATCGTTGGGTTTTTTTATCTTAGATTTTATCATATGTAATATCACTAGTGCTTAAAATTTTATCGAAAATTTTTTCGAAAGCGTGTTGCCTGGTAATATAAAGAGTGCAAATTGGCAGTTTATTATCTGATTAAATCCCGACCGCTTTAGCGGGAGGGATTTAATCTTTGATAATAAACTGCCAATTTGCACGAGTTATATTAACTAGGGGCAACTTAGCTTAAGAAAAAATTTTTAGATAAAATTTAAAGCACGAGTGGTATTTGAGGGGAATATTTCACGAATAAATAATTCATTAAGTACATCTTCTATATTATGTTTTCTCATTAATTGCCTTCAGACGTTTTCTTGTCACTTTTTAGAGTTTACCGACCTTTATTTTCAATTTCCTCATTAATTTGATATACAGAAATATTTCCAAACCGACTCATATTGTCAAAACAGCAAATCTGAAACAAACGCAGTAGAAACAATAAGAGATTTCCTATATTTTAAAATAATCTAGTGACGTTTCTATGGCAACTAGTAAATAAAACGAGTTGAAACCTTAGATATTATAATATATAGACTGGTTTAACACCTTTCAGGCGTTTCTGAGGTGCAATATGACGAGGAACGATAGAGAGAGTGTTGTAGAACTCTCCAAAATCGTCCTAAGTTGAAGACATAATCAAAATTCGACTTAGGCAAAAATTTCATTTGAAGACATTTTTGGGAGTCTGCAGAGGCGCAGATCAGTCCACAAGGGCCGTTTTGGGTTCTATAAGGCGTTGGAAATGACCAGGTGAAAATTCGAAGAAACACCGAATTTTCACTTAGGAAAAATGTTTTTGGTTCAGAGTATGAGAGTAGAAGTATATAATGACAAAGATTTATGAATAATATACTTTTTCAAAGGTACCATAAATTGGACTTTGAAAAATAATATTTTTGGAAGGGCGTTGAAATTTGGCTTGAAAATCGATTTTTCAAAAGTACGCCAAAATTTCACCCGCAGATTAACTTTTCAAAAGTACCTTGAAATTTGGCTTGAAAATCGATTTTTCAAAAGTACGCCAAAATTTCACCCGCGGATTAACTTTTCAAAAGTACCTTGAAATTTGGCTTGAAAATCGATTTTTCAAAAGTACGCCAAAATTTCACCCGCAGATTAGTTTTTCAAAAGTACCTTGAAATTTGGCTTGAAAATCGATTTTTCAAAAGTACGCCAAAATTTCACCCGCAGATTAGTTTTTCAAAAGTACCTTGAAATTTGGCTCGAAAATCGATTTTTCAAAAGTACGCCAAAATTTCACCCGCAGATTAGTTTTTCAAAAGTACCTTGAAATTTGGCTCGAAAATCGATTTTTCAAAAGTACGCTAAAATTGGTCTTAAAATGGATTTTTCAAAAGTACCACAAAGTCAGTTGAAAAAGTATCACGAAAATATAATTTAATTTATTTTTTATTTTTTATTCCTCAACCAAAGACATTGACCTTTGAGGTACGGTCATTAAAAACCCAATTCTAAAGTATGAGCATAAAATTTTAACGATGCACTGCATCCGAAAGGCAAAATAGAAGATTTTGTCAAAGCCGGCGTAGTGCCGATAAGCAAAAATTGATAAAAATCAATGCACATGTACAAGGCCGGTTTCTCGCATGGAAAGAGTTTGGATTGACTCAGCGGCTCGAAATTTGGTCGAGCGCGTTGAGTGGTCCAGACAAAGCAATGGTAGAAAAGCCAATAACAGGGCTTTTCAAATGACAAAGTTATAGAGGAAAACGCCTTGTGCATAAAAATCCAAAAATTCAATTTTGCCTAAAAGTCGCTCGAAGGTGAGACGCTGCCAAATCGATAATATTGATCGACTGTGATAAGGGTTAGTAAGTCGTGGACTGATCGAACGCCACTCAACTTATGCAGTAATAAGTCCTCTGAATGTGTTTGAGTACGTGAATCTCCACGATACAAGAACTTTAAAGCTAAGTAGTCTCTAGCGAAACTAAATTCATTTAGTAAAACTTTTTTAAGTTAATTTCAGTCAGCCTTAATTATTCATTTACCCAGAGTCTGAAATGATTCTAAAAGCTCGCATTTTGATTCTGAGAAGGTATGTATGAATCTTTTCTACCTAATCGATCGTTAGCGTGAGCGCTCTCGCTTGTATGGTCTGAAAGTCACTACCTTGATTGGGGAAGGCACGATTCTTATCTTGAGAATTTTGTATAACCAATTCTGTTAAATAAACGGATTCTTTGAACTAATATTTCTTAATTGATCTTGAGGCCTGTTGACGGTCTATAATCCCTGGAACTTTCGTATAGAAAACCGGATGTGTCGAGTTAATTCGCATTAATGTTCGACCTTCTGGTTGCTTTACGGAGGTTTTGTCCACGATGGCTCGGCCCCTCAAGGCTCAAAACGTCCCGGGCGTCGGACATGTCGTGAAGCGACGCTGGAAGCCGAGCGACGTGATGGCCTTGAGGCCTGCCAAGGTGGGGTTCGCTGGTGATGCCTAAACTCTGTACTGCGGTCGGCGCCGCAGGTTCGTTGGTAAACACGGCGAAGTCCCCAAGGAGCTCTGCCCAGGGGTGAATTGGTAGTGGATTTGTCATATCCATTTCCCCTATCGAAGCTCTTTACTAATATGATATGACCTTGAGAAATTCTGTAAGTAGACACAGCCGGATGACCTGGAAATAGCTGTGCCTAGTGGTTCAAATAACTCAGTCCTCGGCGGAGTGCCCTATGACTGAAGGTCACGTGCAAGGTACACTCCACCTGTCTCTCCCTAACTGAAAATTTAGATCTGCCGGGTAGTCTGGCTTTAACGCGGGTTGTCTGTATGTTTCGCGTTCTAGGTACACTCGAGTGAAGACCCCTGTCAACTCAACAACCGAAGTTGTCGTTCGGAGGTACTTCGCTCTTGTACACCAAATTTACTCCCGACGTGGCACGCTTCCCACGAAGGCACTGACTACAAGGGCGTTGCAGTCGGTTAACCCTCGAGAGAACCACCAATATATGCACCTCGTGAAGAGAGGTGAGGCTATGGAAGATGAAATGGAGCACTGGGAATTGGAATGGTACAGGTCCCGGTTTGTTTCAAAATACTTCCTGGCTTTCGTTCTTTCGTCCTCTTCGTCCTATGTCCACCAAGCTGGTCCTGAGATCGACGTTCTTCGCCAAAAGGCACCTGGGCCAACCTTAGAAAAGGCTATAGCCGTACTGCTATGAGCAGTCAACGATTTCTTTGTTAAATTGATTTGGTGTGTATTCTATGTACACACCAAATCTCGAGAGGTCTTTAAATACTGTCCCTAAAATGATTTGAAAGTGTAAAATATAAAGAATGACTTGATATTCGAGCAATTAACTAATATTGAAAAAAAAACAAAAGCGACGTGCACGTATGGCTGCTCGAAGTCAATGACAGTGACAGGGGCTGGTTCAGCTTAAAGCGTTTATTTTATCTGTTTGGGTCGCTCCAATCACTGAGCTAGGAATGTGCAACTTAGGTGGGCGGAGCCTAACCGGGCTGCGCTGTTTGACATAAATAGCACTGTCAATGCGATTTTTCGACAGTAGTTGGAGAGTGCACATCTCGGAGCATATGAATGAATATTTTAGGTTAGGATTTTAGCAGTAGGCAGGTAATATTCAGCCAGAGTGCGGATATTACTTAGCGGAAAACTGAAGTATGCATATGTGTTTACGGAATCCTAATTATTTTAGAGATAGTAATTTATTGCAGAAGACAATCAATTATATTTAGTTTTAGTTTAATTTATGTTAAGTTTTTAAGGTTTTTTTTCTGAGCCTTGGGCCCGATGACACGCCCCTCTCGAGACCTGATGTGAGGTGTCAGTTTTTTGATAATTTCTTTCTTTATTGTTTATTTTTTTTTTCCAAAAACGTTACAAGGTAGAGGGAACAATAGGTAACTTACAACTAACATTAGGAAATAGGAAATGAACAAAGGAACAAAACAAAACTTAAAACTACGAAGGTGGTCCTTCGCCTCCTCTGGCACCGGCGCGGAGCGTCCAGTGTTCGGACGCGTCGAACACAACACTTAATATCTAGGTGAAGCTAGGATTAGGTCAGGCTCTATACTACGGTGAGGTCCCTAATCAATTCTTATTCTAATGGTAACGAGGATTATGTGAGGTTTGGCTTTGTCTATTGGGGAGGTTTACAGACTACATTTATTTACGTGATAACGAGGATTATGTTGGGGTTTACTATACGGTGAAAGATCACTAAAGCTACGTATACCCTTACTCTTGAGGATTGTCCTCATCGGTTGAGTCCTCTTCTCCGTCTTCCTGGAATACCTCCTGCGGCTCCCTAGCTGGAGGGAGTGGGCGTAGGTCATCAATGTGTATGAGAGCGACATTGTCCCCTCGCTGCACCTCATACACGCTGTCGCTGCACACTGTCACTACCGTGTGTGGCCCGGACCACGTTCTGCCAAACTCTCTGCGCTCGGCATCGTGCGTCCTTACCAAAACTCGTTGCCCCACTGTGAGCTGAACCGCAGCGGTACGTGGCTCCGGAAATAAATCTCTTTGGATTATAATTTGTCGCCTTTGCGCCCGCCGAATCCTCTCCTCTCTTGCCGGAGGTGTATTATCGATGGGTGCCCTTTCCGCGGGATGTTGCCAGGATCCGGGCAAAGCTAGATCTGCGCCAAGGAGTGCCTCTGAAGGAGACACCCCCGTGGCCTGGTTCCGTCTCCGACGAAGGGCAAACAGAATTTCATGTAAGCGCGTGTCCCACGACATATGCGGCGCTCGCATGAGTTGTGCCCTGAGGGCTTTCTTAAGTTCCTGATTTCGCCGCTCTACAGGATTTGCGCGCTGGTGGAAAATAGGTGATGTGAAGTGCAGTATATGATACTGATCAAGGAAACGCTCCCAGAGGTTGCTGTTGAATTGATTTACATTATCGGATATAATGCTTTCTGGGTATCCCCAGCGTGCAAAGGTTTGTTCGAGGCAGCGGATCATGTCCGCGGATGTGGAAGTTACGGTGGACACTGCCTCCACCCATTTACTAAATAGGTCCGAGATGACAATGATAAAGCGATTTCCATCTAACGTCTCAGGGTAGGGGCCCATTTGGTCGATGCTGACCACCTGCCACGGACGCGTGGGCGGCCTTGGGCGCAGTGGGGCCGCTGCTTGGCGGGCACTGGCCTTCGTAGAGGCACATATGAGGCAGTACCGGACGTGGGTCTTGACCTGTTTCCATATTCCGGACCAATAGTACCTCTGTATTATTTGCCTGTACGTCTCATCTCTACCCGGGTGCTCCGCGAGCACGGAGTCGTGATAGGCAGTCACAACCCGCTGCTGCAGCGGTTCTGGGACTAGGAGGAGTCTCGTGTTGGTTTCTATATTAAATAATACCCCATCTTCTACTACAAACTTTCGTGCATAAGCCCAGTCGCCCCTTTCTCCAGCCATCATTTGATGCCAGTGCGCCACCAGGGTCTGGCATCGTAGGTCGGCTAACTGGGCTATTTTAATAGCGTCAAACAGGGTTTGTGGGCCGGCGTTGATGATATCGAGGTGCACTTCGTCTGTCCTGGGCAAGGGAGGCAGCAGACGTTCGTCGCTGACTACCTCAGTGACGGCTTGGATGACGTCTGCTGGGAACCTGGAAAGCATATCAGGCAACTGGTTCTCCCTACCCGGGCAGTGAATTATGTCGAAAGCGAATTCCTGGAGGAGGAGCGCCCAGCGGGTGAGCTTGGCGCGCTCATCCTTGTACTTGTTCAACCATCCTAGCGCTTTGCTGTCGGTGATCAACGTGAAGCGCTTGTCGTCAAGATATTGACGATAACGCTTGCACGCATAAATCACAGCCAGAACCTCTTGCTCGTTAATATGGTAGCGTCTTTCTGTTTCGTTAAATTTTGCGCTAGCGCACGAGATAATTTTCCGGTTTCCCGCGTCATCTAATTGGAATAATACGCAGCCCATGCCCAGGGAGCTTGCGTCCGTTTGTAAGTAAAAGCGGTCCGTTGGCACTGGCCTGTGTAATTTCAATGGCATTGATAATGCCTTTTTGAGGGCCTGAAACGCCGTCTCCGCTTCTGGCGTCCATAGAAAACGTTTCTTTCCAGTTAGGTCGGTTAGAGGGGCTGCGAGGGTGGCGAAGTCTTTCACGTATTCTCGCAGCCACCCTGCCGTACCTAAAAAACCCCTCAGTTCCTTCATGGTGCGAGGCGTTGGGTACTTCTGTGTTTGCAGGATGTGGTTTTCAGTGGGTTCATTGTGGCGTGCCGTGATCCGATGGCCAAGATAGTCCAGAGCTTCTGCTCCGAACGTGCACTTGTCCAACGCAACACGGAGGCCATGGACCCTTAATCTCTCTAGCACAAGTTGGAGGTGAACAAGATGCTCGTTTTGATTGTCCGAATATACAATTATGTCGTCCAGGTAAACCTTCACGAAGTTGTCCAACATCCCGGACAATACCTCGGCCATCATCTTCGTGAAGGTACCTGGAGCGCCTTGCAAACCGAACGGCATGACTAAGAATTCGTACGTGGCCCCCTCTGGCGTGCTGAAGGCCGTCAGAGGAATGCTTTCTTCGGCCAGGGGAATTTGCCAATAGCCACTCCTGAGGTCCAGGCTTGAGAAGACCTGGGCTTCGCCTAGCTCCTTAATTGTTTCGCGCACCGGTGGCAGCTGGGCTACCTCGTCTTCTGTGATGCTGTTTAGTTGCCTATAGTCAACACAGAAGCGAGGCTTGCCATTTTTCTTGGTGACAATGACCACCGGCGAGCTATACTGACTGTGGCTACGGCGTATAACCCCTGCAGCCAGCATCTTGGTCACCTCTTCTTGGATGACCCGTCGCTTGACCTGAGAAAATTGCGTTCGTCTAATTTTGAATGGTTTGTCCGTTTTTAGCTTGATTTTGTGCGTACAGACCCTTGTCGTAGGTTGTCGTGAGTCTTCCGAGAAGACATCGGAGAATTTATTGAGTGCTTGCTGGTAACGTTCTAGTTCATCTTGGGGAGCTTGACCTTCTCCCAGAACCACTGACGTATGTATCCTTTCGAAGGGTGTACTTTGGTCGTGCCAGAACACGCTGTGTCTGGCCGCGGACCCAAAGTACACGCAGCGGTTCGGGAAGTCAAGGACGGCTCCTTCGAGGGCCATCCAATCTCTCCCCAAGATGATATCATCTGACATTTCCCGTAGAATGTGCAGGGTCACAACCGACGTGGCCCCTGCCACCAGCAAGTTTACTCGTATTTTCCCCGTTGTTTCCACAGAGCTGTTCGCATCCGCCAGTTGGACCGTCAGATTGGAAGGCTGAACGTTGGTGTTACGCACCAGGTCTTCGCGTACGAATGAGTGACTAGCCCCACTGTCTAAGAGGGCTAGTACTCGTCTGTTAGTAGTCTGAAGGACCAAATTCAGCCTTGGCGGCCTAGTGTTTCCAGCGGATGCGTGGCGCAAGCTGCTGACTTGCATCAAGGGCGCGTCGATGCGCTGCTGTGGTTGATCAAGGGGCGAGGGACACGAGCGGGCTCGCCCCTCTCTTAGTTTTCCGCTCTAGCCCTAGCAAGACGCTCCTCCTCGGACCGGGGCGGTGTTCTAGGCCTTGGTCTCGGAGGGTCTTGGCGCTGTGCAGCGGAGGCGACGTTCAATTGATTCCTGGGACCGCCCACAGCGTCTCTAAGAACTGGCCTTGGGCAGTCCCGGTGAAAATGCCACTCGCCACAGAAACGGCATGGCGTAGGTGGGCCTTCACCCCTTTCAATATTTGCGCGATTGGCAGTGGTTCGCGGTTCTCTAGGCGGGTTGTTAGACCTGCCTTCCGCAGGTTGCTGCACTGTCTTTGTCGCGAGGCGTTTCGACTGTTTAACGTCCATCTCTATATCTTCGGCCTGTTTGATGAGGTCGTCGATGCTAGCAAAGTATTTGTTTCTCAGAAACGACCTTAATTCGGGCAGTAGGAGTCCTACAATGTGGCGCATTCTGGAAGCAGGCTCCGGCATTGCCCCCAACCGTTTGGCCAGCTGCCACTTCTCCATTATGAAGGTGGCAACCCCTTCGGTCTGGCCTTGCTTCCTTCCGTATAAATTACTAGTTAATGCGCCCAAATAAGCGGGATCGTTGTATCTTGCCAGTAAGCGTTCACTGAAGGCAAGGAAGTCCCTACGTTCATACCTATATAAGTTGTGCCAGTCTTTGGCTTTGCCCTTGAGGAAGCCAGTGGCTACATAGCCTTGGTCCTCCATGATCACGCGTTTTCGCATAAAGTACCTCTGTACCTCGACTAGGAATTCTTTTGGGTCCTCCCAATCAAGGCCCTCAAAGCTCGGTACCGGTTCCTTTGGTTTATTGGTCGTTTCCATGCGGGAGATGAGCTCTGTCATTGCCTTCACCAACTCCACCGTGATGTGTGGTGTCATCGTTGGCTCAGCGACAAGTCTCGCCGCTTCCGCTGGAGGCGCATAGTGACTCTTCGGCTCTTCTTGTCGAGCCCTGCTTACGGTATGTAACAGGTGTGGCAAGCGCGAGTGATTTGCCTGTGCTTGCTGAGATCTCGCTTCCTCTGAGTGGCCGAATTCCTGACAGTAGTCGCCGGCGCATATGTCACTACAGCTCCTCTCATCGTCTTCCACTACCCTAGAAAACGTTTCCCTGGTGTGTAGTGGTTGTTGGTGTATTAAGTCATTGCGTATCGGAGTACTAAAAGTTGGGCGCCAATGTGTTGTATTACACACAAGGTGTGCGTCTTGGCGCACAAATCCTGCCGGCTGGGTGTTCATGGATTCCCAAACCACTTCAGGGTTTGGAGGCCCCACGTTAAGGGAGTCATGTCCACGATGGCTCGGCCCCTCAAGGCTCAAAACGTCCCGGGCGTCGGACATGTCGTGAAGCGACGCTGGAAGCCGAGCGACGTGATGGCCTTGAGGCCTGCCAAGGTGGGGTTCGCTGGTGATGCCTAAACTCTGTACTGCGGTCGGCGCCGCAGGTTCGTTGGTAAACACGGCGAAGTCCCCAAGGAGCTCTGCCCAGGGGTGAATTGGTAGTGGATTTGTCATATCCATTTCCCCTATCGAAGCTCTTTACTAATATGATATGACCTTGAGAAATTCTGTAAGTAGACACAGCCGGATGACCTGGAAATAGCTGTGCCTAGTGGTTCAAATAACTCAGTCCTCGGCGGAGTGCCCTATGACTGAAGGTCACGTGCAAGGTACACTCCACCTGTCTCTCCCTAACTGAAAATTTAGATCTGCCGGGTAGTCTGGCTTTAACGCGGGTTGTCTGTATGTTTCGCGTTCTAGGTACACTCGAGTGAAGACCCCTGTCAACTCAACAACCGAAGTTGTCGTTCGGAGGTACTTCGCTCTTGTACACCAAATTTACTCCCGACGTGGCACGCTTCCCACGAAGGCACTGACTACAAGGGCGTTGCAGTCGGTTAACCCTCGAGAGAACCACCAATATATGCACCTCGTGAAGAGAGGTGAGGCTATGGAAGATGAAATGGAGCACTGGGAATTGGAATGGTACAGGTCCCGGTTTGTTTCAAAATACTTCCTGGCTTTCGTTCTTTCGTCCTCTTCGTCCTATGTCCACCAAGCTGGTCCTGAGATCGACGTTCTTCGCCAAAAGGCACCTGGGCCAACCTTAGAAAAGGCTATAGCCGTACTGCTATGAGCAGTCAACGATTTCTTTGTTAAATTGATTTGGTGTGTATTCTATGTACACACCAAATCTCGAGAGGTCTTTAAATACTGTCCCTAAAATGATTTGAAAGTGTAAAATATAAAGAATGACTTGATATTCGAGCAATTAACTAATATTGAAAAAAAAACAAAAGCGACGTGCACGTATGGCTGCTCGAAGTCAATGACAGTGACAGGGGCTGGTTCAGCTTAAAGCGTTTATTTTATCTGTTTGGGTCGCTCCAATCACTGAGCTAGGAATGTGCAACTTAGGTGGGCGGAGCCTAACCGGGCTGCGCTGTTTGACATAAATAGCACTGTCAATGCGATTTTTCGACAGTAGTTGGAGAGTGCACATCTCGGAGCATATGAATGAATATTTTAGGTTAGGATTTTAGCAGTAGGCAGGTAATATTCAGCCAGAGTGCGGATATTACTTAGCGGAAAACTGAAGTATGCATATGTGTTTACGGAATCCTAATTATTTTAGAGATAGTAATTTATTGCAGAAGACAATCAATTATATTTAGTTTTAGTTTAATTTATGTTAAGTTTTTAAGGTTTTTTTTCTGAGCCTTGGGCCCGATGACAGTTTGATAGGGATTTTTTTATGCGTTTTTTGAGAAATATATTTCGTTATTAATGGACCAAAACGTGATTTTCGCGTACCAAAACTAATCCCTCCGCAGAGAAATTCTTCCGTTGGGATTTTTTTTATGCAAAAATTCAGGAAATTAAGAGGTGCCTAAACCCCTAACGAGGGAATTCGGGTCCAGAGAGAGCGTAGTTTCCGATCTGTGGTAGTGCAGCCTTGGTCCATTACTCGGCTACCGAAGTGCATCTTATCTCGAACCCGCCTGGGAGGTAGAAGAACGGGGTAATACGCGACTGGCGCCCCCTGAGAAATAAATTGGTGTCGCGTCATTTTGACGCCCGGTAGTGCGTTCTTCTACAAGAGCACTACATCTTTAATCTGCGAGCACTACTTTATTCCCGATGTCCCGCCTATTTATTACTATACACTCATGGTTCCGAGATTGATATAGAGAGCGCCATCTAGCGCTATCGCTACTAGAGTTATATTCCATAATAATTGTTCATTGATTCATATTTACGTATTTAATCCTTATTTTTAACTTACGAAGTTTACAAATTATGTTGAGGTTTGCTTCGTTAGGCAGAGTGAATTTTAAATACAAAAAATTAAAATATTGCACAGCTTTGATTCAACTATTTACTTTTTGATAGATTACCGTATGTAAGTAGGTAGGTACCTAGGTACATTTTTAGTTTGTTTCCAGAGCGAATGTGTTTACTTAACATTTATAATAAATGATTTGCTTAACTTTGTAACTACGTTATTGAGCTATTGAAAGCTGTGCTTGACTTGTTCCTGTATTATGAGCTAGGTATATTAAGTACAATCTTTGTATATTATTGTTACCTGATTGAAAAGTAGGCAAATTGGAATAGTTACAGATAGGCAAGGGTTATAGCCTATATATTTCAGACAGGCTTCTCTTTGGAACTGACGATTGTTTACTATATATGTGGTGTGTTTATGTTTGCTAGTACATAATACAATATTACAATTTACAAGGTAAGTTAACAATTAGTAATAAGCTAGAGAAGATATTTATAGATAAAATTAAAAAGCGTGAGTTGCCCTATTTACCGAAAATATTTCACGAAACAAAACGTCAAAAAATTATCGCAGTATTTGCCGCTGCAGCGACATAAAAAATTAGAGCGATAAACTTTGCATGTTGGTACTGTCAAAAGCCGATCTAGCTTGAATTACCACTAATAATGACATTTGATTGGTGCAATGTTGTGAAAAAAAGGGGCTTTCATTGGCTATAGCGTTAATGAGTGAAATAGTCTTTAAAATTGCATTTTTATCTCAAAAAACGACCAATCGATATATCCGATTTTTTTTTTCGTCCTGGTGAAGTTTAGCTAATGCTACCCCATCATTTAAACAGGATGGCGAGATGAGATACGGTCACTCATCTAAGTGCGGGACTCGCCCGGCGTGCCTTAACTTTGCCGATCTAGATCTCGCCACTGAAACCGGTACCGTACCTCAGAGCCCCATTTGACGTTAAAAAAGCTCTACAAGACAAATTCTGACGAGTATTTGCTAAAATCTCATAAATTCAGCCATTTTATCGCCAAAAATGACCACTATGGGCAATTGAACTGGAAACTAATAAAATTTTTAATCAGACATATGCTTTTCCATACATTTTGACGCGCTGAATCTGAATTTGATGTTGAAAAAGCTCTGCGATACGAATTATAACGGGTATTCATCAAAAGTTCGTAACATCAGCAATTCTTTTATCAAAAATGGTCATCAGATGGGCTGTAAAGTTAAATGTCGTAACAAGATTTTCAAAATTTTTGTGAAATTTCGAATTTGGTATATAATGATGAGTTTCCACAGCGCTTCCATTAAACATGAAAATGGTTTTGAAATGAAAACATAAATGTGTCCTATTTCTTTGAATCTTTGTTCTGTTCTTGTGACCTCCATGTGAAGGCGAGTAACAGAATTGTTCTGGCGAAGTTCCTGGGTAGTCTCATGAAGTGTTCATAGCAAAAATAGGTAAGGGTATTACGATGCAGAGTTTCGGAAGCCCAATATCGGCGGCTGGTCAGGGTGAGCAAGCGGGCCCGCAGGCGTCGTATAATTCGACCGCAGCTCTTCATTAGTGGGTGGCTTGGCTACTGTTGAGTATAATGGTACAAGTTTACCAATTTTAAAGATTTCTAGAATTGCTGCTGAATTCACGACACCTCAGAGCATCCATGCAATGGAATGAAAGATTGTTTCTGTTTCGTTTCTGACCATTTTAAGTTTACCAAATTCCGAAGGTCTTTTACTAGCAATCTAAAAAGTATATAATAATATGCTTTAATGTGCCATTCCTGAAGAGCTGCGGTCGAATGATGACGACGGGTTCTGAAACCCTGCATCGTAATATCCTTACCTGTTTTTGCCATGAAGGCTTCATAAGATTACCCAGGAACTTCGCCAGAACAATTTTGTTACACGCCTTCAGCACATGGAGGTTTCCTGGTCGCAAGAAGCAAGGATTCAAAGAAACAGGAAACATTTCTGTTTTCATTTCAAAACCATTTTCACGTTTGATGAAAGCACTGTGGAAACTCATCATTATATACCAAATTCGAAATTTCATAAAAATTTTGAAAAGTTACGAAATTTAACTTTACGATCTGGTGATCGTTGATTTTACGAATTTTTGATGAATACTCGTTATAATTCGTATCGCAGAGCTTTTTCCACATCAAAGTCGGATTCAGCGCGTCAAAATACATGGAAAAACATAGATCTGGATTCAACTGTCATTAGTTCACATTTTATCTTCCACCTGGTGATCGTTTTTGGTGATAAAATGGCTAAATTGGTGAGTTTTTGGCAAAAATGAATATTTTTTACCGTAAAATTGAGGCGAGGTGAGGTACGATACCGGTTTCAGTGGCGAGACCTCGGTCGGCACAGTTAAAGCGCGCCGGGCAAGTCCGGAACTTAGATGGGTGACCGTATCTCATCTCGCCGTATTGGTTAAGTAGTGGAGTAGCATTAGCTAAATGTCGCAAGGACGTTAAAAATAAATTGGATTTAGCGCATCAAAATACCTGGAAAACCTGAATATAATTTATATTAGTTATGAGTTTATCTGACATCGATAGGTCGTTTTTTGCGATAAAATTAAATTCTGATGGGGGTATCGAATTCAGGAGGTCAAAATACATAAAGATCGGTAGGTTTAGTTTCTGAACTTTTTTGTGTGTGTGTGTGTGTGGCTGTGTAATTACAATCACATCATTTTTCTCATAATTAAGTGCAATACGTTTTCATATCTGAAATTGTGCAGAACGGCATTAATATAAAACTGTAGCACTATTTGGGACGGTTTCTCGACTGACCGACAGTAAGTTTCTTGCAGAAGTAATTTACATACGAACTCATCGCTTACATTCAGTCAGATACTTTTAAGGGAATCATTTAAGTATGGCATCGCATATCACCTTTGGACTTATATCTGACTTATTCAGTTGTATTAAATAAAAATCTATGATTTCGCAAATATCAGAAAAAGTAAACTATGAAAAATTAAAAAATAATATTATTATTACTTTGTGGTAATACTAAAAATTAAAAAAGCTCTGAAATGAATTTATTAAAAAAACACCTATTCATTCAAAAATGAAAATCTGATTTAAATATCGATTTTTAATTTTTGGCATTCGCTGGCAACCCACATCTGTTTAGTAGAGAACAAATAGTTCTAAAATGAATTTATTTAAAAAACCTATGTCAATCTGTTATATAAGCTATTGCCTATGTCCAAAAAAAAGAGGGTTGAAAGGAACTAAAACGTTAAAGGGTTTTTATTGTTTCTTATGTTCAATTGACCCCAAAATATGAGAAAACCGCGGAGTGCTACCATTTAAAGGTGCGTTTTTGAGATCGAAGTAAATAGGTCCACTTTTCACATTTTTGAGTTTTGCTCGAAAACTATGCATTTTTCCTAAAAACACGTCAATAGAAAAGTTGTATAGAATTAAATTTCCAATTGAAATGGCACCTTCAGAAGTCAAAAAAAAATTTTTGTTACAAAAATATGTCCAAAAACAAAACAAAAAAAAAACGAAAAAATGCAATTTTTATTTTTTAAATTTTAGCCTGTGACTTTTTTTTTCGGGTACATTAGGCATAGACATTGCTGCATGAAAAAGCTGGCGTTTTACCCTTTAAAATGATATTTTGTAAAAAAAATACGATTAATAGTGACCGAGATATAGTGTTTCAAAGTTTGCAACTTTTAATTTTTTTTTTTTGCTAATTTTTACTATTTTTTTCAAATTTCGTCCTGTAACTTTTTTCTGAGTGAATTTAGGTATAGACATTATTTTATTAAAGTGAAATCTGACTATCTGACCCGTTGAAATGGTGGCTGGTAAAAGTTTCTACGACAAATAATGTACGATTAGAAACATAAACTAGTTGAAGCATTATACTCTTCGCCGATTTACTGAGCTTTTTATATAATTGTTACACATTCTATAGGATACTCTTCGTAGTTTTCTTGTAAAAATGTTAGTTTTTGGACATTCTAAATTTTGTGATACCAACTTTGTTGTGAAAAAAAACATATGAAAAAAAACGCCCTGTCGGGGATTCGAACACAAGACCTTTGCATTGCAAAGCTTTAGCCATTGGACCAACAGGATCACTACAACAATTGAATGTCTGTAATATATATCATTCGAGGAGTGTATTTCAACATATTATTATGAAATATATATATATTAGTAAAATATATAAACATAAAAAAATTATAGAGAATAAAATTTCGCAAGATTTCTTTCTATTTAAGTACAAATGACAACAATTAAGAAAATATTTTTTTTTAAGTTAAATGATTAATAACTTTTTTGTTTATTGATTGATTTTTTTCAAAAACAATAGAGTTCTTCCTCTAGCTAGCACTAACTTATTTCCCTAATTTCAATACAATAGGACTTTTCTTTCGTAAGTTATCGTGCTTACAAAAAACGTGACGGGCGGACGGACAGACGGTCATTTTGAAAGTTGTTCAGAGTTCGTTTACTAACATAATGATATGAATTTTTTTTCCCTACGAGCGATATATACTGATTTAGAAATGTGCCGATCAAATACAATATACTTTTCGTTTTTACGAAGAATATAATAATGTATAACAGGTATACAATTATGAATAAATTAATTTAATCTATCTTTTCTAAGTTATTTGAACAAAAAAAAAATCACGTGATATAAAGTTCACAAGTGGAAAAATGTAAAAAGTTATTTTTTAAGTACAATAATTAATCTACTATATCTAGACTGTATCTTGGTTACTATTGATCACATAAACTTCTATTGCAGACCACTTAAACAAGAATGCTGCGAGTACATTCAATGTAGTAATAACTGTACTTAAAGTATTTGATAAATAAGTTATAGACCGAAATTTAAAAAAGAACGTAAAAATTAGAAAAAAGTTAATAAAAGTAACAGTCTTCGAAATGTATCTAGGTTTCTATTTGTCGTAGAGACTTTTACCAGCCACCATTTCAATGGGCGTAAAGTCAGCTTTCAATTAATATATAATGTCTATACCTAAATTCACTCAGAAAAAAGTTACAGGACGAAATTTGAAAAAAAATAGTAAAAATTAGCAAAAAAAGTTAAAACGTTCAATCTTTGAAACGCTATATCTCGGTCACTATTAATCGTAAAATTTTTTACAAAATCTCATTTTAACGGATAAAACCCCAGCTTTTTTATATGCAGCAAAGTCTATGCCTAAATGTACCCGAATAAAAGTTACAGGCTAAAATAAAAAAAAATAAAAAAATTTCATTTTTTCGTTTTTTTTTGTTTTGTATTTTGGACGTATTTTTGGGGGGAAAAAAAATTTGACTTCTGAAGGTGCTATTTCGATTGGAAATTTAATTCTCTACAACTTTTCTATTGACGTGTTTATAGGAAAAATGCATAGTTTTCGAGCAAAACTCAAAAATGTGAAAAGTGGACCTTTTTACTTCGATCTCAAAAAACCTTTAAATGGTAGTTTTCTCATATTTTGGGGTCAATTGAACATAAAAAATAATAAAAACCCTTTAAGGTCCTTTCTACAGTGCATAGACAATAGACTATATATTCAAGAAACTCACCTTGAAGTGAACCTGTCAGTTTATCTCTTAGACAAATGTTTTTCCTTCTTATTAATCGCGAATCAAGAAAGAAGTTTAAGAATTTTCATAGAAAATGAAGTTAAGCAACTATAGTTGTTGTTGTATTTATTATTTATTATAGCTATGTTTTTAAATACGTAATCCGGCTTGTTACTCACGTCCATAAGTTTATAATTTATTATTCACGTTAGATTGCAGGTTCATAACTCATTCGCACAGTTTGTTGCAAAAGAAAACAATAATTTCAAGCATTGATGAAGCTTCTGTCGAATAGTCGTACAAAAAGTATAATGTCACTACTCTTTTCTCACTAATAGTTATTAGAGAGCCACAAAGTTACTAAACTTCAAAATTTCAAAATTTAAAAAGTTAACAAAAATGCTCGCAAAAATGCAACTTAATTACACATTACACACTTCTAGGAAACTAATACCAAAATATGTAAACAAATGAACCTTATCAATTAATCCGATATTATTATTAATCCGAGTATTATTATTATCGTTGAATAAATATACTATTTTTAACCTCCTCACAATAAAATTGTGGGAGGTTACTAAAATTGGTCCCAAATCGAAAATTGAGTTAACATCAATTCTTTACGTTTTGAGGTCCCAGGTACCCAAAAAAGTGGAATACCAACCTAAAAATTTTCGACAACTGTCAAAAAATAAAATCCCCCAGTAAAGTTTAGAACCAGAATTTTTGACAGCTGTCAGTTTGACAGATTTAGAACTAACAAAGTTTAGCGACAAAAAATTTGACAGCTGTCAGTTTGACATATGGTCAAAAAATCTTCTTCTCCTGAAACCTTTTGACATCTGACATTAGTGACAAGCAACCAAACAACAACCTTCTCCGACCGATTTAGTAAAAAATCGGTCGAGGCCAGAAGATAAAAACAATATTTATCAGCTCAAATTGAAAGTGTCTACTATGAACACTTCACCGGCCACAGCTGGCAGAGAAGCTGTCCACAAAGAATTATATGGTTTTTAAAAATAAATAAAAAAATATAATTAAATTAGAACGTTCATATTCTTTAAGTGCTCTTTTCGGCTTCAAAGATCCACCGAGTGGCAGCCGCTTTTCGTGGCTGCCGATTTTTGTCAATTATTATTTCGAATTTATACATTTTTAAGAGTAAAACAGTTTGTAATAGCCAACAGAAAAATTTAGCTAAAACCAGTTTCTGTTGGCTGCTTCAAATTCCCATCGAAGTCTATTATTTTTTGTGACATAAATAGTGGCTAAATGATCAAAGACAAAGTAAGAACATTTTTCGGTGATTACATGCATGTCAATAAAACATTGTGCGAAATAAAATTAAAAAATATTTTGAATTATATTTTTATTTTAGTTCATAAAAAATTTATATTAACAGAAATACCTAATTGCGAGTTTATTATCCTTTCATAATAAAAATTGAAAACACAAAAACACTTGTGATGAGGAAGCGCAATCTGATTGCTGTATTAAAAGTTCACAAAATAAGAGAGCAGAGAGAGCATTGCTATTGTATTTGTCTGATTAGGAAGACTCTCCAAATGTACGCCAGCGAGATGGGCCTTAAACAGGGCAGTGCACGGAAAAAAGCAACAGGGTTACAAGATATGCATAATTGGGTTGTTACACTAAGTTAAAATTTGAGTAGAATCTATGTTAAACAATAACAATTATTCATAAAAAAATCATTATAAACATGTAGAAGTTGAAAAAAAGTCTTATAATATTATAATATTAATTACAAAAATACATGCATTTAAAACGGAGATGACATAATAACGGCAAATCTGTAGAGAAGTTAGTTATAAAACGACGAGAAACTGGTACTAATTTAGAAACTCGCTGATAGCGATGGAGAAATTTATGGATAAATATAAGTACAGATAGTGTTTTCTGCCGTACTGTGTAAATAATACCACCAATTCACCAGAAAAACTGTTGTGTTTCAATAATAAACGCTGAACGTAATAATGAATGATTCAAAGCCACCAGAGAAGGACCAAGTCTTCTTATTGTGGAGACCATTTCACTGTCAAGTAAAGTAACAAATTACAATGTATTCTAAGCGTTTTATTTGTGGTAAGTTGTATCTTAATGTAGGAATTTGATTTTTAATATGGGTTTATGTTGTAGGAAAAACGGCCACATTACAAGACTTGTGTGGCGTTGTAGCTGTTACAAATTTAAATTACCCGCCAACTGGTGGATAAAACAGGGTGTGTATTCTTAATGGCTCTAGATTAGAATGTTATTCATGCTTTGACTTCCTAAAAGGAGGGAAGTGGCTTTAATCTGCTTTTATGTATTTTATCTAGTTTATGTTGGAATAAAGTGCAGTTGTTTTTGTTAGCTATTGATTGTTTATGAAGCTCCCTAGACGCCCAATAATACTAGGATGATCAATAAATTGAGAAAGGAAATTTAAAAACTCGCCGTTGAAAAACTATATGAAACAAACTGTGAAAGTCGTCTAAAGTCGGTGAACACAATCAGTCGGAAATGGCTACGAATGCGTTGGATTGTAGTTATAAATGCCCTTTGAATTATGTGTGTTATAAATGCATATCATTGTTTATTGCTTAGATACATACTTGCATTATTTTTTGTTATAATACAGACCTTTCTTTATATCTTCGTAAGTCTCATTCTGACTCTTCTTAGAAGTGAGTATCAATGATCAATGGATAATAAATAATAAATAAACTTATTTTGTTATTTTCAGTTAGATACGCATGTATATAGTTAATAGGAAATAAAACAATGAAAAGGAAATATTTAATAAAATACAAAGTATAGTTAACAAATTCTTCTAAATTAAATAATAAAATACATATATTAGACATATTATGTAATATTAATAAGATAAGATAAAGGAAGTTCTTGCAGAAATTACAATAGTTCGTACTGTCTATAGCAGCTGTAACGTAAGTACCTTGCAGCTTTTGCACTTCCAACCATTGCAATGTCAAAACGATCTTCTCTTTTTAAAAATTCGCTGACCATACATATATCTACCGCAAGTAGAATGTCAGAAATAGCTTTTACAGATATACTGCCTTAGTCGTTTTGTAAAAAAATATTAACAATAACTGCAAACATCAATCACTGCTAGCTAAACGTCAAATTTACTTTTGACATGAGGTTATTTTCTTTCTTGTCAGCAATGTCAACTTATTCGTCTTCATCTGTTCTGCTTATAAGTTCAACATCTAACTGCCGTTATGATGTCACTACCGTTTTCGCGGCCCATTCAAATAGTAACTAAGAATTTTTCTTCCAAATTAAATATATAACTAAATTAAGTCCTCCACTACCATATTTCACCATTTTTGAAAATTCGTCAATAACCCAATAATCAATCTTGTGGTGTAGTAGTATTGATAAATCTAAACAAGCTAAAAACTTAGGTACTCTTCGCCAATTTACTGAGCTTTTTATATAATTGTTACACACATTCTATAGGATAGTCTTCGCAGTTTTCTTGTAAATACTGTTAGTTTTTGGGCAGCCTGAATTTTGTGATACCAACTTTGTTGTGAAAAAAATATATGAAAAAAAATTGAAAAAAAAAAACATCCAACCTGTCGGGGATTCGAACACAAGATAAAACTTTAGCCACTGCACCATCACAGACTACTACAAAAATTGAATATCTGTAATATATATCTTTCGAGAATCATATTTCAACGCATTTGATATATCATTATAAAATATATATTAGTAAAATGCATAGACAAAAAAAATATATTATAGTGACTACATTTCGCAAGATTTTAGTGCAAGTGACAAAAATTAAGAAAATATATATTTTTTAATTAAATGATTAATAACTTTCTTACTTACTGATTGATTTTAGGATTCTTCCTCTAGCTAACACTAACTTACTTTCCAAATTTCAATACAATCGGACATTTCTTTCTTAAGTTATCGTACTTACAAGAAACGCGACTGACGAACGGACGGACAGACGGACATTTTGAAAGTTGTTCAGAATTCGTTCACTAACACAATGATATGAAATTTTTAGTATTAGAAATGTGCCGATCAAATGCAATATACCCTTCGTTTTTGCGAAGAGTATAAAAAGAGGTAAGCGCGGTAGAGATCAAATAGCTGGGGAAATATAGTTGACAGATTACAAAATCAAGAGATCCTAAATTAACATAAGAAAAATATAAATTAGTTTGGAGTACCCTAAGGAGGTATGCCTGGGCTAGTGTTATTAGCAGATTCCGGATTGATGATCTTTCAGATCTCCAAAGACAGCTTTTATGAAAATATAAAATACAAAATCATAGAAACGGATTTTAAACATAATACTGCTATGTGCCGTTTACTTCTAAAATGTATTATGAAACAGAATACCTTGGGGTAAATATAATTTTATTTGATTTACAACATTTTAAACGTAAACTAGTTTTAATGCAAAACGTAACAGTTTGCTTTACAATTGTAATACTCACGCTGTGGCAATACTGCAAAATTCATCTACCTGCGAAGGTGGGTCAACTGATTAGATAAGACAGAAGGGGGGGAGGGATATGAAGCCACAGACTGCAACCTCGCTAGTGCATTAAATATTATTGTGAAAAACACAGTAGAGACACAAATAGAATCGATGGCGGTTTTTAAAATATTTCTTTTGCATTCTTCACAAGCTTCTGTAAACTTGTGGAATTACAATATCCCGGATTTTCAATTTAAGGGACAGACCTATATTGCAGAGGCTGTGACAATGCACTTTCCTGATCAGTTAAAACAAGAAGTATTAACATACATTTCTTCTCATTACCGTGAAAGGAGTGTGAGTGGCCTTTCTGATAGAGACAGACAATTTTAACTCAAATTTAGCGATGAAATAATCTGCTTTTTAGTCAATTTTTGCAGAAATTTAATTGCGACAAGTATAGCACTCTACACGCCCCATCGGACCGGACGGCGCGGCACTCAGAGCAAATATTTATTACCGGCCTGTTACAATATTAGGCAGAAATTTTTTTCTTAGATTAGTGGGAAACATGCACCTAATGCTTGCGGTTGGAAACTAAGGAATATTTTTGTGGGTGGATTGGAGGCAAATTGTTTATTGCATAGACACTTGATAACATCGAAAGTACTATAATTAACAGTTTCTGGTACTATAGCGGAAGTAGTGAATGAAGTCTACGACAACTATGACAAAGTGGCAGAAGATACGAACACATTGCTATTATTTTTTATCCATGGAGTTTCTTATATAAAATCACCTGGAATAATTTTCAAAAATATATCAGAATGTACATGTTATAACATGTTTGGCACATGGGCTTCACATAATTACAGAAACTGTGGGTGGTTGCTACCCTAATGTTGATAAATTAATATCTCGTGTACAGAATTTTTTTAAAGTACCAGATCGCTTACGGTTATTTCACGAAATTCTTCCACATTATGTACACTACAACTGTCACATTAATGTTATTTTTTAATTTAAGCTATTCTTTTCCATGAAACCAAAAATAGATAAAACAAAAGAACTTACTATAATAGCAATTACAATAAACTTCACTTCCACAACCAGATTTTCCATCCAAGTCTCACAGTGAGAAAAATTTGTTTATGGAACTTTAATAATATCATATTTGAAATCATGTACCTCAGAAACCCATAAAGCGATATGCCACATCGGTAGTTGGGATGGGGGTAGGGTGTGGTAGTGGATGAAGTAAAACAAAATTTTTGAAGTCTGGTTCTTGTGCACACAATAATTCTCAATTTTATTTTTTTTTTTCAGCCCCATGCATAATGGGTGGGGGTGGAGGTGGTACTCAGTACCAATTTTATACACTCTTACTTGCTAGATTTACCTATTTACCCCCACTTACCCCAATTTACACACCAACCCTTGAACGGAATAAGATCAAACTATAATCTAATTCCAAATCTCATTAAAATACATACGTGTACCAAATTTCAATTTAATATCTTAAACGGTTCCAGAGTAATCGTGCGCGCAAAAAAAAGTTAGAAACAGACCGACAGACAGACAGATTTTTTTTTTGTTCAAACTTAAAATCTCGACGTTTCATGACATTCTAAGCCTATTTGAACAATACAAATTTTCAATTTTTTTTTGCGTTACTAGACTTCCACTAGATGTAGAAGTAAAATAAAAATTAACATTACTGTGACAGTTGTTCTGTACGTAATGTGCATATTGTTCAGATATATTTAAACTTATGTGTGAAAGTATACTGTTCAACTCGAGTGGATTATCCATATCGCACTCAAAATATCTGAAGCACTCCGCCTACGTCGTCGTGCGATATGGATATCATATCCACTCTTGTTGCACAAACTACTATTGTACAAGTTCAAATAATTACTAGTATTTTCTGCTAATATATTTACTTATTCTATGAGGTTATTATGTCGTCTCTGTGTTTGTCCCTTTTCCGTGTCTGTAGGTCTGTATGTATGCCTCATATCTCCAAAACCACTGGTCCGGTATAAATACGGTTTTCACTAATGTAATGTGTTTCAGCTGAGAGAAGTAATTGTGGCAAGCAGTTCACTTAGAATATTTATTAATTATAGATACCTTTAAAAAACTACGATATATCTATATAATAGTAATAAGACTACGACCACTAAATATGGGAGTAGGTGAAAAACGGGAATACAATGTTTCAAAATTGCCGGATTTTCTGCTATCTTAGAGAAAACAATGTACAAAGATGCTTATAAAAGTTTTGCTTTGTATGTCAGCTAAAGTCACGTATCTTGTAGTATGGATCAAAATTCAAGGGAATATGAATGTAATATCAATTTATGTTTTCTCAGAAAGGATCGTTATGCGTTGGGATACCTTAATTCATAGATATTCTTTGCTTGCAATGTATTTCTGTTAGCCAAGCCATAAGCGAAGACCATGTCACTACACTATGCGCAATAGAAAACCACCCCCAAGGAGGGGTTGAAAATTAATAATTACAAAAAACAGTGAAAAATAGGCATCTGCACTTTAAAGAAGATTATATTATAATATGCTTATTACTTCCACATGCAGTGGAAGTATAGTAACGACAAAAATTTTTTTTAAATTTTTATTGTTCAAATAGGCTTAGAATATCATAAAAGTTTGAGTCTGTTCTTTTTTTTGTGCGCACGATTTCTCTGGAACCGTTTAAGATATTGACTTGAAATTTGGTACACGTATGTATTTTAACGAGATCTGGAACTAGACTATATTTTCATCTTATTCCGTTGAAAAGTTGTGTGGTAAATAGGTAAATCAAGCAGGTAAGAGTCCATAAAATTGTGAGAGACTTGAGTACCAAATCTGGATGTGGAAATAGTGATGCCTTGGGCAGCGGTTCTTTTCACTGTTTTTCGTAATTATTAATTTTCAAGTGCATAATGCATAATGCTTGCCAAACTAAGCAGAATAAATATGTAATCAAAATGATAAAACAAAACAATGAAAGCTAGTTTAATAAAAAACATTTTATATTCGGTGGAATGAATTGAAAAGAAAAATACCGTAAAACTATACCAAAAAACCGCTGCCCAAGGAATCACTACTTCTCATCCAGATTTTCTATCCAAGTCTCTCATAACGAAAAAAATTTGTATGTGGGAATAATTGTTTATGGACCTTTAATAATAAAATATTTGAAATCTACCCCAAAAACCCATAAAACGATATGCCACATCGGTAGTGAGGGTGGGAATGGTGAAAAGGGAGTGGTAGTGGGGGTGGATAAAGTAAACAAAAATTGAGGCCGTTAGTTTTTTTGCATATGCACTAAATGACAGTTTTATTTTTTCAGCCACTTTAATGATGGAGTGGGGGTGATAATGTGGGTGGCTAATGCCAAAAGATTTTTTGACACCTTGGCTTCTCTTATATATACTAAATACCAATTTGATGGACTCTTACTTGCTTGATTTACCCCAATTTACCCCATAACTCTTCAACGGAATAAGATCAAAATATCATCTAGTTCCAGATCTCACTAAAATACATACGTGTACCAAATTTCAACTCAATATCTTAAACGGTTCCAGAGTAAACGTGTGCACAAAAAAGTTACAGGCAGACAAATCGACTTACAGAAATTTTTTTTGCTCAAACTTAAAATCTCGACGTTTCATGGCACTTTGAGCCTATTTGAACAATAAAAGTTTCCAAAATTTTTTTTACGTTACTATACTTCCACTGGATGTGGAAGTAAAAGCTGAAGATTCAATTATTGTTTACGCCTGAACAACTTGTCTTAAGATGTGATCTCTTTTAATTTTCTACAGGGTGATGGTATTTTTTTTAATCAAATTTACAGTCTGATTACCCATATCTCCGCCACTGGTTAATTGTAGTGTGATATAATCGTATCTTAAGATATCTTATCTAAGGGTACTCTATGCCAAACTTGGTTTCTATACTTTATATTAATAATGACACTATTAGAGAAATTCGATATTTTCTTAGATATTGCAAAACTCCGTATCTCTGAGAATGTTTTGGTATGTATCTATATGATTTTTTTTTCTTAAAATTAACTGAGAAATAACCTGAAATATTTTAACGTATTTAAATTGCACCCTGTATAAATAAATATTTTGTATTATTTATAATATTATAATAGTTTCCCATGATATGTGGTGCCTCGTCTCGTGCATTTTTAGATTTATTATCACTTTATCTTAAAACTAATTTTTTATAAGCACATAACGAAGCCGAAATATGAAAGGTACCTTGTTTTAAAAAAGTCCATTCGGTGCGCCAATGATTCCTTCCATTATTTGCATTGGAGAGGCCAACTCGGACTGGAGTACCTCTTTGGCATCGGCCTGCTGGTTTTTAAGAGCCTCTAGTGCTTTACAAATAATAACTTACGCTATTGTTGATGCCAGGAAGTGACTAACGCCAATAGAATCACGCACACGGAAATAAAATCGGCGTTGTGTCGCCTATTTTACTGCTAGTGCTAGACCACTGGAGTTTATTTTATTATATTAAACTAATGATCAATTAGTTGCCTAATATCGGTTTTCTGCAGCCGAGCGATATCATTAAGATAATTGCATGATTATTAAGAGTACCTGACGGAGAAATGGATATAGATATGTAAGTTTCCTGTACTGCGATTGACGCGACGGCGCGACTAAATATTTGAAATAGCTTGAGTAACACATCTTTGCGAGAAGGAATATTTTTGTTTGTTATTTAAAAGTAGATATTTATTTATTCCTCCGATTTTTTCGGTGTTTCAGTGGAATAGAATAGAGTGGAATAGAAATGTATTCATGTTTTAAACAGTGCTGACATACGACTAAATACACAAGGGGAAAAAGAACAGCTTATATACCATTATTATAAGTAGAAAAAATTGTATAAAATTGAATGCCTCTAAAAATGTCACTAAAATTTCTGAAATAAAATATCTATTTAATTGACACCTGTTATCTAAGGTATCGATGTTGATTTCGGTTAAAAATACGTTTGGATTTACTATTTGGGTGAAACTTTTCAAACTATTTTATTTGGAATATGAAAATATTGCAAATTAAAAATTATGTTATGAAATAATCCTCGGATAGTTTAAATGAACTAATGTTGAATTACGGAAATCATAGAATGATCAGACTTAATTTTTGATTACGCAGGTTTTAGATCAGTTTTTAAAAAAATTGGACCAGAGGAATCATGTTAATAGCAGTGGAATGATATTATTCACTATATTTCCTGACAGCACACGTTTAAATGTTTGTTTCCTTCGTTGTCTTAAAATTATCGTAGTTATGTTTTAACTGATCATCAATAACCTCAGCGAACAATAGTGGTTTTGCAACATCAGCATTTTTCTTGTCATTCGAAAGCATTTCTTGCACTCTAGTTGCACTCTAGATAAAATGGCATTTGTGTTTTGTTTTTTCTCTGCATATTCTTATAACATTCATACTTCTTTTTATACTTTTCAACTTTTCTCTTAAGAATTTTTTATCAGTTCCTCTTTCCGTTTCGTTTCTCTACTTCTCGCTTTTCTGTTCTTGGAAGCCCTCCTTTGTCCCAGATTTCTACGAAAATTTTCAGGAGTCGCTACGTCATCTTCATTTTCAGACAAAGGAGATGTATTTACTGCAAGATATTGATTTATTTCTTTCGTCTTATTTCTGTAGGTTCTTGAGTGTTTTCGCCATATATTTCTCTTAGCGCGTGTCAGTCAGTTGATTAATGGGTTTTATAATTTTCTTCGCTTTTTACTTCCACATCCAGTGGCAGTAACGACAAAAAATTTTGAAAAATTTGTATTGTTCAAATAGGCTTAAAATGTCATAAAACTTCGAGATTTTAAATTTGGAGCAAAAAAAAGATTCTGTTCTCTTCCTTGCCATGACTGTATCTGAATAAGGAAAAATTATCCTATTACATAATTTTACATGAGACAACCATTTCAAAAGATTCGAGAAGTGAAAAGTCTTGCCAAATTCTAGTTGTATGCTGCCAAACTAAGCATTTGAATATCTACCATAAAATTATTAATCAAATATTGAAATAATTTCCAAATAAGTTAAAAATATAAAGCTGTTATTCCACTTAACAATTCTTCACTTCACATAAGTACAAGAACAACCAGGTGATAAAAATTTCATTCCTTTGGATATTAGTCAGCCCTCTGGCCTACAAGGAGCCAGGGGAATGATGCCAGAGGGATGATGATTTTTAACAGTTTCCCTCGAATACAGTAGAGTACTCTTATTTCATAACCTCACATTTTGTAAGGAGATACCTGTTGCTAATATAAATTGGTTGATAATATTTTAACATTAACTTTACATAAAACATGTCTAAAATGTATACCAGAGGAATGAAATTTTTAAGTGTGACTTACTGTGATTTTCTTTGATGTTCACTATTAACAATTAACAGTTAACCGTAATTTTACAAACAATATTACTTTCAACTCACAAAACGTCAAATGTGTTTGCCAATCAGCAACTAAGGTTGTAGCGCCATCTCACGTACAATTACTGAATTTTTAAAGTGTGACAGAGGAATGAGGATACAAATCTAGGGACAACATAAGAGGCAATTTTCTTAAAATCTGAAAAAAAATAGCAAAATATTTACTAAAGTTCCTTTGCTGTATATTTAAGTGTTATTATTAATACTTCACTTTTATGAAATTTCCTAATATATACCGTGAGTACACGAATTTGTACTCTATATGATTTGAGGGACACCCCAGAGGAATGATTTTTGAGCACTTGGGTTCCACACATTAAATATTTATTTTCAAAATTTATCAATAATTGTGAGTGGGTATATCGCGAATTCATGTTTAAATAGTATACCCTAATAACTAATTTGTGGAAGTTAACAGTTTTTCCTTTAGCGGAGCGGGACATCAAATATGATAGTTTTGAAATTTTTACCCATTTGTTCATTCTTATACGGATCTCAATTTCGATATTAGAAATAAGGTCCAGTTAGTGGGTAATTTTCTTTCATAATATTTTTACAAAAAAAATCACAATATTTAGCGAAATCAGTACAAGTATATAAAATTTATTTTACCATTCGTATATTGCAAGACAGGTTGGTTAAATTTTTAAATAAATTTAATATAACATCAAGCAGACAATTTGAATTTAAAAGGGGCACGTTTATGAAAGATGCTATAGCAAGTGTTACATCTTTTATACCGTGCGTGTAATTTCCCATTAGGCATGTACATTCACGTAGCGCGATAGATATGACAACACAGCTGCCGTAGATTTCTCCGTGGAGCGGAGCATCCCAGCTTGTTATTTCATTTCAGCCAGCTGGCACGCGCGATGTTGTAATTTTACTCCCTATGCCTAGCGCTCGGCTACACGCACTGTATACATAAGATCTAGATGAAAATGTACCAACAGCTTCTGTGTTATCGATCTTGCTAAAGCATTCGACATAATTTATAGGTGTAAGAGGAAATATTTTTGATTTATATAAAAGTGACCTATGATAGGATACAATGTGTGGAAATAGGTTAGACAATAACCGAGCTGAAACAAATCAAATACGGAGTCCCTCATGGAACAGTATTATAGGATCTTTAAGCCTTAATTCATCAGGAATTCTTTTTTGTTTTGCCGACGATACAGCAATATTGTGTAAAGCAACAACTTGGCTTGAATTAAAAGCAAACATTGAGGACGACTTTAAATTAGAAAAAAAAAGGTTTGATTTTAACTTATTAACAATAAATTATGGAAAAACGTTTTACTTACCTTTCAGTTCATATATAAGTAATCTTTTTTTGGTAAAAGTTTATCTATGTTAAAGTCATAAAAATGTACGACAACAACGCCAGTCTACATCAAGGAAATCTTTTTAATATTGAGGATAGAGTGAAATGTAGTTTAAGGTCTGAATTAAATTTTGAAAAAAAAATCGCTGTTTATAACAGTTTGGTGGCCAAGAAGTGTAATAAATGCATTAAATCCTGGCTGACCGATGCAGCGGACCCTCAATTCAACCGGTAGTATCAAAAACGGAGGAGCAATTTTTTTTTAATTCTGTGTTCATTATGTGTCTATTATAGATCAGTCGCTGATATTTAAGTAACTTACGATGAGCAATTTTAAAAATATGCTAAGTTATACAGAGAAATATCCCACTTTTCAAAGATATTTTAACCAACTGAGTAAGCATGAAGTAACATTTTTGGTAATAGCTCCGAAAATTTGATATAAAAATTTATGAAAAATTTTCACCGTAGGAAAAAAGCTGCGTACATATCTATGAGTAAAATATTATTCACATAGAATACATATTTTCTGAGACATAACGGATTAAAAGCTGGCATGGTTAAAATATCCGTAAAAAGTGAGACATTTTTCAATATAACTTAGCAGATCTTCAAAACTGTTCAATGTAAGTTATTCAAATTTCGGTGGTTGGTTTGCAATAGACACATACAGGCTATGGGGATACGTTACTCTCCCAACTTTGTCAGACTTGGGCAAAAATTGGAAATCTGACACATAAGTTGGCAATGCAAGAAATATTTTTTTTAGAATTTTTTCCTAGATTTTCCCCTCCCCCGCTCATTAATTTTTATTTCGGTGGAAAAAATATTTTTTATAGATTTTCTTCGGGCTCCGAAGATTTCGGTAAGCTTTAATTTAAAAAAAATTATTCATTTCCGACAAGAGCTCTTTAGCCATTTTTGAACAAAAACCATGGGACCACTGTGCGCTAGTGCGCCCACAGGAGTCGTTATTGTGGAAACACAGCCTAAAAGTAACACAAAAAATCGGCAGCTACTGGAAGCAGCTGGAACCTCCCCACACGGTGGATCCAAATCAGCTGTGTTTGGATATTACATCTGAAATCAGAGCATTGAGCAAACAGATAAATTACACGTGACTTTGGAGTCATTTATTTCGTGGACAAATATCGAACGAACTGAAGTGGACTACAAGCAATCTGTTAAAACATAACTTCTCATGTTTGTTTATGTTGCATGTTAATCAATTGCTGGATATTATAAGGGTATTAACAGATAATGTTTCGAAGATTTTGTAAAACATTGAATAGCAAATAAAAATAATACAGAATTTAGCCAAAATGACACTCTAACCTCAACAAGTCAATAACATTATGGACAGTTCAAGCGGACTACGTATGCGTCAAATTAAAATCTTCCTGCACGATCAAAAAGACCCGAGCAAGTCGAGATTCTTCTGAGTCCTTTATTTTGTAATATTCGAACGTTTCAGATTTAGCTCGGTTAACTCGATTTGCATTAAATGAACGATTGTGACGCGTAGCCGCGATTAAAACGGATGATCTTCACACCTTCCATCGTTTTTATACCTTGATTTTCCATCTTGATTTTTCAACACCAACTTCTTAAAATACTCACTTTGCATAATTAAATAAAGTTTATTTCTTGAAAACAATCAAAAATGCCTTGCCACAATCTACAAAAAACACTATATTGTTAAAATTTCAAGATACTTAGCCAGGCCGACGGAAAAACACAAACTGTTTTGACAAACGTTTAACTACTCTCAACAAATGTTTGACCGCAACGCAAAGTTGAAAGTCGCGTGGTTTGGATTGCCTAATTTTTGATTAATAAAAATAGACAGCTAATTACAGGTTAGAGATCTAACCTACAAAAAGAGTCCTATTTTATTAGGACAAAGTATTTAGAACTTCATAAACATTACACTGTACTAGATTTTAGTTGAAAGTACGGGAACCAGGCAGAAATTTTAATAATAGCTACGTAATATTCTTAAATCTTAAGAAATATATATTTTTCAGGTTAGCTGTCACGTCACGTATCATAATCTATAAATCAAAATTCGCAAAGTTTACCAACCCAAATATTTTTGACAGAAGGCAAAATACATTTTCCCCTAACAATAATAGCAATAATATTTTTTGGATGCTGTCATGTGTGCACATATAACGAATTCTTTTTAATTTTTTTAACGGAAACGAAATCGAAAGGGTGCAAGTGTGATATATCGTTGAAATTGGAATTTTTACTGCTTTTCAATGGATCGATTATAAATTGTAAGTAATCATAAAATAAAAACTTGTTGTGCCAAAACAGCACTAAACGTAATCCGATCTCAACCAAAACCTTTTCAGATCTTCTGGAGCACTAAAGAAACCCTCATGCAAATCCGTTTAGTAGCTTCGCCGCTATCGTGCTAACGTACATACAGACAGACATTTTTTAAAAACCACTTTTTTGGGTTCCTGGGACCTCAAAACGTAAAGATTTGATATTATCTCAATTTTCGATTTTGGACTAAATGTAGTAACCTCCCACAATTTTATTGTGGGGAGGTTAAAAATAGGAAATTAATTTTAAGCAAATTTTACAAAATAGTATCGCGGGCTCCCGTACTATTAATATTGTACGCATTTTTAATTCACTATGTATAAACTCAGCCATAGCTAATATACAGATAGTATAATACTCTATAATTGACTTTTAGAGTACTGTTACTATTAATAAAAATATATTATGAAATACATTAATGAGAGGTTTAAATAAACAGTTACTTTTTCATTTGTTTGAAAATAAATCAAATACAACAGTCAAATACAGAAGAAATATTAACCTAAAACTTAATGTGATTTTAATTATCGCATTCACAAAAAAAAAACTCGATACAATACCACGAATAAAACATTAATTTACAACGTAAGAGCCTTAGCTTAGCAAAACTGTTGAATGGACATAATGCTAAACTTATTATAAAGATATTACAGTCCTACGAAACCAAAACGGACACTGATTGTATTCGGCAATGTATGCATCATCATATGTCTTTAAAAAAGTTTCATTCTTATCTTTATCCAGGAATACAATAGCAGCGGCTGCCAGAGGATATAATGGATTTTATAATTTGAATAGGGAGATTAAAAACAGGGCCTTGAGTGTAACAACTGGTATAGTAGCATGTCACAAACAAACGTAGTTGCCCGAACCATCCGCGCAAGAAGCAGTTTCAATTACCGCGTCTTTAGAAATGCGACTTAACGGGGAGCATGTTGCCGAATGGAGTCTCGGCATTATAGAATCTCAATCTCAAATCCGTCGATTGTTCGACAAAAGCATTCAATTCCGATAGCTTTGTCTGTCCGCGCTGTATTAATGACATATTTCCAACGCGTACGGGGATTTGTAACCACCATCCGCCGAAACAATTGAAATTAATATCGTCTCTTATTTCTTAAGAGAAAATATAGAAGGACAAAATAAGGAAGACTTTTTTAAATTATTCCCAGAAAAACTTGTAAATAATATGATTATTCCTTGTTAAATCTGTAAACTATTGATTTAGTCCCAGTTTACTCTGTAAATACTATTACTCCCAGTTTGAACTGAGAATAATTCAATTATTTCCAGATTAAACTGTAAGTAATTAAATTATTCCCAGTTCAAACTATTTTTTTAATTCCGACTTTCAGCTGTAAACAATTATATTATCCCCATTTGAACAGTAAATAATTGAACTAGTGGGTATGCTTTCAGAGGTCAGAATATTTACTAGCGTAATATTTTGTCGAATTCCTCTATAGACTTCTTTAAATGTATAACAAATAAAAACCAGATGCAACCAACAGCTTATTCTCCAGACCAATTCCCCGCCGAGAACTGGATTACAAGCCTGGCCGTGTTAAGTGCAATAACTATGTATTGTACAAAACTCTAAAGTTTCGATTGCCACAAACAACAGCCGACAGGCTTATGCCCACTCAAAGGAGCTCTCGTGCCAGCCATTCCACACCACTTGTAGACTGCAGTTTTCAGCTGTTGCCTCTCGTCAGTGCAAAGTAGGTCCGGAATGACAGAAACTCTTGGTACATGACGAGATTTATAAGACCATGATATGTAACAAAAGTGGTAGGCACCATCTAGCGGTTAATGTCCATTAAAATGGAAGTAGCAGTAGCATAGTTAGTAGATATGCTTTTAGGAAGCAAAACATTCATATTCGGCGAACACGTGAAAAGGAGTGTTGAGAAAGCGGAAAAGAAAGTTGCGGCACTAACCAGGAGGACCGAGCGCCCAGAGGAGGTATCGTATATTATTGAGTAGTACTGTCAATCAAGCTGTATGGTGTGCCAGTATGGCTCACGGTGCTAAGGATAGAGAGGTACAGGATGATACTGGAGAGGATCCAGCGAAAATGCTCCTCAGGGTGATAGAAGCGTACAGGATGGCGTCGGCACGTGCAGTGCAGGCAGTGGCAGGAGTACCACCTCTAGAACTGCAAACTGCATCTACTGTGGGCAGGAAGATGATGTCAAACATGCGTTTAACTGCCCAAGGTGGGAAAGGGAAAGAAGTAGGATGCATACGGAAGTGGGGGGTCATTATAAATGAGCAAAATATGATCCGAGAGATGGGACTAATATAAATCCAAACAAGTGGAAAGCGACTCACCAGTTTGTGAAAGCAGTTAAGAGAAAGACTGAGGAAGAGGAAAGAGAGTTCCAGACCACCAGAGGAGTAGGTTAAAATAGGAAAAAAGGCGAGAAAGATGTCCTGGATTCGACAAACCGCGCAACCTGAAGATATGTTTATATAAACGGTTCCGGGATGCGTAGGTTGACGAAGAATGGGAAGAGTTTTAGCTATGGTTAAAGCACAGCATTACCCGGCCGCGATAGACCCTAAGCGGCGGGTGCCATGATGATTTACCCTCTCAAAAAAAAAGGGGGAGCAGAATATTTACTAGCCTAATATTTTGTCGAACTTGCCTCGCCGAGCGCCGAATTACGAATTACAAGCACTAGATGGACCACTTTTGTTTCATGTCGTGATTTTATAAATCTCGTCATGTATCAATAGTGATATCGAGGATCTCGTTCCAGTCATTTCGGACCTACCTTGCAAAGACGAGAGCCAACAGCTCGAAACTGTAGTCTGCAAGTGGTGTGGACTGGCTGGTAGGAGTACTTCTTTGAGTAGTAATAAGCCTTTCGGTTGATGTTTTTTGCAATCGAAACTTTAACGTTTTGTGGCAATATATAGTTATTGCATTTAATACGGCCAGGCTTGCAGTAGTTAAAGTGAGGGTCTGCTGCATGGGTAATGTAGGATTTAACGCAGTGCGTACAATGCTCAAACTTATTATTATTATTACACTTCTATAAAGTAAATTTTTTATACCAGATATTTTACCTTTGGTACAATTTCGTTACAAAATGCTAATTGAAATTTAATTATTATTTTCTGCTGAAGAAGTATATCTTAGTATTAAAATTACAAAGTAAGTAAGTTTACCTTGTGAGATGTAGAGTAGAAAACAAAACATAATGATTAAAGGGCAATTATCCAGGTTTGTAGCAGAAATAAAAAATCCCTAAAATACAAAATATCAAATAAGGAATAAGCAAGAACCGACGAAGGTTCAAACACCTCGCATGTAACCGGTTTTCTTTAAATTGCTATTAATACTTGTGTATATAAAGACTTGTCGATAACAATTACTTCATATAAAACCTGGGTTCGTCTCTCTTCTTAATGATGTCATAATTCCATGTCTTTAGTTTCTTCTGGTATTTTTTTAATTTGAGGAAATACAGAGTGAACTGCAATCAGTTATTTTCATAAGTATCTTAGATTGATACGTTCTAAATTAGTTTAATTAAAATTAACTTTAATTAAACCTTGTTAATTCTGATTTATTATAGGCATGGTAGATATCACTCGATTAATTAAATTCAAAATGCAGTTCGTCAAGAGTTAGACAATATTAATGCATTTATTTTAGTTCAGGTTTAAAGTTGGTAAAGTCCCAGATTCTCATTTGACTAAACACTTAAGGACATTTTTAACCTTTGACCAATTGGTCTATTTCATGCTAGAAAGTTTGGTAAAAAGTGTCATGGCGAAAAGTAAATTGGTACCATTAAGAGTAGTAAAAAGTCAATGCACATGTTGACCAACTCTAATTTCCAAACTTTGTAAAAATTAAATAACTATAATATAATAATCATGTTTTCAGTATCTTTAATGTTAAGCATACTTTAGTAACTGTAAGTTTTAAGTTTTAAGATTAATAAAATTAACATTAGAGATACTGAGAACAATGATCTGATTATTATATTATAGGTATTTCATTTTTACAAAGTTTGAAAATCAGACGAGTTGGTCAACACGTGCAGTGACTTTTAATAATACCAATCAAGTTTTCGCTGTGACATTCTTTACCAACTTTCTAACTTGAAATAGTTCAATTCTACTGAACATCCATTCCTTCGACCAAATTGACAGTTATATATATATATATAAAAAGGTTTTTGAGTGTCTTTTATTGAGATAATCTATATCTATAAAAGAATACCCTGACTGACTGACTCACTGACTGATCTATCAACGCACAGCTCAAACCGCCAGGTCTAGGGACTTCAAATTTTGCATAGAGGTTATTCGAATGACGTAGTCAACCACTAAGAAGGGATTTTTTGAAATTAGACCCGAGAAGGTGAAAAAGGGCAGCTCAAACCGCTGGGTCTAGGAACTTCAAATTTTGCATAGAGGTTATTCGAATGACGTAGTCAACCACTATGAAGGGATTTTTCGAAATTCGACCCGAGAAGGTGAAAAAGGGGGTTAAAATTTTAGGCTTTTTGAGAAACGGTTAGATCTAGATGCGTGAAATTTGGCAGATATATTCTTTGTTGAAATCTATTAGATACATGTAAGACGAAATTTCAATTTTCACTTTTTGAAGGGGTGAAATCGGAGGTGGTAGATGGTTTAAAGCGCACCCGTATTTTTGAAATTGCGTAATTCAGAAACGTGATTATTCGAGCGATCGACTCTTCTGAGGAAAGAAGAAGACACGTATTCGACGGTTTTCAAAAAGAGACCCCAGAAAGGGTGAACGAGGAGGGGGGGGGGTTTAATCTTTTCGGAAACTGTTAGACCTAGAAGCGTCCAAGTGCTTTATTGTCGATTGAAATAAATATTTTTTCATTTAACTCGCTCTAACACAAAAATAGTCTAATGAATTATTATCAAATTGTGATGCGCAATGGGTTTCCCTGGGTACTATGTATGCGCAGTGGGTTTCTTTGAATGCAATGGATGTGCAGTGGATTTCCCCGAGTACTATGCATGCGTAGTGGGTTTCCTCAAGTACAGTGGATGCGCAGTAGGTTTCCTCGAGTGCTATGGATGTGCAATGAGTTTCCTCGAGTACTATGGATGCGCAATAGGTTTTTCCGAGTACCATAGCTGCGCAGTGGGTTTCTTCGAATACTATAGATGTGCAGTGGATTTCCCCGGGTACCATGGATGCGCAGTGGCTTCCCCCGAGTGTACTTCCTGAGTACTATAGGAGTAATCAGTGAGTATGTAGTACTTCTTTATACACATAAGTTAGTATGTCAATGTTCTTAATTCTAGGCGCAGGACGTCTTTCACGCGTGCGAAGTCACGGGCATCAGCTAGTTCAGATATAATCTTCAACAGTCTGCTTTATTCTGTATATTGAATTTTCTGCACCATGATCAATTATAGTTGCTTCAACTTTTCACTTGAGATATTTTCAAATTCAAGGGTATCGCGTCTATTATACCCATCGCATAAAATGCAAGCTGTTACTAGAAATTAGTTCATTGTCGTGTTCGATTCAATTTTCTATGATGTTGATATTTCTCTCACCCTCTTTTTGACCAATATTTTTGTCGTATCTTTCTTCATTTCTCTCTTTGTCTAACTACAAAATTTATACTCCGTCATGAGGGCAATGAGAGAAGCGAACATAAGCGGTAGCGAAAGCAGGCGATCTCGGTGCAAATGAGCAACTTATAAAAACAAAGCGGCTATTGTTAAGATCAGGATGGCTTTATTTTTTTCTTGGGCCTTTGAATTTCTTTCAAAATTGAGTTCTTATACTATTCGCAAGTTACAAATAAAATGTCTTCCAGAGCCAATTAACGGCCTTCCTGCTTTAAGGTAAATAAGTCATTTTGATTACAAAAAAAAAAAATTAAGTTTGTCACAAAATAAATCAAAATACAATTTGTTTTAAATTTTTCGCTCATATCTGTAAAAGTACATCGTAAACCCTATCAAGCAAAAAATTATTCATTTTTCTATCTCCTTTACTTTATGAGCAGTGACGGTACGAAAAATACTTACTCGTAGAGTAGAATAGATGGAATATTGAATTTTTTTATCTCATTGGGTTTACAAAGTAATTTTACAGTCGAAAAAACGGTACTCTTATAGGGTTTGTTCCTAAGTCATAAGATCCACACAAAAAAATGAGCAGTTCCGACCCTGACAAGATATGTCTCTTGTTGTCCATCCTACTATTTTCGTTTGAACACATTTTTTTGGGACACACTGTATATTTAAAAAACGAACTAAAATATATACCATTACAATAAGATGGTTAAAATCCATGATTTGATTTAATTGAACATGTTTGAAATTAAATGGGTTCAAACTGTTTTAAAATTGAGTTTTAAATATACAGTGTGGAATAGCCAAATGGAATAAATTCAGTATCTTAATTATTGTGTATATTTATAAAAAATCCCGAGACACTTTGACTTTGGATTCTGAAATGACATCCTGCGACGTACAAATTTCATCCCTAAATTCAACCACCTTCGAGTGGCAGTTGCAACTCCTAATTACTTCCACATCCAGTGGAAGTATAATAACGACAAAAAAATTTTAAAAAATTTTTATTGTTCAAATAGGCTTAGAATGTCATGAAACGTCGAGATTTCAAGTTTGAGCGGAAAAAAAAATTTCTGTCTGTTGGTCTGTCTGTCGGTCTGTAACTTTTTTTGTGCGCACGTTTACTCTGGAATCGTTTGAGATATTGACTTGAAATTTGGTACACATATGTACTTTAACGAGTTCTAGAACTAGATTATACTTTCATCTTGTTCCGTCGAAGGGTTAGGGGGTAAATTGGGATAAATTTGGAGTAAATAGGTAAATCAAGCAGGTAAGAGTTCATAAAATTGATATTTAGTATAGACAAGAGAAGCTAAGGTCTGAAAAAAAATTTTGGCGTTAGCCACCCCCATTACCACCCCCACCCCATTATTAAAGGGGATGAAAAAAATGTGATTTAGTGTGTGTACAAGAACCAGAAACCTCAAAATATTTTTTTACTTTATCCACCCCCCACTTCCACTCCCTGTCACCACCCCCACCCCACTATCGATGTGGGGTATCGTTTTATGGGTTTTTGGGGTAGAGGATTTCAAATATTATATTATTAAAGTTCCATAAACAATTATTTTCAGATACAAAATTTTTTCGTTGTGTGATTTGGATAGAAAATCCGGATGTGGAAGTAGTGATTCCTTGGGCAGCGGTTTTTTTAAATGGGAAGTAGGGTCTTGTGATACCTCATTTGAAAGGTCTTTTCATTCTCTATTCAAAAATGCTATGGTTTTAATACTTACTGCAAGAATTAACGGTCTGCTTGACGAAATTCGCTACATCGAACGAAAAACATAAAAACTTACAGCGTTTTGTTCTTGTAGGCTTGCAAAAACAATTTCAGTGTCCTTTTTCAACAGTATCAACTAAAAAGAAAACCTAAAAACATTAAATTTTTTTATTGCCAGTTTTATTGAAAACGCCGCACAGTATGGCAAAACGGCCAAAAATCACTCTGAGAATCAACTTGTGAACTGTCATCGCTGTCAAATACTTTCAAAAGAGTCTGCAATAGTGAGTCACTGCCTCTTTGACTTCCGCATCCACGTAGTGAGTGAAAGTATAATAACGTAAAAAAATATTTTTGTTCGCCTATTTCAAAAAAAATTTCCTGATTTGCCGCCTATATCCCAAGGTACAATTAGCAAAATTGAAAAGCGGTTTCTTAAAATGGACATGAATGGCAGATAAAAAAAAATAAGCTTCCAATGCAATGAGTAACGTTACCAAATTAGATATACTGCTTGAGTTTGAAAAAATCCCACATAGTTCAAGTCGATTAGCAGCTTCAGCATTTAATGTTTCCCATTCCTCAATTATTCGCGTATTAAAAGAAAATAAAATGCATCTCTATAAACCGAACCCAACGCAGGAGCTTATTGAAGACGATTTTGTTAGAAGGACGTATTTTTGTGAACAAATGATACAAAGGTTAGATAACAATGTTATCGAACTAGAAAATGTTTTGTTTTCGAATGAGTCCTCTTTTACTCTTCATGGCCATGTTAATCGTCAAAATTGAAACTACTGGGATAATGAAAATCCTCACTGAATGAAAGAATTACATACGCAGAATCTTGAAAAGGTTAATGTTTGGGCGGGGATAACTGGAAACCATGTCATTGGTTCTTTTTTCATTGATGGCAATTTGAATGGAGATAATTATTTAGATCTGCTCCAAAATAATGTCGTGTCAACTTTGGCAAGCTTATATCCTACTCAACCAAATCCACAAGTTCCAGCGGATGTAATACGGTTCTAGCAGGATGAAGCACCGCCACATTACCGAATCGATGTGCGGCGATACCTCGACTTAATATTTCTAAGTTGGATGGATAGGGAAGCGAGGATCGCTATAATGGCCAGCACGTTCTCCTGATCTTCAACCCTAGATTTTTTCCAGTAGGGATATGTGAAAAGTATGGTATACAAAATTAAGCCACGCGATATAGCTGACTTAAGAAGAAGAATAAAGCATTTGGTTAGGTTGGTCACGCCTCAGATGTTGGAAAACGTTAGAAGACATTTTTATTTGCGATTAGGATGCTGTTAAGAGCTCAAGGAACTCATTTTGAACATTTACTATATTGAAGTGAAGTTTTTTTTAGTTTCCTTAGTGAATTACGTTAAGCACATTTTTTTTAACGTTAATTTTTGCAATATATATTAAAATCATAGTACTTTTGAATAGAGAATGAAAAGACCTTTCAAATGAGGTATCACAAGCCCCTACTTCCTACTTCAAAATTTAGGTGTTGCAACTACCACTCGAAGGTGAGTGAATTTAGGGATGGAATTTGTACGTTGCAAGATGTTATTTCAGAATCCAAAATCGACCTGTCTCGGGATTTTTTATAAATATGCACAATAATTGAGATACTGAACTTATTCCATTTGGTTGTTCCACACTGTATATTTGACATTGTAGCATACATTTTTAATCAACGTTAACATACAAAATTGAGAGCATTATTCTTTTTTTTTTTAGGGTCTGGTAATTTTTTTATGTGAAGTTAACCTAAATAATAAAACAATCATATTTATAATTATAATGTTACAGTGATATAAAAACAGCAAGTCATTCTTCTAAAATTAATAGCCAATTAATATCAGTAGCTCCCTGAGGATCCTTACTTAATTCATAAAATGCTTAAACATAATTTAATACAATCTCACATCTAATTAACTAAGACAGATACAGCATGTGCATTTCTATATTCTTGTACAAACAATTAGAGCTCTCAAATAAATTAAATAAAAAATTAATCTAGCACCTATCTAGTTTAAGTTATAGCTGTCAGCGAGGTGTTATTGACGAGAAAACACAGAGATCAAGTTTGGCTCGCGGACAACAGTCGCAAAGATTTGTCGTGTTTTGTTTTTGGGTTGCATTCCAAGCTGATTGATGGACACGTAGTTCAACACTATTCAAACTGACAGCCTCTGCGGCTTTGGCAGTCCATCAAAGTGTGCAGAGTGGAGGGGTATATGTATGCAAATTTTCTTAAATATAAAAACCAATTAAACATTATTAGCAATGTTGTACAACTGATAATTAATTAGTTACAAATGTTCAAGTGGACCAGATGACAGAAGAAATTTTATAGTAAATCTCCAAAAACTTGCAAAATGAATAATTTTTTTTATCGCTAAAGCCACAGTATTCCTGCAAAAATAGTGAAGTAACTTTGTCACTCTGCGCGGCCAAGCGTACGATTAAATGTACACTATGGAATTTCTAAAAATTCTTAGCTGTTCTAACTAGTAAAATAAAGCTATTTTCCCTTTCTGATTGCACATTTTTAATATCTTTTTTAGTGAGTAGGAGGATATATATAGTGAGTATGGAGGGAAAATATATAATTATGAATGCATAAAGACATCACACGTAGCCGCTGGATCGAAGCAGATCTGCCACGCCGTCACTCGTAATAATTTTTAGCTGCCTTTACTGTATTGTATTTATTAGAGGTACACTTATCCACATTTCAACTATATGGATTTCTTATACATTTGTTAATGGATTGTAAAAGTTCCATAATTTATATTCAAAACTATAGAGAGTTATACAGATAAGATAGTGAAAATCGCTATTTCTGATCATGATGGGATTGATCATATTTTCAAAAAAATGCATACAAGTAAACGAATTTGTGTTTGAACATTCAAAAAGTATACATTTTTTCCGAAATGGTGATATTTTATTTTTTCCAGTGGGTCAAGTTCTCGGCAAATTTAAATATATATTTATTTATCAAGAAAATCATTAGGCAAGGAAATTAAAATAATTTTAGATGTACTTTCCTTTGAATCCACGTTACTACAACTTAATAAACCATAATAACACAGCCTCACAAAAAAAATAAAGTGTCTTGACCCCAGAGACTGACTAGGTAGACTTTATGTTTTTCGGGTAGCTGAATCCGAATCCGGGGTCCATTTGATCCCATGTCATCAGGTTTAGGGTCATTTGAAGGTCAAATTGAGATATGGCCGTGAAAAATTCCGTAAAAAATTTATTTTTATGTTTTTGAGGTTGCTGAAACCGAATCCGGGGTTTATTTGATCCCATGTCATCAGGTTTAAGGTCATTTGAAGGTCAAATTGAGATATGACCGTGAAAAATTTATGTTCATGTTTTTGAGGTTGCCTAATCCGAATCCGGGGTTTATTTGATCCCATGTCATCAGGTTTAAGGTCACTTGAAGGTCAAATTGAGATATGACCGTGAAAAATTGCGTAAAAAATTTATGTTAATGTTTTTGAGGTTGCTGAATCCGAATCCGGGGTTTATTTGATACCATCATGTCAGAATCGAGGTCAAATGAAGGTCAAACACATGAAATTCTATAATACAATCTTTTTTGGCCCCGGATTCTGAAAAAGCAGAAAATTTTACGTCCAAATACATCCTGAACGGTTTATGGAACCGATTTCTTAGGTCATTTGTTGGGTATCAAGCGGTCAAATGCTTATTTTCCATTTCTTAGCTGATATATCGATTGTAAATCGAAAACTTGCGTCTATGACTAGTGACCTTTAAGTTTTTGTGGTCGCTTATCACGATCCCGTTATCCATTTGATACCATGATGTATAAACTAAGGTCAAACGCTATAATTCGAATGATATAATTTTTTGGACCCTGAAAGATCATCTGCAGGTCAAATACAGATTTCTTTTGAATCTTTCAACTGAATTGTGAAACCGTCAGCATTAGCGTTACCCGATGTACACCACGAGGAGGTTGCGTGAACGGATTTTGTACATCACAACGGGCTTAGTCCGTTGTCCGCGGTCACCGCGAGGAGGTGCCCTGGATGCAGACACAAGTGCTATGCTGATTTGGGTGTAAAGGTTGTTGCAATGCAAAGAAATTTCATGATAAGTTGCAGAGCGAGAAAGTGAGTTCCATAATTACAGTGGCATGGTTTGGAGTTGTGAAGCTCAACAACTTTAATTATAAAGAACAGAATTTTTGCTATGAGAGACTAAGTAATAAAATTATGGGGTTACTCGGTTATGGGATTATTGAGCAATGTAGTCATTCGAGTAAACGGATTCATCAGCTTTCATCGTCTGCAATCTCCATTTTCTAGCTACGGGATGAGGTTTTTAGAGCTATTAGGTTATTGGGTCATTGAATTTTGAGGCTATTGAATTCAGTAGATTTGGATTTAGGTCTTTGGACTTAAAAATGTAGTTTAAAACATCTCAAAATAGTTTAATACCTCCATATGAAACCCAAAGTTCGGTTCGACTCAGATGAAGACGTATTTGGACATGAGATTTTTTGTTCTTTGAGAATACGGGGTTAAAAAATTTATATCATTCGAATTATGGCGTTTGACCTTCGATTGACCTTGGTTTATACGTCGTGGTATAAAATGGATACCGGGATCGTGATAAGCGACCACAAAAACTTGAAGGTCACTAGTCATAGACGCAAGTTTTCGATTTACAATCGATATATCAGCTAAGAAATGGAAAATAAGCATTTGACCGCTTGATAACCAACAAATGACCTAAGAAATCGGTTCCATGAACCGTTCAGGATGTATTTGGACGTAAAATTTTCTGCTTTTTCAGAATCCGGGGTCAAAAAAGATAGTATTATTGAATTTCATGTGTTTGACCTTCATTTGACCTTGATTCTGACATGATGGTATCAAATAAACCCCGGTTTCGGATTCAGCAACCTCAAAAACATAAACATAAATTTTTTACGGAATTTTTCACGGTCATATCTCAATTTGACCTTCAAATGACCTTAAACCTGATGACGGGATCAAATGGACCCCGGATTCGGATTCAGCGACCCGAAAAACATAAAGTCTACCTAGTCAGTCTCTGGGGTCAAGACACTTTATTTTTTTTGTGTGGCTGTGTAATCATGAAGTGTACATGCTTTTTAACAGTTCTTGATGAAGAATAGTATATTGTTTAACGAGTGAGAAAGTTGGCCATTTCCATGAGGATGAAATTTTTGCGACATAAGCCGAAGGCGCGTGGAGCAATTCATTGGAGTGGAAATGGCCAATTCTCACGAGTTAAACACTATACTTTTTCCAATCGTATTAAATAAAATGAAAAAATATTGCAATTATCTATTTATTTTCTTTTACAATATTAATATTAATGGTTCCATAATTGATAATACTCAAAGGTGTAGAATTTACATCAACATTGAGATTGTTATTAGTCATCACATATGTGTTATTTGTACTTGTGGTGGGATTATTATTGTTAATAGTACTAAGAATCTTATTTGCAGTATTCATTTTGTTTTTCATCGAATCATCTATGTAGCTCTCGGCTACAGTAGATGATTTCCAGCGTATTGTCGCAGATAACGTGCGGAAGCTATGTCCGGTGCATAGATGTGCATCTGGAAGTTTCAGAAACGTTGCTACCTGCTTGCCCATTCCATTTAATTTATTAATGCCAATTTCCTGCATAGTGCACTTGCCCTTTTGATAATTCAGAAAGAGAGCCTGTGTTGCACTTGGTGGTCTGAGATATATAGTTTTTGATAATTTGATAAAACTCGCCAGATACAGAAAATGTTCGAACAGTTTTTGTTATTGGAATTGTTACAAGCACAGAATTATTTAAATGTTCCAAGTCGTCAATTTTCATCGCCATCAATTCACATGATCGACATCCTTCCATTACTCCCATGATGAGGGAAACCTAAAATCAAATTTACCACAATGTGCCTATCAGGGACTACATAGGTGTACATTCTTACCTTCATAGCAAGATACACTTTGTCTGGTGCATTTTTTATGAAATTATCAATCTCTTGAACTGTAAACGTTTTGGACTTTTTAGCTTGTATTGGTAGCCCTCCGATTTGCGTTTCAAAATGGCCCTCAATTTTGAATATTGTTCAATGTTCACTCCATTGTTTAAGTAGGTACTCCGTAACATCGAATATATTGACCACAAAGTTGAGGACTTGTATTAAGTTTGTAGCTTAACGAAATAAGCCATCAATACATTTTCGGAAAAGGAATTTATCGTCTTCTTTTTGCGCCAGTCCATAAAACTGGAATAAGTTTGCTCATATTTTTTGTTGGATCTTTCAGGAAGAAGGTTAAGTGAACTTTGTTTCGCAGCATTCACAATTTCTGGTGGCGTACTATCAATCATCTGCACGTCGGACGAAACATCCATTATTACCTTTTTTTAAACGATTTTCATAGAAATTTTCACACTATTTCGCAACAACACCATTGAAAATCACTAAAACTCAATCACAAATGAAAAGTTTTGACAAATGGCGTCAGATTGTTGACAGACGAGTCCATTTCTAAAGGGGACAACAGGATGTGTTGAGAAAGTGGAAATGCCGGCTTCTCATTGGTCGAAGTGTTGAGAAAGTAAACTTTTCTACACAGGTTGAAAAAAGTCGAAGTTTTGAGAAAGGGGAAATGCCGGCTTCTCATTGGTCGAGACGTGTTTTGAAAGTAAACTTTTCTACACAGATTGAAAAAAGTCGAATTTTCTAAATCGAAAACTATTGGATAATGGTCAGTTTATTTAATATGATTGGAAAAAGAATTTTTTTGAAGGGCTTTTATTTTTTTCTATATTTTTTATTGCGACGATTGAGTTCGGGCGTGATAATGTATATATAAATATATTTTTCCCATCCATCATTTGCTTGTATTGTTTAAAACAAAAAATCATCGGAAAGCTACAATTTCCATCTTTTAAATGAACCAACACTCATGTAGATTGAACAAATTCTGATTTAGTGACATGTACCTCAGTGCGTCGGCGTACATTTGAGGGTAACATAGGTCTGCGATGGAAAAGTTGTTTAACTACTAATCATTGATTCTGATAGATTTATAGGTGACTTCACTAAAAATATTTAAACAATTTCATTTTTTCACAAACTCTTTTTTGTTAATATCTGTCAATTCGTTGAGTTATAACCTCCGATTAAAGAACTTATATCTAGATACATAATGGCATTGATTTATTTGTTGCTGAAAGACTCACAATCTAAGGCACTTCTTCCCATAAGTTTCTGATTGGCCCATAGGCCTTGAGGCTGTTTCCTACACGATCAGTTCAGTTTGATTATCATAAGCTTTGTTCAATAATCCTCCACTCTCTACACCAGTGCAAATTTATTTCTCCTCAATTCATGCAGAGTCTCACTCTATCCCCTTCTATTATCTGCACTAGTGCAGCTAGTGCAGGGTATATTATCTCAATTTGTTAGTGTCCGCCATTAATGTCAATAAATGTTTTTCGTGTTCTCCGACCAAAAAGTGATGAAAAAGTAATTTTATTTTGAGTTGTGATTTGCTTAATACCTAAGTACCTAATATTCTCTATTCATATTTACACAGTTTAGTGAAAATTTAATGCTACATATTTATGTTGAAGTGCTGTGCCGTTTGCAGAAGGTAGTTTAGTAAAGAAGAAAATCGGTCGTTTCATAAGTAGATCATAGTCGTAACATGATGGCGTTCAGTTTACAGTTGTAATAACAATATTTTAAATAATATCCTTTCAATACATATTTCTCTTGAATAAAACATCTTTACCATTATATTATATGTTCATAGAGGTTAACCAACAATTATTACATAAAATATGTACAAATATTGTACATTTTCCCTTTTACACATACCCGCCACTGTTGCCTATGGGATATGATGTTCATCTATCCATTTTAAGGGACATATAATGTTACTATGTTAGGAGCAAATAAGGTATCTGAAGAAAAGATTGTATCTAGATATAAGTTCTTTAATCGGAGGTTATAACCTTCTGAGAAAAAGATTGTGATAGGTTTTTTGCGCATTTTTTTACAGGGTCTAAAGTATGTTTTGCATGCTAATTCTAAACTTGCATGCATAATTTTTTATTCAGTACGTAAACTTACGCTAAATATGAAGAAGATATAGTCTACCGTAATATTCCAATATCCTGTTGCCCATGAGCCCAACATACCATAAATTTTCATTCCTCGAAGTATATTGTATTCTCAGTCTGAGAGTCTGAGAGTAGCAGAGAAAACGTCACCAATTATCGTCATCCGTTAAATTCAAATGAGCCCCAAGTATTTACCCAAAATAAATGATATGATTTGATTCTTCTGATGAATCTCTCAAATTTTGAGGTCCAAACTTCGTACTAAGAATTTGCTTTTACCAAGTGACATCTGTGGTACAGAAATCGAAAAGAAGTTGTCCAACAATTTTCTGAAGAAAATTTACTAGTCTATTCCAACAATCCTATACCCGGGAACTCCTATTTATGAGTCAAACCAATGGATATTATTTATTGCCACTTGTAACAAAAGCATTCCTCCCTACAATGGCAACATATATGCATCTGTTCCTTTTGCTCATCCAGTGCAATTGCAGGAAACTTATAGAATCTAGAACGATCTTCTGATAAAAATTAAATGGAAATAGCACAACTAGAGCTTCTCTATAGAAACTTGCATATTATCTGTATATTATGACAGTAATATGACAATCATGTTTTCTATGTGTGACTGAGATAGCAGTGCAACAAATCAACACTGGATTAAAAAGAAATGGCTAAGAAGAATCAAATTTATGCCAGTTTCTAAAAATATTGTATATGAAAAATTAGTTGATCCACAAGAAGTTCTATTACCACTGTAACCAAAAACTATAAATTAGCAGTTTTTGAAGGCGTTAGACAAAAACGGATATTATTCTTAGCATTTTTGTTAGAAATTTCCAGAATTTCCTATTCTTACAGAAGCAAAATTAAAAGAAGGCATTTTCTGAGGTCCTCAAATAAAAAATTGCCAATTTGAGAAAACAAAGAAACTTGTTAAAAAAGAGATATGGACAGCTTTAAAAGCTGTGATCAACAATTTTTAAGAAATAATAATAATAATCCAAATTACAAATATTATATTTTAAGCAACAGCTGTATTACAACATGATCTCAAACTTTCATTTTCTCCAATTTCACTTGGGCTATTTTTCGGAAAATCTGAAGCTGGACGTGAGGAGCCAGGTAAAAAATTTAACCAGGATGCCAAGGAGATGGAAATGATGTACTACTAGGGAAGACGTAACGTTAGTATGACAGCTGAATACTGTTTACAGTTTTGGTCCTAAGAGACAAAGACTTAAAGAATAATTAAAGCTCATATTTATAATTTTATTTTATATTCAAAACTTGCGAAATGTTTAATTGTGAATAAACATTGAATTAAAAATTAAACATTTTGTCTCATATTTTAGGTCTTGTTTCGTCTCAGCGTCCAAAATTTTGTACACCAGATTTCCTCTTTGACGAAGATTACACAGATTTCCCCAGATTTCCTTAAGATTTCCGCGGATTTCCTTCAGATTTCCTCGATTTTTTTTCCAAAAAATTTTTGAAGAGCGGGGGCAGAAATTCGAAAAGGAAAAGATTTCCTGAGATATCCTCCAGATTTACTGAGATTTCCTAATATTTCTTCGGATTTCCTAAGATTTTCTCAGATGTCCTAAGATTTCCCCGGATTTGTTTAAGATTTCCTAGGATTTCCTAATATTTCCTGGGATTTTCCAAGATTTCCTCGGATATTTTAAGATTTCCTTAAGAATTCCTCGAATTTTTTCAAAAAATTTTTGAAGAGCGGGAGGGGAGAAATCCGAAAAATTTTCCTCGGATTTCCTTCGCGATTTGCCCCTCGCTTCTCAGTATGTCTGAGGAGCTAATATGATAAAAAACATACCACTACTTAGTTGATTGATATCACTTAACAAAAACAACTTTTAAATAATTTTTAAACGCAGACTATGTAATTTTTGTGAGTGCACCTCAGATCTATCATAATATTAATTTAAGATCATTTCTTTAATATTCACAAATTGCAACAGTTCATACAAAAGTTCTTGCATATTTTGTGGCTCTTGCGAACATAGTTGTTAACATGATATCGTAAAACCACGGAATGCTACGTTTTCACGTTTTTCACTGCTATGCCTCTCAACTAAAACCAAATCGGTAGTTCGCACGTTGTTTGATCAGCAATTAACACACCAAAGTGTTGTAAAACAGTTCGATCAAGTGAGCCATTGTTTGCGTTTAATCCTCGAGCGGTTATTTCGAGGCACGCACGTGGGATTTCCATTGTCAGTGTTGGCAACGCGCCTGCCGGAAGTCGCGCGGGACGAGGTGCAAGTAAAGATGTTCTATTTCAGGATGCGCTGATTGTCAACGATCTTTGAAGTCGGACCTAATTAACTCTGATTCTTTATCGGATCACGGCATTGTCGACACGTCGCAGATGCTGAAATAATAAGCAGGTCTGCCGGTAATAGTATGAATGGTCATCCTGATTCCTGACTCCGATTCAAAAGGTGAAGCTGTTTGGGCTCCGTGCCAAAATACTCGACCACCGCGGGTTGGTTCCATATCATCAACTTTACGATTCGAACTATTTCGAAGCAAAAAATATTTTACTTATTGTGTGCTATTCAACACTTTTAATGACCTACCACACGGCGGATGATGTTTTATTGGGGATTTCTTAAAGGATCTATTTTTAAATAAAAACTATGCCCCTCACAACTCAAGTGCAAAGACAGTTTTAACGTTTCTTTGCATTTTCGTTGCCAAGGCAATTATTGTAGTAGTTGTTCTTAATTAAATCACAATGATTTATTGGAGATGAATGGGTGAAAGAAAACTACCCTTTCATACAACTTATGAGTTGATTTAGAAATTTTAAATCTAGAGAATTGGAATAAGTTCTCCAATATTTTTTATATTAATTATGTGGTGAAGTTTCCGCTCTAAAGAAAAAATAACGACTAAAGTTTTAGTTCCAAACAATAGCTATGACTGTGTAATCGACAGTAGTCAAGAACACTTGACTTTCACCCTAGTTTCTGGGTTCGATTCCCGGCCGCGACTTTTTCTTCTTCTTCTCTACTCTTCTTTATTGAGAATGGAGCTAACATGTCACAAGTCTTTAAGTCTTAAGACATGAGGCTCATGACGACGCACGCAACATCATCGCTCGGGCGAACTAGTAGAGTAAAATCTGGAAGTAAAGTCGCTTAGTTTTCGAGAAAAAAAAACCGGCGTAGAACCAAACCAGACTTAGTGGGATTCTTTAGTAAGATAATCGTGTACACGAAATCATTTTTTACGACATTTTTTGGTGGTCGAGAACTTTTTTATTTCGGAAAAACTCAAAAAAATAGACTTTTAATGAAATATGTTTTTTAACATCTCCACCGCTATATCTCTGAAAATATTTGTGCTATCAAGCTATTTTTTTTTTTTAGATTAAAGTAGACACAATAGCGCTTCGAACAACGTCCCACGTGAACCCGATTTATTTTTTTTTTAAGTTGGTAAAATAATAGGAAACTCAAACTTGTTATTTTCAGTAGCGTAATTTTAGGCAATCGAGAAAAAAAATTATTTATGAAAATTTGTATATACATGCTGCGTACAAATTGAAGCCAATAGTTGAAAAAAGTTTTTTGGATAAAAATTTTTCAAGTCCCGTTGATAGTATTGAGTCAGCGATTTTTTTTTCAACGGGCCAAAGTCATATTCTTGCGCGTTCGGCTGTAGCAAGCCTGCCGACTGCAACAATCTGACGGTGCCGGTCGGGGTGTATGTAGTAGTTTAACTTATATCAATAGGTACAAAACCAGTAGTGATCAAAAGATCTAGGGGATCAATATTATTATTCAATATTATTTCATATATTGTACAGTAGTATTGACCATATGTTGTTAATATTAAGAAATTGTACAAAAAATATTAAATAGCCTCCTTTTATTAATAAAAAGACGTAGGTAGATATAAATACCTAATCTATAAATAATATCAATCAGTGTTACTAACTACCCATCTAATTAGTAAGTTTATTAGACATTTTTAAATGAATGAAAGTAAAAACGTACGCATAAAATGAGTTTTATTGTTGAAATAAATTTTCTATTTGGATAGATAAATATGTAGTATGTAGTTTATGTAGGTCCTACATTAATAGCATTCTAATTCGTTCATGTCTCGAAATCTTTAATAATGTTGTTACATGAACGACATTTGCACTCGTTGCAACATTTTAGGCCTTCCTTACAAGCACATTTTCGATTGTCACAATTTTTATCCGAATAATGAATACTTAATGATTTTCGACAACCGCCACTTCTACGCGACTAATCTGACCAACCCTGCATACTACAGTACCTAGAGGTAAAAAATATGCAAAACTTCGGAAAAATGTCATATTGAACGGATTTCGTTCATTTTTGACAGCATAATAGTAAATGCTTCACAGAAAAGTTTCTATATTGTGCGAAGGCTTGCTAATTTATAGGGGGTGGATGCCACCCCTTCAGGGTGTGGCACTTAAAAAATATATATATTTATTGGAGCTGAAGTAGAATCAAATTTTAAGAAGAAAAGGTTCTATGCAATTTTTCACATAAATTGATAGTTTTTAAGTTATAACGACTTCAAAATTGCGATTTCAGCTAAAAAAAAAAAGGTATTTCCAAACGGCTTTCGTCAAGTATCTCGAAAAGTATTACTTTATCGAAAAAATGTTGCAGACCAATTACAGAAAGTACAAACTGGGAATTAATTATATTTTTTGTTTATTGATGTAGGATTAATAATTTCGGAGATATTTAAGTTTACATTTGGCATCCAAGTGTTCATTATTTAGAGTGAGAGTTAAATATCGCAGAAACTGTGACACCTACGTCAAGGGTGCTAATAGGTAGAATAATATGTTATTAATTAAGCTTTCAACTGTTTTTTAATTCGTTTCTGTAGTATAAAAAACAAAGAAGTTATGACCGAAGCAATGTGCGTCTACACATTTTTTTAATAACAACGTCGTCATTTTGTTACTGTAGTTAGCCAGTAATTAAAAAAAGGAATTTCAAACACTGTTCCTCATTAATATATAGCATGACGTAGATGCTCAAATTTTTTGGTTTGTATACAGCACTTGCTTTAGAAAAAAATACAGTATAAACTATAAAGGTATTTTCGATGACACGTATTTTTTTCCTTTTCCAAATATCTCAATAAATATTAGTTTTATTGAAAAAGGGTAGATACCAAAAATAAAGCTCATAAACTAATAATGAATTTCGCTTGTTAATTTATTTAAGTACATAGATTTAATAGTTTCGGAGATATGAAAGTTTACAAATGGCGTCCGAAATTGTGAGACCTACGTCGCGCATGCTAAGAAATGAAATTAAAGACAATTAATTGCAATTTCAAATTATTTTTTACTCGTTCCTGTAGCATAAGAAATAAAGAAATTATGACGGAAAAATGTGCGTATTTATACTTTTTTTTTATATAAAAAGGTCGCCATTTTGTTAATCTAATTAGCCAGTAATTTAGAAAAATTATCTCAAATACAGTTTTTCGTTAAGATGTAGCATTACCTAGATGCTCAAATTTTTTTGCTCATTTAAAGCACTTGCTTTAGAAAAAAGTGCATTTTAAACTTTAAATTTAATTTCGGAACACTACCAAATGTAAACTTAAATATCTCCGAAACTATTAATCCTACATCAATAAACAAAAAATATATATAATTCCCAGTTTGTACTTTCTCTAATTGGTCTGTAACATTTTCGATAAAGTAATACTTTTCGAGAAACTTGACGAAAGCCGTTTGGAAATACCTTTTTTTAAGCTAAAATCGCAATTTTGAAGTCGTTATAACTTGAAAACTATCAATTTATGTGAAAAATTGCATAGAACCTTTTCTTCTTAAAATTTGATTCTATTTTAGCTCCAATAAACATATATATTTTTTAAGTGCCACCCCCTGAGAGGGGGTGGGTCCATCCCCTATAAATTAGCAAGCCCCCGCACAATATAGAAACTTTTCTGTGGAGAATTTACTATTATACTGCCAAAAATGAACGAAATCCGTTCAATATGACATTATTCCGAAGTTAAAACCTCTAGTTACTGTAACTAGCATGCGAGGTGTATTAATTGCGTCCCAATTTCGCATTTAGCGCTGATAAAAAAAATCGCTGTTGCCAAACGGTACACTTTAGGAAAAAATATATTGTTTCAAAAACTTTTGTGATTATTAGGCTTTATTTTCTTCGCTGCATGTATGTAAATATTTTCAAAAATAAAAAAGTTTACCGATTGGTGAAGATTTCAATACATAAAATATATATTTTTAGTTTATTTGATTTTTAGAGAAATGAAAGTGCGAATTTTACCCAAACCGTTTATATTGGTAAAAGCGCTACAGTGTGACCTTTAATTTGATACAAAACAAATTTCGGTACCTTTAATAGTTTTAAAGATGGAAACAAAAAAAAACAATTTTCTTTAAAAATAAATTTTTTTCACTTTTTATTGATTTAAAAATTTCGAGACCACAAAAAAATGTCGTAAAATATGATTTCATATGCCCGGTGATATACTCAAAGGAACCTTACATGTTTGACCTGGTTCTACGCCAAAAAAAAAAAACGACACGATAGACTTACGAAATCGCTGCTCTAAACCATTACATTGGGATTGTCAAAGGATGGTACTTACATGTCATTATCATAGGAATATATATTTAATAATTAATTGAGGCAATTTTATTAAATATTACATCACTATGAATCCATGTTATACCTGTTACTGGCAACTCGACGTATTCCTACCAAGGGGTGTTAAGGGATCTAATTTGCAATGATTTCAACTCACATGTGTTATGTGCAAAAGTTTTTAGTTTTCGAGATAGTCTCACTTTTAGAGAGTCTCACTTTTTATTGAAAAATCCCAAATTTGGATATTCAAAATTAAATTTAAAGATTACCGCTAGTTTAATGACACTTATTTTAATTTTCGTACTTAGATAACTCTTCTAAAACGCATTACTAACAGTAAAATGTAAAAAAATACACAATGGTCTAAAGGTGCCACAAAGATAAAACAAAATCGATTTGTTTATTTCTGTTAAAATGACAGCGATTTAATATGAAAATTCATTATTATATTAATTATTATTACATTAATCATATAAATCATGTAAATAACATATTTTTTATTAGCTTACCAACGAGGTTATATGTTATGGAAAAAAAAATAGTTCCACGAAAAAGTTCAATAACAGGTGAGCATGTAGAGCGCGTTCATTGTTTCGAAGGAGCTTTATATTGACATGCATTGAAGAGAAAATTAAAATCAGTGCCATTGAATTAGTGATAATTTTTAAATATAATTTTGTATATGCAAATATGGGGTTTTTTAATGAAAAATTTAAATATCTCGAAAATTAAAACTTTTGCATATAACACATGTGAGTTGAAATGATTGCAAATCAGGTCATCTAACAACCTTTGACAGGAGTACGTCGAGTTACCAGTAACCCTGTATACATTGCGGATTTCAGATCAAAGTAGATAAATTTAAAAAACAATAAAAAACATGAGATACTGAAGAACATGTTTAAAAACTTGTTTTAATATTGCTAAATATTTTTAAAACTATATTTTAAGCATCCCTTTTAAAGGTGGCGGTGGCATGCTTAAGAAAATGATATCGTAATACAACAGTTTCTCCTACATTCCTGAACCGATTCAAAATGTTTCTATTGAAAAGTCAACACTTTTTTTGATTTTTGCACAAGAAAAACATTTTTTCTTTTCTTTAGTTTCCAATGACCTAGTACCATTTTATAAAGTTGTCTCTAAAAACCTATCAAGAATTTTTTTAAATCGCTTGAGGGATATAGGAGAAATTATCGAGTTACTCACCTTAACATAGGTAAAAAGCTTTGGACAAGCAACCATAGTGAAAATGAAAAACACATAGTTTCAGTTAAAGCGATACGATAAAAAGTATATTATAAAAATTCTCCTTATAATGTGACGATGGAGGTAACTGATAATGTATACTTTTTACTTTTTAGCGAATGAAGAAACTATTGTAAACGTTCAAAAATTCTTCAAGATTTTGACGAATTTTGATTCTATATCACTCCCAGATGCTAAAAAAATTGGTTTTGAAGAAATGTCTCTCTGTGTCTGTATGACCATTGCTTAACCTAGCTGCTTAACTGACGTTTAAATTCGATATCTAGACTTCACTTACAAATATCTCCAGCAGTTTTTTTTCTTTCTCGCCTTACCCCCGAAATTAAAGGTAGTTTATTGGTGCGACAAAATAGAAAATCTCGAGTTTCTCAAAAATGGCTCCAACGATTTTGCTCAAATTTTCTAAGTTAATAGTACATTACAAACCAAACAATATGTATATAGTGGATTTCCCCACAAAATTCAAATACGTGAAAATATCGATAATCTCGATTTTGTTCCAATTTTTTACTAAAATAGTACATTACAAACCTAATAATTTGCCATTACTCGATTTCCCAAAAAATTCACATAAGAGTATAGAGCGGGAGCTACGTGGCTTTTTCGGCACATCATCGTTTTATGAACTTTGAGATATTTTTATGGTTTAATCAGTGCTATTACCAGTCTCCATCGCTAAAAATATCGACCATCGATAATTTTAATGTAGATAATTTTTTTTATCGAGTTTGTCCTAAAAGTCAATTACAGAACCAACATCGATAAATTCCACAGAGAGCGATTAATTTATATCTACTCGATAATAATGGAGTGAACTTAGCTCAAAATAATACGTAAAAAGAGTTATATTTACCAATGCCATAAACTCGCAATGGGGTTTCTACAGACGAGTAGATAAAATGGGCTAAACTGGGTCGATAATTTTATCAACTGAACTGGTAATAGCACCGATATTGGATGATAACGATTCATAAAATCGACTTCTGGCGGGGCATCTCCTGTCAGGTGCGTCACGAACACTGTCTAAAAATCAGTGAAATTATGTCATCGTTACAAGGCTCATTTTTTTTCGTGTGTACACATTTTATGTTTAAAATGAATAAAATAAGATCGCCAGAAAGTCTGGGCCGTCAGGAGGTGCAGCCAGAAAGGTAATAGTGATGCAATACATCTGAGGCACGGTAGGAAGTCAAGTTAGCCGAAAGTGTTAAATTCCTGTATATTTAAGAGCCTATGGTGCTTTTTTTGACACTAAGAACTTCCTGAAGAGGCTATTCTACTGTTGAGGGAGCCAATATTTACGTTTTCAAAAGGAGCCAGAACTTGTAACGATGAGTTTAGAGTTCTGAGATGAAATATGCGAAAGAAAATCCAATTTTCTTCAAAAATCCTAAAAAATTTCTTTCTGGCTAGTCTTACTGACGGGAGTTTCCTTCTGGGAATTTTTTTCTGTGTTCAAAACATTTAAATAAACATGCTCAGCCTAAAAAAAAGCTTGTAACGATCATGCTATATAACTCCGTGTTTTTACATCTTTGACCTTTCTGGCTGCGCCCCTAAAACGGCCCACACTTTCTGGCGAACGTCAAACAGAAATTATTAATTAATTATTTAACTTTCAACAGATATCTGGAGTCAAAAAATCTCCAATCCCAATCCCTTATTACCATTAGCATTGCATGACAATAGTTTCACATTGTTTGCAAAATTAAAACTATAATATGCTGAAGGTATTTAGATCTCAAGATATGATGAGTACAAATATGAATAAGATTAGTCCGTACAATCTGGCAATAAAGAGTAAAGCAATTGTTGATAACATATAATTTCCGGCAGTTCCAGGCTGGTTTAATTTATTACGGCGCCTACTATGGACACTTCCAGCGCTTATAATGATAGAGCCGTAATACTTTATTTTGTCGCAACATAATCACGTTTTAAACAAACTAGCAGACTGGATAGCCAGCAAGTAAGATGCTGGCTAATGGCTATTGTTATTCATTTTTTAATTAAAATTGTCTGTTACATGCGTTAGAAATTAGTTAAAAACATACAGTGTTTCACGAGGAAACGGACATGCTATAATAAAAATATTAAAGATGCAAAAATTAATTATTATCAAAACAAAACAGACCAGTCAACTAATAAAACTAGGGAAACGTGGAATACAGTAAATCATAAGTTAGGTAGAAATAATCACAGGAAAAATGATATAAAATTATATTCGGAAAATACAATCATTACTGATCCAAATGACCTCACAAATACTTTTGGCGCACATTTTTCTCTGGCGGTTCATATAAAATTACGTACCCATTTTGGACAAAATCTATCCTTGCCATGTACACTTCCTGATATTAATCCACACACTTTCTTTTTCAGTCCGGTTTCTGAATTACAGTTCATAAACACATTTAATAATCTCAAAAACAAAACTTCTTCTGGTAATGATGGTTTTAGCTTCCAACTGCTAAAAAGAATTAAAGATTTTATCATACTACCCCTGAGGCATTTGATAAATAACTCAATTGAGAGTGGTTCTTTTCCAAATATTTTAAAAATTTCGCACGTAGTTCCATTATTAAAATCGGGTGATCCCTTAGATATAGATAAATTATAGACTCATAACTTTAGTTAGTTCTCTGTCTAAAATAATGGAAAAGGTAATTTATGATCAGTTATCGTTATTTATTGAAAAATACCATATTCTTACGTCATATCAACATGGCTTCAGGAGTGATAAATCAGTAGAGATTGCTAGCGTCCAGTTACTAGATACGATTTATAATAATTTAGATAAAGGTAAATATGTGGTAATGTTACAATTCGACTTATCCAAGGCGTTTGATACCTTGGATGTGGATTTTATTACATCCAAACTCTTTAACCTTGGTATACGGGGAAATATTCTGGAGTGGATTCATTCATACATAGTAGACCGTAAAATAATTGTGAGGATTGGTAACCACTTCTCAGAAGAATTTAATGTATCCCGAGGAGTCCCCCATGGGTCAGTACTAGGGCCCTTACTTTTTATATTATATGTCAATGATCTACCACATCATATAGAAAGTGGGTCAGTGACTATGTTTGCTGACGATAGCACTATAACTGTGGCAGACTCAGATATTGATATCCTCCATAAAAAAGTTAATAATGTTCTAGATGAATTTTCTGCAATCAATTCTTTTTATTTATTTGCTTTTATCATGATTAGAGAATTTTCTGCTTGATGTGACCGTAATAAACTTATACTAAATTCGTCCAAAACAACTTTTATAAATTTTTACAATAGGAAACCTTGTATTATACAGAATTTTACATTTTGCTGCAAGAGTACATTCTTAGGCGTTGTTCTGGACGCAGATCTATCCTGGAAATCCCAAATTGATATAGTATGCAAGAAATTAAACCAGGCTTATTTTGCAGTTACACAACTAAAAAATATCTTTGATCTTAAGGCAGTACTAAATACTTATTATTCACTTGCATACTCGCATATAAGTTTTAGTATATTATGTTGGGGTATGGCCACTGAAAGAGAGAGAGAGTTTTTATTTGCCAAAAAAAACTCATACGTTTAATATTTAACTTAAAACCAGGGGAAAGCTGCAAACACAGTTTCAAGTCAAATAAATTACTTACAACTCCATCAATTTTTATTTATAAATGCTTATGTTTCGTAAAAAAAAACTTACACCTTTTTGATAAAGTTTTATCTCGTCATAATTATATCACGAGAAGCAGTGACCTCCTAATACCATCGCATAATTCTACATTATTTGAAAAATCATCATTCTACTGGTGTATTAAATTGTATAATTCTTTACCTCTTAATTTAAAAATTATTAACAATTTTAATTCATACAAACTCAAAGTTAAAAATATGTTAACAGACGGTGCATTTTATAGCGTTGATGCCTTCCTTAATAGATAAATTTATGTTTATTGGTGTTATTCTTTATTTTTGTGTACTTGTACTTTTAGGTTTTTCATATATGTAGACTATTTACAATGCGCGTAAGTATATTTATACGTTTATCTATTTATTCAATTTTTTTTCCTCAATGTATTATTGGTACTTACATTATTGACGTATTAAATACATATTTTTGTAAAATTGACTTATCCTATATCATGTATAATGATCTAAAGGATTAATAAAGTATTATTATTATTATTATTATTATTATTATTTAATGACAAATATACGACACCGATAAAGCTAGTTGGACTCTCCTTGCTGAAATACAGGGTGTTTTATGTATATTTGCCTAAATTTCTTTTGGTTGTTACTTTGTAAAGGAATGGAATAATAAATTCATATTGGGCACATATAATACACTAGTGATCGTGAATAGGCACTTATATCACAGGTCCGGACTTGAGTGAAAAATGTTTCTGTTGTTCTTCAAGAAAACTACTCTGTATGTGTTTTTTTTTTGAATTTCAATATTAAATTCGAAAAGTAGACAAAAAACTGAATAATATGGCTTCATTATTTTTGAATAAAAAATAGACGTAAACAATTTTATAGAGAATTAAATTTTCTATAAAAAATTCAGTGGTGGCATATGTCTATCTTAAATACTTTTGGCGAGAAGATGGTTGAATGTCGCGCACTGGACAACTGTAAGATTGTATTCAACTTTGAATCACTCTCACGCCTAAAATATTGAGGATAGACATGCCATCGTTGACTTTTTTATAGAAAATTTAATTCTCCATAAAATTGTCTATGTCCATTTTTTTCATAACTCTAACGGTCTTGGCAGCGTTTCGAGTCAAAAGTTCCGGCATCCAATTTTACTCACAGTTTTGTTGTTTTTTTTTTGGCACAGTAGCCGGCAGTTTAGATTATAATTTTTACTTCCACATCCAGTGGAAGTATAGTAACGACAAAAAAATTTTTAAAAATTTTTATTGTTCAAATAGGCTTAGAATGTCATGAAACGTCGAGATTTCAAGTTTGAGCGAAAAAAAAATTTCTGTCTGTCGGTCTGTCGGTCTGTCTGTCGGTCTGTAACTTTTTTTGTGCGCACATTTACTCTGGAACCGTTTGAGATATTGATTTGAAATTTGGTACACATATGTACTTTAACGAGATCTAGAACTAGATTACATTTTCATCTTGTTCCGTCGAAGGGTTGGGGGGTAAATTGGGGTAAATTTGGGGAAAATAGGTAAATCAAGCAGGTAAGAGTCCATAAAATTGGTATTTAATATATACAAGAGAAGGTAAGGTCTCAAAAAAAATTTTGGCATTGGCCACCCCCATTACCACCCCCACCCCATTATTAAAGGGGATGAAAAAAAAATGTGATTTAGTGTATGTACAAGACCAGAAACATCAAAATATTTTTTTACTTTATCCTTTTTTTTTGTGCGTGATACAAGTGCATATTCAGGATTACTAGTATATTATATATGCCAAATATGAACTTATTTTTCCATTCCTTTATAAAGTAACAATCAAAAGAAATTTTGGCAAAAATAAAAAAAAAACGCCCCTGTATTTCAGCAACGAGGGCCCATCTAGCTTTTTCTGTGGATGATTATGATTACCTTCGGTGTTCTCTATTTGCCATTAAAGCATGTCTGTTTCCTCGTGAAACACCCTGTATATACAGTATGTCCACAGTTAGAGTGGATAAAAGGGTACACTTTTTTATTTCTCTCTTTACGCGGAAAACTTATTCTTCACAAAAAGTTTTGCTTTTGTTAAAAATATGATTGCCATGGAGTAAGTTAACATGTCATGTAGAGGGTGTTCAAAAAATTAAAAAATCTGAAAATTAGAGATTTCGTTAGACTCGGTGTTTAAACCTTCCTACCTTCCTACGAATTTCTGTAGGATATTGATTGGTTCTTCTGTGGAATATATGCCACGTCAGCTTATAGATTCCACGATTGTTTTTTTTTTAGTTTTATCCATTATTTTTAATGAAAAATCTTTCAATTAATGAAATTTACAAAAAAGTGTTAAATATGAGATCTTCTTATTTTTCTTTTTAATGACAACGTCTTGGCAGACATTTAGTCATCCATGAATTATTTTAGTGGATTACTGACGTAACCAAAGAATGAGAAGATTCGGGAGAATACGATCCTGGCGAGTCGGTTTGGGGGACGTACTTTGTGGAGACGACGATACGATGGGCTGTGCGAGGAATTCGTAACAAACGTATCCATACCTCCATCTCGAAAGCCACCCTAAAGATCCATGTCTCAGAGGCGTAAAGAAAAATGGAGAAAACCAAGGCGTTAGCGAGTCTCATCTTTTTAAAAATGAGCGGACACACTAAATTTTAAATTATTAAATCTTAAATATTATTGGGTTTATTAATATATTTACATATTTTGTCTCGAGGGGGCAACCGCTGGCAAAATTTTGTACATCTAATACCTATTCTAGAAAAATACCCTTTATTTCCCTTTAATTCCTTGTAATTCCCCTAATTCCTCAAATACCTTTGTTTCCTCTTAATACCTTAATATTTTCTAGATTATCTCGGGAACGGTGAACTTTTTGATAAAAATACCTATATATAAAATTGTTCCTTATAAAATTCTCTATCAAAAATGTCTCTACACGTTTTTCCTAAAATTAATAGTACCGTGGGAAATAAGGCGCACACATAAGGGTTGGTTCCGGTCAACACAATAAATTGTAATCTTTACTATAATCTACTTTAAAGTTCAATACTTAACGCTAAAGCAGTAGCTACTAAAGTCCGCCTAAAATTAAAATAAATTCCTCTCACTATAAATAACGCGATTTTTGATGAAGCAAGAATATTGTATACCGGGCCGATAGGGACACTGTTGTAACTTTTGAATGGGCGAATGGATTTTTTTCAAATTTGGTGTAGTAATATGGGATATAATTTCCAATTATGTAAAGAACTAAAATGGCCGACTTCCGGTTTCGATTTTACCCAAAAGTGGGTTTAAAATACCCGGCTTTTGCGTAAAATCCCGCACATTGGCAGCCCTGAACAGTAACAGTAACAACGTTTACAGCAAGCTCTGAAATAACGCAGTGACCTTGGGTCGTCTGAGTACTTGGAAAAATTGAAATTTTTTACATTGTGGTGGTGTATAGATATTTATACTTTTTTCGCGTAAAGACATCTTTGGAAATAGCCATATGGATATTCAGCGAATTATATGACCTGCGCTGTTTACATTTGAGCCTCATTTACCAAAGTGCTATTAATTTTAGGAAAAAAGTTTATAGAAGTTTTTTTATAGAGAATTTTATAAGGAATAATTCTGTAAATAGGTTTTTTATGGAAAAATGCACCGTTCCAGAAATAATCTAGAAAACCTCAAAATGGGGGGGAAACGACGTCCTCTAGGGGATGAAGCACGCAATTTTAACTGTTATATTACTGAAGTATTACAAGACATCGTGCAAAGTTTTAATAATGAAAAAGCTAGTCATGGAGAAATTGTAGACGTAGGAGAGCGATTTGTTCTAGCTTTATACAACTCTACCTACGCAGAAAAAAGTCTAGATGTATACAGATTCATGACTTTTAACAAACTTGTTGGTAAAGCGAACTATACTGTAATATTATCAAAACTACCAACAACTTCTGCTGCTGCTCAGCCACACTCATATCGCGTTTTTTATCAAATTCAAACATGGAAAAACGTTGCGCTAGAAGCTACTGATTGGGGATGGATAAAAGTTGGCGATATATTAACCCCAACTATGACATCAAAATAACCGGCTCCCGAATCTGTTATAAGACTAATTTCTTGTTCATACAAAGTGTGCGAAAACAGGTGCAGTTGCAGAAGAGCAGGCTTACGTTGCTCCACAATGTGTTACCATTACCACGGACAAGCATGCATGAATGTCGAATCTATGGAAGACGATGAAGATTAATTAACGTAGGTAACCTTTTGATAATTAGTGGATTCGGCCTACAGGGGACACCACACGCCAAGTACTTTACCTCCAGGGTGGCGTGGAAACAAGTACAATACACAATATTCTCGCTTCTTTAAAAATCGCGTTATTTTATAGAGGTGAGAGGGTGGAAGTGGTACATTTATTATAATTTTAGGTGGAGTTTAGTAGCTACTGCTTTAGCGTTAAGCATTGAACTTTAAAGTAGACTATAGTAAAGATTACAATTTATTGTGTTGACCGGAACCAACCCTTATGTGTGCGCCTTATTTCCCATGGTACTATTAATTTTAGGAAAAAAGTGTAGAGACGTTTTTTATAGAGAATTTTATAAGGAATAATTGATCAAAAAGTGCCCCGTTTCCGAGATAATCTAGAAAACCTCAAAATGGGGGTGGAAACGGTGTCCTAGGGGATAAAGCACACTATTTAGTGGTGGGAACTTTTCGATTTAGTAATTCTTATGCTGTCCTTAACATTTCTACCAATTTTCAAAACTTTATGAATTTTGTCCGATATAAATCGTTATATTACTGAACTAGAAGTCCATAGTAACATCGGTAGTTTAATTAAATTAAATATTTTTTCTTTACTAGATATTTTTAGCGCTAATCTCTGCGCTAATGTGTTTACAACACTGACGTCCTTTATATAAGAATTGGTATGTAATTCTTCAAGATAAACATTCCATTTCAATATTTTTACGATCAAATTCCCTCCTAATACCTTTTATTTCCTCTTAATTCCCTTCTAATACCTCGTAATAATATTTATTTCCTCCAAATTCCCCTGTAATTCCCTTAATACCTAATAATTCCTTCCGAAATACCTTCAATTCCTTCCTAATTCCTCCGATTTGTACACTATTTCCCCTCAGCGGTTGCCCCTTCGTTTTGTCTCTTAACACACTTAACCTGTAAAGTTAAATTTAGGTCAATTATTACAAGTGTGATAGCTTTGTCTACCCCTACTCATTCTAACATATAAGAGGTTATCCAAACAATTCTTATAATCTTCTCGAACCGCTTTGAAAATTTTAATGTAGCTAATTTGTATTTGTGACGAAAAATAAAAGATGTGGTCAGTAACTGACGACTCGTATGATTTGTATATACAAGTTACTTAGTAGCTTTGAAATCCACCAGATTTTTGTAACACATTTATTAAAATAAATGATAGGTGCATGTTTTGAGAAGAAGAGTAAGTAGTCTTTTCCTGTACCCGCCAACTCGTATTAGAATTAAAGAAAATCACGTGTCAAAATCGAGAATTATTTCTGGTGTTGTTTTTGAACTAGTTAGATATAATTTTGCTGAACTATAATAAGGTCCGTACGACAGCTGTAAATTTACAACCGGATGTGCCAGAGATGTAGTACATTTAGTCACTTAATAAGATTTCGTGGTTATCGTTAAATGTTAGGTCGCACAATGTTGGGTTACTGAGGAGTTGAAAATAATTTGAAGAATTCGGCCGAATGTTGCATATTCATATATCTGTGAATGAACTTTGGCAAGGCGTCCCTTCCGGGAGCAACAGTAGCGAAGACGATTATGAATGAACATCACGAGACAGATTTAGTCTCTGAAACACGGCTATTCATGCATCCTAGCAGGCCGATGCTCCTCTTCGCCCCCCGATGTTCTGCTGTCATCCCACCTAAACCAACTTTCCAGACAGAACTGCAGAGATCGAGTTGTTTTCTTTTGCTTGGGAACGGATGTGTTGTGTACGAGGACACTTTGCTGCCTGAATAAAATAAATTATTCCATACATTTTATATTCGACAAATATGATAAACTTCGGTTCGGATTCCTAGTGGAATTGTGCACGCAACAAAGCATTTTTGGACTTGACACGCGCGGACGACCTAAATCCGAATCGGGGATAACAGAAATGTTTTTTTTGTATATTTTTGTTTCTTTTTTTAATACAGTGTGTCCCAAAAATTCGCTTATCATCTTGGAGACCAACGAGTGAAAAATACGGGGTGTTTTATAAGATAAGTTTCAAATTTCAAATTCAAATATTTATTGGTCCTTTTTGAAACATTGAAACACTATTTTACACAATAGTTAAATAAAATAAAAGCTTATACTAAAAGTCAAATATAGTGTAAAACACACAATTGTATAAGACTAAGACAAAGAATACTAAAAAATGTACGGTACAATACAATATTTGTAAACAAAATAAGAGTAATAAAAGAAAAACAAAAAAACGGAACATGTTAACTTGTTGTGTATTAGTGAACTTTAGATACAGAAAAACTCTGATACAGAATAATAACATTTATCTCATAAAAACACCTTCAGTTTTTTTTTAATAAATAATCTATTTCCTGATGTTTTATGTCATTCGGTAGACGGTTAAATAGTTTCGGGCCTATAGATCTTAGAGACTCACTTGTGATGAAGTTCATTTTTTTGTCTTGTATTGACATTGTGGTAGTCACTATTTAAAATAAAACTCTTTCTTTTTCTAAAAACATATATACAAATTTCAAAAATATATATGCTAGGTAAGGTAAGAATTTGATTTTCCATAAAGGCATTCTTGCACATGTGAGTATTCGGTATATAGTACAGTAACTAGAGGTTTTAACTTTGGAATAATGTCATATGGAACGGACTTCGTTCATTTTAGGCAGTGTAATAGTAAATGCGTCACAGAAAAGTTTCTATATTGTACGGGGGCTTGCTAATTTATAGGGGGTGGATGCCACCCCCTCTCAGGGGGTGGGACTATATATTTATTGGAGCTGAAATAGAATCAAATTTTAAGAAGAAAAGGTTCTTTGCAATTTTTCACATAAATTGATAGTTTTAAGTTATAACGACTTCAAAATTGCTTAAACTTAAACTTAAAAAAAAGCTATTTCCAAACGGCTTCGTCAAGTATCTCGAAAAGTATTACTTTATCGAAAAAATGTTATAGACCAATTACAGAATATACAAACTGGGAATTAATTATATCTTTTATTTATTGATGTAGGATTAATAATTTCGGAGATATTTAAGTTTATATTTGGTATTCAAGTGTTTCGAAATTACCTTTAAAGTTTAAAATGCATTTTTTTCTAAAGCAAGTGCTTTAAATGAGCAAAAAATTTTGAGCATCTAGGTAATGCTACATCTTAACGAAAAACTGTATTTGAGACAATTATTTTAAATGACTGGCTAATTAGAGTAACAAAATGGCGACCTTTTTATATAAAAAAAATATATAAATACGCACATTTTTCCGTCATAACTTCTTTATTTTTTATGCTACAGGAACGAGTAAAAAATAATTTGAAGCGCAATTAATTGTCTTTAATTTCATTTCTTAGCATGCGTTACGTAGGTGTCACAATTTCTGAGATATTTAATTTAAACTGCATTTTTCGTCTTATAAACGTTCGGACGCCATTTGTAAACTTTCATATCTCCGAAACTATTAAATCTATGTAAATAAATAAACAAGCGAAATTCATTATCAGTTTATGAGCTTTATTTTGGTCTCTACCCATTTTTCAATAAAACTAATATTTATTGAGATATTTGGAAAAGGAAAAAAATTACGTTTTATCGAAAATACCTTTATAGTTTAAACTGTATTTTTTTCTAAACCAAGTGCGGTATACAAACCAAAAAATTTGACCATCTACGTCATGCTATATATTAATGAGAAACAGTGTTTGAAATTTATTTTTTTTTTTAATTACTGGCTAATTACAGTAACAAAATGGCGACGTTGTTATTAAAAAAATGTGCAGACGCAAAAAAATATGAAAGTTTTAAGATTGATGTTTTTGCGCTATTTTTGCTTCCAAAATGCATGCTTTTTTTACTATTTTTCGCCGATATATCTGAAACGGTAAGAGCTAGCTCAAAATATTAAATACCGTTTTATTACGAATCTTTTGGTTCCATCAGAATTTTGTTTTTTTTTTCTTTTTGGGAATATTTACTGAAATGTGGCGATGTACGTCAAAAATCGCACATTTTTTGTTTAAAAAGTTGGTAACTCCTTAACCGTGGCTTCTAGGTCAAAAAACTATTCTAACGGAGTTAAATAGAATTAGATTTGCTAAAACTCTTTTTTGATATTTTGTCTTGCGACAAAAATGAGGGAAATAGAAGAGGCGGAAGTGAGGACTTTTTTTTTTCGGTAAAATTTCGCCATTTTTTTACAGTAATTAATCTGTAATTAACTGAAATTGATTTCAAATACGATGTCTTCTTATAATGTCATGTATTACCTATACGCTCCATTAATCTGGCCCCTCCGAAGCAAACGTATCTGAGAAATATGGTTTTTTAAGATTTACTGCATTTTCTAGTAAACGTGAAAGGACCCCGCAATAATCTTATGGAAATTGGGTTTCGGTCAAATCGTCTGAATTTTGGATATGTTTTAGGTTTCGTCATCCCAAGCAAAAGTCTCAATGGGCACAAAGCTCGAAAATCAATACTTTGGCTGCTACGGAGCTTGAAAGCTCCAAAGCTCCACCACAGATTTATTTATTCGTGCAGTCTTTATAGATTTTTAAATAACTTATTTTTTCGATTTTAATGTCTAGGTTTATGTTTTTGAGGTTGCTGAATTCAAATCCGATGTCAAATTGTCCAAATTGACACTTGACAGCTGTCAATTAGCTGTCAAAGTGCCTTAACAAAGTGCAAATCTTATTTTTATGTTATGAGTTTATGCTGTTTAGGTAACTCAGTTCATGTATGATGTGAATACAATAATTCGAGCATAAAGTCATAACAAAAAAATAAGATTTGCACTTTGTGATTGCACTTTGACAGCTAGCTGACAGCCTGTTGACAGCTGCCAATTGTCGAATTATTGTATTCACATCATGTATGAACTGAGTTACCTAAAAAGCATAAAGTCATAACAAAAAAATAAGATTTGCACTTTGTTATTGAACTTTGACAGCTAGCTGACAGCCTGTTGACAGCTACCAATTGTCGAATTATTGTATTCACAGCATACATGAACTGAGTTACCTAAACAGCATAAACTCATAACATAAAAATAAGATTTGCACTTTGTTTAGGCACTTTGACAGCTAATTGACAGCTGTCAAGTGTCAATTTGGACAATTTGACATCGGATTTGAATTCAGCAACCTCAAAAACATAAACCTAGACATTAAAATCGAAAAAATAAGTTATTTAAAAATCTATAAAGACTGCACGAATAAATAAATCTGTGGTGGAGCTTTGGAGCTTTCAAGCTCCGTAGCAGCCAAAGTATTGATTTTCGAGCTTTGTGCCCATTGAGACTCTTGCTTGGGATGACGAAACCTAAAACTTATCCAAAATTCAGACGATTTGACCGAAACCCAATTTTCATAAGATTATTGCGGGGTCCTTTCTTCCATTTTGTCCAAAAATCTCGGTAATTATCAGTTTTTCATCTCGGTAATTATCAAAATATGTGTAAACACCAATTCTAAAGAAAATTGATTGAGTTTTCCGACGCTTTTTTTCTCTAACATAAAAAACAACAAAGTTATGGCCGAAAATATGCGCCTCTTCGCATTTTCTAAAATTCACACAATATTTATTTACAAACTGGAAACTACAAGTTAAAACACTTGGTATTGACAGGGCAGCAATCTAACAACAATAAAATTACCTCTAACCATTGAAGTCACGTGCTAATAAAATTTAAAATAAGTTTTATAGTTTCTGTGGATTTATGAATAATTAACAAATATCAGAGTGATTTTAATTGCCGTTACGTTATCCACGTATATTTCACTGTTCAAATCAGTAGCTATTTTTAAGTTTTTTACACATATGAAATAATTGTCGCTTTGTTATATATTTTTGTGTTGTTAACTTGATCATCTACATGTAAGAATTGTTTTTATTTTGTTGTAACAAATATATCTTCTTCTATTCTTTTCCTTTACGAAACAAAATAGTAAAAAAATTAATAAACGTTTGACATACAAATATTTGGTAATTTTGCTGACTTACTAAAGACAACATTTCATTGTTAGCAATCATTGTGAACTTATGCAGGGAAGCACGAAAAGTTCAAATCGATTTTTCTCGAGAACGCATCAAAGCGATAACAGATAAGAATACCTATGTGTTAGAAAAAACTCTGACACTGTAGTTCTGAAATCTGATATCAAAGATGCAAAAATAAATTTAAAGAAATACATATATGTATGATTTAAAAAGTCCGTTGGCCTCCTCCAAATGAGATCCTTATAATCGCAATAGAAAAATCATCTTTGCAGCGAAGACGGGTCATTTTTAGGCAGTTAAATGTACGAAGTTTTATCTTCTTAGATGGAAACGTTTTGAAGATATTTAAAAAAAAATTTGATGACGGGGTTCCATCTTTAAAGGTCTGAAGCTATGTTAGGAGGCATTTTTAGATAAAATGATTTACGTCAAGTCGACGTAAAGTCACGTCTAGAAGTTGCAGTTTCTGTACAGTTTCTGGACACCTTGTAGACTATGACAGTTGATCAATAGCATGGACATATCAACATAATTTTAAGGTTAAAACAAAATATTTAGTGCCTGATAAAATTTCGTTTCACTAACTGACCCACATTGTCACATTTTGTCATTTCACTTTACATTTTAAAACTTTGGGACCACGAGACTAAAATTAAAATGAAGTAAAAAAATACTTGGCACTACGTGTATTTTTTATCTATTTTGAAATACATGGAATATATGTTACAAATAATGTCCTGGATAATCTGTATCACTTTGTGATGATCGAAAGCGTTGTGTAGAGACATTTGTGGCCCGACTAAAATAAATTATTCCATACATTTTATATACCCGGACAAATACACTAAAGTTCTGTTTCCTTTATTGTCGATATATAACTCGGTGGAGGGACTAGAGTTTCGTCTTCTCGTCCGCAAAATACGATAAAACAGAAATAAAATAAGAATATGACCGTCATAAAATGAACTCAGGTGTCTTCTAAAGAATGCTCCGCTGTGAAAATTTTCTGCAAATAATAAAACAAAGATATCTAACCTTTTATATCTATTATATGTAATATCCGCGTATAGTTATTTATTACAATTCTTGACATTTTCAGTTTTATTATTTACCGCATTTATGGTCACTGGAATAAATAGATATAAATATTATAATACATAAAATATCATATCCTAGATAGCTTGCGAACAAGGAGAAATGTGAAAAACGTTAATGAGCGCTTGACGCATTTTACGGCAATGATTTATTTGTTTTACACTTTTTGCAGAAAATACCATTTGCTTCAGATATTAGTAGGACAAGATAATTAAAAAACAAACGAAAGTCAATTATTAAACAAATTATATGCTTTATCGGGAACAGAGTATTCCCATTTTGGGTGAAAAAAATATTTTTTTGAAAAAAATTTGAACCGCCTTTGCCGCGCCGCGCCGTCTACGTTTGAATTCGTTATTTGTTTATTTTTACACCGACTTGTTGCTCAATTAACTGTGCGATCGTGAAATTTATTTAACAATTTTTAGCGATCTTTTTTGAAGGTGATTCAATTTCTCTTCAAATCAATTTTTTCACCAATTTGTGACATCTTTATTTAGTTTAGTAAACTAACATTTCCATTGTTTTGAATTTTTAAGCTTTAACGTCAGGCTCGTCGGCCGTTTATCAACCAATTTTCCATTTCTTTTAGTTTGGAAGTAAAAAAGGGGCTCTCAGCCGCACGCAAGAGGCATTGCAGACGTCAGCGGTTTGAAAAAAATGTGCGATTCCTCGCAGATGAGAGTACTTGAATAGATTTTGTGTTTGATTTTTACTACAAAAACAGTATTAAAGTGTCCTCGTCATCGAGGAAAGATCGATCCAATTGAGATACGTCTACCCAATGACCAAACACCGCTTCCAGTTAGCATGCAAGCTTCCTGGTCATCCACAGTGAATAAACAACGACTGCAAGAATATTTCACCACTTGGATCCAAACCAGTGACCTAACAAAAAAATATCGATGCACTGTATATCTGGGAGGAAGTCATCCTGGCAATGAATGCAAGTGTTTATGTATCGACAATGGCGTATCACATAATTTGCCAGATTTGGAATGCTTCCATGAGGAAGCAGATTGCTTGTCCATGTTCATCACATGGTTTCAGTGGGGAAAGTTCAACGGATCGTGGTGGCGCCTACACACACGGATGTACTTGTAACTATTTTATATCATTTTCATAGTACGAGGAAGTCTTATTACACTAGATTTGGATGCTGTGTGGGTCCGGAAAAATACAAAGAGCTTTACATACTATAACTGAAAAAATTTCAGATCATGTGATTATTGTCCTTCCTGCCATTTATGCGATTTCAGGATGCGACAGTACCAGTAAATTCTCCATAAGACATACAGCACTAAAAACTGCCACATACACAGCTATACTGCTTCAAGATTTTGGTGTAACCGTTATTAGGGAAACCATGGTGACATGGGTATTTTTAATGAAAACACTGGGATCGATCATTTCTCTGCAGCTGATGAGTATCACCATAAAAGGATTATTGACTTTGATATCAAAGAGCCTACTACCAGTGTCATCGATGGATTAATACATTGCCAGCTACAGACGATCTTGATCCGCTAGACTATGGCTATCTGGAAAGTGACGGTGAACTGATTCCACAGATAACATCTTCGTCAATCCGACCTTCTAATTTTACAAGACATCTTTTTGCTCTTACAAGACATATTTTCGCTATAGTACCTGTTGTTTTCGTTTAAACGAAAGTGCATGTTATGTCTTCTGTAAGTGCGAATCAGGGTAGATCTGCAAGAAGCCATATAACCATGATGATTGAGGATGCCTAATTGCTTATAGCATTCTTAAGTAGATTTGAGTCTAAATAGTACAATAAGGTTTATTTTAGCACGCCATTTTTATATATAGTTTTTAAGCATAATAAAGTGATGGATGGAAAAATTAACCACATTTCGTTTCAGTTTTTTTTATATTTTCAGATAAACCGTCAAGTTTTCCGAAATGATCATGACAAAAATTGGAGACCACATTAGGCCTTTCAAAAAGAAAAAAAGTGAAAGAAAATGTATTAGTAAATACGCGAAAAACAAGCGATCAAGAGAAAATGTTTTTTATTTTTTTTTTCAACTTTTCAGGAAAACTAGTATTTTCCGACAAAATGATGATGACAAAAAATAAGGTTCTTTTTTAAGCCTTTCAAACAAACAAAAAAAAGAAACAGAAAATTGGTTCATAAATAGCCGAGAAACAAACGATTACAAAAGTACTCTCCACCAGTTTAAATCCAATATGGCTGCTAAGAGATCAAAATGCGAGTCATGACTTTTACACATCTGTATTCTCTATATAAGGTATCTGAAGACAAAGTGCGGGTACATAAGAGAGCATACGAAACTGGAGCTACCTCCATGACTACTATCTTTAATGCAGTTCCGACGAAAGAATGATCCAAAATTTCGCCCCTTTTGGGGTCCTCATGAATTCGATTCAAAAGAGGTCTAAATGATAGCTTATGGTGATACCTCAAAGTAGGCAAAATTTCAAGTTGAGCATAGTTTTTGTTTTGGAGATATGATGAGTCGAACCTGTCAGTTGATCTGTTCACGGTAAGATTCTTGGCAATCTCTTTCATTATGTTCAAGATTCTCAAATACGCAAAGTGTATCTATGTATAATCTTCCGTTCTTTTCGAATCTATCATTGTATTTTATCAAATACGTTGTTTAAGTGAGGTATAGCCGATTTTACAGGTAAAAATCAGGATATTTGCTGATAATATTCGATTAATCGGTATTTTTATACTGAAGGCTTGCCAAATCTCGATAGATACTCCAAACCTTCAAGGGCGGATCCAGAAAGGTTACTGGGGGGGGCACTGCGGCCAGAGGCGGTCTGGGTGTCTAGGGCTTAATCGGCATTTTACAATAAATACTCAAACTCAGTTCGTCAGCGATTTTAATATTTTTGCTTCGCATGTATCTAAACGTCGTCCCAAATTTTTTGATGAGCGGGGGGGAGAAATCTGAAAAAAAAATTTTCTGCGTACCAAATTTTTTTTTATAAACATGACCCCTCGTTAGACGCGACCCTAAGGCCCAGTCGGCATTTACCAACTAGCCAACCTGGCCAAACCACCACTGACTGCGACCGTCTACCGCCGAACAATAAATAATTATATCAACATTTTCATTATTCAATAATAAATAATATTAGATCCTATTCTTCTCGGGGGGGGGGGGGGACCTTGCAAACCTTGTATTCAACGGCCTTTGAATTAAAAAATAAATGTGTATTTCTAAGAAAGATTAGGTTTGGTTATATTACTGAAATATATTTCAATAATATGTAAACCTCTTCACCACGTAACGGTACTAATCCAGGAAGAGGTTAATATGGGTTTTTTGGGTCGCTTTTTGTGAGGCTCCTTCGCCAAATATTGCAAAATTTTCAAAAAAAAAATTTAGTTTCCAATTTTTGTTCTCTTTGCACTAGACGTAGCTTAATGAAATTAATATGGAGCCACCGCTGAGTCATAATATACAGTTTGACAAAAATTTCATAGAAATCGCTCAAGCCAATTCAGAGTAATGATTGGATTGGGGATTGGCTGATGTAGATATTCGTATTCTAAAGCGTACCTTTCTCAAAATGTATTTTCCATAAATATTTTATTCTGTTATTATCTCGAAAAACCGAATGGAGTGGAAGGGGTTAATTATTCTGTTTTTTCATGTATTAAATCAAAACTGGAATTTGTATCAGTTGTTTGGTGTTCCGAGTATAATGTGCTAGATTGTCTAGAATCAGTATAAAGAAGATTTCTGAAACTGATGTGGTTCAAATCGAAGGTTTTCATCCTCCAATAGGTTTTCCTAAATCAGAACTATTACAAAGATTTAGGATGTCTTCGCTTTCTGACAGACGTGTGTATATTTTTGAAATGCTACTTTAAAGTCATTGATAATATATAGACTAGACACGTTTTAAAAAAAGAACAATGCAAGAAGCGTTTCATGTAACAATTGGGAAAACAACGTTTTTAGGGTATTTCGACCCCGCTGAATACGAATCTGCCTGTTGCCAAAGCGAAATTTTTACCGGAAGTCCGGTATCCAAGATGGCGACCAAAACTCTGTTGCTCTGTATCTCCCTTGTTCGTTGGCTTAAAATAATGATTTAAACGTCTGCTTAGGGATTTTCTCGGATGCCAAACACATTGCAATGCTCAAAATTTACTTACCTTAAGTTTGGATGGCACCCAAGATGGTCGCCGAAACTTTGTTGCTCGGAAGTAAGCAAGGAAGCAAGGAAGATAAGAAAACGACCATTTCAAAGTTCAAACATTGTTTCAAGTGTTTTTAGCTTATCGCAAGGTTGCAAGGAAGATAAGATTTCAAATATTGTCGAGAGCGGTGGCACAACTTGGTGCAAGTCAGTCTAATCTTCTTGTATGTGTACATTGTACTCAGGTACTGGGATGAACAATTACAGGATATCCGTACAGGCTTTGGGGACGGGCTCAAGGGTCATAAGGATGGGAATGTACTGGTCTTGGTGAAGCCTCCACCCATATGACTCATTTTCTCACACGTTCACCTGAAACGTTTTTTAAATTGTCAATGCCGAAAAGCAACTGGTTTTACTCACAGTATCCGCCGCTTGCCATCATATCTTTACCTGTCAATGGCATCTTAGGAGGTGTAGTCGCAGCGCTTCGCTTGTTGCAGGTAAGGCTTCCGGCTTTTTCACAACACCGAAAAGCTGATGTCTGGCTTCATCCCCGCTGGGTACGTCTTTGCCCACCTGTTCAGACAAGCAGAAATGTTTTAACATTAAATAAAGCGAAGTTGAACTTACTGAAACACCTAAAAAAACCGTACCAACTTTGTAGAGCTCTACTAGAAATTTATCTGCATTGTCCTTTGATGAAGGAGTCAGTGGAGAGTGCCCTAGGTCGTTCAGAAGCTGGCAGGTCGTTCCATTGAAGACTTTCCACGCTGCTTTCTTCGTTATCGTTGCAAGGTGAGATGTCGAGTCGCAACCCGTGACTACGTGGAACGCCAAGTCGTTCTTCTTTTGAGCATTGGGAAGAATTTTGCAGATCTCATGGACTGGAGATACTTCCTTTCTCTCGCTGTGCCATTCATCATCCACACTTTAGAGCTGGTAATTTTGTCGAAGTGATGGTTTTGGTTGAACGTTCTAGCCTTATCAACTAAGGAGCACACCGTTGACGCCATATCCTGCAAAAAAACGGCAGTATATTACAAAAATTACTAAAAATACTAATAGTACAAAGTACAAAGCTGCCAATTTTGATGTCCCGGTTAATTAAACATGATTCTTTGTTGGAAATTTCTGGTTGAAGAGGTTCTTTTGATTCTTTTTTGGAAATTTCTGGTTGAAGAGGTTCTTCTGATTCTTCAATTTCTAGTTCATGTTCGCCAGATTCAATTTCCGTTTCTACAGTTTCTTCATTTTCATTAGATATTATGCGTGTCCACTATTACCGCAATTACGTGTCCACTATTTCACTATTTTTTTCCGGAGAACATAACCTCACTTCTAAATACCTTCGTTTAATACCTAATTGACTTCCAGCACATTTATTTTTTTGTAATCGTAATTATGGACTCCGAAAACACGAACTTAACACTTCAATTCATATGTAAAGCATTTTTCAAATCATGCTATTTATATAAATAAATTCACTTACCGGCTTAACGCTGCATGTATATCACAAATGAAAGCTTAAAGTATGATTTACACCATAAAACAGCTTCTTAGCGCCAAATTTGAAATTCTTATAAGGTTCGTCCACTATTACACGCGCCTCCTCTACCTTCAGTAACACAATATTGTTACCAAATTGTAGTTCGGAAGATGTAAAATATTACTTAAAAACACGCAACACACACCCACACATACACACAGTAGTACACATTCAATCACTAAAAACTATATATCTGACAGATTTTACACTCCAAATACAACAAGACGCACGGAGCGCACGTAAACACAATAAAGTTTCGGCGGCCATCTTGGGCGCCATCTTGAAACCCATGCACGCCAAACATAAATAAGTAAATTTTGAGCATTGCAATGTGTTTGGCATCTGAGAAAACTCCTAAGCAGACGTTTAGATCATTATTTTAAGCCAACGAACAAGGGAGATATAGGGCAAGAGAGTTTTGGTCGCCATCTTGGATACCGGACTTCCGGTCCAAATTTTGCTTTGGCAACAGGCAGATTCGTATTTAGCGAGGTCGAAATACTCTAAAAACGTTGTTTCCCCAATTGTTACATGAAATGCTTCTTGCACTTTATAGAGATGGATTTCCTACTTATGGGCCTAATCTAATAATTAACTATTTTAGAGACGATTAATGTTCATATTCCACATTAGACCAGACAAATCTCAGTGTAAAATGGGTTTGGCGTGAACTATTTGGGGACAGTTATTTGTTTATCGCAATGGATAGGTCTATTAATGCAGGATAAGTACATAATGTCGCAAAAAATCCCGACGTGAGCTAAAGCCGCCATTTAGAAAAAATGACCGCCAGAGACATTTTCTTTAAAATCATATATCTCAGTAACCGTTGCTCCGATTTTAGATTTCTTTTTTTTGTTCCATTCCTCACTTCACATTTCACAGAAAGTATGATTACATATTTTACGATAAATTAAACGATAAACTTAGTAAATTAAAAAATAATATAAATATTACGGAAATTTAAACTTTTGTAAACTCGAGACGTTTGTACTGAAATTTCTAGTCAATTTTTCAAAAAATAATTTTAATAAAAGTTCTAGAGCACACAATTAGCTTTCATTTGTTTTTTGGCCGATGTTAGTAACTCAAATATTGACGGAGTAATAGTTATTTATATATAAAATTGTAATCATTTTTAATAATGTACATTAAGGTATAAAGGGTGCCCAGTCAGTGTTCTCTCTGAAGATTGTGCAAAACGGCTAACTTTATAAAAAAACTTTCTTAACAAAACTTTCAATGTTTCGTGTCTACTACAACTTAAAATTATTTTCAGTTATACAAGGTGTCACAAAAACGAATCACACAAATAGAACAGCCTGTATCTCCTTAACGCCAGTTAAGCCTCCTAGGGCCCTGTATTACACCCTAAAATATTTTCCCAAGTTATTTTTTTCTGTTTTTTTTTTGTGCAGTTTACAAACATTTTTGACTGGCATATCTCCGCGATTTATTAATCGTTATTTCTAAAAATGTGGGATGTTGTTTGATAATGATGTATTTACTGAAAAACATCTTTGAAATAAATATTTAGTAAGTATATCGGGTGTCCAAAATATTTGCGTACATTTCTTGATATTTAATTATTATTTTTCTTATTTTTTTTTTAAATGGAATGCCTAGGTATACTTTTTTTACATGAATGAATAAAACATACAATTCCTCACATTTTAATATCTCTTAATATTTCTATTCCAAACGTTTTTTAAAATATGATTATATCAAATAATTTTTGCGTAAATTAAGGTGCTCTCTATTTTAACATTAAAATCTATATTTTGTTTTACATTTTTTTCAATTTTTTTAAATGGAATGCCTATAATTTTTTTAAATGGATGAGTAACGCTTACGATTTCTCACATTTTGATATCGTACACTTTCTTTTATGAACGGTTATTTAGCAATAATTTTTTTTCACGATATTGAAACTAACAACTGCTCAAAATGTCTACCTTTTTTGATTCAGGTAACACTGAGGTCTCTTGATAAATGAGCGCCTTACACAGTGTAACATATCAACGTTTATATGATTGAAACACCGACGAATCATTTCCATCATATCTTCTCGAGTCGTTGGTTCTACTGTATAAACGTCTGACTTCACAAATCTCCAAAGAAAAAACCCACTGAAGTCAGGTCGGGTGACTTAAGCGGCCATGTAATGAGACCTAACCCTTAATAAAACATTAAATTAGATATTATTTAACAGTTTATTAAAATATTGGACCTCATCTTCCTATCCACCTTTCAGGAAACTGATTACTAATGGCCTGACGAACATTTCTACTAAAATGTAGTGGTGCACCTTCAAGTTGTAATAACATATTATTTGTAATGTAATCAGGAATATGCTCGATTATTTGTGGAAACGTATTTCACGTAAAATCTAAGAAGACTGCTCCATTCACTTTTCCCTCAAAAAAGCGAGGATGAATAACAATCATGTACAATTCTTCCCCTTACATTTAATCTCTTGTTCTGATTTTTCTGTTCAACATGAGAGTTTTCTCTGGCATAATAATGGAAATTGTGCCTATTCATAAATCCGTTACGATGAAACGTTGATTCATCCGTGAACAATACAAATTTGAAAAATTCATTTTTTCCAATTTGGTTTTGAGCCCACTGGCAAAAATTTAATCTACGATTTAAATTCACATCCCAAAACTCTTGATGCAGCTGAGCTCGATAGGGGTGAAACTTATTTTTACGAAGACATATGGAAACACTAGATTCGCTGACCTCTAAATCCCTACTTAACTCCCGAACACTTGCCGTAGGATTTTCGATTACCGCTAAGCTCATTTTCTTCATTACAATACATTTCGTCGTCTCGCTTTCTTTTCATATGCAAAATTTCCAGTACGTTCAAAACGTTCTTTCAAATTTTCTAGAGACCTCACATCAGGACATCTTCTGTAGGGATATTTTTGACCATAAATTCTTGATGCCAATGAACAATTTCCATCACATTCACCAATAACATAACATTTACCATAGATATTAAATCTTATTGACAATAATTATAATTCGTATTTTTAAATATTAACAGTATTAATTTAACTTAATCACGATAATCTTAAACACATTAGAGAAATGTCATAGAGTGAAAAACAAACGCAAAACAAAAGACCAAACCCATACTAGATTTTAATGCTAAAATAAAAAGCACCTCAATTTACGCAAAACTTATTTGAAATAATCATATCTCAACAAGGGTTTTAAATAAAAATTAAGTATATAATATTAGAATGTGGGGAATTTTATGCTTTATTCATCCATGTAAAAAAATATTGACGTTCCATTTAAAAAATTTGAGAAAAATAATAATTAAATAACAAGAAATGTAAACAAATATTTTGGACACCCGGTATAATAATAATTAATTTCAAAAATGTTTTTCAGAAGATGCATCATTATTACATTTTTAGAAAAAACAATTAATAAATATAATAATAAATCGCGGAGATATGGTAGTCAAAATAATGTTTGTCATTTGCCAAAAAAAAAAACAGGAAAAAAATTATAACTTGGCAACGCTGCATCCGATTGGCAAAAAATTTTAGAGCATAATTCAGGACCATTAGAGGCTTAATTGGCGCTAAAAAATTAGAGGGTATTCCATTAAAAAAATTATGCATTATTGTGTAACTCCTTTTTGTGACACTTTGTATAATTGAAAATAATTTCACGTTGTAGTAGAGATGGAACATTGAAAGTTTTGTTAAAAAAGTTTTTTTATAAAGTTGCCCGTTTTTGCACAATCTTCCGAGGAAGCACTAACTGGACACCTTGTATATTTCCAAGAACTCAAGTGTTATTTTCTTCAGTTATCTTCTATTTTATGCCCAAAGATGTAGCAACACTTTCGATTGGACATAAAAAGGGGAAGAGAACAAAAAAAAGAAATCTAAAATCGGAGCAATGGTTCCTGAGATATGTCCTTCTGAAAGAAACGGTTCTGGCGGCCATTTTTTCTAAATGGTGGCTTTAGCTCACATTGGGATTTTTCGGGACTTTTATATCCTCATTCTACATGAATAATGCTATCCATTTCGATAAAGAAATAGCTGTCCCCAGATAGTTCATACTCAAAATTGGATTTGCCTGCACTACATATCTTCCAGGCAGAGTCATAGCTTTTACCTACCGTAACCACGCACAAATATCTTAAACTTTTCTCCTGCAACAATTACGATAACAACGGTCATAACTTTGATATATTCCAAGTAATCCTGTTCTAATCTTGTGTTATATCTGATGTTTAAAATTTTATTATCTGTATTGCATATATTATCAAATTGTATTGTGTATTATTTACATCACACCTTAACCCTCCTGCCCTGTAATTGGGTTTGTGTTTACCTATATGACAGTGTATTTAAAGAAATAACTAAATAATTTATTGCTAACGAGTCGCAACCGCAAATTTTCACCTCCTATCAGACCTTTCTCCTCCAACAGCTGAAATAATTAATATATTTTTACACATTTTTACCCCATATATCGTATGAATTACTGGTCCAGATTTTTAAACGAGTAATTACCAGCACATGGCTTAAAATAAATTCCAGTCCAAACACATTATTACGCGCAGAAATCTCGTTGATCAGATCCATTTATGATTAACGAATTTATGGTCTTAAATCTGCAAGCTAAATTTTATATAAAAACAACCACTAGATCTACGTATAATATCAATCACGTATCAACAATTTAGAATGTTCAGACAGCGGTAATATTTCATTTATGATGGCAACACGCGTCGTGCTTAGTTTTTATTCTGTATCAATTCCAGATGGGTCGTTAGCGAACGTTCGACGAGTTTCTTTGCGGCTTGAAATGCAGTTTTTCGGCGGTCTGTCAGCGTTCAGTGATGGAAGAAGCGCGCCAGCGGCAGGGAGATAACATGAAAGTGATTATCGGCAGATGCTCTCGGGTCTCTCTGCTATCTCGGGTCGGTCGACGAGGTGTCAACGCGGCACACCGTGATTAATGACATGTTGCATTAGCCATTGACAGGTTGCATTGTCACCCCGCGATGCGAAACGCTTTCTTCGGTGCCAAAGTCGACATTGTAACCTCGACGTAATAAATATTTCAATTCCCCATTTAAACCATGTACATCGTAATACCTGCTATAAGCAAGAGAATCATGCGTAAAAGCACTCCATGGATATATAAGAAATATCACTTTTAGGCTAGTTTTTGAGATTTTAAACAAGAGAGAACTATAAAGAGTTGAAATCATCTAAAAAGGAACTGCTTTACTATAGCAATTTTTTTGCTGGAACTTATCGGAAACATTACAAAGTGTGTAGTAAAAAGTTTTGGATTAAATTCTAGTCCCGGAAGTAATTTTTTTAAACAAACACGGTGTACTACAACCAAATTTAAATCAAAAGTTTATACCAAATACATAAGGATACATTGGTATGGTCCGTCGGACAAACCAATTTTTGGGTGTTTTTTGGGGATTGGGGGTGAAAAACGAGCCAATCTGACAATTCAACTTCGGATTCCTTTTTAGCTGATCCAAATACATAAGGATACACTGGTCTGGTCCGCAGGCCAGACCTCTTTTTTTTTGTTTGGGAGTGTTTTTTGGGGTTAGAGGAGGTGAAAATCGAGCGAATCTGACAATTCTGACTTCGGATTCTATTTTAGAGGGTCAAAATACACAAACAGACCATTTATTGGGGGGGGGGGGGGGTGTTTTTTTGGGATCGAGGGTAAAAAACGAGCCAATCTGACAATTATGAATTCGGATTCGGTTTCAGTGGGTCCAAATACATTAGGATACACTGGTCTGGTCCGCAGACCAGACCACTTTTTTGTGTGGCTTGTCATTAAACAAAAAAAATAAAATACTCGTAAAAAAAATGTCTGCGATGAATGATTTTAAATAATTTTAAATTGGTTTTATATAAAGAATAGAATAGAATAGAATAAAGGACCCCGCACTAATCTTATGGAAATTGGGTTTCGGTCAAATTTGTTCATATTACAGGATTTTGTAGGCCTTGAGGTCCTGATTAAAAGTCTTCATGGGCACATTGTTCCAAATGCCTTACTTTTGGAGTTACAGATGCTTGAATGTTAATAACACGGGTCTATATAAAAAAGGAAAAAGTCTAGTCCTAAGGTTCTCATCTAACTTTTCTAAAGTATTCTTACCACCCCTTTCATCCCCTAAAAAGGGCAGACACAAGGTCTTGTCCCAAGGTTCTCATTTAACTTTTTTGAAGTATTTTGACGTGCTGACGCCAATTTTGACCACCCTCTTTATCCCCTAATATTTTCTGTGTCTGGTTTCCGGTTTCTGTTTCGGTCCGGTTTCTGCGCGTCAAAATACTTCAGAAAAATTAGGTCAGAACCTTAGGATAAGACCTTTTTCTGCCCCCTTTTTAGGGGATAAAAAGTATGGTGGAGGAAAAATTTTCTTGTCCAAAATTGGCTTTAACGCGTCAAAATGCTCATACAGAACATACATTAAAGTTAGATGAGAAAGAAACTTGGGACAAGACCTTGTGTCTGCCCTTTTCAATGGATGAAAGAGGTGGTAAGAATACTTTAGAAAAGTTAGATGAGAACCTTAGGACTAGACTTTTTCCTTTTCTGTAGACCTGTTTTATTAACATTCAAGCATCTGTAACTCCAAAAGTAAGGCATTTGGAACAATGTGTCCAGAGAGACTTTTAATCAGGACCTCAAGGACTACAAAATCCTGTAATATGAACAAATTTTACCGAAACCCAGTTTCCATAAGATTAGTGCGGGGTCCTTTATTCACCATAAATCTTGTTACATAAACAATATCGGTTTTGTCATGAAAACTCACATATAATATAAAAACCAATTTAATAAAATATATATGTCATATGTTGCAAAAATTGTATAAAACAAACAAGACTACAAAAATACATAATAAGAAAGAAAACATAAAAAATAAACTAACAAATATATGTACATATAAAGGTGAAGCTACTTCCCATTACCGATCAAAAAACTCGGTCATGTTATAAAAACAACGTTCATTCAAAAACATTTTTAGTTTGCTTCTGAACAGTCTAAAAGAATTTTGTGACCTTATTTCTATAGGAAGTTTATTATATATATAACTACCAGCACAGTGGGGTGATTTTTTATATTTGCTAAGGTTGAAAATATTGATGTGTATTTTTCCCGCACTTCTGGGTGGGTAGCTGTGTATGTCACTATTTGTTTTAAATTTATTTGAGTTTTTGAGCATGAAAATGTATCTCTGCATGATTCTCTGTAGTTCAAACCAATAGAATACGAATAATTCTCTTCTGCATTACAAAAGCTCTATTCGCCTCAGCTGATTGACCCCATATACTAATATTGTAACGTAACTAATGGCTGAATGTGCTAAAGATACATCCAAGAATGTGAAAAAAAAGTTTGAGCATATGCCTCTAATGGAACTAAATCATCCCAAATTTTAATATGGCATTGACAACAACGCCTAAAAAACAAAAGCAAAGTCGAAAATTGAATTGTAGATTGTTTAAGTGCGTCAAGTTGTAGGTACAGCAAAAATTTTTTTTTCAGATTGCATTTTTTTTACGTTTTTTTAGTGATATTGTGTACACCAGATTTTCTCTTTGACGAAGATTACATATATTTCCTCGGATTTCCTCCACTTTTTTGGACTTTCACACTTGAATAATTCATAAATGGTCATTATTTGAATAGTTATTCATTATTTTTAGTTACGTTAACGAACCTGCTTTTGCTAGTATAATATAATTCCCTATAATAATCCATAATAACATCCTGAAGCATATACATTACATTTATAAGTAAACTTATTTAAAGAGAATAATTAAGAAACCATAAAATTGTCATAACTTTCATGAATAAATAAAACTTGTAAAAACAATAAGAATATTAATTATTATTTTTTAATTTTGCTTAAATACACACCAGAGAAGCTATGGTGTAATACAATAACTGAAAAATATGAAAAATATTGTTGGGATGGTGCCAGTGCCACCTTGTAGTTACATTCGTGATATATTTTCATACCTGAAACTATGTATTTATATTAGAAGTTGCTTCTAATATCCAAAATATAACCCTTTAAAAACAGCTGTAGTCAATTAACCCACATGTTTCAATATATCTCTCGTTTTATTTTGACACAAAATTATCATTATTAAAAACCGATCTAATTTTAATACTACTTGTAAAAAGACTTTTTGTGTAATATTGATTGGCAGATGAACAATAATTAATCGTGCATGACAACTTAACGCTAAATAAATAAGTCGATGTAGTGTCGCATCTTGTAATACAGTTAAATAAATAAACAAACTATTTTATTGTGAGAAACTACTGCTGAAATTAAAAAAATAATAATTCATTGGCTTCTCGAGTATTATTATTAAATATCGTACCAAATATATTTAAATATGAGAATCCTGATTTCCAGCCGATATTCAACTAAATTATTGCTTTTATTTTGATATTTTCAAATGATTGTAGATAAAGTCATATGAGTAATTCGAGCATAAAGTGTCATTGACGCTCTCGAGTATTTGATACTCTTGAGCAGCAATGAGGCACTTTGCGCTCTTAATACACAAATAGCTATTACATGATAGCAAAATATGACATCAATCAAACTCTATCAATCTCAATCTATTAACAACTAAGGAGCCGTGTTCATCTTGACATGGTAGACTCCACTAGTCAAAACAGGAAGTTCGCATTCAGAACATTACAATCAGCTGTTCACGAAAAATCAGGTGGTAAGCACTCTCCAAAACAGTTGGCTGATAATTTTTTACTAAATCTATTAACCAATAAAAATTTTGCATTTCATGTCATCTGTCAAAATTCATCCAATCAGTGAAAGATTACAGCGATAACACCACTACATGTGGTGTTATCAGGCAAGGCACACATGATTTGTTCAAATGTCAGATTAAAATTCAACAAATGTCAAATTGAAAATCAATTTATAAAAATGTCACAGAAGTTTGGTAAACAATTCAATTAATCAAATTGTATTAGAAAATACACCCAAAACACCATTAAAAGTAAAAAGGATACGTGGAAAATGTTTTTAGAAGCTTGTTAGATCAGAAAATACGAATTGAATGGAGAGTAAAAAATTATCTTACCGACGAACATTGATAAATACTCAAAATTTTGTCGTAGAGAATGCTTCAAGCGTGTTGTTTAAAGGCAGGGTGTATTAAATAGGTGATGCGACGACAACCCCTACAGTGGCTTCATAAGTGCTTACTTTGTACATTATATAATAGATAGCAGGACCAATAAGTTCTCTCATTACTTACGCATAGATAGATAATTTTACAGATTCTGTGCATACGTGCATACAGTGTTGCATACATTCCCGGCCTTTTGTTTTTGTTTAGTGAAACAAGAGTCCAGTGACATCTGACATTAAGTAGCTAAATTAAAATATTGAAAGAATATATGCAACACTACATTCAGCATTACACGTGTCGCCACAGCTAACCTCAAAAATATATATTTCTTAAGATTTACAAGTATTACTTAGCTATTATTAAAATTGCCTGGTTCCTGTACTTTCAACCAAAATCAAGTTCAACGTAATGTGTATGAAGTTTTAAATAGTTTGTCACAATAAAATAAGACACTTTTTGCAGGTTATGAATCTAACCTATAATTAGCAGTCTATTTTTATCAATCAACAATATTGAAAAATTATTTGCGTGAATTTTTAAATATTTGCTTGGAGCCAGTATGACTAGAAGCTAAAAATGCCTATAAAAAAATTAAAAATGGGAATAAACGAGAAAAACCTTAAAATTTGAGGTTATGTTATTTATACGATGCACATGTCCAGATAATTGTAGGACCTTATTGCTCGCGCCGTCTACTAGAGTAAATAGAAACCATGCACTCATGAAGCCATTATTATAATAAGAAAGTGCCGTATGTCGGACCACCTATTTAATACACCGTGCTTAAAGGTAATATTACCAAGCATCACGCTTTCAGCAGTCTCTATGACAAAATTATCTCGGTATTATCAATGCTCTAGGTTTATTATAGGTGATAATACCATTAAGCTGATAAAAACTGTTTTTGGAAAGGCTCTGCGTTTTGTATGATTCTGCAATCATTGTTAAAAATAACCAAGGCCCAATGAAATAGGTACACAAAATTTTCTCCATAAAAAACCTAACATTCATTAGATCTATAATAGAACTCTACAGGACTTTAGGGATAGCATGGAATATGGAGCGGAGGTTCAAGAGATCTACAGAATCGGAAAGTCTTGGTTTTGGTGTAGCAATAAGAGCAAGCGAGAGCGAAGCAAGCAATGATGTACATGATGGGGCGTGTCACTATTTGCCTCTGCTAGAGTACTGGTAGACGCCTTTATTGTGGGTAGTCGGTTAAGTGGTTGAAACTATGCAATACCAAAACAAACACTTTCCGATTCTGTATATGGTCACGGTAAAACTGCCTCACTGCTCTTCTCCCTATCTAAAATCTGGTAAGTTCTTGTACTCTAGATGTAAAAACTATAAACAATGATATTGACTACCAACGTTCATATTATCACCAAATTTAATCCCACTATGATTCGTCTTAAGTTTTATGTATTTGTCTAGAAATATATGTGCATTAATTATCAGCAATAAACTATAAAAATGGTGATTAAGATATTTATGACATTTTTAAAAACTGTTATTAAATGAATAGTCAGTAATATACTAGACACAATTATTATACAACTAATAAAAAATAATTGTAGCTATTAAAATAATGTGTATTTTCCATTGTTGCGTTTGAAAATATGATAGTATTAAAACTACTCCGGCGCCGATTAGGTAGTATTTAAATTAATTTGTGTAGGTATACCAACTGCCCAATGAGAACACAATAGTTAAAAAAACGTTAAAATAACGTTGCCTTGGTTGAAATAACGTTAATGGTTGAGAAAACAACGTTTTTTTTTAAACGCCTTCTCAACTGAACGTTTTTTAAACGTTAATGTAACAGCACAAAATAACCTAAAGTGTTAAAATTACTATTAAGAAACGTTAAACTAATATGTTGGGTTAACGTTTATCTTTAACGTCTTATAAACGACAAAAATTCACCAAAAATAAATTGTCTGTGAAATTCCAGCGTGATTTTCACGTTAACATATTACTATTTAACAATTAAATTTTTTACGTGTTTTTAATGTTATACATGAATGATAAATACACCATGAGTTAAAAATAAACGTTACTGTAACGTTCAAAGTTAAGTGTTTATCAACGTTTGTTTTAAACGTTTTAATTGCGTAAAATTTTACTGAATATATGGTTATAAACAACATATAAAAAACGTTTTCTTTATACGAGTTTTAAACGTAAGATATTAACGAAAAATGAATCATGCCTTAAGACATAACGTTATTTTAACGTATTGAGTGAACTATTAAATAACGTATATTTTTAACGTCCTAAAAACGACAAAAATTCTCCAAAAATAAATTGTCTGTGAAATTCCATCGTGATTTTCACGTTAACATATTACTATTTAACAATTTAATTTTTTACGTGTTTTTAATGTCAGACATGAATGATAAATACATTATGTGTTAAAAATAAACGTTACTGTAACGTTCAGAGTTAAGTATTTACCAACGTTTATTTCAAACGTTTTAATTGCGTAAAATTTTACTGAATATTTGGTTATATACAACATATAAAAAAACGTTTTCTTTATACGAGTTTTAAACGTAAGATATTAACGAAAAATAAATCATGCCTTAAGACAACGTTATTTTAATGTATTCGGTGAATTATTAAATAACGTATATTTTTAACGTCCTAAAAACGACAAAAATTCACCAAAAATAAATTGTCTGTGAAATTCCAGCCTGATTTTCACGTTAACATATTACTATTTAACAATTTAATTTTTTACGTGTTTCTAATGTTAGACATGAATGATAAATACAGCATGTGTTAAAAATAAACGTTACTGCAACGTTCAAAGTTAAGTGTTTATCAACGTTTGTTTTAAACGTTTAATATATGGTTATAAACAACATATAAAAAAAACGTTTTCTTTATACGTACGTGATTCATTTTTCGTAAAAATTATTTTGAAAGTGATTTTTTATTTTTAAATAAATTTAATAAATGAATTCAGAAAAAAAATCTATAATTTATTGAACACTAGGAGCCACCACCTTCCCATTTGAAAAAAAAAAGTTTTCGGTAAAAAAGTGATTTGTTCAATTTTGGAGGCTTCGTAAATAGTTATTAATGAAATTAAAGGAAAAATTATATTTTTCCCTTGGACTTTACCTGCCTTAGAACAAATTTTGGTATTCCAAAGCACTCGAGACGAATGTCTTAAAATGCATAAAAAAACTGAACGTCGACTCAAAAATTCGCGAAAATTTCAGGGTATACTTAGAATGATGTCTTGAATCCAAATATGTAAAAATACACAGGGTGTTCCATTTAAAAATCGAAAGTTGCGGTCATTTCCGGGTAAACCGGAAATGGTCTTATACCATTCTTTATGCCGAAAAATCCATTTTTACAGGTAGTTTATGCACCCCAAATTTCAAGTGGATAAGTTAAAATATAAAGGAAATATAGGGAGAGCCACTAACCGTATACAACGTTAAAATAACTGATGCTTTCCACTTATTAAAATACACTGACGTTCTAAATCTACAAGTAAAATAAATGGTAGATGTTGACGTTTTTTTAACGTTTTTCTAGACATCTATCTTAATGCATTAAATTTGCCTGCTTACCACGTAGTTTGTTGCAGAAGTTATTTGTAGATGGCGATACATTCAAACCACTGGCAATAATTTGTCATGCTTTAGCTTATACCCTTATGAATTTATAGAAATTAAAAAACATAATTCTTTCAGGGAACAACGATTTATATGGACGGATTTTATAGGGATTAGATTAAAGATCATTATTTTGTGGCTCGGGATACAACGTGGTTATTTCAGTTGTTTTCCAATCATATCAATAATAATGTTAATACTGATCCCAATGAGAACGCAAACGTTTAAAAGACGTTAAAATTAACGATAACCGAACGTTTAGTAACCATTGTATTACGGCGTTGAGTCAACGGACGAATGTCCCGCGGTTCAACGTGTATTTCAAAGTATTTTATAACATTTTTATAACGTTATATTTAACGTTCTATGATGACGTTTTTGTAACGTTACATCTATAATATTACTTAACGTTGAATTTTATCGTTAGTTAACGTTTTGAAACGTTAAATAGCGGTCAAATTCAACGTTAAGTAATATTATATTCATAACGTTGCAAAAACGTCATCCTATAACGTTCACTAGCGGTCAACTTCAACGTTAAGTAATATTATAGATGTAACGTTACAAAAACGTCATCATATAACGTTAATTAACGTTAAATATAACGTTACAAAAATGTTATAAAATACTTTGAAATACACGTTGAACCGCGGGACATTCGTCCGTTGATTCAACGCCGTAGTACAATGGTTACTAAACGTTCGGTTATCGTTAATTTTAACGTCTTTTAAACGTTTGTGTTCTCATTGGGTGTATTCTAAAATATATTAAGTTGGCGAAGTGGAATTTTAAATTCCTCCATTATTTTTGTAGTAAATTAGGCACTGGAGCCAGTCCAATTATTAATTTTTAAATTGCTCCATTATTTTTGAGTAATGTTATTGCTGAAAAACGTAGATGTGTTAATGACGTGAAAAATATTCGTTTGACTACTTTATTAGTTAGCTCTTTCTATTTTATTTATGGAAAAAATTAACGTTCTGATATTTTGTGCAGAGATACCAACGACTCTAACGCATATCTTGGATTAGATTATAGCTACTGTAGTTTAATTGTTATGTCAAATTAAAAACTGAAGTAAGGTTAGTTAAAAAGTAAATATGCAAAATACATGAAACGAATATTATGTTTATTGGATAATAAATATAAGCAGTAAATAAGTTATAATAATTGTTCGAAATATTGCACTCTATTCTAAAGACGAACATTGTGTCACACCATTAAAGTAACTATTTTTCTTTCTGTGATTTTTTACCATATGTATTCTTTACTAAAAGTAATGTCCGTAGAATGTACAAAATAATAACAATCGCCTAGTATATTACTGCAAAATAACCTGTACGCTTAACACTTTTACGTCAAAGAAACAGTTAGAGAATGTTTTTGAAAAATAATGAATAGAAATAAAAATATAAAAATAGTGCATTTTGCTGATGTTTCGGAAACCGAATATGCTCCTTCAAAGCTGTGTTAGAAAATCTTGTATATGCTGTGTATATTAAAATGCACAGTTTTAAGAATTTGTTTATGTTACATTCAATATCCATAAATACTTGCTACTCACACAGGACTATTGATTTAGTTGTTAGTTTTATTTTAAACAATGCTAAATTTGTCTTCTTTTAATATTGGTAATCAGGTTGTACTATTAGATTAAAGTGAATGTTGATATTCTTGTACATCCTTATTTTTAATTTAACAGATTTGAAAATGAATTTAAAACAGTTTACTTAAACAGAGAGTATACTCTGGAAGGTTGAATAAGTGAAAGAATTGTAATGTGCATTGTAAAATTAGTAGCTTTGATTTTCTTAATTAGTAACGTGTTGTGATTTTCTAAGGTAAAAAGTATGGTAATTAATTATATTATTATGTAATATTACACATATAAGAATGAGGTATTTTCGTAGTAAAGAAATCGATACAAGGATATACGCAATACGCATCTGAATTTAAGATGTCAGCGCCAAAGCAGAGAACCCGTGAACTGATTAAAGGGCCATTCTTTATTTATGTGACGAATTGCGTACCTTGCTCCTTTCTGTTTATTGTTATTTTTGGCATTAAAAACAATAATACATGGACTAATGGTTTTTAAGAGTTTGTTTTAAGTGATTTGCAAGATGTTAATGGCATTACTCAGCAAAATTCATATTTTTTTTAGGTTACCTAGTTTCTCTCCTGAAAAGTGCAGTTCCTTCGACATAAACGGTGTCTGGCTAGTTATATATTAATATACTTAAATATTTTTTTTAATTTATGTAAATAAAAATATCTAGAGGTAAAAAATAATGGTGCAATAGCATATATTACTTTTAAATATACTGGAATTACATATATTTATTTATTTCAAAAATTTTACTTACAATGTGTGATTGTTCAGGCCACTATTATTGCCAGTCGGGGCCATGTTTATTTGCACCAGCTTTTTTCCTCTCAATGCCAAGTTAAAGATGTCTACACGAAAGAAGGTATGCTTTGGACATTGCCGTGTTAACTCAACTTTCACGAGTTGTCCCTGTAATCTACAAAGGATACCGACTAGATTGGCTCCAGCAAATTGTATCGTGTGTCGTTCCCTTAAACGCTATCATATTTTTAATAACTTAGTATCACAGTTTATCATTTTACTTGTTGTTGATATCAAAGTGCACTAGTGAGACAATTGCCGAATGGCCAAGTAATTAGTTTGACTAAAGACCACCAGGTGGCGTACTCTTTATTTTCAGATGCCTATAGGATCAACCCTGGTTTAGTTCCAGATTTTATTTGTTGATTAGCTGGATACACCGATTCCATTTTGTTACTAAATATGAAATCCCCTTATTTTCAAAGTAAAGAGTCTACGCTTGAATATAATTTACGTTCAGGAAAGGCACCAAAGTCACAATAAAGAAAAGTTTTCTCCCCTATAGTGGTTGCATCGTCCCTTAAAATTGCCAAAACCACCCCCAAATTCGATTCAACTCGTTTATCTGCTAAGCCGTTCACTTTTGGCAAAAATTCATCTATACGAAAACGTTTTTATAAAATTTTGGATGAAAAATATTCTACTCATTTTCTCCGTGGAATAAAAGTAACGGTCTGCTTAATACATACCTATTGCGGGTTTTAACTGTTTTTACTCAGAAACTACTGATTTTACACAAAAGGCCAAAAGAACTCAATCTGTAGAACGGGAAATGAGGTATAGAATACGTCTATTAGGGTTTCCTCCCTTGAAAGTTTTGCTCGATTTATAATACTTTTAAGAAAATCGTGACCACATTTTCACATCATCCTTGAGTTACCGGCGCATTTTTTTTAAATGGTTTCTCCTGTAGGCCTAATCCACTGAAGGTAAGTCCGGTGTATTAAAAATCATTGTACATCGTCATCGTCATCCTTGGCAGCACTTTCAGCATTCATAGCAATGATAGCACATTGTTGAACAACGTAGACGAGCTTTTGCGCACCAGCATCTGGTTCCGGATTCTAATTTGCAAGTGTACGAAATTAGGTTAGAATAATTTCGTTCTAGTAATCGTAAAGCAAAAACATACGTATGCAATTGCTAATAATATAGTTACGAATTTTTAAAATATCATATTATATTAATATAAAAATAATATTTTCTATAAATAACCATTCACCTTATAGCTATATTTATTAATTTTTAGGTATAAATTCATATTTTTAAACTTTCCTGGTGGTAACTAATTGACACCCTCTTTCTTAAGTAAGTATAAATAGCAAAAGAGCTTATATTTTATCAACATATAAGAATAAAAAAAGATATATAAATAAATAAAAAGATACAATAAATAATCCACGGCCCTAAGGCTCCCATATTTAGTAACCATTAGCAATTAATGTGTTACATAATTTTTCAAAAAAAAATTACTAATAATGACATTTGGTAGACGCAATGGTTTCAAAAAATGAGGTTATCGGCCATCAAGTTGATGGGTGAAATCATTTTAGCACAGAGTTGCTCTCAATTAATATTGACAAAACCTTCAACGTTCATTTCGATTGCTAGAAAAAAAATCACAATAACGAGAACGGTAAAATTGAAACAAAGTCAACTAACAAAATAAAACATCTGCTTTTCTGATTTTCTTATAGACTGGCGGTACATGACCAGTCAGGTGCAACGTTTTTAAAATGCATGCCAATCATATATATGAATGAAATTACCAAGAATATGCCAGAAACGCAAATTTTAGGCAGTCGTCGCGTGCACAAATCGATTTTTTTGTTTTTTTTTTGTGTGTTTTTTTTTTTTATTTTAAAATGGATGCTAATAGTGCCAAACGAAAAGCTTTGAAAAAAAATCCAAAATCAAAATCATCCAAAACCAAGAACACCAAAAAATGTTACGATTTAATGTGCGCATCAAAAGTTGTTTTGCACATGCCAATGAATTTCCGCTGGATTCTTTTTCACGGCTTTTCATTTGGCAATATTGCCATACATTTTAAAATAAAAAAAACACAAAAAAAACAAAAAAAATCGATTGGCACACCCTTCTGCACGCCACGACTGCCTAAAATTTGCGTTTCTGGCATATTCATGGTAATTTCATTCATATATATGATTGGCATGCATTTTAAAAACGTTGCACCTGACTGGTCATGTACCGCCAGTCTATTACAGAAAAATTATTCTGTGTAGTAAAAAAATATTCTTTTATAGCAACGATTTGCTTATATGTATAAGAAGTATATATAAAAATACAAATTCTGTATAGGTTTTTAGAAATATTTTTAAAATTATATTTTATATTTAAGTACTTCATAACACCTCGCAAATATTTTCTACTACATAGATGTATGTAAATATGTTTATTTAAATTGTTCATATATTGTAATTTCCTTCTTGTAAATTATACTAAGTTATATCATTTTATAGTTGGATACAAAGTTATCTGTTTAGTAGGTAATGTGCTGTTTCGGTCGTTAATAATAATTGATACACGAAGTAACTGTCCAGGTTTCCTACTTTATTAAAATTTTTCTTGACGCGCCAGCCGTTGTCTAGTGTAATTTGGAAAAATATAGGTCGGCAGCCGCCGCGCCACATAACAGTTCGTGATTTCCTGACAAGTAATTATGTTTAATAGTAATAATAAAGATCTCGAATGTGCGAGCTTCTTTCTTAAACTAAGTATCTAAAAGTATCTTAATGCTATATTACTCACTCCACATGATGGTTGGGTTAGTTATTTTTTTTTTGTTTGTAAATAATGGTATAATCAAAGCAGCAGAAATATTTTGCATACAACTGAAATTTATAAGCAAAAAAATGATCCATTTAAAAATTATTATCTTACAATCATTGGGGAAATAAATAAATATTCTTCATTTTTCAAAATGTATAATTTAACAATTTTTGCTTGCGACTCATGGGAAAATTTAAAAAGATTAGTAGAAAATGATCTACAAATAATAAAAAGATTATTTACTAATAAAAAATTGACTATTAACTACAAAAAAACATTTTTCTTGCCATTAACGTCAAATTTTAATAAACTAGATATAAAGAAAGAAAACGACAAAAAAATTGAATACCTAGGAATTACAATTGAGTGTCATCTTAGATGAAAAGAACATGCAAAAAACCTATTACGAAAAATACGTGACCTAATATATAAATTCAAACAGTTAAAGACGATTATAAGACAAAACTAATTAATCACTTTGTACAATGCTTTAGTTGCATCAATAATAAGGCACGGAATAATCGGCTGGGGTGGTGTTGAATCTACGTTCTACATATCATACACCTCTGGAAAATTTACAAAAAAGAAATCATAAAAATTATTTTAAATAAGGATTATCGGTATATTACAGAGCTCATATTCCAAGATTCAAAAATGCTACACTGTTTTACTAAATAAATACAAAAATATTAACAAAGAAAATGAGCAAGCAACACATCAATATGATACAAAAAGCAAACCACAAGGACAAGATCAAATAAAGTGACTAAAACAATTTATTTTGCATATATCGGAATAAAATTGTGCAATATTCTAGACAAAAATATTAGAGAAATAACGAAGAAAGTCTTATGGGGCTTTGGGCCCAATACGCCTCAGTTTGTAAAGTATACAAGTTATTGTACTTGGTTTTGCAAACAAAAAAGTGACTAGCCGTAATCCCCAAAATTGAGCTATTTCTAAGATATTAGTTTGCGAAGTCATTTAAGTGGATAAATTACACTGGCCTACAAATGGAAAAAAGTCATGCTCAGCGAACTAAACCATTGTATTCCCATTTATTTTGGCTCTCTAAAATTGAATATGACCTCAGTTTTGGTCTCACTTATCATGAATTTTTCAAGTATTTCAAAAAAGTGCTTTTTTCTTAGATGGTTATACTGTATGTGTCAAGACGTTAAATACAAAGCCACACACAAAAAAAAGTGATCTGGCCTACGGACTAGACCAGCGTATCCTTATGTATTTGGACTCGCTGAAACCGAATCCGAAGTAAGAATTGTCAGATTGGTTTTTTTTTCACCCCCAGCCCCAAAAAAACACCCCCTCTCCCAAGAAAAAGGTCTGAGGACCGTACTAACTGAACAACTTTCAAAATGTCCGTCTGTCCGTCCGTCACGTTTCTTGTAAGCACGATAACTTAAGAAAGAAAAGTCAGATTGTATTGAAATTTGGAACGTAAGTTAGTGTTAGCTAGGGGAAGAACCCTGTTGTTTTTGAACAAAGTCGATCAGTAAATAAAAATGTTATTAATGATTTAAGTTTGAGAATTTTTTTTTTGATTTTTATGTTTTTGTAAAAATTTACATTTTTTACATTTTTTACGTGTTAGGTAGTTCTTACGCTTTTGACTCGGAATCCAAGGGCCCCAGGTTCGAAACCCACATTGTGTATGGTATAGTTTTTTTTTTATTTTTACTTTATTTTACACTGAGTCTTTCACCACTAAGTTCGTACTATACAATTAAAAATGTCTAAAACTAACATTATTTACAAAAAACTGCGAAGAGTATCCTATAGAATGTGTAACAATTATATAAAAAGTTCAGTAAACCGGCGAAGAGTACGTTTTTAGCTTGTTTTTGTTGTTCTTTTTATGAATTGTAAACTTTTTTGATTTTTTCCTATTTGAGATAAAAGTCTATTTCCCACCTTTTTTAATAACCCCCAGGGGCTCCTACCATCTTTCACCCTGCCTCAGATCTTCCCTTGTCAATAAACTTTCATAAAAACTTCAATGATTTCCAACAAGCATAATCATCCCACCATCGAAAAACGGCGAAAAGAGGTGATTTTTGGCGTGGGGGTAGTTAAAAACTCCTCCCACTATTTTTTTTTGTTCAACACCTCAAAAACGGGGGTAAGTAGGTTTCGCCACTGCAGCAAATAGTCCACCAAAAACGGCAAAGTTTAGCTTCCTTACCTTCACTAATTTGTGATTGGAATGATAGCAAATAAAAACAAAATTTTAACACTTAATAATAAATAATAAAAATACCCAATTTTAGTGTAGATTACATTAGAAACGAGAAGCTAGTCTATTGGTCTTGACCACCCGAACCGTCTATCGATCTATTGTGGCGCTTCTGTTTTAATTTTCCTTAGAGCTCCTTATTCAGTCTAGTTAGACCTTCACAGAGGCATAACACATGGATTGAGGTTTCCTCTTCCTTAGGTCAGAATCTGCATATTGCGCCCTCTGTCAGACCCATTAGACTCATATAATTGTTAAACCGACAGTGTCGAGTTAGAGGACCGACTATGACCCTAATAGCTGTTCCAGTTAATAGGACTTTCGTAAAGGTCGATTGTTCTTTAATGAGCACTTTGACTCTTTGGCCTGTCCCTGTCGAGAGTGAGGTATCAGGAAACTCTTCCACTGTTCCAGAGATTTATCCTGTACCCATTTGTTAATGGGTGCTCGTATGCATGACTTAGCCACACCGCAAAAGGTTCGAGTCCTACTAGGGCCTTATACGCGCCTTCCCTAGTCTGTTCGTCGGCCCTTTCATTTCCCCTATGGCTCTTCCGTTCTGGTACTCATGTCACGGCCATGTTCTTCTGACTTCCTTGCTCCATAAAGGTATTCAAGTAGTGCTAATCTCGAATCGACCTACATGGAATCGATTGCCTTCAGCACTGCTTGGCTATCGAAAAAAAAAATTGGTAGTTCCTTGAGTTGTTACTTCCCTCGTTATTTCTCTTGCACAACACTGTAATGTTGCCACCTCAGCCTGAAATACTGTGGCGTATTTCACAGACTTGTCGGGATTTTTGTTTTTTGACCTTATCGCGTAAATCTCAGCTCCGACTCTTTGTTCTGTCTTGGAGTTGTCTCTATATCATACTATTTGTGCTGATATTGGAAATCGCTTTTCCAGTCTTCTCCGTCCTATATATCAGACTATTTGTGCCGATATTGGAAATCGCTTTTCCAGTCTTCTCCGCCTTGGTATTTAGATTTGATAATTTCTGTTGAAGATATATTTTGGGATTATAGTATTCATGGGTATTACTAAAATGGGATCTGCCTTCAGTTCTGAGTATAACATTTGGTACTCTATTCCGCATTGTTGCCTTATCAGCGTTGAACCTTGCTTAGTCTGTGCAGCACTGAACTAACTTCTCCTTAAATAAATATTTGTAGTGATAGCAGGTCTGAAAGGACTTTCAATGCAGCTGTGAGAGCAGTTTTTATAAAAAGCTTTATTGCTTCCAACTTCAGAGTACTAGTCCGCCATACCACTGATCTGTTTTAGGATTTGATTCCAAACTTCTTCCACACATCTACCTGCATATTCACAGGGCAATTGTTGCTTTCGATGTGATTTTTTTTGGTAAAAAATGACTTTTACCTATTTTACCTCACTGGCAAATGGAATTTCCACTCCATTGAGCGTTAGGAGTTCTAGGCATCCCAAGGCTCTTTTTAATGTAAAAGTGACGACTGTCGTTGCGTGAAAGCTTATGGAGAATCCTTCCTCACTATCGACAATATTTATAGCTCTTTGTGAACGTTCTAATATCGCGTTCGCATATCGTCCCTTGGCTACTGTCACTAGATCATCAGCGCTATCTCAGGCAGTAAACGCCTAACACGAAAATTTTCCGGAGGAGTTCATCAACAAGGGTTGCCTACATCAGTATAGATTATACTTCTCCTTGGGAGCAGCCTGTACTCTGTAAAAATGTAATACGTTTATTGACGTTTACTTACTAAGGTTTACAAGTGTAGGCTTTAGCTCTTGTATTTTTATCTTATCAAAGTATTTAACATAATTTTTGTTATACAATTTGTCTCTTATATAAACTAACGTGAGAAGCTGGAATATTGAAAAAAGATTTACTTATTCTTTTTTTAATTTTAAATATTTCTAAAAAGAAACACATTAAAATATCATCAATTGCAAATGAGCTCTGTTAACATGCTCTCAAATGAATACGTCAACTTACCAGTCACCCTGTATGTATAATAGTACGAACTTCCTTTCCATAAGTACCGCCTCATTTTTAATCGACTAAAATTAGTAACTTAGATATTCAAAGGTTACTAATTCAAAATGACGAATCCAATACGGCTGTGAAGAATCCAATATTTCTGCAAAATTACACGAAATTTTATACATGGTGATTTTGGAATTCTCTGGTAACGAGCCCAACAATGCTTAAAAATTCAAAGCGTCGGATAATTTATTTTACTGCGTAGATGCTAAATAAATAAAAAAAAATATCACTAGAAGTATAAAATAAAATTTCACCGTCGCGCGTCGCCCAGTTAATTGAACTTTATTCCCTACTATCGATATTGAGGTCGGTATAAAGATAAACATGGGAATGGGATGAGGATTAAAAGTAGGAGAGGGAGTAGGAGAGGACACACTCTATAGCCTGTACTTTGCTGACGATCAGGTTGGGGTTGCAGAAGATGAAGAGGATTTAGGATGTATGGTCAGAAAACTAAAGGAAGAATACGTGAAGGCCGGTTTATCAATGAATATGCATAAATATGAATACCTAGCAATAGGTACAGACAACCGTAATGACATCATCTTATAAAATGAAGGTATAAAAGGAGTGGAAAAATCTAAATATTTAACAAACAAGCTAACAGCGAGGATGAAATTATGGAAAGAAATAATAAAGGCAGGAAAGTCATAGGAGCTCTATATTCAATTCTGTGGGAAAAAGAACAACAAAAAAACGAATATATGAAAGTATCGTCCAAAGTGTAATAATATATGGAGCAGAAGTAGCAAAATAAAAAAAATAAAAAATAAATTACAGGCTACAGAAATGGACGTCCTGAGAAGTTGTGGACCTTCAAGGGGGGATAGAGTTAGGAATGGCGTCATTTGAAATAGAATGGACATGAAGAAGACTATCTCGGAGGAAGTGGAGAAGAAACAGTTGATTTGGTTTGGACATACGAAAAGAATGGGTGAAAATAGGTGGCCGAGAAAAGTATTAGAGTGGATACCACCGGAGAGGAGGAAGAAAGGAAGGCCCAGAAGAAGCTGGAGAGATGGAATAGACGAGGCGATGGAAACAAGGGACTTAACGGAGGAGGAATGTTTGGACAGGGGAATGTGGAAACTGGGACCGGAGAAGCGGCGACAGCCGTAGAGATCTGTATATGTATTGTATAAAGATAAAGAAACAACGAATTCAAACGTATTTTTAACCGACTTCAATATGTAATTAGATTAAATTAACTTGCGACGGTGAAATTCTGTTTTATAGTTTTTTGCTGCATTTTTTGAAAGCAGTTAATTTTTTTCTTCAAAATGTATCTCGTCAAACTTCACTAAATTAACGGACAGAATCATTGTTGAAACCTCATTTTAGTAAATTGCTTTCCTAGGACAGGTTTTATGTGTAAGAATAAGCAAAAGTATAAACATAGAGTACAGTTTTATTGATTTTTTATGTATGAAAATATGTCCAATTCATAGTTAATTATAAAGTTAATTAATAAATATTAACAGAGAAGCACTCAAATTAATGATCAAAAACTCATTTCCCTGTAGTAAATGCGGAAACTGTGGGCCTAACCGTCTATATATTATTAGGATTATGTTCTAGAGAGCACAAATCCATTTTAAACGTTAAAATCTATTAGCTGAACAGTATATTAAATTTAGTTTAGCTACAGTTCTACAGCATCAGGTACGTTAGGCGCAGAACTCGGAGGAGAGCGCTCGTATTTGTATCCCGTAACGCAACCTTCATGAGAATTTCATGATATTTAATGCACCGCCATGTAATTGGGTTAGCTTCCTAAGCAAGGCTCATTCTGCGTCTCCTAGGAGAAGCCTGTTAGTAAGCCATTTCCTGTCCTGTTTTCACTCGGTGTTATTTGTTTGGAGGCAAACGGCTTCAAACAGAACCTCATTATAAGTTGCCTGATGTTCATAAAATATACAGGAGCAAAGTGGGGACACAGATAGGAATAATTCCATGTTGTTACTGGGATTCAAGGATAATGTGGTTAACCCGTTAAGCCCTTTAGAGCGCCGAGCTGTTGCGGGGTCGCCTGATGCCCGACAGTGGCGTAGAAACTTATCGGGGAATAATCATTTACGCTGGGAAACCCTCAGGTTTTTTATTTTGTCCAGGACGTGGACAATATTGGACTTAGGCAAAATTTGATAAAATTGGACAACATTGGACAAAATCAACTTTTATTTATAAAAATTAAGTTCCTAATAAAAAGTTTTGCCCATTTCATTTATTCAGATGAGTAGGTTCATCTGTCAGTATTGAGATTTTTCTAACTTTATCTATATTCAAAATAAAGACAAAAATGGGTTAGGTTTGGAAAACCTCAAAATTGGTCATGACGTATAAAATGATAAACATGAGCGTGAAAGATCACCTTTACCAAAGAATGAGTATTAAGAGTACCCTAATCTTTTAAAATGTGATATTTTTCATGTTTTATGTTTTAATATGAGAGATACGTCATTATTTTTTCTTATTCTTTTCTTTAGTATTTATTATTTAGAATATCTTTTATTTTGTTATTTTTTTGAGTATTTGTTTGTTTTTTTTTTATAATATAAGTATACATTTTTTACTGTTACAGGTATTTCAAAAATAATTTGTAGGAGATGGATTTCAAATTTTATATTTTTCCTAGTGTGTTAATATATCTAACTGCAAAATAACTAGGTTTTTGTATTTTGTTTTCCTTCTGATTAATTTACAATATTCAATATACATTAATTTTACATATTTAAATAAATGTTTTTTAAATTTTCGTTTCGTTTAATTGACTTTGTCTAATTTTGTTCTATTTTGTCCATAACTTTCGATTTTGTCAGAACGGAAATAATTGTACAAAATCGTCCAATTTTGTCCTCTTGGACAAATTCAGACAAACCTGGAAATCCTCAGGATACATTTCTTTCTCGAAGTTGCTTGCAAACATTCTGTATTTTCTGTTTTCAAAGTAAATCACGAAATAGTAATAAAATAAGGGTCTCTGTGTCTATTAATCATTATGTCTGTCTGTCTGTTTGTATGGACGCGCCAATCTTTAGAATAACTTAACTGATTTTAATGTGAATTTCTCCATTCTGCAGATTATTTTTTGAGAAAAACTTTGGTACATAAAAATGTATCCTGTTTCTTCGATGGACTGAGTGTTGAACACAAAAGTGTAGTAAGTCCGACAAGAATTATTGCTGGTGCTAGCTCGAGTTTACGAAAGCGTAGAGAGGCCACTAGTAGTTTTATTTTATTAATTTCAAGAAAATGTCTAAATTCTGTTAAATCCCCTGAAAAAGTCTGAATTTTATTAAATGAGATAATAGTCTGAATTTTAGTATACTCCGAAAAAATAATGGGATGGTTATTAGATTTTGAGATGAATATTGAATTTTCATAAAATTCCGAGAAAATTGTAGGAATTTTGTTAAATTCTGTAATAAAAGAGAAAGGAATTTTGTTAAATTGCGAGATCAGTGTAGAAATTTTGTAAAATTTTGGGAAAATTCTGAAAATTGTATGAAGTTTTGATAAAATGGTCGGATTTTTATTAAACTCCGAGAAGTAAGTCGGGATTTTATTATATTCACGCACCATATTTTGGACTAGTGCCATATAGTGTTTCTAAAATTCTGACTTTAATCTCAGAATATAGTAAAATTTCGACCTTTTTATCTGGATATAACATTCGGACTTTTCATGGAACTTAACAATATTTATCGCGCAAGATATTACCCAAGGAGGAACAACGATAGTTGATTTATTACTGCCTATGATAATTGTGTTTATTTTAGTATCAAAAAACCCACAAAAACACTTTCCTATGAATTATTTATGTTGCTTGTTTTTTCAGTAATATTCATTCTACTATACCATAGCCAAAAAATACTGAATTACGATAAAATAGGTGGTCGGACAATATATTATTTACACAGAAAGATTCATAATGGGTTTTAGCTGTTAAACTTGAACATTTTGGTACCAAGGTCGGAAACAGTAGTGGTAAATATCAATGGATATGAGAAAAGAGAAAATGGCACAGAACAAGTTGCTAAAATTACAACGGTTAGCGTACGTTGGAATAATAGGTGCAATGCAGCAATGGAAGCGCTGCTTAATCTTCTCCCTTTACATACCTGGTTGATAATCGAACTGTTTTAATCGAACCTCAGTTAGAATCAATGACCAAACACACAGACTCCACATCGGTTAGGTTTAACTTCAATCGAACCTTTGAAGTGGTAATTTCTGATCGCCAGGTATGGAACTATGGAGGACCGCAACTTGAAAGAAGGTTACTCATCTGATACACATATGGATCTAAGATGGATAAGGGAGTAGGTGCTGGTGTATATAATGTAGACTATCAAAATGCTTAGATTACGCTCCCACCATCTTCCAGGCGGAAATGTACGCCATAGGTATGCATAGGGTAGAAATGGGAGAAGGAAAAAATCCTCTAGCTGCAGTCGAACTCAGACAAGAGAAAAACTTCATAATCTATTCGTAAAAAACAGCAAAAGAGTTACTCGATCTCAGCAATCCAGAATTAAGGCTGATAACAGGCTTTCTCATAGGACATTGCCCATTGAGATACCATCTCAAAAAAATAGGCAAGGCCGAGGATAAATTGTGTCGCTTTTGTCTGCACTGAGACTGCAGAACATATATTTTGTTTACGCAAGGTCCTGGTCTAATACAGGCTACAGCACTCGGGAAGGGTAGTTTTGACACCTGCCGAAGTGAGAAAGATGACCCCGAAGAAAGTCCTAGAGTTATTTAGAACCCTAGGATAGGTTTATTCCTGCAGCGATGGACGACGACTACTGGCCATTAGTGGGTCTGCTAGAAACTATAAATCACAAAAATCTTTTTAGATCGTGCTGAAGAGAGGCGCTTCATGCTTAAACGACCCACTCGTAATCTAGTATAATCTATTCTAAAGCAAATGATTCTCAATCAAACTCGAAGGAATTCAGGATAACTTGTTCCGCTGTGAATGTAACACCACAAACGGTGGGATAGAAGCACCTACAGTTAAAATTCAGGTATTGTAAGTACTTCCATAAACCAACCACTTACAACTGGGAATCTTTTTGGAATGCTTCGGCATTCAAGATCTCTCCATCTGTATCTGTTCGGCAATAAGGTCCATTTTCCCTTGGGTGGCTACGTGAAGAAACAGATTTGTCCTTATCGGACTCCAATTCCAAGGAGAAGCTCAACGGCCAAAGCGGCAGGTTGTTGCATAAGGTCGATCGCCGGTATAATCAATACATATTTTCTTGCATATGCTCAGAGCTGGGGCAACAGTAGCTAATGTCTACTATCAGGTTGTGCTACTTTATAAAACAACTACTAGTACATTATGAAAATACAGTGTTGGCATCTGGTTTTAGCGAGATGGATCCACGATGCACACTGCCAGAGTATCGCTTAATGGCGTGACACCACTTTTAACTGAAAATCTCAGATCTCGGTTTGATGACATCAACAAAATTTCACGCTTACTGTACGTAAGCTTCTGGTAGAAAGCCAGGCTTTAGAGCAACGCTACCTGCAGATTATACAATCTTTCATAAAGTTCCCAAGTGTGTACTTTAATTATATGATAAATATAAATATCTTCTTCTTCTTTTATTCGGATAACTTGACAGAAAATTTGAGACCCATGTTAGCTGGCCTGCCTTTGCTGTATGGCATGCATGGTGTCATCGGTCCAACCTTTTGGAGGACGCCTTCTTGGTTATAGTCAAAGTGCAAGATTTTCTTATTAATTGCGTAGAACCTACTATTAAATTTTACGAATTGAGATCATTTTCCGTTAATCCGGAAGTGAAAGCAGTTTGAAGAGTATAAATATTGAGTTTAATTGACATATTTGAGTAAGTAAAATTGAACATTTTTAAAACCCTCGACCATGTCCTATAGTCATCTTGTAGTACCATATAAAGAAAATCATATCGTTGAAACATTACAGAGTTATGTGAGAATAATTAGATTTGAATTTATGATGTGCAGCTTTCTGAATGACCACTGAGAAATCTTACCAGAAATCTTCTTGATAAACTTCTCTGTGAAATAAATCTAAAACTAGATTCTCAATTTAAATCACAATAATTAACCCTTTACTAATGATATGCACCTCTCAGGTCTAGCGAGATAAAACCTTGCTAAAAAAACTTTGTTGAGAATATACTCCTTCAAATGAAGGAAACCGCATCAAAATCGAATCACTCGTTGAAGAGATATGAAGTGAAGATGGACACACAGACAGACATACAAATATGCGCGTCATACATCCCTTATTAGTGGATTGTGTCGGTGTGAGTCGGAAAATAACACGAAAAACCCGACTATTGCCTGATTTAATGAGATTATTTCTCCCCCCCTGTTTTCGAGGATGCTGAACATCGTGGTGGTGGCAGAAATTCTCGCCCCGCAAACGGCCAAAAACCACCACCAAACGGAGTCAAACGCGTATTACAATGGTTTGAGGGACTCCTACTTGGTGATTTCTCATTTTCGAGGATGCTGAACACCGAGGTGGTGGGAGAATTTCTCGTTGGGGTGACGGCCAAAAAACCATCCCCAAACGGAGGTTAACGCGTATTATACTAGTTTGAGGGACTCTTACTTGGTGATGCCCCGTTTTCGAGGATGCTGAATACCGTGGTGGTGGCAGAATTTCTCGTTGCGGTGACCCACCCCCGCAAACGGCCAAATACCAACCCCAAACGCGTCTTGATCATGTTTCACAGAATTTAACTTATTGATCCCCCGTTTTCAAACATGCCAATTATCGGGAGGACCCTGGAACGCGTACCTCACACCCGCCCACCCCCTCAACGGCCAATAACCACCCTCGAAAGGGGTAAGAGAGCGCTCTCATCATACCACTGAACAAAAGCTTTCTCTTCCATTTTCAACTACGGAGAGGACCACGAATCGAATGATTGACACTCCCTCATCCCTCAATGGCAAAAAATACCCCTTCGCATTTTCAAGATCAGTGTAACTGCATGGGTTCAAAGAAAGTAAAAAATAAATTTAAAATAAAAAAATAAATAAATAAATTTATTGTTTTAATTTTTGAGTCACAGTATTTTATAATGTAAGAAAAGCCAGCGTAACAATGTATGCAGTAATTGTTTGCATCAATAAAAAATATTTTATATAATATATGTTTCAGTTATTATATAAACCTATTTTTCCCAAAAAATATATACAAAAAACATACATTCATCTTTTTTCAGTTCCATAGTAAATGAAGATGACTACTTTGTTGACGAGATCGAGGTAACATCTTAATGGTTTTTTTTCCTGTGTAGCATCCTCAAAAGGGAGGCGGAGAATGTACTCACACCCCTTTGAAGGGTTGTTACGGACATTTACGGAGGTGGGTCAATTCAACCATCACCACGGTGTTCAGCATCTTTAAAAATGGGGGATCACCGATTAAGAGTCCCTCAAACAATTATAACACGCGTTTGACCCCGTTTGGGGTTGTTTTTGGCCGTTTGTGGGGGTGGGTCACCGCAACGAGAAATTCTGTCACCACCACGATGTTCAACATCCTCGAAAAAGGGGGAATATCAAGTAAGAGTCCCTCAAACAATTATAATACGCGTTTGACCCCGTTTGGGGATGGTTTTGGGCATTTGCGGGGGTGGATCACCCCAACAAGACATTCTGCCACCAACACGGTGTTCAGCATCCTCGAAAATGGGGGGGGGGAGAACTGATCTCATTAAACCAGACAATAGTTGGGTTCTCGTCCGACTTACACAATCCACTATATTTTGGTGTCGGGCTTACAGGGATGTACCTAGACTGACGGTCACACCGTATATATAAACGTCAACGCTTAAGATTACTACAATATTTTGCTGAACACTCATCCCCACTTCTACGCCAATGTAACACGCTATCTCGAGGCAAACCCTCGCATTAACGTCTCATTATTGTTTTTATTGCAATTAAGCGGTAAGCTGATACACAAAGAGAATATTGCCATGCCCATTAACAATATTTCTCTTAAATATTTACGAGCATATAATGAAGTTGCTTTTGTTTATCTGACTCGTAAATTAGTTACATTACATTTTGATTCTAAATTTTTAAAAGGCACAGCAAGTTTGTTGCAATAAAGTATCATTGCGCAAATTGCGGAGAGTTTTTTTTATTGTGTGGTAATTGTTAGAAAAGTTAAAGAGTAATACATGTATGTTATCTTTATGTGTGTCTATAAATAAGGCAGTACTTGTTTAAATGCAGAAAAGCAGGTCATACACTTAGAATTTTGAATACCATATTTACTATTGACGTAAAATGAAAAAAAATTGTGTAGAATCACGGAAAGGTTACCACAAAGATACTATATTTAATTCATAAAACTTTGTATTAAATTATCAAATACTAAGTTATTTTGTGGAAAAAGGGAAATATATAGTTTGAGAATTTAAATGCAACTAAAAGAATAACATGTGGACAACTTGGTGGTTTGTTTTATTATACCTATTTGGCTTAAATCAAATAGATGTGTTATATCTGAATAAAAATGTTTAACAAGTGTAAGTTGCAGTCCAGCGTGGCCAATTGCGAATATCTATTTGACACTTTTACGTGGTACATCTGAGATTAAGTCCACGGTAACGCCCTACTGCAAGTCTCATTTGTTTCATATTGGTTTTATTTTAATATTTTCTAACCATAATATAAAACAAAACTGATATGTGACCTAACTAAAGTAAATTTTGTACAAATCTGAGAGACAGAGTGTATATTTTGCAGTTTCGATGCCTTGTATATTCTCGTATTCTCTTTTGGGCGCTCACACTATAGGCCAGTCGTCAGGGAGTTCAGAATACCGTTTTAAATTGGGCAAAAGATTTTACTGTTGGAACCAGTTCATTATAGGCCTCTTTTTTTAGACGTCCTAATTTTTTGGAAAGGTATTCGTCAAATTATTACAAAAATCTGCAGAATTACAAAAAAACGTGGAGTGTTTTAAAGACCCCAATTCTCACCCTGTCATGCAAGGTGACTCTATATACTACTATACATACATGCGGATTTTATTTTTTTAACACTACGCAAGGGCGTTTCAAGGACGTTTTTCTGTGGGGAGGGGGGTAATGCCATGTATTTCCGCCTTTAGCTCGTCGCTTGGCCGTGCCAATTGTTTCTAGTCTTTGAACTTGAAGCACACTTCAGTACATTTTATATTTTACTTAGTTCGGGGGAGGGGGGTAGTTACCACCATTACCCCCCTCCCCCCTTGAATACGCCTATGACACTACGTTATCCAAATGTCGACCATCTCGCCTACAGCACTCCAATCTGGTCCTTAAATTTTGGAAAGCTCGTCGACACATTTCAACAGGAATATTGATAATGGCCTCCCGAATGTTGTTCTTTAACTGGTTCGTATTAGCCGGGAGATTGATGTAAACAATACTCTTTAAATATCCCCACAAAAAGAATCCGGGGGCGGGGTGATCTTGGGTGGAAGGGAATATCATCGAATCTGGAAATAAGCACGCCTGGAAACAATTCACATAGAATGCTCATTGATGCTGCTGCTATGTGTACCGTGGCACCATCCTGTTGAAACCAAGCCCAATTGGGGTCGTATTCAGGAAAGTTCTGAAGAGCCAGAATTAAAAAAGTGCGAATGTTGAAATGTGTCGACGAGGTTTCCAAAATTTGAGGACCAGGTTGGAGGCAAAATGGTCAACATTTGGATAATGTAGTGTTAAAAAAATAAAATCTGCATGTTTGTAGTATCTTAATTTTAAAATATTTTGAACAGCTTAAATCATTTTGTTATGATTTTTTAAAAACTGAATTTTAGTCTGAGTCGCCTTGTAGATTAGCAGGCCAAAAAGTTATCTTAGCCCTTTACGGAGCGGATTCCCATCAGCATTCTTTGAATGAATTCAGGTACATATGCTTCATTAAGTCAGTGGCACGCCAACACTCTTTTAGAACGTACTATCAAATTCAGCAGTTCTCAAGATTGGAGTTGGATGAATGAATGAAAAAAATGGTTTGTTTCCTATTACTACCAAAAACGAAGCTCATCGACAAGAACTATTGAAAACAATAACCTGCAAGTGTAAAAAAGGCTGCAAAGCCGCATGTACTTGTAGAAAAACTGGATTAAAATGTTCCATTATTTGTTCTGGATGTCAAGGATAATCGTGTAGAGATGTCGAAATATATGTAGACGACTTAGATCAAGCCGAAAAATTAGTATGTCTAAAAGAGGCCTACAATGTACTGGTTCCAACAGTAAAATCTTTTGTCCGATTTAAAACGATGTTAATCTACCTGACGACTGGCTTACTATACATTTTTATATTTACTAAAAGTATATTAGGTTTCCTTCCTTGGAAATATTGTCAACTACACTCTAAATTTTTTCCTTCGTTGTTTTCTTAATTATTTTTTTAGGATGATCACTCTGTGTATCATTAAAATTATAGCCGGATTAAATTTGAAGTAGATTCGTCTACTTTAAAAATTTAAATTTTTTTCCACAATATGTATGTTATACATTTCTACTTTGTTTTCTTTAAATGTTGTTTTAAAAGTAAATAACTAAGTAAATTTTTTTGGGGTACGTGATGGATAAAACACTTTCTAAATGTCAAAATAATTAGAGTAGGCGGATCTTCTTGAAATTTTGTATAGGAGTATAACTATACAATCTGAGTAACTTTCTTTATCGACGTTTTGCTTGTTCTTTACAGAAAACTAAGTTTTTGCTTATTTGCCATGGCCTACGTAGCTTAAAAAAATAATAGTACACTCGAAATTGCATTTCAGATAAGCAGAGATGATCCTCCAAAACAGCAAAACATATTCTAAAGTGCGTGAGTTGCATTTATACTAAACGACTAATTATACTGTTGGGATAGCTAGAGCCCTAAATCTAATTTTGTGTCTGGAAAGAAGATATGCATTTATAATTATAAGAAAAGTCTAAAATTAAAAATTATAAAGATACATATAGAGGATCTAAATTATAGAGATTCAGGACGTAGACAGTACCATATAAAAACTATAGAGGAACCAGAAACTGCATATACGCTACTACACAGTCTTATTATCAAATTCGTAATAAACTGTCTGGAAAACAAGAGGCTACGAATAGGAACGTGCTTTCGTGAAACTGGGAGCTCGGTAAAAGAGCTGAAACAAGACACCTCTTAATATGGTAGAACACACCGCAATCTGAGGCAAATGTAAAGAGGCACTTACAAAGTACAACAAAGAATTGAGAAAGGCTAAAATAAGAACCTGGAAAAGTTTCTACGTGAGGATCAACTAAATGTCTCCTGTTTCCGACTACAAAAAGGACTGTCACTCAACTGCTCAAATAGAATGATGCTGCTGCAAAATACGTTTGGCAACTACACAGAAAGTAGAAAGGAAAGTGTAAGATTGCTTTTACAAATTCACTATCTAGGTTCTGACAATATTGGTGAAGTAGAGACTAAAAAGTGGACTCAAATGTATGCACACTGCTCTACAAACTATGAAAACGACGTCTCCGGGAAAGTCGTAACACAATAGGGTTACATAGACTTACCAATTGATTGGTAATGGATTTTGTAGCGTATTCGGTATTTTAAGTCTTCAATGTTATTTAATCTATTGAAATTTACCTTATAGTTTACATAACCCCAGAAGAGGAAATCTAAGGAGATCTCAGGTGACCCAGGTGGCCACTCAATAGCTACCTTCTTCTCAATCCATCGGTTGGAGAACGTTGCATCTAAAAGTTATCGAACGAAGATTGCATAGTGCGGCGGAGCGCCACCTTGTTGAAACCAAATTTAATCATTCATTATATAGTTATCTTGTGAAATTGGAAGTAGAACCGCGAGTTGGACCGAGTCAGGTTTGAAGAAAGTGTAAGTGGCGTTCTCAGGTTAGAGTTCCTTCAATTCCTGCCCATATATTGATTTTCTGGGGACACTAAGTGTGCACCTTCTACATACGAATCTTCTGTTGACTAGTACGTGCAGTTTTATCTATTGACGCTACCATTTAGACAGACCGTCGCTTCATCAGAAAAAATAATTTGTTGAATGAAATTTAAATTTCCATTGCGCCTTTTAGTAATCTCCCCGCAACATTCGATTCCTCAGTGAAAGTTGTCTTCTGACAACTCATGCATCAAGTGGACTTTATAAAGGTGGTACTTTGCTGCTCGAAGTATCTTTGATCCTGCCGCCAAGTCATAATTTCTTGATGAAATTTCTCGAACTGCCACATGAGGATTATATTCAGCATCTAACACAATGTTTAACTTAACATCTTCAAGTACTTTTTGTGGTCGGCATTTAAGTCTCTAAGTCTCTAACGTGGCCAAACTCTGAATTTTCTTTCTATTTTACTTGGGAAATTTCTGGCCTGTCTGGATGAGCACTGTGAAATAAATTACATACGTCCTAATTCTAGCTCCGAATTCAGTCTTCATATTCGTTGTGTTTCCGACAAAAGTTTGACGCAACTAATTAGATATCGTTAAATGTTAAATTAGTCTTGACAAATTGAAGATCCGATGAAGAGGGCGGGCGAAAAAAATACTTTTTTTTAATTTTTCTATCGCTATACCGCTGAAAAATTGCCTATCGCCTAGCTAAGCAAAATGAAAAAAAAAAATCATTTTTCGAATCGAAAAATATATTCCGTTCGCGCATCTCACTCATAGTCTTGAAAAATAGCACCATTTTGCTGTTTTTCGTCAATTTTGTATAATTACTAAACTCACTACTATCGAAACGCTATAGATCCTAATGTGAAGTTAGGGGCATAGGGAAAATGAAAATAATTTAAAACCTGTAATTTCTGTATATTTATTGTTAGCGTAAAGAGCTCAAAAAACACATTTTTTTGTAAAAATGGCAATATTTCGTAAAATCTGCTGATTTTACTTTTTCATTTTTAGTAAACAAACTGTGAATATATTTGTCATTTCTAATACTGTTATTCAAAAGAGTGCACTTTAGAGTTAGATTTTTAGGAGATTTCTGGCATAATAGTTCTTGATAGGAAGATCGTCCTAATGAAGCCGTCTCTTGCATCAGCGCCTCATAGTTTTTTAGATGCTTCGATCACAAGTTTGACACACCGTTCTACAGCCTGAGTATGACAAGGAAAGCTTTGGAAATCCGATTGAAGCGGTGTGTCTTCTTCTTCTTCTTCTTTTAGCGGGGCGACGGAGGGTCGCCGCACTCAGGCCTTGTGGCCCATTGTGCTAGCGCTACGTATTTAGGGAATTCCCCATTCAGAACGGATTCTAACCCAAACACCAAAATCCTCCCTATAGAGATATTCCTTATTTCCCCCAGCACCGGAAAACCAATGCCGAAGTGTTTGTGCCTCAAGTTCATAAGACTAGGGCAAGAAGTTAGGACGTGGATGGGAGTTTCTTCCTCGTCCCCACAGAACCTGCAGTCGGGGTTGTCGAACACACCCATGGTGTGCAGGTGTTCTCTGCAAGAGTCGTGTTCAGTCAAAAGACCTACCACGATTTTGACATGTTTCCTGCCTAATTGCAGGATCTGTTGTGCTCGCTTCGGCAAGGGCCCTGAGATAAGGAGCTTCACTTGCCGGAGTTCTGGGTAAGCGGCCCAGAAGTCAGAGAACTGGGAACGAGTCCAATTCTCTAGTGACTTCTTGGCATTTGATCTAGGGTAGCCGAGAGCCGGCTCCGGACCCAGTAGGGGCCGCTGAGAGCCCCCCCCCCCCCTGGCCAGAGCATCTGCCTGCTCATTATCTTCAATGTTGCTGTGTCCAGACATCTAGAGAAGTTTGACCCAGTTGGATGAGCCAAGTTCACTGTTTACAATATTGAACCAGTATTGACTTGGTTCTAACTGATGCAAGGGCCTTGAGGACCGCTTGACTATTGCTACATATATGTATATGCTTGTTAAAATATTTCCTTCGGATTTCTCTTGAGCGCAGACCAAAATGGCAAAGATCTCAAGCGGTGTGTCAGTCTGTATTAGATTTTTGATGTCCTCATCTGTGATGTTCCTTAATAGGAGAGATTTTGCAACTATCCCACCAAATCATGTTGACGTAGTCTGTTGCTTGGAAGTTGAATTTTGGCATGGTGATGTTTCGAATAGTCCTTCTTTTGGAAAGTTATCGAGTTTTCAACATTCGGTGCAGCTCTCTGATATGTCTTCTTTCATTCACAATCATTGCAAAGATCAAATTTTGCGGGTAAGCAAAGAAAGCGTTTTGCTCAACCACTGGCTGGGTTGATGAATTGTAGTAAATTTTGAGGTAGGTACCGTGATGTTCTGATGGCTTCAAGAATTATCCTCGTACCATGTGTGGAATTTTTACTGGTTTTAATTTTGAACCAGAGAGACGTGTAGCTTTCAAAATAAAATGTATCAACTGCCTAATTTCTTCAGTAGGTTTTTCTAAGCTCACATATAGTCTAAAAACCATCTGTTTCCGTCGTCAACCATCTTGTGTGTGAAAGCGGACCAGGATCACGAACTGCTAAATCTTCTAAAATAGTACCTGACTTTATGGCAGCAGAAATATCAAGTAGGTATAATTGATCTTTGCTCAGCACTTTTCCGTCAACTTAAGGAATGGGGCATTCAACACGTTCAAAGTGAACCAGTGGAAGTTTTTCACAGCCAGCCAGTTTTTCCCGATCGGTCCACTGAATAATTTAGGCCCTGTATTTTTCAAAGTAAAACATGTTATGTTTGTGTTAAGAAAACACATACGTGCTAAAAAGATAAAGAATTTACTTGCCATGAAGTAAAATAATGCCAAATTGAATTTTAATTTGTACTTAAAACATTTTCCATAGAATATGCTTTTAAGATAAATATGCATTAATGTGGTACGCGTGAATATTTTTTCAGGAACTATTCATAGTAACATGGTGTGTGTGGGTTTAATAAAAACGTGTTTTTGTCTTTTTTCTAGATCTGCAGAAATATACAAGGTGTTGCATTTGAAATAACAAGGTTGGTGCAACTTTCGCGAATGGAGTGGCCGAGCAAGCCCCACAAATAGATATTTACGGATCCGAGTGTTTTTGCGAAAAGAAAAGATTTTATCGAATCTATTCCTGTCACCGTGTACTCGTTATTAATATCACAGGCACACACAAAAAAAGTCGAGTGCGATGTCCATTTTTCCCGATTGGCTCTTTCATTCTTGCTAACCTCAAAAAACACCATAAAAATGCCCGAAAATTCCGAAACAAGTAAATAAAAAGCTTAAATGAGCTGAGCACTATATCTATATCTATAATTTGGGGCGCTGAAATAGAATATGAGGTCAGAATTAGCCGATCAGTTAGGAATTTTAACATAACCTCAAAAAACACCTAAAAAATGCCCAAAAATTCGAAACAAATAAATTTAAAGCTTAAACCAAGAACTTTAAAACAAACATAACCTAAAGCAAGAGCATTACATCAAGAACTTTGAACCAAGAATTTTAAACTAAGAATTCTTAACCCAACATAACCTGAGACAAGAACTTAAAACCTATTATAAATTAAGGCAAGAACTGATAAGTTCCTAAGGCAAGAACTATTAAGGTTTAGAGTTCTTTTTGTAAAGTTCCTGTCTTAGAATATGTTACATTTAGAGTCCTTGGTGCATAGTTCTTGCCTTAAGTTTTGTTAGATTTAGATAGAGTTCTTGGTTTAAAATTCTTGCCTTGTTTTTAGTAAATTCGATTTTCCGAAATATTGAAAAAAAATCAACGATAAAATAAAAAATATTTACCTAAAATGTTATAGTATGGAAATAGTGGATAAAGGTTTTCCACAGTACCTTGCATCATATGTTGAACAAATGGAAAGAACGTTACAAAGTAAAATATAAAAATCCAACAATATGGAAGGAGCCTGGAATCCACGAAGAGTGTTATTTTTTAGCAATACAAATGTTTCCGGAATTAATGCCAAAAAAGGGTTTGTTCCGAAAGTTCTATCATATATAGATTTTAGATAAATATTTTTTATTTTATCGTTAATTTTTTTTTTGAATTTACTACAAGAAAAACAGAAGGAATTCGCATTATTTACACAGTTGTGCAAATTTCTTGAAGTCCTATACTCATAGGAAGCCAAGTTTCCCACTTCACTAGAGCTGCGGTTGCATGATGACGACCCCCGCGGTCCCGCTTTCCCAACCTGACCGGCCGTCGATACTGGGGTTTCCCTCCCCATCGTAAACTTTTTCTTTACTTTTGCCATGACGGCATTTTTTTTACCTATGAACTTAGCCGAAATAAATTGTTGCCCTCCGTCACCACGTGGAGGTGTTCTAGTCGCAAAAATAGAAAAAGATACAAATGGCATATGACAATCAAACAGAATAAAGAAAACTATATAATTCTAAACAGCTCCAAGAAAAAAAAGTAAAAAATCATCAAGGGAGGATGTAGGTAAATGTTAAGTCCAAACGATATTCCTCCCTCAACAGAGCAAAGTTTGTCCGAAAAATTGTTCCTAAAAATGTCACTGTTGATACTTGAAAATTTAAAAGTTACCCATCTCCGCTTACTAGGGTTGATGAGAATATATGCTGAAATAATATTTCTCAATAGAGTTTGCAGATTACGCTTTAATTCTGACTACGGTATTGTGTTCAGCTCGTGAAAATACGTCGTAAATTATATGTTCAGATATTATGTAAAGCAAAGTCAATTTCGGGCTATGATTCAGTCATTTTTGGGTACGTTTTCATCCTAAATATGGATTTTACAAGATATTCGATCATCGCTCATAAATTCTGACCTTGGATTCGGTTTCAGTGTAATAATGGTAATAATAGTATGTAGCAGTAAAAACCATTAAATGTAGGACTATTCATAATAGCAGATAAAGTCGAATAACCTTAGAAAAGGTACATAATATAAGAATACTAAAAGTCACCGTTTGGTTAGTTAATTGTGATCAAACTACCATTAAAATGAATGATTTGTGGTTATAAAATGTTGACATTCATATGCAAATTTTGTTGAACTTAATATGCTCAGAATTTAATGTGGAGTTCGCAAAATTTGTAAAGCGGTATCGTTGTTGCCAAGGTTCTTTGTTTAATTGGATTTTAATAATTTCTCTAAAATACCTAATTTATATAAAATTAAACCAAATGAATTCATGTATGAAAAACATAATAAATAATAACTGACATTTATTTTGACAAATATTAGTAAAATAATTTATAACTATTCAGTTTTTGGTGTGTTTCCAAATAATTCTGATTGGCTCAATATCACTCGGTGTCAGCCTCTATATTTTACGTAACAAGGTATGCTTTAGAAGATTGGACGTTAAGTGATCACGAAAAATAAACCTTTTCGCCCACACGCATACTCTTTATACAAAATAAAAATTTATTTGGGAGAAAGATATGCTGAAAATTTTCTAACAATACGCCGACTAAAAATACTTGAGTATGTTCTCATTTTGTTTTTTCACTTTTAAATAACTTGTTAAAATAATTGTCTGGGCGCCATAGTCAAAGTTTATGAATGAATTATTAACGTGTTTTGAAAATTACTTCTTTATAATTTTACACACAACGGTGATCGGTAACCATACTCGACCTATACAATAAAATAATACCAAAAACTGCTATTCTGATTATTAATACAATAATAATCAATTCTGTTTTAAAAATTTTACCCAAAATAGACTCTCGATAATAATTAACTGACCTGGAGAGGTGGTCCTATTATAGTTTTATCAAACTACATGGTATTAATTGTTTATTTTTACAAGGTGTAAAGTGAGCAAAAATTGCAAAAATTTTGTCTATTTGACAAATGGAGGAGGTCCCATTGTAGTTTCTTCATCAAGTGGGCTAGTGGACCAGTGCACAGTGGGCAGGCCTCTCAAAAACTCAAAATTTGTCAAATTTCCAATAAAATTGGAAGATACGTATTTTTGACACTAATCACACCTAATCTGATGTCAAAAATTAAAAATGCAAAATGATTAATTCAATATGGCTGCCATAACTGCAATATTTTGGCAGATTTACATGAAATTTGGCACATGAAAATTTAAGGAAAATGACAGATATTTTCTTTTACTACGTAGAAGCTAAATAAGAGAATACTAAAAACGCTTTTTTTTAAATTTAACTAGCTTCAAAAAAAACTCGCGCAGTTAATTGAACCTTAATACCTATTATGGATATTGATATCGATGTAAAAATAAACAATTAACTGCATCAAACGTGTTTCTAACAGACTTCAATTTCGATATAAAGTAATAAGGTTCAATTAACCAAGCAATGCAACGGTAGGGCGCTCCGACAAAATTAGATTTTCAAATCCTTACTCCCCAGCCATTTTTCGGTTACATTTATCGTCATAAAATGCCATAAAAAAATTCAGCTTATTTAAAGCAAGCTAAGCCTTGCCACTATATGCCACATTTTATTACATAGATACAATGCATTTTATACGTATTTCAGTAAACCAAAGCACTGTGTTCTCCACTGGGACGGAAAAATCGTTGCTCGGAACCATGAAAGACTAGATGTTCTGGCATTCCTAGTTATGAAGAAGGAAAACTGCTTAAAGTACCTTTGATCCTAGATTAGACTGATTTAAGCGAGTAAGCTAGTACCATTTATGTATGGACTGATACGTGAGTGGAACCGTTGTTTTACTCTTTATCCAACTGTGCTAGATGAACGATGCTTGTGCGAAAGTTGAGAACAGGTTGGATAAAAAGTTATTTTATTTTGCGTGTCGACACGTATATTTGGAAGAATCCCGTATGCAGTCTGGCAAGTACCGTTTGGAGAAACAACTGGTCCAGGTACCGGAATTCAAATACTCTAAGAATTCTTGGAGTAAAATTTTTGACTACAATAAGAATTTCAGAACTCTCATCATCCGTGGTCGGAAACTACAACTGCGCCTAATGATGTTGTCACATTTTCAAAAGATAAACTTAGCAATCCTAAAAGACAGTCCACCTCAAGACGATTATAAAGAATGTACTGAATTGATGCTGATAATTCTAGGCGAAACTCCACCCCGTGATTTACACTGGTTATCCCTTGGTCCTTATCATCATGCCCGCTTGATGCCAGCTGTTATTTACTTAACAAACATGCATGATATTGGCCATCAACTGAATTATGATACACAGAAAAAGAAAAAGCTTGAACGAATCTGTTACTTCAATTCCTTCTTTTATGTGAAGTCGTGGTTGTCGGCATCTGTTAGAGTAGATGCGCCTTTTAACGATCTCCAACTATGGCGTGATCTCAAAGAATACCGCAAGGTTGATCCTGAATTTACTGGAACGGCTATCCCTTGGCACCTAACTAAAGAGATGGCTATATTTTCATTATTCTCAAATCGTGTGTCCTAGGCTGAAAAGCGAAACATTCCTCGTCAGTTACAGAAAACAAGACTATTTTTTCCACTCTCAACTCATCCGATAAATTGGTGTCTCTCGTAAGCGAGAAGTTATAGTTCCTTTTCCAAGCTCTTAGATTGGAATCTGACTGTCTGACCAAGCCACCATCTATATGGGCTGATGACTCTGATTATCAAGAAGCCGCAGCAATAACCTTGCTGAGCGGGCAGTTAAACTCATCTAAGACTACTACTGTAAGAGCATACAAATAATCAAGAACAACGACAGTATCTCTTTCAGGTGGTTGAGCGTCATCGTAAAGAAACTTTCAAAAGAAAACTTTGAAATATGGATAGAAAAATATAAGTGTTAATGTATGCTAGAAGATTGTGATTTGATGTCTTATGACGTTCATATATTACTCTTTTCGTGTACGTGAAACTGTAACTGACTGGTGGCGGGGCTAAATTTGCTCCGAAAATGCTGAGTTCTTTTGTGCTGTCTTATATTGACTAATGTAATGTAAACATACCTGGGGAGCAAGGATTTGAAAACTTTTTTTTCCGGAGCACCGTAATCCAGCAGCGACGGTGAAATTTGATTCTGAAACTTTATTTTTTATATGATATATAATTTCGATATCGCTAATGTTTAGCAATATCTAAGGGAAAAGACTGAATCGAAGCACCGTTTTACCAAGGTGGTGACTCAAGCTCAACAAGTTGAGTTAAAAACTATTAGTTTGTTTAATAGTTGGCCTGAATGAACATATCTGCAAACTTTATCAGTTTTTTCCTCTACTTTTCCCTATTTGAACGAAGTAATATTTTTCTGTCATTGGTAAATAACTACTCTAAGGCATATTCTATTATACGTTTAAAAGCGGCAAAGTTACAGTATTTGTTTTAATAAGACAACAATGCACGTCCGTCCGTCTGTCCGTCTGTCCGTCCGCCACGTTTCTTGTAAGCACGATAACTTAAGAAAGAAAAGTCCGATTGTATTGAAATTTAGAAAGTAAGTTAGTGTTAGCTAGAGGAAGAATTCTATTGTTTTTGAAGAAAATCGATCAGTAAATAAAAAAGTTATTAATTATTTAATTAAAAAAAAAAAAATCTCTTAATTTTTGTGGCTTGTACTAAAATATAAATCTTGCGAGATATTATTTCCTTAATAATTTTTTTTTTTTGTTTATGAAGTTTACTAATATTTCATAGAAGTGAAATATGTATGAATGTCAAAAGATAATATCACAGACAATCAATTTTTGTAGCAATAGGTGGTGGCGCAGCGGCTAAAGCTTTGCGTTGCAATCAAAACGTCCCGTGCACGAATCCCACAGGTTGGATTTTTTTTTTTCATTTTTTTTTTCATACAATTTTTTTCACAGCAAAGATGGTATCACAAAATTTAGGATGTCCAAAAACTAACATTATTTACAAGAAAACTGCGAAGAGTGTCCTATAGAATGTGTAACAATTATATATAAAAAGCTCAGTAAATTGGCGAAGAGTACGTTTTTAGCTTGTTTTCTTTTATTCCTTTTTATCCACATTAATTTGAGAAAATGGGTTGTCGAAATAAAAGCATATAATAGAAAATAGTTGAATTTAGTAAGAAACAGTAGCGTACTATTTTTTAAACAATATTACTGGGTTACTCCAATGCCAAGCCACTGGTGGAAATAAAGAAAATATTATTTTGGCCAAAAAATATCACTTTATGTAATACTAACTTACCAACCATTAAAACATTATCTCTCGACATTTTGTATATTTTTGATGATGACGATTTAAATGATTTTTTACTATTGGATGATGTACGATACATACATAAATATATAGTTATATTTTAACTTTCAAAACGAATCTTTTTTTTTATAGAACAGTAGATCATTCTGTATGATGCGGATAGTAAACATAATTCGAAGAATATATTTATCATCGCGTTTTTTTTAAGTGTTTTTCTACCTTTTGATGATGAAAGTAATGCTGGACAATGCTCGACAAGAGCATCTCAATTATGTAAAAATAATTTAGTGTCACCGACAAACTGGCAGATTACGTTTTTCTCACATTCTATATCATAAACAACTAATACAAGAAATTTTAAAATTTTAACGTCTAACTGCTTTGTTTCTTTGATATACTTATTCAACTGGCATACGCAGTTTGTCCCACAAGTATGATGGCGGGCAGGATTTTTCTGAGCATTTCACGATGTACATAATTCACAAAGAAAATTGGATCATCAATGATTTTAGTCAACGACTAAATTTTTTTTTACATAGTTAAAACACTCCTAATGAGCAATATCCCGCGTGTACACTGGCAGACAACAATTTTTACTCCTTATGGCACAGAAGCGGTAGAATAATGTTAAAAAGAATGTTAATAAAATCGGCCCAACATTTCTGTCGCTGCCTCCCGGGCTATCTCTTCATAATATCACCATTTCCGAAACTATTGAAGCTATAAAAAAAGCTAAAGAACAAAATTATTTCTGACCCCAATTTATTGTCATAATTTCTCGTGAGAGATTGCGATACCGTGGTGTATTGTTTTTAAAAACAATAAATTGAAAAAAAAAATCGGTGTAAAAATGACATAAACAAGAAACTCAAACGCTTTTTTAACTGGGCGACGGTGAAATTTTTTGGGAGGTAATTTTTCAAATTTGCCAACTTCGTAAACTTAAGAAGCCAACTCTGTAAATAAATAAATAATAATTCCTCCAAAAAATTGATGAGCGGAGAGGAGAAAATCAAAAAAAAAAAGATTCCACCGAAATAAAAATTGCCAACTTATTCTCAAATTTCCAACTTTTGCCAAGTCTGACATACCCCCCCCCTTCGCTATGCCCCTGGTTTTTCGAGACCTTTTTTGAAGGCATTTCAATGTTTATTCACCATCTTCAGTGGCCCTTTTATTTAGCTTTTATGCTGCATTTAGTAAGATGTAAATATATTTGAGTTTTTGGTTATTTTTTTAAAGTTTTAATATATATTTTAATATATCGAATTTTGGTTAAGTGTTTTTACATTATATGTATGTGTAAATATTCTTTTATATAGGTATTGTTTTGTTTGGGCTATTGCAGTTATTGCAATCTATTTTGCATATGGTGTTTGTTCGTCTTTTGGATTCAGTTTTGTAAAAAAAATTTTTGGCATATAAGTCATACAATATGATATTGCTATTATATTTTGGCTTTTTAATACCTTCTAAATATTTTCTGATACTATTGGTATGTAGGGCGTGGATATATATTTGTTGGTATTTTTGTGTTCCATTCCTTGTATTATTATATATTTTGTGTATTATCTTTTTTATTATAGGTTCATAAAAATGTTTTAACTATGAATTTGTTCCGGGAACTATTTTTCTCTTAAAATAAATCCTATGGTATCTTTATTATTCTCATATCAATTTCCTCATTTTCATTATTACTCTTATTGCATGTATTGACAGATTAATTGTAATTAAGTAGACGCATACTGTCACTTTTTTTATGGAATACTTGTATCATTAATTGCCTATAATTGGGGGCGAGGGCAAATAAAGGTGTTGTTATTATCACATCGCATCATAATGAATATACGAACCTCAAGTATAACTAAATATGATGGTCAAAGTTTCCTCCGTATAAATTGCAAAATGTATACTTTTTAATTACTGATTAAATGAAAAAGTGTAGACTTCCGCAACCATTGTAAAACAGATTACACAATTTTTAACGAGATAAAAGTCCATTTGAGAGCGTTATTAAATACAGTTTACAAAGCTTTCAAGCCTCCGAGTTCAGCGATGTCCTTTTTACATGGTTACCAAACACAAAAACTGAAACTCTGAACGAGCTTTTTTCGCTTGGTAGCTCCTGTTCCTCTGCTAGTTCGTTCACAAAGATTCGCCTGCGTTTCGCTTGGAAGTCGTGATAATCCATGCGAGAATAAAAATTATAAATGCATTTTTCGTGTTCTCTTTATCACGGTACTTTTTACCGATCGACTTCAGTGAAGGTTTGATATTTCAATAATGTGTAATCTATTAATGGAAGTCATTTATTTCATTGGAATTACGTGAATTGTTGTGAATAGAAAGTTATATTTATTTTGAGGTTCATTTTTAATAGCGCGACATGTTTAAACTAATTAATGTCGCATATGTAAGACAGCTGCCTCTTTATAAAACTTTTACATTTCAGATTTTATAATCATTTGTCTTAACAAAAAATGCTATTACTTAATTAGGATATATCCATATAATTTATTATCAGCTAAGTTGCTGGTGTACTGTAACCGATAACATTTTTAACATGTTTTTTATAAGGCTAATTTAATCTTCCGAATGGCCCGTTTAATGAAACGTCAATTGTGAAATTAGTGTTAAAGCTTGTTTGAGTTCTTCGTTTATAGTTGATAAATGCCGCCATAAATATAAAATAGCTGTTGAAATGATGCCGATTATAAACTTATATTTTAAGTTTCTAGGTTCTTACTACAGGTTGTTATGAAAAAACACTCGATAAAACACCAGAAATTTCCTTAAAACTCCCCCAAGCAGTACCATGATATACAACAATATCTGAAATAGTAGAACACTTAATAAATCATTATAATAAATAGTACAGTATACAATAACGGTGGTCAGGGGCGGCTTAAGGGCCGGGCAACCCGGGCGGCCGCCCGGGGCGCCGGCTCAGAGGGGCGCCAAACTGAGGGAAAAAATTGTTTAGTTTTTGTTTGTACCCTTTTTGTAGTACCCTCTTTGGAAGAAAATATCAAATAATATTAGTATCTATGTCAGTTAAAGTGGTAATAATGCAGAACAGTCGAAAAACATTAAAATCTCTTAAATAATCCAAAAATGTAACACAGACATTCTTGTTTAGCTATGAGATAACTCACTACTCAGCTCATGCTTCCCGTCCTATTATTGAGTGAGACGGAGTCAATCATTAAAGATATTGCATAAACAAAGTGAAAGAACATGTTGCATGTACTTTCATTCAGAAAAAATTCAGAATACTCAGAAAATTGTTATACCAACCAATCAGCTGTTTGTATTTCATATCTTACTTAATTTACTGTTTATAAATAAATAAAATAAATAAATGGCGATTTATTTTGTAGGAAATATTAAAACAATAAAGAGGAACCTTCCTTTAAGTAAACTTATATCGGTGAACCTCTCATTATAATAGCATTTAGATGGTGTAGACAAAAAATTTTATATTACAAATTAATTACACAGGTCTACAAAAAAAGGCCTTGTCCTAAGGTTCTCATCTAACTTTTCTGAAGTATTTTGAGGCACTGAAGCCAATTTTGAACAAAAAAATTTCTTTCTGTCGGGACAGTTTCCTTATTAGTTCAGGAACGGCTTCATCGAAAGGGGGTGATAGTTACATTAAACGAGGTAGTAGATTTTTTTATCTTGTATGTATTGTAAAGAGTATGTAGAATCCAAGTTTTAGACCTTCAAACCCTTGGAAAATTTTTGTGCGGACGAAAAAAACCACGAATTTTAGGCACTTTTTTCAGTTTATGTCCTATAACTTAAAAACAATGCATTCAGTCGAAGAGTCATTAAAGATCATTAAATTTCGCTTCGGATGAGTACCTCATAGTTGAAATTTCATCAAGAGGGTTGGGCGTATTTTTTTAATTTTATTATTTTTATTTTTTTTTTTATTTTTTTTAATTATTTTTTTTTATGAACTTGAACTTTGGCGTAATTGGCAGTCGAATAACAACAATTTTTACCAACTTGTAAAAAATTCACACTGGGTAACTTTTTAAACGTCTTCAGCTCTGAAACGGCTAATCTAGTTGAAAAAATCCATAGAATGAAAAAAAAATAAAAAAAACAAAAATAATGAAATAAAAAAAATACGCCCATACCTCTTGATGATATTTAATGCTCTTTAATTTTGATAATAGATGACTTTTCGATTGGATGCATTGTTTTTAAGATATAGGCCACAAACTGAAAAAAGTGCTAAAAATTCGTGGTTTTTTCGTCTGCACAAAAATTTGCCAAGGGTTTGGAAGTCTAAAACTTGGATTCTACATACTCTCTACAATACATACAAGATTAAAAAAAATGTGCTACCTTATTGTAACTATAAAGTACCCCGTTGTTGAACTATATACCACCCAATTTGTTTTTGTGCAAAACTGGTTTCAGCATGTCAAAATATTTCAGAAAAGTTAGGTCAGAACCTTTGGTTTGATATTTTTTTAAAGGAGATAAAATGGGTGTTAGAGGGAACTGACATGATAGAAAAAAATGTTGTGTCCAAAATTGCCTTCAGCGTCTCAAAACACGTCTCTCAGGGAGGGGCGCCAAAAAGTGCCCCCGCCCGGGTGGAAAATTTACCTTGAGCCGCCCCTGAGCGTGGTATGGTTGAAGTAGTCTTAATAGTGTGAGGGGTTATGACGTAATGAGAGGAGAGGAATGAATAGGCCGGGCAAGTAGATCTCCCGTCTTTACTACACTTACATTATGTGAGAATGAAGTGAGAGTGAGGATATCGATGTCGGCATCTGACGAGGCGTGTAGGCGTAAACCGTTAGACTGTTATTTTTAATTCAGGACCGCATTTGGAGGTATCGCAGTCGAGCCTATACTGTCGGGATGAAGATATAATTCGATAATTACTTTATATTTCTTTATTTGGTAATGTGTTTTTGAAAATAATTTTAGTAAGTTTTGTTTCCAATTCATAGATGTGCTTTGGGGAGTATTGTAAGTGTAATATTATAAATTATTATTATTTTATATCTATTTATTACTTCCACATCCAGTGGAAGTATAGTAACTACAAAAAAAAATAGATTTTAAGTTTGAGTGAAAAAAAATTTCTGTCTGTCTGTCTGTCTATCGGTCTCTCTGTCGTTCTATTTGTCGGCCTGTCTGTATTTTTTTTTGTGCGCACGTTTACTCTGGAATCGTTTGAGATATTGACTTGAAATTTGGTACACATATGTACTTTAACGAGATATAGAACTAGATTATATTTTCATCTAGTTCCGTCGAAGGGTTGGGGGTTAAATTGGGGTAAATTTGGGGTAAATAGGTAAATCAAGCAGGTAAGAGTCCATAAAATTGGTATTTAGTATAGATAAGGTCTCAAAAAAATTTTGGCATTACTCACCCCCATCCCAGTATTAAAGGGGATGAAAAAAATTGTGATTTAGTGTGTGTACAAGAACCAGAAATCTCAAAATATTTTTTTACTTCATCCACCCCCACTACCACCCCCTATCACCACCCCCACCCCACTACCGATGTGGGGTATCGTTTTATGGGTTTTTGGGGTAGAGGATTTCAAATATTATATTTTTAAAGTTCCATAAACAATTATTTTCACATACAAAACTTTTTCGTTGTGGGTGACTTGGATAGAAAATCTGGATGTGGAAGTAGTGATTCCTTGGGCAGCGGTTTTTTTTAATATAAAATATATTTTATATAAAAATGTTTGACCGTGTGCAGCATCTTTGTCTACATCTAATCGTGTTTGTGAAAATGATAGTGATAGTGTGAAAAATATTTGAGGAATGGTTTGAAAAGACCAATTCCAAAATTAAAACCGAACAGCGTTATTGTTCTTAATCATGCGAAATACCATTCGAGGCAAGTCTATAAAATTCCTAACAAGAGTTCTACTAAGGCGGAGTTACAATTTTTTTTAATGGAACATGATATCTATTATGAGGAAAAAATTTGAGAAAAAGTATGTTGTAGGCACTGTAGCGGAGAAATATGGCCACAAAGCGTTGAGATTACCGCCATATTCCTGCGTTTTCAAACCGATTGAATGAATTTGGTGTAAATTGAAGAAAAATGTCAGAAAAGGAAATACTTTTCCGAAATTCTACAAAAGAGTCGTAGAGTTAATTCAAAATGAAGTGTCGAAAATGAACAAGGAAGATTGGGAAAAAAGAATTACTAAAGTAATTAAAATTGAAGATGAATATTCAAAAATTGGTCAACTTCATATAAACGGTGGAAATAAATTTATTATAAATTTGAACGAAGATAGTAGTTCATCTGAAAATGAAGAAGAGGGTGAAAAGTGCGATGATTTAGAGGAAGATGCGATGTGAGGTGAGATAAAGTGAGCTAAGGTAAAGTAAAGTGATGTGAAGTGAAGAAGTGAATTTTGTGATATCCGCTGCATTATTTATTTCCGTTTTTATGTTTTCGTATTTCAGTGCTTTAGAAATATTATTTTTCAGTATGTTATTATTTATTAATGTTATTTTTTTTATTTTTGCAATGATTCATCTTTCTGTTTTTACTGTGGTACTTTGCTATCACAGTTTATTTTTAGTTTATTTATTGAGAGCAATATTTATTTCTGTTACTATTTTTAGAGTATATTTTTTGTTTTTATTTTGTTTTTAAAAGTTTCTTGTTACTTTTTAAATAATCTCTTTATTCTATATTAATATTCCATACCCATCCTTTTCTGGCGAGAAATGCTCATACCTCCTCGCGGTTTTTGCTGGGTACTAACAATTTATATTAAGCAAACTATAGAGACTGTAACTACTATAGGTGTAGTCACTACTTTTATTTCAAGTTAATACGTTTTTTGTACATTGAAACAGTTTTGCAAAAAAAATTCATCGAATTTTGCAAAAAGAAAAGTTTTAAAAATGAATTGAAACCACACAACAAATGGGTTTTTGTAAAAAGACTTATTTAAATTCTATTAAATATTGTTTTCCCCCTATTTCTGATAAAAATTTAATACAACTTAAATGAGTCTTTTTACAAAAACCCAGGGTAGGGTGTTCAACTCATTTTTAAAACTTTCTTTCGCAAATTTCGATGTATTTTTTTTTTGCAAAACTGTTTTATTTTATCTTGGTACATACTCATGTCACAAAATATGGCTTGGGTCCCATGACTCAATATTAAGAAGATATGACCAATCTAAATTTCACAAGCCGCGGCTGACAAATACTTACATTGAAAAAGTAAACGAGCGAACAATATAGTTAAATCCCGCACTGCGTTCTGCAACCATTGCGTGTCATCTACACCGCCCAGATAGGCGGTACGTCGATCACTATTGCGATTGCTTCCATTATAACTAGTTGTTTACCGAAAGTTTCAAACTCATATCACCTTCTCTCAACGAATAACGTGAAGTTCTTCTGGAGCAATGACCAAGGTAGCTATTGGCATTTTTTAAATTAAAAATACTCCAATTTGGCAATAAGTCAGTCGGCAAGTACACGTCTTAATTTTGCAATACCAGACAAGCTTTGGCCGACATTTGGAAAAACGGTCTAAAAAATGATAATTTTTTAAATTGTCTATATTTCTGCATTTTCACTTGAAGTAATAAACGTCAACAATTTTTCTGTTGATACGAGCGGATTACTATTTTGCTCTCTACTGCTGATATTTCGCTACATCGGTGTTATCTGGCAATTCTATCACTGCTTGCTGGTTCTTCTTCACTACATACCTTTTTTCCTCCAAAGAAAAAATATTCTAATGTATTCGTCTCCACACTACCTTCACGTAGGTAATAAGTTATTTATAATTTATTTTGAGGGAGGTGGTTTCTTGTAGAACTTTTTTACAATTAATTATTTTTTATTTATTTACTTTCATCATGATTAGAGAATATTATTTAAGTATTAAGTAAATCACAACTTACACACTTTTTTGTTTATTATGAAAGTTAGGTAAATAATTTTTTCTATGATTATTGAATAACACAGCCCCACAAAAAAATATATTCAGGGCAGCGATTCAGACCCTATGTATTTTCGGTCGCTAAATTCGAATCCAAGGTCAAAAAAATGTTTAGCTAGAGCTAAAAAACACCCCTGGAATGGGGTAAAAAGAAGATTAAGCTACGAGAATAGTAGTTGTAAATTGGCGAAGAGTACGTATTTTTTACGAAATTTTATAATTTAAAATAAAAAAATATGCGGGATGACCCCATTATCAGAATAATCCGTACCATTTTCGGCTTCAACATCTATACTGTCTTCGTCATTGTCATCCAAAACATTTATTTCTACGACATTTGAAAAAGATGTTCTGCTGCATCATCTACAAATTAGTGAACAACGCAAATCCGCTTTTTAACCAGTGTTGCCAATGTGTTGGGAAATCCCCAAATTCCGGGTAATTCAACATACTCGAGGGTAATTTTGAGGAATTTTGGGAAATTCATTCGTTTCCTTGATTTTATTTAATTTTCATCGATGTGTTTCAATTCTTTTAATACCGCAACTCTCGCCGCAATTGTTGACACAAGAAAATGAATAAAATTATTATTTTAATTTTAAATCACTAATTTTAGGTTAAAGTTCAGAAAAAAAATTAAGTTATTATTATTATTATAGAAATACAGAGATTTCTTAATTTTATAATGTTTTGTTAACAAAAATCCAAAAAAGTTTGGCTAATAAATTTAATAAATATAATAAATAACTTTTTTGGGATTTTTGGGGAAAATCATTTCATGCTATTGGCAGCACTATTTGTAACAACAGTACTGCGCTGCAACCTTCGGTACATCTGTAGGAAATTTGGTGCTAAGTTTGGGAGGCTTCTGGTTGTAGAGTGTATAAAGTATATTTTTTACATTTATCCAAGAATTCACAGTATTTTGCCCCATACAGGAGAAGCGGAAATGTTTCTTCTACACTTGCAATTGCAGCTGAAGATGCATTCGGGCCCTTGAAAATATTAACAGCTTTAAGTCATTTTTGTTTATCTGTAGAAATTTAACACATTTAATTTATTCCTGCTTGAATATTGTGTATCGCGTCTGTTAATTGCGTACAAGAACAAAATATTGTCTCCAAATGAAACCTCCAAACGATATTGTGAATATATTTTGATTTCATATTTTCCTTTACTCGATTTTAAGAAAAATATGTTTGATTGGAATTCACACAGGACAGTCATAATAACTAACTAGTGGATGAAGCATTATACTCTTCGCCGATTTACTGAGCTTTTTATATAATTGTTACACATTCTATAGGATACTCTTCGCATTTTTCTTGTAAATAATGTTAATTTTTGGACATTTTAAATTTTGTGATACCAACTTTGTTTTGAAAAAAAAAACCACGATGTGAGGGATCGAATCCGGGACCCTTGGATTGCGAGACGAAACTCTTGCCGCTACACCACCATTTCTTATTACTAAAATTGTTAATGAGTGTAATATATACCATTAGTAAATTTATTGTGATTATTAGGAAACACACATTAGTAAAATGTATTAAAAAAAATAGTGATAGGAAATAACATTTCGCAAGGTTTCTATTTATTACAAACCATAAAAAAATGTAAAAAATATTGTTTTAAATTTTAAATTACTAATAACTTTTTTATTTACCAATCTATTTTGTTAAAAAACAATAGGGTTCTTCCTCTAGCTAACACTAAGTTACTCTCCAAATTTCAATACAATCGGATTTTTCTTTCTTGAGTTATCGTACTTAAAAGAAACGTGACGGACAGACGGACAGACGGACATTTTGAAAGTTGTTCAGAATTCGTTCACTAACATAACGATATAAAATTTTTTTCTCTACGAGAGATATTTACTGATTTATAAATGTGCCGATCAAATACAATATACTCTTCGTTTTTGCGAAGAGTATAATAAGCCAATATATTCACCTGCCATAATTTTATGCTTTGATTGCACTTGTTACTATTAAGGTATCAACATTCTCGTCAGTTTTTGACAGTGAAATCTTCATTTCATAACTGTGTAGACAGCATTGAATCCATTTGTCATATATTTCTTTTCCCTAGAATAGAGTTGCGATCATGTTTTCATCAAAACCTTAGTGGATGAATATATTTGCAAGAAGTGACCTCCTGGGTATCCATAAAAACCTATAACTATGCGTTTTTAGAATGATGCCGTTTTACGTGTTCTACGTTCTTATCTAAAATGGCAGAATAAACGTCTTGCTCGTAGCAAGACAATTTTGTGGGGCAGAAATCCTTTGTCTACTACAAAAAGGGTATTTTCCATATCAATTTCTTGCTCAGCTGGTAAAAACATACCTTAATAACCAGTAGATAACATGTCGCGTTCACAATGGGACAGTTGGCCTCTAAAGTAAACAAGGAATTGGCTGAAAGTAACATAGCGTGTTCGACCACACGCAGAAAATATTTAAGGGTAGTCACATATAAAAAATTATATATATTTTTTATAGAGAATTTATTTATTTATTTATTTATTCTCTTCCCGATTGATAACCACATATTTTTGTTTAAGGTTGGTAAAGATATTTCCAAATAATCGAAAAAGTGTCAGGTTTTTCGCCATTCTTTAAAGACGGAGGCAAAAACTTAGCCTGTTGAAAAGTGAAACATTAATATGTGTTTTCTGAGAAGCAGTAAATAGGTTAAAAATTAACTCTAACTTGTTCGCAATTATTCCCGAAGACATCTATATAAAATGATCTACCGACTGGTCTATTATTACTTTTCCAATTGAATTCATTCCCACTAGCTGAGTAGAACCTTGCCAGATCCACAACATTGATGCCGAATATGCGGAGGCCGCGGGGCAAGACACTTCTTGAAGACATTAATTTTATTACTTGCAACCTCTTCTTGACTATAACATTTAAACTTGTACATGGCTTTGAATCCAATATAGTAACCACAAAAATAATTTGTTTTTATTCAATTTTTCAGTGTTCACAATTTCCATAACAAGAAAAACCTGAAAGAAAATATGTAAAATAACCAGATAGCTTTTTTTGATATACGCAAAATAAGTATCTTCATCATATGGTAGTCCAGAAGCTTCGATTAAGTATATTTCAAACTCTTCTATGGAAAACATTTTATTTCATCTTGTAGCCTGTTAAACAAGTCAGTAGTTCTGGGTATTTGCTTATGTCAATATCTTTCTTGATTGCGAGAGTAGATCTCAGCATCGAGTAATAGCACCAGTATTGAGGAGTTGTGGTTTTTAAATTTCTTCATGGAATAGGCACAGGCAGGCCAGTATTCTATCCGTTGATATCAGAAACATCCTTTAGCCAAACATCACACTTTTTTTGGCATCTGGCCACTAACCATACAGCCAACCGCTAAAAAACCATTTATTCCAATTAACCTATGTCGACAATGAAAAAACAAATATTGAAGATCAGCAAAGGAGAAAAAATAAGGACACACGCTTGTCGTCCTGGGGTCTACCAGGATATGTATTTTTATAAACACAAACAAAATTAGAGGACCACTATAAATTAAGAGATGCAACAGAGGCAAAACAACAGCGGATACGAAGCTAACCTACTTAAACACTGACTCACAAAGTTCATAATAAAATATTCGTTTCTTCAAAAAACCGATGATACAATCAAAAACTTGTTTACTATGGTGACTGAGGAGAGACAGTATATTAAAAGGAGCCTGAATACTGTACTTAATAGGATTGTTATAAAATCTGTCACTTGCTGCTCTATATTTAGAACGCTGGAAGAAAATATGATCCAGGTCACCTTTAATATTACAAATATCACAATTCTCTGAAAGCAGAATATTTATTTTATGCAAATGTGCTGGATAACAGGCATGTTCAAAGGAGGGGTATCGATAAGCTAAGAAAATTGACTCCAATATATGACAAAAAATTTAACTAGGTATATTTCTTTTTATATTTCTCATTATTTTAGTAAAATACAGGACACTAACTTAACGCTACAATAAATTAAAAGTAAATATGCCAACGTTTTCTTCACGAGAAAAATCGACAAACTGAGGTCAAAATGGCTTTTTTTGGAAAATAGTACCCTTTTTTTTACTATATCGAGTTTTTTTAGACATGAGCGCATTTTTTTAGCATGGTGATTTTTTTACATGTTGTTCTTTAGACGTCAACAAATATAAAAATACAGAAATTAAACTGCTAAAAAAATGTGCTCATGTCTAAAAAAACTCGGTATAGTAAAAAAGGGGTACAATTTTCCAAAAAAACCCATTTTGACCTCAGTTTGTCGATTTTTCTCGTGAAGAAAACGTAGTCATTTTTACTTTTAATTTATTGTAGCGTTAAGTTAGTGTCCTGTATTTTACTAAAATAATGAGAAATGTAAAAAAATATATAGTTATAGTTTTTGTCATATTGGGGTCAATTTTCTTAGCTTATCGATACTCCTCCTTTGAGGCGTATTATTGTTGTAATATATTTTCCTGGATATTCATAATTTTCGCACCAAAACTTAGATGGGAGGTCAGATGAATATGTGTACATCTAGTAGGATTGGAATGGCAAAACTCCAACCACTGCTCTAACCATCTGTTTCTAAATTTAGATTTTAAAATGTTGAAGATGTCAGATAGACAGATTTTTCGTTCTAATGGAAAGCTTGAGATGCTTTTCTTGGCCAAAGAGTCGACAATTTCATTATTTTTTATGCCAATGAACCTCTTTTCCCATACCTAAAACATTGTGCAGCAGTTTCTTTATTTAAACATCACTTTGTTAACGCAGAATACTCCTCATCATACCTGCATATTCCTCATCAAGGCTGGACTTCAAGTTTTCACTATTTCCTGTTGGGATCACAAATTCTCTCGAACAGTTTGTCTTGGTGTCTGGTAAAATGACTTCGATTTAGCCTGTTTGTTATATGTGTTTCACAAGTCAAAGTAGTTAACTTGTCCAAAATCGATAATTGTGTCACTTACTGTCAGTCTGGGACAAGCTTCCTCTTGACCTTTGTTCTAAAACTGTGATGGTTGCCTCAGTATGCAAAGAATTATATTATGATCATGTTTCAGATATATTATTACTACTATTAATTGAAATGGTCAAAATTGAAGGTTCTTTTATATGATTTAAATGTTTATTTAACAAGAAATATAATTATGCATTTGTTTACTACATGGACTAGAACTTCATGGTATTATTTTATAGTAAGTTATCCACAGTTTGATTTCTTGAAAAGTGTAGAATATGAATTTTCTTTGTTACTTTATTTTCTTTGAAGAATTAGTGATATTTTTCATTGGTAGGGGTGCCAATGTTTACCCAAGCACTGATGAACTTATTTCCTGGCGTCAACGATTAGCATTGGTAGCGGAAATAGATCGACTTAAAATAAGAGATTTAACAAAAAATTTCAATAGAAAATGATTTTTTTAAAAACCTTTCGCAGAACAGAACAGCAGAACAATATTTTTCTGCTCTTGTTTATTTATAATTAATTACTGCAATTAAGATTTTTTCTTCCACTATAGTTTTTGTTATAATAGTCATTATTTTATAAATAAATAACAAATTTTGTTATAAAAAGAATTAATTATATCTTTGACATAAAATAATTGACACGTGTGATAGTCATTTAAACGGTAATTGATTTAATTGTATGTAAGGAAAAATTGACCATTGTTTTTGTCGATACCAATAAATTGAGTTCGGTGTCAACATTGTGGAGTTATGTTTTTACAAGCTTTTATTTAACCTGTTGTGTATGTATGTACGTATGTATATACGTTTATTCACAATCATACAGAAATAATCAAATTGTCTTACATGTCAAAAGTTAGAAAGTATGACATTTCTACTTCATTCGACAAATGAACTGAAATGTGACATTTCAGGTTGGAAAGTGGCCACTTTCTTACCAGTTTTCGGGTTGGAAAGTGAGCAATTGCCAGCCTGCAAAAAAAAACATAAAATGCTATTTAAAAATTTAGTAAACGATGTTTTTTGGCTTTTTGTTCTTTAAGGGAGATGATTGTGAATAAAATAGTATACAAACCTTGGTGGAAAGTTTCATTGCTGTCTCGAGAATTAGTTGACCTTGCCGCTGCGCGCCTCGGTCAACTATCTTATCTCTGGACAACAATGAAACACTTTCCACCTCGGTATGTAATATACTAATGTATGTCAGGATGTTTAGTCCAAATCTTGGATTTTGGTCAAATCTTGAGTCAATTTTGAACCACTTAACGACGCCTAATTGAGCTGAAATTTTGCATACATGTGTAGTTCTGGTGACAATACTATGATATGGTACCAAAAAGTGAGTATTTTTAGTTTTCATACTATAATTTTACTTCCACATCCAGTGGAAGTAAAGTAACGACAAAAAAATTTTTCAAAATTTTTATTGTTCAAATAGGCTTAAAATGTCATGAAACGTCGAGATTTTAAGTTTGAGCGAAAACAAATTTTCTATCTGTCTGTCGGTCTGTAACTTTTTTTTGTGCGCACGTTTACTCTAGATGAGATATTGACTTGAAATTTGGTACATATATGTACTTTAACGAGATCTAGAACTAGATTTTATTTTCATCTTGTTCCGTAGAAGGGTTGGGAGGTAAATTGGGGTAAATTTGGGGTAAATAGGTAAATCAAGCAGGTAAGAGTTCATAAAATTAGTATTTAGTATTTACAAGAGAAACTAAGGTCTCAAAAAAAATTTTGGCATTAGCCACCCCCATTACCACCCCCACCCCGTTATTGAAGGGGATGAAAAAAAAATTGTGATTTGGTGTGTGTACAAGAACCAGAAACGTCAAAATATTTTTTTACTTTATCCACCCCCCATTACCATTATTTTTTTATTTCTTTCCCGAATAATAAAAGCTCATATTTAAAAAGTTTTTTTGTCTGTAATGTCTGCAATGAGGCTTGAAATTACAATCTTGACAATCTCGATCTCTAGTACACAATAAATGAAATACATCAAGGAGCTCAAAAAGAATATGCTATCACCAAAATAATACATCTTGAGATGGTCGAAATTGGTACTGTTTCCAAATTTATTATAATATTGGAAAAACCTCTGAAATAAATATTTGATACAGAGGGTAAAAAATAATCAAAGGCTAAAAAGACGATATTTTAAAATCAGTTTAAATAGATTGTTCATAGTTTAGTTTTATTTTGTCTATGTCTTCCTCTTACTCACAATGTCTTACCTTACGTTTTGGTCTCCATTTGCTGTCTAGAATGTTTGACAGTACCATGCCATCTGTCGCAGAAAATATGAAGATCCTGGAGAATACGATGCTGGAGTGTCACTTTTGGAGGCGTATTTCCTGGAAAATCGAATTATTAGTGCGATTGGTTGTCCTGAAGCAAACGTCTTCTAACTCACATCTCGAAAACATTAATACGCCGTCTATCTGCTCCCCTAACGGTCATGTCTCAGAGGCATAAGACAGATAGAGAAAACTAGAGCATTAGCTGATCTTTATGTTTTACATAATATTTAGGTCACACTAAATTTTGCTTAGCTGACAAGTTGTCGATCTTGTCATTTGTCAGTCAAACGTATAGTAGACCAACCGGTTTTTGACCCAAAAAAAATTACAAAAGTTCAAGTTTTTGTGAATGTTAACCGAGGGATAAACTTTAATGGCTATATTTTGAACAGTGTCACAAATTTCTATTTAACGCCGGTATACATTTAAGGTGAGGTGAAAATTGTTTTCTAGGAATTACTGATGTCTTCTCTAAAAATAAATTTTATTTGTGCTATTTTTTTCGATAGAAACTTATTTTGTATAATTAAAAAAAAAAAATTGATTGTTATGACGACCACATACTAGCGGAAATGAGGCCTGAAGATGTCGTGATGTTGCTGCCACAAGTTGTGTAACGCACGTACTCTTATGGGGGCCGTGCTCCCCCTCTCATTTTTGATTCAAAGATTGAGAAATTATTTAAAGAGAAAAATAAAAACAGTAAAAAAATTGCTCAGTAAGGCATATTTTCGGTGTTTCTGACCTACCCGGATAAAGTTATATTTGAAATACGACATGTATTGTAATATTGAAATTCAAATAAATTTAATCGAAGGTGTAGGCACTTTAGAGCAGTTTTGATCATAAAGGTTAATGTTAGTGATGTTTTAACTCGCTTCATAAAAACAAGTCAAAATAAAATACTGGATTTTCTTTATTTTACTACTGATGTACGTTTTTAATATTTTTACTTAAATTTTATGAGTTTATGTTGTTTTTAGAACTTTATTACATTTTATAGGTAAGGTGTAAGGTACCTATTTACTTAATATTTGCGCTCTTTTTCTTATGCACCTAAATAGCTGGTACATATTTTTCGAATAATAAAAAGGTATTTTAAAAAATCACGGTGTTTGGTATTATAGCTAGAAGTTGACAAGATAGTATCTCCCGCTTACATCTACCATATTACAGTATAATATTTCTCTGGACTTTTATTGTAAATTATTTGACTTGAAATCCCAGAAATTAATTCTTTAACATAAATTTTATGTTATTGATTTCAATTTCAATATCTACTTAAATGTTATAAATTGAACACTAGGAAAATATTCTGTGAATAAATATCTGGTATAAAAAATTCAACTACAATTTACTGTTTGTATACAGTATACGGATCGTCAAGACTCATTTTTTTAGTTTAAAGTAAAGGGAGGTAAGGATTTAATAGTTACTTGTTACTTCCACAGTTTCAAAATGTATATTTAGTTGACGTTTGATTCTGATCGTGTCCAAATCTTTTTTTTTTTTAACTGTTTAACGTTGGCCTATTTCCGCTACCAGGGCCTATCACCGACGCCAGGAGACGAGCTACCCCCAACCTGGAAATGTTGCCGAACCTTTTCCCTTAAGAAGAGTAGGGATCTTTTACTTGCCTAACATTTAATAGACAAGGGACCGCCTGCTTTACATCCCCTCCGAAGGATGGTATATCCACTACGTAATCCTCGTCTGAAATTACGTAACTTCCGAGTATACACTGATATACAAGCCTCTAGAAGGTGGGACGAGAACGCTGTATTTCCCAAGATGGGTCACCCATCCAAGTACTAACCGCGCTCGACGTTGCTTCAACGGAATATCGACTGATATTCACATTGAAGTCGCCTCTACGCTCGCCCCGTCCAAATCTTAAGATTAACAATATTTGCTCTTCTTGTTGATGGACTTATACAACCACAAATATTACGAATGGTTTGCGTTATTTATTTAAAGTGCAAAACAGAATACAAACTCCAAAGTGAAAAACTTGAAATACATATGAGCAATTCCTACAGAAAAGTATGCTCGAATTACACCATGATTACATTGATGATAGAAAATTCATGATGTGCCATGATGCTTAAGGGTTGACGAATCAAGATAAAGTTACCACCTTGGCTTTGTACTTCTTCCATGCAGCAAGTGCAATGAATCCTTGTCCCGAATGCAAAAAAGCCCACCCTTATTATTATCCAAGAATTCAAGGGGACTTCTTGTTGATATTCCAGCTTGGTCAGATTTAGAACAACGAATGGTTTCTTTGAAAGTTATCTGCTGAATAACCAAAATAATATTTTATAACAATTCAATACATATTTATCTTTGGATGCTAATCCAGTAAAAAATTCCAAAGAATTTGATAGGAAATGTTAATGTCACCGTCAGTTGTTAGCATCAGAAAAAATATAGAACAAAATGCAAAAATAATACACTAGGTTACGTTAAATGATATCTTTTGTATGGATTACTTAGCAAAAACCTATGAGAATACTAGAGTATTTAAGATGAGTAAATTTGGAGCAAAGAATACGATAGTGAATAGAACGAATGAAACAATGAAATGTGAAAATCTTGGATATGAATGATGTTAATGTTAGTGAGACTCACAAGTTACGTAATGAATGTAATCTGGAGAATAGAAAGAAGTTACACCATGTGTTACTATGATCCATGCAAAAGAGGTATGTGAAGGACAAGGAAGTTCAGTAAAAATATGTATGAAGATAAAGGAAGTAACATTTTTCCAGGGGAGAGAGTAGATCCGTCTTGACTATACTCATATCTCGATATGAAAATTTCAACAACATTAATCGTGGTTAGTACTTGGATGGGCTATCTCCAATGAAATACAGCGATCTTGCCCCACTTTCTAGCGGCCTGTATATCAGTGTATATGTAGAAGCTATAATTTAATTGGAAGATGCGGATTGGATACACCATCTCTTATCTCTTGGAGGGCAGTTGGTCCCTTGTCATTAGACAAGTAAAAATAATCTTCTTACAAAAAGAGATTTGGCAAAATAGCTCCTCTATTGGCTTCGGCAATTGGTATCAGTCGTGGAATAGGCCGAGGTCAAATAAATGAGTAATAAAAAAAATTCCAGTCGTCACTTGTCGAAGAGGTTGAATTTTAAGCAATTTAACATTAGATATTACCAGAATTTTTTTGCGTTCTGTTTATCTGACACTCGGAAAAGATAATTCATGTTTGGATCAGGCTCTGATCCAAAGAGGCCGCAATGATGGCAATCCCCCCTCCCCCCATTGGGAAGTCAAACATTTAAAAAAGAGACATAATGGTATTTTTTTAAGTAAATTGCAATATTTACATAGATGTTTTGCAAAATTTATAAAATAAATGTGCTCTAAAATCTACGTGTACTTTCCAATATTTATGTCAACCCCCCCCCCCCATTTAGGAAGCTCCTGGATCCACATTTTATTTGATTAACAGCATGACATTTCACGCAGATTATTCTTACTACCACTTTGTTTATAAACCATTGAGATACAAGGCATATCACCACCAGGAATATGGAGGAGCAGAAGTAATCTGAAACCGGTTTCTTGGCATTAGTTCGAAAACGACACGTTTTTAAACACGTTTTTAATGAAAAATGTTCACCATGACATTATCTGTATTAAAGAATATGATCATTTTTTTTGATATGATGAGTCGTTGACCAACAAAGCGGATATTAATTCATTAAAAATATGCAAAAACGCCAGGCATCAAGTTTTTAAAGTTTAAAAAACCGTTTGCCGATTAATTTGGCATCCTCCCCCTTCCCCTTGGGGTAAACTGTTCGTGCGAAATTTCATACTGGTATCCAAATATGAGTCATTAAAAGACTAGCAGAACACACTAGTAGTGAAACTTCAGTGCTACTTATTGTTGCAAATAATTAACATGATAGAATCATAGTCCAACAAGAGACCTAACGACTCCTGTTAATTTTATAATATGAATAACAGTAAATCATTGTGTCTTTTACAGATACTTGTGATTCCAACATAATTACTTTTGATTGCTTTCGATATCCTTGCACCAAAGACAAGAATTTCAATATTATCAATATTGAAAAGATACGTGCAGAAATTCAAGCTGACATGATGGTTGTGATAATGAGAGTTCTATTAGATTAAGTATAAGATTGTAGGTATGAATTATGAATAAAATAAAACAGGCTTTCCCTTCTAAATGAATAATTATACTAACTGTATAAGTGAATTTTAAGTCTGAACGGACCAATTAAAAGATGAACCTATTATTGTAGCTCTTCTTTTCTTCAGTAAGTATCAGGATTTGGAATCACCTTGTAAGTATAAAATTAGCGATGAAATTTCCGTTTCATTGGGAGACTTAACTTTACGACCAAGGAAGCCAATAATAAATAAGCAACTAAATACCTGTAAACATGGAAGTTAATTTCACCATCAAAGAGTCGGATACAATGGTAGCATTGTATCAGAAGATATTATAAAGTATGTTTCGGCAGCTGGTTGGGCGATGTACAGAGACAATTAAATTAATAGGCACTCTGACTTCTGTAAGTAGGCCTATTATCGTCACTGTCTTGTGGGTGTCCCCGCGGATGCCCCGCCTTATTATAACAATGCGAATTCGCAAACCTTCTTGGCTCTCATCTACACAGCAAGCAGACGAACAATTCGCAAAGGAGGCGTTCTGCACACGTGGGTCGAGAGGTGGGACAAAGGCGGTCTCCGGCTTGGAGGGGAGAGATGCTGCGAGCACTGGACCTGACAGACGCATCTTGGCACGCAGTGCACACGCACATACACGTCGGTGATCGTTCCGTTGACTGGTGCAGTGCAGTGTTACAGTAAGTGTTGACAATACCCCGTGGCGAGGTCGTCGTCGAGGTGACAGGTGCAACGTATCGGAGACAACGAACGGTCCAATCGAACCCGAGTAAACAATAGGTGCGAGGGGTTGCGCATAGGGGCAATCAGGGGCGCGCATCTATTCGATGCTGTTTCTGTTTTTGCAGTGAGGACAGTAGTTGACGGACAGCAACACGGTGGCTACTGCACATCTTCCAGAGGTTCGCTCCCAGGCGAATCTGCAAACATGTGTTGATCTATCTTTACTCACACACTTGAGGTGAGTCAAGTTAATACTTTATACCACACTCCAAAGATTTAATGGATTATTATAGTAAACGGATGTTACATAAAATATCTGCCATGTTGCATGTTGGTAACTGAACGAACAAGCCAAATGAATTTTTGCAATTAGCAATTTAAATATTTCTGCGCTTGTATCATTTCGAACATTTGTGACCAAGCTGCTTCTGTTTTGAATTAGTAGAATTCGGCTTATGAGCGCAGAAATTAAATACATTTTTCTTAAATGTACTACTAGAATCAAATTTCGAAAGTGTTTTAGATTTCATTAAGTACAAAATGTGCCTATCTCCTAAAAAATTAATTGCTCTTTAACAAAATTTGTAAGTAGTGTTTTGTTGTAAAAAGAAATCTTATTGTACCTATATTTGCTCTTCTAAATCTATTTAATAACGTTTCTTTCGGCGCAGAAAAAATATCCAATACCTTATGTAAATATTAGTTTGAAGTTAATGAGCTAAACACGCTACATTTTCATCTGTAAACATACACCGGCAAATGTTATTTAACCTATGACGAATATCTTAGTCATTTTTTAAGAATATGACTATGAATAGAAACAACTGTTAAAACTACAATAGTGAATCTTAAATTAAACAGAATAGGTATTATACACGTCATGACGTAATTAATCAGCGACAATAAAGAAATTATTAAAAACTGAATGAAGACAGCAGTGTTCTCAGTGTTCTCATAGTTGACGGACAATTGTTAAATCTACAAAAGTGAATCTTAAATTATACAGAATAGCTATTATACACACTATGACGTAATGAATCAGCGACAATAAAGAAATTATTAAAAACTGAATGAAGACATCAGTGTTCTTAGTGTTTCTGTCTTATCTGCATGCGCGAGATCTTTACGTTTTATAATACCCAAGGACGGTCTGTACCGACTGCTAGTTTGTGTGTACTTGTGCATTTTAATCATCTTTCATGTCACCGCAATGATTCTCTTAAGTCTAGGAGATCTAGATTTGTCTCAGTAAAGAAGACGGTGCACCACAGTTTAGAGTGAAATCCGAACCATTTCTTGAGGATAATTTACCGTAAAAAATTTTTGCGCTGTATGGGGCTAATGCCTAAACTACCAACCCCCCTCAAGATGCTAGTGATTTTATTGAAATTAGAACTAAAGCCTTCCAGAATTGCTCAATTTTTGGTTATTACGTCCATTTTAATTTCAGTTGTCTAACATATCTTACCACATTAAGGAAATACCTATACGCTATCTTATAAATACATTTAAAAAGGTGTATGCTGTATAAACAAATAAATAATACTAACGACGAGTTTGACATCAAAATTATCAATGTCTCTGAAGATACCTACCCGGTAACCGTTATTATTCCTAGACTTGCTGCTTCGTAAAAATTGCAACAAAGTTACTTTAGCGGTCTGAGCTGTATACCTGCTATATTTTCTTATTATGGCTACAGGACACATAAATAAACTTTAGATCAATCAATGATGAATCATGAAGCAGTATAGCCCAGAGCTAATTCAAATCATGAGATAAACGATGATATACTAATAAACATATACACAAAGTTTTCATTGTATCACATAGTTCACTGTACATTAAAATAAACATTAAACTTAACTGCTTGGTTTTTAATAAACTTGGTTCTGAAAGGATATGTGCATATTTAGAACGAGGCGTAAAAATATGGTAGTATGGATTTATCGTCAATATCATTAATTCATGATGAACTCGAAACGGTGGTATTAGTGTATGATATTGTTTGGTGAATAACAAATACATATTCTGGCAGGTAGTTAAAGGTTGAGGAATGAGGCTAATGTGTGATAGGTAGCGGTATTATTGTTCATTTATAAATTTCATGGATTAGAATGCTAAATTTCAATGCCTTTTCAGTAAGTCAACTGAAGAGTTAAATGTACAATATGAACGGAAGAACGAAGCTATAGTTGTGCCTAAAATAATAAATAGAGGATTAAGATAGCAATAAACCTATCTAGCTATAGAACTTATGCTAGGCAGCAATGGTGTTCAAGTGCCAGATACTAGCATATTTGCAAATACGGGAAGTATTTGGCAAAAATTTATCTACTGGTACAAAATGTTTATTTGATTTTGAAAATATCAACTGAATAATATGACCATTTACAGTTACTAAAACTGAAATAAGTACTTCATTTTCCGAGACTACGAGGAACATTGGTAAATTTAAAATACTATGTTCAATATCCCACATATTCCGACATAATTGCAGTATTTTGTTTACTTTATAGAACCCAGAATTTTCTTAATGCATGGGAGGTATCTACCCAAATTATTAATTTTACAATGTAGGTTTTTCCTGCGTTTCCCAATTTGAACTCGATTGCTTCTAGATTAATCTGAAAAGATCTGCCAAAAGAGACAAATTATATTAATTCACAGGGCACACAAAATTAAAAAAGTGGTCTTTTTCTGTTACTCTATTGGGTAACCCATAAGTATTTCAACATACTGGACATGAATCAGGTATCCGATTAGCTCCATTGGCCACAAAAAAACTCGTAATTTAGGTTATTTTCACGATTTACTAAAAATTGGTGGGTAACGGATATCTGATTCGTATTCAGCATGTCGAAATACATAGAGGAGTCCAATGGAGTCCCAGAAATACTTCACTTTTCACTTTTTTTTTGTCTGTGTATATTTGCATTCGCGATTTTCTAAGAAATGGCGGAGGATCCGGTGATATTCATATTATTACACAGACACACAAAAAAGGTCTATTTCCCACCAGTTTTTAGTAAATCGCGAAAATAACCTAAATTATGAATTTTTTTAGGTTATTTCCGCGATTTACAAAAAATGGTGGCCTATGGAGCTAAACGGACACCGGATTCGTATTCAGTACGTTGAAATACATGTGGCGTACCAGAAAAAGATCACTTTTTTATTTTGTGTGATTTATGTGGTTATCTACAAAACATGCTTGCGCCTAATTACATTATTCACGCCAAAGTTATGGTACTACAGGGCAGAGTGTCGCAGTTGGTGGGCCTCGTTAGAAGAGTTAAGTAATATTACTTAAAGATGTGACATTATTTCGCCACAATTTCTGTCATTGTATACAAGGAAACAACGTTAACGGACAAACCATAATTCACAATTTGAATATTGGAGAAAAATCAACTTCCCACCGATAAATGAACGCGGAACGTACTACTAAAAAGTACCGTGACTTTTTGATTTTTTTTGCATAATATAAACTACGATTCGGCTTTAATTTTTCAATAGGTCAATAAATTTTCTAAGACCTGCAGAAGTATCCTTCTAATTTCGTGAATTCAAAATTTGTTTGACAGTTAATTTTGACATTATTTTAGTTTTTAATGCCTCATAAGTTTATGAAATACTTATACGTTTGTAAATATCGCACTATGGTCACTTCATTCAAATCAAACGTCGATACACTATATAGTTAACTAATGGTGTAAACGATGATTCGATTTCAGTTGATTGAACCCTCAACGATTTCACGCGGGCAAATTTTAAAAACGGAGGAGCAGAAAAAATTTTAAAAAAATGATGTATTTATTATATGCCGAGAGGCAAACCGCGAAGAAATTCTGGTGTACACCCAGCAGAAAATCCAAGGAAATCCTAAGGAAGTCTTAAGGAAATCCGAGGTAATCTCCGTCAAAGAGGAAATCTGGGGTACAAAATTTTGGTCTATTGTAAACGAATCAATGAAATTTGAATCACTTGGGTTAAAATGTTTTGAAGACTCTTTAATTCATACCCCAAAATGTACCCATTTTTAGCAAGACTCTTGTTACATTAAATTTTAAGTGGTAATTTTTCGAAAATCACTTGTTATAAAGTATAAAATTTTGTAGTGAAATATTATTTTTATGCATGGAGCATTTCCATTTTTTTTTTGTCCAAACTCTTCGTTTTTAGTTGCAAATATGTCCCACCATGTCTGTTCCAGTCATTTTTGGAAATAAGGCGAAACTGAAACATTTTTCAATATAATTGAACAGATATTTAAAACTGTTCAATGTAAGTTATTCAAATTTCAGTGAGATTTTTTAAATATTCGTGGTTCATTACATTTTAATCGTATATTAGTAATAATCTTGGTTAAAACTTAACCTCATTTTAAAATATTGTAAGCAGAATATACGACACACAATTATCTATTTGACAATTGAAAAATGTACTGTACTTAAAACTCTTTTGGGAGAAGAATTTGAAGAGTGGGCAGACTGAGACACTAGAATCGAACTAGTCCTAAGAACTCATAGACACACCCTGAGATATTCTCATTTTTTTTTTTATTTTTCTCTTAAACATGGTTCTAAAACAGGAGCAAAAACGGTGGTTCAATCTGAGGACTTGGTGCTCTTTTCAGACCGACAACTGAAATCGCCCTGGATATAGATAGGTATATAAATAACAATTAATTTAAGATGAAATCAAATTATTAATTATTTCCTGGAGCATATCTCTTCGTTCTTCTTCAGTTCGCTCTGCATGTTGATAATATCATCGACTACAATCCTACTTTAAATTTGGTTCTTGTTTGGGGAGTTCCCTAGACGGTCCATTCTTCAGTCCATTCTACTCTCTCTTTCTGTTGTGTCCAAAACTGTCTGGCTTCGGTGACAAAGGGCATTACCATCCATTTTTTGGACAATAAAACATGTAATATCATGAATGTAACATTCTCCAGTTACGGTTTGTAGTTTCAATATTAAATCTATTTTTGCATCCATCATAATTTCTTCCCAAAACATGACGCAGCCACCAAGCTAAGAAGCAGTTTCTCGTGCAGTTCTTAATTTACGTTGAAGTCAAATGGGCCACTCAATTCTATAACCAGACTAAAGTAGACTACTATACTTTCGACCGTTCAGGAACTATCTAGTTTTTGTGAGATCTTGCTCAGTTTAATCAGCCTGATGCCTGACTAAAAAGGAAGTCTGGTATCCTTTGAACTCTTTTACATCTCAAACTGACTTTTTGTAAGCAGTGATTTACCACATTAGTGTTACTTGAAACTCCGTTAATGGTTAATACACTTAACACAAGTCAAGAAATGCCATGGTGATGAGGAAAAAAGTTTGGGAGAAATAAATATTATTAACCTTTCTCGTCATTAAAAATTGACGTTTTCTCGATATTTGAATCGAGTAACGGTTTGGAAATCAGTTATCTAGACCATCGGATCTTGATGTGTCTAATATCCAAACATCTGATCACCCTGAAAACTGTATTTTTCACAACTCTGAGCTTCACACTAATTTGGTCGCGGGAAAAGCTTTGTTCATTTTAGTGTCTCTTCTCATCCTATTCTTGTTTTATAAAGGAAAACCGAGCATTTTTAGCTGTGTTTACTCAAATCACCAAGTTCCTTAACATAAAATCCCGGATTTTCAGTGAGTTACCTCCTTGAAAATCCAGGATTTTATGTTAGGTAAAGAGAAACGAGGCCCTACAATTTATAGTGGAATCCGAACCACTTCTGGAGGATCATTTTTTATTAAGATTCCCAATAGTTAACCACTGAGGTATCATCTCTTTCTATCTTGAATCGGTAAAAACATGTGAAGAAAAAATAATCACATATTGCAAGAAACGTATACTTATTAAAAAGTGTATTTTATTCATAAAAAAGCTAAACTTTTATTTGTCGATTCAGTCGCTCAGTGACGTGTTAGGCTTAGGACCAAGATGTTCGGAGTTCGAATATGGTTAGAGTATAGATGTTTAGTAGCGATTTTAATGTATCACCAAGACGAACAGCGAAATAGATCTCGGTTGAGTGAAATAACACATCTCAACTAGCAATCTCTTTTGAGTTCCAGTCTCATGTGCAAACAATGTCGCAGGGAATGGTTGTTGTGCAATTGTCTGCTGTGTGTACGACTGTCCGTAATTGAGCGGTGTATTAGCTATGGCTAAATTCCGTTAATATAGAGATAGGCATTAAAAAAAATGTTTGAAATACGAAGGAGCAACTTCAGAATTACATTATCGGTATGTAGTTCTTTATGACAAATACTTTTACAAAATTAGGTAACACTGATGTTTAAATTTGCTTAGAAATATGCACTGTACTTTTGCATGTTTGGAAATACTTTGTATCTGTATATCATTACCAACCCAATGCCTTGCAATATATAAGTACAGCAGTCTTCTAGATTTTAATTGGTTTTTACACTTCGACTCCCATTATCACTTTTAGGTTACACGTAACTTTAAAGACGTCGCTTTTCCTAATTAATCAACTATTAACAAATTGGCATTTAATATTTTAATACTCGGAATCTACTAAACTGGCGCCGTATCTCGAAATGTAACTGTAATAATTATATGAAATTAATCAAGCAATTACTACTTTATTGATATTTTTACGGTAATAGAGGAAGTGTAGCGGCGTCAGCAACATTATTAGGAGCGTGTTAAACTATGCTTCCGTGATATTCATGCAGGTCCAATTAATTTTCACTAATTACTTATGAATCATTAAATTATGTATCACATGCATAATGGTTATTGCCTGAATTTCGATAATAACTCTTTTTTATTAAAAAAAGTAGTTACCTGCTAATGATTTTCTTACCGACAAATCTATTCCATGGATTTATTATATGTAATTAAATAAGATGGTCCAACAAGGTTGGAAATTATACGGAACAGTTTGCAATAAATAATACTTCTAAAATGCATGTTTGGAAAGTAATATTTTACACGAATTAATTTTCGAAGGATAATCTGAATGAGCGATCGGTTATTGTTAATGGCGTTCCACAGGGATCCAATCCAGGGCTACTATTGTGACTTTATATATGGTTAATTCTTATGTCAAAAAAAAAACTTCTTACTTGTACTTGTGTTAAATGTCCTAATAACCCATCAGCTTTTATAAATAACAGATGTCTTCAATAAATCATTCCTTATTTGCTTATATAGTTATAATAAAAAAAAACATTTGTATAGGATTTCGAAAATAACAGAAAAACAATCTATGAATGAAAGTTGTCAAAATAATGAAAAGATTGGATATTAAAATGTGTGTCTTATTATGGCAGTCTTTAGTAAGATTTTTAGTAATTGTGAAATTCTGGCATCAAAAACCGCTCGTTGATATGAGATATCATTCATTTCATTTGAACTAATTATGGTTTTTGAACCTTTTAAACCAAGCAAATTGAAACATCTTCATTTACAATAAATTCAGGACTGATTTATTTGAACAATATTTAGATTGAGGACCATTATCTTCTAAATTAAAAAATTGAAAACAGTTAACTCTTAAACCGAGAAACAAAGCATGGTTGCACATTTTACATAATATCATGCTACAAAAACCACCACATTATTTTAAACTAAAGCAAACATATACGATCATAATATTAACGTTATAGTTATTAACGATACAAGTTTGATTATGGCATTTTTAACGAAACGAGTTTAATTGCTAAAACGAGAAGTTCTGTGGTGATCAAACAAGTTTTGTTAAGACATAGTCAAACGTGTGTTGTTGAGTATTTTATGTTCGTCGGTGAAAATAATAAGTTTCCCCTATTTTAATTGAACGAACTAAGATTATATATATAAAATTTAAAATACCTAATTCAAAGTAAATCAAATTATATGCGGCACAAGTTATTGATAAAATTTGTAAGAAATTTATGAAAAGAATGAATGTTTTTGTTATTATTGTTCAAATAAATAAATTCTGTTTCAATTACTGTTATTCCTTGTTTTACAGAAAAACAGTGCGATAATGGGGTAATAATGCTCTTATCGAAATTCAAATTAATTTCTTTAATAGCCTATAACAACACCGACGAAGAGAAATGAATTTAATTTTTCATATGAATATAATTTTTCAATATTGAGATGTTATGTAAATAAATATTACAAGCGACATTTTAAATTCATAATATAGGTTCTATATATGATGAGCAGGAAACCAATTTTCTATGATTACTAAATAATAGTCACTGATAAGCGTTTTCTGATGAATACATTGAAGCCTTGCGGAAGTTTTCAAATTCATCGATAGTTAGACCGTGCGGATGGGAGGGAGGTCTTAGGGTTAAGAAATAAATACGAAAAAAAAAACAAATCGCGCCATATAATTTAAAGATGAAACAACGAAGAAGTTATGGACACGTGTTTCGGAATGACTGTTCCTCATCAGCGTAGGTTGAAACGAGCAATGCACAGTCCTAACTGTAATCAAGGTGTAAAATTGAACCCAAAGGCACATAGGGACCTATTTAATTGTTGTTCCTGATCTGTTCTTTAAGCTACTCTACGCTGATGAGGAACAATAATCCCAAAACCCATGTCTTTAGCTATTTCGTTGTTCCTTCTTTTAGGGTACATGGCGCGATTTTATTTTTTTACCGTACTCTTATCAGTGGAGTAATTTAACGCATCCTAGAACATATCGAATAGGCGAATTTGTTAACCTAAACATATTGCGTCCATTTGGTGGAAGGTGTTTTATTCCTTGGAGTATGTTTGTAAAAAAATGGCGTAAATTTTGAAGTCATCAATAAATATCTTTTTAAATATTTTATCTATAGTACTTTAAGTACTTTTGTATCTGCAATAAGTCAGTAACGCCATCTTTGAAAGCACATAAAAATTAAACTAATAAATGACCGATACTAATATATTTATAAAAGTGAAACATTATCTTCGAGTTTGTTTGTTGCTGAATTACACAAGCTTCAGTGGGGATGGACTTGAAAATTTTGCTCGTTGATAAGCATTGGATTAATATAAAGGTCATCAAAGGTGCCGAATTGGAGCCATAAACTGTACAGAGAAAACTATTGCATCAGTCGCAGCAGAGCTAGATGACATAGTAAAGAAGATACGTTACGTCCACATGGGTTACTTCGTCAGATGAGGATATTCATTCTTAAATACGTATTTTGAGACTAAATACAGTAGTAAATTTAAATTCTGCACTATATTTATTAGCTTTAGGTATATAATTTTACTCCTTTTTAACGGATCTCGCCACATTATTAGACTTTAAAAATAAATTAAATACAAGGGCATCTTCACCTTGAGGGTGTCCATGCGCGCAGCCAGGGGGGCAGAGAGCCCGGGCCCCAAGCCGTCTTCCATGAACCAAGAAATAAAGAAGCATAATCTCTATCAGTATAAAGCAGAATCCAAGTTATCCCTTGAAATAAATATTTTGTAATTAATGCCAATATTATCTAGTAGAGGAAAAGTTTTCCTCATCTTCTTGGGAAGCCGGTTCTATTACCCCTCTCCCCAGATGAATTTTCTGGCTGCGCCACTGAGGGTGTCACACTGTATATCTAGAAGTGGAACTCGAATTTAACTCCCATTCAGTACTCGGCAAATTGAGAAATATTTTCAAATACCATCTGTTAGTACTGTTACAACTCTAAATGTGATGTACTTGTTAGAAATAATTCGTTTATATTTCCAATGGAAAAGGTTTTAAATCCGTAGAAATATCTTAGAATATATGGTATTCAAGAATAATTCTAATAGATGGGTATAACCAATTAAAAATTATTAATTCTTACAGAAGCATTATCCAAAACTGAAAGATGAATCAGCAGCTTTAAACTAGATAAGATTTTCAACAGATAGTTACACTTTCTTAAAAGATCTAGAATCTTACAAGTTCGTATACAAAGTGCCTTGGCTTGGCTATTGCCTTATTTTTTCTAGATTTTCTTCTCTCATAGGATGACAATTAAATCACAATCCCTGTTATTTTGTTATTACGTTATTAGGCAACGTTCAGGAATTTATCGTAAAATTTAATTGATAGCGTAGATGTATTTAGATCGAAGTGGAATAAATATGGTAATTTAGATTACATAATAACAACTAAAAATAACATTTGCATATGATTATAAAAGAAGCCTTCGATTATTTCCCATCGTATCGCTATTTTATAAAGTGAATAACCTTTTCAAAATTTCAAACCGGTTTACCGATTAACATAACAATTGTCCTGTGGAAGATGCGAGTCGCTACAAAAACAACCTGTTAATTGTATGTACATGGTGGCTGGAAAAAAAAACGGAGACAGTTTTTGTGTATTTAATTAAAAGAGTATAATGCAAACAAATTTAGGAAGTTTAAGTTGCTGTAATTTTTTATGGATAAAGGCAACGTCTGCCTGAAGTATGTCGTAATATTAACGAGTTGTTCTATATGTGACGATTTCTAAAACAGGAGAATAGTTATTAATAATTATGAGCATGTGTATTTATAACAATTCAAATGTTACTATGGATTTTCTTTTCATGTAAAATATAAAATATTTGGAAGAAAATTTTTGGATTAATTCGTATTATAAGAGTTGAACCTAGAACATATTTTTTAAGTTGTCTTGAGTATATTTATTTGAGCACGTTAGTTTTTTTTTATTAGAACATCTACAGGGTGTTTTTGAAATATGCGATACAATTTCAGAAACGTTTCAGGCCATAAAATGACAATATTCAAACAAGCCTACTCAGCTCAATTTCATATATCATAACTAGTGGAAGCATTGTACTCTTCTCCGATTTACTGAGCTTTTTATATAATTGTTTCACATTCTATAGGATACTCTTCGCATTTTTCTTGTAAAAGGGCATTTTAAATTTTGTTATACCAACCCTGTTGTGAAAAAGAATATATGAAAAAAAACCACCTTGTCAGGGATTCGAACACAGGACCTTTGGATTGCGAGGCAAAAGCTTTAGCCATTAGGCCATCACACATTACTATAAAAACTGAATGTTTGTAATATAGAACCTTCCAGAATTATGTTTCAATGGATTAGATATATTATTATGAAATATATATATATTAGTAAAATGTATAAATAAAAAAAATTATATTAAATAACATTTCACAAGATTTCTATTTAAGTACAAATAAGTGTCAAAAATTAAGAAAATTTCTTTTTTTAATTTAAATTATTAATAACTTTTTTATTTACTGATTGATTTTTTCAAAAACAATAGTTCCTCTAGTTAACGCTAACTTACTTTCCAAATTTCAGTACAACCGGACTTTTCTTTCTTAAGTTATCTTACTTACAAGAAACGTGACGGACGGATGGACGGACAGACGAACGTTTTGAAATTTGTTCAGAATTCGTTCACTAACATAATGATGAAATTTTTTCTCTACGAGCGATATTTACTGTTTTAGAAATGTGCCGATCAAATACAATATACTCTTCGTTTTTGCGAAGAGTATAATAACTATGAATAAGTAAATCGCACGATTAAGAAAGATCAACTCACTGCCTAAAAAATCATTACTTTCACATTCAGATTTCTATCTGCCTTTAAAAAAAAATTGATATCGTATTTGCATTCCATGTGGAAATATTTGATCATGGAACTTTAATATTATAGTATTTGAAATCGTCTACCCCAAAATCAAAATTTTAATTTTTTACCACCTTTAACAATGGAGTGGGGGTGGTAATGTGGGTTATATTGAAAAAAAATTTAATTTTAGACCTTGATTTCTCGTACATACACTAAATCATAATTTTATAGAATCTTAGTTGCCTGCTTTACCTATTTAAGCCCCAACTCTTAACTAGAATAAGATCAAAATATAATCCAGTTTGAAATCTCGCTATAATACATAGGTGTACCAAATTTCAAATAATATAAACGATTCCAGACCGGCTGAAAAACTGAATTTTTTTGCTCAAACTTAAAATCTCGACATTTCATGGCAATCTTTAAAAAAGATTAAAAAAACTTTTACCGTTGTTTTGTTATTATAAAACACTTTTATATTAAATTGGAATTTAAATTCACAGCTCCATTTGTGAATATTACCAATATTTTTCTGGAGATTTACATATAGTCCACAGTACAGCGCCCTTTTTTTAATGATTAGTAACAGGCTGAATTTTCGTGAGTAGCCCAACTTTTCTCTCTGCGAAAATTCTCGGTAGTGGTAACTAATAACTGCGCTTGGGTGTATATATGTCGATTGAGTGATTGTTCAAATTTTATTAGTAACAGTTAGTTTTTTAGTTAAATTTTGAGATAATTTGATAAAAAACACAAAATCGATGCGAAGCGTCCCCCACCCCCAACATGTCCAAATAACGAGGTCAAAAAAATGATTAGTAACCAGCTGATTTTTTTACTATTGCATAATAAATGTTTTTATAATGAAATGGCCACATTGTCCTACAAATTGAATGGTATATTTTTCCAGTCCTACGATCGGAAATTGTCTTTCAAAGTCGCCCGCAAAAAGTACACATTTTGAGAATTTAATAGCCGAATATAGACAATTTATAATTAACATAAATAATAAGGGACCCAAATTTGATCCTTGTGATACTCCAGAATTTAGAAGTGTTCCCATTGTGCTTCACTGCATAACATCTAGGTTGTGAATAAATTTCAAAAGCAGCATCATTTTTGAAGGCAAACCAAATTTATATAGTTTTTCTAATAATATATCATGGTCAACTTTATCAAATGCTTTGCTGAACCAGTAAACCACACTGTACATTAATTACAACTTTCCCTATTGCAACTACCAATCATTATTTTTTCTTACACCAGTGGACGACAAGGAAATAAACGAATACATAAAAGAACTAAAAAATAAGAAGGCTCCTGGATTTGGATTGGATCCAGAAATGTTCACAGAAACAATAAATATAATAACACCATTATTAGTCAATCTCATAAATAAAATTTTTCAATTCGGAATATGTCCATCCAATTTCAAGGTTGCTATAACTAAACCTTTATATAAGAAAGGGGATACAAATCTGATGGAAAATTACCGACCTATATCTTTGACTTCTAATGTTGCAAAAATTTTCGAAAAAGCGTTAAAAATAAGATTAGTGCAATACCTCAACGAATTTAATTTATTATCAAAAAACCAGTTTGGGTTCCGAGAGAATACATCAACAAGTGATGCTATAGCCTGCCTGACTAAAAAAGTTTATGAAAGTTTGGATAATAGTACACCATCCCTCTGTGTTTTTATAGATCTGGAAAAGGCCTTCGACAATTAGTCACAATATTAAATATTAATTATGATAGTAAGATGATATTATTAATGAAAAGTATATTAAAAAGTTAAAATATAATAATATAAATGGTACGTAGCACAGTGGCACGAATCCTGATTTTTTCGTTCAAAATTATCCAGAGCACTTGTTTCGCAACCGTTTGGGATATATATTTTTTAAAATACTCGTTATTTAATTTCCAAGAAACGTAAGAGGCCGATTTTTTAATTACGCTAACCAAAATTATTGGGCTTCGCCAAAATGCCCATTTTTTATTTAAATCTTAATAAAAACTTTTTTTCTTATCCCATTTACACAAATCTTGTTACTCGGGGGTTTTTGAGGTCGCTGATTATGAATCTTATATCCAAACCAACCTGCAAGACAGCGGAATCAATGGCGGCTATAAAATGCTAAAAAATGATGAAAAATTAAATATTTTTGTTAAAGTTGTCGACTCTCTTACGTTTTTTGGAAATGAAATAACGAGTATTAAAAAAAAAATTATCCCAATCGGTTGCGAAACAAGTGCTCTAGATAATTTTGAACGAAAAAATCACGATTCGTGTCACTGTGCCTAGGCAGAAATAAAGTACCAATATTTTTTTTATACCTATATACCTCACTTACCTTTGACCTTCCTGCCACTGCAGTGATAAAAAAACCCTTAAAAATATTCAAAATATAAAAAAATAGTAGTTTGTTATAAAATGCTCTATACCTGATGCATTTTTTTCATAAAATTAATAATTTTTCATCCCCTAAATTTTCATTAGTTTTTGCTTATAATATCTTAATTATCGAAGTTACAACAAAAAGTTGTTAATAAAAGTTGTAGATAATTTTATTATCTACTCAATCTCAATTTTTGTGGGAGTTGTAGTTTTCAAGATATATTAAAAAATAAATGTTTTTTTTTCCAAGATGGCGGCCAAATGGGTGCACCCCGACACCGAAAACTCAGATTTAAACTTAGGTTGGACCCCCCCCCCACATAATAAAAAAATAAAATAGCATCCTACCCAAAATCCACGGTTGACCTTTATTTAACGCGCCAGAGTGAGTGAACTATTTGACGAACCGTCGCAGTGCGAAACTTTTGAGCAACATTAATAGATGTTAGTAATTATTTTAATTAATTATTTAATGAAAATTCGATGATTGTATCTCCGTACAGTAAAAAACAACCTGTTAATCTCATATAATATTTTAAGCAAAAAAAAAATAACAAACACGAGTTAAATTTAAAAAACGGAATGTTGATCAAGGATTAAAGTCTTTCAATTCTTCATCTGCTCTAATTAAAAGTTAAACAAAACGCATATGCTGAACGTTTATGTGAAATAAAATTTATTGCAGCGATATCACAGAAATTAATTTGACTATAAAATCAATAGTTACAATTTAATGCTTCTAATTATTAATGTCTTTCTCTATTATTTTTAGCGTAGCATTTCCTTTGCTTTAAAGGAACGCCGACGGTACTTAAATTTTATTTTTTACGGGGACCTTTTTACGCAACGACAGTAACTCGGAATTTAATTAATTTTTCATTTAAAAAAGTAATAGTCGAAGAGCAAGACTCCTGAATTCAACACCTGCTATGCAACTCTCGTACATACAAAGACATTATAGTTGATGCTTGTGTAAAACATCCCACAAAATACAGAATAATAATAATAATACTTTTAGCGTCACGATTTGTTTTTTCGTTTTTCGTTTTTCAATGATTTTCTTATATTCGGAAATCTGTATTATGGGTCAAATTTAGTGATTGAAATTTCACCCACTTCCCGTTATCCAATCGAGCTGAAATTATGCACACAGCTTTGGTTCTGAGGACAATATAATATAGTATATCCAGGGCCGCCGACAGGGAGGGGGCAGGGGGGATAAATCCCGGGGTCCGAGCACCAGCAGGGGGGCCGGGGTTCAAGCTATATTACGTCATATAGGCTAGGCATTCAGTTGTGCACATTTGGCGATTCTCAAAGAGACAAAGTTATATAAATATTTCAATTCAATAAAAATCTATAACAATTAAATACTGTGGTCAGGCCCCCGTTTTTTTCAAATTTCTACCCCCCGCTCATCAATTCTTAAGCGCCGGGGCCCGTTTACTTCCGAGGGGCCCGCCAGAGATTTTGTCAACATTTTTTTTCAAATTTCTCCCCCCCTGTTTATCCATTACTAAGCACAGGGGCTCATTAGAAATCTTGACAAAGGCATTTTTACATTTTTTTCAAATTTCACCTCCTCGCTCATCAATTATTAAGCGCGGGGGCCCGCCAGAGATCTTGACCATTTTTTTTTTCAAATTTGTCGCCCTCCCGCTCATCAATTATTGAGCGCGGGGGCGCGTTGGCTTCCGAGGGTCCGGTTGCGGGGACTCTATAGAGATTTTGTTAAAAAAAAATTCCCACTCATCAATTGTTAGGCGCGAGGGACCGCCAGTGAATTTTGGTACCGAGACCCATGTGAGGGGCCTGACTGTGGTATTTTTTAATAAAGTTAAAACTTAATGTGAAAAATAAAACGACAAAACCTTGAAAGAAAATAATAAGCAGCCCCGGGGCCCGGTAAAACTGTCGGCGGCCCTGAGTATATCTAATATCGTTCTAAATCCAATAGATCGCGGCGTATCTTTTTCTTCACAATCCCCTTGACATGAGCATCAAATGAAAGAGTAGAATACGATGAGCTACGTGACGTCATTCTAAACCCAGTATGGCGGACGCTCTAAGACGGCAAATTACTTTTTTCGTCACAACTCCCTGACATCGGTATCAAATCAAGGGTTTGATGAATAGAAATGATAAGCTACGTGACATCATTCTAAACCCAAAATGACAACCTTTTTTCATCATAACCTCTCTTTTATCATGGGTATCCAATAAAAGGTTTTGACAAGTAGAATACAACGTGACGAGGACTAAAAAGTTAGAAATAAATAAATTTAAAAAAACTTTTTAAAAACAATGTTTTTTTAAAACCTCATTGCACTAAAAAGTAGAAAATAATTTCAACTTTGTAAATAGAAAACTATTGGAAGATCATAAAGTGTACACGTAAATCAAAATGATTAGACGAAGTAATATTTTATGAGCGCCCAATGGTTTCCTATTTAGAAAGTTGAAATTATTTTCTACTTTTTAGTGCAATTTGGTTTTAAAAGAAAACCATCGTTTTTAAAAAGTTTTTTTTATTTTTTACGAAAATTATTATTTTCGCATTTTTCATATTTCCACTCCTCTATATCTTTCATTTGTTATCTTAAAAACTTGATATTTCAGTATTACAATATTCAAACTTTTCGATTTCTAACGGTGTTATGCAAAACTAATATTTCTTTTAATATTACTGAAAATAAATAAACATTAATGGAATTAATAAATATTAATATGTAATTTACAGCGAAAAAATGTGTATCGAAGTTCTATTTTTCAAAATAACTGCATACTAGAAGCAAGTAAGTTGTGGCTAATGGAACGAGAAACTTTTTATTTGGAGTGTTTTTTATAAGATGCTTGGTAAGCAAGAAAAAGGCCTTGTAAAACGAACTGCTCTGGCTCACAATCCCTAACCGTATCGGGCACGAGATAGTTTTCATTTCATTACGTTCTGTGTGAATATGGAGTATTTAGTTGAGTACTGTATTCAGCATGTCGAAATACATGGTTACCCAATGGGGTCCCAAAAACAGATCACTTTTCACTTTTTTTGTGTATTGTGTATATGCGATTTTCTATAAAATGACGGAGGATCCGGTGATAATTATACATTACACAGACACACACACATACACACACATACAGGTGCGGCAATAATTGTGTGGACACTGGACATTTCGCCAAAAAATGGGGTCTTTCAAGTTATTACGTAATCAATATTCACCATTTCGAGGGCTTTCTAAGTCTATTTTCAAAATATTCTTATACTCAAAATTAATGTTACTTTTTGCAAAAATATAATTGTGTGGCCAGGCCGCACAATTTTGTGTATATTGTGTGGACAGTAATACACACCCTGTAATTCATTACAAAAAAAGTTGTGATGATTTATTTCAGGTACATGTTTTTTCATATTAAAAAATCTGTAAATATTTATTTATGCACTTTCCGTCGCCCGCCCTTTGCTACTTCAGGATTACAATACTTACGTTATGCTTGAAGGGAAATTTTTCTTATTTCAAAATAAATATAATCTTGGAAATTAATATTTCTTACAATTTTACAGTATTCAGGTAGATTTATTCCCATTGCTATAAGGCTTTTGTTATATAACGGCTGATTCCCAAGCGAAAGAAATGTATAGAAAAAAGTCTTTGATTATCACAATCCTTTTAACATAACTAGTTTAGAAGATTTACAAGAACTGTTTTCCAAATTGTATTACTCTTAAGTTATTCAAATAATGAGTATTTGCATATTAAGAGCGGAAAGTGGTCTATTGCAGCTTGGGCATGAATATTGTTGCATGTTGCAATCATGAAAAATTGGCATGCGTACTTTCCGTTCGAAATATATACACAATTTTTTACGACTACAACAAAATTGACAAAAAGCACTGATTTTTATTATTATTTTATTATTAAACCTCAGGCACATCGTTTCTAAAGGGAAGTTCTTTAGGCTGAGCTGGCAACTTTAGTTCTCAGAGGATGGAAAGTTTCTTTCCAATGACAGTCGTAGAAAAAAAACGAGATTGTGATGCACCATTTTATAAGTGGTATCCAGGATAGGCTAACTGAAAAAGAAAATATGTATATAAGAAGACTATTCAAGTCAATCAATCGATGAACGGGTACATTTTCTAATATTGTGTAATTAAAATATAATTCTTTAAAAATATTTATACAAAACTACCTCATTTGTTTGGCATCTTTTATTTATCAATTAATTTTCCCTTTTGGGTAATAATCAATCACCCTGTATAATTTTCATTAAAAGTATCGTAGGTTTGTGCCTAGGAAATTGTATTGTTTGTCCTGTGCAACATTTTTCCCATTAATTACTTTTTTAGGGCGTTTACCTTGAATTTTGTTCATTAAAAGTATAGTCGGCTTCTTTCTTGGCAGTGGTATCAACTAACCGTAAAATACTAATTTTCTCAGTCAAACAGTCTTTTAGTTACATCAAGCAACCAAACACATGACAGACAGACTGACGGAATTGAAAGACTTTAATTTTCGAAATCTACGTTGGCCCTGAAAATATTATAATATATTTTAAATTTGATTTCTCCGACATATAAATCACTAAATATGAAACACATTATTTAATGGCTAAAATGTTTCGTTTAGAAATTTTATGTTCTTCAATTTAATACCTCGTACAAAGAATTATATAATTCTTTGTACGAGGTATTAAATTGAAGTATTGAATTGAAATTGAAGGTATTGAGTATATTTAATTCATGATATGTATGAAGAAAACTCCGCTTTGGTGAAAGTAGACAGCGTCACCCAGGGCTGCGTTCCGTTAGAAATCCTCTATAGTGAACATTTGATGCGACGTATGTTGGCGTAGCAGAGTGGTGTGGCTCTAGGCGGAACCAAGATTTCTAGCTTGAGAACTATAAATGACACAATTTAGTTGCAGCAAGCAAGGATTCGCTCATATATCTACTGGCCAAGCTTCAACATAAGCTCTGATTATGGTTTAAGTGTAGGTAGGTAAATTATAACAAATCGAAAATTATGATTCTAGACCAAGCAAATGATAACCACAGACATTTTACGTGTTACTGTGTGGTAATAAATAAAATGATATACTTTGGAGCCCTCGTCGACAATACTGGCAACTGCGAGTATGAGATTCGGCGAGGAATACAGATGGAAAAATCGATAACCTGCCAGTTGAGCAAAATTTGGTATAACAGAAATATCATGAAAAGTACTAAGATCAGATTACCTAACGCCCTAATTTTCTCCATCTTTTTTCACGCCTCTGAGACATGGACCGTTATGGATGTAGACATACGGAGTACTGATGCTTTCGGGATGTGGGTTTAGAGAGCTCGATTCTCTAAGATATACGTTCTGAAAAGCAACTTTCCGGTATCGTATTCTCCCGAATCCTTTCATTTTTTGGCCAAGACCTTTCACTGTTTTAAAATATATTTAAGTAAAAATTTCGACTTTTTAAAATTTTGATCATCTTTACAAAACTTGGTATTTGACTTATCCCCAAAGGAAGTTGAGTTTATGTAACATTTCTTATCTTTTTGGAATCATGTAGTTTAAGTTTTCTTTTTTTTTTTTATTATGTGAATATTATTTTTTCTATAAGCAAATTTCTATTCCTGTAGTTGGTCTCCCTCTAATAAAGTTAATTTCTAAGACGTAATATGACAATTTTCCCTCTCCGTTACACAAATCATGAACATACTGTGTATTCAAATTTATATTGATATATTCCTTTTTTTCTTCAAATTATTATAAAAAAAGAAGAAGCTTAATATACTAGATAAAATGCAGTAAATAAAAGAATAAATAAATAATATCAATATTTGATTAAAAAGGTCCGTTTATACAAATAAAACATGATCTTATTTCATTTATAATAATGTTCCATTAATAGTAGTACGACCTACTAAATACCCACCCACCAATTCAATAAAACTGTTAGGGCCACATAAAAGACATATTTAATACACATCTTGAATACACACGAAGAAATGGAAATAATAGCAGTATAATATATATTTCCGCTGGAGGCAGCACTGTACAAGGCCACACAATTTGGTGAAATTTCCGAGATTATACACACCAAATTTTACTATACTTGTGTGGCCATTTCCAGAAACCGATAGATATAGGGTGGGGAGGCCACATAGATCTTGTAAAAATAGGTTTTAAATTTTGTGGCCATGTGTATGGCCACACAATTAGCGAAGGCCACATAAGTATGGTTATAGAGTGGTGTGTGTCCACACAATTATTGCAAGACCTACGCAAAAAGGTCTATTTCTGGGACTCCATTGAGCAGTCCCTATTATTTCGACATGCTGAATACGAATCAGGTATCCGTTTAGCTCCGTTACCCACCAATTTTTAGTAAATCGCGAAAATAATCTAAATTATGCGTTTTTTTTGTTATTCTCTCGATTTACAAAAAAGTGGTGGCTAATAGAGCTAAACGTACACCTGATTCGTGTTCAGCACGTCGATATACATATGGGTTACCCAGAAATATATCACTTTTTTATTTTGTGTGCCTGTGTTATTAACCGTGTACCATGGAGAGATCGATAGAACATTGTTCCCCACAAGGCGACCTGGACTTCACCAGATGGTCGCACAAGAAACCAAATCGACCATATCGCTATCAGCAAAAAATGGAAATCGTCGCTGTTGGATGTTAATACATACAGAGAGGCAGACATTAAGCAAACATAGATTAAAATAGCTATCAATATTAACGCTCAAAATGTACTAACTACGCTCAGATATAACATCGACTGTTTAAAAAATACTACAATCCGTGACACATTCACACAACAAGTTCAAACAACACTTTCAACATCCGTAACACAAACTGCGAACAACACAAATGTAATAAGAACATGGAACACAATACCATATACACTACTAAATGTTAGTGAAATTGTTTTTGGAGAAAAGAAATGACGTGGAAAAGAATGGATATCGGAAGATACATGGCAGAAAGTAGACAAGCGCAGAGAGATGAAAAGCATGCCAAACAGCAGCGAAGAAGAACAAAAGACTCTACTTCAAGCGCAATATAAAGAAGCCAATAAGGCAGTTAAGAAGTCGGCGCGGCATGATAAACGTTCGTGGGTGGCTAACTTAACCAGGTCTGCACAAACAGCTTTTAATTTAAAAAACTGCCGCGAACTTTATAGAATATCAAGGTTAACGGGCAGAAATGGTACCGTAACCATACGGTTACCCGATAACCCATGATTTTCAAACGTGCCTCCAGATAATCCACTGAAAATTATTACAAGTGAGTCAACTGTATCTAAAATGAAGTGAGCCATAAACCAACTAAAAATGACTAAGTCCCCTGGTCCAGACATCTCCCCAGAACTTTTAAGAGCATGTACAGCAACCATGGTAAACCTCTTTTATTCATTATTTAAAAGTATTTGGTGCACCGAACAACTCTCTAATGTTTGGAAACGTGGCCTCTTCGTCAAATTTCCAAAGAAAGGTGACCTCAACGATTGTCATAACTAGCGTGGTAAACACTATTAACAAATTAACTGCTCTAATTTTGTACGCTCGAGTATCTGAGAGTGAAAACCTACTTTGCGACAGGAGCAAGCCAGATTTCGATCTCACAGATCTTGCATAGACCAAATAAACTCAATCCGGATAATCATAGAACATTCTCAAAATATCGTTCTCCTCTGCACCCAGTATTTGTCGGTTTTGAGAGAGTTAAACCACACTGCTATATGAAACTCATTGTGGGAAAGAGGAGTTCCAGGAAACATTATCAACCGCATCAACTATGCCACCTGTTAGGTTATACACAAGAATCAAGTGAGTGCACCGATAGCAGTCAAAATCAGAGTCAAGCATAGATGTATCGTGTCATCACTGGTATTTAATATTGCCCTAGATACATCTTGAGAAGAACCTATGTTGAAGATAAGGTATAAGATGAAACCTTACCAGCAGGCTGAAGGACCTAGATTATGCCGATGATATATGCCTCACGGTGTATACGTTGAGAGACACAGAACTAAAAATTACCAAACTAGCTGAAGAAGCAGCTAAAGTTGACCTCAAGTGAATAAAATTAAGGAAATGCGCCTAATGACCCGTAACAATAACAGCCTATATCTAGGGGATAAACTTATTGAACGGGTGCAAGAATTTGTTTATCTTCGTAGTATAGCGGACGAATACGAGGGCGCGGAAAGAGAAATCAGTGAAAGAACGTAAATTATTGAATCCACTAATTTCAGAAAAGGAAATTTTGTGAATCTCGTCATTTGGTGAACTTAATGAACATGACAGATATGTTATTGAAGATTGATAATGAAAGCATATAGAGTTTTTCAAGTCTTTATATGGTCGTCCAAAAACGGGAAGTATGGCCCATTTATTTCCAACTTGTAAAACGTCCATAAGCTTTGTAAAGAAATATTAGTTGTATATAGCTACTAATTTTAAATATATATTACTTTTAGAAACTTAACATTTACGGAGAATGCAGTTCGTTGTCATATTTTTCAATACTTCGTTTACAAAACAGCCTGCTTAGTTTAACCAAAAATATCAAACCTTATTGAATTTGAATTTCACAAGAAAAACGACAACATAATGGCAATTATGATGGCACTAAATGCCAGGCCAGGCCTTGTAACTTTACACCATTTTGCAAATTCAAATATTTCATTTGTAGTTCGGCATGTCTTTGTGTAAAAGTAAATATGAATGCTGAAAAAAAATATGTCATTGTTATAGAACCTCCCAGAATTGACCTGAGTCGAAGACAAAATGAACTTTCGACTTAGGTAAAAAAATCATTTAAAGGCATTTTTGAGCATAACATATTAGTTTGGAAGGCATCAGAGTCGCGTTGGATAATCAGTAGAAAGCCATAGTAGGAAAGAAAAATGCAGGGTTTTCCAAATAACAAAGTTATAGAGGAAACCGGATTGTACAAAATATGACAAAAATCAGTTTTGCCAAAAAGTCGCGCTAAGGCGAAGTCGTGTCAAATCCCCTATATTAAACCTTCATAGGGATCAGTACGTCGTGAGACTGACCGAAAGTGATCTAACTTATGTATTAGTCGAAAGCACTTTTGAACTCCATTCTTATGAATTATATAATCATATACGAGAATCTTAAATCTAATCACAGGCGAACCAAAATGTTTTAAGTAAAATATTTTTATATTGTTTTCAGTCCCCCATAATTATAAACCTAAATGCTTGGATTAAATTCTGGGGAAGTTACATGAATATTTTCTACCAAATCGATGGATAACACACGTTCTCATTTGTATGGTAAAATTTAACCTTGCCTTAATTGCGGAGACAATTTTTTCAAAGTATATAATTTATTGGATTGGATATTGTACAATTTTATTGGACTTACTTTAAACTTAGTAAATACATGGTATTCTCTGAACTTTTTGCATTTTATTGATAATGTGACTTGTTGTCTTAATCCCTTTCGTTCAGAAGACTGGAAAATTGAGTTAATTGGGCATCTCATGACTCCACAAGTTTGAATCTCAATATTCTGGTTACCTTACGGGAGCTCGATAGGGATTTTTTTATGAACACAAATCAGAAATCTTTAGGCGTAAAATCCATTATTAGTAGGTGAATAATCCCGTCTTATTAGAGAGAGAGAAATAGATTTTTGTTAGAGAGGGAGCGTCGCTAATAATGTAAGGTAGTGCAGCCTTGGCCTATAACTTTTCTATCGAGTTGTATCTTATCCCGAACCCGTCTGGGAGTGGAAGTACAAGAGGAAAACGCGATTGGCGCCCTTGATGTATTTGCGTCACTCAGACGCAGAATAGTAAGTTCTTGTACATCAATCAACTTTTTTTGTACGGTGAAATTTTTTCATAATTTTTTACTTTAAAATTTGTTGTCAAAAACGCTACTTCATGCTTAATCGGTTGGTTAAGATTACACATCCCCACAAAAAAAAAATAAAAGTTCAAAGCAGCAAACCGGACCCATGTATCCCCATGTATTTTCGGTCGCTGAATCCGAATCCGGGGTCAGAAAAAATCGTACCCCCTCAAAATCATTAGCTAGAGCCAAAAAACCTTAATTTGTATAATTCGATTGATTAAGAAGTAACAACTATTCTGGTAGCAAAAGATTAAGCTACCAGAATAGTTGTTACTTCCTAATCAATCAAATTATACAAATTAAGGTTAAACAGCAGCGTACATACAATAGATATGAAACACACTCCCAGGGAGGGGCGAAAACTAGCCCCCGTATAAAAAGAAATCGATCCAAAACAGCAATGACTGCTGAAAAAGCTTGAAATGTCTAAGTTTTGTTAAAGTGTTACGAAACTACATCAGGGCCTACGTAATCTTCATAAACCCCTATAGGGTTGAGAACAACCACCTTCAAGTTCAAAGGATACGAGAAAAACAAGAAAAAACGTAAAATCCAACAGGATTTCTATTTTCATGGATGCTATGATTGGCTGAAATTGCGTAGTACTTTAAAATAGAACCAGAAACTTACGTACTATCAACATCCTACACTGTCAATCCTCAGAGGGTGTGAGAACTACCCCTATGTAAGATTTAACTATAAAAATTTACAGTGACTTCTATAAAAATTCGAAACTCTTGCGTTGTGTGGAAGAGAGAAGAAACTAGACTATGTTCGACGAAGTGCTTGAAAACCACCCCCACGGGGTTGCAAGATACTACCCCCATATCTGTAGGATGCTGGAAAAACAGAGAGAAACTAACCGGATTTACATTTTTATGGATGCTATGATTGGCAAAAATCGTGTTGCACACTTAGAGTTTGAAACTTATGTTATTAAGTAACACCCCCAGAAAGGATGTAAACTACCGTAATTCAAGATGTAGCGAAAAAGCTATACTGTTGCCTATTTCTTTCATTTCCATAGTTTTTTTTTATAGGGGTGGCGTCTCTCAACCCCGTGGGGGTGGATTTCAAGCACATCGTCGAACATAGTCTAATTTCTCCTCTCTTCCACACAATGCAGGTGTTTCGAATTTGTATAGAAGTCACTGTAACTTTTTATAGTCAAACCTTACATAGGGGGTAGTTTTCACACCCTCTGAGGGTTGGCACTGTAGAATGTTGATGGTACGTAAGTTTCTAATTCTATTTTAGAGTACTACGCAATTTCAGCCAATCCTAGCATCCATGAAAATGGAAATCCCGTTGCATTTTACGTTTTTCCTTGTTTTTCTCGTGTCCTTTAAACTTGGGGGGTGGTTGTTCTCAAATCTATAGGGGCAGTTTATGAAGATTACGTCGGACCTGATGCAGTTTCTTATCACTTTAACGAAACTGTTTGAGCTTTTTCAGCAGTCATTGCTGTTTTGGATCGGTTCTTTTATATATGGGGGCTAGTTTTCGCCCCTCCCTGGGGGTGTGTTTCATATCTATTGTATGTACGCTGCTGTTTAACCTTGATTTGTATAATTCGATTGATTAAGATGTAACAACTATTCTCGTAGCTTAATATTCTTTTTACCCCATTTCAGGGCTGTTTTTTGGCTCTAGCTAATGATTTTGACCCCGGATTTGGATTCAGCGACCGAAAATACATAGGAATACCTGGGTCTAGTTCGCTGCTTTGAACTTTTTTTTGTGGGGCTGTGTTATCTATGATATTTTTGTGTATAACTCAGCAGATCTTTAAAACTGTCAAACGTAAGTTGACAATAGACATATAATAAACACATAATTTTTCAAATTTTTTCTGCTCCTCGATTTTTGAGACATTAATTAACGGCTAAAGTGAGGGTTTGCTCCATCGGCAACCCAGGAATTACTGCAGTGCGTGCAACGATCAAACTTGTTACACTTGTATGGGCACCAAACTGTTATAAAAAATATTTTTTTTTTGTTTTTCAAAAATTAATTGAGACGTTAAACTACATTTTTCTTGCTTACACTAGTACTCTGACTACAATGATAAATGTTATCAATATGTTGTCAATAATAAAAATGTTTCCTCGATGCAGAATTTTTTAATGCCGCTACTGAAAAGTCCATGTGGTGAAAATGTTTTTTTTTTGTACCAGATATTTTATCTTTGGTAGAGTTTGATGTATGGCTATCGATTTACAATGTTTCAGAATATGTGTTTCTGTATCAAAACTTTTAAGCGGAGCAAAGCAAAAATGTAAGATTTCATAAGAAGGCGGAAAGAAAGTGCGTCTTTTTCCGATTTCGCAATTCCGAATCGAATCGCTACCTCCATAATAGAATTCGGCAGGTCATTTTACATACGAATGTGACTTCAGATTTTGAGTATTTGGGAGCAGGGCTGCAACGAATCATTTGAAAAAAGATTTAAATGAAAGATCAAAGACACTTTACTTTTTAAAAAATACTTTTGTCAATAAAAAAGTATTTAAATTACAAATCTATTTGAGATTTAAATCTTTTATAATACTTAAAATCTTTTTGCAAAAGATTTAAATATTTTTTTACTATTTTTGCTGATTTAATTCAATGAGGTATGATCTAAATGATTTGAGAAAGATTTAAATCCTTTTTAGATTGATTTTTTTCTTGTTCAAGTATTTAAATACTTTAACAATATTGAGGAACGGTAAAGTTTACGAGTATACAAAATAAAACAAAAATTGTAAAATTGTATTGTAAAGGTTTATTTTAAAATAACAAAATAAGAATATTTAACTACACAGTAAAATCTTTTAGAAGATGAAAGTATTCACAATCACCGTTCACCACAACAACGAATCTTTTCACTCTTTATTTCTAAAGTATTTTGAGTATATTGTGCATTAGGTCGGCAGCGCAGCAAATCACAACTCCACACAAATCCTCTGCCCTCTGTAGTATGTGCTAGGAATTAAAATCGTTATTGTTTATCCAGAAAGATTTAGAATAATTTCGCGTGATTTAAATAACTTTTGAAGTATTTAAATATTAAGAAAATATTTAAATCATTAAAAAAGAAAGATTATGTTTATTAAAGAAAATCAAAGATACTTTCTAAAATGATTTAAATCATAAATCAAAAATCATTGCTAAGGAAAATATTTAAACTCAAAAGATTTAAATCTTGATTTAAATCACAAAAATGATTTAAATCTCTTGTTATATTTCAGCTCTGTTTGAGAGTTGCATAGAGGCCACTTTTATTTTGCATGTCTGTCTCCAAGTTTAAATAGAGCTTAATTTTTCAAGACTACGTTTCACTTACTGGTATACGTTCAAATGCGAGAGCTTGTTTCATTAGCCAGTGTCTAAGTACAAACTATGCAAAAAATGACCTAATTAAAATAGCACACAGTACACAGCCCACTGGCCAATGTTAACGATGACGACAATGTTAACGAAAATAATAGTCTAATAATAGATTTAAAGCACACTGCAGATTTTTTTATTGCACAATGATCTCATAAGTTCATAAATTATTATACATGTGCTATTATTTAATCAACAAATTCTTGAAACAATTATTGAGTATAAATATGTTCTCTGTTCTTACTTACACATATACTGGGTGTCCGAGGACTATGTGGAGCATATGGTTTGGATCAAAAAAGCAATGAAGATGCCTATACATTTTCTCTTAGGGAGGTGGCCTCTTTCGACCGATTTGTCTTTATTAGTGGAGTCAAATTAAGCATGAAAAAGTGAATAAAAATTTAGTAATAGCATGGCGAAAAAGATACCATAATGTTCTCAATGAATTTCGAATAAAACTAGACTTATAAAAAACTTTTTAATAATTTGCTAACATCAAAAAAAATCCAATAAAAATGGCCCCATCTGTAAAATTTAACAAATATGATGTAATAATGCATAAACATTAACGAAACTGGATGAAACTATGCCTTTTATTGACTTTCGTATGAAATTTTGGGGCAAAATATTTAATTAAAGCGCTAGAATAAAAAAAAAATTAAATATAAAATTTAACAGCCTCCAAAGAAGGTCGCTGTAAATTATGAAATAAAAGTTTACCGTCGCCTAGTTAAGTGAACCTTATTACTTAATAGTTTATTATCTTTAATGCAATTCCGTCAAAATTTGAATTTTTAGTACCGGCGTATCCACCAAATTTGCGTCTTGTTTCCAATTTTTGCTCATCTTACACTAGACATCGTTTGATAAAGCTATTATGGGACCACCATACCTTGCTCTTTAAAAAAAATCGTAGAATAACCATTCCAGAGTAATAATTGAACAAACATAAAAAACACGTACAGATCAAATTGGAAACCTCTTCCTTTTAACTTTTTGAAGCAGATTAAAGAAGAATTAGAAACTTTAATCGCTTTTATTTTACTTTAATTATATCGATTCGTAGTAAGGACTTTTTTTTTAACCCTTTGTGGACTGATAAATAATAACAAGAGATATAATTATAACCCTTATGAACTTATGATACGTAAGGACATCTACTCTTAGAGACTTTGAGACTTCTTATCTGAGTTTGAAAAAAATTTCGAGGTAATTAATAGTATTTTTAACAAGTTTCGAAAACGAATCTTCTCACACGAGTGAGACAGTTTGTTTGTAAGTCGAATGAATGTGAAAAGATGTTTTCAACCGTGTTGTTTACAATACTTTTTCTACGACTGCAGAATCAACTATTTTTAACAAACTTCTTTAAAAGTGGTGTGGTTTGAAGACCTCAAAACTGATGTTTAGTCGTTATATAAGTCGTTTGCCATGAAATTGAATAGGTTAGCCTACTTCAGAAAATACAAATAAAAGGTGTCAGTTCTGTGACAGGACTGTGTAAAAAACATCACAGGACTGTGCTTTTTGGATTTTTGCACACGATGTGTAAAAAATACTGTGCGTTATTTGTCGTTTTCGAAAGGAGTCGTGGAAAATAGTATATTATATTACTAGGAGTAGAACGCACTCTTTTTTTGTGTTGAGCCCAGGATTTGCGGCTGAGGCGAAGCCGAAGCCGCAAACTGGGCGAAACACAAAAAAAGGCGTTCTACTCCGTGTAATATATACTATTTTTTCTTCAAGCGTATTAAAATGCAAAAATTCATTTATTTATCATAAATGTACAAATATTCAAACTACAGTCTTACATGTTGACACAATATGACAAGTGGCTAGTGGATAGCGCGCCACCGGTGGCTTTCGGTATTAACATTATGTTACTAGTAAAACAATACCCACTGCGGTGGCGCTTTCGGAACTAACATTATGTTACTAGTAAAACAATGTCCACTACGGTGGCGTTCGGTACTTACATTTTATTACTAGTAAAACAATGTCCTACTTCTACTTCTGTTTTTGGTGACATAATTTAAACATTTTAATACGCTTGAAGAAAAATAGTTATTTACGTAGCAAGTCCCGAAAGTGGTATTTTACTGAACGAGTGGGCAAATTCCAGGGCAAGTCGCAGGCCAGTTCTGGAAGCCTGCGAGTGCAGTAGGCACTTTTGGGACATGTTGCGTGCAATATATTTTTTTAAACGGGCAATCAAATTCGTCATTTTAAAGTTCCATTTTATAACAATTGTGGCGTTTTCAACTAAACGTCAAAATATGTCAAGTTATTTTATATTTTTAAGAAAATGATTTCGCAATTCGACAATTTCTCCTATTTTCCTCAGAAGATTGAAAAAAATCTTCGATAGGCTCTTAGAGAAAACTTGATGGAGTGATACCAGATTAATGAAATACATAAATAAAAAAATTTTTTTTGTTATTTCCGCACGTGAACAAAATGTTTGGCTTCTTTAGTTTCCAATAGTCTAGTACCATTATATAAAGTTGTCTCTAAAAGTTCATCAATTTCTTTTTTTAATTGGTTCAGGGATGTAGGAGAAATTGTTGAATTACCTTCACCCCACCAAAGAATACAAATTCGGTTATTATAGAAACCAGTTGAACGTCGACTTAGACTAACTATTTTATTTATTTTTTTCTTTAAAAATAAGTCCGGAAGTAAATAAAAATGGGTCTGGTAAAAGCTTTTACGGGACACTCACAGTCATTTTTTGGTTCAGTCTGATAAAGTGCGTTTTTCTGACCTACAAATAAACTGGAAAGTGTTCATTTCTGGCCAGTTTTAAAAAAAGTATTGCCTACCCGTTCTACTAATATCGTTATCCGTTATCGCTTTTTTTGTTTGCGATTCAAATAGGTTTTACTAGTGGATTTTTAGTGCTACATACCCCTACACAAGGGACACTGAGACATCATTGTTCTACCGAATACATGAAATCGAACAACTCTTGACAAACAATTCTCAATATTATTTCAGATAATCAAAAATGAAAATAAAAAGATAATTTTTTTTGTCACAAAATTCACATAATTTCATTAATTCATTATTTGTCAAAATCCATGTTTGCGTTAATAAGGTGGTTCCACAGGATAGTTACAAGTCCACAAAGGGTTAATGCAGATTTTTACATGTATTTTTCAATAACATTTCATTCATTTCTTTAATTTCGGGAGTGTGTTTAAAATAATTCATATTGTAATTATAAACAAATTCAAGAAACTCTGTGAAGTTTACATTAAACTAAAGCGAACAATCGAATTCTACGCAAATAATAACTAATTGAAAAAAAATCCCATTCGATAAATAGTTAAGTTAAGTTATAAAAATTGCATTTTCTGAAAACAAAAACTAAATAAATCGGTTTAAGTTAAATTAAAGATAATAATCAAAATCTACTTAAAAATCAATCAATTTTAAGAAAGAACGTTCTAACACGACAAAAATTGAAAAGAAACAACCCGACAAGATGAAATTTGAGGGGGATATTGCAATAGTCATCTTAGGTGTCTAGTTGCAAAATTCCATGACTTAAAGACTCTCTATTTAAAAATTGTAGTTCTGGATTGTTATTTATCTCACACAAAATTTTTAATTCAAAATATTATAATGCAAACAATTTGTTTTCTTGCAAAGTGATTCCAATGGACAGCGTTTCAGGAACCATTAATTCCATTGTCTAACATCAACACGTATTAAAGAAAGATAAAAGTATAAAAAAATATAGATAAAGTTAATAAACTGCCATAGTACGATAAATTAAAATATGCTGTATTTATACTCTTTCTGTTTTTGTCTTGAAAATTATAACTGTTTATTTCACTTCTTCGCAACCACTTGACTTGACAGTGACGTGCACAAATCCCAATAAATCTTTTCGTTGTTTTTGTTTTTGAAAATTCATGATACAAACCAAAAGCTGTATTAATTAATATACATTAAAATATAAACAAGTTAATATTAACATGAGAACAGGTATTGACTGATTTTCAAATATAATCATCTATTAATCATTCTCCGCACAATTAATTATGTAACAGTGAAAATCCAAACACTTAGCCATTTTTTCGATTATTCACTAATTCAAAATTACTAACAAAATATACAACTTTCAGTTTTTCACGTTATAAATAATCGTTTCAGCATGGGATGAATTTATATATTCGTCCCAACGCTTTAAGCTAGTCATCTGCTAATCTAATATAGTTTGGTTTTATATCTAGCGGGCATAAAGTAACTTTTGTCTTAAGGGCCCCATATTTTGATTACGACATTATTCTATTGAAAGAAATATTACCTCGATCATCAATATGTTGCTTTTGAAAGAGAAAAAAAAAAAGAATTGTTTTCTAGAGCGAGTTATTATTGTTCTATCCGATTAAAGTTAATATTTTTTTTACGAATGGTGTAGCACTGTAAAATAATTCGATTTTATTACAGCTAGTTTTTTTTTATGTAGATGCTATTTTTATTAACTAGAGCAAAAACAATATTTCAACGGATTGTAGTATATTGCGTGTTTGTAAAATTTTACTTCTTTGATTTCAATAATTACTGTTTAAGAAAAAAACCGCTGCCCAAGGAATCACTACTTCGACATTCAGATTTTCTATCCAAGTCACTCACAACGAAAAAATTTCGTATCTGGAAATAATTTTTTATGGAACTTTAATAATATAATATTTGAAATCCTCTACCCCAAAAACCCATAAAACGATACCCCACATCGGTAGTGGGGTGGGGGTGAGATAGGGGGTGGTAGTAGGGGTGGATGAAGTAAAAAAATATTTTGAGGTTTCTGGTTCTTGTACACACACTAAATCACATTTTTTTTTCATCCCCTTTAATAATAGCGTGGGGGTGGTAATGGGGGTGGCTAATGCCAAAATTTTTTTTGAGACCTTAGCTTCTCTTGTATATACTAAATACCAATTTTATGGACTCTTACCAGCTTGATTTACCTATTTACCCCAAATTTACGCCAATTTACCTCCCAACCCTCCGACGGAACAAGATGAAAACATAATCTAGTTCTAGATCTCGTCAAAATACACATGTGTACCAAATTTCAAGTCAATATCTCAAACGGTTCCAGAGTAAACGTGCGCAAAAGAAAAAGTTATAGACAGACCGACAGACAGACAGACAGAATTTTTTTTCATGACATTGTAAGTCTATTTGAACAATAAAAATTTTTAAAAATTTTTTTGTCGTTACTATACTTCCACTGGATGTGGAAGTAAAATTAAAATGTAGAATAACTTCCGCGACTATTCAAAGATTTTTAATTTTTGGCATACCCACTCTTAAATAAAAATAATATTAAGAAAATCGTCATGAGAAGCCCTATTTTAACTCATCCTTTGTTACTTTCGTCAAAATTGTTACAGTTTTTAATGATTGTTAATAACAAAAGTCATTTATTGTTCACTGTTCATTGTTTTTCTGTAAATAAACATTATTATTATTATTATTTCCTTCTCATAAAATTTACATACCTACTGTACACTTATAGTTATAAAACAAGCTATAGTGTCGACTTACTGTATTAATTATTCTGTTAAAAATTTTAAACAACAAATTCTTTATAATTCTAATATGACTTATCATACTGCACATTTTTCTTCACTGCTTAAATTTATAAATTGTAGCTCTACTTGTACACGCATTCTTATCGTCTACCCTATTTTTTTGTCAGAAAATCAGAAATTCACCCTCGACCTAAAGAAGCCGTAGTGCTTATACAAGTCACATGTAAAACCCCTCAAGCCGTAGGGATGTATTTACAACCATTCTCAACTTGATTTATATAGCTGGGTCAGTAGTGAAATTTAATACGATATGTGGGAAGCTGCAAACAATGAATTTCGTAACGTTATAAGGGGCAACCAGTGCATATTAAATGTTAAAAATGCCAGGCATAGGAAAATAGTTTATTAAGTTATCAGGGAAAGTAAGTTTCGAAAAGGAATAGCGAATTATTTATAATCTATTTGTAGGAAATTTTTCATTCTTAAAAAAACAAAAAAAGATAATATGACTAACAGTTTTAAAATAAAATATTAATTCATACTTGCGTTGTTAGTATTGTAGACAAGGCTGATAAGGCGAAAACCTCGCCATCGTATGAAAAAATTTCCCATTCGATTTCTTTGCATATTTACGTTCGGGACATGCCCCTGAATAAGGATCAAGAGTTTGCCGGACAAAAATCTGGTCCCGATTTGTTTAAACTAAGTAATTTTTTTTAAACAAATTGCAAAAATCGCTTTTTTTGACCCGAAGCGAGTGCGCGCGTCCGGCTAAAAAGTCTACTTAACAATTAAAAATTTAAGCTTTAGAATGAAATAATCTGTACTTACTCTTCAGGATTTTGTTAATGGATTTTTTTAATATTGTGTTTCAACCTTGAAAATGGCCGTTTTGCGTTTACTCAAACATTAAATTGTATATAAGTCGGAAACGGGCAACTTTACGAAAACATGACAACAGAACTTTTTTGTTTAAAATTACCAAAAAAACCTAAAAAAAAAAAATTGGGGCAAAAAAAGCGATTTTGCAATTTGTTTTAAACAAATTGGGACCAGATTTTCGTCCGGCAAACTCTTGTTCTTTATTCAGAGGCATGTCCCGAACGTGAGTATGAAAAAAAATCGAATGGGAAATTTTTTTCATGCGAAGGCGAGGTTTTCGCCTTTTCTGTTAGATAGTGGTGGTAAAGTTGATATAGTTTACACAAATTTTTCTACAATATTTCATTGTAAACTATTATACATTGATTGTAAAATTATCTTTGTTTGTGTTCATTCTTTCTTTCCTTGTTTTCATTCCCGAGTTGGTTAGATTTTTAAATCATATCTCTTCGAAAGGCGTCAACTTGTTCACTATCAGGATATAAGCTCAATGAAATCTAAGAGGGACGGTGCCAGGGACATTGCTTTTTAATATATTTGCTAACGACATAGTTTCATAACTTAATAGCAATTCTTTGTTGTTCGCCGATGATTTGAAAATTTTTGCATAAGTTCGTCTACATTTTTTCTCCATCCCCGTTCTTCAAAATTTTTACTTTACAGTTGTTGGTCAAAAGACTAATGGATATTTTCAAATTTTTAAAAGCTTTTAAACGTTGTCTAACTTATACGACTGGTGTGAAATGCTAGCTCATAGAGCAGCCCCTTTGACTCAAGTTACTCACTCCTTGAGTATCTTAACTTTAACTTGACTGTAAAAACGTTCATTATTTTTTTACCGATATTTGTTGCTACTAGCTGCAAGTAGAAGTTCCTACTGCATGTGCTGTTTTAAATTAATAGCTAAAGTTACATTGCTAATTTAATTTTAGATAGTAATTCAAGAATTTTTATAGAAAATGTACTATGTCGTTGGAAATGTATAGATAAGAAAAACAGTAGGAAAGATATTTTATGAATAGTCTTATCCCCTTCAATTTTTGTCTTAGACGAAATCTAACGAAACTATAAGCGAGTAACATGAAACGCCTGCCATCCTTTTAAAAACATGACCGAAGCTCAAGGAGGAATGGTGGGGTATTTTAATATTTTACATATCATATTTCTATTGCAAATTAAACAACAAATAATCCTGGTCCCTTTTGGGCATATATTAATGGAAGAAAGTGTCGCAAGTATTCCTGAAATAATGTATGTGAGAGACACATCTTCAAATAGTCGACAAGAAATTATGAACATTTTTGATATTTTCAAGCCAGTAATATTGCTTCTTCAAATTTTGATTTTAGCTCTGTTCCTCTGACTAGCAATCTTTCCGAATCCCTTTTAAAGGATTGTACTATTTTACTAGCTCGACTGTTAACTGCCACATTCAATTCGTCGTTGAAGAACTTAACATTTCTGGAAGTTTTAAAATGTCCAAAGGGATTTTTGTTTTTTAAAATACACTATTTGTGAAATTTTGCCAAAGTAACTGAATCTCTACTATATAAAAACATGTACACACATGTGAACTCTATGTAATTTTGAAGAAGCCTGGATGTCAAACCAATCCACTTGTAGTAACCTGATGTGTTTTTCTCAATATGCTACAGAACACATTGATGTGGCTGGTCAGATTGATAAACCAACTTTTCAAAGGTATTTGAAACATTGGATCATGCTATGCTACTTCATAAATTCGATGCATTAGGTATAACCGACAATTTTTTATATTTTTGTCCTATTTGATTCCAAAATCAGAATGTGCTATGCCATTATTTCCAGTCTGTTAATGTCACTGTGACTTCAGGAGTGACCAAGGTTCCGTGCTGGGACCTCTATTCTTTTTTATTTTTATAAGCGACATAATAGTTAACATGTAATGTAAGACCTTACTTTGCGCAGATGATTTAAAGTCATACTATTGATGATTGATAGAGGCTTCAAGACGACTTCAACTTATTAAATGACTGGTGCAAGTCTAAGCAAATACAATATTGTTAGATATTCTCGAAGAAAAATCTCATATGATTTCTTGTATAACATAGATAATGTTAATATAAACCGATGTAGTACATTTAAAGATCTAGGTCTGTTATTCGACTCCAAGCTTACTTTTTCTAATCTTGTAAATAAAATGATTGCAAGCGATTGTCAATGTCTGGATTCATTACAGCAAATGGCAAAAAATTTGATAATAAGATGCTGTTTATCCAATAATTAATTTTCATCAAAAATAACTGTCGGCAAGGTTTAATATCATTGATTTAAAACATGGAAAATGTGCCACTCGGTAACTTTCTTATTTAAAATATTGCAGAGATGGGTAAAGGAAATTTCCAATAAACGTTTCCAGGAAATTTTCAGGAGTTTCCGAAACAAAGTTTTGATAAAAATTGAAAGTTTTCGGTAAAATACTTGAATACTCCAAGAGTTCCCACCAATTATGATAATATTACAAGTAATATTGATATATTTAGTTGTAATTTGGATGACGTAAGAAATCATGGCTTATAGGATAAATATCTTTGGCGCTAAACGAGGCGCTAACTGTGTCTGTTATTATACTCTTCGCAAAAACGAAGAGTATATTGAAATTTGATCGGCACATTTCTAAATCAGTAAATAAAAAAATTTCATATCATTATGTTAGTGAACGAATCAGAATTCGTTCATTTTGAAAGTTGTTCAGAAACAACTTTCAAAATGTCCGTCTGTCCATCCATCCGTCACGTTTCTTGTAAGCACGATAACTTAAGAAAGAAAAGTCCGATTCTATTGAAAGTAAGTTAGCGTTAGCTAGAAGAAAAACCCTGTTGTTTTTTAAAAAATTCAATCAATAGATAAAAAAGTTATTAATCGTTTAAATTAAAAAAAATATATTTTCTTAATTTTTGTCATTTGTACTTAAATAGAAATCTTATTCTCTATTATTTTTTTTGTTTAGACATTTTACTAATACATATTGGTCCAATGGCTAAAGCTTTGTCTGGCAATCTGTATCTTGTATTCGAATCCCTGACAGGGTGTTTTTTTTTTCATATATTTTTTTTTTCACAACAAAGTTGGTATCACAAAATTTAGAATGTCCAAAAACTAACATTATTTACAAGAAAACTGCTATAGAATGTGTAACAATTATATAAAAAGCTCAGTAAATCGGCGAAGAGTATAAAGCTTCCACTAGTTTTATAGTGTGCTATCTATAAACTTTTAACATAAATATTTATGTGTATGTATATGCATGTATGTGCATATATTTATTGACCATCATTGTGTAGATGATATTCCCACTCTTTATATTTTGTATTCTTGTCACTTTTCTAACCTGTAATTGGAGTATTCTGTTTGAGTATTGTGCCACTAAATAAATACATAGGATCTGTAAACTGCTATATTCAAAATATATTCCATATTATCCTGAATAATTTGTAGTATTCTGAAGGTTTAATGTACGAGTATATTCTAATATGCACCACTTTCCCCTAGTGAACATTAGCTGCATTTTGAAAATCAGGTCGATCATTTGCCTGTTCACCCACACATGTGGCCTGTTAGTTTCGTTTGCTATTAAGTCCAGCAGTCGAGTGCCTAATCTTGAGTAAAAACAGATGTGGCACTTTGCAGAACAAAGATTCCTTTCTTATTATTCCGGCCAGAAACCACTTGAATAACTAAAGAAGCTCTCGTTCCCGTTTGTTTACAAAAATTTGCCAATTTAAATATGATGCAATTTGAACTGAAGTGCTTTATTATAGTACGAATCTAACTGGAATATCTTTTATGGCTCCAGAACGGAAATTATAATGGTTTGTTATTGCTGGACTTAAATGTTTGTAGTATCGAGCCTGGATTAAAAGAATTTGGAGTGAATATTTTATTTTAATCCATTAGTGCATAGAAGTTTTTTTGTTGAATTTTATTTTTTTTTATAAAAATGGATTTAACCTTGCCTTATAACACACTATGGCGTTCTTAGTTTTCAAAAAACTTTACATAAGGAGGAGGTCCTCAATTCGACCCGTGTGCATGTCTTATACCTATACAGGGTGTTTAAGTTAAAAGTCCCCGGGCTATTTTGTCGAAAAGTAATAAAGATACCTAAAATTTGTAAATGGTGTATGATTTTTACCAAAAAAGACAGCAAATCACCACAGTTAGAATTTTTCCTTCGCAGTGCTAAATTATTTTTCGATGACTGTAACTTTGAAATATGATTTATATGATTAAGGGATAAATTATGAATAATTGAAATTTTATAAAAAATTTCGTAAAAATCATCCATTTTGGAGCTACGTGATTTTTTATTAATTTTTTGTGTATGTCAATATTGAGAACTCCTGTAACTTTTGTGTTAATAATTTTAGAACATCGGCTATTTAGAACTTTTATCTCACTAAATTCTTACTAATTTCAAAATTTTATTAACATTACATTTTAAAATTTTTGAAAATTGTAAAAATTTTCAAAATATGTAATAATATATGAATTATTATTGTATTTAATAAGATAAAAGTTCTAAATAACTAGTGTTCTAAAATTATTAACAAAAAAGTTACACCAGTTTCCATAGTTTAAATAGACAAAAAAACGAAGAAAATAGATGAATTAGCTTCAAAACAGCTGGCTTTTAGAAAATTTTCTATATATTCAAGATTATTCATAATTTATAGGAAACATTTTGTCTGCAGTTATTTTCTGGCTCTTTTGGTATCAATCATACGTAATTTACAAATTTCAATGATCTTGCATTTTTCGAGATAATGGCCCGGGGATTGTTAACTGAAACAACCTGTATATGCTCAATTATTACTCTGGATTGACTTAAGCGTTTTCTGTGAAATCTTTTGCAAATTATATGTTACCACTCGGTTGTGGTCCTATTAGAGTTTCCTTAAGCTACGACTGGTGTTATTCTTATTTTTAACCCATTTAAAAGCGGGTCACCTCTCTAAAATTTTGATTTATTGTGCGATTTGAATCAAATTTTAGAACAAGGTAGGATCTAATTATGATCAGAAAAACATTCGCCTCCTACAAATGCAAAGCCACCAAAATATGCGAAAAAAGTAAAAAAATCATATTAGGCATTTTTTTATCGGAAAATTTTGTTAATAAAACTTGTTTGGAATTATCCAAAAACCTTGAGTCCATCGTTTTTGTGTGCCGCGTCGGTGTAATATTACCAGTATTTCCGAATTTTTGGCAAATGAGCCAATTATTTAAATTAAATCCTTGTTTTAGATTTATTTGAAATATGTAGTAGCTTGTTGAGGACGTTTTTAGCAAGGTTACTAGATTTTAAAAACATCTTTACGAGAAAATGGACATAAATACAGGGATATAAACAACGCCTTCAGGAAACAAAATTCAGAAGAAAAGAAATATATGGCAACTACATATCTATCTGTACTACATATACAAGTCACCAGAAGAACTCGACTCTCCAGGAGTTTATAGTATTCCCTGTTCATGTGGACAAGTTTACATCGGAAAAACCAAAAGACATATAAACGCCTGGCACAAAGAACACATCAGTCGTACAAAAAAAAAAAAACGAAAACATCACTAAATCCGCACTAAATCTGCAGTTGCTAAACACTCTAAGGAGACTGGACACTGGATAAAATTCGATGAGACCAAAAGATTAGTGCACACAAGAAATGACTTTCCGTTAACATGGAAATCAATGTTTTGGATTACTAACCACATGTCGTCATCGGAACTGAGCCCCGCCTCCTGACGACGCACATAAATAGAAGAACTCCGACTACTACCAGAATTCACTTCACTTCAGAAGAAGACCACGATAAGGTAGTCGAAACGTCAAGCATTAAAAATGTTCTTCGTGGAAGAAAATCCGAAAATCAGTTTATAAGTCATCACCAGCTCTGCAAAAGCCTTAGGACCGAAATTTTGAAAGATGTACAGACACCTTGATATGAAAATATTTCCCCGACATATTCTTGTTTGCGAATATGCGAAAGGTATAATAAATCTAAAGGTAAAACTGCAATTTTTAACTAACCCTCGACACAAGAAGGATGGGTGTCAAATTTTAACGCGTATGTTTGTATGTCTGTGTATCTGTCTCTGGCTTTATACCTCTTCAACAAATGATCCAATTATTTCTACATAAAGTGGATGTATAGTAACGACAAAAAAAAAATTGAAAATTTTTATTGTTCGAAGAGGCTTAGAATGTCATGAAACGTCTAGATTTTAAGTCGGTCTGTCTGTAACTTTTGTTTGTGCGCACAATTACTCTGGAACCATTTAATATATTGACTTGAAATTTGGTACACGTATGTATTTTAACGTGATCTAAAACCAGATTATATTTTCCTCTTATTTCGTTGAAAGGTTGGAGGGTAAATTGGGGTAAATGGGGGTAAATAGATAAGTCAAGCAGTTATAAGTTCATAAATTTGGTATTTAGTATATATGTATAAGAGAAGCTATAAGGTCTCAAAAAGTTTTTTAGCATTAGCTACCCCCATTATTAAAGAGGAGAAAAGAAATTGTGACTTAGTGTGTGTACAAGAACCAGAAACCTCAAAATATTTTTTTACTTCATCTACCCCCACTACCGATGTGGGATATAGTTTTATGGGTTTCTGAGGTAGACGATTTCATATATTATAGTATTAAAGTTCCATAAACAATGATTTTCACCTACAAAATTTTTTCGTTGTGGGAGACTTGGATGAAAAATCTGGATGTAGAAGTAGTGATTCCTTGGGTAGCGGTTTTTTGATGCGATTTTCTTTATTTGAAAGAATATTTTGTCGAGTAGGTATTTAGCAATGTTTCATCTCAGTACACATCATCAACAAAGAGTTAATTATGGGTCGGGGGTTTCTTTATAATTTAATTAATTATCAATTATGCGCGATAGAAATTAACAGACATATTCCTATAACGATTAGATTATTTTGGTGATATTATTTTATTTACAGACGTGTACACATACACACATACATACCTATTAGACTTTTGAAAAACAATTAATAAATATTCGATAATTAATTAAGTTAGCCAATTACGTAATTAATTAATTAGTAAACGAATTCACATAAGACTTTCTTCCAAACGAAACAATGACCAAGCATACAATTTTTTCATTTAGAATATAATTTTATCCAAATTAGTTTCAATTGTTAACAAAATTAACGAACATGTCCTATATAAAATATATATTGTTAGAGCTTAATTAGTATGATGTAAATATAAATATAATATTAAATTTGACCTATGAGAGATCAGAGAAAGATAAGAGGACATGCACATAATAATTAAATCCGTATTACTAAATCAACGTATATGTAACATATATTATTCGATTGAATATTATCTGAATAGAACGAGGCCATACATTGCTGATAATAAGTAATAAAATTAAAATATTTCGGGCGCCGTAACCAACAATAAAACTGGTTGTGTGGTTAAATAAAACTATTTAAAATGATGGGTACATAATAATACTTCAAAATTAATGGCTTCCTCGAGTCTGTATTCTCTATTTTAATTATGTATGTAATTAAAAATAATAGCACTGTTTTATTTTAAGCTAATACCCCATAAAAAATAACCGTCTATTCAAGTTGACCAAAATGTCATAAATCATCTTGAAGGCAAATTTCTTTCTGGGCAAAAAATTGGTAAACTGATACGGTACCATATGGATTCTACAATAGATATGTGAGTAGTTGGTTAGAAAAAGCATACAGAATTGTAGTTTGAGACAAAAGCGACACATCTGGTTGCCATTTATAAACACCGGGTTTTAAGTTTTTGAAAGTGGTCGGCGGTATCTACATCCGTTAGACCGAGTGTGTATTAATATACACACTATAGAATCGATGATTTGTAAATGAATTTTAAAATTCGAGCAGCTGCGTAGACCTGAAATTTGCTACTTTGGGGAAATATTTACCCAGCATTTTTCATTTAAAATTAGGACAGCATATTTTTTTATTGTAAAAAAAATGCATGAGCATAATGTGTACATTTTACTAATTGTGAAAAATTACACTCCAAACTGTATATTTTCTTTATCAATTTTCTAAATCATTTTACACAATATATACAGAGTGGACCAAATTAGATGGGATTTGGGGTTTTTTCCAAAACTATGGTAGATAGACAAAATCCAAAAAGGTGTCCTGAGGTCGATTTTCGAGAAACAACCAATGGCACAAACCGCGATCGTCTATCTTTGTCAACTACCAAACTACAGAGTGTTTTTGGAAATTTAGCATTTTGAATGACCTCTATTAGTACAGTCACTGAAGGTTTTCACCACCGATTTCGTTGAACCTCCATAGACTTTCATGAAAATTTGTGAGTAGTTAGAGGATACCTCAAGAAACAAAAGTGACATAGTGCCAACTTGCGCTTTTACCCTGGGGGTGGATGCCACCCCTTCTCGGGGGTGGAAATTATTTTATGAAAAATAACCCCAGGAATCGATAGAGGGACCAATTATAAGCAAAATTTGTTATATAAAGTTATTAAAATAAATCAATACTTTTTGAGTTATTAAAGATCAAAGATTTTGATTTTTCGTGAAAAAAATGTTTTAAAGCGGTTTTTCATAAATAACTCAAAAACTATAAGTTTTTACAAAAAAGTTGTCATTACCAAAATTGAAGCTAATAAAAAAACGAATAAATTCCTTCCTTAAAATACCTTTTAATATTAATTCAAAGTGAGCTATAGGTAATTGAATGTATATTTTTTTCGGCGAGTACTCAAATCTAAGTATTCAAGCTTAAATAACGGGAAAACCATGCATTTTATAAAATATACTTACTGAACACTTTTCAAAGTACTCAGAAATACCTATCAAATGAGCTATAGAAGAAGATGATAGCATCAAAATTAAGCAAGTTATGATGAAAATAAAAGGACCCTTTCGAATTTTTTAGGAAAAAGTGATAAATAAAACCTACGCCATTTCCACAAAAATTAAAATTTATAGTAATCCCTATAAGACTTTCTTTATTTTAGCATAAGTAATGACGTGTAAAATGCATATTTTAAAAAAAAAATATGATATAAAAAAATCAGAATTTTTCAAATTTTCGTAAATTTCATTTTCTTTTGATAATAACTCCAAAAATACTCGATATACGTAAAAAATAATAGAGAACGAAATTTGAGTTTCTTTTTTTTAACAAAGATTTTAGTTTTTTTTTATTTTTGTAGGATAAAAAATAACCGAGATAGAAACGTTTAAAGCCTAAATTTTACTGCGAGAACCATGTAACCGGGGCACTTTAACCTTTTATCTTTTAAAAAAATAAGGGTTTCAAAAGATTAAATTTAATACGATCTTATAGCCCTTGAAATTACCTTTCAAATGGTTTTTGGATGAACCTGATATAAAAATTAACGGAGTTATTGTAAAAAAACCAATAACATTTTTTTGGAAAAATTTTTTAAGCAGAGATTTTGTATGCATATATAGGAAAAAAGATAGAAAGTAAGAAGTAGACGTGTCGATAGGTACATGCTCACAAAATATACATGTGTGAGTGTGTGTATGTTTCTTTTGAAGATAGAAAAAGTGAAAGGAATTCTGAACATCTGCTCGAAAACATAGTGGGGCTTTCTAGTATGCTGTGTGTCTATTGAATATTTCAGTATATTTCCAAAAGCGGAGTAAAATATTAATAAAGTTTATCATAAGTAATAGAAAAGATTCTAAATAATTAAAGCTATTAAAGTTGATAAAAAAAAAATTCCATTATTTTTATGACAAGTGGTAGTTTTTAAGGGTGGAAAATTTCGCAATAAATAAATAATTACATTAATACTCAGTAAATGAGATTTCAATTCAGTAATGTATTATTCAAATGATTAAAGTTCCTTGAAACCAATTTTTTCAATGATTCTGCATTAAGGGGGTGGTTTTTAAGGGTTGAAATTTCGCAGTCAACCAAAAATTATATCACAAACATTAAACAAACCGTTTGTGTAATGTTAATATGCGATTTCATACTTCAGAAATACAAAAAATGATTTTTTCATGATTTTTGATTTAAGGGGTGGTTGCTAAAAGGGTTGAAAAATAAAATCATAAATCATGCATATAAGTGTTGAAAAATATTTATTTTATCTAATTAAACGAGATTACTTACGCCAGAATGCTTAAATCTGCATTTTTTCCCATTTTTAACAAAAGGAGTGGATTTCACCCCTAAAATGCAAAAAGCGCAAGTCGAGCATATGTCACTTTTGAAGTTAAGGGTAAAATATACTCAATCCCAAATTTTCATGCAAATCGATGGAGGTTCACCGAAATCGGAGGTAATAGTTGATTTTTACCTTCATTCACTGTACTATATATCTCAATTACAAGAGTCGAATCGAAAATCGAGTAACACATTCTTAAGGCACTTCTTTGAATAGAATCCGTTGCTGATAAGAAGAAAATTATGCATGCCTCAGTTTTCGAGATAAGACATAACTTTTGTTTTTTTAAATGGACCCTGTAAATTATTCCATTATTTGATCACAACTTAAATGGAAGACAATTCGAACATTTATTGTAGTTTAGTTTTTCCCGAGTCCTATTTTCGACAAAATTATTTTATATTATAAGAAGTGTTACCGTTGTTAATAGTTTTCCATGGACTCCTCACAAATATATTAAATTTTTCGAAAATTAGCCACTTTTTATAGAGATAACAAGTTATGTCTATATCTAGAAAACTGAGGGATGCATAATTTTCTTCTTATCAACGAATTTTACTTAAAAAAGTGCCTTAAGAATGTGTTATTCGATTTTCGATTCGACACTTGATAATTAAGATAGAGAGATCATCCAAAAATGCCAATTTTCCAAAAACGCTCTTTAACTTGGACACCTGTATTGGTTTTTGTCTATCTGCCATAGTTTTAGAGAAAACGCTAAATTCCATCCAATTTGGTCCACCCTGTACACTTAAATCAAAGAAGCTGTTATTCGATAATTTATTTATTTATTTATTTATTTATTTAATCATACAGCATCCAACAGTACAAAACCATTTATAGGATGGAAATCTAATCTACACTATCTAACCTAACCTAAGTAAGAAGTACAATAGAAAATATGAAGTCATTTAGACTATAACACAGTGAATAAAATTTCCAGCAGCTAGGCAAAGATGTCCAATTCACTGCAATGAGTTTCATAACTGTTACAAATATTGAACAGAGGGGAAAACTTTAACACGTTAGTCCTAGGAGCGGCTAAATAAAAGTTACGAGAGTGACGAGAATTAATGCGTGGGACATAAAAGTTCAGTTGATTTAATATTTCGCTACAATCTACTTTATTATGCATAATTTTATCTAAAAAATGCAAAGCAGAGGATTCTCGCCTTTCAAGAAGACTAGTGATGTGAAATTTCTCAAGTAATTGATTTTGAGGAGTACCAATTTGCGGATATGTACCTTCAGTTTTCAAGTTTAAAAATTTCAGGAAGCGACGCTGAACGTTTTCCAATTTCTCGTTATGAGTGTTATAGCCAGATTGCCAGACAAGTGAAGCATACTCCAGCTTCCGCATCATTAAAATCACGGCTGTTACGTAAAATGAAACCTAACATTTTGTATGCCTGCGATGTTACAGCATCTATATGGTTAGTGAACGTTAATTTATTATCAAAGATTACACCTAGGTCTTTGAACGTAGTTGGTCTGTTCAGCACTTCACCATTAACACTGTAATTATAAATTATTGGAGACTTATTGGTTGTATAACTCATAACATTGCACTTTCCAACGTTTAAATGAAGATCGTTTTCATTGCACCAAGCCAATAACTTAGTTAAGTTGTTTTGAAGTTGTTCACAATCTGTAGGACCATTGATCCTGTGCAACATTTTGACGTCATCGGCATATATTAAAAAATACACATCTAGATTATCACTAATATCGTTAATAAAAATATTAAAGAAGAGAGGTCCAAGTATCGAACCTTAGGGTACTCCTGACGTGGCTCGGTATTCAACAGATCTGTATCCATTATACGAAACGAACTGAACTCTATTAATTAAGTAACTCTCAAGAAATTGAATTAGACCATCAGATATTCCAAATTTGTCAAGTTTACAAAGAAGCTTACTGTGGTTCAGTCTATCAAACGCCTTTGAAAAGTCTGTGTAGATTGAATCGACCTGTATTTGAGAGTCAATTGATTCGGCAATGTACTGTGTGACGCAGATTAAGTTCGTTACGGTGGAGCGACCTTTCATAAAACCGTGTTGTTGCGTAGATATTTTCTGTTGAACATGTGAATAAATGTTATCATGCAGTAGGAATACATTAACTGTGGTTAGTTTTCCACAATTTATTAATTTCATATTTCCAAATTGTACATTTGTTCTGCTAATAATGCAACTTTCTCTACGCAATGCCCTATTTTTGTTATTATTCTATAATTGATGAAATGTAATTAACAAATTATCATCTTTTTTATCGTAAATGGCCTAATCTTTGTTTATATTAACATCCTGCCGGAGTATTGTTATAGCTATTCCACTCAACCAGGATTCGCACATTGTCTATGTGCGAATCACACAACAGCCACACCCGCGACATGCCGCAGCTGAGATTCGAATTTATGAGAGGAGAGTGACTAGCTGTATTGTTTCTCCGCTGTCTAGCTCACGGCTTCTATCTTGGCAACACGAGAAAAACGTCACGAAATATCCATAGTCTAGCCAGAATTCGAACCCAAGACTCGTAGTCGCGAGCCTAGCCTTGCTCTACCGAATCGGTAAATCCTCTATACATGTTCCGCTCTTTGGTAGTGTTGGCTATATATAATTATTTAAAAATTAAAGAACATTTGATATTTGGTGCCAAAAACCTAATAATTACAGTTCAGCGGCTTGGCATAGCCACCTCTGCTTATATTTCATTGTTCACAGCAGATATTTTCAGTTGGTTGATTTCCTGCCTCAACAATCCAACTGCACTATTTTAGTGCATGTGCTTTTTCTACAATGAGTTATATTTGTTTAATTACTTCCACATCTAGTGGAAGTATAGTAACGACAAAAAAAAATTTTAAAATCTAGTTCAAATAGGCTTAGAATGTTATGACACATCGAAATTTTAAGTTTGAGCAAAAAAAATTTTCTGTCTATCTGTCGGTCTATCTGTAACTTTTTTTGTGCGCACGATTACTCTGGAACCGTTTAAGATATTGACTTGAAATTTGCTACAGGTATGTATTTTAATGAGATCTGGAGCTAGATTATATTTTCATCTTATTACGTTGAAGGGTTCGTGGGTAAATTGGGGTAAATTGGTGTAAATAGGTAAATCAAGCAAGTAAGAGTCCACAAAATTGGTATTTAGTATATATAAAAGAAGTTAAGGTCTCAAATATTTTTTTGGCTTAGCCACCCTCATTGCTACCCCCACCCTATTAATAAAGGTGGTGAAAAAAATTAAGTTGTAATTTAGCGTGTATACAAGAATCTAAGGCCTCAAAAATTTTTTACTTCATCCACCCCCATACTATCCCTCTACTACCACTCCCGATGTGGCATATCGTTTTATAGGTTTTTGGGGTAGACGTTTGCAGTGGCTTTCCTCGAGAAAATAGGATTTAATGCACAGTGGGTTACCTCGAGTAGTATGGATGTGTAGTACGTTTCCTCGAAGAAAATGCTTCAAGTAGAAGCTTTACTTCTATCGTATAGTCCACGGCACACAATGATTTTTTATATCTTTGTCATGCCATTTTCTGCTTACGTCATATCCAGTCGAAGTATACTAAGGCAAAAAAAATTTTTCACTTCATTTACCCCCACCATTACCACCACCCCCACTACCGATGTGGCATATCATCTTATGGGTTTTTGGGGTACACGATTTCAAATATTATATAAAAGTTCCATAAGCAAGTATTTCCACATAGTGGAGTGCAAATATAGTATTTCCGTTGTAAGAAACTTAGATAGGAAGTCTGGATGTGGAAGTAGTGATTCCTTAGGCAGCGTTTTTTTTTCAGTTGTGTTAAGTTTTAATACCTTACCTTACTTTCTTAATGAACTTACATAGTAAGTAGGTAGGAGTAGGGTAATTGCAACAATTTATTGTATTCTACCTCGATCTTCTTCTTCTTCTTCTTCTTTTAGCGGGGCGACTGAGAGTCGCCGCACTCAGGCCTTGTGGCCCATTGTGCTACCGCTACAAATTTATTGAATTCCCCCATTCAGGCCGGATTCTAACCCAAAGGCCAAAACCCTTCCTATAGGGGTATTCCTTATTTCCTCCGGCACCGGAAAGCCAATGCCGAAGTGTTTGTGCCTCAAGTACATAAGACTAGGGCAGGAAGTAAGGACGTGGATGGAAGTCTCCTCCTCGTCTCCGCAGAACCTGCAGTCGGGGTTGTCAACCACCCCCATAGTGTGCAGGTGTTTTCTGAAAGAGCCGTGTCCAGTCAAAAGACCTACCACGGTTCTGACCTGTTTCCTGTTTAGTCGCAGGATTTCTTCCACTCGCTTCGGCAAGGGCCCCGAGATCAGAAGCCTCGCTTGCCGGAGTCCTGGGTAGGAGGCCCAGAAGTCAAAGAACTGAGACCGTGTCCAGTATTCTACTGACTTCTTGGCGTTTAATCTAGGGTAACCAAGAGCCGGCTTCGGACCCAGTAGGGGCCTCTGAGAGCCCCCTCTGGCCAGAGCGTCTGCCCGCTCGTTACCCTCGATGTTGCTGTGTCCTGGCACCCAGAGAAGCTTGACCCAGTTGGATGAGCCAAGTTCACGAGAGCCTGTCTACAGTTTTGAACCAGGATTGATTTGGTCCGGACTGATGCAAGGGCCTTGAGGGCCGCTTGACTGTCGCTACATATATATATATATATATGTGCCTGTTGGAATATTTCCTTCGGATATTCTCCTGTGCACAGACCAAAATAGCAAAAATTTCGGTCTGGAATACCGTGGCGAATTTGCCCAAAGCATAAGAAGCTTCAGCCCTGGGCCTTTCACCATATATCCCCGCTCCAGCACTTTCCTCAAACCTCGATCCGTCTGTAAACCAGACGATATCGGAGGGATTGAGTATGTCCTCGAGTGGGTTCCAGTCTTCCCTTTTGGCAGCCCTTCAACTGCCAAGAAGCCTTGTCTAGTCGATGTCCTGGTGGATATGGAAACGAGTGTCGAGAAGAAATTGCATTCTTAAATATGAAATAAATCTGATTTGATTTGGTAGTGTTGGCGCTTTGGAGTATATCAAATAATCACATAAGAGAAACTTATAAAATGTCTGCATTGAATGTCGAAGAAAGCTTTATATTAAACGAGGAAGCCCTGTATCGGCAAATATGGTCGGTCATCCAGGAACTGGTTTTGAGATTCTTGGCTCTTGTCAAAGTATAATTGGCTGATCAAAGTCGCCACATGAGGAAAAATTAAAAAAATATATATAAAAAGTTTGCTTTGGATATATAGTCTCGATAGGAGTAGGAATAAATATCTGAGTGTTTCGCACCTTTATGGTGATCCTTTCATCATTTTTTAAGCGAAAAATCACCCCAATTAGAGACTCGGTGCTGTTTTTTCGTTTATATCTCCCGAGCGCTTCTTTCTATAAAATTATACAGGGAGGAAAATATTGACAATTGAACTTTCTATAAGACATTTTCTATCATTCACCATACATTTCTTAATAGTTTTCCTGTAATAAATAAACTTACCGTCTTCTTTCGTTACAAATATCTTAGTAACAATTCATTTACCGTTAAAATTCTCTAAGAAAGGATTGTAGAGCAAAATCATCTCTGCAGATTCATGTTTCACAATTATTGCGTGAGTTTTATTCCTGTATTACATTTTGGAAATTCTGTGTTTAGCCAAGTGAGCTCGTGCTCGTATCTACATCATCTAGGGGCTCTTGGTACATTTTCTCTAAGTGATTTCCGTATTTATTAAAATTCCCAATAAAATACTTATTCGGAGAAAAATTTTTGCATATTTCCATAGGAAACTTGATAGTTCTCCCTAAATCATTATATTTATAATTTGTTCCGTCGGTATTTGGGTGCAGTTTTTATATTTCTAAATCGTAAAATATATCGTTAATTCAATTGCTATCTGAATGCAACACGTTTATCAACATGCTTTGGGTTAGGGAGAAGGGGCTGTTTATCTGACAAGTAACACTCGTAAGGTGTTTTGAATGTAGTTTGGTTGATCGAGTTGAAATGGACAAAGAAATGAAAAGCAATACTCTGCAAGCACCAGCCATATAGACTTTATCTACGATGCTGTCGCTAAACTTATACCGAGACTTGAAACTGTATGTAACAAAGATTTGGTCAAAGATGTACTCAGAATTTCAAACTTAGAGCCCAAATCTCTAAGGCATTGACAGGAATAGATAACACAATAATCATTTAAGTTGAAGTGCTTTGAAGTCACAGTTCCAGAAGATCGAAGCGTATATTGAAATCGTTCGTACTAGAAATAAATTCTAGATAATCTGCTCTATAAGTTAATGTACAATACCAACTGCCACTATAGCAGTCATATCTTGTCGCCTATTTCTTGTTATTCTGTTATGTTTATCTTTAAATCAGAGTTACACTGAAAGGAATGGCACCTGCATTTGCATGGAGAATCTTAATTTTGTTGTGGTAGAAAGAAGGATGCGGTAAAGTAAGGAAGTTTAGTGAAGGAAGATGCCGTTTACAGTATAAAGGTTAAAAATGGCAAAATGATATCAGTGTATAAAGTAAAACTAAATTTAAACCTTGGTATTTTTTCTGCAATGTAAAATACTTTGCAAGGAAGCTCGTATTATAGAGATAATAATCTAATTTCTCATAGGTCCAATTTCCGAAATCAGAATCGTAAATGTTTTGGAGTATATAAAACGCTATTGCGCGGTGTAGTGTTATTCGCAGTTTTTACGCTCTCCACTTCGTCAACTACTGGTTGTAAATTTATAATTCGTCGTACAGGCTAACATAATAGTGGGACATTATCTTCCTTTAGAAAAACCGTTCCTTCAATGTCTATGTCTTTTGATTGATTTTGTCTCCATTTGTATCTTTGTTAAAGGGATGGAAAGATACTTGGTTTTCTTAACGATTCCAAATATTGTATTATTTGTTGTAGTTTTTTATACTGTGTCAATCTCTATACTATATTGTAAATTGATTTTTGGGTTGGTAGTTAGTATATCTCGTATTAAGAACCGACTGAGAATCAGGAAAATGAAGTAGATAGGATCTTTCGAACGCGAATAAAGTTTATGCATCTCTTGAAATGATGTTTTACAGATTTAAGCCAACAAAATGAAGTGATCTCGCCAATATGAAATACCATCGAATATAATTTTGATTTAAAAAATTTGACATGCTTTCGTCTTTAGGTGATATCTCGCCGTATCAGTTTCGAATAATTTCATCAACAGGAAAAGTTACTGATAATCGGAAATGGTATCTATGAGAACACAGTTTCATTATGCATAATGACGTTACTGTTTTGGTGCTTCGATATTTTATTGGCCGTAATTATACTCTATTAGACAACTTAATATTAAGAATTTACAAGTTTACTTCTAATACTACCAATTAAAATATATAATTTTTATATTCATTTCATGCTTATAATGACCAATTATATTATTTGATAAACGGTACAGTCAGTACTGGATCAAATTTCTGCCTGCTCTGTTAGTTGACACTTGATGCCTTGAAACGGCTCTCTTATATTTTAAATCATTTGTGAAATATTTTATTGCTTAGTGCTTTGCGGCTACGCGAACACCAATGATGGGCATTAACATCCAAGAGGTTATATGTATCATAAAAAATATGATGGCTAAACCGTTATATTCTTGACCTGGCTCTCTCAGGGAAGTAAAATTAAAGTTAGCGAATGACAGCGAAATAAAAGTATTTGAAACTGTATCGAGAAATAATCTTGCCAATTATGGTCCACTGTTAAATAAAAATCGAAAAATGTTTCGTTATTCCGTATAAAATATCATACATTCCTCTTACAAATCCTCGCTAACGTTCCATTCCATCTACGGTCTCGTGGCATTTTTTCTTGTTTGTTACATTAATAATGTTCAGGAAAAGAAAAACTGTAAAAAAGCATCTCCTTGGTATTTCCCAGATCATATTAACATGATGTAAATATGATACTCTTCATCATATTGAAGTTTTTATATAATTTTTGGACATACTATAGGACACTTTTCAGAGTTTCTTGAACATACGTTTATTTTTAAGATATTGCCATATTCTTAATTTTAATCATATTCTGATAATGTCAACTTAGTTGACGAAACCCTGGCTAGTGTAATATGCAATATTTTCGTTATTTTATAACCTTGCCAACGGTTATTGAAATGTTTAATAACTTTCTTATTTACCGATCGATTTTTTTCAAAAATAATGAGGTTCTCCCTCTAACTAATTAGCTAACACTTACCTACTGTCCAAATTTCAATGCGATCGTATTTTTTCCCAAGAGAATTATGAGGAGACAGACAGACAGTAGAACGTTTTGAAATTTATGACACTTTCACAAAGTTTTTAAAATTTAGTTGCATATTCATTATACACTCATGTCTTGGGCTGATGTTACCAAGGAGCTGATGGGAAAGAGTTTTGGTAGGATTGTGCGCCTAACAGACAACCGCGACAAATGCCCTAATGCTGCCATACTATACAGTAAACGGATGCCAACTAGAAAAATGCATGGATCACAAAACATCTGGCAAGAAAAAGAAAGCTCGTATCTTAGTAAAATAATAAAATTTAAATTAGGTTAATAGTATGGCAGCCCGTTACCAAGATTTTCGAGTTACTTTGGTGAAGATAATTCCAGCGTTTCTCATCAGTTCTGGGAGGGCTGCGAAGAAAAGTTCAGGGTGACGGAACTTTTTACCTGTCCTAAAGGGTTCAAATCGGGCTTTGAACATGTAAAGAAAAACCGAACATCTCGGTCTTCGCAGCGAGGCAGTTTCTTTCGTCTTCTTGTCGAGGAAAGTAAATATGATGAAGAAAAATTGAGAACTACCCTATTGACTGATACGTCGAGTTACAAAGACCGAAATAATGATAATAAGCCAGAGGTCAAAATTCTGGTCATCGCGGCGAGGCAGTTCTGCTCATTATCGAGTAGTTTCGATGTCTCTTGATCACAAGGAAATTCGAACGGAACTTTTTGCTAGTTCAGTTACGGGTGGTTACATTCGCATGTGGCTTTATTTTGAAGGCCAATCAAATCATCGCAGGGGGGAAGTTCTCCACTTCAGGCTATTCCAAATATCATTAAGAAGACGAAAAAAATACGAACTGAAATTTTTCCCAGTTCACATTTGAGAAAAATGATTTCCGCCACGACAAAAAAAACCGCTGCCCAAGGAATCACTACTTCCACATCCAATTCTCTATCCAAGTCAACTCACTCACAACGAAAAAACTTTGTATGTGGAAAAAATTGTTTTTGAAACTTTAATAATATAGTATTTGAAATCCTCTACACCAAAAACCCATAAAACGATACCCCACATTGGTAGTCGAGTGGGGGTTGTGATAGGGGGATGGTAGTGGGGGGTGGATGAAGTAAAAAAATGTTTTGGGGTTTCTGGTTCTTGTACATACACTAAATCATATTTTTTTTTCGTCCCCTTTAATAAGGGGGTGGGAGTTGGTAATGGGGGGTGGCTAATGCCAAAAATTTTTTTCAGACCTTAGCTTTTCTTGTATATACTAAATACCAATTTTATGGACTCTTACCTGCTTGATTTGCCCATTTACCCCAAATTTATCCCAATTTACCCCCCAACCCTTCGACGGAACAAGATGAAAATATAATCTAGTTCTAGATTTCGTTAAAGTACATATGTGTACCAAATTTCAAGTCAATATCTCAAACGGTTCCAGAGTAAACGTGTGCACAAAAAAAGTTATAGACAGACAGAAATTTTTTTTTCGCTCAAACTTAAAATCTCGACGTTTCATGGCATTTTAAGCCTATTTGAACAATAAAAATTTTTTAAAATTTTTTTGTCGTTACTATACTTCCACTGGATGTGGAAGTAAAAAACCGCTGCCCAAGGAATCACTACTTCCACATCCGGATTTTCTATCAGTCACACAACGAAAAAATTTTGTATCTGGAAATAATTGTTTATGGAACTTTAATAATATAATATTTGAAATCCTCTACCCCAAAAACCCATAAAACGATACCCCACATCGGTAGTGGGGTGGGGGTGGTGACAGGGGGTGGGAGTAGGGGTGGATAAGTAAAAAAATATTTTGAGGTTTCTGGTTCTTATACACACACTAAATCGCATTTTTTTTTTCATACCCTTTAATAATGGGGTGGGGGTGGTAATGGGGGTGGCTAATGCCAAATTTTTTTTTGAGACCTTAGCTTCTCTTGTCTATACTAATTATCAATTTTATGAACTCTTACCTGCTTGATTTACCTATTTACTCCAAATTTACCCCAATTTACCCCCAACCCTTCGACGGAACAAAATGAAAATATAATCTAGTTCTAGATCTCGTTGAGGTACATATGCGTACCAAATTTCAAGTCAATATCTCAAACGGTTCCAGAGTAAACGTGCGCACAAAAAAAGTTACAGACCGACAGACAGACCGACAGACCGACAGACAGACCGACAGACAGAAATTTTTTTTCGCTCAAACTTGAAATCTCGACGTTTCATGACATTCTAAACCTATTTGAACAATAAAAATTTTTAAAAATTTTTTTGTCGTTACTATACTTCCACTGGATGTGGAAGTAAAAAGAAGCATATTAAGGCTGTTTGTAAGCATATGCTCTCAGAGAATGTATTTAAATGGAATTGGAATTGAATTTCAAGGTTCTGTACATACAGTAATGATAAAAGAAGGATTCAAATTGTCACTTATAATATCCCTAGAGCTTAAATTATTTCCGGAAATTTTTTCGAGGTCATGAATATTTTGAAAATTATCCCGAGCCGCAGGCGAGGGATAATTTTCTTAAAATATTCATGAACGAGGAAAAATTTCCGGATATTAATTTAAGCTCGTGGGATATTCGGTAAGAAAATTTCACACCATTATTTTATAAATATTATACCAAAATTGAACATTTTCATTACGAATGACAAAAATTCATTCATTATAGTGAGTCATGGAATAACAACTGGTGGTTAATAAAATACGAAATTTCTTAGTGAAATAACATACCATTCTCCTAGTTTAGTTACATGAACTTTTTATAAATAACTTAAAATCATATTATATTTCCGTTTTTTATTAACTTTGGTCTACTAAAATTGGTGGAACATCATTTATTTTTGATAATTATTCTGAAGTACTCACCTACTTCAAGATTTATATGTTTAATAAAATACGAAATTTCTTAGTGAAATAACATACCATTCTCCAAGTTTAGTTACATGAACTTTTTATAAATAACTTAAAAACATATTATATTTCCGTTTTTTATTAACTTTGATTTACTAAAATTGGTGGAACATCATTTATTTCTGATATTACCTAAATGCGAGCACAGGGAATGTATTTATTCTTGTCGCCGAGACAATAATTAACAACTTCTAGGCGGCCATGGAATAATAAAAGGTAACAAGATAGTAATGGCTGTCGCACTTACAGATGTCAATTAGATTAATTTTTACATTCTAATCATAACAAAATTTGATTATCAACCAAAAGAATAAAGTGCATGGGCATAGAGCACAAGAATGGCTCCAGGTTCTAAAACATTAACATATTAATTTGTGTACTTTATAATATCCTCGTGAATATCCTCCTTTGCGTCGCCAAATAAATTTAATTCTAAAAGCAGTTCAACTCCTTCGTCTCTACTTTGACATTTTAAATGACAGAAAAATTTCCACTTATTAATTTGACAGAATGTAAAAAATTTCCGGAAATTTTTTGGGTTGCCAGGGTAACTTAACAAAAAACAAGCCTCTGATTGGTTAAAAAATGTGGTGTGAAATTTTCAGGTTTATTATTGTAGTTTTAAACATTAAATACATCGTCATCTGATGAATTTCTTGCGCTTCATGACTATCTAAGAGGCGAAGTATCCTTCTTGAAATATCGCCGTATGTGCTACCAGCATCTTACAACGAATATAGCAAAAAAACCCATCAATGATTATAATGCCCGGAGAATCGGGGCCTTCAGAATCCACTCTCTTTTCCAACAGCCGAAGCAGAGTCCACTTCTCGGTCTTGTGATGAAAAAGAAAGTACAACGGGGGGATATTGACAAAGTAAGAGCAAACTGCAGGTCAACCTGGACATTCAGAGAAAGACTGAGCAATGTTTCAAAAATGTTCCATTGTAATCTGATTTCCTGAACCTTCTTGTTGATAATCGCGTTCGCGAGATCATATGTGACTTTGGTATATGGTGATTCACATCATCTGCTATTTTTAGTGCCATTTGAAGACAGTAGAGGCTTTGGTTGGAGATTCGTTAACTGGAGGCAAATAATATCAGGAATTGGTCAATAATCATCTTGGCATTGAACCCGATCCACATCGATTTCTACCCAAATTCTTAAATTTTTATATCGATTTCCCGCAGCTACGGTCAACAGAAAATGGCAGATCGCCTTTTTTTACCGTTTTATACAACCCACTCTATAAATAGAAAAAATGTTAGTCACGCTGCATTGATTATTATTTTAGCTTCCAATTTGGTACAACTTTGATTGATATTATTGGAACTTAGGCCAATGAAAAATGGCAGTTCTCGATTAATTCATGTCTTGTTCATAATTTTTAACGAGAATCAATCGAGAAATGCCTCGCCGCGGTATAAAAATTACGACATTTTTTTCGACAGACGCACAGTGGCACGAATCGTGATTTTTTCATTCAAAATTATCTAGAGCACTTTTTTTTAAAATACTCGTTATTTGATTTCCAAAAACCGTAAGAGAGCCGATTTCGGCATAGACTTTAACAAAAATATTTTATTTTTCATAATTTTTTAGCATTTTACATCCGCCATTGATTCCGCCATCTTGCAGGTTGGTTTATGACAACTTAAATATCAGATTCGTAATCAGCGACCTCATAAACCCCCGAGTACCAAAATTTATGTAAATTGAATAAGAAAAAAATATTTTATTTGTAAGTTTTATTAAGATTTAAATTACAAATGACCATTCTGGCTGAGCTCAATAATTTTGATTAGCACAATTAAAAAATCGGCTCTCTTACGTTTTTTTGGAAATTAAATAATGAGTATTTAAAAAAAAAATTATCCCAATCGGTTGCGAAACAAGTGCTCTAGATAATTTTGAACGAAAAAATCACGATTCGTGCCACTGTGAGACGGAAAGTCGTTTTTCTGAAATCGATCGGCAATGTCTACATTTTCGGCGCGATTTTAGATCGAAAAATGCACAATTCCAGTATTTTAGTCTGTTGCTAAGAAACTATCAGAAAACAGACCGGAAAAGATCCGTTGCCAAGCAACGATCAACAAAACCGTACGGGAATGTTACTTTCCCTGCCTAGGCCGGGAAAGTAACATTCCGTACGGTTTTTTATGTATATTTTAGACAGTAAATAAATACACACGGAAAACAAACTCACATTAAAATTGCATTTATTAGTTAGCAGTTAGACTGTAATGAAGAAATGGTATACATTAATACATATTCCTTAATTTATAATAATATTGATTGTGATTTCAGAAAAAATAGTACGTGTACTTCGGTGTGAAAGCACATTCCCGGACTTCGATGCTTTGCATCGTCGTCCGGGAATGTATTGCTTTCACACTTAAATGCACAATATACTATTGCCAGCCGTCCGTATCGTTTTTTGAACTTTTGTCGTATGAAAAAGTATCTTAGAATTTCATAATCTACAGAGTTTCCCTGCGATAGAGCACGCTGTTATGACAGGGATTTTTGGTAACGGGCTGCCGTACCATAAGTATTAATAATAAAGTCATAGTAATTTTGATTTAAACGCCTTTAATCATTTAATTCCACGTGGTACGCTAAGAAATTACTACATTTCGATGAAAAATTACGAAAAGGAGTTAAGGATGAATAATGATTTTCAACTAAATTAGTTTAGTTATATCATTTTGAAAGTTACACAAAGAAATTACTATTCATCTCCAAAAGTCACTGTAGAACGCTCAAAATAAACCCTCCGATTTCTTCCTGCCACTGATTATATCCCTTTCCGGTACGGAAAAGCCCCGATGATGCACGGGATATTTTGTTCTAATTCATCTGTTTTTTTTTGTTATTGGGATTGCTAAGTAATAAAATATACTTTAGTTGAAGTTGTGGAGATTTATATTTTGTTTTAAGTATATACTTTGACATAGTATACATTACAGTGTACACAGTATCTACAGTGTATACAGTCCACTATGCATATACAATATGCGGTACGTTATTTGTACCTCCATGCATTGAACGAGTCAGTTTGCATGGTTCAAACGCTGTACCACCATGCCTGAAAGGGTTGATTCGTCTTTTTGTTTGGTAATATATATGTTCCATACGATTTAAATCTGGGCGTCTTACTGGCCAGTTCATTGTGGGTCTAAAATCTTGGAGTCATTTATCTACGAATGAAATCTTGTTAAAAAAATGCCGTCCATTTTCTTGCCTCAACTATCGAAAAACTGTAGAAAGTCTGTTGATAATTGTCACTTAATATAATAGGTATTCATATTGGTATAAAAACAGTGGACCTACATTGGACCCTTGTGGCACTCCGTAATTAATTTTGATGCGGTTCTCAAATCAATGTAGATCATCATTTAACATATCTGCTATTGTAGAAAATGAAAATACTGTTAACGATATATTATGGGTAACAAAGACGCAATGCAATGGCTTGTAACTTTCCACAGTAACAGTTTCACTTTTATTATGTAACATATAATCGTAAAAATACTGTTAAAAATGTTATATTTTTGGACTTAGTTTCGTTTAATTAATTGGTATTATAATCATTCTCGTTGTTATATTGAGATATGCGATTAATTAATTTTAACAAATCTAATTTGCATTTGATTCATAGAGAATAATGTGTTTTTGTGAGAAACGACATAGATATAATATTCATGCAAATATTAAGATACCCGTATTATTCCTTTTAGTTTAAAATAGATATGTTAATGAGTAATAAATATTCCTGTAGCACTTGCATATTAGAATTCCATTCGGTTTCATACATTAGTTAAGTCGACTAGTTTTAATACAAGTCATTTTTTACGCAATTATAATAATTGCATCCCACTAATTTATATTTAACTGTTAGACATTATGTTAATATTGAAAAATTTCTCTTCGTTATATCTATCCCGGTTTGAGATTTAATACTGCGGTTAAACATAATCTCTGACAGAAACCTAACAAGTTTCATTATCGCGAAGAACTTCAATCTTCATTTAAATAATCACTTCGATATTTCTAATCCTACTGTGATTAATTTTAGTGAAATAAGTTCCTTTGATCGCATCGGCTTAAGAGATAGCGACAAAAAGCTTTAACATTTTTTGACAAGACACCTGAGAAGAACAAATTTGATGTCTTTATTTTAAGTTGAGTTGAGGCGGGTTATTAATACAAGTTGGACAACTTCCTTTCAAAAGACGCTTTAAATGATTAAATAACTTGATGCACGGCGAAGTTGCTTACCTATTCTCATTTGAGATAAGACAAGGCTGGCATATAACAACAAACGAGAATTAACTTTATACGATGTTTTTAATAACAGTTGCAATGTAGCTATTTCGAATATGCATGGCGGTGAAAAATACTAGAATAATTTGATTAGGTATACTGAAAGTTTATCAATGGAAAAATTTAACAGTTGGATGCGTATAAGACTACGTTATATAAAACCCGTATGTTTCAGGTTATTACGAAATCAAGTGCACCATAGTTTTTGCCGTTTCAATGTCTCCTTTCTCTCTTCTTATTCAACGGATTGGCAAAAGTTTTGTGATATATTAATTTAGCTGGTCTTCCTTTGCTGTATGACATGTCTAACAGCATTACGTCGTTTATCGTGGTGTTTGGTTTCTCCAAAGCTCGCGATTTCATAAGTTTGAAAAACACTGATTTAAGGAGCATTGCGCGGATGTATGATTTCATCTTTACTTGCTGCAACTAAAGAGATATCATCTGCAAATCTGAAGATAGAAATCTTATTTCCGTCCATAAATGCTCCATACTTGTGCTAATAGCTATCATTGCTCTAGCCATACATCCATAGAAAGAAAAACGCTTCACACTGCCAGTCCTCTAGCACGCAGTATACCTAGTTCTCCAAATAGAACTGGTGACAGACCACAACCTTACATATGCTTGTGAATGAATGTGATAATAAACGTTCCCAATTTATTTTGTAATTATTTTTTTTTAATTTTCAGGTAAGGCAGTTTCTAAATCATGGAAAACTGTAAGTTTTTGTTGATTATTATTTTCTGATATTCATGAAATGTTTTACGGAAATATTCTTAAATTTATTTTCTTCTAATATAAATATTTTATTTCTAAACAATTCTTTTCTTTAACATAAAGGCGGAGCAGGGCTACTGATTTTGTTTCATTGCGTGTTAAGTCTCGGAATTTCAACACTAGTCTCAGAATTCTGACTTTAATCTCGGAACTCGCTACCCGAATTTTCAAATTAAATCATAATTTCGACTTTAATCTAGAAATTCCGAAAGTCGGAATTCCTAGAGATTAAAATCAGAATTCCGAAATTCATCTAGGAATTAAAAAACAACACTGGCCTTTCTACGTCTCCGCATTTTGAAGTTATTTATAGTTCAACTTATCTTACTCTGATGACAGATTCAAACAATTGCTGTTTCGCGTCTTACTGACCATCGCAAGACGCATTTGATGGATATTTCTTCTTCTTTTACAAAAAATACATTTTTAAGTTTCTGGGTCATGTACAACATGCTCGTGAGCCTTTATTGTTTCTTTCCTAAGAAAGTCTACGAAAAAATGTAAATACCCAAAATATAATTTTTTTTACTATTGACGGTTCTTTAAAACATGCGATGCTTATTCTGCGTTTTTCGTATCGCTAATATTAATTGCGCGATTGATCAATTGTTTCCTTTAACCCTTTGTGGACGGATAAAAACCGACAGGGGATACGATTATTATGAACCTTATGATTATCATCCCTATACGTAAGGATGTCTACTTTGAGAGAATTTTTATCGGAGTTGGAAACATTTTTCGTGATGAAGGTATTGTCTACCAGTTCTACTAATATCATTATCCATTTTTTTTCCAACTCACTTTTTTTTTCCAATAGGCAGTTCGCAATTGAAATATGTTTTACTAGTGGATCTTCAGTGCTGCGTACCTCTACACGTGAAACAAATCTGCATAAAAGATTTTCTGTTCTACATGAGTCAAAGAACAAATTTACAACTTCAATTTTTTCGTATTTTTTACCAATTAAGAGTTATGATTCATTATACATGTCACTATCGGTTTAAAACATAATTTAGCCATCGGTTATTTATTAAGGGAAGAAAACTAATGATTCTGCTGCTATTTACTCACAAAAACTTTAATAATAACTAGTATTAATACATACAATTTGTAGTAGGACGTAGTAGTTGTATTATAAAATTGGTTCTTGAAATAAATTATGTATTGACAGAAAACAATATTTAATGACACTATATTATTATTCTCTTCAAAACAATGTATCATCATCATCTAAGTCAGTCGATGAATCTTCATGCCTTGTATGCTCATCTCAGTTGTCACACATATCTTCGTCTCCTCCACACACACATAGTTCTGTACACTTCAGATCATGGGAAAGACATTTACATGGTGGAGTACATTTTTTCTTAACACAAGAGCACCGAATAAGTTGAAGAACTGTCTCTGGAGCACTTGGTAGCATACACAGGAGCATAATGGTCGTTTTTTAGTTCCCGGCCGAAGTTTAATGGCGAAGGCAGATTAGGGTAGGGCTGATCAGCACGGCATCATTCTATGGTTTGAACTCTATCAACATACGGTATCAGTGAGGCTCTTGTTGGTGGCAAGTTTTCTCCTTGAGTTTCTTTCTTTGTGAACATCCTCCACCTCAGTTCTCCAATGTCTGATATATTTGTGCTAGGAACATAGACTTGACATATGAACTTTTCTATTAATAGTCTATCTGTATCAAGAAAATTTTTCAAGCTTCCAAGTTTGCTTACAGCTTCGAGAATATCATCATCTGCTTTACTGAAGACTTTCCAAAAGGAGGTTCTCGCTTTCTTTGCCAAAGTTCCTGTGGTGTCACTTCCGGATAATGCTTGCAGACCTAATAATGCTGAAGCCCAGGGAATCGGTTACTTTGCTGAAATTGATCATTCTTTGATTTTGGCCAACTCCAGTTACACACATATTGTTCAGTGGAAGGAACTCATACCACCATAAATTAAGTATGAAGACATCTGTATCAGGTGAGTAAATATGAAGCTGTGTAGCACCGCGATGACAGGCGAACATGGAATGCAAAATTATTTTTGTATCTGCCTCCTCATGATTGCTTTTCAGTTCATCTGTTTCAATCCCCATTGAACACTTTGCTGTTTCCCTCCAAGATACCACTTGTTTCTTTCAGTTGCATATTGTATTGCTTTCTGGGACAAGCAAGCTGTTAACTCATCTTTAGTCTTGACATGAGATAACAGTGACTTCATAGATGTGTTCCTAATGTACGTTGTGTCACTGATCTTGTAGTGGACTGGTTGTGTGTTGCCAGATCTTTTCTTACGCATAGAAGATTTTAGTGAATTTTCTCTGTATGTGTCAAAGAGTAAGTGGGTTTCATCATAACGTGATAGTGTATGTATGTCTCTTGCATGAGCATCTCCAGGATCTGTGCAGTCACTCAAGCGCACTTTCAATATTTCACTATTAGAGCATTGGACAGCTAACTTAAGAGGCTCGCCACTTTGATCTGTTGCTATGCAATACAGTATCTCTTTGCTTTTCTCTCCATCACAAAAAACAGTTTTTTGTAATATTCTTTATGCCATTTTGCATTGGAGTCTTGTAGCTGTTGTACACTTAAATTCCCGATTCGACTATTACTATGCATATACCCTGGATCCAACCATTCATCTCTTTGTTTCAAACACTGTAGAAGTTTTTCAACCTTCCATGGATTAACAAGAGGTAATTTACTTTTACCTTTACACAAAATACACAGTTTATAATCTGTTGAAAGTCGGATAGGCTAGGCAGTAAATGTATACTAATAAATTTGTTTTTGTGGTAAAACTGGCATGTAACTCTTAAATGGGAAAAGATACGAAAAAATTGATAAAAACTAAATTTGTTCTTTTGCTCATGTAGAACAGAAAATGTTTTATGCATATTTTGCGTATGAGCACTCTGGAAGGAGTTATTCTTGATGTAAAGAATACATGTCTCGCATGGCGGCCGTCTTGGATGTATAACGCCATAAAAACCAAACAGCGCAATTCTAAGGTAAACACCCGGTACTACACCATTATCTAGCATATAGTAAAGAGATTCCACATAGTCGCACCTTCCCTTCACAAAAAATCCCACGGAATACATTATTCCCCAAGACTAGTAGCTTCTTCACAAATAACCAATAGCCCGATTATTTCATGTTTCGAAAATTAAGAAGAAGTGCGCGTGGTTAGATTCTGCACATTTTACCACCGGCCATGATAATATTTCCACTTCAAATTGTAGAACTTATTCAACTTCACAGAGGATACTACCTGCTTAACTAAGCAACTACAACTCCAATCCAGACATTTTAAATTAAAAATAATCGGTAAATATATACCACTTTAACATAATAATAAGGCTTAGCTCAAAGTCAACTGATTGGAAAAAACTTAATAAGAATTTCTGCATTTTTTGGCAGTTTATTATAGAAGATTAATTCCCCTGCACTAAAGCGTTCGGGATTCAATTAGATGATAAACTGTCAATTTACAATCTTTGTATTACTAGGCAACAAGGCTATCGCAAAAATTTTATAGTTGTCTTTTATAGGTCTACTAAGCAGTCAAAAAATGTCGGCTCCTTTGACGCTTCACAAAGGTGTAGCCAACTCTGCAGATAAAATTTCGAGGGGTAAACCGCAGAAAAGATATTTGTACACTAATACCACTTTGCATAGTAATAACCCAATAATACCTGGGTATTTTGTGATAATTCCTAATAATATCTGGGTAAAATACCCAGGTTACAAAATGTAACAATACCTAATACCTAATACTAAATAATACCCAATATTACCTAGTAATACAACTGTATTAAATTTTATAATAATACTTGGGTATTTCTTAGTAGTACCCAGTAATATCAATTAATAATTTTATTCAGCTAGATTTGTGAGAATAATACCTAATAATACATGCATAGTACTTAAAAATACCTGGTATTACCAGAATAATACTTCTAAAATACCTAAAAATACCCAGTAATACCTAAGAATACCCAGTAATACTTAAGACTACCAAATAATACCTAGTAATACCCGTAAGCTGTACATGAAAATACCCCAGCGGTTTACCCCTCGTAAAATTCTAAGCATTAGTAATATTATATAATATAATTAAAAATTTCTTTATGTGATAAATTTTCATGTTCAATAATAGAAACGAAAATGAAAATAATAAAATAACATTCTTATTATTGATATAGAATCGTTAATTAATAGAAGAAACTCATGACTATTGAATGAACTGTAATTATTTCCAAATTTTATTTTAGTAAAATTTGTCAAGGTAATTAAAAATCCGGCTAATGCAAACTACTATGTGAATTTAATAAATATAGTCATTGTTCTTTACTACTACATATCTTCATTTTTCCATTTCCTTTATCTAGGCTATTTATTTTAAAGATTATATTTATTGTTTTCAATAAGATTGCTTTGTGTTTCACGGAATATCTTTTGGAGATTCGCACGATCTGACGAAGATGATGAATGTGTGTTGCTTGTAAACAACTATCATGTGTGTTATTTTAAGGAAGCGAACATCCGCCTTTCAGTGAAATATCGCCTTGTCTTTTCAGAACAATCCTAAACAAGTCGTACTTTTGTCCTCAACCCCATGTGAGATGATCCGTTAGTAAAACGCTTCACCGGATCCTCTGCGGAAAATAAATAGGCTTTGATGGCCTTATATAGGAAAATAAACTAACATCGGCATATATAAACGTGGTTTCTTTAGCTTTGAATTATTATTGTTATTCGTTATTCTTTTTGCTGTGTCTCATTTGACTAGAAATAATGGATTAAAATATCGTTCACGGGAAATATATATACAGTTGATAAGTACTTATACATATGTATGTATACAACATATAGGATACGCCGACCGAGACGCCGACTACCACGAGAATTATAAAAAAATATGTCGTCGTCTAATCTAACAATCCAAAATTTGCACTTGGAAAAATAATTCAAAACTCTACAGTCGGGTTAGAAAATAATAATGACACAAACCAAGAAGTAATTCGAAACAATAACTTGCTTAGAGACAAAACTTAAATTGCCATCATTATCAATTCATGTTTCGTCAACACTAACCAACATTTATTACGTCAATTAATCAAAATTTAAAAAAGCAAAAATAATACTCCCATAACAAATCATGATATTTTTTAAAAACCTGTAACTATTCTTGAGATATTTGATGCCATTAATAATTTAAAAAATTCATATCCGTCCGGCCATGATAATATTTCCGCTACAATAATAAAAAAGTTTGGATAGTATTTTTATGTTTCAATTTTTTTTTTTCACTCCAGGGACTTACCCAATGGACCCCGCACACCGTAAGTAGAAATCCAGCATCGGTTAAATTCGCCCTAATTTTGATATGTTGCTCTACTGTTAGAGTAGATCAAAAGTCTCTATGGGCCCGAGTCCCAAAAGCACATCTTTCTACCTCTTTTCACTCTCCAAAAAGGTAAAAAGCGTTGGAATAAATAATATCCTTACAATAATATTTTATACTTTCAATAGTTACGAAAAATTCAGTCACAGAATTTGTTTTGACACCCTTCCTCCTTCCTGCCCTTTTCCACCTCACACGGAGGATGTAATTGTCTTTGTGGATGCATTTCTATATTTTTTTCGACTGATCAATAATATTTTCGTGAAAGAAATAAAGATGCCTAGCTGTCAACCCCCGGGTGGGGTTAATAAGGGTATAAAGGTGGCATAAATAATTGTCATTACATCTTAAAAAAAAAGGGATTTACACCCTCTGTAAGCGGTGGAAAAGGGTAGGCAGGTGTCAAAATATAAATCAAATTTTATAAAATATTATCGTAGGGATATCATTTACTCCAACGATTTTTATCCCTTTGGGGGTTAGAAGGGTGTGTTTTTGGTACTCGGGCCCATAGAAACTTTTGATCTACTCTGTCAGCAGAGCAACATATCACAATCTGGAAGAATTTAACCGATGACGGATATCCACTTGTGCTGTGCGGGGTCCTTTCTTAAAAATGTCAAAAGTCGTTTATTTCAAAATAACTATCCACGTGATATTAGATACCTATCATATTTTCAATATTTTCAAAATAATTGTTTTTAACGTAATATCGTAGTTAATATATTTTCTCCTAATCAGCATGGTTTTAGAAAAGGTCATTCAACGTCTACCGCTTTACTAAACTATTTATTATTTGTGTTGTTGCAATTTATATCGATCTTTCAAAGCCATTTGACTGGATGGATCACGACATTCTCCTGTGAAAACTAGTGTGCTATGGTCTCCTGGTAAATGCAATAGTTTTCTTAAATCATATCTTGTGAATAGAAAACAATGTGTAGATTATTTGCTGCAAAGTGCACTAATCTTGATATTTGTTTAGGTGTACTACAAGGCAGTATTCCGGGGCCAATGTTGTAACATAGTATTTTACATTTGTAGACAGTATTCTTTATTTCACTATTCTTCCAATTTTTATCAACTGTCTCGTGCATAAATTTCCTGAACAAAATTTCAGGTTGAAGATATTTCCATTTGAACAAAAAAATGCTTTGTCCGGTGGAGCACGCCAAAGTGACTCCAGAACCAGAAACTCCTATTACTCAAGTTTAAAATGACCATGCTATTTTTAATTAGTTTACTAAGCACATACGGTTTTCTATACCATTGACAATGTGTAATATTATTTATATAAAAGTATAGTCTTGTAATTTGCCGAAATGGTAATGGACCATTTTATAAATCCCGATTTTATGAATGCAAAAATGAGAGTAAAGTTGCAGTAGTGTTTTAAATTTACTTTAACAAGGTCTGTAGGAATTTAGTTGCCTTGTTATTTTCATTTTTTTTGCATGGCAAAATTATGAAGTCGGATATGTTTAAGTACAAAGACGAAATAATAAATACCTCTTATAAACCGAAATTTGCATTATTGATAGAACTAAAAAACACCACTGCTTAAGTAATGACTACTTCCACATCCAGATGTTCTACCGAAGCCTCTTACAACTAAAAAAAAAAAAAAAAAAAATTGATAATCTATTTGAACTTCTCTATGGGGAAATAATTGCTCATAGAACTTTAATAATATGATATTTGAAATCGTCTACTCTAAGAATCCATAAAAAGATATGTCACTAAATACTAGGTCATAATGTTATTCTTTTAATAATAGAGGGGGGTGGTGGAAATGGGGCTGATAGTAGGGGTGGGGTGGCTTTTGCTAAAAACATTTTGAGACCTCAGCTTCTCGTACATACACTAAATCTCAGTTTTGGACTCTTCTAATAGCTTGCTTTTTATATTTTACTCTCTTACCCTTCAACAGAATAAAATAAAAATATAATCTAGTTCCAGATCTCATCAGAATAAATAGGTATACTAAATTTCAAGTCAATGTCGTAAATTGTTCCAGAGTAATCATGCGCACAAGGCAGGTGGACAGAAAGTCGGAATAATTTTTCTTCTCAATCTTAAAATCTTGAGGTTTCGTGACATTCTAAACCTATTCGAGCAATAAAAAAAAATCCAATTTTTTTATCGTTACCATTCTTCCACTCCACTACATGAATGATGAAGTAAAACTGAGTATTCTCTAGAATTAAATATTGTACAATTGTACCTATAAACTCTTACACTTCCTTAATGATATTTTATGTATTTTACTATTATATATTATTTGGTATTATTTGGTATAATACCATTTCCATTTGATGCATAAAAGCTGCAGAAAATATTTAAATTTGTAGGTAGGTGCTTTTCAATAACTGAAAAGGTATTAGCGTAATAAAATTATTCCAAACATCAAAATGATGAATAAACATTTTCAGATTGTGTAGGATAATTGAAATTGAAATTCTAGTGATATAAAACACTGCACAAATACAACAAGGACATTTTGATGGCTTTTGTAAATCTCTATTATGCGGGACATGATCCCTCAATAGCCGTAATCCTTTGCTTTGCATAGTAATCTATATCTCTCTTTCAAACATTTACTGTCATTTCAGCGATTCGGTCCAGTTCAATTCATGAACAATTTAATTTCCGAGAACATCGCAAGGATTTTTTAGACACATATTAAATATTAGAAATGTACATATTTTTACATTAAATTACTCTTTGTCAGATACAGCGTAGACTGACTGTAGAATACGTACCAAAAGCAGATTTTGGAACAGTTTTTTTTATAACTTTTTGCATATCAATAATAACAAATAACGCAATAGCAACATTATCTTGAAAAGAATAGGCTAATACTAACAGTTTGGGACCATTGGCATCGTAAAACTTGGCTCCCATTCATGCAAAATTTCTAAAACTACTTTCTCAATAGCCGGATGTTTGGAAACACTACAGACTTTCTACACCTTTTAATCATTCGTAGGTAATCAAACTTTCTGTGTAAGACTCCAGCTTATCAGACTCAAAACACATAATTCTTAATTTGCTTAGTGCATGCATCACTGTTCCGGATTTTAATTTCACTGTCACTACGCGCATAAGATTGTCACCTCTTGGTTGCACATCTATCAGTCTTCCCAAAGGCTACCTGGATGATGAATAAAAACCATATCTCTTTTTATAAAATTGGATGATGTTTGATACTTCTTATTATGCTGCTGCAAAGTAGACAAATATTCGCACTTCCAGTGGCACCATAAACGATATTTCATCTCTTGCAAGTGTTGCCATCTTAAGAGTTCATTTTAATTGAGCTGAGTTAGATCAATTCGTCTAAACCTATCCTCCTAACAGGAAATGACTGGAAATTAAGGGGATTAAGTTTGCGGGATCATCAGAAAAAGGTAGAGAAATTGAGTGGTCTCGAATTCAGACCAAATTCAATTTAAAAAATTATTCTACTGTACTCGTCAAATTTTAATAAAGTTCCACCCAAAAAATTACTTTTTTAATATGTATTTTGACTAAATTTACTGCAGACTTCCATGATCCGCCAAAATAAGGGCCTCGTGGTGGTGTGAAATCTCATGAAATTTGTTTGGTGGCAAGTTCAGTGACAATTTTGTCATTATTGGGTTTGGTCATTAACAATTGATAAATTTTGCAGTGAATGATTCTGTGGTTAGACTCGTAAAAAACTTTAAGCGGATGGCCTTGGTTACAAAGCATACAAATATTGCAATCTTACAGTTAGATGTATGTATTCTTCCCCGTCTATGACTTTTCCTAATTATGATTAAACCTCAAAAGTCTACTCCAGTTATTTCAAATGGGTTTGCTTCTTGTACTCTGCGTTGCTGTAAGTATCCCATTTGCAGAGCTATGGTTTTTAGAAAAGATCTGAAACACATTACGCTGATCTGACTACCTTTTTAATTGCCTTTTTCTCGAAGATTTCAATCGTAAATTGTGAAAAACAGATTGGAGGTCTGCATACATCTATCTTGCATATTCATATTTAATGATAAGTGTTATAAATGAATTATTATATGGTAGTAATTATAGATATTTGCATAAATAGATTATGTTAGCATTCTTCATCCAACCCTGAGGAATCGAGAAAATGATTTAGTTACATATTTTGTTGAATGCTTTCACAACATTCTTCCTTTGAATCTGCCTGATTTCTGCTGAATATTCTTGTCGTTGCCCAACTTTGATTATACTCTTTACTGAATTTAGTAATTCTCTGACTCTTAAATTTACCAATATCAATTAGTAAGACAGAGGCATTTCAAGCGCTGATGGCATCACAACGGCGGTCTGCAGAGAAGGAGGATCATAAAACCATGAAGAATAAAAAGAAAAAGTTAAGCATGATGTATTTTAACTATGCCCGTAAAATCAAAAACGGTATTGAAAAATATATTCTAAACACAAAAATGTAATAAGTGAAATTGTCAGAGTGGTTCATGTGCAAATTTTGGTACCGCTTTCTTACAGTTTTAGGTTGGCTTAAATTTAATACTTTCGGATTGAATCATGCCAGAAATATTTATACTCATAGTGAGGTCAATGTAGGCAACAAAGTGGTTAACAAAAACAAAAAATATGGCATACGTATTATAATTGAATTTACGTGATTCACCACAAGAAACTTCTAGTAATACAAATGCGATTCTTATGAAATTGAGTAGTCACTATACTAGTCACATAGTATTTAAATAAGTGGCGCCTGCTTAATAGTAAGAAAATATGTAAGACATTACCACACTTCATTTAAAACAGTTTTCCTCGTAATCCGGGGTATTGAGCCATAAGTTATTTTAATTTACGTTAATAAATGCTTTAATTTTGTCACATATCAAATGTCCAATTAAAAAATTCATTTATTTGACCAAGCAGCTCCACCTCAATAGTTTCCTAGAAATACTGTAGCTTTCCCATGTCATGACATTTTTAACCAAAGATCATTTATTACTCGGCAGGTTGACCAACGTCGTTGGCACTTCCTGGTCTGTTTAAATTGTCAAGAAAATCTTAAATAGACAACTCACGGCTTGGCGTGAAAATTAACAGACCTTGCTTCTGTGTTAACATAATCATCCGTTATCCTTTACATGCCTAATTTGCCTTTGTAACCATGATTTTGTTGCATTAATAATTGTCCATGAATAACTGAAATGTTTCATGACATACCATGCAATATGAAAATTACCCATTATTATTCTGACTGATTTATGTTGAAAGGGACTGTTGCCAGATTGAGGATAAAACAGTAAGGTAATATTAGTTGAACGTCATAGGACTAATACCTCTTTATAATTTTAATTAAAACAGAAACATGAATTCAAGAAATGCAAAATTTCAATTGCATAAATAAGCAATTCTTCGCATTTATTATGTATCTACTATTTTCTCAAGAAGCATTTTCTCTACAGGTTTACAAAAAAAAAATGTCGAACCAATGGGATTACATTACCGTACTCCGAAGGTTTTTGACATGCTGAACACGATGCTGTGCACCATCACGTCAGGATTTCGAGAAAACTTAATCTAAAAGTGCTAAAAATACCTTTTTCGTTCATCCACAAATTAATTCATTCAATATTTTGGCCTGAATTTTGTTACTCGGTTTTTGGGGTCACTGATCACGAATCTGAAGTCAGAATTTGATAATTTCTAAATCCAAGATGGCAGATGCTAAAATCCAGAAATTTATCAAAATTTTAAAATTGTGACCCAAAACTTATTACTTGGGGGTTTTTGAGGTCGTTTGAGTGAACTAGTTTGTGCATAAACGAAGGCAAAAAAGGTATTTTTAGCACTTTAGGTTAAGTTTTCTCGAAATCCTGATGTGATAGCGCAAAACGGACTACGGCATCGTATTCAGCACGTCAAAAACCTTTGGAATCCCATTGGTCCGACATTTTTTTTTGTAAACCTGTGTAATTAGGCAAAATAAATTCCACATATCTAAAAAAAGCACTATTTGACTAATTACTTATGGAGAAAGTTATAGCAAAAAATGACAATATTTCATGTGATACTAAACTGAAGACCATACAGATTAGTGAATGAATAGCAACCAGTAAGACCTTTGGTCGACCTTATTAACAGCTTCTTAACTCTTTTTTGATCTTTGCTTTATTCTTGCTTTCCTCTTGCTTCCTCCCTACTATGTTGTCTCACTCAACCGTAGTCTATCCCGCTGCTACCTTCTCGTGCTGCCATAGTATCTAATAAACTTTTACCTTATTTAAAAATACGGCTACCGGTGCGGTGCTTATAAATTTCTTCGTTACCAAGTTTATTATTTAGTCATCATGAGAAACTACTAGTTTAATTTTGACGTTTTAAAAGTCACCACCTGTCACGTTGACAGCATGTTTTATAATTCGAACTATCTTGTTTTCAAATTAATCGGAAGTTAAAAAATATCGTAATTATCATAAGTACGGCAGCCCGCTACCAAGATTTTCCAGTTTCTTTAGCGAAGTTAATTCCAGCGTTTCTCATCAGTTCTGGGAGAGCTGAGAAGAAAAGTTCGGGGTGACAGAACGTTTTACCTGTCCTAAAGCTCAAATCGAGCTTTGAACATGTAAAGAAAAACTGGTCATCTCGGTCTTCACAGCGAGGCAGTTTCTTTTGTCTCTTATCGAGGGAAGTAAATATGATGAGGAAAAATTGAGAATTGCGCTTTTGACTGACACGCCGAGTTATAAAGACCGAAATAATGACAAATAGCCATCGGTCAAAATTTTGGTTACCGCGGCGAGGCAGTTTTGCTCATTATCGAGTAGTTTCGATGTCTCTTGACCACAAGAAAGTTCGAATGGAACTTTTTGCTAGTTTAGTTTACGGGTGATTACATTCGCGTGTTCTTTAATTTTGAGGGCTGATCAAGTCATAGCGGCGAGGAAGTTCTCCACTTCAGGCTATTTCAAATATCATTAAGAAGATGAATGTTTAGAAGCACAAGCTCTCTGAGAATTTGTTTAAATGGAATTGAAATTGAATATCAAGTTTCCAGACATAACAGTAATAATAGAAGAAGGATTAAAATTGTCGGGTTTATTATTATAGTTTCAAACATTTAATTCATCGTCATCTGATGAGTTTTCACTCATATATTTCATTGTCCGATTCATCTTCGTAGTCCACGTCTTCTTCTTCACCTTGGTCTAAAATAAATAAGAAAATCAACCTTAATGACATGGCGTCAAGAGATAGAGAACATATATTTGAGCGACGCTCACCTGTGAAAAGTCCTGGTATAGAGTCATCTATTATTAGATCAGCGTAGAAGGGAAGTTGGTCATCCTCGAATCATTTGAATGCCAATCTTCCATCTTCTCGGTTCAGCCAAATGCTGGCTGGACCGAGGAAGATGGAGGGGAAGTCGGTATCAGGTTGCTCGGTCGACGCAGATGAGATCCAGCCCATATCTGAGCAATGTATCTAGTGCGCAATGATGAATATACATAACATGAGACTCTGATATGAGCTGCCCGGATCGAGGATGCTGCGTTGGCACTATAGGGAGTATACCATCTCCGTATAACGACAACGCAAGTGCTATCTTTTATTTACATATACACGCGTTCTATACCTTCTGCTGGAGATGCTACATGGCTTCGGATACACTGCATGTCGTTGCGATAGGCTACGAAGTCATCCAGTATCACTACGTCATCCGCGCGCCGCCGCGCCAGCACCCCGAACGCATATGCGACTTCATTCGATTTCGCACAGCTACGGCCAACGGAAAACGGCAGTTCGCATTTTTTTATCGTTTTATACACCTCACTCTATAAATAGAAAAAGTTTGAGCCTCGCTGCTTTGATAATTTTAGCCTCCAATTTGATAAAACTTTGATTGATATTATTGGAACTTAGGCCAATGAAAAATGGCAGTTCTCGATTAATTCATGTCCTGTTCGTTATTTTTAACGAGAATTAATCGAGAACTGCCTCGCCGCGGTATGAAAATTACATTTTTTTCTACAGACGGAAAGTCGCTTGCCAGCCGCCCGAATCGTTTTTCGAACTTTTGTCGTATGAAAAAGTGTCTTAGAATTTTATAATCTATAGACTTTCTCTACGATAAAGCTCGGTGTTTTGATAGGGGTTTTTGATAACGGGCTGCTGTACTATCACAGAGCAGAAGCGCTTCATTCAAATCCCGTGTGATTAAATAAACCACTTCTGTCCCTTGGTGTATAATATACCTTTTCTGCCCATCATCAATAGCTACTAAAAAATAATTCATTTTATTCGTCAACTTGACATTAACCTAAAATAAATTTAACAATTTATTTAACTTACACCTACATCAAGTGGTTAGTGTCAATTTATTCGGTACTGTATTTTATTTTTCGAAATCCTTTATTGTTTCCTTTTAAGTTTCCTAAAATCCTATTGGAAATTCAATTTTAATATCTATTTTAATTCATCTGTAGTGATGGAAGGTGTTAAGATTTTTATATTCACATTTCGTTTTAAATTATTCCGGCCCGTCTCGTACTGACCTTCAACTGCCATGGCGCTTCGCACCCTGGATGACTGGCAGGCTCCGGATACACATGTCGGAACTTCCATGTATATTTAAAATGTTAATACATTTTTTTGATTTGATTTGATTTCGTACTGCAATCATATACGAAAAATAATATATGTCCCTCCCCTGTAAAGTGAATTTTCAGTCATCGCTTCATATTCAGCTGCCTGAATATACATACATACATTTCGAGGCGAGCGTAGATGTGTCATGACTTTGATTGTATTTCGATACTCCAGTGAAGCAACGTGCAGCGCGGTTAGTACTTGGATGGGTGAAATTCATCTTGGGAAACACAGCGATCTCGTCCCACCTTCTAGCGGCTTGTGTATCAGCTTATACGCAGAAGCTATGTAATTTCGAGACGATTACGTAGTGGATATACCATCCTTCGGAGGGGATGTATAGCAGGCGGTCCCTTGTCTATTAAATGTTAGGCAAGTAAAAGATCCCTACTCTTCTTACGGGAAGAGGTTCGGCAAAATTTCCAGGCGTTAGTGATAGGCCCTGGTAGCGGAAATAGGTCGATGTTAAATATAAAGATTAAAAAAAAAAATTCATTTCAATAAAAACAAAGGAAGATGGTGAAAAATTTATGCGATTTTTGAAAACTTATCCATAAATGAAACATTATTATTGTTTTACAGATTTAATCTAGATGTATCATAGAATATTACAATCAGATATAAGAAAGTTATGTACGAGCCACACAACATTTTATGAATGAATTTTAATCCTAAAATACTAATTTTATATTTATACAAAATAATGTTGTTTATAATCGCAATACTAAACAAAACTTGCAAGACAACCAATGCATTTTTCAACAAATTCAAAAGCTGATTTAGCATAAAGCTTACATTAAATCATGTTTATAGCCAGTCGGAAGATATATTTTTGTGAACAATCGTTTCTGGTTTCTGTAATGACGTCTAGCATAGAACAATAAATCCCGATTGGGTCAAGTGTATCCTCAATATCCGAGGAAAATGACTTCCTCAGTGAACAAGCGGACTTGATGACACGCATTGTAACAGTCATTATGTAAACGGCGAGTTTTATTATGTGTCTCTTCGACAAGAGGGTCCTGTGCTCTACTCCCTGGCTCAATGAGACATGCACATGTAATAGTCGTTCAACAATAGAAAGCCCCCTGTTATTATGGCTTCTCTGTCAGACGGACAGATCTATGGTGATTATATCATTATATCTTTATGATGATTACTAACCGTCGCATATGTCAAAGGCATAATAAATGGGGTTACTGATTTCCGAAAATATTTTCATTACTGTAATCACGCATCTCAAGGGCTGAATTTACCTTCTTTTTCTGGCACTCCTTTATTTTATTTTAATTTTCACCCTCCAACAGTACTTAAGTCAATCAAAGGATGGGTACATACAACAATTATTCATGTTATATGTAAATATAAAATAAATAATTAACATTAACAACATATCGCATAATATCAAAAGTATATTACCAAGAGTTGTAAGAAGCTTATTACGCATGAGTGGAGGATGTTACTTAATGAGTGCGTAATTGCATTACAACTCGAGTTGTGTACAAATGTTTACTATATTCTATGTCCACGCTTATTTCCATTAAATAAAATAGAAATGCTCGTTTAGGATTTGATGAAATAAATGGCAAAAAAGTAAAACGTAAAACTTTTAAATGGGCAGATCTTCGTTAATAAGTGAGCGGGAAGGCTGTACGATGGCGATATCCAAAGAGCAAGAATGGCATTTAATTAATATTTCAATATGGAAGTTTCTGTCTTCTGTCCAATAAAATTTCTCATAAATGTGATAACTTTGATAAATCATAAAATCCATAAATACCATTTTTCTAACAGTTGGAGTCAGTCAATCATATCGATTATTAGTTTATTTAGGAAAACTAGGGCCGGTGATCTACTGCGATCATATATATACATATCAATTGTTATGGTATTCCAATATACTATCTATTTTAACTGACAGGAGCTTTAACAAGCATAGTTGATTTTTTTTTAGGTTTTCAGTGTGGATGTTATAACCTAGTTGCCATTTTCAGCATATCCAAATTTAAACTTATAAGTACATTAAAATGTAACATTAATAACTGTATATCTTGAAAACTTCTTATAACAAAGCCTAAACTTTTATAGCTGATCGTAATCACATAATTTGCATGCAAACTAGACTAACGGTTTGTATGCTTGTAATTTGCTATCAAACATAACCTAGATCCTTAATCGAGTCCTGCCGATTTAGGATAATATTGTTCGATAGATAAATATACCTTATTTGCGACATATTGCTAGAAAACATCAGAACGTTGCACTTTGCTGAGTATAATAGAAGGTTATTTGAAACGTACTACTCATTTAATGTGAGCCATTTTGCAACTTTAAAGAAATCTGATGTATTATTTGTAGAGCAGAATATTTTTGTGTCATTACTAGTCATCAACGTATAATATATAATATAATCAAGATCTCTAACAGTCATTAATGCAGTTATAGAAGAGTGGGCCAAGGATTAACACTTTGGAAGATACAGAAATCTCCTTTTGAACTAAATAAATTCTCAGCAATTAACGCATTGTCTTTTACCAGATGAATAGGTCTTAAATAAATCAAAGAGCCAGATTGCTAAGCCGACTTTTTCAAACTTCTGAAGTAAGATATTGTAGTCTAACCAATTAAAAAGTTTAGGGAACTTGTACAGATTATAACAACTAGAAGATTGATATTTAAGTGCAGAGCAATAAATTCAGTGATAGAGAAAAATCTGTTGCTGTTGAAATCATGTTGACGAACAAAAATCTCCTCGTACAATATGTGCGATGTAAAACAATTTTTGATACTTTTTCAAAATTACGTATTATTTATTATAAGCCTGCAACTTTTATGCCTACTTACTTGATTTAATCAAATACGTATACCAAAACTGATTTTTTTTTAAATAATAATCGTGGAAAACAATGTAACAAAGTCGTTTCATGACTCGCAGAATTAAATTATCGAATAAGAAGATGTATGTATCTGTATGTATGTGTGTGTGTATGAATGTATGCAGATTGTAGACCCTTTCTTGTAAGTACAATAGCTTCCTTCCTTTTAACTTACAATTTTTTTTTCAAATTATGCACGTATAAAAGAACATGGTAGATACTTCCTATTGAAACTGAGCCTTAATCGTCATAATCGACATACAACATGATCGCCAGGGGCACGCAAACTGTCATATGTATTTCCTGTGAACTAAATTTTACGATAGTTTCAAAATAATATGTTATTACTAAGGTTTTTTGCTCAAGCATAGAAAAATATGAACACAGACAAGGCGTTGAAACTGCAGTATACTGCAATCGGCCTTGTCCGACTGCAAGTTCTACTTCTTTTCAATACTGTCTCTGTCATCCTTTTTAAATAAGACAGAAATTCATGCAGTTTTCTAAGCATTCGGAATAATGCAAGTAAACAAAGTTTTAAACAATTTTCTAAAAGCAGTGTTTAATAAGAAACTGACGAAACTGCTTTCTCTTTGGAGTGTATGGCGCTATTTTCCTCACTATTTGTTTTCCTTCCTATTTTATTGCTAACAATGTCACGCATTCTTGCATAGAGTGTATATTTTCATCATTATAGCTTATCAGCGGGAAAATTTAACGTACCTGTTCTAGAACTAATATAAGTCGTGGGGTAAATTGGGGTAAATGGGGGTAAATAGGTAAATAGAGCAAGTAAGAGTCCATAAAATTGTTATTTAGTATAACAAAAGGTCTCAAAAATTTGTTTGGCATTTGCTACCCCCATTGCCATCCCCATCCATTATTGAAGGGGGTGAAAAAAAAAATTGTGATTTATTTTGTGTACAAAAACCAAATGCTTAAATTTTTTTTTTTTTACTTAATCTTGCATAGAGTGTATATTTTCGTCATTATAAATTTAACGTACCTGTTTTAGAACTAATATAAGTCCAAAATGTTTTACGCCATTTTTTACATTAAGTTGTGTTTCTTAAAAAGCTTTATGTGAAAAACTGTTTTGTTTACAATAAGTGCTCAATGACATATATATGTTAGAGATTTCTTAATTATCCGTCACCAATATTTCTCGTAAACAACCAGATTATGTTAATTTTGATTGTAAATCACATCTAATATATTACTGTAACTTTTACGACTATTTCATGTTAATTACTTTTAATCGTAAGTTTGCTTATGACAGAGACAATATAATTTTTATATTTATTGTTATTGTATTTCTGAAAATAGATAAATTGTATATCCGTATATTTTATCTCTTTATTAAAATTCTGGTATAGTATTATTATAGGCCTGCCGTCATCAGGTCTTTGGTAAGATAGATGGAGCTTCAGTTGAATCGAGTAGAAGTTGAAGTCAGACGTGGTCAACTGCGCAGACGTATTTGATTAACATTTCGCTCCAATACTTTTACGTGATGTTACTGATATTAAGTACACAACCAATATATTTTCTAAATGTTATTATTCAAACCGGTATTCGCGGTCGACAACACCCGATTACAGGTTCCTATACCCTGTACATCTTCGTCCCAACTAGCAAAATATAATCCTAAAGGAACTGAATCATTTTATAATTATCGTGTAGCGCCATTTGAAGAACAGTTATATTTTTTAGAGTATCCAATTACAATAATTCTATTTTGTGAGAAAACATCCCATAATATTGTTTTATAAACGTTCTTACAGCTCACATTATAGAACAAACCTTTATTGTAAATCTCACAAATTTAATAACAATTGTATAAAGTTTTAGTCAACCCATTATAAAAATATTTTAAAAGAATCGTACAAAAATTATATTACAGCTATATGCCAATTTTTAACCATTGGAAATTATATAAAAGTTGTATTAAAGTTCTTTGAACTAAGTAATAAAATTGTTCTTATAGCAGCAGTATACAATAAGTATTATAGATTATTATATTATATAGTATATTTTATAATTAACCTATAAGTATATCGGTTTAACCTATTATAAATAGCTTATAGAATAAAAATTTAGTTCTCGAGGATAAAGTTCTGTGTTATGAAATCTGTTAACACATGACCCCTCATGTCATAAGGTTAATTTTGCTAGTGGGTTTTAAAAAAATTGACTGAGCAATGTCTCCGTGGAAGAAAAAGAAAAGTGGATTTTTTAATAGAAAAATTTTAAAAAATTACCATAATCTTGGCCAATCTTTACAAACCGCAATTAATAATCCCCTGGAGCTAATTAAGAAATAACAGTAATATCTACCACTGCAGCAGTGATATTGCATCGGAACGAGTTAAGGAGAATGCAAGAAAAATAAGAACAGCACTATTTGATAGACTGTTGGTGGTATTCTATTGTCTTCCATGAAGTGATGCGCGATTAAAAAGTTGGTCGTACTGCTATTGAATCCGAGGCCTCTAGCAGCACAGGTCGGCACACAAACCCTCAATATTTCATATTTGTATATACTAACGATCTCTATTTCTGGGCTAGTTTGTAGATTGATTTACTCATTATATTATTCGCAATCGATTTTTCAAACGCGGCAAAATTAATTCATATTTAGCGAACGCCGAACAGAGATACAGGCCCTTAAAGTTTATGTTTTTCGTAAGACGCAATGCTTTTTTAAAAATACATATTTTTTTACAGAGAATATTATATAAGTTTAACCAAAGAGATATCTGAATCTCGGCTATTAGGCCAGTCGGAAGAGATGGAAAAAGGATCATTTTATGAAATGTCGTTTACCCGCATTTTTTTTTTCTTAAAGTATAGTTTGGGATGTCCACAAACATATGCCAACTATCCGCATGCGTGACAGGTGGGGCAACACACTTTAAAATTAAAAAAACGTCAATTTCTTGCCATTTTCCGCTTTATTTGCAATATAACTCGTAAATAAAGCATTGTTCGAAAATATACCAAGAGAGAGAAAATTGATTTTGAGTGGCCTTCTGATGTGGTCTGCCAGTTTGAAGCTGTTGGGATCAAATACTTTTGATGGGGTCGTTCCTCTTCCAGGTTTTGAGAGATATATGTTTGCTGATGGTGAGGCTAGGGCATTGAGCATGATGAGGATATCCGTATCCTCATCAACTACCACAACCTTCTCATGCGCCTGTGATACCTCAAGAGCCATGGCAACAATCAGGTGGTCTGCGTCTTCATTAGTTTGTTTTACTGAGAAGGCCTTCACCTTCAAGCCTCTTAGTAAGCAAGCTAATAAGACGTGCTTTATTTCTGTTGTTGGAAAGGAATTGCTCCTGAGTCATGGTCACCAATATTGACTCGGTAAAGATGACCTCAGAGTAGTGTGTCTTTTGCTTCTATTTCAAAAATTGTGTATCTTATCCTGCCTCCATCTTTATATCAGTTAAATGCATCTCATAATATTCTATATGAAACCATTTTTTAATATTATCTTTTTATATATTCTACAATTTTAATATTTTATATATTTACTAAGTACAAGACTAGTACAATAGAAAGCTATAGTACTATGTTTAATATAATGTAAATAACATTTTTCATAAATATGTAAAATTTGTCCAACTTTGATGAGCACTAGTATGGGAACGGGTGGTCCAAAAAATATGCATCTGGCCCCATTCAATGCAGAATTTAATGCCCCACAACTTTTACTGGCACTATGTTTTCGATATTGTGAGTCCTTTACGAGATATAACCTTTAAAACTGCAAAAATACCCTTTTGTGGGTACATTTCTACCCCCCACCACTTAAGCACAACTCCATCGGAGGGGAAAATCTAGGATAGTCATATTAGGCAACAAATGAAGCCATTAAAATAATAAAACCTTTTATAGCAATTATTTCCGATTTGGATTTTTAGCCTACTGGCCTATTTAAGAAAAAAAAATTGCAGGTAAACGGCATTTCGTACAAAAAAAACTATTCCGACTGGTCTATATCTGATGCACCACATAACTCGAAAATTTTGAATAATGCCCATTGCCGCAGGACAATCTTTAGACAACTTTTTTTGGAAGTTTATTTATATACGGGGTGTTTCAGCTAAAAGTTTCCGGGTCATTATCTCGTAAAATAATAAAGATACTTAAAATTTGTAAATCGCGGAAAATTGACACCAAAAAAGGTTTTAAATAAGTGCAGTTAGAATTGTTCCTTCGCAGTGCACAGAGATGGCGCTGCGGTGAGAAATTATTTTTCGATGGCTGGAACCTTGAAACACGATTCATACGATTAATGAATAAATTGTGAATAATTTTGACTATGTAAAGAATTTTGTAAATACCAGCCGTTTTGAAGCTACATGAATTTTTTTCTCCATTTTTTTGTCTCTGTAAATTTTTAAAACTTCTGTAACTTTTCTCTTTATCATTTTAGAACACCAATTATTTAGAACTTTTATCTTATTATATTCCATACTTCTTATATTATTACACATTTTGAAAATTTTTATAATTTCCAGAATTTTTCAAATATAACTAATTTTTAAAATTTGAAATTAGTAAAAATTGTCAAAATATGCAATAATATAAGAAGTATGGAATATAATAAGATAAAAGTTCTAAATAATTGGTGTTCTAAAATGATAAACAGAAAAGTTACAGAAGTTTTCAAAATTTACAGAGACAAAAAAATGGAGAAATAAATTCATGTAGCTCCAAAACGGCTGGTATTTACACAATTTTTTATATGATCAAAATTATTCACAATTTATTCATTAATGGAATGAATCATGTTTCAAGGTTCCAGCCGTCGAAAAATAATTTCTCACCGCAGCGCCATCTCTGTGCACTGCAGTTATTTAAGACCTTTTTTTGGTGTCAATTATCCACGATTTACAAATTTTAAGTATCTTTATTATTTTACGAGATAACGACCCGGGGACTTTTAGCAGAAACACCCTGTATATGCTACCATTTTATCCAGTTGACAGCTTTTAGAATTTAAAGCCCTATAGCTCCTAAAGCACTTTCTGACGCATGAGCTCTCTACTAATACGTAAATCGTCCAGTGAATGTGGAAGATTTAAAAGCAAGAAGTACGACGGATACAACTGGAAATTATCGACAACGACCAAAAGGAATTTATTAATCGTTTTGGCTGTTATCAGATTGCGAATGGGGAATTAGAACGTTTAATTGAGTTGTGTTCGAAATTTCTTCATTTCTAGAAAAGTTATTATTTTTAAATTACAAGATAGTTTTTCTTAAAAATTTGTGATACGACCTACATCGATATTTACCTTATTGTATGTAAAAACTGCGCTCATTCAAATTCTGTAACAAAAAATGTGGGTTGCCATTTAAAAAAATATTGATGACATCATTGCTTTGTGAAAACGTCAACAAATAAAAAAATATATAAGAAAATGGCATTCAGTATGAACCTCGATATATCCACGCGATTTTCAAAAAAAAAAGTGTACGCTTTTAATCAAATTCATCCATTTCTTTACGAAAGCACTGACATTATATATATATATGTTCATCTAAAAGGTGAGATGGTTACTATGTAGTCTAATTTAAGTCTCGGTATTGTTTATTTATAATGTAATCGTATGCATTACAGCGAATAAAGAAAATGATATTTCTCGTACACGGAAGACGACGTTGGCTTGTAGTCGCGTAAAATTAATTTATACAATTACACAAATATAATTATCGAACGAGTTGTAGCTGGTACCGTTGGACTAACATACACAACAACCGGGTGATTGTCTATATTTTACAACCTGGTCTTGTAAGATTGAATAAAACAAGTAGAAGATCAACATCTCTGTGTTAGTTACCTTGCTGCAGAGCAGGTTGTTCCTTTAAACAACTTTTTGTTCAGCTTTCAGGTCAAAAGCATTTTAAACAAAATTGCAAGTATTTGAAATATTGCACGTATGTCTCTGAAACGTTTCTATCACATGTTTAAATTTAAATTTGGTCAGAATATCAAACGTATAAATAGTCACATCCGGGTCACCTGAATTATTTATAATTCCTACGTTTAGTGAAGGGAAATCACTCCATCTCCTTTACGGTAAAGACTGGAAATTGGTCTCAAGATGGGACAGGCAAACCAATTAATTATCTTTCAACCCACTATTCCAATAACATGATTTTCTTTACAAATTTAAAATTAAGCTAATTTATATTTATGTTGTTATATACAGGGTTTTTCAAAAAGCATACAGATATTTATAGAATAGGTAGCACATCGAAAAAACTAAATGTTGTTATCCTCTTCGCGGGGTTTTTGCATTTTCTATATAATTGTTGAATCTTTCGCAGTTTTTTTTAATTAAGTTAACTTTTCATGGTGTAATTGCTGTATTTGTCATTTCAATCGTCTTCCGATGATGCCATCTTGATTGACGAAACACTCACCAGTGTACTTTTATATTCACCTATTGATTTTTTCAAAACAATAGTGTTCCTCTTCTAATTAATACTAACCTACTGTCCAAATTTTAATACAATCGGTCTTCAGAATCTTCAGAAGTCGATGACTGATACAATGATTCTTTCAATTGAATATGCCATGATTTCCTTTTCGTATTTGCGAAGAGCATAAGAAGGTTTTGCTTAATATGTTCTAATTATGAAAAAAACTGTTGAGACTTATAGATACTGAGTGTTGACTGTTGAAATTCTATTTTTGTATCACATTTTTATTACAAAATTGAAACCACAACAGATACCTACAGGATTGAAACTAGGTGTGGATACGTTTTAGACGTAGATAAATATGATTAAGGTAGTTGCATTGTGATATTTCCTTTAGAGACTTAGACAACTAGTGTCATTGAATTTTGTTGCTACTAATTTTCATAAGGTAAGGTTTTAAGATTTTAAATAACATTTTTTTCAACTAAAACTAGGAGATAGTTCGAGAGCGGGGCCAAAAAATGTAACTTTACAATAATTAGGAGTAAAAATTTTCATGGCAGTTAGTTGTATAGGTCCGCTCTCTGTAACGCGGTAATATTATGTATTCAGTAACAAAATATGTTTCCGTCAACCATAACAACTAACAGTAACGTAAATAAAACACTATTTTATTTTAAAGAAATAATAATTGTATCACTGCATTAAATATTCAGAATATCTCCCGTTCTTTTATAACAATTTCAGCAATTCAATAAAGGACTCTCTTACACATATATCTAAATACCTACATCCGGCCAAACACTCCCATTTCACCAACAATTTGAACTTGGTGGGAGGGGATTTCAATTCAAAATCTTTTAAAACGAAACCTAAAATAAGAAATGAAGAAGGCGACAAAAAGGATGGCTGGAAGAAGGTAGTTTTAATTTTTCTCATAGCTTACTTAAAAAACCATTTGCTGGCGTTGGTTTACTTCGTCCGCTTTTCTCGACTGTTTACTTTACAATTTGCTCTATTGATTTGCTCTCCTCTCCACTATAAACTGAAAATGTGAAATAATAGGCTGGGGTGGAAATACTAGAATTTATTTAAAAAATTTGGAAACTTTTGGCCCCTTAGAAATTATTCTGTTTTATTAAAATATTGTTTCGTGTTTCATGTAAGATAAACTATTATTCTTATTATTAATGGAGAATGCAAAAAAAATGTTTCATCAAAACTTCGCATCGCACTTTTTTTGTACAAATTTTTCATTCAAAAATCTAAGTTGAATTGTTTTTCTATACCTATTGTAACGAGTTTTTGTTCCCTTTGTTCTAATCACCTACTAAAATAATTACCACTGTATTAGTAATAATTTTTTTTTAATTTCCACTCTGAATTGAGAGTTTTATATTCTTAAACTTCTATCAGTTTTTACAATTTATTTATAATTGAATTATATATCATTTAAAGGACAATAAACCCCAATAAATAAGTGCTTTTCAAAAAAGAAAGCCTACCAATACTTTCCTGTACAATAATAAATTGTGATATGCCTCACTATTGATTCTAACTGCATAAGTAAATGGTATACAGGGTGATCTACCATGACATGCGGAAAATTTATCAGTAGGTTGTCCCCACCGAAAGGAATTAAAAAAATGAAAAAAAAAGACCAAAAAATTACCCTTTTTTGTAGAAATGCTCCGCCAATGACTTTAACCAATCTGACGTAACGCAGTAAAACCATATCACTTTATCAGACTTGGGGTTGACACTATTGACAGCAAATCTGGAGAAGTGACTTCTTGGTTTTAATCAAATCACACTACAAAAATAGAGAAATAAATCGAAAAGACATTGACCCTATGCTAGTGAACTCTGCAATAACAAGTAGTCATTAATTCAAAAACACCAACTTCGGCGGTGCTTTGTACCTACCGGTGTCGACCGAAAGCAAAAAACGCGGCACTTTGACCGCACTCGCCGGCTTCACTTTTTATGCCAATTAAGGAAATGTAAATATCTCCAATATGTTCTTTCACCATATTACTGACCTAGTCAATAACAGTATTGTATCTTCGGAAATTTTAACCATTTTTAATATACTAAATTACCTCAGAGCACTCATTTTTGCAGTGACTTTCCCACATGGAAGACTAGTACACCATTTTATTTTCCGTATATCATGGTAAATCACGTCGCATATGAGTTAAAGACAATATTAAAATATATCAGTCTCGGAATAGATTCCTAAAGAACACCAAGCGGAACCTTTCCCGAGATAAAGTTCCTATGCCATATTTAGTAAAAATTTAAACATCAAATAAACAGTTTATTTACAATTTTTTCGTTTCCAAAAAGGCTAAATAGTGGCTCAGTTATCTTAATAGCAAATGGCATATAATACAAATACGTATAATACATATTCTTTATCTAGACGAATTAGTGTAACTTCACACTTAGATAAGTACCACAAAAATTCTGATCAACCGCTAATTACTGACACGTAATTAATCGAATTAATAACTGTGGTCGAATAGATTTCGTTTTAATTGACTTAATTGAATACAGTTGCTCCTATATAAAACAACAATATAATTATAAAATCTGTGTGCACTATCATTAAATCAATATAACAGCATCCCGATCTGGTTTGACTGGAAAAAATATAAGATATGGGCAGTCAGGTACAACAAAAGTGTACATCGTCTTTTATAACTGAACAATTTACAAACATTAAAGCGGAAAATCTTAGTAATGCATAAAATGTACAAGAAATCCAATTATAATGTATTTTATTTGTGATCATTTATCAAAGCAACTTCCAGTAAACGTATAAGGGCATAATCTAGGTGCTGCTGATAATATGAATGATTGGATACTATTAAGGCTTTATTCAATCAATGGATGATTTAAAATTCTTTCATCTGATTGATATATAAAATGATAGTTTTTGCAAATTGCTTGAAAAACCTCAAACGGCAAGTCAAACTAATATAATGAGAATGATGATGGAGATACTGTTGGGTTCATCTATCTCTCTAAAGAATTATAGCGGTTATTTGTTATCCTCACTAATAGTACAGTGCCTAGAGGTAAAAAATGTGGAAAATTTCGGAATAATTTCATATTAATAATAATTTTTCTTTGTGGGTATTATTGTAGTAAAAGGTATCGCCTTTAGTTTCTATATGGTCCGGATACTTGCTTTTACCCTCAAATTTAAATATTCAATATTTGAGAAAGTATAGCAAATTTATTTTTACAATTAATCATTTTTTATTTATTTGCTTTTATCATGATTAGAGAATATTATTTAGGTATTATGCAAATCACAACTTACACACCTTATTTTATTTATTATGAAAATACCTACTTTCTGTATATTGTTGCCCTAATCTGGGCACGCTAATATACTAGTTAGGCAAATACTTTAAAACACTCATTATTGGAGAATCAATCAAAACAACTACTCTTCTAGCTAATACTGACGAAGTATTGAATTACATGATAGGATTCTTAGCATTTTAAAGAAAAAAATATATTGAAAATACTTAAATCGTTTATTCAAATTTAGTCATTCACACTTTTTTATTTAATATGAAATTATCCACTTTCTGTATATTGGTACCTTAATCGGGTCACGCTAATATACTACTTAGGAAAACACTTTAAAACACTCATTATTGGAAAACCAATCAAAACAAGTACTCTTCTAGCTAATACTGACGAAGTATTGAATTACATGATAGGATTCCTGGCATTTTAAGACAAAAAGATATATTGAAAATACTTAAATTATTTATTGAAATTCAGTCATTCACAACAATTGTTGAACCGTACATTCTATTTCAACTCTAGAAAAGTTGTACAAGTTTTTTCGAACTCGTTAGTTCTCATCAGTAGAGTATAGAAACATTCATTCATTATTTACAAGCCTATTCTTGATTTATTTTTACAATTAATCATTTTTTATTTATTTGCTTTTATCATGATTAGAGAATATTATTTAGGTATTATGCAAATCACAACTTACACATCTTATTTTATTTATTATGAAAATACCTACTTTCTGTATATTGTTGCCCTAATCTGGGCACGCTAATATACTAGTTAGGCAAATACTTTAAAACACTTATTATTGGAGAATCAATCAAAACAACTACTCTTCTAGCTATGTAATTTTCCTATATTACATATCCGCGATACTTAATAAAATTACTAAACTTAGATCTGACCAAACGACACTACAATACAAGTTTAAAGAAATCAACAACCAAATTAAAAATACACCATTTGTTTATTGCAGACACAAACAGATATATAGTAAGAGCCAAACATTACGATTACAATAGTTAAACGAATAGTTAAAACAACAAAAAAAAATACATAACAAATAATTTTCAACAAACAAAGAACAGAAAAATATTTACTGACCCTGGAGTGGGCATTCCAGGATAAAGGTGAATACTTCCCCAAAATCTTTTATTGAATACCTTTATCCTTAGGAGGATACTTCAAGGTATTAACTTTGCCTAGGTAGCTGTTACAAAATAATTATGCTAATGCTACTTCGTAGGCCTATTAAAGCAAACAAAAAAGTTTGCAATACTTTAGTTACCTTAAAATTAATTCTAATAAGACCTCCACTATGTGCTACTTATCGTGTAGAATAAAGGGGTTGAAGTTTACGTAGGAACCTGGGACTGGGCCGGCGACTGCGACGAAATTTTCCTTGTCTTATTTTCCTGTACAGCCTACGGGTTTTCCTCCTCTACAACGTGTTCTACACTCCTTCTCTGGGGTCCTCCTCAACGCCTTATAATCATACAATACAGGTACTCCTCGGTTATCACCCTACCAGAAGAAATCTGATGCCTATAGCCTATATATTAACTAAAAAGAGCGTTATTGAAAGAAAAAAAATTAATAACTTAGCAATTAAAATAGAAATGTCGCCATTTTGTTAGAAAAAAATGTGAAAACGTACATTCTATCGACCATAACTTCGTTATTTTTTGTGATGTAGAAACAAACAAAAAATCATTTTAAAAATTGATTAGTTATATTTAATTTTGTTCCTTAGAATTGTTGATGGAAGAAGATATTCAACATTTTATACTAAATATTTCATTCTAAAAGCGATCGAATGCCATCTATAAAATTAAATATCTCTGAAACTATCAACCCTACACAAATATTTTAAAAAAATAAATCATTTCTCAGTTTATGAGCTTCATTTTTGATGTTCATCATATTTTCTGTATGCGCTGTAAGCTGTCGAAAATAATTGAGCATCTAAATCATAAAAACGGAAAACAGTATATGGGAATATATTTTTTTTAATTGCTGACTATTTACATTAACAAAATGGCGACATTTTTTTTAAGAAAGTGTGAAAAAGTACATTGTCTCTGTCATAACCTCTTTGTTTTTCTATGCAATAGAAATAGCCATTTGAAGGCCTACTTAATAGTATTTTATTTTGGTTGTTAGGTTTTTGACGTAAATGCCATAGTTTCTGAACGTTTGTAAAATACTTCACTTTACAAACGTTCAGACGCCATCTTTATACTTACAGATATCCGAAACCATTAATTCCACTGAAATTAGATAAGGACGAAATCCATCCTGAATTTAGTAGCTTTCTTATTTGTCTCTATGTTTTCGCTCAAACTAATAACTTTCGAATTATTTGACGAAAACCTACTTGAAAAATCTCTTTTTTAAAATAATACTCCAATGTTCTATTCATTATTGAGAAAAAAAAATTCTTAATCCACTTTCCTTTAAAAAAAAAATTAAAAAATTTGTACTTTCGTTACCAAGGGAAGCATTATTGAAAGAAAAAAAATTAATAACTTAGTATGGTAGACTTAAAAATATAGCCATTCTTGTCGTCGATGATTCCCAAAAATCTTATAATAAATAATATAATAATAAAAAAAAGAAAAAAATCTTCTTCCGTCCTTCACAATTTATAATTCTATGGAAAATCTTTTCTATGAAATATTAAATTATGTGTCAAAGTACCAAGATAATGATTATATCATATTTTTTTAGAACCTTTTATGATTTTTAGGATATTATATAACATGTAATGTATATGTGAGAATGTAAATGTGTTTTTGTATTATTGTATCATTCTATTATTATATAGCTATATAATTTTCACCCCACGTGCAGGCTATGCCTTTAGTGGTTGTTACATTTTCAATTTGTAAAAAAATGTAAACTGCAAGTTGTAAGTAAAAACTTATAAACTTATTATTACTTAAAGGCGATCAATTACATGAAAAGTTACATTCAATCTTTTCTTATTAAAATTTAATTCTCTTTCAGCTCAACGTTTTTGATTTTTTTTTAATTGCCACCTCCTGAAAGGGGTGGCATCCACCCCCTACAAATTAGCAAGCCGCCGCATAATATAGAAACTTTTCGATGATCAGTTTACTATTAAGTTGCCAAAAATGAACGAAATCCGTTTCTTATGACATTATTCCGAAGTTAAAACCTCTAGTTACTGTACTATAAGTTATATTTGGATTTTATAAATTCTTTCACTTGATTGAAATATAAAAATTGATATTATAAAATGATGCTTTTTGAAAATCGTTCTAAAACCTCAAACAAAAACTTAATGGATATAATGATATTGTTGATGGAGGTTAGGTTAACATTATATTTCTTTCAAAAGAACCATAGTAATTGTTGATTTGATTTACAAGCGTACGATTAATTACACAGCCCCACAAAAAAAAAATAAAAGTTCAAAGCAGCGAACCAGACCCATGTATCCCTATGTATTTTCGGTCGCTGAATCCGAATCCGGGGTCATGCACCTCCAAAATCATTAGATTAGAGCCAAAAAACACCTCTGAAATGGGATAAAAAGAAGATTAAGCTACCAAAATAGTTGTTACTTCTTAATCAATCGAATTATACAAATTAAGGTTAAACAGCAGCATACATACAATAGGTATGAAATATACCCCCAGGGAAGGGCGAAAACTAGCCCCCATATATAAAAAAATCGATCCAAAACGGCAATGACTGCTGAAAAAGTTCGAAATGTCTAAGTTTTATTAAAGTGTTAAGAAACTACATCAGGTCCGACGTAATCTTCATAAACTGCCCCTATAGGATTGAGAACAACCACCTTTAAGTTCAAAGGACACGAGAAAAACAAGAAAAAAACGTAAAATCCAACAGAATTTCTATTTTCATGGATGCTATGATTGGCTGAAATTGCGTAGTACCCCAAAATAGAACCAGAAACTTACGTACCATCAACATCCTACACTGTCAACCCTCAGAGGGTGTGAAAACTACCCCCTATGTAAGATTTGACTATAAAAAGTTATAGTGACTTCTATAAAAATTCTAAACACCCGCATTGTGTGGAAGAGAGAAGAAACTAGACTATGTTCGACGATGTGCTTGAAAACCACCCCCACGAGGTTGCGAGATACTACCTTTATATATGTAGGATGCTGGAAAAACAGAGAGAAACTAACCGGATTTACATTTTTATGGATGCTATGATTGGCAAAAATCGCGTTGCACACTTCAAAACTCATGAGTTCATGAGTCATGAGTTCAAAACTCATGTCCTATAAATGTTATTACACCAAGTAACACCCCCAGAAAGGATGTAAACTACCGTAATTCAAGATGTAACGAAAAAGCTATACTGTTGCTTATTCATTTCAGTTCCATAGTTTTTTTATAGGGGTGGCGTCTCTCAACCCCGTGGGGGTGGTTTTCAAGCACAGCGTCGAACATAGTCTAGTTTCTTCTCTCTTCCACAACGCAGGTGTTTCGAATTTTTATAGAAGTCACTGTAACTTTTTATAATCAAACCTTACATAGGGGGTAGTTTTCACACCCTCTGAGGGTTGAAAATAGAAATCCCGTTGCATTTTACGTTTTTTCTTGTTTTTCTCATGTCCTTTAAACTTGAGGTGGTTGTTCTCAACTCTATAGGGGCAGTTTATGAAGATTACGTCGGACCTGATACAGTTTCTTATCACTTTAATAAAACTTAGACATTTTGAGTTTTTCAGCAGTCATCGCTGTTTTGGATCAATTTTTTTTATATATGGGGGCTAGTTTTCGCCCCTCCCTGGGGGCGTGTTTCATATCTATTGTATGTACGCTGCTGTTTAACCTTGATTTGTATAATTCGATTGATTAAGATGTAACAACTATTCTCGTAGCTTAATATTCTTTTTACTCCATTTCAGGGGTGTTTTTTGGCTCTAGCTAATGATTTGGGGCGTGTACGATTTTTTTTGACCTCGGATTCGGATTCAGCGACCGAAAATACATAGGAATACATGGGTCTGGTTCGCTGCTTTGAACTTTTTTTTTTTGTAGGGCTGTGTTATCATTGCTACCACTCCCGGGAAACACACCGTTACGCCGCTTACGCCTTCGCTGAGTTGGATTTGAGTCCTGCTTGTTGTCAGCAGCGAGAGTCACATGTATGGGATGTGCAGGGGTTGAATGACTTCTAATTCAAATAAAACTCAGTGGTATGCATATTCGTGGCATGTTAATTACTAAGTATAGTAATTCTAAAAAAAATTGATTTTTTTTCTTCAAATAGGCTTAGAATGTCATGAAAAGTTGAGATTTTAAGTTTAAGCAAAAAAAAAATATATGTCTGTCTGTAATACTTTTTGTGGCCACGATTACTCTGGAACCATTTATGAATTTTTATCGATAATAGGATTGTCAAAGTCTCCACTCTTCATTACTGTTTGATATGGCTAACCACTTTCACATCATGTATGTCGTAGTCGAACGAATAATGAACTTGTATATCTGCATGTACATAGGCAATACCAAACCATAACTAGTTGCAGGTGCAGTAGTATATATTTTTTTATATTATGTACTTTCTTACTTCTATTCATGACCAGAAAGATATTAACAGGTATTAAGCAAATGAAAATTATACCAAAGTTTACCAAATTTGTATATAAATTTTAGAAATAGAAGAAATATGAAAACTCTCGAAGTATACCGTGAAGAAAGAGTGGGGCAATGTAATTTATTTAAATAAACTAATTAGTATAAGTGGAGCTTAATTTGAAAAAATTGATGTTTCTTTAAGTTATTCACAATTAGGTCATTTTACCATTAAAGTAATAAAAAGTTAGCCCTATTATTCAAAATAGGGAGGTATTTGAAAGATGGATTCCAAGTAGTTAAATATAATACCTCATATCAAATAAGAGCGAAGTTGCTTCGGGGGTGCCACAGGGATCAATCGTGGGCCTCATTCCATTCCTATTTTGTACAGGGTGTGTAGATAATGAATTTATATGTCCGAATATGAACTTGAAACTAAATGATCGCCTGGATGAAACGTTCCCATTCAGGTACCTCAATGAGATTACAGATATCTGGATTCGTGAAACTGCTTGTTTTTACCTTATTGCTCTATAATATATTGATCGGAACTTGAATTTAAACGAAAAAACAGGTCTTAGTTCGTCTCTGTCATCTGCATCTATATCATTTCATTTTCCTGGTTAATCGACGAAATATAGTTCATGAGTTCCTGGTAATTCCTTCCCCGATTTGCAGATCAGCTAATATTCTAGAATTTATTGTATTGAGGTTTCTGGTAACCTTAGATAGGCACATAATATAGAATATAAATATATTTAACTCGTAGTTTAAGCAGTGCCTAATATTTCAAATGATTTTAGTTATTATCTGAAAACCCTTCAAGGAAAAAAATACGTTTTCAAAGAAAATTGGTGGAATGAAGACAGCAATATTTTTGTCAATCCAAAGCACTTTTCATACGTTGTTTTGTCAATTATTTTGGGTGAAAAATAGTTCGTTGATGGGGTGGGTAATATATTTAATACATTTTTAGGATTATGTCTTCATTAATTATTATGTAGGTATATAAACATCTACTTCAAGAGAATTAAAAAAAATCGAGAGAGATAGGGACAGGGTAACAATAACAAGAATAATATTAATTTGTAATTTTGTTATATCGTTTGTACAGTAATCGTCGGTAAAAAATAGATGATTCCGTATACTTCAAGGAAAACCAACAAAATCTGGGATTGGGTTGACCTTACGGGGTACCATTCCATAAAAAGTAGAATATTATTTTGCAACTTTTTTAATGTCGTTTGTGCTTTGACCATTTTCGTTGAAAAATAGCTATTCAAGAAAAGAGAAAACAACAAAAGCTGAAAGAGGTAGCCGCTGACAGGGTAGCAATCTATAAAAAGTAGATAATTATTTTGTAACGTTTTTAAAGATTTAAAAAATGTAAATATTGCATTTCGATAGGTTTTTTTTTTAAATCTGACCCTCTGAGCGTTGTCAGTGACGTTATGGTGATTTTATGAAGCACTTCTGGATGTAATACATATCTCTTTAATTTTTAGAAATTAACTATTTCTCTAACTGAGGCAACCTCTCATACAATATATAAAGATCTCATGATTAATAACACAGGCACACACAAAAAAAAATGGCCAAACATGTTTGGCCAGTTTTAACCTTAAAATTGCGATTATCTCCGAAATTTGCCCTTAAGTCATATATTTTGACTACGGCATCGTGTTCAGCGCCCGAAAATCCTTCGGAAATGATATGTCGGTCTCCTGGGTTTGAACTTTTTTTTTTTGTGTGTGCCTGTGTTATTAAATATCTCCAAATCGTTAATCTAACAGATACCATCGATATTATCACATATTGGTTGTTTCATTTCATGTTTTTTAAGTAGTATGCAGCGTGATTTTCAAGACACATTGTATATTCATAATTGATCATTTCAAATAAAGAGATTTTACGAAGTCTTAGTGAAAAATTTATGACGCAAATCTATTGTTATAAGAGTTAAAAAAAAACATGGAAATATTATCTTTCTTTTGTGATTTTTCGGCATCATTACTTTTATAGTTTGTAATTTGAGAATTTTAAATTCAGGAATTTTGTCTACAATACATTTATTTGTGCCGTGCCATAAAAAGAGAACTGTAGAATTGTTCTCTAGACAAAACAGTATGAAAATAAGGTAACAAAAGATCTTATTTCAACTTGTACAAAGAGGACGTTTATTCCCGTTCTTCTGTTTTACGTATAAATAGCATGGCTAACGAATTAATTCAGTTTAAAAGACAGATTAATTTTTCATTCATGTAAAGATAATAGGGCAGCATTCATTGTGAAATGTTCATTACTTTAATTATACACAACTTCGTTGTTAATTTTAGACATGTTAATTATTCTAGAAATTCGCAAGATGCATCCAACTTAAAACGTGTAAAGTGTTTTTGCTCTACAATGTACTTAATTAATAACTGCAATCGAGCGTTGCCGATTACAAATGCATGATTTAAGGTGTCAGTTTTTGTTTATTTTTTTAACAGATGTAGGTTTGTTTAAATTTCATGGAAAACTGGATGTAAACATAAAACTGTTTGTCTGTTTATTGAAGCTTTTATGCAATTGTTTTCTATTCCAAAATTGAAAATGGACTCCCCAAATTTCATTTTATTTTCAAATATTAAAATTTCCAAAGCAGATTTAAAATAACCGTTAAAATTCGACCCCAACTTTTATTAAAATTGAAAAATATTTAAAAAATAAATCGGCAGCTACTGGAAGCGGCTGGAACCTCCCCACCCGGTGAATCTTTGAAGCCGAAAAGAGCACTAAACAATATGAACGATCTCATTTAATTATATTTATTAAGTTGAAATATTTTTTTCGTATTAAATCAGAAAAAAAGTCTTGCGTCGGTGGGATTTGGACCTAAGAACTTGAGTGTTAAATTTATAGTCTGCACAACATTAATATTTTATTCAATGTTTTTAATACAAATATATGCTTCATCGGATCCTAGCCCGGGGCCAGCCAGACAACTACGGTGAACACCGCCGTGGCGAGTGTGAGGCTGGATGGGGTAGGTCCGGTTTGGCTTGGAGAAAAATAGAAAAGTAGCTCCTGTCTCTTCTGTAGGCAGGCTTAAAGACTAGGTTAAAATTATAATGTGTCCACATAGACCTAAAATTAATATAAAAATAAACACAATTCTATAAAAACGTTCGTAGGCAAGAGCACTTAATAATTTTGATTATTGATACGGGAAACAACCTCGGAAACAACTAAACGAAAAAACCTGTTCGTTGGTAATGGGATGGATGGCAGGGATGGCCATCTTTGGAGAAAACCATATAACTCTTGGTGGACAGCTTCCCTGCCAGATGTAGCCAGGGTAGTGTTCATGGTGGCTCGTTTAAGTTTGAGTTGGTATATTTTGTTTTATCTTTTGGCCTCGATCAATTTTTCACTAAATCGGCCGGGGAAGTGATAGCTGTCAAATTTTTGGTTCCAATGTTTCTCTGGGGAATTTGGTTTTTGAAAAATGTTTAGGTTGGTATCAATGTCTTAAATTGTTTTTAGGTTATGTAGTACTATTTTTAGGTTATTTTGCCGGAAGAATTTTCGGCGGGATGCCGGAAGTAGCGGATATAGTTTTTAAAATATAATGTCACTGTCACTTTTAAAGTTTTATTGGAAAAAACTCACCGAAAGCGTTCCGGTGGGGTTGCTTACACTTGTAGGGCTTGTAAGCGGTTCAGGATGGCCTCTCACACCATCCGTGGGCTTTATAAACGTCGAAAAAACTTGTAATCTCTCGATGCACTTGACACGTCAAAAATACTCAGCATACAGTCTGCACGCTTTAACACACTAGCAGAGAACTTATACCACAAATGGACCCGTAGTATTCTTTGGGAATTTTCCTTTGAGTCCATTTAATAAAATTTGACATTTTTCTGAAGTGACTACTCCGAAAATTTGACAATTTTCAAACATTTGACATTTTTCTAAAAGGTGACATTTCTTCGAAAATTTGACGTTTTTTCGAAAATTTGACATTTTTCTGAAAAGTGACATTTTCCAGAATTTTTGACATTTTTCTGAAAAGTTACATTTCTCGGAAAATTTGACATTTTTTCGAAAATTTGACATTTTTCTGAAGTGACGTTACTCCGAAAATTTGACAATTTTCAAACATTTGGCATTTTTCTGAAAGGTGACATTTCTTCGAAAATTTGACGTTTTTTCGAAAATTTGACATTTTTCTGAAAAGTGACATTTTTCTGAAAATTTGACATATTTCTGAAAAGTGACATTTCCCTGAAAATTTAACATTTTTTCGAAAATTTGACATTTTTCTGAAAGGTGACATTTTTCTGAAAAGTGACATTTTTCCGAAAATTTGACATTTTCACGAAAATTTGACATTTTCCCGAAAATTTGACATTTTCCAGAATTTTTGACATTTTTCTGAAAAGTTACATTTCTCGAAAAATTTGACATTTTTTCGAAAATTTGACATTTTTCTGAAGTGACGTTACTCCGAAAATTTGACAATTTTCACATTTGGCATTTTTCTGAAAGGTGACATTTCTTCGAAAATTTGACGTTTTTTCGAAAATTTGACATTTTTCTGAAAAGTGACATTTCTCTGAAAATTTGACATATTTCTGAAAAGTGACATTTCCCTGAAAATTTAACATTTTTTCGAAAATTTGACATTTTTCTGAAAGGTGACATTTCTCCGAAAATTTGACGTTTTCCTGAAAATTTTACATTTTCTTAAAAATCTGACATTTTTCTGAAAAGTGACATTTCTCCGAAAATTTTACATTTCTTGGAAATAAAAAAAAAAAAATTCGTGACTCGTCTTGTAGAAATATTTTTTTGATATCATCATCAGTTCGCCTGTTATAAGAATTTTATGCTTTTACGACGTCATCAGAACGTAGGTGTATTTTTAATTCACTCGTATTCCATCGTAGATCAATATTTCCACCTACGTTTCAAACTTTAATTGGATGTTTCCAGTTAAGCCGATATCTGCACCAGTTTCTAAGAATTTTTCTTATTTGTGACGTCATGTGACGTAGGTGTATTATTAATTCACTCGTAATCCGTCCGTCTACAATATTTATACCTACGTTTCAAATTTCAGTTCGATATCTTCAACCGTTCCCGAGTTATCAGCCGAAATCACTGAACACCTTTGTCATTATTAGAATATCACCCTGTACATTGCACTGCTTTGAGGACAAAACAAGTGAAATTTTTGTTTTTTAATTTTTTTCACGGAAACCAAATCGAAAAAGTGCAAGTGTGATATATCGTTGAAATCGGAATTTTTACTGCTTTTCAATGGTTCAATTACAAATTGTAAGTAATCACAAAATAAACAACTTGTTGTGCCAAAACGGCACTAAACGTAATCCGATCTCAACCAAAACCTTTTCAGATCTTCTGGAGCACTAAAGAAACCCTCATGCAAAGTTTCATCCAAATCCGTTTAGTAGCTTCGCCGCTATCGTGCTAACATACATACACACACACACACGCACACACACACACACACACAGACATTTTTCAAAAACAATTTTTTTGGGTTCCTGGGACCTCAAAACGTAAAGATTTGATGTTATCTCGATTTTCGATTTTGGACTAATTGTAGTAACCTCCCACAATTTTATTGTGGGGAGGTTAAAATCAGTTAACAATGATTTGATCAAATAACTTTATTACCAAGTTAAGATCGAATTTGGACATTGATTTTAAATCTGGCGTGGAATGTTTAATATTAAAAAAAAATTAGGGAGGCCATTTTCAATTTTTGGAATGTAAAACGATGCTTATTTGTTTTTTGAAAATGTCAAAACGTAGCTTGAGAAAGGCATAAAAATCATGTTCCTTGCGTTTCTTTCATAACTCAATTAGTTCAAACACCCCGTATACAGATACTCTTCGTTTTCGAGTATAATCATGTCAACAACTTTTTTTCCGCACGATTACTCTGGAACGGTTTATGGTATTGACTTGAAATTTGGTACACGTGTGTAATAACGATATCTATACCTACATTATATTTTGATCTTATTACTTTCACATCCAGTGGAAGCATAGAAACGACAAAAAAATGTTTGAAAATTTTTGTTGTTCAAATAGGCTTAGAATGTCATGAAACGTCGAGATTTTAAGTTTGAGCGAAAAAAAAATTCTGTCGGTCTGTATGTAACTTTTTTTTTGTGAGCACGATTACTCTGGAACCGCTTAAGGTATTGATTTGAAATTTGATACACGTATGTATTTTAATGGGATCTGGAACTAAATTATTTTCATCTTATTCCGTCGAAGGGTTGGGGGTAAATAGGTAAATCAAGCAAATAAGAGTCCATAAAATTGTTATTTAGTATATACAATAGAAGCTAACCCCCTCACAATTTTTTTTGGCATTAGTCACCCCCCATTACTATCCTCACCCGATTATTAAAGGGAATGAAAAAAAATTGTGATTTAGTGTGTGTACAAGAACCAAAAACCTCAAAATATGTTTTTTCATCCACCCCTACTACCACCTCCCTGTCACCACCCCCACCCCACTACCGATGTGGGATACCGTTTTATGAGTTTTTGAGGTAGACGATTTCAAATATTATATTATTAAAGTTCCACATTTCCGCATACAAAATTTGTCCGTTGTAAGAGACTTGGATAGAAAATCTTGATGTGGAAGTAGTGATTCCTTGGGCAGCGATTTTCCATTGAAGGGTTGGGAGATAAATGGAGGTAAATAGGTGAAGCAAGCAAGTAAGGGTCCATAAATTTGGGATTTAGTATATGCACGAGAAGCTAAGATCTCAAATAATTTTGTGGGATTAGCCACCTCTACTGTGATAAAATGTGATTTAGTATGTGTGCAAGAACCAAAGGCTTATTTTTTTTTTTAACAGACCCCTTATTCCATCTCTCATCACCTTTGGAGATATGGCATATTGTTCTATGTGTTTTTGGGGTAAACCATTTCAAATATTATAATATTTAAGTTCTATGAACAATTATTTCCACATAGTGGAGTGCAAGTATAGTGTCAAAGCTTTTTTCTTTGTAAGAGACTTGGGTAGAAAATTTGGATGTGGAACTAGTGATTCCTTAGGTAGAGGTAGTTAAGTAACATAAAAACTTTTTAAGTTTTGTTGACAAAATATTTAGATCTGAGGAGGCCCTCACTAACTTTTCAGCCTTTTAAACTGGCCAGGAAAATTTATATCAATTCCATATGAATTCAGGTGTACCCATATTTACACTTCTTTTGCGGATTAGCTTTTATAAAAACTTTTAAAACAAACAAAATTTAAAAAATACAAACTAATTCTTACGACTCTTTGCTACTATTTTCTACGTGCAATAGTCAATTTATTATAGGTACACTGTGTGTAGTGGTGGTCTAGGTATAGGGAGTAAGAATTACAACATCGCGTGTGCCAGCTGGCTGAAATGAAATAACTGAGAGCTGGGATGTTTCGCCGATGGGCGAGTTTGCTCTGCTGTGTTGTCATATCTCTCGCGCTACGTGAATGTACATACCTAATGGGCAATTACACGCACTGTATTAGAATTGAAATGTTGTGGACTAATATAATAAATGCGTATTCTAGAATTTAGAGAAATCTCATAGAGAATGCACTCGGAATCTATACTCGAGATACGTTTCCCCAACCATATTGACATCATTTGGAAATTAGTAATAATCACAAGAAGATGCCAGGTCGGCTGGCGAAAAGCACATCGACCGTAGAGTTCGAGTGTGGTCTTCAGTGTCTTAGCGTTTATAAAAACTAAATCAGCGCCAGCGTCACAATAAATATAAACAATATGAGAGTCAATAAACTGTCGTCATCATTATATCTGTTTTCTATTTATTGTACAGTCAACCTAAGCTTTCCCTTGTTTCTTACAACGGAAGGAAATCACTGACTGATACTATATCTCTATAGCTGCAATATCGGAACTGTGCATTTTTTAGTTATGTAATTACACAGTATTGTTCTTACTATCTCCATTCTCTAATGATGAATATATAATTTATTATTTTCATTTCCCGTGAGTATGGCCATATATTAACTAAAGATAAAACATTGTTTCTGCATTAATAGTTTGTATTTAGATAAACACTTATCAGTTTATAAAATACGTTATTTGCATAGTGATTAAAAAATAAAATAAGCATGCTAAACAATAATTTAGTACAGTTTAGTAAATTAAACCGGGTTTACATATGCGAGTTATTCGGTCGTGTACTGATCTGCTAGTACTGTAGTCCCTTGAGGTAAACCAGAAAAAGGCAAAAAGCCCAAAAGTTCTGCGACCGGACCTAAAGACATCTCCCCCATTTTCGAGGGTGGGGAACACGATAGTGACAATATTTTCCGACCTACCCTTCAAGAACTACCCCTAAACCGAAAAAACCACCCCTTTTCCGATTTTCCGATGCTAGGCATTCTTTAATCGGAAAATTTTATTAACGAAAGTTGTTCAGAATTGTCCAAAAACATTAAATCCAAAATTTAATCAAAATGAAAAAATATTGACATTTTTTTTTAAAATAATGTCCTATTAAAATATTATTTAAATAGGTTTTTTTTGTTTAAAAAAATCATGACAATTTTGTTTGAAATTAAACCAAGCTATCAGGGTACCAGGGAATTATTGTGTTTTTTGCATTTTGTAGTCGTGGACTAGCATGCGTTTGTATTTATTTTATAGCAGTCATGAATGGAATGAGCACACATCTGTCTTGGCTCCTCTCATACTCGATGAGAAAAGTTAAGTAACGGCAGTCGGAATATATCATTCTTCGAAGAAAATGTAAAGCAGTCGGTGTCTTTTACATTAGATCGTATACAAGTAAAAAATCCCTAACTTTTTTTACAAGAAGAGGTTCGGCAAAATTTCCAGCTGAGAGTATCTGATCTCCTGGCTGACGTGACGTTAAATAAATGATCTTAAAAAATGCTCTGATGCGTTGTGCATTCTATCAGTAATATATTAGCAGTAAAACTAGTGAATATTCTAGTAGTATTAGAAGAAATACTGGATGTTCTTTATTTTTTTTTTTTTTTGGCATCTGGCCACTAGCCATACAGCCAACCGCTACCCTAAAAAAAAATCATTTATTCCAATTAACCTATGTCGGCAATGAAAAAATAAATATTGAAGATCAACAACTGGATGTTCTTAATATGCCAAAACAAATTCAACAATTTTCTCGTCATTTCAGTGACTCATATTTATTTCAATACTAAAACCTCAAAACTAATTCGCACCGACTTTAACCAGATATAGCCACATTTCTACTGAAACGTGAAGTGCTTGGTGGTTCTTTTTTCTTATGGGTTGCAGTACCAGAAACCCTGCCGTACTGGGAGCTTAAGCTTATTGTTAGTTTCGTTATCCCATTAATTCCGTTTCTGTCCAAAAGGCGAGTGTACGGTCAATGGGAGCTCTGGCTATTTCTTGCGGGGTCACGGTTGGTCCCCCGAAGTACGAAAACCTCCCAGACACCAAGGCTAGGCGTTCACATAGTATATGGTGAGGAGTTTCCTCATCCCCCACTTCTGAATTATCCATCACATCTATGTTGGTTAGGTGTCTATTCAGTGTGCAGTATCCTGTTAGAATTCCCACTGCACACTCAGCTGTCTTCTCCTCAGCTTTAGCAATTCGTTGGTCTTTGTCTTAGCCCGCCATTTATGAACATACGTATTTCTGACAAGTTATGTTTCTGTTCCTTTACCATTCCTCTTGCGGTATTATATATCTCGCAGGATGGCTCGGATCCCATCAAGGCGCCTTCTTTGGCCAGCTTATCTGCTTTTTTATTGACTTCACTGCCCTGGTGTCCTCGCGTCCATTCCAGATGTATGATGTTGTGTTACGCCAGTTTCGCCAGGCACTCAAGGCAGTCTTTATCGTTTTAGAACGCATCTCTACTGCATTCAGAGCTTTGAGAGCTGCTTGACTGTCAGTGATGAAGCGAATTCTTTTGTCAGTATATGACCTCGTATCATTTCTTGCGCACTGTTTTGCATAGCTGTGACTTCTGCTTGGAACACCGTTGCGGTACTGCCCAGATTCAGACTAATATATGTCCCTGGTTGGTCCCCCGTAACATCTGCTTCAGTATTTCTTGACGTTTTTGATCCGTCAGTATATCATATGGTATCAATTGAATGCCTTCGCAGTTGCCTTGTTCCTTCCTCTTCCCTGAACGCCTTTGTGAAGTTGTGGCTTGTGCTGATTCTATCTGACTGGATATCTAGTAGTCGTGCTTGGAGGTTAGACTGGACCAATAACTGATGTTTTATACCTACATCAACGAAACCATATAGTCTGTTCCATGTCCATATCCACCTCTGTTCAGAAATAGCAGAATTATGAGGCAAAACAAAAATTCTATGTATTTTCGCGTTATAAATCTGACCATGACGTACACGACGTCGGCCCCATCGTGGTGCAGCACGTTGGCTCATCTCAAATTTCTCAAGATTCATCTCCCTCAGAGACCTGTACGCACGCTGTTATGACATAATCCCAGCGGTTTACGTCCAGCAGATATCTCAAAAATTCTATGCATTTAAGCTGAATGATATACTTTAAACCAAAAAGGACTTTCGCGACACAAAAATCTATAATTATTTTATTTGGTGATATAGGCATATTATGAAATTGGTTACATATATAAAAAATAAGTGTTTTATAGTTGTATAAATAATAAGGCTGTAAAATTTTTGTATTTTTTTGATTGATTGAGAAAACTAAACAATTTTTATAAATCGGAACAATATATGAAACTTCATATTTTAATAGTTTTTTAGGTATGAATTATTTATTGAAAATTAGTTTATTTGAATTTTAGTGATCCTCGCGATTTGAAATTCTCTAACTTAATACAATCAATGTTTATAAAAATAATCTTTCTCAGGTATTAAAGTTTAGTTTAGGAGAAAAATATGCGATTTCCCGCTTCCTTCTCTCATAGGCACACGTTTGTGTCTTTTTCATACAGTGAGATATCTAAGGGTAACCCTAGACTTCAAACTGTTATGGAAGGACCACGTGGAAGCTCAAACGAGGAAAGCGTGTGCATCTCTATGGATGTGCAAACGCATCTTCGGTCTTAAGAGGGGTATAAGTCCAAAGACTACTCTCTGGGCTTACACCGTTATGGTAAAACCTCCCATTACATATGCGGCACTAGTGTGGTGGTGCTCCCAAAAACACTCTACAATCAGGACTCGCTTATGCCAAGTTCAAAGACTAGCGTGTCTAGGTATAACAGGTGCAAACAGGACCACTCCAACAATTGCGATAGCGGCCATTGTATGTTGAAGTGGAGCTTGAAGCTAAGAAAGCAGCAAACAGACTGTTCAAAAATGGAATGTGGAAAATGACGGGCCAAGGGCTAGGGCACACAAAGGCTCTGGCTCTACCGGTAAGGGACCAGGTTATTGCTCAATCAGGTGATGACCGGTGTCTCCCCGTCTATGCTTTCACAATTCCATATACCGTCGTATTTCCCAGTCGATCTGGGAACGCGACAAAACGCATCTCCTGAGTATCGGTGGTCTGGAATGGTATACAGACAGACTCAGGAGGGAACGGGCGCAGGCATACACGGATGCAAACCAGGGGCTCGTGTATTGGTGCCACTTGGTAGGTACCCTAGTCTGTTCCAAGCAGAAGTGTATGCCATACTACGGTGCGCAAGCGAAAATCTCAGCAGAGGTTTCGTAGACAAACATATTTATATATGCGGCGACAGCCAGGCGGCTCTGAGGTCCCTTGCATCAAAGGTCACCTTTAGGCTGGTGCTTAACTGTCGAAATATTTTGACCGAGCTCTGTGAGCGCAACTCGGTTAAACTCATATGGGTGCCCGAACACAGTGGTGTGGAACACAGTGGTGTGGAGGGCAAAGAAGAAGTAGATCGTCCGGCGAGAGAAGGAGCGAAAACTTTCTTCCCTGGCCCTGAGCCAGCCTTCGATCTGCCAAGGAGTCTAATTCACTCAGAACTGCGAGACCTGGCTGCGGCACAGTTTAACAACTATTGGAACCCCCGGAATGAGGCAGACGAGGCTCCACATAAAGGGGCCCTCGGCTGCCTTTACCGTAAAGTGGTTGCTCGGGCTCGATAGAGAAAAAATGAGACAGATGGTGGGCCTAATAACAGGACACTGTCCTCTGAACAAACACTTACATATAATGAAGCTGAGAGATGATCCTATTTGTCGGATGTGTGGAGTGGCGGATGAAACCATCACTCATATCCTATACAGTTGCGTTCCACTAGGAGCGTCAAGGCATAGGCACCTCGAGAAGCAATTCTTGCATCCAGAGGAACTACGGGATATCCCTTGGAACGAACTGCTGTCCTTTGTGGAAAGCACTGGTCTCTTCTAAGAGATCCTACATGTCGCGAATGTACAACGGGCGGACAGGCCTGATTACTGTGAATTTTGATAACTGCTCGCGTTTTCTAATAAGAATAATAATATTTTTTTTAAACTCGGAAAAACATAAAATCTTTATAACTAGACTATTTTGAATCCCATATTCAGTCTGGCATCCGCTTCATCTGGAACCAATTGCATAAAGCGGTTTTTTTTATTTAACTCCTTTTCCCATATTAGCAGTTTAGTATTGTTATTAGTATACACCACACCATCTTATATTAGTTACTCCAGTCAATAAAGGAGGTGTAGAGTGCGTGAGGAGGGACCTAAGTGATTCCTTTAGAAAGTTGTTCAGGGTGTTTAGGGAGTGAACATACTGAAAGTCCTGACGTCTAGGGAGGTGAGCGGGAGGGGGAGGGGGGCACAAAGAAAGTCCCACTTTTGATTTCTCCGCTTATATCTCTAAATGGTGCGTCGGAGGAAAAGATTTTCTTATACAAAATGAAAGCACATGAAATTCTCTACAACTTTTATCTTATATACTTTTTTCGAATTCGCAACCGTTTTCGAGCTACACGCTCAAGAAAAGTGAAAATTTTCGAAAAACAGATTTTTACCTGAAAAATTGAAAATTGTATTTCAAAGATGACAAAAAAAAGTAGAAACTCCGGTGCTTATAATTGACACCAGGGTGTCTCCTACATGTTTCCAACCCCACTCTTGAGGGGGCAGCTTATTCCCGAGCCACTGCTGCACTTGGTGGTAGGTGCACCGGGAATGCTGTTTAGCTGCACTCTCAGTTGTTGGGAGGGAGCTGATGTCAGGCTTAATATTGCCACTGACCTCATGAACAACTGGAAGTGGTACTGGTTGAGAGGTCTGTCTTGCTGGTGCCCCATACCATTTGAGGAAGCAAATCTTCCCAGCCTCTTCAACCTCGCCTTGAGTGAAAGAGGGGTTGTAAAAGATCACTGCCGCTTCCTTGATGTTTTCTGACTTAAGTACAATTTTGAGAAGCCCACCTTGCTTTTTCTTAAAGTTAAAGAGGTAAAAAATCTGTTTTTCGAAAATTTTCACTTTTCCGGAGCTTGTAGCTCGAAAACGAATAATTCGAAATGAGGAATTCAGAACGAAAGTTGTAGAGAATTTTATGAGCTTTCATTTTGTATAAGAAAATTTTTCCCTACGATGCACCATTTTAGAAATATAAGCGAAAAAACCAAAAGTGGCACTTTCTTTGTGCCCCCCCTCCTCCGGCTTACCTCCTAGACGTCAGGACTTTCAGTATGTTCACTCCCTAAACATCTTGAACAAGTTTCTAAAGTAATCGCTTAGGTCCCTGCTCACGCACTCTACACCACCCTTTAGGTCATTCGTTGACTGGACTAAGTGAGTAAGTTTTAATATCCGTTTTCGAATTCTTAAATATTAATGTTTTCTTTAATTTGTCTAAAGTGACAGAAAAAGTTAGGACTTTTGTTTATTCTTGTTTATACACTTACCTTACTCGCCACTTAATTTGGCTACATCTCGACCAGCCTTCCAATTTGTCACCATGGATGTAAATGGTTTTGGATGAAAAACTCGATTGGTTTGGTGTCTGTGGAAACCTATAAGTATAAATGCACTTATATTTTTCAAGTTCAATGTTGAAAGATTACCGATTACAACAATCAAACGTATCAGATATGTTAATAATTATTATTGATTTATTTCTTAAATGAAGACATATTTATCATAATAATTAATTGGTATGAATAATTGTTTACTATTTCATAATTTAAGGGAAGGAAAACAAATAATTGCTGTTTTTTAGCACTGCGCTTTCCTGTCATTTAATTAGGAAAATTGTACAGAAACACATTTTTCTTGGATGCTTGTCAAAAGGAAGTTAAACAGAAGCAAATCAAATTTGATTGGTATTTTAGAGTCTTATATTTGTGTTTATTGTAGGGAAAATGTCATTATCGAATTGTAAAGATGGAAATAATAACTATAAAGGCGTAGCCTGAAAGAAAACGCCGTTCCTTGAAATCCCGAAATGAAACAGAAATAATATAATGAAGCAAAGAAAATATTTATTTGAGAAATTAGATTTGTTGTCCCGCTTTGTCGCTACACAAATTGCTCCGGCACAGCCAATCGATAATACAGGAGACTGCTATTTCTATAGGTAGCCCGTGTTTTCATAAAAATGTATCATTAAGCTCTAAAATAAATACATTATCGTCCTTTATGAAGAGAATTTTAATTTTTTTCTTTTTGAGTACGGCTTTTGCATTATTCAGTAAATTGAAATCGTCTTTAATAATTCAATGTATAATGCGGAAAATAGCTTTTTCGATAATTAAAATATAAAGTACCTTTTCTTTTGTATAATTAAAATCTATCTTTTTATTAAGATCTCATTAATAATTATGTATTTGTTTAAAAATACATATTTTACTTAATAAGGGGGTGGCACCTCAAAAAAATTAAAAACATTGGAACTGAGGAAGAATCAAATTTTGAGAAGGAAAAACACTGTGCGACCTTTCATATATAGATTGATAGTCTTTAAGTTATAACGACTTTAGCTTTAAAAAAAGTGTTTCAAAACAGGTTTCTTCAAATAACTCGAAAAGTATTGCATTTAGCGAAAAAATATCAAAGTCAAATAAGATAGCTATTAAACTCAGGATGAATTTAATTTCGGATTTTTTGTAGAATAAAAGAAATCTGGAAGTATAGACATAGCGTTCGAACGTTTATAAAAAGATGTATTCAGTTTAAATGTTAAATATCTCAGAAACTATGATATTCACATCAAAAATGCTAAAAACCAAATAACAAAGAAGTTGTGACAGAAAGCATGTGCTTCCTCACATTTTTTGATGTAAGTAATCAGTAAGAAAAATATTATTCTCAAATACTGTTTTTCGACAATATATAGCATGAGTTAGATGCTCAAATTTTTTCTTCCATTTACAGTACTCGCTTTAGAACAAAAATGCATTTTAAAGTATAAAGAGATCTTCGAAAAAATGTAATATTCTTGTTTGTTTCAATAAATATCAGTTTTAATGAAAAAATAGTAGAGATCAAAAGTAAAACTTATAAACTGAGGGTGAATTTATTTTTTCATTTATTTATGTAGTGTCAGAGAAATTTAAGCTTAAAGATGGCATTCAAAAGTTTATAAAATGCGGTATTTAGTTTAAATGAAAAGTGTCTTCGAAATTACGAGACATGCGCTAGAACTTCTGAGGACCAGAATTAAAAATTAATTAATCAAACTTTAAAATGGTTTACTAGTGAAATATTTTGTCGAACTCCCCTATACGTGTCCTTAAATATATAAGGAATAAAAAACCAGACTGAAACCAACAGCTATTCTCCGGACAAATGGCCCGCCGAGCGCTGAATTACGAATTACAGGCCTGGCCGCGTTAAAGTCAATAAATATGTATTGCCACAAAACGCTAAAGTTTCAATTGCATCAGACACCAGCCGGAAGACTTATTCCTAATCAAAGGAGCTCTCGTGCGAGCCACTCCACACTACTTGCAGACTGAAGTTTCGAGCTATTGGCTCTCGTCAGTACAAAGTAGATCTGGGATGGCTCGACCGAGATCCTTGTTCACTTTTTTATTCCTTATATATTTATAAGGAAACACTGAAACACAGAAGCAACTTTGGAACTAACAACTTTAATATCTAACTTATAAAGAAAAGAGAATGGCCGATGAAAAATAAAAGCCATTTCTATTTCCGTAAAACTAGCCTGCCAACTCAGCGACAATAAAATAAGCCCATTTAATAAAAAGTTAATGTGCCTAGTATTTAAGCGGAATTAGGCTTGACGTGCACAAATTTATTGACTAAGTTCTAGATTTAATTCCAACATAAACACTATTTTTAAAGATACTCACTGAAACGTTAACTAATTGTGAAAAGAAAAGTGATATAAAAAGCTAATATCTGATAAAATATGGGAACACTTATTATTGTGCAGCTGGAACGTGTTTTTTCTGTACCAGCTTAGTTTGAGATTTATTTCATATGATGGAAAGCTTAAAAATTTCCATAAAGCATTAAAATAATTGATGCTAATTAAACTAAAAGCAGATCCTGCGTTCTGTTTTTTTTTTTCATGCATTTTGTGTTGTTCACGTAAAAATGCTCTTGTGAAAATAATATCCAAGGAATTTATACAATAACTGAATTAGTAATAGGACTATCCCCACTGGAAACTAATCTCTACGCTTATAACTTTTAGCTCAGAAGAACAGTTAGAGGATGTTTTTTGGCAAATAATATAAATGAGAATTTAAAAAAATAAAAAGAATGTGTTTCGCTGAGTTTTCGGAAATGCAATCTGTTTCGTTTTTCATAGCGTTTATGAACTATCCTTAGATAATACTTACACATCACTATAGTCTATCCGTTTTAAAAATGAAATACCCCTGGGACTGATTTACACATCCACATGGCCGTAGTTTGAATTTGAATCAATTTATTGTTCAACTCGACTTATTTCACAGAACCGCATGTAGTGTGAACTCGCGTTGCGTTTCGGTCAATGAAAAGTTGAGAAATAGGTATATGGCTATTAAAAACCACATTTCATTCGTAAGTAAATGGTCTATATAAATATTTTTATTTTGAATTACCTATATCAAATCTGTTAAGTTTTCCTTTCATTGGTAGCTATGTTATACAAAACTCTAAAGAACAATTCGATACGAATTTGTGTTCATTTAATAACGTTGTTGCAGATTTCTTCAATTTTTCTTTTTATCAATCTGCCTCTTTCTTAAAGGTTTTGCCAAATCCTAATTTATTATATGCGTATTCGTAAATCTTTCGTCTCTAAGAAACTGGATAACTTTAAAACTTACTTTGTCCTTCTTCAAAACATGGAATTTAGCAAGGAAAAAGATCTTGTTTCTCAATGTGCTCTCATACAAGGCAAATATTGGACATTGGTAGGGGCGAGCGTAGAGGCGTCTTGACTGTATATGTATTTCGATACTCCAGTGAAGCAGCGTTCAGCGCGGTTAGTACTTGGATGGATGAAATCCATCTTGGGAAACACCGATCTCGTCCCACCTTCTAGCGGCTTGTATAGCAGCATATACGCGGAAGCTATGTAATTTCAAGACGAGGATTACGATCCATGGGAGTGGATGTAAAGCAGTCGGTCTCTTGTCTATTAAATGTTAGGCAGGTAAAAGATCCCTACTTTTCGAAAGAGAAGAGGTTTGGCAAAATTTCCAGGTTGGGGGTAGTTCGTCTCCTGGCGTCGGTGATTTGCCCTGGTAGCAGAAATAGGCCTACGTTAAATAAATAGATACAAAAAATTAACAAAAAAGGAACACGAGATATGCAGAAAACTAACACATACCAACGAGAGGTCAACCGTATCCAAAATTTTGTACACCAGATTTCCTCTTTGATGAATATTACACAGATTTTCTTGGATTTTCCTGATATTTCCTCTTTGATAAAAACATTTTTGATGAGCAGGGGGATGAAATTCGAAGAACAAAGATTTCCTGATATTTCCTCTGGATTTCCTCGGATTTCCTGAGATTTCCTGAGATTTCCTCGAATTTCCTTCTGAGTGTACACCAGATTTCTCTCGCGGTTTGTCCTCGCTCACCAACATGGTGTCTCACCACCACCCAACACAGAAGCAGGCTGTCGTCAACACATTATTAGAAAGGAAAAACAAATGTACGAAGAGGAACACCTTCAAGGGGAGTACTAGACGCTAAAACCAGCTCTACAGAAAAATGGATATATTCCTAAGGCCATACACAACTTCACGAAGAAAGAGAATATAGCCAGTACAAAGGAAAATAAATTAGAGCGACCATATAGAAAGTTGTACAGACATAATCGGAAGAAAGCTAGAAAAGAAGAACATCAAAGTTATCTAACCATACATGGTCGTACATTACCAGTATAAGGGGCAGTATTTGGATGAGAGATTTCGGACTTCCATTCTTTTACTATAAAAACGGAGCAGTACAAAACTTCTCGCTAGTGGCGATAGTACTGTTATTTAAAGGTTTACTTTGGCCTTTCCCCTGATATTTCAGCATGTCAAAAGTACACTCTCATTATTGCAGGTACTTACTCATTTTCTTACAAAATCTACTTCACGTGATTTGCATTTTATTTTCTACGAAGCATTTAAACATGCCTTCGTGGGTTAAATTTATTAAGGACTTATAACCCCTTCGCGTTTTAGGTTTTCTAAATATCCCTTGTTTTTAATTTTTAATAAGGGAAACTTTGATAAAAGTTATATTATTTTTCTTCATCATATTATTTAAGAAATGTCACCACAACCACATGCGTCCAAACAAAATAACAGACAAATACGTTCATCGTACACACAGCAGTTAAAACCGCTGATGCCCAGGTTTAATAGCAGGCAGTATAAGCAACGGGCAAGGCCTACCACCGTCAAATACCCAAATTTTTTTTGCTAATATATGGCCAACTACGATTGATTAAAATAATAACTTTTTTATTTTCAAAAGCAACTTAAATAAAAAAAATAAAGCTACCTGCTATTATTACCCGCTTAATAGCAAATATCCAGTATTACAACATGAATAATTTACCTCTTGTGCAAAGAGCGAGTCTAACTAATCTTTTTTTTTCCTCCTGCAATTATCCCACCGTGTCAACATAGTCTTCTGAAAAAAGCATGGACTTCAATTACGATGGCGGCGATCTTGACAAAGTAACCATTGAAAATCATATTAGAGATTTGAAAGAGGAAAAATATCAAAATATTTCCTCTTCCATCAAGGTTGTCTCGGCAGGTGCAAAGAATTCCGTGGCATTCATAACCTCGCTTTGATGATCGAGGTAAGGACTGTTGTGCCAGCCGAAAAGTAATTCCAATAAAAGATGTTTTTTCTTTTTGACCATGGACTTATATCCGGAAACGTAAGCCAGCCCTCTTTACTTGACTTGAAATCAAGTCAAGCCGCGAATCTATAATATTATTGACTGAAAGATAACTTTGTCCGGGCTCGGTAATGGTGGGGTAGTCTATTTTTGGGGTATTTTTTTAAGACTTCAAAAAATTAAAATGGTTACCATATTTGCAGATTTACGTGAAATTTTACATATGAAAACGTCAAGATTCTCTGATAATAATTAGCTTGACTTTAAGGCTTAAAAATTCAAAACGATGGATATGTTCTTTTATTGCGCAGAAGCTAAATGGAGGTCTGTTAAAGGATGAGAAAACGGCTTGAAATAAAATGTCACCGTCTAGTGGATGTGAGGAGTCGAGATTTTCTCGAAAAAAAGCAAAATCGTGCTTAAGTTATGAAACCTGCCCCCTCCCTCCGTTTTTGAGGGTGAAAAAAGTTTTTATTCATGCGCACCCCCTCAAACGGCCAAAAACCACCTTTTTTTACTTATTTCTCATATGACAGTTTGGCATCGACTATTTTTGTAGAGATTCTTTGTTTCATGGTGATATAACAGATAGTGAAAGGTTATGTCAGGTAGTGGACTCGGGGGTTGAATATACCCTGTTAGATTCATCTTTGATGAGGATGTCCTATGGACAAATGATGACTTTGAAACCAACCACTCCCACTCAATATACAAATTAGAAAATAAAAAAAATCAATTTTCAACCTCCTGAGGTTGTCACAATTCGCTCTTACCATTGTCCTTTGCTTATCAGTGACCTTCCTCTAAAGTTCCAGCTATTCCTCATTGATATCGTGAAACATATGAAATGGTTGGTTTTCGTCTGTTTAAGGGTGAAGGTAGGGTTGAATCGGCATAAAACCATTTTTTTCTTGATCAGCATACTCTAAAACGAAGGGATAAATGTCTTTAACAAGAAACAACAAAGGAAACAATTTTACACCTCCTGGCAGGGTAGAAAAAACAAAGAATCCCTGCAAAAATAGTCGACGGCATGCTGTCATGTGAGAAATAATCAAAAAAAGGTTTTTGGCTGTTTGCGGTGGGTGCGCATGATTAAAAACTTTTTCAACCTGTCATTCCTGCTAAGCATCCTCGAAAACGGGGGGAAACGGGTTTCATAACTTTAGCACGATTTTGCCCACTCTTCCGACTCCTCACATCCACTAGTCTTCCAGTTATTGAACATTATTATCTAACATTAATATTGAGATCGGTGTAAAAGTGAAGAAATAGTGAATTTAAACGCATTTTTAACCAGCTTCAATATCGATATTAGTTAATAACTATTTTTTAGCCGCCCTTTTTGAAGGCGGATCGATTATTTTCAAAAATATTTTTCACATACCTATTAATTTCATAATAAATTATAATTAGTTTCAGTGTTCCGAATATTTCATTTTATAAAATACATGTATAAGTGTATCTTTTAAAATGTTTTAATAAAATATAGATTAACATCCTACACTTAAATAAACAAAATCTAATTTAAAACAAGTTGGTAAACTAAAAAGTCCAACACAGATTATAATTGAACTTTTCCCGAACCATACATCCCTATTTTATTTGTTGAAGAACATAATAAACCATAATTAAAATATTATGATAACCACAAAATATTGATTAAAAATCAGCCATACAATACATTACGTACATGAATCATAGATAATTTACTTGCATGAGGATTATTAATGTTGTTTAAATTAAAAATGTATTTTTAAGAAAATAGAAAACTCGGAGGTAATTTTAATTTCTCATGGCAGTTGCATGCTGATCTCACGTGTATCTGCTCTGTGTTCCATAATTTTAGATTATGATTATATTAAATTATTATAGTTTAAAGCAAAGATAATGACACTGTGACCCCATTGATCCATGATTGTTCTCGGATAAACAGTGTTATTTGGAGAAGTGTAAAGTAAGCACGCTCTTGATTTTAATATAGTTAGTGAGTGTAGTCAGATTTAGCCAAAGATTGCTTCCAGTTAGACTAATTCTATCTGTAGTTATTTGTGCACGGAAATTAAGAAGCAACGTGTGATCATAGTTCCAAATAGTCCCCGGATTCTTGATGATAGTGGTTGAATGGCGGTCAGTGAAATCTTTGATTAGTTAGTTCGAGGAATGTTAAAACTAATTTTGGGAAAGGAAGTGAAGTAATTCGGAATTTATAATTATAGTTCGGCTGCCTTAAATAAGGAAAGTGCTAATTATGTGGTATGTAGTTGGGTTATTTGTACTTTCTTTTAAATTTTATAGGGTCTTGTTCTTAATTAATGTGACATTTACTTATATTTATGAATGTTTTGTAATAGATAAAAAATTTAAAAAACATATTTTTTTTTTATTTCAAAGTAAAAGATATATAAATGGTTAACGATCTGTTATTTAAAGAGGTCTACACACGATTCAGCGGCAGGGAACCAACATTATCGGTACGCTTTGAAGATAATTGAAATTCCAGCGGACCAGTTCACTTTTACCAATGAGTTCAAAGCATGCCGACAAGGCTGGCTCCCTGCCGCTGGATCGTGTGTGTTAATTCAGATGGTAAGAGTTGGCGGGTATAGACCAATAGGTTGAAAGAAAACAACTTTTTCAAACGTTTCGCCAGAGTTTATTGATATCTTTAAGCCACTAGATTTCTATAGTTATAGTTGGGTAAAAATGCAAAAACGATGCCAGCAATAAAACGTTAGGCAGAGAAGGATATTATTTCATGCCTCACTTGCAACCACAGACAGAGTAATAAAACGTAGATCTGTAATCGTAATGGGCCTTCATATACCAGGATAATAGGCTGGAAGCAGGCACAGGAAACTTTGTTTCTCACTCAACATTATTGTCTTCTTCTCCTTGGCATTTTGAACCGACTTTATTTACAAAGCAGTACTATATATATTATTAATAAAACTCGGTGTTTTTTACTGGTTAAAAATATATAACAAAAATATCTAAAAACACTCCTTTATCATAAATACATTCATAAATAAAACATATTTTTTTCAGCTATCGCAGTATTTTAAGACACTCAAACAAAAATAATTGTATGAGACGTTTGGAAAATAAACAAAACAAAAATTCATTTTACTTTTAGGATAGGTAGCAAAAATGTTGTAAAATCTTGTTAACGTCATATAAGCCTGAAAATACTCTGAAAGCTGAAAGCTTTTGGTGCATGTTTGATAAAAACGTGTTTTTAAAAAGTTTGTCTGAATATTTTTATTCCTTAAATGTTTGGTAAATTGCATTCTATCCATTCAAATGGTCTATCTCTTTCAAAAACATCTTCTAAAACACTTATTACCTGTCCACTATAACATTTAAACTTTGAATGCCCAGTTTGAAATGTGAGTGTATCATTGTCAGAGCTGGGCCGGATGTAGTTAGAATTTTACTCGAATACCAGATACAAGATACGCATACTTTTTTCTTTCAGAACATCAGAATACCTTGTAACAATTGAATACTTTTTTGAATTCGGATACTTTCTTTCGTATGTCAAAAAAATATATTCAAATATTGCAATTCACTTTTCTTTAAAGCTGCCCGAGAAAGCTGTCTGCTTTTTTTTTTTAGCTAAATAACATAATAATAATAATACATTTAATAGAAACATAGCTGATAGTGACTTACACAACTGAGCTGAATATACAGTAGGTATACAAAATGACATTGGAGAATATGCTACTTTTTCTATTATTTTTAGAACAGACAAATAGAACGACAATTATCTATTAATGTTGTGAACCTTTCTTACGTAAATGTATTACTATGTTTAATTTCTATTAGGAAATACACCTTCAAGTGAAGACTTATTTGTTAGGAAAGTTGAAAGCTTAACAACATAGTTAATATTACCTTCAACATCTTTGAACTAATATTATCCACTCTAGAAAAATTTGATTGTTTAATTTCCTTGATTACATAAAAAAAATCAATTTTTGAAACATATCTAAGAAATATTATTTATATTGCAGTTTTGTAGAAGAACATGTAGAATTTGGCTTTTCAAGTTTTTGCGTTAAATTCACTGTTAATTTATACCTTATTGGTTATATGTTAATCTATTTTATCTACATTAATTTCTCTATTATCATTAATTTATATTTCTTTTATAGAGTTGTGTTTTATTCTCTTCCCAAATCTTCATTTATGAGTGACCAAACCGCTTTCGATTTGCTAATTATAAAACTGGTCGTCATATTCTTCTTATCAGCTCCTTGGAGATTATTAGACCAACATTTAGGAGAACGTTATCTTCACCTTTTACCATCTGGATTTACCATTACATACATTTATAACATTTTTAATTTAAAATATTCGATTTTTTTTTATCGTAAAACAAAGAGTAAACAAACATCTTTGGAAACATGTTAAATATATGTTTAACATTTAATATTGAATCATTCATTTATTCAAGGGATTTTACCTTAAGAAATAATTTATTAGCTTAAGATATTAATAACATTATATAAAAGTGTTCTCATAAATAATTCTTAATGTAAATGAAGATCAATATCTCGCAGATATCGCCCTTCCCTTCACTAATATTAGCACTAGGCCTAAATTATGACAAAGAATTGCAGAAAATATATTTGTTTCTTGGAGGAGACTGGAACTTTGGGTGTGACGCTACCTCCAAAGAAGTTTTCACAAACACTAAAACATTTCAAATGTTTTGGTGCCACTCTAGACGCATTTAGCTTACGCCTACCATATTGGCATCATCAGGAGATGATAAAAACATTTCATCTTCAGATAGTACTTGATAATGGTTGATGAAACGTGCGACGAGTGGATGTATTCGAGTGTACTGTTCAAGTGGAAACTACTTTAGATGACCTTTTTGTAGCATTGACATCAATATATTTTAGTTTCAGTTTCCTTTCTATCAATTTCAACATTATTTTTATTTTCAGAAATATGTCTTCAAAGCGGAAGTCTCCTCCAACAAAACTTCACGAAGGAACGAATTCAGCAGAAACCATAACTTCAATACAACAGAACATTGGAAGTGGCAGTGAGGGAGGAGGGCTTACAGACCTCGACGAGACAAGTAGTAATAATCTGAGTGATATATGTGAAGAAGACACTAATACAATGGTGCACAATTCCACTCCCTTTTACAAACTCTCGGAATCCTCGTCCCCAGGAAGTGTGTCCGGTAGCGAAGTAGACGACGTTGACGAGGATCGGCTTCCTCCTAATAAAACCGCGAAAATGATGTGCTCCTCAGAGCCCAATATCTTAATGTCAACTAGTATATCGGCGCTATCTCTACACAACGAACAAACAGATAGACGGAGAAATTCTTCGGAGTGTAGTAGTCCCACATCTGATATAAAGACGAACATTCATTATAATAATAATAATAGTAGTTTACATAATAACAATAGTTCCTCTCATCCATTAAAGCGTTCTATGGACGACGTACTTAAACGGTTAACGTCTAAAATTCACAACAGTACTATTAGAGAAGAAAAAAGGCCGACACCGTGTTCAACACCGAATTCCACGCATAATTCGTAAGTATTACCATTAATTTTAAGATCATCCTGTTTATTTCATAACTTACTTATGTCATTCTGGGGAAGGGAAGGATTAAATTATCTATTCCCTTAGAAACATCGTCATGTTGAATAACACTGGGGACCAATTAGATGCCGGAAAATTTTGCACCCTACAAAGACTTATGTCTTCTATGTTTTTCTCCTGCTGCACTCTCATCCCCGTATGTCAATTTTTCAATAATTAATTTAAATAATTATATAATAGTTAGTCAGCTAATGTAGTAGTTAATGATTTGTTATTAATGAATTAGGGGATAGCTCAGTGGTTAGCCCGAGAAAATTGAAATTTTGTTAATTACGGAGACAAAACTAAAAGCAGGAAAGAAAATTAATATTTCTAATTTTATTTGCTGCAGAATCTATAAACTGATAAACACAGGAGGTAGCGGTACGTATTTTGGTCAAATAGAATACCTCACGCATATCTCCATGTCCGTAAATAATTTAACGATAGAAAATAAACTATCAAAAATCATACTACATGCACAAGACAAATGACAGAACGCATGACACTAGAGCCAAGAGAAGAACTAATTCCGGGAGAAATATCAATATTAATAAAATTCAAAAGTAAAATAAAAAGGCAGTAGCAACGACACAGACGAGATATCGACAGAACGAGACTCAACAATTTACAGAACAACATAAGAAATCTACTGGCCCACCACAGGCAGGGGCATGGAGCGCCAAAATAAGCTGCTTATCCCACAGAAATAATGCACTGTGGAAAATGACAAGACTTTTAAGAAACACGTACACACAACGTGATTAATTAGAACAAAAATAAAAACAGAGTGAAACATATAGCGCAGCACCTACAAAACTCCCCACCCTTTCCAGTTCCACAACGTTATTACAGATAAAGCATAAAATATCCAATGAGCTTGTTACCGATAATTATATTTTGGTTATTTTTCATTCAATAGAATTCGATCATCTAGATAAGCTGTTAAAATTTCAGCTTCATAAGTATATCCAGTCAATGTTAAAGATTGAGTTTCAGTACAAAGCGCTTCGCCTACTCGTGACGTCCCCCTGCATAAACACTACTCATTTTAAACCAGCAAGAAGATAAAACAGATATAATTTAACAATCAAACGTCGTTTCCACAGAGAAACACAATAACACCCACCACACGCCTGGGGCATGTACATCATATAACTAACATAACCTCAATTGTTATGTTTCTTAGGTTTATTCTCATTTTTAATATTTGTATGCTCATTTTTAGCTTGGAGCCAAACTAGCTCCAAGCAAATATTTAAAAATTCACGCAAATAATTTTTCAATATTGCTGATTGATAAAAATAGACTTCTAATTATAGGTTAGATTCCTAACCTGCAAAAAGGTTCTTATTTTATTGTGACGAACTATTTAAAACTTCATAAACATTACATTGACTAGATTTTGGTTGAAAGGACAGGAACCAGGCATAAATTTTAATAATAGCTACGTAACAGTTGTAAACCTGAAGAAAGATATATTTTTGAGGTTAGCTGTGAAGTCACATTAGGTTTATTCATTTGTTTTGTTGGAAGCAGATCTGAGCAGCTGAATCATAAATATACCGTTCATTAGTGTCAGATCACATGATCTGGTTTTGTTCATTTGTGTGGAGCAACTTGCTTGAGATCAAATAAATGACCGATTTCTTGCTCGAGACCGAGCAATAAAATCAGAGTAGGAAACATAACCTCTCATTAGTAAACACAATATAAACTTGTCTCAGCGAGTCTAGAAAATAAGTAAGTATATACCTATTCAAAAATGTCCAAGGAGGGAAATGTTATTTTAAATGCCACCGTAAGGGATGTGCAAGATAAACATTACATTAATTCATTTAAATCATCACTACTAAATATTAAATCATCATTTGCAATGGCAAATATAATTTTCCTTTTCCTATCCATACTTTTAAGGTATTATGCAGAAACTGCGATGGAGTTATGTTTTGTATAACTTACATTTCACAAAGTGAAACAAATACCACCTTTCACCTGTTCGTTTGTGTTTTGATTTGTTAAGATTGCAAATGCTGTCATTTGTCAAAATAACCTGCTAAAATGTGATTTTTTAAAATCAGATGATCTGATTCTAGCATCACAAATGAACAAACCTATTAAATCTCGACTGTCGCCTGATCAACAATATAGAACCTGGACTAGATACTATTCCTAATATCCTTCTCAAAAAAGACCTACCGCAAGAAGATTTAGTGCAACTTACCTACATCCTAAACTCCATCATAAGACTATAATATTTGCTAACAACCTGGAAACAGCAATTGATAAAATCATAATCACAGCTGTAGCAAGCAGTTATTGTCATATATGCCTGCTAAATACGTTATCAATAATGACCGGAAAAGTAATATTGAACATACTAAATAAAATAATAAACAAAAACTAGGTGTTGCGCCAAATTGGTTTCGGAAGCCGAATAGTACCATATTGTCGGGTAGAACATGTCCTCTACAAAACATACTTACATCTTATAACAAGAAGCAGTGTTCTGTCGTCCTGTTAAAGACATTGGCACGGTCTGGAATAATGTTACAAAGTTTATTTTTGAATGTTTTTAGTGCTTCAATAATGGTTGAAATGTTAAGTTGAGGACCATTACGTATAGTCTCCTCGGTTATTTCATATTATGTTGATGATGCAATAGAAAAAATTTGAAAGTAGTGAGAAAATGCATTAACGACACTCAAAAATATTGTCGTAAGTTATTGAATTCGGCATACTACATTTTTCACATCATCAACAAGATACCAAAAACTGCTCGGGCTAGTTTTAATGTACGTTTTTGTACTTTCAGTGTATCTTTTGTGTGCAATTTTAATATTTCTTGTTATTTTGGAACGCGAAGATTTTACATTCATTTAGATATATTATTTCATTTACCTCTTTATATAATTCCATAAACGGTATTAGTCACCGGCACACAAAAAATGTGAACCTGAAACAAAATCTATCAAAATATATTTATTCTTGTGCGCTGAATCCGAATCTGCCATCAAATTTGGCCTATGTCGTCGGAATATTTTTCTACATTCGATGAAAATCAAACGTTTCTATAAAAACCAAGAGTATGTCCAGGAAAGAGTTTTTCTTGGTATTGTATGAACTTTCAGGAGAAATAGGATCAGTTATTCCCAAGACATAACTTGAATTTTTTTTATCGAGAACTTCGCTAATTTTTCGCGCAACAAATCAACTATATCCTTCTACTGTACCTCATTCTCTTATTTACAAAAGATGTAGTAGTGGACGCTTCCGTCTCTTCCCATTTGCTAGTATATCTCTTTTGAGCATCCACCAGCCATCATATTTACGTCCCACCTACCTTTGTATCTCGTCTCCATTGTTCTTATATCTTGGCGAAATCTTTTACCCTGTTCCTCGCTGAAGTCCCCAAGATTATCTGGAAACAATTCAACGTGTGAGTCGATGAACTGGGGTTGAGATTCATAAGGCACTCCAATTTTTTAAAATTCAGCAACGTTCTTACAACGACTTTTTTATAATCCTGTGATTTTCTATTTCCAAGAAATTTGTCGATAACGTCGCGCGTCGCTTTCTATGCCAATATATATATTTTTTCAAATTGTTCGTTGCATAACAGTTTCCTGATTTGCGGTCCATCAAATATGCCTCACTTTTTATATAATCAAAACAGTTTTTGTTCGATGCCTGTACGAAAAAGTAAAATATGATGGCTGACTACTGTTGGATGCTCAAAAGAGATGTACTAGGAAAAGGAAAGAAACGGAAGCGACCACTACATCGATATTTTGAGAATAAGCGAATGAGGTACAGTAGAAAGAAATAGTTGATTTGTTGCACGAAGAATTAGCGACGTTATTGATAAAAAATTAAGTTATGTCTTGGGATGACTGATTCTATTTCTCCTGAAAGTTCATCCAGTACCACGAAAAACCCCTTTCCTGGACGTACTCTCGGTTTTGATAGAAACGTTTGATTTTCATCGAATGCAGAAAAAAATTCGATGACAGGCCAAATCTGATGGGAGATTCGGATTCAACGCACAAAAATACATATATTTCGAGATGTTTTGTTTCAGGTTCGCATTTTTTTTTTTGTACCGGTGTATTCTTCATAATAAGTTCTCGTATACCATAGCTTATATATTGAGTTCTCAGGAATTATTTTAGTAAAGTAAATTTTAAGAATACAGAATTTAATTTCTCGTAAAATCGGGTGCAAGCTTCATTGACATTACTAAAATTAGAATATAAATACAAACGTGACCAGTCTTTATTACAAAAATCGTTATAAAATCTTTTTTAAAATGAATGATGATTTTATATTTATTGTGCTTTATATTTTACATATTCGGCATCCCTTAACCTTTCATACCTCACATCCTCGCATCACCCCAATCTTCTTCTTGTTAGGAAAGTTTTATATTAATGTTAGGAAAGTTTTATTGCAGCAAGTAATACGGAAATATATTTGAAATAGTAATAATTATGTCTATCCGTAATGTGGCTGCATGGCCATTAAGAAAGCATCAAAAACTATTAGTTGTATGACATAAAATTGCAAAAAATATAGATATTATGATCTTTAAACAGCAGAGGAATCTTCTGAATTCCGTAGATGAGAAAAATTCAAAGCCAACGTGCAAAATTTTGTTTACCAAATAATTTATCAAACTTCTAATATCGATTTGCTCTTACTTATGACTGTTAGATGATTAATTCCTCATAACTCCACAAGAACTTGCCCATGCAGTCCCTTGGAATCATTTTCTGCCTTAAAGTTTTCGAAGAATTGACCGTCGGCATCAAACGGGCAATTTTTTCAAAAGACACATTTTACCTCACTGAAGATCGACAGCATTTTTTTAGTTCGTTCTTTAATAAACCACCGCACACATTTGCAACAAAAGAATTTGAACTATTGATGAAATGGTTACCATGAAGTTCATTCGTAATCTACGTCTGTCACGATTTTTCGATTATTTTTATTTGATTATCCATGCCATTATTTAAACGATTATCTATTGTTACTTTTATTCTTGCTGACAGTAATTTGGTGGCGCACTATGTTGCATTCAGATTTCAGGGAACATCGACTGTCGCGCGGGACACCAAATTAAACCAATTAGCGATCTGTACTCCCTCAACGTCTTGTCATCACTTTCTTGTCGTTCGACGGTTGTCCAGTTGTTAAACATAATTTAAGGTTAGCCAGGTAATTGTGTAGTATTTTGTATCACTATTTGGTATATCATCAAACGTATGATTGAGAACTTAGTTACTTGAAGTCATCTAATATATCTCAATTTTCAATGAATATTTTATCCTTTTACTCCTAAAAAATTTAGCTCTCAAATTTGTATCATATAAACCATTTTCTGTTTATTCATAAAGGCTGTTTTCAACAGCAGGGCTTATCAAATCCCAAAACGAAACCGGTTGAGCCTTCAATATTTACCAATATTATGTTCCTTAAGTAAAAATTTGTCAATCACTCAATTTTGACCAGCCAGGGAGGTAGCGACAGTTTTCGTGAAATCATTTGTATAAAGCTAGATTTTTTGCCCAAGAAAATTTAGATAATATCTATGATAAGGTGCAATTCTACTAATCCATAAGTGTTGAGTAAAGAATTAAACATGTTGCAAAAAGTTGCATACATGTGTTATATCTACAAGATTGAAATTTTTACATTCTCACAGATGACATAAAAACATACCAGAAAATAATATTCTACCGCGTCGGAAGCGTTGCTATGTCAGGTCTACCACCCAAAGTGTGGAAAAAACGAACATTTTTGACTTATGTCTACTAGGCTGAAGTTTGTTTCTGGAATAGTTTATTGAATAAGACATCCAAAAAATACAGTCTACCTATCGTCTCATGTTGCTAAAGCCTCGGTAGATGCAATGGAATACAAGCGCGTGACCGCGGCCGCTGCGCTCCGGGCCATTGCAGTTCACGGAGAATGTTTGCATTTTCCGCTTGCGGAATATTAATCTACAAAGCTGATTTTTTGTCTACAAGCAGTTTATGCACTATTTCGATTAAAAATCACATTCTGAAGCCAGCTGAAAGGTGGCTAAATCTTTGGTAGACGTTGCTGAAATTACAAGACATAGAGAAAGTTAAACGATGGTATAGAAACGTCGCAAGCTTTTTTTTCGGTGAATCTAAAGTAACTTTTTTATTTGTACCCATTATATTGATATATTATTCTAGTTCCATGTGATATTTTTTATATAAATTAATAACACAATATTTCAACAAAATAAATTTAATTATCATAATTGAATTAGGACCCACGCGTAGTATTTTTATACCAAATCAAATTAAATGTCGAATTCTTCGTCACTCATATCTGAATCTCCATATTCACTCTCGTAGCTGATTTCGTCCTCGGAATCACTTTCGTACGAAACACTATCATTCCCTTCCGAAATATTAATTGGCCTGTCAAATTATGACTTGTAATAATTACTTCCACGTTCAGTGGAAGTATAGTAAAGTAAAAAAAAAAATGTAAATTTTTATTGTTCAAATAGGCTTAGAATGTCAGATTTTAAGTTTGAGCAAAAAAAATTCTGTCTGTCTGTCCTGTGACTTTTTTGTGTGCATTATTACTCCGGAACCGTTTATAATATTGACTTGTTATATGTATTATGTATTTTAACGAGATCTGGAACTAAAATATATTTTGATCTTATTCCGTTGAAATTGGGGTAAGTGAGGGTAAATAGGTAAATCAAACAAGTAATAGTCCATAAAATTGGTATTTAGTATACATAAGAGAAGCTAAGGTATTTCTTGGCATTAGCCACTCCCATGACCACCACCACTCCGTTATTAAAGGGGGTGAAAAAATAAAATTGTGATTTATTGTGTGTACAAGAACCAAAGGCTTCAAAAATTTTTTTTACTTCATCCACCCCTACTGCCACCCCTTTCAGCCTTGTACAAATAAGTACAAAAAAATGTTTGCTTTTTCCACACTTTACATGGGTGGTAGACCTGACATGTCTACAAGGCTAAAATTTGACATGGCAACGATTCAACGCGGTAGAAAATTATTTTCCGTTATATTTTTATGTCATCTGTGAGTATGTAACAATCTTGTAGATATAATAAAATTTATTTTAAATATATGCAACTTTTTGTAACATGTTGTTTAATGCTTTACTGATTTTTGCAGCACTAAAAGTTTGATAGACTTGCACTTTCATCACTGATCTGTCTAGGCTATCATGGGAAAAAAATCTAGCTTTATAGATATTAACGCGAAAAATCTGTCGCTATTATGACATGGATTACGGAATAATCTCTTTTTCAATTTTTTTTCAAGCTGATTAAATGTTATTTCCATCTATACAAAATTTTTGATGATAATTCAACAATTTGCGAAAATATATTTAATTTCATACATTTTATTCATTCCTAGAAAAGTTGATACCATTTTCTAAATTTTGTTTTTTAATAATGATCATGTCTATCAACATTAATAAGAAAAAAGGTACTTGAATTAAATTTGTCTTATTCAGAAATTTGTTTTGACTCCACCATATCTAAACAAGAATGAACATTTATCAAAGTTAACTAATCCTACATTTTGTCCTACTCTCTCACAATCGATTGTGACTTATTTTGATTACACTGACTTGACCCATAGTCTTAAGGATATAAAATATATTTTTAAAAGAAATTGTAACAATGTTATTGTTAAAGAGAACTTTAATCAGACTGTAATAATAACTCTTACATAAAATTCTGTTTCCGATATTCGATAAAATAATTGATTTATTATTCTTTTGAAATGAAGACGATTATCATGAATGGCTGTGTTGATAATACCCGCAGCGTTATAATGTTGGAGGCGGGAAAGAAATGGGTTATGTCAGTTTATCTGCATTAATGTTTTAGGAGAAGGGTCAAGGCAATACAAAGATTACTGTATTATTGTAACACTAATTGTGGTTTAGTGCGCATATTATTATAGAAGGTTTTCCAGAGGTTAATGTCAGGAGCATGATACATTGTAAAGAGCAAAACGTGGTTGAATATAAAGTGTTTAGCAATCGAATTATTAATCGATTACGTGTAAAATAGGCAGCCCTTAGATACTCAGATATGCTAAATAAATTGTAAAACTAGCAAACTAGGTCATATTTTGCGGGTATTAATCTTCAAATCCATCGTTAGGAAAGTTTCATCTGGTGATTCTTATAAAAATTTTCTCTCTTGATAATTCCACTCCTGTCAAGTTTTCCATACACTAGGATCATATTTAAAATATTTATTAGCAATGTTAAGGACTGGGCAATACTTCGTTTCAGTTTTGAAATCAGTTAGCTTAACTGCATAAAGGTTTAGAGTCGTCGTAAAACGAATTTTGTTTAGTATCTTTATTCGTAACTTTTATAAGAAATGAATGTGAAAATAGAGACAAGGTAACATTAATACGACAAGAAACAACAATGACAAATAACAATAAAAACTTATCTAATTGGCTGACTTCACATATTTTGGTGGAAGGGCGGGGGTGACCCATAATATTTTCAAAATAATTTCATAAATATACATTTGAATCAAACAAACAACAAAACTGTGTTTTTTATGGTAAAATATTTATTTTTCTTCAGCGTGAGCATTATGATAATGCTATTTTTTTCGTGAGAAATTAACTTTAAGCTAATAAGTGTCATATTTTTATTTATTAATTTCAAGAAATACCACTTGAAGTTTGTATTTTCTGTAGGATAAATTTTATTTCCAACTTAGCTGTCATTCTGATAAGATAACTCGACCTACGGTCTCATATTTTTGTAATATAGTTTACGCTTATTATGTTACCTTGAAAATCAAGTTTACCTGTAAATTAGAATTATTCAACGAGCGTGTAATGACAGCTATTACTCAAGAGGATGCCGTTATGGTACGAGCCGAAGGCCAACCAATAATATAATCAGTAAGCACAACTAGTACATATTACAATTCACTAATACGCCCAAAAGATTTATGTTCGATCAGGAAAAATGTTAACATGAACTAATTCTATTCTGCAAGCTCTGGCCTACACATGATACATACTGTAACTTTTTCTCGGATTTATCAAAGTTAATTTCAGGATTACGAATCTTTAGTTTTGCCATACCCTTTTGATTCAAACGACCCAGTCTGCCATGCCACAATAATTCAGACTTACTTCTCTTAATTCCGGACTAACTTGCAGCAACACAGCTAACTCCTGAAGACTCATCTCCAGGTTATACATCCAATTCATATATTCCATCTAATTTCTTTGCAACTGCAACTATGTTACCAGTTATAGAACAGTTTTCCTTTCGAAATATCATTACAAAAAAAAATGGATTAAAACCCTTGTGAATAGTACTACTAACAGATAGAAGATTGGCTGCAGCTTCTGGAACATATAAAACATCAGAAATTGTATCATCATCATTTACAGACACACACAATTTATCTCTGTCAGGTGTTACATGGTTCGTGCAGCAATTGTCTATATACAATTTTCCTGGTTGTAATCTGATGCCTTGTGGTCATCTCCATGACAATGAAAGCAACGAAAAACAAATTTCTTGTTATCACCTTGCCTGTTCTCATATTTCTTGCTGCCATCTTTGGTCTTCCATGATTTGAAATAATTTTTCTTTCCACTTGCATATAGTGCCACATCGTCTCAGACAATTTGTTGTCTGTCATCGATTGACAAAAATTTTCCAATCAGTTCATCAACAATATTAGGATCCTTGAGGTTATAGAGTGTATCAATAAAAGCCTCAAACTTCTCAATTAATCCACCAAGAATTATGCAAATCAATCAATCATCAATTACTTTTGCATTGATATTTTCTAGTTGATGAGCGAGACTTATTATCTTTGTCATTGACTTACATAACACCGATTTACATTGCCATAAGTTACGTTGTAGTCTCCGACGCCTGTCCCTTTCTCGTAAGCATCGAAACAGTTTGGTCCACACCTCGAGTGCAGTTTGTGCTGTTCTAACTTTCGAAAAACATACGGGTTCCACCAACATACAAGCAGATGTTCTTTCAAGTTTCTCTTTTTCAGCATTAACTCCTATTGGTCTACCACATTCATCACGAACTGGCGTCACAGCAGACCAAAGATCTTTATTTTCCAAATAGTTTTTACTTGGAATTTCCAATCCTGAAAATTCACATCCCTCTCAACTTCGGTATGTTTGCTGTCAAGGATCTTCTTTCATTGATCATTGTGGTATCTTATATACGTTTTTCCACAAACACCACTCGGTAGCAGACCAAATATACCTTAAATTCGATACTCAGATTTTATCCTAATATACAGTATGGTCTGGGCCCATAACCTGATGGGATGTGGAGGGACCTTCAGTCAATTTATATAAGGAAATACTAGTCTTGATTGGATATATCATGTTTTTGTTAAATTATATTGACGTACATATAAAAATTACATCTGACAATAGCACATTTAAATTACGAACAATTATGTAATCATTAAGCACAACTAATGCATATTACAATTCACCAACAGAATTGCAAAGGCAGTATAATCTGGAGGATTAGAACAGATTTTGGAAAGCAGTTGGCTGATTCACCTTGACCACCGCGACTCCTGTGGATCTATTGGGGCACTCCTTGTATAATTTTACTTATAGCTCCTTATCCAGCTTATCTTTTGTATCAGACTCCATAGCTTTGATAAAGGCTCTTTGGTTTCTCTTCACCTAGTAGTTAGAACCTCAGTCTGGCTAGGCCTTCGCATTGGCACAGCACATGTACTTGACAGAATCTGCATGTTACGTGTTCTGCCAGGCCCATTAAACTCATATGTCTATTAAGCCTACAGTGTCGTTAGAAGACCTACCATTATCTAATAGCCTTTGTATTATGGCCCAGTAGGTCTTCCGTGAATTTGGTCGATCGTTCTTTAATGAACTTTTTGGCCTGTCTCTGTTGTTGGATATTTTTCCACCACTATAGAGATTTATTTTGTACCCATCCATGATGTTCGTATGCGTGGCTTAGCCACACCGCAAATAGTTCGGGTCCTATTTGGGCCTTAGATGCGCCTTCCCGGACCAGTTCATCAGCCTTCTCATTTCCCCTGCGTCCCTCGTGTCCTGATACCCATGCGTTTAGAGCTGCTTCTCTATCTGAAAAAAATGGCAATTGACTGGTTTACAGTTCCTTGCCTCATTATTTCCTTTGCACATCACTGTATAGCGGCCACTTCAGCCAGAAATATTGTGGCGTGTATTCCTAGACTTATTGGGATTTTCTAAGTCTTATCCCGTAAATCGACTCCCTTTTCTGTCTGGGAGCCGTCCGTATACCAGATCGTTTGCGCCGATATTGGAGGACCGTTTTTCCAGTCCTCTCTGGCTGGTATTTGAATAATCTGGAGGATTCTTAGGCTTCGGTTTTTATACTGATTACATGTACCTCATAATCCGTTGTAGTGATCCTTTTTTTTTTTCGATCATAAAACTGTTATTTAATTTCTTCCACAGGTGAATTTTGAAAAGAAAAACAATTAAACTCAAAAGATATGAGTTGTTTAAATATCTTCTCGACTTACGCGTCAACTTGTAGTGAATTTGTCATCATTGTTTATTATATAATTATTGAAAAATACCTGACTGAGTTATTTTACAGTGAAACTCCACACGATGGAAACTTGATACGGATCTAATGCTTCTGTGAAAAGTCAGTTTTCCTTGATGTAGATATTAATATATTAATAAAATTATGGTGTAGTTATCAACATGCTAGACTAATAATTATAGTGTGTTCGAGTTGTGCGCGTCACGTTAACTTGTCCTGGAATATTAGATTTTTCGATCTACATAAAATTACCTTACATATTTTCCTACATACTACATAATTCAGATTAATATTTTACTATGAATCTGCCTCTATATTCATTAGCATGACATAAAAATGCAGAGAAGTATGCATTCTATTGAATAGCTGTTGCATGGTATTACGCGTTTTAACTTATAAACTTGTATGTTCTTCACTTTGTAAGCATGTAAACAAGCTCTTGCAACTACACTGTGAGCGGGGTTCTAGAGAAAGTTGCGAAGAATAAAATCTCGATTAAAGAAAGATCTGCCAAGCGATTGTATCAAAAACAAAACGCTACCTCAGGTCTCTTATCTCTTATGAAAGCTCAGCATTCTCGTTAACAATAATATTTTTTCTTTCAACGTTTTGTCACGTCTTTAAAAAAAGTATACATTTTACTTTGTAACTTTTCTGCTTTGTTCGATTGTTTGATGTCTTGAAACAGACACATGTATATAAAAGGTGATTTGAATTTTTTCCATTTCTCTTCACAATAAAGATTTATAGATAAACACTTTTTGCAGAGACGTAGAGCCTACAGCTGCTATTCAGCATGCTCTCTCCGGTGACAATTATATGGAGAAGGATAGGAAATTGTCCGAGTTGATATTCCAACTACAAATGGTCAGAGAACAGCTACTTACACAACAACATGAACCAAATAAGGTAAACATTTTCATTTACTTTTAACGGCTGGCTCTTATATATTTTAATTATTTTTGTTTCGTCGTCGTAAGTTAAAACAGAAAGTAATTTTAAATTGTAGTAGATTTGTAAGGTGTTTATTGCATCAAGAATCATGCAATATATGATCTTTGATTGCACTAATAACAGGAATTGAATTCTGTTAACAAATTATTATCAAGCGAGAAAGTGAACTAGGCATTTATAGCTCAGATGACAGAGAACATTTTATAGTGAAACCCACAAAAATTTGCAAACTGAATAATTTCTTTTTAGAGAGTTCGTGAAAGTGTATAGAATAATATCCTGAAAAGTTTACATTTCGCTCGGATGCAGAACATAAAAAAAAGTGAAAAAAAAATTATTCAAAATTTTGAAATTAAGTCAGGATAGAAAAAATTAAAAAATACAGGTGGATAGACCACGCCACGTGTTTCTGAACAAAAAATATTCTAATAAAATTTATCACTAAAGCCACGGTATTATAAATAGTGAAGTAACTTTGTCACTCGGTTAAATGCATACTATGGAACCTCTAATAATTCTTAGCTGTTCTATCAAGTAAAATAAAGCTTTTTCTCTTTCTGATTACACATTTTTAACATTTTTCTTAGTGAATAGGAGGATAAATAGTGAGTATGGGGGGAAAATATTTAATTAGGAACGCATACACAGCACACATAGCCGCTGAATCGCTCGCATGAATTTTTACGTGCCTTTACTGTATTGTATTTATTACAGGTACACCTATCCACATTTCAGCTATATCCAATGGATTTCTTATACATTTGTTAATGTATTGGAAAAGTTCCAGAATTTATATTCAAAACAATTAAAGACATTTTCATAGTTATAAGGATAAGATCGTGAAAATCGCAATTTTTTATCATGATCTGATTAATCATATTTTCGAAAATATGCATACAAGTAAACGATTTTGTGTTTGAATATTCCAAAAGTATACATTTTTTCCGAAATAATGATATTTTATTTTTTCCGATGGGTCAATTTCTCGACAAGTTACAGTGTCCAAATATTTATCAAAAAAATCATCAAGCACAAGGGCGGATCCAGAAAGGGCACTAACATTTTATGTAAAAATAAAAAAATTTTTGTAATGTAGAGAATTGGCAGATATATTTCAGTTTTTAAATTCAGTTATTTTGGCTATCAATCAATAAGGATAAGATAAAACCGCCGAACGATCAATAATTATATCGACATTTTCAATATTCAATAATAAATAATATTAGATCCTATTCTTCTCGGGGCCCTCGGGGGGGGGGGGGGGGGCTGTTGCCCCTGGATCCGCCGTTGATTAAGCAAGGAAATTAAAATGATTTGAGATGTACTTTTTTTTTTGAATCCTCGTTACTACAACTTAATAAACCATAATGATCATGAAGTGTACATACTTTTTAATAGTTCTCAATGAAGAAAGAATTTTTTTGAAGGGCTTTTATTTTTTTCTGTATCTTTTATTGCGACGATTGAATTCGGGCGTGATAATATATATAAGTATATTTTTCCCATCCATCTTTTGCTTGTATTGTTTAAAAAAAAAGCAACAGAAAGCTACAATTTTCATCTTTTAAATGAACCAACACTCATATAGATTGAACAAATTCTGATTTAGTGACATGTAATTCAGTGCATCAGTGTCACAGTCATGCGTATTCAAGCGCGCACACGCATGGATCTCGCTCCGAGTTATAACGTTACATCTGACTATTTTTTTCCGGGAAAACCGTAGCTTTACAAAAAACATCATTTTTATATCTGGTTTGGTGTTTGTGATTTACCAAGTTCTTTTCTTCATAGTATGTTTTTACTACTGAAAGTATAATTGGCGGATGTCCATTATTCTGGCATCTTTGTATAATATATCTGATGGTTAAGTTATTGGTTTTCTTGTATATTATCTTTAGATTTTTTTTTAATTTTTTCTAGACTACTAAGGTTAGTTTTTAATAACCCTCCCCACCTCGTAATTGAGATTCAATTAAAGCAAGATAAGTTGTTCTAAGTTGATCAATATTTAGTAGATTATTAAATAGGTAAAGCGTATTTCTTAATATACTAACCAATTTATTTATATCAATATCCCACTTGAAATGAGAATCTATATAAATGCCAAGATATTTCACATGAGTTGTTAGATAATATCGATATTGATTGATTTTCGTCCAGTAGTATATTCAGTTCGTTGCAATTAGGTAATGTAGACTTATAACAGGAAAAGGGAATAAATGTTTTATTAAAATTTATCGTTAAAGTTTAGAGTTAAACCAGTCAATTAGAGATTTAATATATAATTTAATGTAATTTAGCTCTTTTGTTGGAGGCGAAGCAATAATACATTCAATTTCTATTCTTCATTAATATCATAACAACAACATTGAATCATTATATTCATTTTTTTAAGTTAAAAAATAGAAAAGTAGCATTGTTCTTTCGTCTGTACCTCTTAAACGAATAATTTTCTGAGTAAATATCAAGAATAATAAAATGTTCAAAATCAATCTTCTCAACTTTTCTGTCTCTTCATATATTTTCGAACAATGCTTCATTTACGAGTTATATTGCAAATAAAGCGAAAAATGGACGATTTTTGAATTTTAAAAGGTGTTGCCCCACCTGTCATGCATGCGGATAGTTGGCATATGTTTCTGGACATCCCAAACTATACTTTAAAAAATTGCGGGTAAACTATTATTCTCGGTTTATTATGTATATTTAAAAAATTATAAATGATACATATAATCTTTAAAATAGTTTCAGATAATTCCCATTGCTCTAAGGAATACAACCATACAGTTGTTATCATAAATTTCGTATATAGTTAAGTGCCATACTCTAATAATGAAATTATTTTTAACTATTTTCATTGACAAACTGCGATATTCAAGTATAACAGAAATTTACAATAAAAATATATATAGTTGTATTCGTTAGCAATTATTTAAAACAGTTTTGAAGATTATACTAAGTTTGGTTTTTTAATTAATTATAATACACCGAAAATAAACACGCATATTTCCCTCTCACTCTGCAAAATCCTACCCTTAATAGTCAAAACTACATATCACTGTCGAGACCCGATTTCTAGAAGGTAAGTACTTCAAGATATGTTAGAAGCGAATTTTGTTCAAATAAACGTCTATTTTACTGTACTAGAGACAGTACAATGCACGGAAACCAACGAGTATAACAATACACGCACAAGCATAGATATCCAAAACCGATGTGAACCGCTCCACTTCCCGCATACCGGAACGCCGCTGCGAGCTTTATCTAGCATGAAAAGACTGAAAATGGGCATTGTTTCAAGAGTGATTGTCGTAACCGTGACGGAACCCACGCGCAAGCCAGTCGCTATTGGTTGGCAACAGGCCGAGCCCCTTACCATTGGTCATTCTAGTGACGGATGAGTAGCTTTTGTCTGGTCTCTGACAGGTGGGATAATAACATTGCCGAACAATGGCGAGACGAAAATATGTCTGCGCACATTCAAAACTTTGCCAAAGATCAAAGATGGTCGCGAGGTAATGTGTGAAAATAACGGGTTCAGAAAAATCCCGAAGGACCTTGTTACTATTAGATTACCGATACGTAATAACCTGTTTCAAATTAGAATATAAAAATATATTGCTGCTGCCTTAAAGTTGAATTACAGCGGGTTTGATTTTATTTATCATAGAGATAAACTAAAAAACAACTTGTAAAGAATTTCTTACCGTGTCTTAAGGTTAAAATTTTGCAGAATGAGAGGAAATATGCGTTTATTTTCAGTTTATTATAAATATTTAAAAAATCATAAATTTTATAATCTTTTAAATAGTTTCAGGTACTTCCCATTGCTCTAAGGAATACAACCATATACAGTTTTTATTATGAATTTTGTATATAGTTAAATGCCATGCTCTAATAGTGAAATTATTTTCATACTACAGAAATTTACAATAAAAATATATATAGTTGTATTCGTTAGAAAAATATCAAATATCTAACAGTTTTTAAGGTTATACTGTGTTTGGTTTTTTAAATATTTATAATCAATCGAAAATAAACGCATATTTCCCTCTCACTCTGAAAAATCTTATCCTTAAAACCATAAATCAAAACTCATTAATTAATAGGGCATTTAGTGTTCGCTAGGATATATTTTAAAGGAAGAGGAATCGAGTAAAGACTATAAAAAAACGAAAAACAGTAACAATTTCGAGTTTGGAATTTCGAAATGCGAGAAAAAAGCATGTTTTAGTCAAAACTGAGGAAACCGTGAATATAAATATTTTTTTTATTTCTCAGTCAATATCTTATACGCTATTATAGATATTGTTCTCAAGTTTTATGAATATGTTCCACTAGTATTCTTCTTGTTTGCTGTGTGACACAAAATTGCCTTATCAGGTAATTTTTTTTATAAAATATATATAAACCATGTTAAAGAAGGGTGGTATAGCGACAAGAAGTGAATTTTAAAGGTCAAGGAAGTTTTTGGAATCGATATTATTTAGGCACAAAATTGAAAATACTACTCAACCTACAATGCATGAGATTATAATGTAAAACGCTTAGGTGTACAATACTTATGTATGTATTCACTTCAGGGATCTAAACCGTTTATTTCGATTCAGTTTCGGTTATGGTTAACTAACCTACACCATTTTCGGTTTTCGGTTACGTTTTCGGTTTTCAGAGCAGCGACAATTTGGTTTTCAGTTACGGTTTCGGTTTTCAGGGCAGCGACAATTCGATTTTCGATTTCGGTTAGAAAAAAATTAGTAATTACGGTGAGGTTTTTGGTTACGGTTTCGGTTCCAGGACATGCCTTTTACCTTCTATAATCTTTATAATGGACGAATCGATTTAGATATGGTTTTCACCATACAATTTGGTATTTCTATATCGCGGTTTAAAGATGATTTGAATCTTTGATTTCAGCCATATTTTTGTACTTCACTATTCAATTCAAATGTGGGCAAATTCATATACGCAACTTATCATAGTTTATGTTTCGGTTTTCTGAGAATTTTAATTTCGGATTGGGTTTTGGTTTCGGTTTACTAAAACATTCCGGTATTCGATTTTGGTTACGGTTAGAAAAAATTCGTAATTACGGTGCGGTTTTCGGTTACGGTTTCGGTTCGGTTGCGGTTGCGGTCCCGGTATTTTATTTTATTTTGTGCTATGTAAACCTATAACTTTGCTATTTATTATTAATCACCTTTTATTATTATTGTTATTATTGCTGCTTTTCAATAATTTTTATTTATTTGTTTTATATAAGTATGATTTTAATACAAGCATTTTTATATTTTTAAGGGTATAAGTGGTAGATAGCTGATAAGTCAAACTTCGCTCTTTTCCCTAAAAAAGACGATTTATATCAGATATTAGGAAATAGGCACAAAGTTTCTGGGTTTTTAAGTGCATCCATATTGTTTATCACAATTTATATTACGATTATACACATGAATAGAAAAAGTTATTTAAAAAAAATGTATGTATTTGTGTATAATTAAGACTATTTTTTTACTTTTTAATAATATTAATAATAATAATAATAACACAGGCACAAAAATAAAAAAGTGGTTTCTTATTCTGATTAGACCAACTTATCTTTATGTGTTTTGATGCGCTGAATTCGAATCCGGAGTCAGAATTGCTCTGTCACCTACCATTTTTTTGTAAGTCGCGAAAATAACCTAAAAAAACTTATAATTACGTTATTTTCGGAATTTACTAAAAATTGGTGGATGATGGAGCTAAATGGACACCTGATTCGTACTCAGCACGTCGAACGAAACACATGGGGGGTTGCCTCATGGATTCCCAGAAACAGACCACTTTTCACTTTTTTTTGTCTGTGTCTATTATATTTGCATATACGTGGTTTTCTAGAAAATGGCGGAGGATCCGGTGATATTCATATATTACATAGGCACACACACAAAAAAATTGTCTATTTCGACGTGCGGAATACGAATCGGGTGTCCGATTAACTCCATCACCCACCAATTTTTAGTAAATTTCGATAATAACCTATATTATGAGTTTCTTTTTTGGTTATTTTTGAGACTTACAAAAAAATGGTGGTGCTTGATGGAGCAATTCTGACTCCAGATTCGAATTCAGCGCGTCAAAATACATGAAGGCAAGTTGGTCTAGTCAGGAGAAGAAACCACTATTTTTATTTTTTGTGCCTGTGTAATCAAGCACTTTAATAATTCAATAGGTTAATGGCCGAGGTCCTTCTGCCTTTTGTAATATATATTGTCTGTACCATTGCAATACAGTCCAATTTAATGCTAAGAAATACATATTATTAAAGAAATAAAAGGAAAATAAAAGTGTGTACTAAAAGCTTATAAGTGTTACAAAATAAATACATGTATATTAAGTTAACAGCCAGTCATAGATTCACAATTATTCCATGTATGTTCAATCTATTAGATTCGATCTCAGCGGAGAAAAATATTGAAACAGCAAAGGACCCCTCACAAAAGTATAGGAAAAGGCCGTTTGATCAAAATTTTTGAAATTTTGGGAAATAGTTCTCATAGGCGCAATCCTCAAAATTCAATACTTGGGCCGCCAGTGGCCTTTGAGATCTAAAAATATACAGTTCTTATAGACTAGTTAGATTCTTTTATGCTCTATTTTTTTTTATTATTTCATTTTATTTTTATTTTTTTAGAAAATAAAAAAGAAACATGTCAATATTTAACTTACAATGAAGTTTTCAAACGTCAATGCGGTAAAGTAAGTCTGAATAACTTTCTCGCTTCATATTTACACACAAGTTTTCTAACTTCTATCCGAAAAAGTATAACTAGAGAATTATTTTAGGAGTAACTGATACCGAATATGATGTCAAAAGTTAAGAATTCAAAAGGACGAATTTAATATGGCCGCTATAATTGCAGTATTTTTGCACATTTGCATGAAATTTGATACATAGTGATTTCAGGATTGTCTGATAACGAGCTTGATATCAAAGCTTACAAATTCAAAACGACGGATATTTTCTTTTAGTATGTAGAAGCTAAATAAAGAGGCCCCTAAAACTGGCGAAAAAGATTTCAATAACGATATCGAGTAATAAGGTTCAATTAACTGGGCGACGGTGAAATGTTGTTTAATAATTTTTAGCCACTTTCTTTGAAAACGGTACAATTTTTTAAAAATTTTATTTTACTTTCACATCCAGTGGAAGTATAGTAACGACGAAAAAAATTGAAAATTGTTAGTGTTTAAATAGGCTTAGAATGTCATGAAACGTCGAGATTTTAAGTTTGAGAGAAAAAATTCTGTCTGTCTGTCTGTCGGTCTATAACTTTTCTTTTGCGCACTATTACTCTGGAACCGTTTAAGATATTGACTTGAAATTTAGTACATATATGTTTTTTAATAATCTGGAACTAGATTATATATTTTTACCTTATTCCGTTGATGGGTTGGGGGGGGGGGTAAATTGTCGATAAATCAAGAGTCCATAAAATTGATATTTAGTATATACAAGGGAAGCTATAAGATCTCAAGAAAATTTTTGGCATTAGCCATCTACCAGTACCACCCCCCATTTTTTACTTAAAAGATAGCGCAGTTATTATTTGGTGACGTCTACTGAAAAAAATAAACTTTCAGTTATGGTTTATGATTGTACAATATTTTACCCACAAAAATCTAATCTTCTGTTAATTTAAAATTGTTTACTAAAGATAAAACTAGATTGCATACGGATATCACAGCATAAAACGACGAGTGACTATATTCACAAAATTATTTTGATTTCATAAAAAGCGTAGGCTAAATAAAATATCTTCTGTTGCATTATATCCTCTTCTATTTACATATGAATACATATATGCATATATATGTATAGTTTAATTAAACTCATAAGAAAGCAGAAAATTGTGACTGCCAAAATAAAATGAATGTATCAAAAAGCAAATATAAAAAACATGAGTCATAATCAACGAAGTTTTAAATTATAAAACAAATAAAAACGATATAAAATCTTCGTCTAATAATAATAGTGTCTGAAAAATTATTCCAGTGATTTTATTGAACTATTTTTCACAGTCGTTATATAATTGATATTGAATTCTAGTTTTATGTAAGCACTTATATGGAGCTTATTCAAATTGAGTTCAACAGTCCTTCCAAATACAATAAACTTCTAATTAATTTGATTTAGTTAAATTAAAATCTCTGCATTTACCGCCAATTCATGAATATTGAACGTAAAATAAACAATTTATGTTAATCTTCAGCATTGTAAACAACTTTCTATATTCAGAAACTTGAATTGATCAGTTCAGGTAGTCATCAAACACTGAATTTATGATAAGAATACTGCGTTATCGCTTGCACTTCTGCACTTTCACGTGAAATCATTTTACAAGATAGCGGTTACGTATGTACATTATTGTAGTTAAAATTAATAACATATTTTAATCGACGATCGTAAATGGCGAATTTACATACGTATTCAAACTGGTCGTTCTTAATTTAATTCATTTCAAAAAGTTATCCCTAAGAACACGGGTAAAAACTGGAATAATATGCTCATATTAACTAACAATTAAAGAGTTCATAAATTTCCTTTCGAAAAATCCATTTGTTGAACTAGTCGTTGAAATAATTACGTTTGAACATTATTTTTAAAGTGAACTGCCTAAGCTAATTCAATTGGCTTATTTGTATATTCAAAATGATTTTTAGAATAAAAAGTTATGCAATATCCACAACAAGCGGACAACACACGTTTTTCCACTAATAAAATTTAAAAATACTGATGGAACAATATTGCACCGGTAAAATAGACTTATTCAAGGAAATTGACAAAACATAATTTGTTTTATTGTTTCAAAATTGATTGTCAACTGCTGGCAAATCTTAAGACGACTCATAATTTTCTGTTGTACATTTATTATAATATCTGTTGTAAAATCTGTAAATTCTTGTTTAATTTTATAAATAACCTTATAAGAAAAAGTCAAGTAGCGTTAAATCCATTGATATAACCGCTTATTATATATTTTTTTTAGCTAACTAACCTTTCACTTATTTAAATCATGATCTTTTTTACTAAATTGTCACAAAAAATGTGTGAATGTATAAGAAAATACACTTCCGTTAGTAAATTAGTAGTAATACCTTCCTTCAACAAGAGGTTATTAATATGCCGCAGGCTAGCAACATGGAACGCAACGGGCTATCAGATGTCATAGATAATCACGGCATCCTGGAATTCCTTTAGACGTGATTCCTACCATGACCAACTATGAACTGTCTTCTGGAAAAGGTGACTGAGATTGGAATAAAAGCGACTTGCGAAGAGTTGTTGGTTCACAGACGACTTCAAAACCCCTGAAGGAACTGAGACCGGAGTATACAGTTGCAACCCAAAAGTAAGAATAACGAGCTTGGGTAACAATTTGACTGTCTTTCGAGCTGAAATTGAACTGTGTGTAATGGGGCTTCAACAGACGCACTGTAGACACAAATCAATAAGAATCTTTTCAGGCAGCCAAGCAGCTCTTAAAGGTCGTGGATTGCAATTCAATGACAGTCTGGAGCTGCTAGAAGACTCTAAACCCAATTGGGCTAAAATAAAAAAACTTACTCTGGTCTGGACGCCTTGCCATTTTGGCATGGAGGACAATGAAATAGCCGATTCCATAGCCAGGGAAGGTGCGGAATCAATATTTATCGAACCAGACCAGTACTTGGTATGTCACCAAAGACTGTAAAAACAACCGCCTTGACCTGTACTGAGAGTCAAACACTTCAGTACTGGCAACAACTACCAGGATTAATTCATTCAAGGGGGATTATTACATACCCTTTGTAAGGTATGTTTTTGATCTAAAGAACTAAAGTTTTATTAGTCAAATAGGTTACACTTAAAAACCTCAAATGTTTATATATATATATTGAACATTTCAGACTAAATCTCCACCTACATGGACATAAAGCTGGGTGCCGTTTGTGTTTGGAAAATAATGAATCGGAAGAAAACGTTTTATTTACTTATCCTGCCGCAGAGAGAACCAGGTTCCCTCTCTTTGGCAAAGCGCAACTGCTGCCAGATGACCTAAAATATAACTAGGAGTGAGCCACAATAGACCAGATGTTACTTACATATCAACCTAACCTAACTTAATTTAATACTCTCCTAGAAGATGAATACATAATTTACTGCGTAAATTTCTGCATCAGTTCAGTCCTCTTCATTACCCCCCATCAGAAATCATTGACACACGGAATACAATGTTGAATCCGCCCCTGTAAACAACTAGTATAAACCAATATGAAAAATAATGCTGACTGCAAAATAGAAGTAAATTTACGTTACTTTTCTGATGATTATATGAACATCCAAAATCTTCGAATGGATCCTCAAATTCAGCAGTACTGTCTTGAGAGCTCTTCTAAAGTATCCCAAGCAGCATTCGAAGTGATGGGAACTGGCATTTGAGGTATCTGGACTAATACAGTAGGCATGACATAACTGTTAACTAAACTAAATTTGGGACCTTAGTGTAACATACACTTTGTGGTATGCCTCTGTAGTAACAATTATGTATATTCTACTGAATTCAGGCATTGTATAGTTATAACACTTTCAAATAACTGCTGCAGAATGTGCAACGTCGCGGATACTACTCTGCATCCTCAACTGTAAAGTGAAAATTGGTAGTAATGCTGACCGCACAGCATTACCAAAGGACCACTTCAAAGTAATGTTAACTGCAAGTGTTCAATTTGAAGTACCTGGTACGTTGTTGGGAAATTTCTTGGAACTTCAAAGTTGTGCAACTTAATAGTGACATCTTGAGTAAAGATGAGGTTATTTCTACGAACAAAGGGGCTTTAAAGTGATTATTACTACAAAATGACTCCAGTTAAAATCGCTATTTTTCTGTTAATGAGGACGGCCATATTGACAGAATTACAAATATAATTCTACAAGAATATTTTTTTTATTATGGTCATTTGCAAACATGTTTTATAACTAGATTATTATTACATATTATGGTCTCAAACTCAATAAGCCATTAATTTGCTATTCGAATAAGAAGGAGCCAAATATATAGTTTGCACTTTCATTCCTGTCAGCCGATCTGTTCCAAAAGTCAGTTATTTCTACTACTTAGTTACATCCCGTAACATACGACTAATCCTAATCTATAAACTCATATTTGACAAACCATGTTATATATTGTTATGTGTCATAAACTACTAGTGGATATCGAAGTCGTTCTGTTAAGGTTAAAATTAAAACGTTCTAATAAAGTTTTTTCGTTGAACACAGACACTTGTTTCAATCAATTATATGTACGTCGCATATATGCGACAAGGAGCAGCGAGGTGTTAAAAGGAAATAATTTTGTTCTATTGCCTGTTACGACGTTATTAATGACACATGGTTAAAATTAAAACGTTCTAATAAAGTTTTTTCGTTGAACACAGACACTTGTTTCAATCAATTATATGTACGTCGCATATATGCGACAAGGAGCAGCGAGGTGTTAAAAGGAAATAATTTTGTTCTATTGCCTGTTACGACGTTATTAATGACACATGGTTAAAATTAAACGTTCTAATAAAGTTTTTTCGTTGAACACAGACACTTGTTTCAATCAATTATATGTACGTCGCATATATGCGACAAGGAGCAGCGAGGTGTTAAAAGGAAATAATTTTGTTCTATTACCTGTTACGACGTTATTAATGACACATGCGCACAAAAAATAAAAAGGGTCATGTACTTTTTTATCAACTATCATATCTATATGTATTTTGGAGTGCTGAAACCGAATCTGAGGGCAGAATTATCACATGTCGTCAATATTTTCATGTAAGCTCAAGAAACGGCTTAGAACAAGCTTGAAACCGGGTAAAAAGTAAATTAGGAGATTAAACGAGTTGACCCACGTTTATATACGTATTTTGGGGTGCTCAAACCGAATCCGAGATCAGAATTGACACATGTCAAGAAACGGCTTACGTACTTTGGGACGCTGAAACCAAAACCGTGACAGAATTTTCTTATCACGTCAGGATTTTGACATAGCCTCAAAAAAATCTCAAGAAATACCTCATAAATGGCCAAAAATGCATTCAAAAGTAAATTTTAGTGTCATTTGATTGGTTTAAACCTCCTTTTAAATACATTTTTAACCAGTTTTGAGGTGTTTTATGGTGATTTTTTGAGGTTATGTCAAAATTCTGATATGATGGGCGAATTCTGATGAGATTCAGTTTCGGCGTTCTAAAATTCATATGAGTAAAGTGGCTTGGTCGTTTTGAATTTTTAAATCTACTTTAAAATGCATTTTTGGCCATTTATGAGGTATTTTTTGAGATTTCTGTGAGGTTATGTCAAAATCTTGACATGATAAGAAAATTCTGACCTCGAATTCTGTTTTAGCGCTCCAATATACGTATATAAACATGTACCAACTCAATTAGTCTTTCAGTTTACTTTTTACCAGGTTTTAGGCTTGTTCTAATCCGTTTTTTGAGCTTACATGAAAATCTTGACGACATGTGACAATTCTGACTGCGGATTCGGTTTCAGTGCCCCAAAATACACACATAGATATGATAGTCGTTAAAAAAGTATATGACGTTTTTTATTTTCTGTGTGCCTGTGTAATATTTAGTTAGATAAGAGGATTCGATCTTGTTTACTTTACTTATTTGAGGATGTCAGGCTAATTTCTTATTTTTTATTAATCGTATTATTCTATTCAAATCAAATAAAGTAAAGTGCCATTCAAAATTAAAGAATTGTGGGGTTTCTTCCTTCTCCCACAAAGGACGTCGTTTCTTTTATTAGCGTTATCCGAGACTAGAAAATACATTTTGTTTGAGGATACCCTCGATACATGCAAATTTAATTCTGATGGAATCAAAACCGACGTAAAGAAAGAGCAAACAACAAATACAAAAGTCGACAAAGAGCTTTCCGACAATCGACTGTGTGCTGCATATTTTACATAGAGGGTCCCAGATCTGCATTCAGGTCACCTCTTGACTGCCTTGCTCTTTTGATGCCGTCCAGACTCTGGAGAATGGGGGCCTATACATTGAATAAACTATGGCTACTCGGGCAACTTAAATTAGATATATCGCGCTGCACAAATGACGGATATGCACGAACTCATTCGCTATTATTTTACTTACGTTTAAGAAGTGGGTAAGTTTTATTCATTCAGGGTATAATGTTTTCCGAGAGTGCATGGGATAGGCATTTGAAAAGAGATGCTTATAATCCATATTTTCTTGCATGTTTCTGGTGAAAATAGTTTTGTATTCATTTTGCATTTTAAAAGATAAATAATAATAAAAACTAAAAATTAATTGAACTGAGCCTGAGGTAGAATCTTGATGAAACATATTAAATAGAGTAAGTATTAAGAACACTTACTGTTTCACATTTTTTCTAGTCAGATTTGTCTGACATATGTTTCGATCCAGCGACCATTATCAAAGAGTCTTAATAACTAATCTAAAAGTGATCACCTACAAACTATATAAGTGATATTGTTACATTATAAGATTAGAAAGGGGTGATTTAATTTACATTTTATTGCTTTTCACTAATATAATACTATCTGCTAATAGGAACTTCATTTTAATTTCTAGATATACTTAATTATTTCCACATCCAGTGGAAGTATAGTAACGCAAAAAAATGATTTGAAAATTAGTATTGTTCAAATAGGCTTAGAATGAGATTTTAAGTTTGAGGCAAAAAAAATACTGTCTGTCAATCTATCTTGTCTGTCTGTTTGCCTGTAACTTTTTTTTGTACGCACGATTATTTTAGAACTGTTTAAGACTTGAAATTTAGTACATGTATGTATTTAACGAGATCTGGAACTGAATTATATTTTAATCTTATTTCGTTGAAGGGTTGCAGAGTAAATGGGGATAAATCAAGCAAGTAAGAGTCCATAAAATTGGTATTTAGTATATATAAGAGAAGCTAAGCTCTCAAAAAATCCACCCCTCCCCATTATTGGTGAAAATTGTGATTTAGTGTGTGTGCAAGAACTAAAGGCCTCAAAATTTTTTTTTTCTTCATCCATCCACAGTACCACCACCCCACCAGCGATGATGCATATTGTTTTACTGGTTTTTGGGGTAGACGATTTCAAATATTATATTATTAAAGTTCCCTAAGCAATTTTTTTCAGATACAAATTTGTTTTCATTGTGTCATACTTGGATAGATCCCTTGGGCAGTGGTTTTCTAATTTTAACACGGCGGCATCTAATATGGGGGTATTTGTAAGTTTTGTTTGTGTATTTGTAACATTTTTATATTTATTTAAGGTCTTCGTGATCTCTAGAATTTCAAGCATATTAAACATATTTCCTTTATTTACATTGTGTAAATTTAACCCTACTACTGTTGAAAAAATGAATTTGGTCTATGCAATGCTCTGCGAAACTCGTTGATTTTATGTTTTCTAAAATAGACTTTTTATGTTAATTTACCCTTAATTATTATTAATGCCTAGTTTGTTTAACCTATTACATATTGAGTTGCTAATATTTTTTACATAATTAATACTATGCAACTTTTTAATTTCTTTGGGTGCATTATAAAAATGTTTTTTCAAAAATTGTCTTCGTGTTTTCTTAATTAGCTTGTCTATAAGAGTCAGAGACAGACGCCAAGGATATCAAATAAAAAAACGACCAAAACGCTTGAAAATTTGACTGAAGGTAGATTAATGCTTGTTAAGAAAGATGAAACATAGTTTGCATATAACATATGAGTGACTTTTGGAAAAAACATTGGTTTTGAATTAAAGAAAAAAAAAGTTTTTTTGTGAATATCTCAAGAATATGAATTTCACGACAAAATTGGTACACGTGACTTTAAATTTCATGTAGCTTTACTCAAGTATTGTTCTAACACACTTTCACAGGAGCCAGAGTTTCCCATAAAATGCGATTCAAAAGAGTTGTGTATTAAATTATAATGTCAATTTTATTAAAGTTCTGAACAATTATTTCCACATTGTGGAGTACCTACAAATATAGTTTCATTTTTTTTTTCGTTTTAAGAGACTTGAATAGGATACCTGGATGTAGAAGTAGTGATTCCTTAGGCAGCGTTTTTTTTTTTGTTTCACCAACTAGAATTTATTTATACATTTAATTTTTTTTGCGATCACATAAAATTCATAAGTACTAAAACTGGTTATTTCTTTTAAATCCCTCGTAAATTTAAACTTCTGTCACTTTTACATTTTCTTTTAATTGAAATATTGAGAGGTGTGGAAACGAAAACCTACCTAGATTTATAGAGAACATAACTATATGTAAAAATAAGCAAATAAGAAATTTAAACTTTATTTCATAATTTTTATTAACCTTTCTTGAGGGCAATTAAATTTTTTTCCAATAGACACTGTGCATTCCAATTGTATTTATTTTATACATAATAATATACATTGGTTCTTTAAGGACAGGATTTTGCAGAATGAGAGGGAATATGCGTCTATTCTCGGTTTATCCTAAATATTTAAAAAATCATAAATGATATAATCTTTGAAATAATTTCAGGTACTTCTCATTGCTTAAAGGAGTACAACCATATACAGTTTTTATCATAAATTTTATATATAGTTAAAAGCCATGCTCTAATAATGAAATTAGGAACTATTTTCATTGTTAAACTACAATATTCAACTACAACAGAAATTCACAATAAATGTATATATGATTGTATTCGTTAGAACAATAGCAAGTATCAAAAAGTTTTATAGATTATACTATTAGTATAGGAAATGATTGAAGAAAATCACCGTAACTCGAAAAAAAATTGTGCAGGCTTTAAACTTTGGTTATAAGTTTAAAATAGGCCAAAGTTCAGGAAACAAAAAAGTTTAGGAGTTTTACGGATCCGCAGGAACCTATAAGGGGTAAAAAGGGGTATTTTTAATAAGAAAAATCGTTTTTTCTTTATTTTCTCGGGAAATATGGAATTTACAAAAAAATAGTTTAAATAAAAGTTTCTGGCAAAATTATCTTTAATTTGGTATTTTTAAATTAATTTTATAGCAATAATTAACCGAAATACGGCCATTTTTCGATGGGGGGATGGCGAATGGATTTTTTCTAAAACAAGTGTTTTAAAGGGACAAAATGAATTGAGCACCTAGGTGATGCTATATATTAACGAAAAACAGCAATTTTGAAAGAAAAATTAATTACTGAGCAATTACAATAACAAAATACCGACTTTTGTTAACAAAAATGTGAAAATTCACATTGAATAATCCATAACATCTTTATTTTTTGTGATGTAGAAACATACAAAAAAATCAGTTTAAAGACTGATTATTTTGTTTCTTAGAACTTTTGATGGAAGTGTCGCAGTTTCTAAGATATTCAACATTTTGAACTAAATACTTCATCCTAAAAACGGCCGGATGTCATCTATAAAATTAAATATTAAATGTCTCCGAAACAATCAACCCAACGCAAATATAAAAACAATAAATTTATTCTTAGTTTATTAGCTTCAGTTTTGATGTCAACCATATTTTCTCTTAAACTAATATTTATTGAGATATTTGCAGAGAAACAAGGCATTGTTTCTGTCATAACCTCTCTATATTTATAGGAAAATCATTTGAAAGCTTAATTAATAATTTTTCATTTTGGTTATTAGCGTTTTCGGCCTAAGTACCATAGTTTCTGAGATATTTAACATTTAAACTAATTAATTAAGTAATTAATTACTGCTATAAAATTAAATTTAAAAACACCAACTTAAAGATAATTTCGTCAGAAACAACTTTTATTTTTTTGTAAATGCCATATTTCTCGAGACAATTGAGAAAAATCGATTTTTTACCCCCTTAGGTTCCCGCGGATCAGTAAAACTCCTAAACTTTTTTGTTCCCTGAACTTTGGCCTATTTTGAACCTATTACCAATGTCTAAGGTCTGCAAAATTTTTTTTCGAGTTAAAGTAAAGTTTTCCTGTACTATATGTTTGGTTTTTTAAATATTTATAATAAATTGAAAGTAAACACATATTTCCCTCTCACTCTGCAAAATCTTATCTTTAAATGTCAAATTCTTATTAAGACTATAACATCTTAATCTTGTTTCTCATTTTGACCTTTATATTATTTGTTTCACTTATGCATTTGGCCTAATTCCCAGAAAAAAAAAATTGAATTGCTATGTTTTGCACGATAAAATCTATAATAAAATCAATAATAATTCGAAACATATGCCCGCAATGTGCAGTAATTTAGTTATATAACATAATCTGGTTCATTCTAGAAATTTATTATGAATAGAATTCTGCTACTCAAATGTTCGATTACACACACCTACAAATTTTAACTTTTATTTTGTATCGTTTACCAAAACCACTTATTTGCATTGTTTTGGTCCCAGCTACGTCTAAGATAGTCATAAAAAAAATGTTGGCCCTAAAAATTGTCATGACTCACATATTATGGTATAATTTTAATAAAAAAAGCAACTAATTACATCATGCGAAAAAATATTTGCCATTTTGATATATATTTCAAATACATGTTATACTATAAAAGTCCAACACAGAAAAAGATACACATTGTTAAAGTTACAAATTGATGAAAATGGTAATTTATTGAACTCTGCTTAATTGAAGGACTGTTGTATTAAAAAAAGTTCCTAAAAAAAAATTAAAAAAATTTTAAAAAAAATTAATTTTAAATAGGTAGTAGGTTGTTTTAACATTTCCATTAATTTGTAACTTTAACAATGTGTATCTTTTACTGTGTTGGACTTTTATTAATTTTTTTTTTAAGAAGTCAATTTCTTATTTAAATGTATGGTTAAAATTTGTATATTTGATTAGAATATAAGCTCTTTAATCAGAAAATTAATTATTCTTCTTGCGCTTCTTAGCCCGTCTCTTATAAGTTACTTCTGGAGCATCTCTTATACATGTCCAACAGTAGTCTGCTAACATCGCAGAAGTCCATTTGCCCTAATATCTTTTTTCCATATTTTGAATATCCTGATGGAATCTCTCTCCATGCTCATCGCTTACTGCACCACAGTTTTCTGGGAAGTAATCTAGGTGTGAATGTAGAAAGTGGACTTTTAATGACATATTGCATCCTAATTTCTGGTAGCAAGAAAGAGGTCTCTATAGTTTTCTGCTCTTTTGTTACCGAGAAATTGTGTTGCTATCATTTTAAAGGAACTCCAAACAGCTTTTTCATTACCTTCTAGAATGTTGTCAAATTCAGCATCTTTGAAAAGGTTCTTGATTTGAGGACCCACAAAAATTCTCTCTTTAATTTTCGCATTACTAAGTCTGGGAAATTTTTGTTATAAATAACTGAAAGCACGTCCTTATTTGTCCATAGCTTTTACCAAGTTTTTCATAAGCCCCATTTTTTTCTCCTGGTTCAAAACCCAGTCCTGGCGGCCAAATTTTTCTTTTGTAATGTTCTAATCGCGCTCGACTGTCCCACTCACAAAGAAAACAGCAATATTTGATATACCCTTGCTGCATACCAAGTAAGATAGCTATCACTTTTAAGTCTGCACAAATCTGCTACTTATACTTGTTATATTCTATAGTTTGTAGCAATACATTCATGTTACTGTAATTTTCCTTCATGTGGACAGCATGGGCGATTGGAATTGATAGCAATTTATTTCCATTGTGGAGTAACACAGCTTTTAGACTAAGTTTCGAAGTATCAATAAAAAGTCTCCAGTCACTAGGATCATGGGTAATGAGTGAAGCACTCATTAAACCGTCAATGTCCTTGCAGGCAACCAAGTCATTTTCCATTTTGAAAAAGGTATAAGATCTTTTTGACGACTTCAACACATGGAAACTTTAACATTTTCTTGTAGTAAATTCCATTGTTGTAATCGAGATGCCAAAAGCTCCGCTTTTGCCTTGGACAGATCAAGGTCTCTTATAAGATCACTTAATTCGCGTTCATTAATTTTGTGTGGTTCACCACCGGACACTTCGGCAGAGATATCGGGATCTTGTGATGTTGATGGCTGGACTAAGTCGTCATATACATTATCGTCCGATTCTTCGACAGAATCAAGGCTGTATTCTTGAGGTGGATTGGGAATAGGTAGTTCATCACTATAGAGAACCGGGCGAATAGCAGATGGTAAATTGGTGTATTATATTACCATTCCTTTTTTTCTTGTTAATACCATGTCTAATAGGAGGTATCACGCAAAAATAACAATCGGTAACATGATCTGTAGGTTCTCGCCAGATCATTGGCACAGCAAAAGCCATTGAACGTCCTCTTCCACTTAGCCAACTGCAAAGATTGTTCGCACAATTGCTGCAACATATATGAGGTGCCCATTTTTTGTCTTCATCTCCAATTGTACCACCAAAATACAACTGGTACGCCTTCTTAATTTTGGGAGTAAAATTACGTTTTTGATGCGCAAAAGTCACTTTGCCACAAATATAACAAAAGTTGTTAAGTGTATTTACACAATCTCGTGGCATATTTTCAAAATAGCACTATTTACTTTCGAAAATGAACGCTTATCATGCACAAGGTACAAATACGACTACCTAAGAATGAATATTAGTTTTAGTGACAAATAAAGAGCTAGGTAGTTAGTATGTCTATTTTTCGTAGAATTCTAATTCTACCTGTTATTTGTGATAGGACCGCCCATAAATTAGGGTTTGTATGGGGTCTACACACAATCCAGCGGCAGGGAGCCAGCCTTGTCGGCATGCTTTGAAATCATTCGTAAAAGTGAACTGGTCCGCTGGAATTCCAATTATCTTCAAAGCGTACCGACAATGTCGGGTCCCAGCAGCTGGATCGTCTGTAGACTCCTATACCTGCGTTACACTTTATTTCCTGTAATGGGAAAACCAGAGCCAACTTGAACTTTTGCTTTTTATGTTATTATTTAGCATGACGAAGTTACTAAGAATTTGCTATTTTTACTTCCAATTCATGTAGGCTGTAGAATAGTGTTATTATTGTTGAATTTATATTATTTCACCTTAATAACCTTTGCGTGAATGCTTTTATGTATCGGTGAAAGAGTGACCCCAAAAATCGCCCATTTTCTCGCTATCGAATTTTGTTTCAAACTAAGTACTAAATTATTGTTAATGATGAGAACATCCTGAATAAAAAATTTCGAAATGATCATATCTTTGGTTTTTGAGATATGAGGGATTAAAGTTGTGATAAGCGAGATGTAATATAGGAGCAGATCAAAAAATACAAAGCCATAGAAAAAGTGAATATTTATCAATTATGGCATAGCAAACAAGATATTCTTTATTCTTCGACGCAGAATTCATATCTAATATCGACGAATCCGTATATGGGGGTGCGAGGGGGTGAATATCAGAGACGTCGCAATCGCTGTATCACATTAGCGAAAATCCTGTAGCAAGGGTTTTCAAGAGTGCTCTCAAGGAATGTCATAGCATCGTGATTCTTTCCCATCGCTCTAGAGAAATTCACAGGTTAGAGGGTGGAAACCTGAGCAATTTTACAATCATCATATTGTATCGAATAAAATTCTGATATAAGGTAAGTATCCTTTTCCCGAAGGCCATAGTCTAGAGGTCCATTTTTAACCCTCAAGTCTATTTTATGAGAGGTAAGGGTGCGAAGGGATGAATATCGGAGCAATCTCGTAATCGCTGCAGTACATAAAAAAAATATTGATGTAGCGGTTTCCACGAATGCTTTTCTCTTATGTCAGGGCCTCTTGGTTCCTTTTCATCCCTCAAATGATCCTGACGGGGGGTCAGGAGGTGAAGACCCACCAATAAGTTTTCATCCCGTTCTCTTACCCTATCGTAGGTGTGTCATAAAATAGAACAGAAATTCTAGTTATCGTCTCACATACATACCTACTGCAATCAACATGCGACATCTGGTACATTCACTATTTTTTCCCTGACTCAAGTTCATAATTCAAGATGAGGGGTAGTTTTTTTACCCTGTAATGGATTGTTTTCGTGTACCAGATCATAACAGATTTATGGTTTATTCCTATTAATGATTTAGAAGGTTCAAGCTTTTTCACCAGTTATGGGAGCTTTTGTGCAGTTTGATATTGTATTGGGGTAGTTTTCACCTCCTTAAGGGCGTGTCTCGATTTGTTTGTGTAAGCCCTAGTCAACACCTTCGTTCAGCCAATAGACTTATAATATATTTCTGTTCATGGAATCTCTATAACTCAATGGCATAATTTTTTTCTATTTTCATCCTCATATATAGGGGATGTTTTTGGCTCTTCTGAATTAATCAATGGATATACATACTTTGCGATTTTAGATTTGAATTCCGCGTAAAAAAATTCTGAGAATGTCTAGATTGCTCTGCCATAGCTAATGAGTATTCATTTTTTGTGGGGCTGTGTATTTTTTAATATTTATGCTCCTATATTGTATCACGCATATCACAACTTCAATCTCATGTCTCAAAAACCAGACATATGCTTATCTTGAAATTTTGTATTCAGGATGTTCTCATTATTAACAATAATTTAGCACTTAGTTTAAAACAAAATTTGAGGGCGAGAGTCACTCTTTATAAAAATCTCAAATACAATTTTCGCAACCACGGTCCACCACTGAATTGTTGTCAATACAGTCTCATAACAACAGATCTTGGCCATTATTTGTTTGAATATATGAAGTAGAAAATGCATTCATTAGCAATATTTCACCCACAAATTCATTAGTAAGGCACACCATAATATGCTCAGTATATTAATTATCTGTGGAATCTAGAAAAATGTATATGTGTATTATAGATTTAGATTTCTTAGAAGAACTAAAAAAATTCTAGGTTATATTTGTTTTACTAAAACTAAGATCTTCTCCGTATTATGTATTTTAAAATGATCTGACACATTCCAGGGTCCTTTTTCATTTCGTGATTGGCTTCTGTTCTCTCGTTGTTAGATACATAAGTAATAATCTGTGCCTAACGAATTACGTATCGCTAAAGCAAATGAATTTCTTTCTTCGTAATTAGGCAGTACTTAAATTATCTACCAAAACAAAAAAAGGACTCTCGAATGAAGAGAATTAAAAGTATTCTGCTAGAACGAATCAACGTTTGTGATTGTGAAAGTAGTAATGTTACGGATAGTGATAATAAATACTTATAAAGATCTAATTAACAGGGTACGTTTTAAATTTCAATGAATAATATTTTTCTGTAGTAAAAATGTGGGACTATATTTACATTGTGGTGTAAGAACATGTAAATAATATCATTAAAATTCATATGAAAAATTAAGATATACATATACAAATGAAGCACAAAATTCGCCTCTATTTGCGTAGTACATTGGGAGCGAAGGAAAGGTGCATCGGAAAGTTTTTTTTTATCTTCGGTTTTTAATTCCTATTGATCTGTCAAGCCAGATTTTCGATTTTTAATTTTTTCAAAATTTTCCAAAGAAGTTTGAATTCTCATTAAAAAACCGCTGCCCAAGGAATCACTACTTCCACATCCAGATTTTCTGTCCAAATCACTCACAACGAAAAATTTTGTATGTGGAAATAATTGTTTATGGAACTTTAATAATATAATATTTGAAATCCTCAACCCCAAAAACCCATAAAACGATACCCCACATCGGTAGTGGGGTGGGGGTTGTGATAGGAGGTGGCAGTGGGGGTGGATGAAGTAAAAAAAATATTTTGAGGTTTCTGGTTTTTGTACACACACTAAATCACATTTTTTTTCATCCCCTTTAATAATGGGGTGGGGGTGGTAATGGGGGTGGCTAATGCCAAAATTTTTCTTGAGACCTTAGCTTCTCTTGTATATACTAAATACCAATTTTATGGACTCTTACCTGCTTGATTTATCTATTTACCCCAAATTTACCCCCATTTACCCCTCAACCCTTCGACGGAACAAAATGAAAATATAATCTAGTTCTAGATCTCGTTAATGTACATATGTGTACCAAATTTCAAGTCAATATCTCAAACGGTTCCAGAGTAAACGTGCGCACAAGAAAAAGTTACAGACCGACAGACCGACAGACAGACAGAAATTTTTTTCGCTCAAACTTAAAATCTCGACGTTTCATGACATTCTAAGCCTATTTGAACAATAAAAATTTTTAAAATTTTTTTTGTCGTTACTATACTTCCACCGGATGTGGAAGTAAAATTGAAATATTGGTGACAAATATCGAAAATCTGGCTTGACAGATCGATTGGCAATTAAAAATTGAAGAAAAAAAACTTTCAATTTGCTGAAGTAAGACCTGTGAACTGATTTGAAAAAAAAGTCGCTATGTTATCAGTCTGTCTCTTTATATCTTTTTTTCCCTGATTTCAAATATACCTATATTAAAAAAAAATAAAGCAAAAAAATATTAATAAATTGATTCAAAAATCCGGTAGATCGATTCCATGCCCACTAAATAGCCCTGATTTAACACCTTTGGGTGCATTTTTGCGGGGGTATTTAAAGGACAAAGTGAATTGTAACCATAAAATATTGTTCATCTCAGGATTTTATTTTTATTCTTATAATATATCAAACTTTTAATGTCCGATATGTCAAGAAATATTACAGCTAGACCTCTCAGCCCTTATATGTTTAAAATCAGGGAAAAAAGACCTAAAAAATATGTCAAAACATCCCACATCCCACACCCACGCGCAGGGTTTCCTTTGTGGGTCTACTTCTGTTTATTTGTCGTTTTCTATATACATTTCTTATTGTATTTTTTTCCCGTAGATTTAAGGATATCAACTTTAAATGTTATGTATTTGTAAATGTTATACGAGATGAATAAACATTATTATTATTATACAAAGCTTTCAATTTAAGAAACAACCTTCATTGTTATGTCACGTGACTGCAAGCAATTGTTTTTTAATTGCATTTAATTGCAAAAATATATATATATATATATATATATATATATATATATATATATATATATATATATATATATATATAGGTATAGACGGTATATTGATGAGCCCGATATATGGATAGGTCGTTCATAAGCCTGGCATTTCCCAAGTGTATATCTTAACAAGTTTATTAAATATGGCGATTATTGTGCATCTCTTTTAATAGGAAGCGACAAGGGGTAGCTAATTATTATTTGTTCATTGATTATATAAACATTGCATATTTCAGAGCCCGGATATATTTATAGGTACTTTCAGAGCCCACTGTATATAAGAATATAACTAGCGTTCGCTCCGCGGCCCAGCGATGTTGCCAATGTAACTGGGCCTCTATAGGTCATATTGTTATAATATATATTTCATTGATGCTTGCATTGTCAAGAAGCACTATATTATATGGTTAGGAGTAAATAGTTGCTATACTGCGCCACTGTCACAGTAGAGAGAGATACTCTATTGGAGGGTCAGATAATAAAGGAAATATATCCATTCATTGAACGCCTAAATAATATAACAGTTAAATTTATTTTTATGAATTTGAAATTACATTAAAGATAACCTAATAGAATATTGGGTTATTTTGTATGCAAATTACATATTAAATATTAATAATTGATAATGTAGTTACTCCGTGGTAGGCCATAAGTATTTAAATATTTTAAATTTGGCTGCATTTGAAAAATTTGTTTCATATTTAAAATTTGACTTCATTTTTTTCCCGCTTTTAAAATATTGTCTCATTCGCATTGAAATAAAAAGATAAAAATCAGTAGAAATTAAAATACGTTTATTTACTTAACAGAGATTGTATTAATAGTACAGTAAAATAAGGTATCAATAGTAAAGGAATCCCTTACAGCTATTTTTCTTTGGAAAGTGTACTTATTTTCGTTGAGTCTACAACAAGTGACCCTCGTTTCCGAGTATATGGGTCAAATATGACCAAAAATTGATTGATATCAAATGACAAAGCATAAAGTTCCCTTTTAAGTATGGCAAGCAAAAATTTAATTTTTTCCTGCATGATACTTTGTATTGATTATATTGTTGTATTGATTATAATAATTTTATATGCTTCCACTTTGCACTGATAATAACAATAACTATCATTATTATTACAAGCATATGAAATAGTGTCTGACATTAATGACTGACATGTCAGACAGGTGGCACTCATAAAAAATGAAATTGTGTGGTATTGTTTTCTGATTCAAAAGTTACTAACATTAAGTGCAACAAAACATGCTTTTTCCGCAATATTTTGAAAACACGGGCACACAAAAAAGTCAGATTTTCTTATAGTACTGAAATTAAGCAAGATAGGGCAAGACAATATACAGTGTGTCGCACTTTTCATGGAGCCACCCTCATATCTCGCCCATTTGATATCCGAATATTTTGAAATTTTGGTGGTGACTATATGCCCATAAAATGAGTCTTTAGACGTAACCACATTTAATTTTAGTCAAAGGCGTCCGATTCTAGGATGGAAAAAGTGGGTTGGTTTTCAGAAAAAAAGTATTTTTTACAAAAAAAAATAGTAAGATGTTCTTAAGCAGCACCTTTAGAAATCCAATTGTACAAGATTACATCGTAGTGAATTCAAAGATGTTTGAGACAGGGGCCGCCAAAAAAACTATTTTTTCAACTAAAAATAATTTTTATCTGTAAAACGGATTCTCAAATGAAACAAGATATTCTACATTTTTTTGTTCAGGATAATGTATTATAAAAGTATGAATTGATTTTACAACAAAATAATTGTTTATTTAGGGCCGGTTTTATAGGTTCTGTTTAACTTAGGTCTGATAGTTAACTCTAAGTTTTGTCAAAAAGTACGTTTTATATCTCCCAGTAACTGCCAATCTTAAGTTTAAACGCCAAACATAGGTTTATGCACGCTAACGTTGATTAATTGTATTTTTTTTAGGGTTTCATATCTTAGATTTTTTAGGAGTTCACTTGATAAAACCATTTGCGGTATTAAAATCTTTCCCAAGTGCATTCCAGACATTTGCTTTATCCTTCCAAGTAACCGAATCACTTCTCTTGCATTCGATTAGATCTTTATTTTTTTTAACTCATTCAATCAATAGTTTGATTTCACTGACGTTGAAATTTAAAGATCTTTTGCCGCTCATCGCAAAAAGTCAAAGTACCAGTAATGAAAATGATATCAATCGCCAATTTGTCACTATGCTACCAACTAACAAAATGACGATAGAACTGACGATCTTGACAAGCACCTATAAAACGGCATTTTAGCGAACACTAAAATCTAAAGTTTAAACCTCCAGTAAAACTTCAGTTTAAACTACTGGTTAAACTTTGGTTTAATCTGTACCTATAAAACCGGCCCTTAATAAGACAAAAATTAAAAAGTAAAACAAATAAAAATAAATAAATCAATTAATTAATTAATTCATTAAATTAAATTAATTGCCCAATAGCATTTATTTTCATGGTTTACTTAGGTTTTTATTGAAGATTATTTGTTAGAAAAATGGTAGGTATAGTAGGTAGAATTTTTGCCTTATTAAATAAATAATTATTTTGTTGTAAAATCAATTGATACTTTTACAACACATTATTCTGAACAAAAATGAAGAATACATTTTTTTCATTTGAGAATCCGTTTTATAGATAAAAATTACTTTTTTTGACGGCCCCTATCTCCAACATCTTTGAACCCACTATGATGAAATTTTGTAAAAAGGGTTCCCAAAAGTGCTGATTAGTTCTTTTCTGAAAAAATCGCTAATATATATTTTTTGAAAATCGACCTCCTCTTTCCATTCTAGAACCGAACGCCTCCGTCTAAAATTAAATGTGGTTACGTCTAAAGACTCGGTATATAGTCACCACCAAAATTTCAAAATATTCGGATATCAAAGGAGCGAGATATGAGGATGGCTCCATGAAAAGTGCGACACACTATATATGTACCTTTTTGTCAGAGCATAAAATTCCCTAGTATAATGGTCATAATAAAAAAACGGCACATTTGATAGTTAAATTATTATTATGATAAGTAATACAATATAAATAATTATATAAAAATTTAGGTTTTCTTAGTTTAATGTAATACTGCTACAGTAATAATATTTTTTCCTAATGCATATGGGAGGTCGAAGATAGTTTAGGCTAACCTTTTCCTTTTGTGTGTAAATTCTTTTGTACACAATAAACGTTCATTTATTTATTTATTTTATTTACTTAAAATTGTACCGGCCGCCAAATTATCAAAAATGAGGTACAGAGACGCTTGTCATTTTTTTTATACTCTCCTCAGTCATTTAAAATGGAATTAAAAATCTGAAAAAGCACACATCATCTGTAGGTTCCAGAAAACATTTTTCAAAACACAACGGTTTTTTTAAAACTTATGTTGCTATTTAAATAAAAAAAAATGTTTCCTATTGTCACCGCATTTTGCGGTTTTCGGGTCTCGATATAATCTTAGAGAAATATATTTTTAACCATCATCTATCAATTCATAAAATTATGAACAATCCAAAAAAAATCCGCAAATATACTAGCCGATAAGTTTATGCATTCGTCAATTAACAAATAGAGCTTTTGATATGCAATTGGAACTGGCATAATTTTCATTTTCACATGAAAAATAGTTACAATGATGTTAAAAAATCGTTTAATTTCGCTGAGCGCATGGTCATACGCTCCAAGCGATCTGTTCTGTTTTATATTTATTGCCGTACGCCCCGCTGAGTTAAGCGGGTGCCTTTTCTCTGGTACCTTTCTACATTCAACTTAAATACATCTTACAATGTCTGACACATGATGCTTTCTTGAATACAGCCCAATAAAACAATCAAAGCGTCTCAAGTGTCAAAAGAATGATTGAAATTATTGGCCTGTTTGAAGCACGATGGAGTTATATGACAGTATAGTACCTAACGGTAGGAAGAAACATGCCAATATGCACCAAAAAATTATATTTTGTAAGCTAGTGCCTAAAGATTTATAAAAGAAACTACGAAAATAGCAACGAAAATATGGGGACAAAATAAATCGAGGAATATAAGTATATCATATTTTGATGATGTATCTATTTTATTGATTCCAAAAAATATATGTTGTGATAATATGATATAGTAGTTAAAGATTGTACTAAAGACATGCAGTGAGTGTGTCAGAACAATGTGATATGAAAAGAGAAAAATATATTAATTTACTTCCACATCCAGTGGAAGTATAGTAACGACAAAAAAAATTTAAAAAATTTTTATTGTTCAAATGGGCTTAGAATGTCACGAAACGTCGAGATTTTAAGTTTGAGCGAAAAAAAAATTTCTGTCTGTCGGTCTGTCTGTAACTTTTTTTATGCGCACGTTTACTCTGGAACCGTTTGAGATATTGACTTGAAATTTGTACTTTAATGAGATCTAGAACTAAATTATATTTTCATCTTGTTCTGTCGAAGGGTTGGGGGGTAAATTGGGGTAAATTTGGGGAAAATAGGTAAATCAAGCAGGTAAGAGTCCATAAAATTCGTATTTAGTATATACAAGAGAAGCTGACGTCTCAAAAAAAATTTTGGCATTAGCCACCCCCACCCCATTATTAAAGGGGATGAAAAAAAAATGTGATTTAGGGTGTGTACAAGAACCAGAAACCTCGAAATGTTTTTTTACTTCATCCCCTCCCACTACCACCCCCCACCCCGCTGCCGATGTGGGGTATCGTTTTATGGGTTTTTGAGGTAGAGGATTTCAAATATTATATTATTAAAGTTTCATAAACAATTATTTCTACATACAAAATTTTTTCGTTGTGAGTGACTTAGATAAAAAATCGGATGCGGAAGTAGTGATTCCTTGGGCAGCGGTTTTTAACATATAATTGAAATATTGGAAATATGCAAGTTTTAAAACTTTTTGCAACAAACTAATTAAATCTTCTTGAAAGTTTCACCACTATTAATAATTGTCAAATGGTGGATGAAATAAAAAATATATACAAACCCGACATGCTTTAATTTATTTTATATTTCTTCTTTATAATTCTACGAGTATATAATGAAATTTGCTTGAACCCGTCGTCACAAATAATACCGACATTTACCTGTTAACATACATAATTTAAAAAATACTGACATATCAAAGCGACTGATAGTAATGAAAGATAAACCTAGAAACCTAGAGCAGAGATTCGAAGAAGAAAATTATTAGTACATAATAGAAAAGGTAAATACGGAAGCGTACTGAGGTCACGGCGGAAAAAAAACTAAATTGAAATTTCGACTTATCTTGAAATTTCAACTTAGTAGGTTGAAATTTTGACTTATTAAATTGAAATGTTGACTTATTAAATTGAAATTTCAAGATAAGTCTAAATTTCAACTTAATTTTTTTTTCGCCGTGGCCTCAGTACGCTTCCGTAGGTGAACATTTTGTTTTTCAAAAAAAAAAAAATATTAACTGTATAGGCAGTAAATATAAACATTGTACTCTATTGATATTTTCATGTAATTGTTGAACATTTTATAAGATACTTATAGTTTAATTTTAATTACCTCCTGATGATGCCAGCGTGGCTGGTATAATACTCGTCATAACACTATACAGTATTTTTGTTCTTGTCGAATCTTATCAAACTCTGCTAAAGTATATTTTACTTCCACATCCAGTGGAAGTATAGTAACGACAAAAAAATTTAAAAAAATTTTTATTATTCAAATAGGCTTAAAATGTCATGAAACGTCGAGATTTTAAGTTTGAGCGAAAAAAAAATTTCTGTCTGTCGGTCCAAATTGGGATAAATAGGTAAATCAAGCAGGTCGGTCTGTCTGTAACTTTTTTTTGTGCGTTTACTCTGGAACCGTTTAAGATATTGACTTGAAATTTGGTACACGTATGTACTTTAACGAGATCTGGAACTATATTATATTTTCATGTTGTTCCGACGAAGGGTTGGGGGGTAAATTGGGGTAAATGGGTAAATCAAGCAAGTAAGAGTCGATAAAATTGGTATTTAGTATATACAGGAGAAGCTAGGGTCTCAAAAAAATTTTTGGCATTAGCCACCCCCATTACCACCCCCACCTCCTTATTAAAGGGGATGAAAAAAAATTGTGATTTGGTGTATGTACGAGAACCAGAAACCTCGAAATATTTTTTTACTTCATCCACCCTATCACCACCGCCACCCCACTACCGATGTGGGGTATCGTTTTATGGGTTTTTGGGGTAGAGGATATTAAAGTTCCATAAACAACTATTTCCACATACAAAGTTTTTTCGTTGTGAGTGACTTGGATAAAGAATCTGGATGTAGAAGTAGTGTTTCCTTGTTCAGCGGTTTTTTTTATTTTAAATGTTCCCATTATCAAATGTCTTTTTCAATTCTCTAATAAGGGTGTCCCTATTATATCTATTGCACATTTTTTCGAATTTAAATCGGCCCAGTCGTTCAAAAGATCGAAATATTGGTATTTTTAATTACCCCTAATGGTGGAGTCAAATTAAGCATCACAATAGGTGAATAAGGAATTATCTGGCTGCAGCAGTCTTATTGTTTGAATTTGTTGCCAGTATATATAACAGCAAGTGTATGTGAAGTTTTGCATTAAATCGGTCCCCATTGCTTGTAAAATTTTAACAATTTATTTTTAAACAGTGCTATTTCCTTTATTATCTCCCGTCCTAGCAATCGTATCGCAATAATAAAAAGAGCCATTTGTTCGCAATAAAATTTTAAATAAGACTAGGCCTATGAAACACTTTCTAATAATTTGTTAATTTATAAAAAAAAATGGCTTTTTTGGTTATTTAAGAAATATAACGTAATAATGAATCAATTTTAACGAAAGTTGGTTTAACTATGCCCATTTCTGAAGTAAACGCTCGTGTCACAATATTTATTCAAACGGTTAAAAACCAATAATAATTTCGAAATTTTCATCGCGTTTAAATGCATCGACTTGTAGGACAATTTATTTTTAAAGATGTAGGTTTTTAAAGAAAAAGAAAAAAAATCTTCATTTAAACTATTTTTTTGAAATTTGTTTATAATTTTCAAAATTATAGTTATAAACAAATTCAAATAATCCTGTGGATTTTTTAAAAAACTAAAAACGCAAACGAATAACGAAAATAGATGAAACATTTAACATTTTTCTAAAAAAATAATTATCTACTTGCATTTGGGGCCAGGATACGTCAGTTTTTGTAACTAGGTCGCTTATAGATAAACAAATTAATATTTCTTCTTAAAATTGGGACCTGTTATGCTTTCAATACCTATATTTTTGTCTGATCTAGTTGAAAACAAACCAGAAGCACAATTTTTAAAAAATAATGTATAGAGGCCCGAAAGTCGGGTCTTTGGAACTTATGTTAGAGATCCGATAATTGTCAATTAGCTCTAAACGTTATATTACTGTTTTTCAAATTAGACTTTAGTACTTTAGACGATAGCACTTTTTACCAGAATGCGCACGTCTAGGGTTCAACTCCTGACCGCGAATATTGTTTTTTTTTATTGTATCGGTGATATTAAAAGTTTTACAAAGCTGTGTCCATGGACATAAGGATATTCGTTCAGATTAAATTGGTTCCTCCTTTTCGCGACAAAAATTAAGAAAATTATAAAAAAGAAATGTGGTTCATGTTCTCATAACCGTTCTATTCAATGTTATTTCAAAAATTGTAATTTTAGATTATTTTCAAATATCAGAGACAAAGATGTAAGCTTTGAAAAACAACCACTCCAAATTTCAAAAAGAAATATTTTTTTGGTTTATTTATAAGTGACTTTAATGCAAAAACTGACGTATCTCGACTCTCGACCTCAAATGCAAGCAGACCATTATTTTTTTTTTTAAGAAATGCTATATGTTTCACGTATTTTCATAATTCGTTTGCCGCTTTTAGTTTTATAAAAAAGATCACAGGGTTATTTGAAATTGTTTACAACTACAATTTTGAAAATTATAAACAAATTTCAAATAAACGGTTTAAATGAAGATATAATTTTTTTCTTAATTCCATTGCAAAAAACATACAAAAATCTATATTTTGAAAAAAAAAAAAAATTTCTTCTACGAGTCGATGCCCTTAAGCAGTAAGCAATGGAAATTTCGAATTTATTATTGACTTTTAGCCGTTTGAAAACATATTTTAGGTTAAAATTTCGCACGAGAGTTTAATTCAATAAAGGACTTTCATTAAAATTGATTCATTATTACGTTGTTTCTTAAATAGCCAAAAAAAGTACTCTTTTGTGATTTTTATTTATTTATTTTTAAATTAACAAATTATCAGAAAGATTTTTCATAGACCTAGTCCTATTCAAAACTCATTGCCAACAATTCAGTATTTTTATTTTTGTGACACGATTACTAGGATCAGAGATAAAAGGATAATAGCAGAAAATTTCACTGTTGAAAAATAAATTTTTAAAATTATACAAGAAACAAAACTGCCTATAGCACTTCTACATAAAACAAATTAAAACAATAAAATAGCTACAGCCAAACAGTTCCATTCAAAATTTACAAGCGATTTAATACTAAAGACTAATATTTTATGAAATTGTAAGCAATCAAAAAAAAATTTTTTTTTGAGAACTTGACTTTTCGTACATACCCTAAAACCCAATTTTATAGACTCTTGCTTGCTTTACCTATCTACCCCCCCTTTTACCCCCCAACCCTTCAACGGAATAAGATCAACACATAATCTATTTCCAGATCTCGTTGTAATACACAAGTATACCAAATTTTGAGTCAACATCATGAACGGTTCGAATCGTTTGCACAAAAACAAATTGCAGACGGAATTTTTTTTCGTTCAAGCTGAAAATATCGATGTTTCATGACATTCTAAGCCTATTTAAAAAAAATATATTTTTTTTACCGTTACTATCCACTAAACTACGTGGATGTGGAAGTAATACCAGCAGTCGTCATGGATAATTCCTATCTATCCTTATAATACGTAAAACGTCATTCTGCATAATTATTGTTTAATGTCCCGATATTTCTCCATGAAAATTTTAGCACCACAATTAATAAAAATGAGGAATATCATTAATTATGAATGCAAAAAAGCACAAACCTAATTTAGGGACATGGAAACATTAATTTAGTACAACAAATGGACAAATTATTTTATACTCGATTTTATATTTTGTTCTTATTATAATTTTTCTCTTTTGATTTGAATACTTCTTTTATCGCTCTATTTGAAATTATGTATTACAATTCAAAAAACATTTTAAGATGTTTAAGATGCTACTATTTTGCTTTCATAGCACTGTACCACATAATTTATAATTCTTAGAACGTATATACAAATTTTTGAGTTTAGAAAAATTATTCGAATATGAAGAGAGAACTTTCATTCAACGATTGTGACTTCATAAAGAAAGATTTAAGAGGAAATAAGAATCAAATGCTATCGAGCCACTGCAACGATGCCAAATATCGGGCTATATAACGAGCGATGGATATCAACTGTATAAGAGTCTTGGATATACAGGAACAGCGCCGCCTGACTCAGAAGTGCTGAACTAAAAGTGTATCTCGGAACATGAAAATATGACTTTTTGAAGCCCACCTCAAAATTTTGTAGGGAGGAAACTAACATGATTTGTGACCATTTAGTGATGATATACACGGGGGTACGTTGATGAGCCCGACCCCGGGCTGCACAGGGTCAAATCGGGCTGCACTACAACCGTTCAGTATATGAAACGGGCCTATATATGACCGTGCATATCTCTATATATATATATATATATATATATATATATATATATATATGTTGTTTCTTAGGTTTCGCGGGTGCTAAATGAAAGGTTGTTGTGCTTCCGGGTGTTTTCCCGCGTAGTTGACAGGCTCCTGCTGGGGCCACGGTTGTCTAAACGACGTTTCGGCAGAATCCCATCTGCCATCTTCAGGTTCTCGCTGAAAGCTGCCTACTGCTGCTCCTCGTTGCTCGAACTGAACTGTTCAGTTCGAGCAACGAGGAGCAGCAGTAGGCAGCTTTCAGCGAGAACCTGAAAATGGCAGATGGGATTCTGCCGAAACGTCGTTTAGACAACCGTGGCCCCAGCAGGAGCCTGTCAACAACGCGGGAAAACACCCGGAAGCACAACAACCTTTCATATATATATATATATATATATATATATATATATATATATATATATATATATATCCAACCCTACAACTTTTATACGAAACTTTTTTTTTATTTCCAATAAAGGGGAGGTCAAAATATACTGAATAAACCCGTACAAAGTTTCAAATTCCTTTGTTATGAAAAATAAAGGATGAATGACCTTCATACGCTCGCCGATCGAATTTGATCTGTCGTTTTGCCACTCATCAATAGATGTCAAAATTATAAAAAGTAGATTTCGAATATATTTGGCGAAAATTATTTAAGAAATATACTGAATACATATGAAGCAGATATCTATATTAACACAATTTTATTTGTAGGCATTGATGACTCAAAGACACTGGTTGACAAGTTGACAACTGATAGAGACCAGATACTTGTCTTAAGAACTGACCACTAATGTTTATACTAATTTAGAGATCAGTGGAACTGACAGAAAATACTGCGACCGTCCGACCTCTATGCGGGTGATTTTTTTAACGTAAAATTTTCAGATACCTCGAATAATAAGCACTACGAAAGAAAAATGTCCATACTCAAAATTTAATCATTCCGCGGATGAAATATATTAGTGCTAAAATTAGACCTTGTAGGTGAGCCGGGGGGGGGGGATAACTTAGAAATCTTAAATAAAACATTATTATTGCGGATTTGGATTCTACGGCTAAAAATATGTAGGATTTGTTTGAAACATTTTTTTCGATTCGTGATAGGTGGCGCTGTAATCGACGAAATTCATTTTTTTCTTTTTTTGGTTTTCTCCTACTGAGAACCTACGATTCTGCAATACGTTTGGAGTAAAAAATACCACGTTTTTATTGTACACTTATCAAAGTACTTGATTTAAATGAGTTCCTTCGACTCATCATCTTTCAATTAAAGTAAGTGCTCAAAATGGTGGCCCTCGACTTCAATGCACTTATTAATCCGCATTTGAAATGACTGTACACAAGTGAGAAGTGTGTCTGCTTGAATTTCGGCACAAGCATTTCTGATTCGCTCAGTCACATTCCCACGTGTTATTGGTACTTGTTTGTAAACTTTGTCTTTGAGATAGCCCCACAAAAAGAAATCTGGCGAAGAAAGAAGATCTGGTGATCTAGCTGGTCAATTTACCGGACTAGCTCTACCGATCCAGCGACCATTGAAATCACGATCAAGTACTTCACGTGCTACCACCGAAAGTTCTATCCGGAAAACGCTGAGCGTAGAGATCGACAGCATCATCAAAAATCCTGGCAGCTTCTCCATAAACCAGAACCATTTCAATCTTCTCTTGTACAGTTAAATACCCCATTCTGAAGTAGTATCAATAGCCTAATGGAAGCAGGTCTTTTTGTTTGCGAAATAATCTTCGAACGGAGTAAAATGAGTTGTTTCTTAAAGTTGTTTCTTTCTCTTCTACGTGTATTTACAAAAAAAAAAACAAAATCAATACATCAAAAATATGAAGAGTAAAAATAAAACAAACGTTAAATGTAAACGTAATAAAACATTTTTATAAAAAGTATTTTTAACATAAAAAATGGTATTTTTGAAACAAACTACAAAGAAATACATTAATTTAAAAATAGATTTAATCAAGCACTCCGATAGATCATAAGCGAAGAAATCCCAAAAATGGCGCCTATTTCTGGGTTAAGATAATAGTAGTTTCTTGACAAGTCATTTCTGATTTGAATTTTGATGATTTACAATGAAAACGTGGTATTTTTTATTGCAAATGTATTCAGTAAAAAAAAATTAAATTTCGTCGATTACAGCGCGCCATCTATTATGAATCGAAAAAAAATGTCTCTGTCAAATCCTGTGTATTTCAAATCCTATGAAAATCCAAATCTGCAATAAGATTTCAAAGTTACCCTCCGCCCGACCTACAAGGAGGGGGGTGACTAGTCTTAGCACTAATGTATTTCCTCCGCAGAATGATTAAATTTTGATTATGGAAATTGTTTTCGTAGAGTGCTTATTATTAGAGATATTTGAAAGTTTCAAGCCAAAAAGATCACCCGGTATAACCTATATTAAAGAGGAAAAAGAATCCGACCAAACTCATACATGCATGCTTCTTGTTATATGTAAAGTTTTGTCCATGATATTCTTGTCTATATTCGCAAACCATAGAGATTTGAGAAAAATTGAAGGACAACGTCTTTGGTCTTTGCATTAAACGTTATTTTTGAAATATAGGCTTGCGCATATTTGTTTTATAGAAAATAATACGCAAAATCTAAACGCCAGTAACGGAATTCCCGATTTTAAGATCGATTCTAAATAATAGATCTTTTGGGAGATGATTTTTTCAAAATCGATTTTTTGGTTATCGATCTAGATCGATTCACGGAATCAATGCTTTTATGGAAAATCCGCATCCCTTCATACTAATACAAAAAAGTTTACTTTGTGTATGTACAGATACTGTCATTCAAACAAGTTATTACTAACATTATAAATCCCCGACACTATTTATCTCAAATTAGTAAACAATGTTTACAATTTTATGTTTAAATGCTTTGTCAACACTTTCTAGAGAATACCCAGACATGCATTCTTTCAACTCTACAGATTATCTTAATATTCCTGGGAACCAAAATTACAATTGCATAGAATTCGTGATAATTTGTCAACGGTTAGATTAAAAATTGAAAAATCAACACATTCAATTATCCCACCGCACACAAGATCGGTGTTGTGTCTTTTTATAGACTGTCTTTGCTTTTTTACACCGCCGTGCACATTAATAACTTTTCTATTTTAGTCGGTGGCACGACATATATAATTCTAAGATTTTATCACCTCCGCTATATCGCTATCAATTGCAAATACTTTGTAATGATAGCATGAATATTTTAATTTATGATTCTCTTTAACCTCTCTGATATAAAACTAAGAGTGCCGCTGTTTTAAGATATCCTCGTAAAATGCAACTTAAAGTTCCGATGGACATCATGCGCGGAATTTATTGCGCAGACTATTGCCTTTAACTAGAATCATCAACAGAGGAGAATGACGAAACGAAATGTGTATCGGTCACTTCAATACGTCCCGCTTGCATTTACGATCGCAAAAAAGCGCTGAAATAAAACTGCCTGTAGGGGCAAATGGGGTTCAAATATTTCTACAATTAAAATCTTAAAGATGTACTAGATTGTAAACAATTAATAATAACGTACAAAGCTTTAGTAGAATCACATTTACGTTGAATATTAATATGGCAAAATTAAATATATTTCAAAAAAGAGTTTTAAAAATTATGTAGGTACGGTGTGTCCCATTTTGCTTGGAACCATCCCGATAAAAAGTTTATTTTAGGTCTAATTTAAATCGGGTTTAAGTTTAAAACGTAGGCCTTCGAAAAGTGCATTCTTGTGATAGGTTAAATTATAAAACATAAAAGGTCGACATACTGCTTTTGTCTTTGTGGGTGGAAAATACGGGAATCTTACTAGCTATTTTTTAATTTCAAATCTGAGTAACCTACAGCATTAGATTTGGATTTGTACCAAATTTCGAGAAAAAATACATATTTTTGGGTTTCTCCTGAAAAAAATACAAATTCTGAAATTCCCAATGAAAATTCACTGTTGCACGGGATTGGGCATGTAAAAGAATTGACTCAAATAACTGACAAAAGATTGTTTAATATCAATTTGTGTAGGTTTTACTTATTTTAATTTTTGATTGTAATAATAATAATTATTGCCGCGTAAAGGTTGTCTAGATATTAAATAAATTATTGGTGATAATGCGAGGTCATCGAGACAATTAGCTCACGAATCTAATATAAGATATCCAAATCATCCACCGATTAATGTTGGCAGCTTTAGAGAAATTATATTTTGATGATATACAACCCTTGCGCGCCATTATTATTATCACAAGCAGAAGATTAAATAAATAAAACCTACACAAATTGGCAGTCAAACATTCCTTTGCTGTTTGAATCAAGACACTTTTTTAAATGTACAATCCCGTGCAACAGTAGATTTTCATTGGAAATTTCAGAATTTTCATTTCTTAAAAAAAAAAAAAATAAAAACAGGTATTTTTTCGCGAAATTTGGTATAAAACCATTTGAGAAAATTTGCCAAATCCAGTGGTGCATTCAGACTTGAAATAAAAAAATCGCTAATAAGATTTTATTGTTTTCCACCCACAAAAACAAAAGCAGTAGGTCGACCTTTTATGTTTTATAAAATTTAACTAATTTAAGCATGAAAAAAAAAATCAATCCAAATGGAACCTAAAATAAACTTTTTATGGGAGTGGTTCCAAGGAAAATGGGGCACACAGTTTAATAAAGATTATACTTATGCAACCGCAGGCGATGCGCTGTTCCAGTTTTAACCACGAATATAATGGGAATTCGATGATTTTATCTTACGCCAGTCCTCAACAGAATTCTGAAAATTAACCTTAAGAATACCAAAAATGTGGAAAACAGTGGGGCAACTGTGTTGTTCCTTTCTATTATCAAAATCAAGTTTCATAACCATCCCAATTTCATGAGGATAGTCCCAGTGTTTAGTGCATTATCCCAGGTCCTTACTGGTTGCGCCTATATCCCAATTTTTAGCATATATTATTTCGTGAGGTAGAATAGTGTCGATCAAAGTATCGAGGTACCATAACCGAAGTTCGAAGGATCGAGAATCTCCAAATTCTTACGTAGAACGAGTGTTTTTCCATATGTTCATGAAGTGGAAGAACATAAGGAATGGATACTTTGTGGAATTGATCAACACAGAGCTACAAATAACTATGGATATGGTTAGAAATTATGCACAGTTTGCCGAAAAATTCAAAAGATGAATTTTTACTGAATCTTGCTCGAAAAAATACCAAGTATTCCTGGAAATTTAATAGGTATTTCTCAACGCGAAATAATAGGAGTTGACGCAAAAGAACTTCGGATTAGATGGACAGATAGATAGGGGGTATGTTATTTTGCCTTTGGTTCACAGCCAACATTTAATAAAAACGTTTATACCTATCAAAGAAAGGTTAATGCTTATTTAGGTATTTTGTTTACATATTGGTTAATGTTTTGATCCAATAACATTGAACATTGAACCTTGACCCAAAAAAAAATTATCGGAAAGTTCAGTTATGGGGGGGGGGGGTACCCGCAAATAAAAGACCATTAAATCGACGGAGACTATAATGTTCATTCTAGTTGTTAATTTTCTCCATTTATATTATCCGTGTTAGTAAAAGTGTTGCTTTACAGATTTTAGTTAAGTATTAAATTTTAAATTTATATGTGGATGTTGATAAAACATTATTTTGTTGCAATAGAGAGTTTTCATATGTTTCTTGGGTATCTTGCTACTGTAAAAATATTTAAAAATTGTGATGAAAAATACCTCTGCGCCAAAAGGATCAGACAGAGGCTTGTTTTTAATACTTCTACTATAAAGTCTCTCACACCTAAAAATATATATACTGAAACAAAAATGTTAAATCATAATGATTAAATTAAATCGAAGGCAGTTAACGTTTCGAAAAATATTTCTTTTTCTGTTATCAAAACTTGCACTTGTAAAAGCATGTCAAACATGACAGTTTGTTGCTTATGTATTTCCATAGTCACGTGAGACGTTAAATTATATTTGTTTATTTGTCTCGGACAATCGGCAATTATCTGGTACAGAAATCTATAGAATAATTAGAAACACATTAAATAATAGCGGATTCTTTAAGTTTTCTTTTAGTTAAGTCTCTTTCTTTTCCAAAATTTTCTACAAAAAGAGCTACTTAAGCAGTAAATGCTCCCTTCTACTACATTATGTGCTATGTTAATAACTAATATTATTTTAAATCATTCTATATATCTTCCTGTCTCTCAAATTGACTCCTGTCACCCCCATTCCTGCCTCTATTTATTGCAGTTTGCTCAAACAGCCTTTACGATAAAAAAACACTTGAATTTAAAACGCTACACTAACTACAAATGAAAAACGAAACTAATTTTGTAGAATGTATCATTATTTATCAAAATTTCAATAAAAGTTTCTTGCTCTATATTATTTCCATTTAATAAAAATAACTGTTTTACCTCCCTTATTTATATCCATACTTTTTGAAATCATCTATATATTGCTCACATTTATATGAAACATCAATACCCTAAAGTGCCAAAAATAGTTGCAATATAACATGTTTGTACCTTACATAAAGCCTTTTGCAGAATATAAGAATTACTTGTTGCACTACAAAGATAACGGCACCCTTATCGCTATATTTGTCTTAATTGTTTACGATAGTAAATAAGTAAACAATAATAAACCAAGCCTCAAATGCTTTATATTTTGCAAAAAGACTACATGATCGAAAATGTAATTAATTCAGGTAAATAAATGCAGAACATTTACAATATTGAAAGCACAAATCAGTCAATATTTTTATCCAAACACAGTAATGTTCATTTGTGCAACTTCCACATGATACTATAAAATTGTTATCATGCATCTTATGTATGAAATCTAAATTTACGAGAAAAACGCAAAATAAACTAACAATTTAATAAATACAATGCATAATTACTGCATGAAATTGATTTTCATTTAAAATACGACCTTTTACCGAATGAACATCAATTCGTATGGAATACTAAAACGCAAAAATACAGGGTGATCTATCATGACATGCGAAAAATTTATCAGTAGGTTGTCCCCACTGAAAGGAGTTAAAAAAATGAAAAATTAAAAAAATATGACCAAAAAAATTAGCTTATTTTTGTATAAATGCATCACCAATCACGTTAACCAATCTGATTTAACGCGGTACAACCATATCACTTCCCCTCCCCCTTTATCAGACTTGGAATTGACATTATTGACAACAAAGCTGGGGAGGGTAGAAGTGACTTTTTGGTTTTAATCAAATCACACTACAAAAATAGCAAAACATATCGAAAAGACATTGATCCTATGCTAGTGAAATCTAGAACAAGTATATATAAGACATATTTACTTAAACCCGTCGATAACACAAAAAGACCAAACTTTGGCGGCACTTTGTACCTTTCACAAGTAAATTCGTTGCCACACTGACCACACGTAGTGTATCTTTGCAAATTTTAATGCAACAAAAACACAGGCCCACAAAAAAAAAGTGGTCTGCGCCGGAGTACTGACCATACCTATCCCTTGTATTTTGACCCGCTGAACACGAATCTGACCTTAGTCTTTTCCCAGCACGTCAGGTTTTTTTAAAGCAAATGGATCGTAATATTTATATATTTATATGCGTTCAAAGAAAAACCTGACGTGCTGGGGAAAAACTAAGATCAGATTCGTGTTCAGCGATTCAAAATACAAGGGTGATCTATCAAGGGATATGTGTGGTCACTGTGTGAGTGTGGTACAGTGGCAACCAAAAAAAAAAAAGTGGTCTGCGCGGGGGTACTGATCACAGCTATCCCTCCCTAACACGTCCGGTTTTTTTTAACGGCAAAAAAGTCTGTTGTATCGTAATACTTATATATTTATTGGCTGTTAAAAAAAACCTGACGTGCTGGGGAAGAACTAAGGTCAGATTCGTGTTCAGCGGGTCAAAATACAAGGGGTCAGTACCCCAGCGCAGACCGCTTTTTTTTGTGGACCTGTAAAATTAATAAATTACCTCGGATCACTCTAAAATTTTGCAGGGACTTTCCAACGTAGAAGACTAGTACGCCATTTTATTTTCCGTATATCATGGTAAATCACCTTGTATTTTGGGAAATTACTTGATAAATTTAAAATTATTGCTATAAGTAATTACTGATATTAATAAATAATGATTGCCATAATACAACTGCACGAAAGTGTCTCTCTTTAGGAATTATTATACTGTTACATAGTATAAAATAAATAAAGTATAATTAAAATTATATAATATTTCTGTAAAATTATTATAGTAACAGTTTTGTAATACTAACGATGGTTAAAATTAATAGTTATACAGTAAAATAACTTTATCATCAACGTAAACACAAAATTTATGAGCAATATTTCTTATTCAATTACCCGATTACCCGTCGCAAATGAGGGTAATGAGTTTAACAATTTATGTTCCGTTCCCTAGTAGAGCTTAAATAGTTGGGTCGATTTTCATGATCGTGAAACGATTTCTTTTCATTCTAGAATTGACACTGAATATACAAAAATCTGGAAAAATAAAAAAGTAAATTAAATACGGGCACCTAACAAGCAACCGCGACAGATGGCATGATGTTTTTAGACGTGCCATACAGCAAAGGCAGGCCAACTAGCAAAATGCATGGATCACAAAACGTCTGCCAAACGTTGTAAAAATAAGAAGAAGAAGATTGAATTCCCATGTTCAGATGAAAATTGTCACTATGCCACAAACAATTAGGATTTTGAAAGCATGTATTGCGTGCAACACTATTCATATAAAGTTAACAAAAATTTTGTTTCCTACTTTACCCTTCCTTCTACGATGGACTGGAATGGAATGGAAGAGACAATTTAGGTTGTTACATAAATAAGTAATGGGCAGATTTCTAAATTCACCGGTGGATCGCACCGGTAAGCAATAACATTATATGATTGGCTTTTTGAAAAACATAGCCAATCAGCTTCGTATTTTATCTACCGGTGCGTCCACCGGTGAATTTAGAAAAGTGCCAAATCTGCAGAGGTTGAGCAACAAAAAAACCAGAAGCATGAAAATGTCTTTTAACCCATCATATAAAAGGCAAATTATAGTACCTCTGTAACAAAATGAATTCCACAAACTAATTTCATACACCTCTACGAATATAAATATTGATATTCGTAAAATTTGAAACGTTTATGAACTCATAAAAAAAATTAATATTCATTTATTAAGTTGATAATCTGGTAACTGAATATTTTTTGGCAATAAATATGAATAACAGTTAACATTTCAAGTTTCTCGTGATTGTTTTTTATGACAACTCCAATGTTTACATTCTCATGGTCCTCCCCTTTAAGAATCTCAAGTATGTGTAAAGAATTATGGGTACAGTTTAAATTTATTACTATTAACATTATTGGAAGTCTTGTATAATAAATGTTTCAACTTGCTTGGCCTTCAAATAATTTGTTGCGACGAATATTAATTTTGAGAAATTAATGACATGCTAGTCTAAAGATATTGAGGATGAGCTACGATATTTATAAATTAATATTAAGTAAACGGTTTTAAAAAAATACCAGCTTGAGTAGTTGGTGTAGTTGGTGAGAAGATTGATTGTGTGACCGAGACGTACGAGAACTAACCAATAATAATTAACTGTCGAAATGCTCCTACTTGAACTTCTCGGGACATTTCGAGGCAAATTTTCCGCTGTAAATAGCTTTTAATAGCAAATGCAAATTATAAAACTAAATAGCAGCTTTATTTTGTCGGTATTTGGTGAACACTACTTGTAATTTCTTAATTATATTAACTCCGGGGTGTCTGCGAACTTATAGTATTAAATTAAGAAGATAATAGTTTGTATCTAAATTTTAAAATCGACAAAATAAGAGTTCAATATTTCTTAAAATATCGACTTTCATAATCCACTCAATTCCCTCCACTTAACAAGTGAAGCCCAGTACCTGGGGGGTCATACTTGACCGCACCATAATTTGAAAAAGTCGTGGAAGTTAAGATAAACAAAGCATGTGCGGCTTCCTGGTAGCAGAGTTGTAGGAAAGTCCTAAGGTTTTTCAGCCAGGATCTTCTTGTGGCTGTACATTGCTGGTATAAGACCCATGCTTTGTTATGCCGCTAATGTCTGGTGACCCAGGGTAAGGCAAAGAACAGTTCAAACTAGAGCATGTTCAAAGACTCGCATGCATCTATGTTACTGGTGTGATGAAAACGACGTCTTCAGCTGCAATGAAGGCTATACTCTGCATCCCCCCTTTAAACTTATTCGCAGAGGAAGTGGCGTTGAGGACTGCTCTGAGATTGCAATCTGCCACCACAGCAGAATGGATCTCTGGCCATACCCTCGTAAGTTCGGTAAGCACTGTCTTGAGGAATAATCTAAGTATCTGTTTAGGATGACTAACAGAACACTGCTGACTAAACAACTGCAACCACTCCAATAGTCCGCGTGGCGTTTGACTGTATAGTTCTTTATTAGGGAATGTGGACTAAATCCAAGAGAGCTATTGCAGGTTCCGGATCATGGGAGCGTTTCCAGACCCTTTGCGGGCTAGAGCATATGATTCCTCATTACCCAGAATTCCACCGTGTTTTTTTACCTAACAGAGGTGGACATTGTTATTTTGTGCCAGCACATCCTTTAAAATTTGTAGAACCAACCCAGATATTTTTACAGCTTTCTCTATAACTCAGCTTAAAAATTAATGTAATAATTCTTTTCTGACATAGAAAAACTCTATCAAATTGTGTAGAACTTCCCCAAAAAAGAATGTTGTGCGCTATATGTGAATATGCAAGACTATAACAACATATTTAATAGGCATTCTTCATTCAATGTGTTTTTCATTTGCATAATAGCAAAATATGCCTTGTTTAACTGTTTACAAACATATTCTACATGGCTGTCAAATGTCAATTTAGAATCAATATGCGTACCAACAAGTTTGGTATACTGAGTTAATGTTACGTCGCTGTATAATGTTGTATTGTCAGGTAATGGTTTTTGGATATAAAAATTCACAAAAACTGATTTTGACTCATTTAAAATTAATTTATCTCTTTGAGACCAGATATAAACTTCTTCTAGGGTTTTCTTACTTGTTCTTGGAGCTCCTCAAGTGTCTCAGAAGCTACAGTGACTGTGAAGTCATCTGCAAACATCGTAAGGTGATCATTCGTTATTTGCTCAGGTAAATTATTAATATATAGCAAGAATAATGAAGGTCCCAAGACAGATCCTTGAGGAACTCCAAGTAGTAGTTCTTGTAGTTCTGACAGATCCTCCTCTAGTTTTACCCTCAAAGCTCTGCCTTCCATGTAGGCCACTATCCAACTTAAAATGCTACCCCCCAATTCCCATGTTGTAAAGTTTATGCTTTAGCAGGTCCGTATTAACCTTTGATGTAATACATAATTGCGAACGAAATAGGTTTCAGGATTTTTAAGTGAAGATATAATGGCGTAATTTGCAGTGCATTATTGGTATTATACATGTGGAAATGTGTGCACTTCCTGTCAGTGAAATAAGCAGTTGAAAAATAAATCGATATAGTTTTTCCAAATTACTGAATAAACACTTAAAGAATAAGTTTGTTTCATTGTCTTTAATTGCAATTACGTTTGAATTGGATTTTTATCAGCTACAAGACATCTATCTAAAATTTTATTGCTTGGTCCAAATGTTCCTCGTATGATTTTTTTTCTTAAAATGTGGAAGATTACAAGTATAATAGGTCCATCTGGGGACACACTGTATTGCTGAAATAATAGATCTAATATTGCTTCAAATAAAATCTCCTCTAATTTCTTTAAGTCCTAAATATTGATATATTTGTCATACAGGGTGTCCGGAAATACCGGTTACGAACTTCTGGTGAAAATTCTGCATGTAAAAATATGAAATAAAGTTAAAATAAATGTTTCTCAATAAATAAATGTTCACAAATACTTCCTAAGGTAATTCGGGCCCTTCGAAGGAGGGCCATTCGGGCAAAAACTAAATTCATCCAGGGGCGTAGGGAAGGGGGCGACCTCCTTTACAATCCAATATATTTCTGTTTATTTTTCTATTAATTTTGCCTCTGGAATATAGTTTCCAGATCAAATTTACCCAAAAAAGTCCTCTTTGTTAATCATCGTACTATTATCCGTTTCTTATAAAAATTGGTTTTAAATAGTTTTTGCAAGGTCATTTTGTGGTCCGATTTTAATTAATAATCTAACTTCCTCCATTTTGTAAGATTTGTCAACTTCTTTGTCAAAATTTAGCTTATTAATTAAGATCGAGCCACAAAATGACCCGGCAACAACTATTTTAAAGCAGTTCTTATATAAAAAAGGTTGGTCCTACGATGTTTAACAACGAGGACTCCTTTTTATGTACATTTCTCAGGGGACCATACTCCGGTACTAAAATAGAAATAAAATAAAAGAAACAGAAAAATTTTGAATTATAAAGAAGGACGTCCCGCTCCACTACGCCACTGGATGAATTTCAATTTTGCCAATACCATGAAATAATAGCCTTTATTGATGCTTATTATCGTGCCGAATCTCATCAATTTTAAATAAAGACCACATTTGAAGAGCCCTAGCTCCCGTAGGAAATATTTGAGGACATATGTTTAATGATTTTTTTTTTCATATTTCTACATGCAGAATCTGCACCAGAAATTCGTAACCGGTATTTTCGGACACCCTGTATAACACCAGTAGTATAAAGATTAATATCTCATCACTAAACGAAACAGAACTATTCGGTTTCAATGTTGAAAAGCCAGAGCATAAATCGGAAACTCTATATGTTCTACATTTACATAAAGGATGGCTAAGATGTAGAAGTAGAACATAAACAGGTTGGGCGATCTTCTTCGCTATTCCTGCAAAAAAATCGCATAATTATTGTGCAATTAATATGCGCGAGAATGAAGCGCCCGCTGTGCTGTCGATACCAACTTGTAATTCCTAGTTTTATTGCCGTCGTTTATTATCTTAATAGTACAGTTTACTGGACTGTTGTGCGTGTTTCACCCAATCGACGATGTATATTAACCTTCAAGGTACAAAGCACTGTCTATCCTAGTTTGTGAGCGAGAAACCCCATTCGAAATTACTTACGTATAAAACTGATCATTAAAATCGCCTACTAATCGATACTGTGATGTTACACGGTTTTTAAAATTCGTCGTTAAGTATGAATGTTACTAAAATTCCGTTTATTCTTCTATAATTATGCTTAGAGTTAATTGTTATAATATGATTTCCCAATTCGTACTATACTGGGTGGTCTTACTAAATACGTCGGCAGTAATTACCTTGAGAATTAATTGGTTTTTAAAAACAATATTTAATACTGCCAAAGAGAAAAATTATGTCGAGCGGTGGGGACTGCGCAGAAGCTCATTTAGTGTCTGCAATAACAGGACTTGTGCTAATGTCGGGTTTATACGTGCATGGATTTACTGGCGCCAGTTGCCACGCTAGTGCAACTTGGGCGCCAGTAGAAATTTACACACAATTTTAAATTCTATTTAGCCAGTCTCATTCTTTGAGTTCCGAGTGCAGGTGACTGTTGAAGCAAAATGTCAAATAATGAATGGTAGATAATTATCGACGTGGAAAAGAAAGAAATGATAAGCGACTAATGTGGTTATAAAAATGGATTGCAAGTAGAGACGACTCGACATTCTGTGTTTTTATACAAATTAGAATGCACATGTCACAAAGACGCCTCTTCGTCATATACTTCAAGAAGTTTTATAATTTCATTAGATGTCCACTATTTTTTGCTAGTTGTTGACTTCTTATTGCTGATTTTTATTTTCCATAAGTGAATTTACATTAACTTAGTGACTTGTACTAGCTACTGGTACAAGTAACTAGTCAGGATAGTGTCTCTAGATAACGCAAGTAAAGGTTTACACGTGCAATTTTAATTTTTAGTGGGGTACAAATTGGTACTGGCGCGCTGCAAACTTGGAAATTCCTAACATTTTTGCATAAATGCACGCAACGTCAAGACTTGCTCGCCAGTTCTCGCCAGTAACTGTTTATACGTGTAATATTTTTTTACTGGCTTGCCAACATCTACTGGCGCCAATAAATTCATGCAGGTATAAATCCGGCATAAATGCGTCCGACTCGTGCGGAGAGATCAGTTTTGTTGCAATAATGATACGCATTAGTAGACTTTACACTGAAGGCGTTTAAGAACAATACTGTGCCATTTCTGCTATAGTAGGTAAACAGACTAAGGGCACACTAGTGACGCTCTAAAACGATATCCTTATCTACTGCACCTACTGGAGACAATAAAACGACATATATAAGCTATACATTTATTTTTGTATTGGAAATGGAAAAAGATGGCGGACAGTGAAGGCAAAGTGTTTTCGAACCCAAGTGCGAGAAATAATGTATCCTTTAACTATTTTAAGAATGAAAAGTGCTAGTCAGATACTTTGGAAATTGTGAATAACATGACGTCAGATGCCGCGCTTCGTTTAACTTTGTTCATGTATTTTTTTCTACTCCCTACATAGAAAATACTATTTTGCTCCCTCATTTCAGGGAGCAAAGTAGTACTTTTCCTCCCTCGGGAGGAAAATACTTTGCCTCCCTAGAGAGGAAAATACTTTGGCTCCCTCTAAAAGCAAACAAGTAAAAACTTCAAATAGCTGTAATAGTAGTGTATGGACTTCTTTTATTGATACACAAACTTCCTGAAAATGTATAATTATGCTTTTCTTTGAAACAGATTTTTTATTAATTATTTTTATTTATAAAAATTGAAAACAGTTTAAATCAAGGTTTAAACTAACATCAGTAATTAAATATTGTTAAAATTTATGGTACAATTAGTTAAATTACGAATGGAGATTCCCCCTGAAGAAATATTGGCTCTGCTGGTGGAGATCAGTTCCTGTTTGTTGTTTTCCAAAGTCTTGGTTGCTGATGAAGTACTTGTAGAAACAAAATTTTTCAAAAACAAGACAACGTTTTTTGGTACTTGAAGTAGTACTTTCTCACGTAATTATTTGGCTGGCTACCTCACATTTTTTAGAAATACAATCATCTAAGTACCCTTCTGCTACTATGTTTGTTCGCCATCCCCCATGTCTTTTTAGAGTGAGAATGTCACTTCCAGCATTGACTAATAACGTAGCTGAAGTACGGCGGAAACTGTGTCCAGTATAGCCTTTCGAATCATCCAAATTTAAAAATATTGCTATTCTTTATGGAATTTTGGCAATTGTGTTTTTGCCAATTACCTGGTTTGTACATTTCCCTTTAGCATAAGTTACAAAAAATCTAGAATGACATGTTTTGGGGGATCTATAGTCCAGATATTTTCTATACATATCCAAGATAGATACTCCGTTTAAAATCTCATTTGTTATTGTAAATGTCCTTTTGATATTAGTTTTTGAGTCAGGTATTTTCACCACCAAAATATCGCCTTTATCACTGATATCCTCAAGTACCATATTAACTAATTCATCGCTACGGCATGCCCCAGCAATTACAAATATAAGCATGACCGGAAAAAGGAAAATGCACTTATGACAACTGCCTAAAATGTCACTTAAAGGTCATTTTATATATACTTTCTAATAACAAATACTGCGTTACGTTTTTATTTATTATTCAACAATAACGATCAATCTTACCTTCATATGTAAGTAAGTTTCATCTGGAGCTTCTGCGATAAACTTGTTGATATCTTCCCTTGAAAAAGTATTGCCTTTCTTGGCTTTATATCCAGCAGATTTCCTTTTTAAAAAAGCTACTAATTTAGGAAACTTAATGTCGATACCTATTGTCTTTAATTTGGAGTGTAGATCGCAACATGCTGTATTTGCTCCATAATGTTGAAGGCTTCAAACCGGCGCATTTTTTGGAAAAGTAAAATAAGACCACTTCTTCACATATTTTTCTTATTTGCCTAGTCTCCATCCAAGATTTAAATAGCTGGTACTCTTTTTCATATTTTTCACGAGACTTTAACGGTAATAGATTTAACGAAACCACGTTTGCTTCTTCCAGAGTATCTTGAGGAACTTCATCTCCACATTCGGAATACATTATTATAAACTTTTTGGAAGTTTGTTTATTTTGCAAACAAGAAGCAACCTTAGGTTCCATGTACTTTGATTTTTTAAAATATTTACTTATCTAAATACCTATTATGACATTTTGACATATTTGGTTTTTTGATTGTCACGCATAAGAAAATATATTAAAATATATATAAAACCAATGTAAAAAACACTGTAAATGGTCGTAGAAAAAATCATATGTGTTACACAGGAGCAAAGTGCCATTTCCTCCCTTGGATATTGATACCCTCCGCTTCGCGTCGGGCATCAAACTATCCGCGGGAGGAAATTATGCACTTTTCTCCCTTGTCATACAAATTTATGTATTCATATTCATATGTACTGCTCTCACTTTTAGCTATTGCCTATGGATCTATTTATGTATTAATTCAATTACTTTTGTCTATTATTCATACTTTTAACCTTCCTTTATTATCTAACCTACCATATATACATAGATGTATTCAGTCCCCCCCACATCAAATCATGGGCCCCGGTACCAAATTCACTGGCGGGCCCCCGCGCCTAATAATTGAAAAAAAAAACATTTTTGTGAAGATCTCTGGCGGGCCCCCGCGCTTAATAATTTATGAGCGGAGGGCAGAAATGTAAAAAATAATTTTTGTCCAGATCTCAAATGAGCGAATATTGCGTTTACTGGTCTAACCGGGCCCGGGTACCGCGGTACCTACTGACCCCCCCTTGTAGGGGCCCTGGATGTATTTAAAATATGTATCTAATACATGTTTAACATAACTCGTTCGACGGCGCACAGTGGCCCCAAAGTAACTTTTTTTTCAAATCAGTCTGCGTAAAAGAGTCACTTCCGAAAGTTTCTCAATAAGAGTTTCTTGATCAGGAAGACGCAAACTTCATGTATAAGAAAGTTTTAGCCAATATTACCGAATATTTTTTTCACTTGTTGTTTTTGGGTATAATTCCCGGCGCCTTCGCCATCATTTTTCAAAATTGATTTTTTTTTTTTTTCTACGCTATTTCTATTAAAACAATAAAGGGCTATTAGAAAGTATCACAATATAAAATAATTGAAAAAAAATCATAAATCCGGAATTTTTTCAAATGAAACTGTATCCCAGAAACTAGATTCAGGATTCAGTTGGGTCCATGAGAGCTTTTATTTAGAGTGTGGAAATCTATAGTATATTAAAAATTTAGCCAATTCATTTTCCATAAGAAAATAGTGGGTGCTTTGCTTTATAATTGAAATGTTCTACGACTATTGTTTGTTTTATTATTATATTTTTAATGCTTCTAAAATGCTAATCAATTATATTAGACTTGCAGAAAATACTAGTTTGTTGCTTGTAACTGAACTGTGAATTCGTTTAAACTAATCCAGAGTAATAATTGAACATGTATAAAATAAACACATATTTGTCGAACTGAAATCCTCATTTAAATTTTTTTTTAATCGCTTAATTAAAGTAAATTATGCCGTAATCTAGCAAAATGTGGATCAAATAGAGATTTGCAGTCGGCCGCGCCCGACTGCAACTTCTATTCATTTTTAAAATAAGGATGCTAAAGTCAGAGAATATTGAAAATACTATTTGTAATCATTAATTTTGTTACAAAGTTCCGCAGACCCTCAAATAATCAAGATAAATTTAAAACAACGATTGATTATCGGATTACAGCGTACCAATACGATAATTTTTAACATACGAGTTAGATACAAATAACTTGGAGATTATATAGTACGAAAGAGTTTCGTTTGAAGTAATTATTGTAGCTTGTGGCTTTATCAACATGCGGATTATAGCAAAACAAACAGGGTAAATTCTCCAATTTTGATTATATGAATCTGGATCTGAATGAGGGATGGTTTGTTTGGTTACAGCATTTGAATACACTGAGCTGCAAACGTAATCAAAGTGGATATAGAGTAGAACACAAAGACAACAAGCAAAATTGCACCAAAGTATATCTGTCATTGTTCGCAGGACCAGAACCTCATCACCGCTTTATTATTTATTCAACCGCTGAAACTAAATACATATTTGATGGTAGAGAAGGATTCACGAACATATTTACATTGTGTAATAATATAGAATGTAATAAATTTTATTGATACTAAAGATGTATTTACATATTATAAGTTATTTCTCCTTTGAAGTTGGTCATGTCTCATAAGTTATCTCATAATATACAACTGTATCAATTGAAAAGTTGCAAATCAATTGCAATTTTGTTATCGTAATAAAATCTACATCCAGATGTGTACCACTTATAGGCGGTATTTGGGAGGGTACAAAGGGGCCAAAGGGTAATGGTCAACCAGGGGCAAGATAGGGAGGCAAAATGTCTGAGTAACTACCCGAATCGTTAGCTCAGAGTAGCTGCAAATAGAATACAATGCATTTTTTTTTATTTACTAGGCATATAACTACCTTCACTATCCTTTTGATACTTTTAACACTCAGCTAGTAATTTGTTATTTTATAAAGCTGCAGAAATGTTTCTGGCACAAATTCTATAAAAAATCATTACTCTCGAGAACACTTTTAAAACATTTTTACAGCAGCTATAAATTTAAAATTGGTACCATCTTTAATAAAATACTTCAGTCGCTGTTGATATTTTATAAAGCCTATTGGAACCGTTACAAAGTAATTATATAAATATTTCTGCAGGCCTTAATAGAATTCGTTTCCGGCGCTTTAAAACAGTTTTATTTACGTTTCATTTAGCAATACCGATAAAATAGAACAGTTTCTTAAATATATCCTAAAAATCACAAGAAGTATTTGTGATCTTAAAAGTATAGTAGGGTAGAGTAAGATATGTGTCGATAACTATGTACAAAAAAAAATGTGTTTTAACCACCTTCCATGTCACCTCAATGACCCTCTTAAGTCTAGAAGATCTAGATTTGTCTGAGTAAAGGAGACGGGGCCCTACAGATTATGGTGGAATCCGAACCACTTCTCAGGGAAAATTTCCTATGAAAAATTTTTTCGCTGTGTGGGGCTCGAATCCACTTCGTTAGGTATGCTCAGAGTGCAAGCTAGACGCGCTAACTTACTGGGCTACCGACCTAGTCCAGTCAATGAATGGTTTCTAAAGGGAAATGCTGAGATCACAATTTTTGACTAGATGGCTGTGTTTGGACTATTTAGGAGGTAAACATACCAAAAGTCCCCAAACGTAGGAGGTGGGGAGGATGCAGGGGGCACGAAGAAGGTCCTGGTTTTTGGTTTTTCGCTCATATCTCGAAAACGGTTAGCCCTAATCAAAAAGTGGCTATATGCAAAATTAAAGCTGACTAAATTTTCTACAATAATGTTTCTATTAATTTTTTTCATATCTGCTATGAATTGTATATCTTTTGACTGTATTCTAATTTTATTATAAATTTATTATAAATTGAAAATAAATTTTAATAATCATCGTAGAAAAAAATTTCTTGTACAGTTATCCATTTCACAACAGACTGAACTGAAATATCGAATAAAAAATGCCTTTGCGTCTGTAAGTGTGTGTGTGCGTGTATATCTATCTATGTGTGCGTGTGTACCGCTTCTTGTAATCACGATAACTTCTGTTAGACTTAAAATATTTGATTACAATTTGGAACATATGTAAAACAGTATATTACAATAATCCCCATTGAAATTGGGCCATATCTGTAATACATGGTGATCACCAGAGGTCTACAATTCTCACTTCATAATAATGTTATTAAAAATACCATGTTCCATATTTTAGGATAACACTGATATATCATCTAATTTAAATAAAATTGGTTTGTCTAACATACACCCGATATATTGCGGTTTAGAAATCTTATACATTTTCTTATTTTTGTATGCTTATTAATATTTTGCTCTGAAATTAAAATAAAACGTATTTTACGTATGAAAGTTTGCAGGCTTCTGGTTATCACCATGTATTACAGATATGGCCCAATTCCAATAGGGATTATGGTTATATGCTGTTTTACATGTGTTCCAAATTGAAATCAAATATTTTAAGTCTAACAGAAGTTATCGTGTTTACAAGACGCAAAGATATTTTTTATTCGATATTTCAGTTCAGTCTGCTGTGAAACGGATATCTGTACAAGAAATTTTTTTCCACGATGATTATTAAAATTTATTTTCAATTTATAATAAAGTTAGAATACAGTCAAAAGATATACAATAGAGTCATTTAGTGATATGGCAGTTTCCTACTTTTTCTTCCTCATTTTAAAGTATAACAAACCAATAGACTCAGAAAAAAATTTCAGCTCAATTGAATCGATAGCCAATAAGATATTCGCATTTGAATAGAAACACGCCCGGCCGGCCAACAGTCCGTAGAGTGACGTCACTTGGTGTGCGTAACTTGCATTTACAGCCCTGTTCACTGGGAGGTTCAGCCATCTGACGTCACAACTCGACTACATGGTTATCCCGAATGTTTTTAAGCGCGCCGACTTTAATAATTTTTTTATACATGAAGGCGGCGTCAGTAAATTCTAATTTTTGGCATACTTACTATACTCACCAAGCTCTTCCAGAATATGTAATAATAAAAAATTGTTAAATGAGCCTATTTACTACTGAACCATAACAGATACGAAAAAAAATAATAAAAACAGTATTGTAGAAAATTTAGTCAGCTTTAATTTTGCATATAGCCACTTTTTGATTAGGGCTAACCGTTTTTGAGATATGAGCGAAAAACCAAAAACTGGGACCTTCTTCGTGCCCCCCCCCCTGCACCCCCCCCCCCCCCCACTTCCTACGTTCGGGGACTTTTGGTATGTTTACCTCCTAAATAGTCCAAACACAGCCCTCAAGTCAAAAATTGTGATCTCGGCATTTCCCTATTGAACGTTCATTGTCTGAGCCCTTTTTAAAGCTTTCAGTGATTTAATACTAGGCCATAACATAACCTACTTTCGATAATTATTTTAAGTCACTATTTATTCAGTAAAATGTCACCATCGTCTGGGTTAATTGAATCTTATTGCCCAAAATGTCTCTCCACCTGTTCGTTTGCCCATTCGTCCGTCTGTTTGTCCGTCCGCCCGTCATGTTTCTTGTAAACATTACACTTAAAAAGAAAAAGTTTGATTGGAATTAGATTGTAAACTAGTGTTAGCCAGAGGGAGAACCATTTAATATTTAATAAAGAAAAGAACGAGAGTTGCGGCATTGGATTAACATGGTATATGGACAGGCATTTCGTCAACGAAGGTATCATTGGCATATAATTAAAGCTGAAAATATAGCAATTCAGAAATGTACCTATTTAGAAAAAACTGCAAACAGCATGATATGGAATGTTCAACCGTTATGTAAAAACTTCAATAAACTGGTAAAGAGAGTGGGAATTTTTATTTTAAATATATAAATAGTTTTTATTAAATATTTTTCAGAACTTATGCGAGTTCAAGGTTGATATTTCCTATAAAACGAATTCAACCAGAAAGAAATGTTAATATGTGCACAGAAAAAATGCATCGTAGGTGATTGTCAAGTCACCTTATATTCTTTATTTGTCTATGACAGTGTGTAAATTTCTTTTCAGAAAGTTGAATGAAACGATTCCTGTTTTATCGATTACGATTGCGACTACGATTGTGGAAACAATAATTGTGCGATTACGATTACGATAAAAAATAAAACCATATAAAACAGAACAATGTAACATTATTTTATATTCTATAATTTCAAAAACTTAAATCAAAATTAAAATTTTATTTAAACTCAAATAAATAAAAAATAGTTAGTAGCAAATTTTTATTAAAACAACATAATCTCTGCAAATTCTGGAGGATCGAGCGGTTTCGTTTAGGGCTTTGAGTGGGCCTTAAATGTTTCCCGAATGGGACATAATGCGCCACCAAACAAGTATCGACAGACAAAAGCAACAGTGAATAATCGTTATAATCGTATTGATAATATCGGCGATTACGATTAATCGGAATCGTAATCGTTTTATCAGTTTTTATAAATATAAAATACTTATCTTTTTTCTTATACAAGGTGTCCCGAATCATCAGGTGATGAAACCTTTCAAAATAAAAAAGAGTTCCTATAAGCATAAGTCGGAAAGTGCTTAGTCCGAGAAAAAAAAGCAACACCTTTCTTTGTGCAAAAAATGCAAATTTTCAAATTCTGCTCATAAATTTATTGAAAAGTAACGCACAAAACAGTTAAGGCGAAATTATATATAGCCCCCCCCCCCCCAGTTTTATTCGCCCATGGACAGTTGTCATTTTGCATTATAAAAGAAATGTGTAAATTATCAGTTTATCTTTTGACGTTTCGAAGATATTCGTAAAAAACGTTTTTCAGGAAACTAAGCACTTTCCAACCTATATTTATAGAATTTTTTTTCTAATTTTGCAAAGTTCAGGCATTTGGTGAAGTTTGGCATGCATTCGGGGCGTCCTGTATTTAAAGTAAACACCGAAACTATTCTTTTACTCTAGTCATCATCTTTTACCAGCAAAATAATGATATATTATCATAAGACTATAACATTGCATTATATTTGGAAGATAAGTTTGTTAATAATATATTTAATTAATTTATATTGGTTTTAGTAAAGTGCCCTGTGAGATGCTATAGTTTAATTGTGCTTTCGTAGCACAGTGCTCTCTTGAGACAAAATAATTGCAAAATAATATTACTCACTACTCTTTTATGCCTTAAAGTTTCAATCGATTACCTAAAGCTTTTTAGATTAATCTAGAAAAATTACCGTTTGCAAACACAGTTTAAAACCCATTAGCTTCTGGTTTTGTTTATTGATTTTTACATTTTTCTTGTTGTTCCATCAACCCCTTTGTAACGTTATTTTCAATTCTTTTGTTTTTAATGTTTTTTCTTGCATTCTATGAAGAAAGTTTACTTTTTACGTATTATTTACTTTTTTAATCGTTGCACTTTGCATACATATATTTTTTCTTGTATTTTTGTATTTTTGTATTTTATATTATAAATATAATCATCAAATATTTCATTCTGAAAATTTTGAGTGATGTAATTTCTTATTATTTTTTCTATCGTGTTGATATTTCCGCTTTAAATAAGCATAATTCATGTAAGAGTTAAAGATTGGAGTTTTTGTAAACAATAATTTATTGAACGCATTATTTTATCGAAGGTTATTGATGTGCACCAATTGATACCATGGATGTCTAACGCTATATCATCTCTAAATATATCGCAACAAATGAATTTTGCCACTTAAAAAAAACAAACATCAAATAATATAATAATTATTTTGTTTAATTGGGTTAAAGTTCGATAAAGAAGGTTATATTTTCGTCTGTTGGAAATATTTAATTTTAAAAATAAACAATTATTATGATTAAACTTATTGTGTATGTGTACAAACTACCTATGTCAGTTATTGAAATTAACATTAACATTTATGTCGACTTCATATGGAAATAATTGTTAATCAAATATAAATATTGCCAATGTTTGTACAAGTTCAGATTAATTCAGGATTTAGTTGATATATTAATTTAGCTTTTGATTTAATTTGTTAACCTATATAAACATCGGTTTCCAGCCAAAACTTTGACACTTTTTCTACAATTTACTCATGTGTGGGAACTAATGTAAAAAAATATTTTAAAAATCCGTACTCTACGGGGGTGACATGGGGGATAAAAGACAAAATTTCTATAAAAATTCTGAAATATATAAGTTTATCATCTTCTTTATTTTAATGGTATAATAAAAAAATTGATGATATTTGATACTGTATAAAGGGTAATATAGATAGGTTTGAAAGGTTATAATTTTAAAAACTAGAAACAGTTCGGACTTAAAGAATACATTCCCAATTACTAATCCGTGTATTTATAATCTTCATCGTCACTATCTTCGGTTTTTTAAAATTTCGTTTCTGACTCGACTAACCCATCTTATCATCTTCATCGTCACTAAGTTCGGTCTTTCAAAATTTCGTTTCTGACTGGACTAACCCATCTTATCTTAGTTCTTTACAGGGCTGTATGTGAGAACTTAAAAGATCTAAGACGTCTTAGGAACTAGATGGTTTTTTGGGTGATGGTCTCAAACTCATTATCAGTGAATCGGATGCGACTAATAGGGCATGAACAAATATTAGTATTAGTAGTATTATAGTTTATTTTTCAAGTGTGTTTTTTAAGTCCTTAAGTCGGGGCTGCTGAACTTCTGCCTACTTGACCTATTGGTAAAAAAGTTTTTGTTTTTTGTTTATGTGCTCCGTACGCCAAAATCTTGTAGACAGTAATAATAGCCATATAATACCATGGACACTCTTTTACAAGCAGCTAGACAGTTTGTTCTATTTTATCAGATTGATTTAGAATTGCCTCGTACCAAATATCTACTGTCTATTGAATATCTTTTCGGCTATATATCCCTGTAAATAATTTTAAAAATCTCAAAATGATCAAGTCAATAATACAAACAGTGCAGTGAAGTGAAATAAAACTCTTGAGAAGTTGTTTTGATAATTTTATAAAATTCAATTGCTAGAACAGTTTTATTCTCTATTGTGGTCTGTCCATCGATATAAATAATTTACAATAAATAACAAAAACGTAGGTATTCTTCGCCAATTTACTGAGCTTTTTATATAATTGTTACATATTCTATAGGATACTCTTCATAGTTTTTTTTGTAAATAATGTTAGTTTTTAAATATTGTGATACCAACTTTGTTGTGAAAAAAATATATGAAAAAAAATTGAAAAAAAAAACATCCAACCTGACTAGGATTCGAACACGGGATTTTTGAATTCCAAAACTCAAGCTCAACAAGATTTTATTCGAGTTTTTTTCAATATTATATGTCGCATCAGATCCTAGCCTCGGAGCCAACCAGACAACCACGGCGAACACCGCCGAGGTGGGTGTGAGGCTGGGCGAGGTAGGTCTGATTGGCTTAAGAATAATTGTAAGATTAGCAACACCTGCCATAGGTAGACTTAAGAGCTAATTAAGAAGAGAACATGTGCCCACATGGGCCTAAAACTAATTTAAGAGTACACTGTAGATGACTAAACTCACTTTACGAAATTCTTGGTTGCTGATACGGGAAAAACAGAACCAAATGAAAAAACCCATTCGACAAAGCAAAACTTTAGCCAGAATTCGTTCACTAACACAATGATATGAAAATTTTTTTCTCTACGTGCGATATTTACGATTTTAGAAATGTGCCGATCAAATACAATATACTCTTCGTTTTTGCGAAGAGTATAATAATAGGTTAATATGGTGGTCTCTATCTGATAAGGAAGTATTAGAAGAATATTAGAAAGTTGCCAATTTTGGATTTTGGTCGTTGATTCTTTATTTCAACCCACCGTGCTTTGTCATAATTTATCCCTCAACTAACTATTGGTATTTATATTGTTGACTATAAGAGCAGCTTAGCTGAACTGCGCCATTATTTGAATTTGTGAATTGTAGTTTATGAATTTGAAAATAAAGTAAATTTATTTTATTATTTATTTTATTATTTATTATTATTTATTCTGAAAAAAATTTCACCACACCACACCAAAACATTCTACCTTACATTTGAGGTGCATTTCGCTACCCAAGTTGGCATCATCTGGAAATGAGGGAAACACAATTTTATCTCCAGATGATGCAATCCTCAAAGTCGAAACGCACATCTAGTTTAGTGCGCAATGGTAATGTACTGTGATTTGGCGCTGGTGAAACGATTCTATGTAATGTATTCCTAAGGTTCCACAGATATATTTATGGTGATTTTTTGTGAGAAAGTGACAACAGTGCTAAACAAATTAATAGGAATTAATTCTGTAGTTAATTAATATTGTCATAAATAACTACATGGTCAATAAGCAACATTATCAACACCTTTTTAATGTATGGCATAATTTTCCGTTGCCACCCACGATTAACAATGTCGCTACGCTATATTTTAATCCGGTTGTTTATTTCCACATTCTAAATTAAACTATATTGTAATCAGAGATTTAATATTTGTCATAGCGCAGGAATTCTGGGTTTATTTTCAAAAAGTACGACTCGTAAATATGCGATAACCTCTGAAGTGTTTTAGCTACTGCGGGATTAAACAAACCGATTATGCATCGTATTATTGGTTAATGTTTGTGTCATCGTCTCAATTTTCAGCGAGCTTTTTAAGCTAATTTTTATATAGTTATATGGCGTTTTATACAATCGAGAGATACTTATAAATTGCAACAGAAAATAAAAAAATAGTCCGCGAACCATCAAATCGAAGATCCACAAAATTAAACACTCAGTATTACACTAACTAATTAAATTAAAAATTACTTAAATTATTGTTTGTTTAGAATTTATGTATACGTATTCTTACCGCACCATTACCGTTATTGATGCTGAATTAAGTGATAAATGATATTGGTGGCAAATAATTTTATAAATTACATAGAAAAAATTGCTAATACCAACAATTTGTATATAATTTTTCTTGAAAAGAATTTTCTGATAATTATTTTGTATCTTCTGTAGAACCAGTAGTTTGTGAAGCACTTATTTTTTACTGATTCTAGGGGCCATAAAATCATTGGTAAAACCAAAAGTGCTCACCGCAAGTTGTTTTATTCAGAAACTGTGCAATGGAAAATTAAAAAAATAAATTTAACGTGCGCAACACAACGCCTCACAGTTTCCCCAAAGTTGCTTCTTTCTTCAAATCACTCTGCAAGCCTCAATATTTAAGCAATCGGAAAGTTGTTTTTTGAGATGTTCGTTTTTTAATTGCCTATCGAACTCTCAAGCCAGATTTTCGATTTTTGTTACTGATTTTTCAAAATTTTCCAAAGAAGTTTGAATTCTCATCAAAACAGTTGAAAAATCGAAAATCTGGTTTGACAGATCGATAGGTAATTAAAAAACAAAGATTTAAAAAAAACTAACCTAATGAAGCTATCTCTTACGTCAGCGCCACACACTTTTTTAGAGGCTTCGATCACAAGTTTGACACACCGTTCTGCATACTGGGTGTGATAAGGCAAGCTTTGGAAGTGATGTGCCAGTCTGTATTAGATTTTTGATGTCCATGATGTTCCCTTATATTGGAGGAGGAAAGATACTGCAACTATCCCACCAAAGCATGTTGACGCAGCCTGTTGCTTCGAAGCTGAGTTTTGGCGTGGTGAAGTTTCGAATTGTCTTTCCGGAAAGTGATCGAACTTTCAGCATTCGACGCAGCCCCAGTTCTCTGAAGGTCTTCTTTTATCCACAATCATTGCAAGGGTAAAATTTTTTGGGTGAGCAAAAAAAGCGTTTCGCTCAATCATTGGGTTGATGACAGTAAAATTTGAGTTAGAGTGATATTCGGATGGCTTCAAAAACTATCTTTGGATCATCTATGAAATTTTTGCTGGTTTTAATTTTAAATCAGAAAAGCATGTAACATTCCAAAATAAAGTGTATTAACTGCCTAATCTCATCAGTAGGTCTTTCTAAGCTCACGTATAGTATGAGAACTTTGTTTACTGTCATCAACCATCTTGAGTGTGAAAGCGGACCCTTATCATGAGCTGCTAAATCTTCTAAAATTGTACCTGACTTTATAGCAGCAGAAATAGCATGTGGGTGTAATTGATCCTTGCTCAGCACTTTTTGTCAACTTGAGGAAATGGGAATCTAATACAGAGTGGCACATCGATGCAACCGGATTTCCAAAGCTCCCCTTGTCAGACCCAGGTTGTAGAACGGTGTATCAAACTTGTGACCGAAAGAGTCAAAAGAGTGTGGCGCTAACGTAAGAGATGACTTCATTAGAACGACCTTTTTTTCTGACTTTAAAGTGTACTTTTTGAATAACAAAGTTAGAAATTGTTCATTTTTCATTGTTCATTGTTCACTAAAAATGAAAAAGTAAAATTAGCAGTAATTAAGAAATATTACCATTCTTATAAGAAATTGTGTTTTTTTCATTTTGCTTAGCTGGGCGATAGGCAACTTTTCCGGGGTATAAAGATAGAAACATTAAAGAAAAGTATTTTTTCGGCCCACCCCACTGGTTATGATCCAAGTGTTACTACAAAGCGAAAATTATGTAGACCGAGCGAATGATAACTACCCAGATACGTTCAGGTAGTAAACGAAACGGTACGCTTTGGAGCCTTTTTGACTATTAGTACAGTAACTAGAGGTTTTAATTTCGGAATAATGTAATATTGAATGGATTTCTTTCATTTTTGGCAGTATAGTAGCAAATGATTCACAGAAAAGTTTCTATATTGTGCGGGGGCTTGCTAAGTTATAGGGGGTGGATGCCACCCCCTCTCAGACAGTGGTACTTAAAAAATATATATATTTATTGGAGTTGAAATAGACTCGGATTTTAAGAAGAAAAGGTTCTATGCAATTTTTCACATAAATTGATAGTTTTTAAGTTATAACGACTTCAAAATTGCAATTTTAGCTTAAATAAAGGTATTTCCAAACGGCTTTCGTAAAGTATTACTTTATCGAAAAAATGTTAGAGACCAATTACAGAAAGTACAAACTGGGAATTAATTATATTTTTTATTTATTGATGTAGGATTAATAATTTCGGAGATATTTAAGTTTATATTTGGTATCCAAGTGTTTCGAAATTACCTTTAAAGTTTAAAATGCATTTTTTTCTAAAGCAAGTGCTTTAAATGAGCAAAAAAATTTGTGCATCTAGGTAATGCTATATCTTAACGAAAAACTGTATTTCAGATCATTTTTTTAAATTACTGGCTAATTAGAGTAACAAAATGGCGACTTTTTTATATAAAAAAATATAAATACGCACATTTTTCCGTCATAACTTCTTTATTTTTTATGCTACAGGAGCGAGTAAAAAATAATTTGAAAGCGCAATTAATTGTCTTTGTTTCTTATCACGCGTGGCGTAGGTGTCACAATTTCTGAGATATTTAACATTTAAACTGCATTTTATGCATCTTATAAACGTTTGGACGCCATTTGTAAACTTTCATATCTCCGAGACTATTAAATCTATGTAAATAAATAAACAAGCGAAATTCATTATCAGTTTATGAGCTTTATTTTCGGTCTCTACCTATTTTTGAAAACTAATATTTATTGAGATATTTGGAAAAGGGAAAAAAAAATACGTTTTATCGAAAATACCTTTATAGTTTAAACTGTATTTTTTTCTAAAGCAAGTGCTGTATACAAACCAAGAAATTTGAGTATCTACGTCATGCTATATATTAATGACAAACAGTGTTTGAAATTCCTTTTTTTTTTAATTACTGGCTAATTACAGTAAAAAATGGCGACGTTGTTATTAAAAAAATGTGTAGACGCACATTGCTTCGGTCATAACTTCTTTGTTTTTTATGCTACAAATAAAAAAATAGTTGAAAGCTTAATTAATAACCAATTATTCTACCTATTAGCATCCTTGACGTAGGTGTCACAGTTTCTGAGATATTTAACTCTCACTAAATAATTATCTTATGAACACTTGGATGCCAAATGTAAACTTAAATATCTCCAAAATTATTAATCCTATAGTCCAATAAACAAAAAATATAATTAATTCCTAGTTTGTACTTTCTGTAATTGGTCCCTACCATTTTTTCGATAAAGTAATACTTTTCAAGATACTTGACGAAAGCCGTTTGGAAATACCTTTTTTTAAGCAAATATCGCAATTTTGAAGTCGTTATAACTTAAAAACTATCAATTTATGTGAAAAATTGCATAGAACCTTTTCTTCTTAAAATTTGATTCCACTTTAGCTCCAGTAAATATATATATTTTTTAAGTGTCAGCCCCTATAAATTAGCAAGCCCCTGCACAATATAGAGACTTTTCTGTGAAGCATTTACTATTATACTGCCAAAAAATGTACGAAATCCGTTCAATATGACAATATTCCGAAGTTTTGCATATTTTTTACCTCTGTACTATATGAGATTCAGCGGAGAATGCAGATGGAAAGATCAGCAACTTGCTACCTGAGCAAAATTTGTGACAGAAATATTATTATACGAACACAGATCAGACTTGCTGACGCCCTAGTATTCCCCATCTTGCTTTACGCATCTGAGATATGGACTGTTAGGGAAGCAGAGAGATGATGATTGATGCCTTCGAGATATGGATCTGGAGACATTTGTTACGAGTGCCTTGGACAGCCCACCGCACTAATATTAAGTTGATTATTCAGGAAAAACCAGATGGAATGAGGCCAACGTTGGACTGATGTCATCAAAGAGCCGATGGGAAAAATCTTTAATGTGCGCCTAACATTTAACTATGACAGGTGACGTTGAAACATGCTTCCCTTGTGGTTAATTAAATTTACAATATATTTCTTTTTTTTTTGTTTATTTCTTTTTTTTTGGGAGGGGGCAGCAAGTTTCATCACCGGCAGCTCATAGCCTCAGTAGATCAGTCGAAGGTAAGGGAATAATTACAATGGGCTCATTTAGCATTTTTTTTTATTACATTTTCTGAAAGATCTATTAATTCTAGAGCGAAATGTAAAAAAAAAGAATTTTCTAGGGTCTCTATAGGCTTCAAAATTAATCAAGAACATATGTGTGACGTCAATATCTCTGTCGCATCGGAAGATGTAGAAGTATCTGACCTGCTTGCCTAGTAGTCTAAGATCCGGCATAAGAAATTAATACCGTCATCTGTTATTCAGATAAGAAATAGTTTATATAAAAGATAACATGTAGGTTAATAGAAAAATGCAAAAAATGTCAATTTTGATTCTTTCGTGTCGAGCCGAATTTTAGAATTTCGGCATGCGATTTACGATGCGGATCAACTACAAGTCTTCCTCTTTCTGTATCGACATGGTCATCGCGGTATCGTATTTTTGATAATATGAGTATATTTAGATGTTGGGTTTGCGACGAAAATTTCTAGGTACTGTCCTATAATACTAACACTGACATTCGATTTCGGTGGGCAAGGTTAATAACCTTGGTAAGCGAGGTAGGACTGTGGAGACAATTACGTCAGCGATTCGACCGCCTCAGTTTATGAAGAATTAGATTTTATAGCAGTATATTTCTGAAACTACATATCAGATCGAGTTCAAATTTTTAGTGTAATAATTATTTGATGATTACTTCGCACAATTGTAATAAAAAGTGCAATATTAAATTTGACTAAATGACCCCATTAAAGATAGGGGTTGTAAACATAAAAAAAAATCATTTAAAAAGAAAGTGAATAGGGGCGCCAATTTTTCTATTGTTAAATTTATCCTTTAAGTGGAAGATTGATCATTAGGAAGATAAACTGATCAATGTTTATAACTGGTTTTAAAAAGTAGTAAAAAAAAAGTATACATTTAATTTATAATTCAGCTAAGAAAAAGATCGAATGTGTATATCACCCCACTAAAATAAGTCAACCAACATCAAGTAGCTATATGCATGCTACAACGTGATGCCGCCAGATGTGCTGTGCATCAAGCGGAGGCCAATTAGAATAATTTGTGAATCACAAAACGTTAAAAGTAGAATACTGCTTATTAGAGAAATATTTCGTGTTTTAAAATAATGCTTCTATTTACAATTTATGGCATTAAGTTCTAAAAAAGTGTCAATAGGGTAACTATATTACTTTTAGTTGCCGATTTGCAGTTAAGCGTAGATTTGTGCTGTATATTTCCACCCTGCTAAAACGCGAATAACTCGAGTCAAAGTTAAAGACTTTGAGAAGTAGGGTTTAATTTACACAAGAAGTAATTGTACATAACCTTGTTATCATTAGTTGATTTTCGGCCGAGCCGCCGGATTCCTATCAAAGGATCATGAGCTGCCCCTTTACAACGATTTCGAATTGGCATCCTGTTTCTGTGTAATTAAGTAATGGAAATCAAAGTTCTACCTTCTGATGTAGCGCTATTTGTTCAAGAGTTACAACCAATCCATGCGTCTGTTTGGTTTATTATAGAAACCCCATCCCGAAACGCCGAACCTTCTGTTTGTTTCGAATCAAGTTAAGAAGTCGCAAGTCTTTAGTTAAAATAATAAAATAATTAGTTTAAAGTTGTGACGAACTGATGCCTCAATATTATCTATCGAAGAAATTCATCATTTGCGAATGTATAAAGATATTTTATTAGTCAAAATTGCTATTCAATTATGATGCAAAAAATTAACCTTTTTTTAAAATTTTAAATGACACAGACACACAGTAAAAAGTCAATTTTCTGAGGTTTCACATATATACTCCCAAATATTTTTTACCGCTGAATACGATCCCGATCCCGATGTCAGTTTTGCTTCATCAGGTCAGGAGTTTTTATTAACCACGAAAAATAGCTTAACACAGAAGTGCTTAATGAGACCAAGTTTAATATGGAGTTGGAGAAGTAACATTGAAAAGGGATGTGAAAACGAAAGAAATAAAATGAAAAAGAAAACCATTACGCAGATCATTTGAAGACATAAAAGAGTACGGTACCACAGAAAAGAATAAATCAGGATAAATAAGAAGTCATTACCTGATTGGTTGAAACTGACATCAGTATCGTGTTCAGAGGCAAGGTGTACATGGAATGCATGGTCTACTTATTTAAAATCTTTAATTTATATTTTAAATTCTTTTCCGACCTGTTTTAAGCTGTTTTCGTGGTTAATAAAAAATCCTGACCTAATTTTGTAAAACTGACATCGGGATCGTGTTCAGCGGTCAAAAATACATGGTAGTATATATGTGAAAACTCAGAAAATTGACTTTTTTTGTGTGCCTGTGTGATTAATAATTCTTTTACTTACTGAACGAAAGGTTTTTCCTCTGGTTGACACTAACTTAGTGTCCACAATACAATTAGGATTTTCTTTCTTAAGTTGTCGTGCTTACAAGAAACGTAATGGATGGAGGCGGACGGACATCTTGAAAATGCTTCAAAATTCGTTCACTAACGCAAAAACGAGAAGTTTTAGAAATATGTCGATCAAATATAATATATCCTTCGTATTCGTATTTTCGAAAATGCTAAAGGCATAATATTAATAATTTGACCAATGACCACAATATTATATAGAATAGAATAGAATAGAATAGAATAGAATAGAATAGAATAAGTTTATTTAACAAATTGTTCTACTACAATGTAATTGTTAAAACAGAAACATTATATTAAATAAACTAAGCCCCCACATTAAGTGCTATTTATAGCACTTGAGCGTGCATTGGGCACACAAAAAATGATAATATATATAAAAAATAAAATTATATATATACATATATATACACACACACGTATATATACACATACATACACATATACACATATACACCACACATTATATATAATATAATAATACCGAAACGACACTACAATTTTTAAAACGGTATACATTATAAAAAGAAAAACAAATATAATGCTTAGTACTTTGACAATGATATAAATTACAAGAAATAAGATACGCACATACTGCTAACTTTCAAGTGATTAAAATGATCGTCTCTACTGTGAATTAATTGTTTTTTAAATCTATTATATCATTTTTTTTTTTTCTTTCAGTTTCCATTACAAATTGTTTGGAAACTATTTTAAATTTATAAACTGATTTTATGTTCTTAATTCCTGTGGGCAAAACATTGTATACTTTCGGAGCAAGGAAGTTATGGCTTCTCTGGCCGATCGTTTTTAACATACTTTTACAGAGAACATCATTTTTGTATCTGGTTTGGTGTTTGTGATTTACAAAGTTCTTCTCTTCAGAGTATGTTTTAACAACTAAGGAATGAAAGTATAATTGGCGATGTCCATTATTCTGGCCTCTTTGTATAATATATCTGATGGGTGAGTTATTGGTTTTTTGTATATTATCTTTAGAATTTTTTTTTTGAATTTTTTCTAGACCACTAAGGTTAGTTTTTAATAACCCTCCCATCCTATTATGCCATATCGCAATTGAGATTCAATTAGAGCAAGATAGGTAGTTCTAAGTTGGTCAATATTTAGTATATCTCGAAGATTATTAAAGAGGTAAAGCATACTTCTTAATTTACTAACCAATTTAGTTATATGAACGAATGTAGACTTGTAACAGGAAAAGGGAATAAATGATGTTTTATTAAAATTTATCGTTAAAAGTTTAGAATTAAACCAGTCAATTATTTTTTTGAAATCATTCTCTACATCAATTTTTAAAATTTCCCATGATTTGTTTTCGTAGAAAACTACTGTGTCGTCAGCAAAACTGAGAATACTACCTGACGTTTCAATAGAGAATAAACCATTCATATAAATAATGAAGAGTAGGGGACCTAAAATTGTGCCCTGGGGAACGCCGTATTTTATTGTCTGGAACACACTTTGGGTAGAGTCTATTTGCACACACTGTTTTCTGTTGTCTAGGTAGCTCTTTAGTAATATCCACGGCAAGTTTCGGATACCTATATTTTCGAGAGTCTCTAGTAAGAGTGGATGACTAACAGTATCAAAAGTCTTCGCTAGATCTACAAATATTCCCAGCGAAAGGTTTCCTTTATCTAAGGAATTATATATTTTACTCGTTAATATAGATATGGCGTCTTGCGTTGATTTTCCCGTTCCTAGTTGTTTATCTGATAATATTTTAAATCTATTTAAGTACGATAATATTCTTATTTTTAATAATTTTTCAAAAACCTTAGCTAAATTGGTTTTTAAAGAGATTGGCTGGTAATTTTGTATTTCTAACTTGTCGCCTTTTTTAAAAATGGGCTTAACAATTGACACTTTAAAAGCTGTAGGACAATCTCCATTTTCAAATATTTTGTTGATCAGAAAGCTTAAAGGTTTGCATATGTTTATCGCAATGCTTCTTAATGTCTCTGCTCTCAAATTATCAATTCCAGGGGCTTTTTTTGATTTAAGGCTATTTATGCAATTTACTACTTCATCTTCATTTGTTGGTACTAAATACATTGAATTTCGGGTTCTATGAATTGTATCTTTGTTTTTATTTTCTTTTTGTTTAATTTGTTCGGCTAGCTTTACCCCCATATCAATAAGTTTCTTGTTGCAGTAATTAGATACCTCACTAATATTTTCTAAAACCTCACCCGAATCTTCGTTTCTGATTTTATTAATTGCATGTCCTTTCCGTTGTTTATTTGTTATTTCATTTACCACATTCCAAACCCGTTTACTTGTTAATTGATCTATGATAGCATTTATTGAATAAAACAACTTGCAGTGCATGCGCTTTTGATTTTACTAACAATTTTAATTTTTTATGCCATTGGCAGGTAACAGACTCCAGCTATTAGTCCAGTCAACGGAGCGCTAAAATGACCAAAATCTCTAATTTGAGTGCTAATGAATTGATTTTGATGAAACCTTGATGAGTGTGTTTGTCATGACGTTAATAAAAAAGTTGAAAAAAAATTTGACTAGGAAATGATCGGAAGAGGTATAAAACATCCCTTTTACCAAGAGTTATGTAACTTGTAGAATTAGGTCAAAAATGAAAAGAAAACAATATATTTACCTTTTTTGACCTCACTCTTGTGAATTTTTTCGAAAAATGCATATTTTTCGAAATATGGCCACTCGAAAATTCCTAAAAGTTGGGGAGGGGAAATGTAAAAGTTGAAAACAAAATTTGAAAAAATTCAGGTGAATGTATTACCGAAATTCAAAACTTATTTCTATTTGCAACTTTTCTGTAAAGTGCGTTTTCACAGAGTTTGAAAAACTACCTCTTTCTTTGAAATTGTAGTGCTTTAAAAATATGTAATTTAGACATTTTTAAAAATTCAGACATGTGCATTGAGGCCTTTTAAACATTTTTTGCCTCTTGGAATTTTTTTGTAACTTTCTAATATTCCGAGATCAAGAGAGTTGGCCTTCATTACACCTTTGCTTGTAAAAAATGCAATGGTGTAGATTGCACTAATTGTAAACCTGTGGAAGATTTAATAGATACTAACGGAACAAATGAAACTTTGGAAGTTGATGAAACAAATTCATTTTTTTTAATGCCTTATTTATATTAACGTCCTGGCGAAGTTTAGCTAATGCTACTCTACCACTTAACCAGGACAGCAAGATGAGATACGGTTACCAATCCAAGTGACAGACTCGCACGGCCGTGCTTAACTTCGCCGATCGAGGTCCAGTCACTGAAACTGGTACCGTACCTCACCTCATTTGATGAGTCTTTACTATAATATAAAATTATGGATACATTGTTTATACTTTAAATAAATTAAGTGTTAAAATGTAACTATATGAGCTTATCTCAACCCTTTGAATCAGTTCCTCCACAAATAAAAATTGTGAAAAAAAATTTTTCCGGAAAACTTTTCCATATTTTTAATTTATATTGAACCTTTAAAAATGATATAACTATACAAGTTTCATATTTTTTTACAATAATATACATAAATAACGTTCATTTTGCGAATTTTCATGTAATTTTTAATGTGCAAAAAATGTAGTACATTATTTATCGTGAATAAATGCCCGTAACTCGGAAAATTAGCAAGTTACAAAAAAATTCCAAGAAACAAGAAATGTTTAGAAGGCCTCAATGGACACGTCCGATTTTTTTCAAATTTTTAAATTACATATTCCTAAAGCGCTACAATTTCGCAGAAAGGGGTAGTTTTTCATGTTTTTTCCAGAAAAACTCGGTGAAAACGTACTTTACAGAAAAGTTAAAAAAAATGCTTGTATTTCGATGATACATTCACCTGAATTATTTCAGATTTTTTTTTCAACTTTTGCATTTCCCCTCCCTCCACTTTTATGTATTTCGAGTGGCCATATGCATTTTCCGAAAAAATTCACAAGAGTAAAAACATCTTATTTTGGGTCAAAAAAAGGTAAATATATATATTTTTTTCATTTTTGTCCTAATTCTACAAGTTACGGAACCCGTGATAAAAGGGGTGTTTTCTACCCCTTCCGATCATTTCCTACTCTAATATATTTTTTAACTTTTTAATTAAAGTCATTACAAACACATTGCACAAGGTTTCTTCAAAATCCATTCATTAGCACTCAAGTTAGAGGTGAAACCTACCGTTGACTGGACTATATACCGGGTGACACAGGAGATATATAACACCCCGTAGCATGTTTGTTTATAAAGATATTATTTTGAAATTTGGTAGACTTATATAATGCGTGATTGTCCTTTTTTTTTGGTATAAACAAGAAATTTTTTCCACTTCCGGTTTCACCGGAAGTGCCATCTACTTCGTTATTTTAAATAGCACCCTGTATATATTTTTTTCTTATCTGATTCTACTTAAATTTCTCTTTTCAACTATGTATACCAATATGACATTCGTTTTTAAAATGGCTGCTGAAAACCATTTTATTGTCAAGTCAAGTTGGCTATGGAATGAGATGGGGCGGTAATTAATGCGCTGTGATATCAAAAGAACCCTGGTACACAATTCTATGATTCGTATTTGTTTAATATAAATCTCTAGACTAAATCCCCGAAATCATAAAAACTAAGATAGAAACACTAATTTTAAATTTGACCCATATGTAAAATATTTATTCATCTTTCACTTTTACAATTCATTGTTATGTCTGATTTTGCTTGCTTTTAAATAAAATTGCTTTCGAAGAATCTCAAAATGCTGGCCATTATTTTCCCTGCTGCGTCGAATTCTTGTAACCAGTACCTCTAAGCACATTTTCTAACTGCAGTTCGGTAAACTAATTTATTGCTAACCTAACTCTCGTTTTTAAGTCTTCCCTATTTTGCAGTGGAGTTTTATAAACCATTTCCTTGAGATGGCCCCATATGAAAAAGTCAAGTGGCGTAAAATCCGGACACCTCGGGGGACATCTAATTGGTAAAAGTGAAAAATGAATAAATATTTTACAAATGGATAAAATTTAAAATTAGTGTTTCTATCTTAGTTTTTGTGATTTCGTGGATTTAGTCTAGAGATTTTTCTTTAATATAGAAATTGTACAAAGTCTCTTCGGCTACTGATTAGAACAGAACAAATATGAAATACAAAATTATGTACCACGGTTCTTTTGATATTGCAGCACACTAAGCATTAATTACCGCTACATTTCATACCATAGCCAACTTGACTTAATGCAATAAAATGGTTTTCAGTAGCCATTTTAAAAATAAATGCCACCTTGTGCTATACATAGTTAAAAAGAGGAATTTAAGGAGAACCAGATAGGAAAAAAATATATACAGGGGGGCCATTTAAAATAACAAAGTAGATGTCACTTCCGGTGAAACCGGAAGTGGAAAAAATTTCTTGTTTGTACTAAAAAAGGGACAATCACACATTATATAGGTCTACCAAATTTCAAAATAATACCTTTTTAAATAAACATGCTACGGGGTGTTACATATCTCCTGTGTCACCCGGTATGTGGTCAAATTTTTGTCACATTATTATTCTCCGGAAACTAAGGAGCTCGATGACCAGGTCAGTTAAATAACAGTTAGGTTTTATGTTGATAATTCCACCGGCATTTTATCGACTTTATCGACAAAATATATAAGAGTATTCTATGCGAGTAAATAAATACTAATAATCAGCGAGCTTTCCACGCCTTAAATTCAAATTTAATCAGAATATTTTAAATAGCTTGAAAACTTGCCGTTTAAACGAGGTACAATTAAGATGCACTTAATGTGTATTCGACATCAATAGGTGTAAAATGATATTAGCGAGACGTGTGCTCTCAACGACATCCTCTGAGAGCACTGTGACTTACCGTGCTAACCACGACTTTGAGCATATCATAGTTGTCGCGTTACATTACAGGGACAGTGACTTGCATTTATAATTGTGTTAAATTACCCACACTTTCAGATAAGAGTTAATTTAATAATGCAGGTAGATCTAGCAAAGTCACTGCATGGGGTGCGCCGTCTTGTTGGTGAGCTTTTAAAATCGCATCATCAATAATAAATCATAGCGATTTTGTATGGCGAAAAGTTTTTACATTATCTTTCTGGTGGTGTTTAATGATCTGTGGTTTGATTGGTCGTGTTTTAATGACGTTTAGATAAGTATTGTTTAGTTTATTTATTGTATACAGGGTGTTGATTAGGTACGCAGACAAATTTTATAAGGTGATTTCTTAACGATTTCTAAGACAAAAAGTTCATATAAGTAACTTATGGTGTTTTTTAAAACGAAAAATTTTTTCCTCCAAGAATCTGCACAATGTCGAGAGAATTAGGTGTTTTCACTGTATGCAAATTTGCTTTTCTGATATTATTAAAATGAAGTACTCCATACATTAAAGCACTTACCAATATTTAAACACAATTTTTGCATCTATCAATTTAAAATTTCATCAAATAAATAACAGAACCAAATAACTGCACGGGTATTATACAAAACGAGCTATGACATCATCGGTTTGTTGTATTAATATAACCAACATAACCTCAACTTTTAGGTTTTTTAAGTTTATTGTCATTTTTACTGATTGTATCCGCACTTCTCATTTGAAACCAGTATGGCTCCAAGCAAAAATTGATGCAAATGATGTCTCAATATTGTTGATTACTAAAAATGGGCTGCTAATTATAGGTTGGATTTCATTTCGAACCTACAAAAATCGCCTTATTTTATTGAGAGAAGATATTTAAAACTTTATGAACACTATATTGAACAAGATTTTAGTTGAAAGTACGAGAACCAAGCGGAAATTTTCATAAAAGTGACACATTACTCGGAAATTTTAAAAAGATATGTATTTTTGAGGTTAGGTGTTTACCATCAATATGACCGACGACGTCAAGAATATGGTTTAAGTGTTTTAAAAAATTTAAAAATATATATTTTTGGATGTTACTCAACTGATTGTTTAAATTCAAATGTTTTTCGTTATAATTAAGTATTACCTTCACAGACAATGAGATTTTAAAATTTGTAAAAACACCGAATTGTTTTAAAACTTATAAAACTAAAACTACATATACTGGCATTTTTTCGGGAAAATAATATTTCCTTTGTTTTCACCAGTGGTGTGCTTTGGTCTTATTTTAAAAAATAATACTCCACTGTCTTTACCCAATAAACTTGTCTCTTGTTTTTTTTTATAATTAACCAGAGTAAACATTATAATTAGAAAATATTATTTAGGTATTAAGCAAATCACCTCTGACACACTTTTTTATTTAATATGAAATTATCTACTTTCTGTATATTAGTGCCTCAATCTGGTCACGCTAATATACGAGGAGGGTATAAACGCTTTAAAACACTCATTATTGGAAAACCAATCAAAACAACTACTCTTCTAGCTAATACTGACGAAGTATTGAATTAGATGATAGGATTCCTGGTATTTTAAAGCAAAAAAAATATACTGGAAATACTTAAATCAATTATTTAAATTCAGTCATTCACACTTTTTTATTTAAAATTAAATTCTCTACCTTCTGTATATCGGTACGTACCTTAATCTGGTTGCCAGAGATGGGTCGAGGAAACTTTCCATATTTGATAAAAGTTTGTAAAAGACACGTAAATAATATAATTCTATGCACTTATTTGGTACCAAAATGAAGCTGGCATCATTAAGAATCAGATTTCACCATAAAATAGGCTATCAATATACCCAGTGGAAAGTTAAAAGGAAGACTTCCTGGAAACTTTTGGAGTTTTCAAGACGGAAAGTTTCCAGGAAGTTTTCCTTCTAACTTTCCATTGGGTATATTGATTGGCTATTTTATGGTGAAATCTGATTCGTGATGATGCAAGGTTCATTGTGATACCAAATAAGTTCATACAATTATATTATTTACATCACTTTTACAGACTTTTATCAAATGTGAAAAGTTTCCTCGATCCGTCTTTGCTGGTTACACTAATATAAAGGGTGTTTTTTTTAGAGGAATAGAACTTTAAAATGAAATAAAACACAAAAATCTTGCTAACGCCCATGGTATTGAATTTATTGGGAATATAATTTTATGCCATTAGTGCTTCAATATGATTTCGGGCATGTGGGTGTCGCGGCTGGCTCGAATGTAGCGCAATCTGGAAGTCCAATTTTCGATCACTTTTTCGAGTAGCTGGGGCCGTATGTCGGCAATAACTCGTCTAGTGTTGGCTTCCAAATGGTCCAATGTCTCTGGTTTATCGGCGTAGATTAGTGACTTCACATATCTCCACAGAAAATAATCCAAGGTGTGATATCACACGACCGTGAAGGCTAATTCACACGACGCAAAATTTTTTGATGAAAATGAGGCTCAAGAATAATCCTGTTTTTGGACCATTCACCAAACGTCCGACGCAAATGATGGTCACGCGGCTTTACTTCGTGCACGAGCTGAATCTTGTACGTAAGCTCGTAAACCAAGATCTTTTCCTCAAAATCTTCCATAAAGTGGATCGACACAGCTCCAATTGCTGTGCACAATTTGCAAGCGTTGTTCTGCCGTAAGTCTATTCATGGTGAAATGGCAAAACATAATGAGCACGAATCAGCTGTTAGTGGTTAAATTAACTGTCTCTAAAAACAGTGTAGCCAATTCAAAAAACAAATTTCTAAAAAAAAACACCCTTTACTACTTAGGTAAACACTTTAAAAACTACTCTTCTAGCTAATACCGACGAAATATTGAATTGCATGATAGGATTTTAAAGCAACCAAACCATCGTACCAACATATCCTCCAAGGAATAGATCCCCTAAATTCCTTTTATTTTTTGATCTCATCCGAAGAAATTACAATATTATTATTATTACGTTGCGTTAGATTGATATCACCAATAAGCTGATGAGAAAAACCGTTAGCGAGGTTCTGCATCAGATGAAGTGACGCTGTCAGCAACGAATGGTCAAATAGAATATGTTATGGATCGTAAAACGTCTGCCAAAACATTGAGAAGACCATATAATGCCAAGACTGTGATTTCTACGTCATGATATACTGCCTGCTGATACGGGTTGCAGTCCTATGCTGAAATATTTTTGCAAGGTATAAGAAAAAAGACTGCATGAGTTGTAGAGACATACGTGAAAATATATTAAAAGCAATAGCTCCATTATAACTAAAGCCTTTGGTTGACGTCGGCTACTAATTTTTCTAGAATCTATAAATAGAAAATTCTACTCCTATCTAAAAGTGGCACATATGCTACACTGATAGCACTGTCGTAGGTACTTGGATGACACGTTTAAAGGAATGTAGTTTTCAACAATTTTTTTGACAAAATAATTTAAAAACGGCGGTGATTAATGATCCACTAATCTTCGGAACACGACTTTATCTCCTTCATTATTTATTTTATAAAAAACCGATAGCCTTTCTCACTTTACGCAGCGCCTTTTTGCTGTTAGTAAATTTAGATGAATGTAGGGCACTTATAAACAGACAATGTATCAGATTCGCCTAAAGTGATGAATTTTGTATTTTAGTATTGCTTTACATTATGTATAGTAATAATAATCTAAAGAAGTCATTTGCAAATGATGAGGCAGGTTGTTATAAATTTTAAATGCATAAATATATCCTATAGTGAACACAATAATTTTTAACCGGCTTCTTGAGGGTTGCATATTATATTGCATATATTAAATATACAAGAACATTATTATCTATAAACCCTCAAGTCGGAGCATCCGTTTTGTACAAATAAGGATACATCAGATTACTGTAATTTTTTAGGAGTAAAAAGCCAAAAAGCTAGAAAGCCAGAAACTGCAGTATAATAATTTTTGTATATTAAAATTAATAAGTTTTGGAAAGTAAAGCTGCCTTTAAAAACAGACGGTCTAAGCTTTGACGGCGTCATCTTGTCAAAAAAAAATAAAAACAATAATAATAATAAGTTGGGCTAGGGGTGCTGATCGTAGTTCCACCGAGGAGCCCTCGGTGGGACGAGACACACACTGCTTTTGGAGCTAAAGATCATACCAGCATGCCGAAACTCGTCAAAGATCTAATATACTACAGTCATTTGGTGCTCAAAAAAGAGGGGAGTTTTTCGGGAGTTTTGAAAATTGGTGATTTTATAGATTTCGATGTGCTCTTTCCGGATTTCTACTTTGCCACCTCGTATCTTTGCCGCTCCCGTCGCCATATTGGAAAAATGGCGCCTAAAAACAGTTTTTTTGACAATATCTCCTTTCCGATTCATTTTAGGATAAAAACAGTTATATAATAAATTAAACTAGAGAAAAATTCCTATAATTTTTTTGATAACCTTTTTTTTTGTAAAATGAATAGTTTTAGCGTACGAGCGCCGCAAAATCTACTCCAACATGCGTTTTGGCCAGCTCCGGAAACCTTGTTAAAACTTATTTCTTGCAAATGCAAAAAGGGATGTGAGAAAGCCTGTGGTTGCAGAAAGGCTGGATTAAAGTGCTCCATTATATTCACGAATTATAGTGGTGTCTGTTATAATTCGCAAATTATATCACAAGATAGCGATGAAGAGGAAGAAACGGAGACTGTTCTCGAGCAAACGTATGATGAAATCGAGGACGAAGAGGATTGCAATAAAACTGATAATCCCATCGCGGATTATGTGGATGAAATTTCTATCTGTGACGTTTTGATCGGTACTGAAGACGATGAACTCGCAACACCTGGTCCATCAAGAATAGCGAAGCGAAGGAGAATGCGCTAAATTTTGGAATTGTGCATTGCATGTGGATTAGGCCTACTGGGGATACCACGATAAAAAATGCACCACTCACTCTACCTCATGGTGGTGTGGAAATGAGTTTTTTGGCCAAAGCGCATGTTGGAGTAGATTTTGCGGCACTCGTACGCTAAAACTATCCATTTTACAAAAACAAAAAGGTTATTAAAAAAGGTTATTAAAAAATGATAGGAAATTTTCTCTAGTTTAATTTATTATAAAACTGTTTTTATCTTAAAATGAATCGGAAAGGAGATATTGTCAAAAACCGTTTTTAGGAGCCAGTTTTCCAATATGGCGGCGGGAGCGGCAAAGTTAAAAGGTGTCAAAGTAGAAATTCGGAAATAGCACATCGAAATCTATAAAATCACCAATTTTCAAAACTTCCCAAGTAAAACTACTAAATGACTGTACTAATAATGATAATGATAATGATAATGGCAATGATAATGATAACGATAACGATAACGATGACGATAATGATAATATTAATAATAATAATAATTTTATTAGTCAAAAAGCAATTACAGCGCAGTATTTTGACCAGTGAAATAAAGGAATATAAAAATATAAATGAAAACACAGCAGACTAAAATATAATATATAACATTAGGATAGATTCCCTATACAGTCAAAGTAACATACATAAATATAAACGTAACATACATAAATATAAACATTTACATATATAAAACACAAGTATATAACAAAAATTTGGATACGATCTGAACAAACAATATGAATACATTTTTTTTTTAACTATTTAACGTCGGCCTATTTCCGCTACCAGGACCTATCACCGACGCCAGGAGACGAGCTACCCCCAATCTGGAAATTTTGCCGAACCTCTTCCCTTAACAAGAGTAGGGATCTTTTACTTGCCTAACATTTAATAGACAAGGGACGCCTGCTTTACATCCCCTCCGAAGGATGGTATATCCACTACGTAATCCTCGTCTGAAATTACGTTGCTTCCGCGTATACACTGATATATAAGCCGCTAGAAGGTGGGACGAGAACGCTGTATTTCCCAAGATAGATCATCCAAGTACTAACCGCGCTCGACGTTGCTTCAACGGAATATTGACTGATATTCACATTGAAGTCGCCTCTACGCTCGCCCGGATATATGAATACATCAATAAAATATCTAGGAGTTATGCTTGATTGTCATCTTAAGTGAAACAAACAGATACATTTTTTAGTTAAAAAATTAAGATCACTTCTTTCCAAATTTTAATACCTTATACAATTCTTTGATATAAATCTTCTTAAAACCGTGTATTTTTTTGTTAGTCCAACCACATTTACATTATTGCATCATTGCTTGGGGGCATAAAAATGTGCGGAAGTGGATTTTAAAAATAATATTTAACAAAAGTTATACTTGGGGCGAGCGTAGATGCGTCTTGACTGTGCTGTATTTCGTTACTCCAGTGAAGCAACGTGCAACGCGGTTAGTACTTGGATGGGTGAAATCCATCTTGGGAAACACAGCAATCTCATCCCACCGTCTAGTGGCTTGCATATCAGCGTATACGTGGAAGCTATGTAATTTCAAGACGAGGATTACGTATTGGATATACCTACCATCCTTCGAAGGGGATGTAAAGCAGGCAGTCCCTTATCTATTAAATGTTAAGCAAGTAAAAGCGCCCTACTATTCTCAAGGGAAGAGGGTCGGCAAAATTTCCAGGTTGGGGGTAGCTCGTCTCCTGGCGTCGCCGTCGGTGATAGGCCCTGGTGGCGGAAATAGGTCAACGTTAAATAAATAGTTAAAAAAAAGTTATACTTACCCGAGTGATGATCTCTATAGAGAATAAAAAATCCTAGATATAAGGTAGTACTTTTTCGGACAGATTTTACAACAGCATAAAAACTTAAACACAAAGGACATCAAAGCTCATAATCATGATATGAGGCATAAAAAAATCAATTGAAAACTTTAGAAATACCACGTTTAACCGTATACCTTAAGACAATCCTGCACATTTCTAAAGTTAATAAAAGTAAATTTAAATAAAGTTAATCTTTTTTATATGTTTATTCCCAATTTATAGTGAATATTGTTTTGTTTGTTTTAATTATATATGTACTTGTGATAGTATGTCGCTTTGTTTAAATAAGCTTTAAAATATTAGGCCAAATAATATGTATTATTTTATAGTTTTAGTGTAAGTCCTTTTCAAACTTAAAAGTAGTTTGTAATTTTATTTATTTATATATGCAGGTCGATGCACAGTATAATCCACATGCAGATTTTCCTTTGTCGATTTTTTCTATGTTTATTTACCTTGGTATACATATTTTTTTCATATGTTTCATTTTATTCAAATTATTGGTGAATAAAACTTATTATTATTATTATTAAGTAGGAACTTTTCAGTAAACAAACTTATAGTGCTCACAATACTCATTGATGTTAGCACACTCTTTGAAAATATTTTTAATCGCGTTCCAGGTCACCTCAATGACCCTCTTAGTTCTAGGGGATCTAGATTTGTCTGAGTAATGGTGGGTCCTAGTGGTTTATAGTGGAGTCCGAATCAGTTCTAGGAGATAATTTTTGCAATGAACAGTTAATTTGCTTATGTGAGGTTCAGCTGTTCTAAATTATTTTCGCAAATAAGAGGTTTTAAAGACATCGTCTAATATTACTTAGAAATATTAAAATTACTTACTTTTTCATGACTTGAGAAGTCCGTACAGATCATTATATCTGATCCTACACGATTTTTTTTAAAGTACATTTTCTAATTAAATTTAAATTGGTTTTGTAAGTTATCTCTCATAATTCGTTATATAGTATACGGTTCTGTATGAAAAGAGCATTTAATTATGTTGAGTGAAAAGTATACATTCCATTTAAAAAAAGAATCAAATAAATTTTAATATATGTTCGGTCGTAAAAAAACAAGTTCTTTGAGAGCTATAAAAGAAATAATAGTTATTTTCTCACTCGGTCTATGGAGATGTAAACAACGCATTCATATACTTTGCAATTAAGAATGCCGGGGATACCAAAAATAACAATATTTGTCAAGAGTACATTTCGTTTTATAGCACAAGCCGATGACATGCACTGTTACTTTTTGGCCATTTTTTAGCACTCAGTTCCACAGACTTATATTGTAAACCAAAAACATCTGCCTCTGGTAATACATAAACATCACTACCTAAATTATCTCACTTAACATTATTATTATTAGAATTTGAAGGAAACTTTTATTTGTAAATTTACTGTAACGGAGCCTGCTTTTTCATTATAATTATTAAACAAACAAAAGATACGACTCGTTCATTTTGCACTGTTTCTCCAATAACAACATTGCAAATTTATCCTACATTTATTCCGGTACCTGATAATTGGTCAAAATAATAAGCGATAGATTAAAAACAAGGTGCATGTTGCTGGATTATCTAAAAATCACTGTCAGAAATTCGAGTCGGTTAATGATCTTATTTTTTTTTTATCTAATAATATCTTTCACCATAGTTCTATGATAAAAACATATCCAAAACATATGTGACTAGTATAATTGAGAAAGAAATATATATTTTCTATATATCATATTTAGTCCAGGTACAAAAGGTTTTAGCCTGGGAAAAAAAATTAGAATTACAGCAATTCGGCACGCCGTATTATCAAAGTGTTTTATTAAAAATAAAACAAACATTTCAATCATTTTATTAAAAAAATTTGGTTTGAATTTTGAAAATTTAAAAGTATCCCGGGAAACATTGTTGGGACAAAAAGAAGTTCTTTTTAAACGAAGAGGACCTCAAAGAGGACATTTAGAAAAACAAGGTTATGACTTTTTTCATAGGATGAATAGCTAGTTCTCGTGTAAAATGAAGTGAAAGTGACCTCTGGTTTAGGAATTTCTTTTTTAGCGGGAAGCTAATTAGAAATTATTTAGACGCATTTTATAAAAAAATGGCTCATTTGCGTTGAAATTAAAATAAAAAAATCATCTTATAAAAGGCTAGGCTTTCAGATACATCGATTAATTTTTTGAGATTACCTCTGAACGATGCTTAGAAATTTTGCTTCGCGGATAAAAACCCATTTTTACTTAAAATGCTTTTTATCTTCAAAAATCGATCAAAATATATATTTTTATTGGGTTACATTTTTCATAAAATTTTGAGTCAATAGGATGGAAAACGTCGTTCATAATCTTTAATAACTGCACTATTTAAAATTGTTGTCGCAAAAAGCTGTTTGAAATAACAGTATCCCCATATTATACAATCTGAGCAAACCAGAGGCGTAGCGAGCCAACTTTCTTGGGGGGCTATTTTTGAAATTTGCCAACTTCATAAACTTAAGAAGCCAACTCTGTAAATAAACTGATGAACGGAAGGAGAAAATTCAAAAAAAAAATTCCATCGAAATAAAAATTGCCAATTTATATCTCAAATTTCCAACTTCTGTCAAGTCTGAGAAAGTTGGGGGGGTAACGTACCTCCATACCCCCCCCCCCTGGAGAACACATCAACATTCTAAATTGTTATTATAAATAACAATCTGGATAAAATGAACGTTAAGTACAGCGAATTATAGTAGAGGTGAAATGATAACTGTAAAAATATAACAGCAAAGTTGCAGAATTTCAATTTTTATTTCTGTTATATTTTTACTGTTCCTAATTACTTTTGATTCGCCAAGGATGACTTCTTTAAAAGTTTTTCGATCACTAAAAAGATAAATTTTTGTCATTGAAACCAAAACACTAGAGTACTACATTAGAATGTTATAATCAGTCATTTTTTTTTTCATTCAAACCGTTTTCTTTGCATTTGTCTATAATTTCCTAAATTGTAGTTATAAACAAATTTTAATGCCTTTGTGAATTTTTTATGAAACCCGAAACAGTAAAAGAATCATGAAAGAAACCCAATACAATTTTTAAAATTAGATCAAATCGAACGTGAAATAATATATTTAACTGATTTATGAAAATGCAAATGAATTTTTAATATTATAAATTTTTTAATGTTTGTCTTATTAGAACATTCTTTTTTTAAAATTCCTTATTTTGTGCGTAGAATTTGATTGCTTACTTTAATTTAACGTAAACTAATTAGCTTTTGTTTTTAAAAAATGTAATATATTTTTAATTTTTAAAATTTTTGTCATATTGGAACGATATTTTTTAAATTGCTTATTTTTTGCACACATTTTTCATGTCATTCGAATGGGATATTTTCAAAAATGCCTTCCTTATCCAATGTAATTTGAAATTTTGAAAAAGGTCCGAAAGTCGGAACTTTAACAGAGCCACTAAAAATTCGCAAATCGGAGCTTTAACACAATCATGTTAAGATCCAACAATTAAGTTTACTAATACATATTCGTGGTGAAGGAAAATCTATTAAACCTGAACAACTAACCTTAAGTCTATGTGGTGGTCGCGCAAACGTTAGAACCTTATTTACTTTCGTTACTTTTGGAGTTACGTAAAAAAATTCAAAAATAATAGTTATAGGAAATCACGTGTACTTTCCAAAAATCATTTCATAAAAACAATTGAAAGTCGCATTTCGGAGATACGAACTTTACTTTGGTTTTTTTCATGAAAACCCCCGGATATTTTTACACCATCGGAAAGGTCATAAAAAAGCTTTTTTAATGATATGTAATACATAGTACTTATCTTAAAAAAGAAATTGTCTAATTTACAATCTACAATTTATCAAATTACCGGTGGAAGGGAAGAGCATGGAATTTAACGTAAACAATACGTTAGTAATGTCAAGATATTTGTTGACAATTAATTTCGCTTTGTTTTAAACAAAATGGAGAATTTCAATGATTGATATATATTTTTCAGACTACCATGACTTAATGGTATCAAAATATAAAATTTAATAGTATGGTTTTCAGGGAAAATACTATATTATACATATCATTAAAAAACTTTTTTTGTGGCCTTTCAGATGATGTAAAAGCATATGGGGTGTTTCATTTAAAAAACTAAAATAAAGTCGGTATCTCCGAAGCTCGACTTTCAATTGTTTTTCTGAAATGATTTTTGAAAAATAAATGTGATTTCCTATAATTTTTATTTTTGAACTTTTTTACTCTCGTTGTTTGTATGTAATTCCAAAAGTAACGAAGTTAAATGAAGCTCTAACGTTCGCGTGACTACCCTGTACATAGATTTTTGAAACATTAGATGTCAGTGATAATAAGAAAACAGTTGCCGCAATCTGGATTTGAACCCAAAACATCCGTATACTGAGTTAGCCACCTTATATACTGAGCTATCTGGCAACTAAGTACAATGCGTAAAACTTTAAAATATTTTGAAAAATTGCCCTCTTACGACGACCCGATTTACTTAAACTATAAGCATATGAAATTTCAAAGTATTTTTTGAATTTTTACCGGTTAAATAAAGGTTTAACGTTAAAATTTGGCACGAAGATTTGATTCAAAGAAAAGCACAGTTTTATCAACTTTCGTTAAGATTTATACATTATTACATTATATGTTTTAAATTATACAAAAAATGCCATTTTTAATAGTTTTTAAAGTTTATAAATTTTCAGAAAGTATTTTATAGGTCTAGTTTCATTTGAAATTTTATTTGGTTTTTAATTGGTTATATAAAATCACTTTTTTTTTCGTTTGATTTTTTTATTTTTTGGAGCGGATTGTAAGGCTCGGTTATTCTATTGCATTATATGCAGATATAAACAGTATGGAAAAAGTTAATAATGAGAGAAGGGTTGACTGACCTATAAGTACAAAAACTGTATTTCTGTGGGATGGTCTACGAAAAGTATCAACCGTACAGTAATTTTTGCTTTGTTCCTGATTTACTTTAAATTCTTGCACAGTGTTGTGTCTTATTGTTAGCAAGTAGTCGTGTCACAGTAAAGATCATCCTTCTCAACGGTTAGACTCCGGTTGATAGGGATGGACAAAAAAAAAGGATAAAAAAGAAAAGAACAAGATAGTCAAAATTGTTATCCGATTGAAGGAAATATAAAAAAAATAACAAATTATTTAAATGTCACATTGCATAAATATAATAAAATACTTACTTTTTCAGAAATTAGTTATTCACATTCTAAAAAGAATATTTTTAAATGAGAACAATTTCTTTTATGTAATTACTAGAACCGGAGATAATAAGGACAATAGCAGATAATTTTATTGTTGCAACAAAACTTCTCATTTCACTTGTTTCACAAAAGAAAACAGTTCGTCCAATAGTTACAAATACTGTTAATTTTATTTCGTTCAAACTATATGAACTCCATACTCTTGAAAAACAATAACTATTTTCAGAATTAAGGCAAATTATCGATCAAATAATTCATATTCAATAGCTTTCAGCTGCAACATTTACTGGAATTATACTTTAAATAAGGGTATTATGGCGGTAGTACAAAACCTTTACACACAAGAGCATTACTACATGCATTTAATAAAAGTTTCATAGCAACGCAAACAATAAGGCAAATAATATATTTCATCCGTAAATGTTGAAAAGTGAATCGCGTACTCATTTCCAATCAGGAAAATGTATGTTAATTAGTTATCCCATTCATAAAGACATATTATGTACATGTAAAGCACAACATCAATAGGAATCATGGAAATTAGTTGTTATTGTACACAGTTATATACAAACATGTCATCACGACTGCACGGTTGGCTTTGTACGTTCATATCAATATTTGACAAAGGCCTTTGTGGACGATTAAATTATTGCATCATTTCATATCCGAATAAATAAACCTCAATCAGGATCGGTTAAAATTTAACAAACATTTTCATTATATAACTGCTATATAATACAAAATGAAAGAATAATGAAGCAATTAGAATTAGTTAATTAGCGTAATAATGCAAAAAACTAAATGTAAAAAAAGCTTTTTAAAAACAAGCTTTTATTATTATTTAGGTGTATTAAAACGAAGAAAATAAAATAAAATTAATTGTCTTAAAAGCTTGTATTTTTTTTTTTTTTTTGGTATTCACACGACAATTAATTTTTTTTAGGTTACCTAAACAATTATTAAATTCTTGTTTTAAAAAAGTTTTTTTTTCAATTTAATGTTATTTTAAAATTTTTAGTTATGTCTGAATTATTTTATTTTATATTCATACTTAATGACAAAAAAATAGTAATCCGCGTCCCCGAAAACCCCAGATATCGATTTCCAGTCGTATCGGATCATAAATGAAAAAAATGGTCCGCCATCTTGGCGCCGTCATATTGGTTTTTTAATTTTTATTAAAAGGTCGTAGTCCGCATAGCCTCAGATATCGAATTTGAGTCGTATCGGACCATAAATGAAGAAAAATGGTCCGCCATCTTGGCGCCGCCATTTTGATTTTCCATTTTTTTTTAATAGCATTACATTACAAGGACGTATACAAGTGTTCAAAATTTCAGCTTGATAGGATAACAGGAAGTGCCATAAAATTCCCTCACCAATTTTGAACAGGAAAAACTATTACAAACTTTAAGTTAATGAAAGCTTGTAAAAATAGGAAACCTGGAACCAATTGCCAAACGAATTATTCTTTCAATTATTTTTATTTTTATAAACAACTTTTTAAAAATGCAGGAAAATTTAAGTAGGGAAACATCTTCAAAATGACGTATTTAATATAGAGACCATTCCCGAGAACATTCCGGAATTTGTTATACTCATTAAGGTAGCAAGGGTGTTATAAGGACAATAACGCACCGAGGTCGGCAGTGTACTTCCCGAGGGCCTCTGACCCGAGGGAATGTACATCGACCGAGGGCGTTATAGCGTTATCGCTATAAATAAAAATTTTGTTTCTTAGCGACTCCATGGAAACTTCTCGCTTTTGGAACTTCTCGATTTCCAGTGAGTGAGTCGCTATAGTCGCTATAGGCGTCATTATCCTATAACACCCGTGGTGCCTTCAACGTTTAATGTCCTACAAGTCTGTTATTTCATTCGAATTTTTTTTTGACATTTACGATTTATTAATTTGACATCTATTATGTTCAGAACGATTTGATTTAAAAGAGAGTAAAAATCAAAATTGTTTGTAAACGCCGCCGTTGCATAGCAACGCATTTTGTTTGTCAATAACGCTATCATAATTTACTTATTTTGGGTTGTGTTATAATTTTATAATGCCCTAGGGTGTTATAGATATTCACAACGCCCTAGGGCGTTATTTTTCATTTAATGTATCTCAAAATAGGGTGGTTATTGTAAAATAACAGACATGTAGGACATTAAGTAACTTAATATGTCATTCTGACCAGAAAATTTGCAATAACCTTTTTTATTTGCATTGAAACTTGATACTTTGATACGCGTCGGTTGTAGTGAAATCCAAAATACAATAATCTGTTTTTACTTAGTTTAAATCTGCAGATTTCTGCAAAACAACAAACAGACTTCTATTGACTTAATTGACATTGACCAGATGAGAATAGTAGTTTGTGTAACAAGAGAGTGGATATCATATCCATATCGCACGATAAAGAAGTTTGACGACGCCGTAGGCGGAGTGCTTCAAATCTTTTGAGTGCGATATGGATAATCCACTCGAGTTGTACAGTATACTTTTTCTACGACCCGCTTAAAAAAAACTACAAAATTTATTAAACATTAATATATTACACAAATACACACTGACAGTTACTTTGACAGCTTACGCACTAATTTTATTTTAAAACGAATAGTTGTCTATGTACTTAATACATGAACTGTGATTGGTCGGTGTCATTTCATATCCATCATACAACTGATATGAAATATATCCGTTAAGTTAACTGGAATTGCCTACTTATCCATTCTACAGACTGTACACCTGTACAGAACACAGCAAATTTACCTAAGGGAGTAGAAAAATATATTGTTTTGTGAAAGAAAACTTCTATGGTGATGTTTGATAGTTGTGGCAACCAACTATCCATAAGAGACGAAACGTATTTCAAGACATCTAGAAGAAGGGAACGTGCAACTGCATCATTAACCGAACAAATGTTTTTCCTTCTTAAGAAACAGAACATTTTAAAAAACAATTCAAACAAGTGCTAAGGCTTTCACGGAGCTGATCATCTGGCTGCTGGTTTCCGGGTCTTCTTCCGCGTAGACTTGGTTGAGTGCTTGACGTTTCGACCATCTTGTCGTGGTCTTCTTCTGAAGAAGACCCGGAAACCAGCAGCCAGACAACTCAAACAAGTATCATTTTTTGGCATGCTTAGTGAACAGCTGGAAGCTTGCAGTTTTGAAGTAAAACATGCAAATGAAGGCGCTCACCTAAATTGTTGAAGCGGGTGTTCAATTTTCAGAATAGAAAGACTCTGTGGTCACAGGGGAATACTTATTCTATCGTGAAAAGTAAAACTATTTTTTTACATCATGTGACAAGAGCACCATTCACAAAAAAAAAATATGGGACATATACAGATGAAAAAGCGATTGGTGAAGAGGTTTCCTAACATTTGGATTTGTGCGTGCTGATGGTGGATATACATCTCGTCTGTTTGGTATAGATAAAGGAATAGTTTTGATAAAATTGCAGAAGGATGGGTTCATTTTACAGGTCAGAGAACTTATTCACCAAGGTACCACCTGACAAAGACAACGTCATTAAAGTGGGAGAAATACGTTTGTCTGTCTACAGAGTGGACTATTAATAATAGGCCATAGTTCAAAGGTAGATTCTTTGGATCAAAATATGACGATATAACCAAACATGCGTTAGTAAATTGTTACTGTTGAAAAAGATACAGGTTGTAAAAATTGTAATGATGATTTACTCCCAATTTGGTAAGGAAACATTTTTTAAGCTAAGATATAATAATTTATGTATCACATCACGGTAGCCTATGGAGGGCTCCTCATGAGCTATACCCGATGATGAATATTTTTTCTCTTAAACTATGGCCTATTATTAATGTCCACTCTGTATATAAAGGAAGGGAAGGTGACATACTAAATCAATTTTGATACGAAAGTTTCTGTGAAAAAACGTTATTTGCTACTTAGTACAGTTGCTGAACAACCCCTTTCGTGCGCATTCACAAAGCATAACATAAACCGCACCCCTTGTTCGCACCTGCTTTTTCCACTTGCTCCGATGTTAACTGTCTTAAAACTTACTTTTCGATAATTATTAAATATAAAAAATTCACTGATTTATTTATTTTATCTTAAATCATACTTTACTAAGTTATACTTTTCACTATTTGTCATCAATGTTTACTTTTCAGTTTAGCTATTTAACAAACAACCACATTCTTTTCTGTTTGTTGGGGTCTTCCCAAATTAAAAAGTGGTAACGCATCCATTAGTTTTTACCTTTTTGGTGGTTTTTAAGAATTGTTTAGTTTCTTGATTATTAAAAAAGTCAATAAAAATGTTACAGTGTTATTATACAGCTAAAAGAAAAACATATTTTCTATACATTTGTACCAAATTGCACATGTCTTTATCAACAAATAAAATAGTTACAGATTTTTAACACGCGAAAGTTCCATTTATTAAAATCTAATTAGACTCTATCGATTGTCTATTTAATTATGCATAGAAAATTATACATTAATATAAGTTTTCTTCAAGAGAATTAAATTCAGAACAACAGAAAAATAGCAGTTCATTTATTATTCATAAAATTGCATTGCATCCAGCCTTACTGGATTAGTGTGATGTATCTGTCAAGCACCATGGAATCGGCCTCCTATGACAAAGCAAAAGTGGTTAATAGCTTAAAAATTACACCCCAAAGTTTCGTGTCGGGCATTAGTTCCCAAAGATTATCTTACATCCGGTCCATATTTCATTTTTAAATAACAAACGAATCTTACCTTTCGCACGTCGACAATTCATATGTTTTTCAGTACGGCCGACATGTGATTGTGACTGTTTTTATTCAAACCGGCTGCCGATAAAAAAATACTAAAAAAGGATGTTATGTCTGTGGAAGGGTGAAGTCTTTAAAATTCTCCCAAAGACTAAAAATGCGCTGACGGACAAATCGCAGATTCCAAACATCAACTGGAAATGAGGCCTGAAATAGCATAAAAAATATAAAAGATGCCATGAGCGTATTTTAAATTTAAGTGGTTTTTCTTTATTTAATGGGAAACAATATTTCATCGGATACAAACAGTTTTAAAGTTATGATGACTTTATACACACATTCTATTTTAAGTCGACCAGCATTATAGTCCTCATAATTTTTTGAGTGGGACTCTATTTTATTTCCAATTTATTGAAAAATAGACCAGTTCTAAGAGGATTTAAGTGGAAAATGCGTTCGAACCTCCATTTTCTTGCATTTTGGGAAGTATGGGTCACCAAAAATGTGCTTATAGTTTTGTAGAAATGAATTCGTAGGAGAATATAGTAATAAAGAGCAAAAAAGGATTTTTTTTTTGTTTTCAGCATTGTAGTTCGAAAAATATCTAAAATATCGTAAAAAGTAAAAGCTGCTTTTTTTCTTTACTTTTTCGTGAAGAAAATGAGTCTTATCTGACTTCTATGATAAATAGTTTCGTTGATATTGCGGTTTGAACTTATGGTAAAATATTCGCCCAAAATACGCAATTTTTACATCTTGTTTCATCCAATTTTGCGTGATAGGATATCAAAAATTGATATAGCACCAGCCATGAAATTGAATTATATTATGAGTAAAATATTATTAGAGAAAGGTCGTAATAACGTATTTTTCAAACAAACCGAATCATATTTTTCTATTTTAAATAGCAATTTCAAGAGTGTATTGAATTTAATCGGCACATTTCTAAACCCGTAAATATGGCTTGTAGAGAAAAAAAATCATGTCAAACGTATGAAATGAAGGATGGAAACATGTCCAAAGAATGACCTAACACATCTACTGAGGAGAGCGCTAATAATAAACAGCATCAAACTAAAAATAGAAATACCCGAGAATAACAACAATTAACAATAACAACAACTAGGAAAACGAAGAGTATCTTGCAGTATCGGCATATTTCTAAAACCGTAAATATCGCTCGTAGATTGATTGATTGATTTACCAGCGTGCGGTAGGCATTGCTGCCACTCCCGGGTATACAGCTGGGCCTGCTACGTCCACGCTGGGTTGGACTAAGGTCATGCTTGTTGCCAGCAGCGAGAGCCACATGGCGCGTGGTAAAGGAATGTGGGATGGGAATTGTACGTATTTTTTTTTAACTGTTTAACGTCGGCCTATTTCCGCTACCAGGGCCTATCACCGACGCCAGGAGACGAGCTACCCCCAACCTGGAAATTTTGCCGAACCTCTTCCCTTAAGAAGAGTAGGGATCTTTTACTTGCCTAACTTTTAATAGACAAGGGACCGCCTGCTTTACATCCCCTCCGAAGGATGGTATATCCACTACGTAATCCTCGTCTGAAATTACGTAACTTCCGAGTATATACTGATATACAAGCCTCTAGAAGGTGGGACGAGAACGCTGTATTTCCCAAGATGGGAGCCCATCCAAGTACTAACCGCGCTCGACGTTGCTTCAACGGAATATCGACTGATATTCACATTGAAGTCGCCTCTACGCTCGCCCCATTGTAGGTATTTGTGAGACGCGGTATCGCATTGTGTCATGAGGGAGCGTCTAAGCTCCCTTTTTTGTGTTTTTGGCTCTGGACTTCTGCTTCTTCTGAGTCTTCTTGTGAAATATAGGGTGTTTAAGCTCCTCTTTTTTGTGTTTCTCCTTCTTCGAATCTTCTTTTTCTGAGTGTAGAGAACAAAAATCATATTATTGTGCTAGTGATTGATTGATTCTTTATTGATTTCGTAGGCCAGTTACAAGTATTGGAAAGAATACGTCAATTTAAGTTACAAACAAAATAGAAGTGTACATATAACATCTAATACAAAGTACGTCGTAAATCTAGTAGATCAAAAATATATAAGTTATTCATAAAACACAATTTATATAAAAATATTAATATAGAGGCATATAAATCTACACACTATATTCTACTAGTAAAACCCTATATACATACGCACATATTAAAATTGCACACAAAGGTATTCATCTTATCTATAAAAACATTTCTCTGCTAGATATGTTTTTAAGCGTCTTTTAAATACGAGTAATGAGCTACCTTCTCTTATGTCGGGAGGCAGGCTATTGTAGGCCCTAGGTCCCAGGCTATTTGGCGAATCATATGAGATATTCAATCTAAGAAATGGCATATGGACATAATTTTTTTGCCTGGTATTAATGGAGTGCATATTTTTGTTGAACAAAAATCTGTTCCTATTTCTGAAAACATACAAACATAGCTCATATATGAAGAGAGATGGAAATGGTAAAATTTTATATTTCTTAAATATGTCCTAGGATTCAATATTTAATATACCAGTCATGCATCTTATGGCACGCTATTGAGCTATAAAAACATTATGTGATAAGGTGGTGGCGCCCCAGAAGCACACCCCATATCGAAGTGTAGAATCCACTTGTGCATAATACAATTTTATCAACTGATGAATATTTAGTACAGTTCTGATACTTTTGAACTGGTAAGCAATGGAATTTAATTTAGAAATATCATTTTCACAGTAGAGTTTTCAGGTTGGACATTCATCCACGTGTATTCCTAAAAATTTTACATGGTCATCTATACGTGACAATTTCTGGGTGACTGTTTTCAATTCCAGATTGTTATAGGGTTTTTGTCTACTGTGGAATCTCAGAGCCTGAGTTTTAGTTGCATTAAAATGAAGACTATTTTGGCTAAACCAATCATTTAATTTATGTAAGATTGTGTTACATTTGACTTTTAACGATTCATCGTTGTTATCAGATACGACAATTGACGTATCGTAAATGGTAAAGTTTGCTGAGGCAGTCAAGGCAACAAGATCATTCATATTCAATATAAATAGCACCGGACCCAGAATAGAGCCCTGTGGAACTCCTGTGTTAATTTAAACATACTCTGAATTGACATACTCTATGGTAGAGGCCTCTTTATTCATAAGTGTTATTGTTTACGATTATGAAGGTAACTCTTAACCCAATTCAATGAAATGCCTCTTACACCATACACCAACAGTTTGGCAAGGAGTTTCTCGTGATTGACGCAGTCTAATGCCCTGGCTGAGATCACAGAAGATTCCAACGGGGCACTCGCCCGCCTCAATGTATTTCATTATTTCTCCATAAAACGAATGGACAGCAGTTATGGTCGATTTCCCAGATAAAAATCCATGTTGATTACTTGATATTATTTGATAGTTATTCAAAAAACACACTAATCTGTTCAGGAAACAGTACTCAAGAATTTTTGAGAAACTTGTAGGTATGGTTATTGGTCTTTAGTTGTCGAGGGTATCATTTTTTTTTAATAATCATTTAAATTAAAAAAAACGTGTTCATCATTTTTATGTTTTGTAATTTAATATAAATTTTGTGAAATGTTATTTCCTATCTGTATTTATTTATATATTTTACTAATATACATTTCATTATAACATAATATGCAACCCTTGAAAAAAAAATCCATCAAGACACATTGTATTATGCCATTAAAGTTTATGGAAGTAAGGAAGGACTCGTGATTCTTGGTTAGTAATTTTCCCGTGCATATATTTCTGTGATATTTTATTAAGCATCTTTTGCATTATTCAGTATGGCCCTAAATGGATCTAACTAGTTGTAATCTTCCTTATTTCGTATTTTAAGAAACATGAAAAGTTGTGCTTAATAATCTACAGGGTGGTTGAGTATAAGGAAACGTGAAATTGTGCCAAGATAAAAGTAAAAGTTTTTTGGGAGGAAATTAAGAATGTTACAGGGAAAAAATATTTCTAATGTCAATGAAAATTTAGATATTAAATTTTAACACTGTGTCTCGAAGTTGATGTTTTTGCCATAATTATGATTACATTAATTGTTTAAATAACATAATTTATTGAATAACAAAATAAATTATAAATGTAAACAGTACTCTAGCGTTGTCCTCTTACTACTACATATTGTTACGTGTTTACAACCCTTAGTAAACACCCTGTACTGTGGGTACGGCAATTATAACACCAGGGTAACATTAAACACTATTAACTTACGGTCTAATTACAACAACCGGCCAGCACGGTAGCTCAATCGGTTAAGGCGTATTGAGTGGCGAATATGCTGATCGACTGCCTACCGCGCTCTGGTATTGACAACACCGGTGGGTGTGGATGTATGTCTGCGTTTTTCCAAATGTGTAACCCCCCTTCCGCACAACCTTGGCTATGGATTTGGGGGTTGTCTATTATCTGTGGTGTGTTTATTATTGTTAAAATAATTACCTCACTAATATAACACTGAGTACTATAATTCGATAATTCAGTCACGTTATGACTGCTTACTTTTTCTTGATTTGTTCTGACTCACATGTAGACTCTCCATTTATAGTCAAAGGTAATTGGTTCTGTAGCATTCTACAATGCTCTAGTAGATGTCAGTAGTTCTCTAGATGTTCCTAGATGTCGCGCCGTATCTCTGATTATTGACAAAATACTGACTTTTTCTCTTAAAATGCGACATAAGAAAGATAGTTAAGATAGATAAAAAAGTATAGTTAAGTCCATCCGTAGACACAATACTTATAGCAATTATTTTAAGTTAATTTTTTTTGTTTTGTCTTATACATTTTGTAATTCGCTCATCCGAAAGGAGAATTTGTTTATATTCCAGTTTTTTCTTTTAATCCGATCCGGTCTCGCTCCGTCCAGCCATTCAATTGCCACTGCGATTCACGCCATGGATGTATGACTGGCTCCTGGCGAGAGCTTGAGAAGAACAGTTTGTTGTACATAATCTAAAGTAAATTTGTTTTTGATTTGATTTCACTTTAGACTCGAAATCGCTGGTCGCGAGATGCAAATGGTTGGACCATAATACTTTCTTACTTTATTTCGTACTTATAAGAGTTTCAATAACTAAGTTAGTATCATAAGATAAAAAAAATTCTGAAACTGACATTATTTACAAAACCAAGAATAGTAAGTACCCTGTAGAATGTGTAACAATAATATATAAAATGTTCAATAAAGCGGCGATAATGTTTACTGTAGTTCTATGTTGCGCTTTTATTATAAATGTGGGGTAAATTTAGCCGATTTGTAGCATGAATGCTATATCAATTTTTGTTATACATATCATGCAAAGTTTGAAGATACAACATGTAAAAACAAGACATTCTTGGACGTTCTTCGCTATTTTTAATATAAATTCAAACCACAATATCTCCGACATTATGTATTGTCAAGAGGTCGGTTAGCATCATTTTCTTCGTAGAAAAGTATGAAGAAAAAAGTATTCCATACTTTTTACGACATTTTGATATAGAGGGCGATAAGTGATAAACGCACTTTTTCTGCTTTATCTTTCTAAGTTTCTTTATGAATACATTTCTGCAAAATTGGCTGCACTTGTTGACGTCCAAATAGATTGGAAAATGCAAAAAATAGAGGTTCTGAAGCATTTTCTATTTGAGTCGATTTTTTCCGTCTGATGACCCGCCTATACGCACACATTCAATTTTAAGTCGACCAACATTTTATTCCTCATAATTTTTGAGTAGGACTCAATTTTATTTCCAATTTATTGGAAAAGAGATTAGAAGTTATGACAGCCACTCTCCTCTTATTTTGTTTCAAAAAATTACACAATTTACACATTACGTGTTTAAGTAACCGTATATAATGTGTTTTCTATTTATAACCGCATTCCATTTTTTAAACTGTTACATATTTTATAAACAATAATTTATTATATCGTGTATTAAATTAAATATTTTTATTATGTGATATAGAACTGAAATATTAATATTTTTATACCTTTATTTTTCCACCGTACAGTTTACTGACCAATAATATTCACATCACATAAACTATGAAAATGAAACTATATTATAATATTTAATATTTATATTTGTCCGAAACCTTTTTATTTGTTATGTTTTATTATATTTTGCTATTTTGAAAGCTTGGTTTCATCTATATGAACTCGGGACAGTTCAAGTTGAATATTTTTTGTTTCTTATAATGTAGAAAAATTACATTAGAGCAATTTATTCGTAACCTAATAATAGTATATCCCAGCAAAGAAGTATTTTCACAATTGGTTCCTACATACAATTTGAAATCCATGCTCAAAAAAATTCGGAGACACTCAGATTTTCTGACATTTATTTAAAGCTCTCATAACGCAATATATTTTATAACATAACATACTCTCTATTGTGTCAAATAGTTGTATCAATTCTTAATTTCTTATATAAAAAGATAATGAAAATGTAAGTCTATTCAAAATGTAGTTAGATTTACAGATGAAAAAATTGGTAATTACATATTTTCAATTAATAACAGTTATTGGTATTGGTATTTTTTTAAGAAATAGTTTCAACATTCACCAAAAGACTTCTATATTACATTCGAATACTATTAACACTACACGTGTTTCACCAACCATGTTGGCATCGTCTGCAGTGCAGTTGATTTATACTGTAAGGAAATTAGACAAAAAAGGAAAACCTGGTCAAAATTAGTAAAAATCTGAATTTTTGAACAGACGTTCTTTGAGGTGTCCGAAACCCAAATCCACAAAAATTCCAAGATGGCTACGCAAGATATTGAAGATAAAAGTTTTTTGCCAATATCTCGCGTCCTAAGCATCGGATGCCCATGAGGTCAAACAAGTTGTCTTTTATTTTTTACCCCCCCCCCCCTGGCCCAGATATTCAAGGTCAAAGTTTCAAAAACATGGTTTCTCGCGAATATCTCGCGCAAAAAAAATTGGACAGCAATAAAGTGGACATGAAAGTCGTAGAGAATTCAATTATCTATAAGATTGGTATTTTGCATTTTTCCCACAAAACCTACCCCTTTTCGAGATATTCAAGGTCTAAGTTTAAATGGTTTTGCGCAAATATCTCGCTCCCTATGCATCGAACATACATGAAGCATAATTATTATTATCGACAATATTCTCCGAAGCGACGTGCTGGTGAAAAAGATAACAGACAATTTGTTTTTTATTTTCGAGATATTCGCGGGAAAGCGTTTTTTTTTAACTTCGGCCTTAAATATCTCAAAAAAGGGCGAGGTTTTGGGGAAAAATGCAAAATACCAATCTTGTAGATAATTATTAAGCCTTTTTGGCTCACAATAATTTGGAATCGCGGCAGTATACCATCAAGTATGAATTATTTTGTATCTGGTATACCGTTTTGTAAGAAATACACATAAATCACATCTAATATATTCGACAAAACGTAAAGCACAGTTAATTTATTGTCGGTGGCACCTATCTATATATTAATAGTATCTTGATGTTTTGACTGTAAGACGGAATATGATGATTTTCTTCCCCCCAAAATGATTATTATGAAAATTAATAATTCCGTCTCGGAAAAAGACGGCTTCATCAGTGAACAGAATGTTATTCAAAGCAAGAATGGTAAAAAAAATGTGGTTGAAGAGCTTGCAACTGTTAGAGTAACCGCTCCAGCAATATGTTTCATACCGCAGCTGCCAGTTGCCAAGACTCCTGCTTCTAACCAATATTCTGACGCTAAATGGATGAGACGTTCACGTTCTCAATCAATTTTCGATACCTATTTCTTGTAAATATTGACTCATATATAATTTTATTACCGTCCCAAAGTGATTCCGAGAAGAAATTAAGGCGTCCACTCCCCTTCAAAGAGCCTTAATAAGTATTCAATGACTCATGTTTATCGGATTTTTTGTTTTGTTTTGTTTTGTTTTTGCAAACACCATGCATATTTGAAACCTGACAATAAATTTCTAAGTATTTACGTAAAGAGGAACAAGTTGTTTGAACCAAATGGTAAAGAGAGTGAGATATGTTTCAATTTGTTCGTCGTTGCTTTGTATACAGGGTGATTTACCACAACATGCGGAACATAATATGGTGTACTAGTCATCTATGTGGAAAAAGCCCCTGCAAAATTTTAAAGTGATTCGTGGTAATTTCGTATATTTTCTTGCATTAAAACTTGCAAATATACCCCACTGTTATTGAATAGGTCAGTGCATAAGGCGATGAACTACGCACCCGGAACAGATCCGTCCTTCAAATAAAAGTAAGGCAAATCGAATTTGGCCAACACGCAATCGTGAGACTGATACCAGTTATCAGTCTCTTTCTACCTTATTACGAACTTCAACGATCAGGTTCGTTGCAGGTACGTAGTACGTAGTTTACTTACGTAAGGTTAGTGTGTTTATTGTCTTTCCGACTACCAATTAGAGCGTACCATTAAATTTTAAATTGTATTCGTAGATCGATACCGTTGAATATGCCATTCTGCACTTAGAACAGTGCATTGAATATAATGCATTCAAAAATTTTCTTTGACTTTTCATTACTTTTAAGGTTCGTGGTGTGCTGAGTTCTACAAAAATTATTTTAATTTTTGCTATTTTTGTAGTGTGATTAAATCCAAAAAATCACTTCTAACCCCGCCAGCTTTGCTGTCAGTCCCAAGTCTGATAATATGGTTGCACCGCGTTACGTCAGATTGGTTAAACTTATAGGCGCGCATTTCTACAAAAAAGTAAGATAATCTTTTGGTCATATTTTTTTTAATTTTTCATTTTTTTTAACTCCTTTCGGTGGAGAAAACTTACTGATAAATTTTCCGCATGTTGTGGTAAATCACTATAGTCCGCTACTTGTTTTCATATATTTTTCACGGCGTTGGTCATTCTAGGTGATGGCTTAGTGCTCCATATAAGTAATTCCTGTCACCATCATTTTTTTACACCAGTAGTAGTTCTCTAATAATCCATTCTCTTTGTGTTTTCTAAGAAGGTATTATTTTCCTGAATGAAATTTGTATCGCGTGTATTTCCGCTGATGGATTGGAAAAAAATTGAGTTGTTGCGGGATATATTAATAATGCATATCATACAAAAATTCTCTTTCTGTCAAAACATTTATTTTACATAAATGTTTTTGTCAGGTTTGGTGTAGTTACGATATTGTTCAAAAATATTATTTTCGGTATTCAGCAGATAACTTTCAAAGAAACCATTCGTTCCTTTCATATACTATTGATCTAAATCTGACCAAGCTAGAATATCAACAAAAAGTTCCCTTACGAACCGACTTGTTAGCTTTTTTCATATACTTACTATATATAACATTCAGTATGAAAAACAAGAAAATATCCATTCTCTCTATATACTGATGACTAGGTCTGGTCATGCCAATATACAGTGTGAACCTAAAGAAATGCACAAAATTCATATCTTTGGTATGTGTCATTTTTCAAAAAAATCCTCGAACAGGTCGATTTTAGTTTTGTAAATGCTACATTTTGTCACTATACCAAAATTTATGACGTCATTGGGTTTTGAGTTATGACGTCATCATATTTTTTTTAATGGAAACAGACATTTTTGTTTACTGTTTTTGGTGGTATATTCCTTTAGCTTTCTGGTGATATAAAAAAAATTGATATTACCTGAGCCATTCTTTTGGAAAAATGACATTTTGTGTAAAAATAGCTTACCTTTCGCAAATTCACGAGTAATGTTCCACTTTCTTATGGACTGATAAATCTTGTTGCCTACATTTTTGTTAAAATAGCTTACCTTTCGCAAATTCACGAGTAATGTTCCACTTTCTTATGGACTGATAAATCTTGTTGCCTACATTTTTGTTTTAACTAGCATGAACATAAAAACAAAACAAATAAAATAATAAAAAAACAATCACCTTAACAACAGAGAGATACAGACCTTTTTGTGTAAAGTATCGATAACTTTTTTATTCCTGGCACGTTTGGAACCTCAGTTTTGTGACACTTCTGAGACAGTGTAAAATTAGTGAATGCAATGGCACGTTTAAGTGAAAGAGAAAGCATGGAACTTTTGATGATGGTTGGATATGGTGATAGGCTGAGAACTCATCAGGAAGCATGTGATGTTTTCAATGCCAAGTATCCCGAAAAGCGCATTTCTAGATCCACTGTAAGTAGATTGGTGGATAGATATGATGAATCTGGCAGTGCAGCTGACCTTCCTCGATCTGGTCGCCTTAGCACAAGCAACGAAACCAAATTAAATATTCTTCTAGAATGTGAGGAAAACCACCATCTTTCGACAAGGCAGCTGGCTTTAAATCATAACATGAGTCAAACTTCTGTTGTACGTCTATTGAAAAAAGAAAAATACCATCTGTACGGTACATACTACATATCTACATATAACCATGGATATAGAAAAAATAACAAAAACAATATATATTATATATTTTACAGAAAATGTTAACATTCAAATAAATCATTTGAAATATCATTCTACATTATTATTATTATAGCGTTATACTTCGCTATATTGGTGACCCCGAACGTCTTCACGCATTGTATACCTCCTGAGAGTTAAAGACAGTTGTCAAAAATTAATTATGAAGACTGGAGTTTAATAAATTTTGACAGTGTTGTTAAATAGTTATGCTGAAAGTAATCTCCCATGGACATTCTAGACAGTTTTTCCAGTCGTGACAAGAATATGGGGCCGAACCAAACTGCTCGTGCTGCTAACCGCTGATGACGGACGACGTCCATAACAAAGACAGCCAGCTAAAGGTAGACCGTTCCATAGATATCTTCGCTAGACACGGATTCCTCAGTCTCTCCATTAAGATAGTACCAAGAAACGAATCAAACTAGATTTTCAGAAGACTTGTTATACTTACTCATTATGTACATGTATAGGTAAGTACTCTACTATATGACTCCCTGCAATGTAAAACCAGCTTATCAAGTGTATCAATATATTAATTATTCACTATTTTAATTGTCTCGCCAGCTTTTCTTTAGCCAAAGCTGCTATAGCTGGTGCGACATTTTTGAGAAAAGCTCAATCCAATTATGATTGCCAGCTCATTCACTATTTTAACTGTCTTGCCAGCTTTTCTTTAGCCAAAGCTGCTCTAGCTGGTGCGACATCTTTGAAAGACACTCAATCCAATTATGATTGCAAACTTTCATTCACTTAGCACACGCTTGCTATTTTTATCAATTATCTATTAGAGAAGCTCAATCCAATTATGATTGCGAACTTTTATTCACTTCGCATCAGTCTCATATGCTATTTTATTTCAATTCATCAATGACATATAACATACATTAAGGATAATGTTATTACAAAAATAAATGTCCTTGTTTTACGTTATTTTGGCATCTATCTGTCAAAACTGACTTTTCACTTAAATGTCATCTTAAATATTGATACCTTGGTAAGTTGGTTTCTTCGTTGTAGGGGGGGGGGGGGGGGGAGTAACGTAGGGTACATACTACATATCTACATATAACCATGGATATAGAAAAAATAACAAAAACAATATATATTATATATTTTACAGAAAATGTTAACATTCAAATAAATCCTTTGAAATATCATTCTACATTATTATTATTATAGCGTTATACTTCGCTATACCATCCATACAAAGTGCAATTAATTCACGAATTGAATGAGGACGATCCAGATCGGCGTCTACAGTTTTGTGAACAGTTGATGACTTTGTGCGATGAAAACCCAACTTTTTTAAAGAACATTTCTGATGAAGCTTTTTTTTTTGAAGAAAATCTTACGACCGCAAGATATTTAGAGTTTTTGCGAGTTGAGTTTGTGCTAGCCTTAGCAGTTATGTTTCCGAACAATGGAGATGCAGATATTCCTACGGAAAAGTCTGGTTTCAGCAAGACAGGGGCCCACATCATATTCTCCGCGTTCACCGGATTTAACCCCCTTAGACTTTTTTCTTTGGGGTTACTTAAAGTAAAGGGTGTATTTTAACAGACCGGATACCATGAAGAATTGAAAGACAGAATTGGCTTGGAGATGAGACGAATTGACCATGAGATGATTCAGAACAGCATGTAAAGTGTCTACACCCGTCTTGGTCAATGCCAAATGGTTGGAGGGTGGCAATTTGAGCAATGGAGATGATTTTTTTCTCACAATTACTTATGTAAGGTATCAATCAATAAAAATATTTTTTTCCAAAAGAATGGCTTAGGTAGTATCAATTTTTCTTATATCACCAGAAAGCTAAAGGAATATACCACCAAAAACAGTAAACAAAAATATCTATTTTCATTAAAAAAAAATTATAATGACGTTATAACTCAAAACCCATTGACGTCATAAATTTTGGTATAGTGACAAAATGTAGCATTTACAGAACTAAAATCGACCTGTTCGAGGATTTTTTTGACAAATGACCCATACCAAAAATATGAATTTTGTGCGTTTCTTTAGGTTCACACTGTATTACAAGAAGCCTGCCTCATGAAGCATTCTTTCTAGTATCTCTAGCCCTACCTAGAGGATACTCCATTATAATCAAACATTTGTTACATTTCAAAGCCAAGAACTACTAAAAAGCACAAATAAAATAGGTACAAAATTTCACTCACGTCTTAATAAATAAAATATTTCCACTTTCGACTGATTAAACCCCTCAAAAAATTGTACAACTTTTTTCATTCTCTTTAGAACTCCTTTCCTAAAACAACAAAGTCTTATCAATTCAATTCAAAACTTTTACTAAACTGTTTATTCTAACCTAGATGAAACATAGTATAGAAAATAATTACTTTCGTTATCTATATCTAAATCTAAGCATGCTCATTAAATAGTGTTATTGGTATATTTGCATAAAATATTCATTTATTTATTAACATGTATTAAGAAGTCGCATCTTGCGATATTAATATAAATTAAAATTGTACACAAATATCGTACCTGTGAAAAGTTAATGACCCGAAATTAATACCTGATTTATAATATTCACATACTGTCCCTTACCGACCTTCTTTCCTCTCAGTGTAAACATTCAAGAGTAGCATGTTATAAAATAATAATTTTGTTGATTTGATAACAGTGTTAATTGTGTTCAAATTGTTTATATAAAATTTATATCATTATTAATGCTCTTGGTATAATAATGTTCCTCGTGGCTGATGATAATTCTAAAATAATTCATTGTTTGGACTTTGTGATCATGGGTCATAAAAAAATTGGCTTAAAGAATAATGATTATTTAAATTACTGCAACGTAATTAATAAACAAATATCGATGCGCAATAGATATTTGTATTATGAATGAGTGATTAAATATAATTTGAGAGATTTCTGTATGTGCTAGTATACGCTCAGATAAAAAAAAATGCAACAGAGTGAGGTAATAGAACGTCTTGAAACTTTATATTAATTTTGGTCTGAACAAAATAAACCAATCTTAAAAAAATCACACAAAAAAATGTTTTTTTTTAGTTTTAGAAGCAATTAACGTGCTATCTGTACCGGAAAAATGGCAGAGTAGAGTAACTATAAATGGATTTTTTAAATTGACATTTACGTTGATATCACTTCCGTTGCAACTAGAGAATATGAACTTGTATAACTCTGAATAGAATTGAACAAACAACAACAATCGTGTTGCACATTTTTTTAGTGGAGCAACCACTAAAAAATTGTGCGAACGCTAAAACAAAAACTGACAACTTCAGTTGTGATATCTGAGAATGAAAGAATGAAAAACAGATAAATAGATATTGTAACTGATTATTGATTAAGGTTTTCATGTAATCATTATTTATTATAACAAATTGCTTTACCTTCTTTTTTTAATTTTTTTTTGTGTAATAGCTTTACTGAAACAAGGAGGTAATTAAATAATTTAATTCCTAAATAAATAAAAAATCTTAAATATACCGTGTTGTTAATTTTCGGGATACATATTTCATTATTTCCATTTGAAAACACATACAAACCTGAGCTATCCATTTTTTTTTCTTTAAATAGTAATTCTGACGGATATTGGTAAATAGGTTTATTTTATTTAAAAAAAAATAATCAGTTTCAAAAATGTTACGAAATATATTTTAAAAGTTCTAAACACAGGATAGAGAACATGTGCGCAATTTATATAATTTTTTTTTTTATTTCTGTGGTGTCATCGATGCAAAAGCTCGCTAGTGAGCTTATGTGCAATAAAACAATTATTATATAATTAAACAACGTTTTTTATATTTAATTAAAAAAGCCAATGCCACATTATTTGTCACTACCTACTACACGTTAACTTGTCACTCATTTTTAATAGTTGGGTTGTGAAGTGAGATAGTCTGGTCGTTTGTTTATTTTCTGGAAAAACTTTTGTTAAAAATAAATTCACTCATTTGTCATCAATGTCATCATATAAGAAGTTATTTTAATATGTCAAAAAATTATATCGACCTTAAAATAACCACTAAATAACATGTTACCAGATTCCTAATAAGTATTTCTATGAAAATTCTTTTAGGTTATACCTAGATACAGTGTGTCTTACTTTTCACCACTACACCCCAATATCTCGGCCAATTGTTAATCGATTTAGATCAAATTTGGTATACTTCTTTTGCTTCAGATTGTGATTAAAAAGTTATTTAATTTTTTTTTTTTCGAAATTAAATACGCCTACTATGATCAAAAGAAATGGGCAAAAATTGGGAATTTATATTAGCGATTGAAATAGGGTTTTTGTTTTTACAGAATCTTGTTCGGCATGACCTAAAACCCCTGTATACCAAATTTCATTAAAAAATATTCATTCCTTTAAAAAAAAATCATATCCAAGTTTTCAATAATAATCACCCTACTATTCGAGTTATTTATTGTCGGATATTTACATAACTTGGCAGTCGTGTAATAAAGACGCTAATTAAGCATTAGGACACATTTTTTATCCAAAACACTATTATGAAATGAATATTTGAAAAATTGTAGCTATTTTTTAAAATACTTAGAACACAGCATACCAATATCTTTGTTAACATGGAGTGCTTTGGAATAGATTTGACAATTGCATCGAATGTCAAATTAAACTTAAACATGGCTGCACAACAATTAATTATTGCTGATAAAATTGAAATTATAAGAATTGTCAAATCCATTCCAAAGCACTCCATGTTAACAAAGATATTGGTATGCCGAGTTCTAAGTATTTTAAAAAATATCCACCATTTTTCAAATATTCATTTCATAATAGTGTTTTGGATAAAAAATGTGTCCTAATGCTTAATTAGCGTCATTATTACACCACTACCAAGTTATGTAAATATCCGACAATAAGTAACTCGAATAGTAGGGTGATTATTATTGAAACCTTAGATATGATTTTTTTGTAGAGGAATGAATATTTTTTAACGAAATTTGGTATACCGGGGTTTTAGGTCATGCCGAACAAAATTCTGTAAAAACAAAAACCCTATCTCAATCGCTAATATAAATTCCTAATTTTTGCCAATTTTTTTGATCATAGCAAGCGTATTTAATTTCGAAAAAAAATTTTTTAAATAACTTTTTAATCACAATCTGAAGCAAAAGAAGTATACCAAATTTGATCTAAATCGATCAACAAATGGCTGAGATATTGGGGTGTAGTGATGAAAAGTGAGACACACCGTATATAAAAATCTTAATTATTGGTGTATAATTAAAATATAGACAAGCTCTTACCTTATAATCGTTTTTTGTTTTTATGTTTTGAATAAACTTTTGTTCGAAAAACACAAAAACAGTAAAATCATTCCTTTGTAATTATATACAAAGTTATACTTTAATTTATCAAGAAATAATAACAACCTTTAACTAACCACCAAACAATGTTCATGATTTTTAGTAAATATTTCTATGAATAATTTTTTAACCTATAAGCTATGTACCTACACCAGCAAGCAGGGTATTTAACAACTATAATTATTAGTTTATAATTAAAATAGTTATTAACTTAACGCCTAACCTAATTTTGAAAAATTGTGAGATATACCCGCACCTTACCCGCGAGTGTTAAAAAAACAGCTGTTCGACGTGCTGCTGGCAAGACGTTGAATTTGCGCATGCCGGGCACAAGTAGCAATTTGCAGGGGCTAGACGCTAGTACCAATCAGGAACCAGCCATCCAAGGGAGAATCCACGTTATCGTTTGACGTTTTAAACGTCAAATAAAGTTTTACTGTGAACTAATTTTATTTTTCACTTTTAAACGATAAAGTATAGTATTCTGCTCGGGTATAATGGCTATTACACGCTCACTGAATAATATGCTAGTATATATTTAAAGTATTCGTATAAGAAATGTAATATACTTCTCTACTTCTTCCGTATGTGATACAATGAGTATTGATTATAGGAATCTAGGAAAAAAGCCGTGGAAAAAAATCCTCGGAAAAAATCCTGGAAAAAAAGCCGAAGGAAAAAAAGTCTGGGAAAAAATCCGCGGATAAAAAGCCACCTTACACAACACACATTGACACAAGAAACCATCAAATATGTAAACAGATGCGGCCCTGGGAACGGAAAAAAAGCCGTGGAAATAAAATCCGAGGAAAAAAAGCCGCGGAAAAAAAAGCCGTGTAGAAAACTGGAAGAGGTTAATATATATAATTGTTAATTATGTGAAAAAAAATCGTTGTTTTCAGAAAGTTTAGTTAGTTTCCACACTTGCTATAACAAATAATAATATTCACAGTATTCATTCAATAAAATCAGGTGAAATGAGTGCCATATTGATCCAAAATATCTAAATACGTTACAAATTAGACATGGGCAACAAATAAAAGCTATGTATGAGAAATAACTAACATATTTGTTTTATTTCTTTATCGGTAACATAACATATTTCTTTCATTTTAGAATACATGTTTTTGATGGAAACACTTTCAGACTTAAAGATTCAGTTCAAATAATTAGCTCATATTCATCTTCATCATCAATATCATATTCTACATCACTATAAGAATCATTAGTATTTTCAAACTTCTCATTGTCTGCTGAAAACATTTGCATGGTGGTAAAAATTTCGATGTACTGTTATGAACACCTCACTATGGTGATTATCCAGGATCACAAGGAATATCGCACACTACAGGCTGATAACATCCATTTTTTAAATAACTGTCCAATCAAAATCGGTCACTAATGGAAGGTTGTGCTGTAAGATATGTGCTTGTTTTCATATCTTTTCTTAATAGTGCGCTCTTCTAAAAGTTTTCCGGAGCGCAGCTCGTGTCGGAGGCATACCAGTCTTTTTCTTAAAAAAACTACCATCGCAACTCACTTAATATTTTCAGTTGTCACGCCATTTGAGGGGATTCAGACGAGTGAGCAAACTATAAGTGTTTGGGCCATGGTCAAGTCGGCCTTTCCTCATTAAAGAAAAACACAGCAAGTACGCAACAAGATGTAATGGTGAAGAGTAATTTAGCGTTATTGGATTTAAAATATCTAATTTATTTGAAACTGAGAATCCAAAATAACTGAAAAAATAAATGCGGTTATGGAACAGTTACTATTTATTAGTTTCAAATGACTTTGTGCTATTAAACAAACGTGTTAGTTCTTTTCTATATATAATTACTTTTAATTTGAGGCCAAGCATGACTGTCCAATTTGTTCTGCGATAGCTAGAAATTAAAAAAAATACAAGTATATAAAAAAATACAATACCCGAAATTATTTTCGAATATACAGGAGGAGCCAAGACGAATTGCAGGATCAAGTGCCTTTTTTTAAATGGAATATTATGTATATCAGTACATTGTTTGAAGCCTCTTACTGGGCTCTATTCATTCCTATATTATTATTTAAGTGGGTAGGTATTATTTAAGTGGTCTCTAACTGCATTTAAATAATGTGGTGGAGCACCATCTTGTTGAAACCACATCCCATTTCGAATGCTTTCAGGAAGATTCACCAATAATTGTGGTAGATAGTTTTCAACTAAATGAAGATAAATAGCTCCATCAAAAAAATGTGACCCTATTACATGTTCTCTAATAATTCCTCCCCAAACGTTTATAGACCATCTGTGCTGGTTATCAACTTGCCTAAAAAAGTGAGGATTTTCCGAAGCATAATAATGGAAATTGTGCCTATTAACAAATCCATTTTTATGAAAAGTTGCCTTATCAGTGAATAAAACATTATGAAAGATCATCTCTAATTTTTTCTCTGGCTCCATTACAAAACTGTAGACGCCTTTGAAAATTGTCATCAGTCAACACGTTTTATTCTTTCCACTTTTTATATTCGACATTACCAGTTTCCACATATCTATCGAGAAGGTTTTGGAAGTTGCTAATATCAGGAATCATAATCATATGCATCTGCAGATAGCATTATTTCAACAAAAAAATTCATTACATCCAAGTAGTTGGAGGATAGTCAATAATAACATAAGACTGAGTAGAGTCTAGAAAGGGGCTTCAAAAAATGTACTGATATACATAGCATTCCATTTAAAAAGAAGGCACTTGATCTTGTGATTTCGTCTTGGATCGCCCTGTATATTCGAAAATGATTTCCGGTTATAGACTTTTTTATCCAGTTTACTTGTATTTTTTTAAATAATTAACAATTCGAAATGTTAACCCACTCCCCACCAGTCGCGGATCTCATCACTTTTCACATTCTGTACAGTATGCCGAACAAAGTGACACTAATCACAATGCTCTATCACAAACTTGCAGATGAGATGTAGTTAGAAAACCCGCTATAACTCTGTATTGTCGCAGACTTTAGGCTTTTTTTCCTTGCCTTCTTTTTTCCGCGGCTTTTTTTCCATTCGCCGAAGCGAAAGAAACCTTGTTTTTTATAAAGCAGCCTTTTTTTCCGCGGCTTTATTTTCCTCGGCTTTTTTTCCGCGGCTTTTATTTCCTTCGGCTTTTTTCCAGGATTTTATTTCCGCGGATTTTTTTTCGGCGGCTTTTCTTTCCGTTTACCGAATATAGATACCCCAGAGAATTTCGTAAAAATATACAATTATTAGTAATAATATTAATAATAATAAAAAATAAATAGAAATTGTGTAACACACACAATTTCTATTTATTTTTTGTATAATCCTTTTCAAGGAAAAACTTAGTCCATTATAAATCATTCAGCACTTAATATGCTAGTGCAATTGATACATTTGTTTTATTTATTACGTCAAGAAAATTAATTTATTATATTACCGTATTATCTGCTGTATTTATACGCAAAATGGTAGGTTTTACTATACAATAATAACAACGATTACAGAAACACAAGAACAATTTATATTCTATCAATAAATTGCCTGAAGTGAAGAAATTTAGTTGACCCAATTACAGAGATTTTCAAGTTTTTAATAGACAAGTATAACGAGTACAAAAATGTTGCTTTGATAGCTTTTGGTAATAACGCATGTAAATTATGTGTTTTGGATTAAAACCGACAAATGTTTGGTACAATGTAAAGTGTAATTTATTAATTTCAATCGTTAACGAAGTGGCATGATTGGATGAAACAGGTTTTACCTTCTACTACAAGAAACAGTCAATGCCCCGGAATATTATTTAATTTCAACATTCTGTATTTAAATTATCTGACAAGTGCAGTGTGTATCTCTCGGGGACATAGGCGGGTATCTAGGTAGGAAATTAATAGGTCAATTTAATAAAATAAACATTTAGGGAAATATATTTATAATTACAGATAAAATCTCAGCTCGTTTGTGAGGCAATAAACTATTATTTTATTGTTTTCTAAATATTAATTTTAGTCAAATTCAATGATTTTTTGGGGCGTGGGGTATTTTTTTTGTGAAAATGCACTCTGTATGTTATAAGCAAGTTACAGTATAATTTTGTAGAATCTGGGAGGGTGGTCTTTTTTTGGAAATTAGTTTATTATTTTGAAAGACTATCATTATGAACAAATTGTTCTATGTTTAAAAAAGTGACAAGAATGCAATTGAGAACTATAGACCTATAGTTATCCTCTGTAACTTTGGCAAGCTCTTTGATGTTATATGATATCTTATGTTTTCGTACGAAATCTCAAATATCAGTTCATCATCATGATTTCTTAGCTGGTAGATTAACAACCACTAATCTTGTACGTATTACCAATTAGCTTGCTACATCACTTGAACAAGGTGATCAAAAGCTTTGGAGATATAAATTATATCAACCTGACTGATGTAGTTTATATCTCCAAAGCTTTTGATAGGGATCTTATTGAAAAAATTATCAACCTTTGGACTAGCCACGCTCTTTATCAATTTTTTTGTCATATCTGTCTAATAGGCTATTAAATGTACATTGTCGTGGTTTCACATCTGTTCAAGTGTCGGCAACATCGGAAGTACCGCAGGGCTCAGTTCTTGGACCCCCAATCTTTATATTATGCATTAATGATATGTCAGGACATTGAAACATCTAATGCTTTCCTATATGGCGATGATCTCAAGCTATTTTCCTCGATTAAGTCAATAAGCGATTGTGATAAATTACAGCAAGATCTCACAAAAATTAATAATTGGTGTAATACTAATAAGTTGCCGTGAAATATGGGTGTTATTTTTGATTCTACACTAACTTTTATTCCTCATATTAATTACATTATAGCTTATTCCAGTAAGAATATGGGTTTTATTATGAGAAACTCAAGGCACTTTAAAGATGTTTCAATAATTACTTTGCTGTTTAATGCCTTTGTCAGGTCTAAACTAGAATACGCTTCAGTTGTCTGGAGCCCAAACTCCGAAACTCGTATATCTAATTTAGAAAAAGTTCAGAGGAAGCATGCTAAATACCTCTCTTATAAGTCTAATGGTATTTATCCAGCTGTTGGTACACTGCAATCTGAATTGTTGGCTAAATTTAACTTAAATGAACTAGCATTACGACGAGCATACCTTGCTGTACTCTTTTTACATAAACTTTTAACCAACAAAACTGACTGCCTTAAATGAACTTTACTTCAATGTACCCTCTTTTCAAACTCGATCGTATTCTTTATTTTATTTATCAACTCCTCATACTAATTTATTAAAATTCTCACCTATTTACTCTATGTTCTCATTGTTTACCCAATATCAGGCGGACTTAGATCTTTTTAACTATAGTATTTGTAATATTAGTAAGTGCATTTTAGGTAATTAAGTTATATAATAGGATTTTATTTGAGATTGTCGTTATACAGAGTTATAGAGATAAATTGTTCTTTTTATCATTTGTATCTTCCTGCCCATTAATTGGATTTTTTCTGTCTAGGCAGTTGTACTTAAAAAAAAAAATAAAAAAAAAATGATACGACTATGATGTACTTGTAGTACTATCAAGGACCAACATAGTGGGCCTCATCTGGCTTCCGGATTAGGAAGCAAAATGGCCTAAGGCCCAATTTCAGGATTGATTTTCCCATATTTGATAACCTTCTCAGACAAAGATTAAATAAAAATTTAGCTAAAGTGTAGAGTTGCGTTATACAAAATGCAAGAAGTTTTTATGGCAGCAAGGGAAGTTCAAAAATTGAAAAAAATCCCAAAAATTTCAAAAACATATCTGATGACTCAATCAAGAGTCTTTTAATTGTTTGATTTCAACTTAAAATACAGAGAAATAAGTATTTTAGAAAATGTCTTGGAAGCAATCAATAAGTTATTCTCGTGTTTCAGTCGCAAAAAGTTTAGTACAGCTTAACGCTAACTTGAAGATAAAAAAAAAATACCTCCAATATTTTGAAAATAATCGCATAAAAATCTTCTTTTTTTAAGTTGAAATTTTCGATTTTCTAAATTAAGATACACTACTTTGAGATTTTTTGTATGTCAATTTATTATTTCTAACCCGTTACTCCATAATTAGGGGTTGAAGGTCTCCTGCTCTACTTGTTATTTCTTTTTGAGAATAATTTCAAATATCTGTAAACTCTTAATTGCATAGTTGCTGCTTATAATTACCCTTTTTAAAAAACCCTTTTAAATATATAGTTTACTCTAGTACTAAAAATAGTTGTATAAAATGACATATTTTTTTATTTTTTTCTTAAGTTTATAAAAATATTTCACCTGTAATAATAGTTTCATAATTATTAATGGAAAGTATATAAAACTTTTTAAAAACAATAATATTTATGTAAAAATGATTTTGCTTAACTAACATTTATCTTCATATTATTCTCTATATATCAAAATTATTACCGATTGTTAATCCTTTATTTCATTTGCAACATTAGAAAAATATTTTGACTTATAAAACAGTTTCATAAATATTAATAGTGAGTATATAAAACAATTTGAAAACGATTTATATTTATATGTTATAATATTTAACTATAATTTTGCTTAAGGATAGGATTTTGCAATGAGAGGGAAATGCGTTTATTTTCGATTTGTCAATATTAAAAAAACCAAATATAGCATAATATTTAAAACAGTTTTTTTATATACAAAATTTATGATAAAAACTGTTAATTTTTTTATTCCTTAGAGCAATGGGAAGTATCTAAAACTATTTTAAAGATGATACAGTTTATAATTTTTTAAATATTTCTGCCAAATCCTATCCTATCCTTAATTGACATTTATCTTCATATTCTCTATCTATCATGAATATTACCGAATTTCCATCTATTATTAATAATAAGTATTTAAAAAACAATAATATTCATTTTACGTCTAAATATATCAACAATGATACGCCACTGTAAACAAGTGCATTTGGTATATCTTGTGGCTTTCCAATTTTTATCGAGTCCAACTTACTACATCTGCAGACACGGGTATTTCTTGTCATTTATTGTCATCAACTTGCCTATTCACATTAAAATTATACTCACTTTTATACAATGTATTATATGCACGTTTTAAAATGACTAATAAATAAGTATTAAGTCAGTTGTTTTTATTTGTGATTTTATGTTGATAAATTATTATTTCTGATTAGCTTTACTCACTTCAATCATTTAACCTTTCTAAACCCTGATATTATACAAAATTGATTTGAAAATACTTAGATAAGTAATTAAAATTGTGACTTCTCTTATATAATCTTGATATCTATTACGATATATTGACTATAGAGTGGCCACTTCAGAGATCGTGTTGGTCATGTACTGGAGGAAGAATTTCTGATTTTTCACATTTCTTTAGAATTTTTACGAAGATTTTTGTTAATGTGCACCCATATTTGTGAATCTTCAGATAAAAGGGACAAGCTATTTTACAATTCCTCAAATATCACGCAAAACAGATACTCTCAAAAATTTGATTAGTTACCTGTGGTTTGCCGTCAACATTTCAAATACGATCTTTATCTTCAAATGTATTATATATAGCATGCAATGCTAGACCTCTAACATGATGATGTGAAAAGATAGCGATGCTTATTTTATTAAATGAAAGACTTTCTCGTAATATATACGATATGAGGCTCTATGAATGATCGATTGCTGATTGAAATGGCCTTCAGCAGGTGTAACAGCAACTTATATGCAGTCTATTTTATTGAGAGACGGTCTAATTCACAATGAGTGGGAAATATTCAGGAAAGGTTGGGAACTTGCTATGCTACGAAAATACCCAAATTATTATTTTATCTCGATAATCATTAATAGTATAGTACATTGTTAATTAGTGTGATGTTATTATTACTTAAAATAAGTAAGACTATTAAAATTTTGAAAGGTTCGCTGATTTTTGGTGGAAAAGTAATGCCAGATCAACTTTAGCTTGAAGATATGTCTGCGTTTTTCCAAATGTGTAACCCCCTTCCGCACAACATTGGCTATTGATTTGGGGGTTGTCTACTATCTGTGGTGTGTTTATGTTTGTTTATATAATAATGAAACAAGTGAATCATTTAGCGTGAGTTGTGGTGTTTCATAAGTATGTAACTAGATATCGACCAATAAAGATATTTTTAAAAGTAAAGAAAAAAATAGCTCTTGCTATAAGAATGTGCAGGTCTTAATACAATAATATATTAGACTAAACGTTATACTTTTCGCTGGTTTATTGAACTTTTTATATAATTGTTGCAAAATCAAAATATTTAATGTTTAATAACTGTTTTATTTACTGATCGATTTTGTTCGAAACCAATAGGGTTCTTTGTCTATCTAACACTAACTTACTGTCCAAATTTCAATACAATTGGAGGTATCGTGCTTATAAGAAACGTGACGGACGGACAGACAGACATTTTGAAAGTTTTTCATATCTCGTTCACTCCCACAATGATAGGATTTTTTTGACATTTACGTTTTTAAAAATGAGTTGATCAAATGCAACAATAGTATACTCTTCGTTTTCATGTTTGTGAAGAGGTTATAAGTCGTCTGATTTTTACTAATAAATGAAACACATAGAACTAGTAAGAAGGTAAAAGCTATAAAATGTTTGTCTTCACGTCATAGATTGTGGTAGATTAAAATCGCTGCATATTGGCCAAAAAATGTGACACTCTTGGAATACTCATAGTTGGCAAATTGTGCGAATCACCTTTTGACATATTTCTTCCATTTTTCTCAAAAAATCTAAAGAATATATCAACAACACAACGCTTATATCCACCGCCTTTGGGACTGTACTGTGTACAATGTACATATGAGCACGTAGCGTGCTTCTCTATAGAGGAAGTGACGTCAGATAGCGTCTTGCGCATTTAAATGAGTGCAAATATTTCCAGTTTTTCGTGAAAAGCAAATAAAAAATACACGTGTGGAAATAAATTTTTTAGCATTTTATGATGTTTAAATAGGGTTTATTTGGTTTATGAACATCCCTATAAACCGCCTTTTAATATTATAATAGTTATTAATTGCTTTTTGTTAAGATATTGCATATTATATTAACATGTCTGGATGATTTTACAAAATTATCTTGTGACATAACTATATACCTGGTCGATTATTAAAATTGTCGTTAAATTATATGTTCGAAATATTTCTTGAATTTGTCACTTCCATATCATAATTTATAGATTACGGTGAGTAAACAACAGAACAGCGTCATTGATTGGCACAGTAAGCGGGATTCTTCACTTTTAAATAGAACTAGTAGTATTTTAATAGATCTCTAGGGTATATATAGAGCGTTATTATCAAAAATAAAGTAACTGACGTTAGATACGTACGTTAGATGGTTATTCTAAAATAAAAATATGAGTATTGCATTAAATTTTAATTTACGGTTCGAACAGCTGTTCTTATTAAAATTGACTTTTTTGTGTAAGAGGCCAATTTACATATCATTTACATTTCGTTTATTACATGTTCACATGATGGGGTATTCAAAATCCGTAGTGGCCATTTTGTGCTATACATTGTGAACTTTTTCGATTATTTCACCTGTAGAGCCTTAAACGCTAAACTTATAAGGCGCAACGTTTCTGTTTCACTTGCTCTTTAGATTCCTTCAATGACAAAGAGAGGTTCCTGTTCGAAGTCTGTAAGTACTTCCAATATCAAACACTGCCTAAAATTATATTGACATTTTCCACCAGGGATCATTCTTCCCAACAGAATCTCGCAATTGTTTTCAATGGACTGTTAGATTCGGATATACACAAGTGTGAAATAATGTTACTTTTCTCACACTTTTTTCTTTTTTCCCCAATTACCATAAACAATTGTTCTACTCATATCAAATAATGAAAAAAAGTACAGATTTTTAATAGTCGCAGAAAGAATGTCAAATATTAACGCAAGAACAGAGTCATTAGTCGCTTAAGGTTCATCCACGAGTCATGTTCCATACGCCTATTTTATAAGGAATTACCAACAAAAATTTGCAAAAGTTCTGGTATAAGCATTATATCGATTTGTAAAATGACATCTTTAACAATAATTGTAATATATCCATTACAAAATAAAAAGCTCAGTAAATCAAAATAATTCCTAGAACTAACAAATAAAATAGTTGTGGGGGGGGGTCTGTTTTCTAATGATGTTACTTTCATGTGTTTACGTGTATCAACAAATTTGTATTCAATTTCGGTGAGAAACTCAGAAATTTATCGTTTAAGTACAGACGTACATGAGGAAAGCTTTGAACCTTTTGATCATCTACAAGGGAAGCAAATACTTGTTTTTTCTAACATTTACCAAGAAAGATGACAACAAAACAATGTTCCAAATAGTTTCATTCGTTGTACCTAACTTCTCACAAAGTAATGCTAACAAAAGATATTTACATCGAAAAATCACTCTATTGATGACCTTGATTGTGTAAAATTTTTAGATAGTCATGAATAGCTGGTGCTTGTGATAAAATTCCAAAGTTAACCAACAGAACAAAAGCGGCTACTAGTTTCAAATAAATGATTTGTAAATAACCGGTGTCTAAACAGGAAGATACACATTTAGGATTCTTCATGTTTGTCCTAACACATTTCAAGATATCAGGCGTATTATATATTTCTGCACATCCATTCTGTACAACTTGGTGAAGTTCTTCCACGGTGGTTACTGGCCAGGAATAGATAATATGGTTGAGGTGATCCTATCCAGAGGATATAGATCCAGTGGCAGTGCAGGCCAGATGATCAATCAATCGCTCAGGATAAGTGATGTTTAGATATTCTCGATCTACAATACTAAAATCAGAGCACACAGTGTGCAATTCTCCCCACTGACCAATATTCATAATATTCAATACGTACACTCAAATTAGTATCAATAAGTTTTTTAAGAATCTGATGCTAAAATTTGCAAAAACAAGATGAAGGAAACTTTTAAAAATTATCTAATAAATTTTAAAAAAACTGGCCCAATGCCTTTCATCTCTTCGGTTAAGAATCTAATATAATTTTTAAATATGAAATAGTTACTTCAATATTATGAACTGTATAACAATCTAGAAAACACGCTTCAGTTCGCCATACTGAAGCTGCTATTTTATATTTAATAATAATTATACTATCAGATTCTTAATTAGGGAGATGAACCATTTTATTTTCAGATTTTATAGACTTTTTAAAGGTTTTAGTCCGCCATATTAAATCCACCATATTGTTTTTGCAAATTCTAACATCAGAAATTCGTAATCAGAAAGTCCATAAACTTACAGATATTAATTTCTGTGTGAAATTCGAGACAATTCTTCACTGAGGAGGAGTCCCTTTGTTTAAAAGCCATGGGAGTTTCATAATGCCGATTTTCATAGACCTTTTTTCAAGGAATTCGTTTAGTTTTCGCATTCAAACACTGAAGTAATGCAAAAGGACCAATTAGAAAATTGCCAAACAAATTTGGCGCCAATACCTGGACTAGATTAAAGCATGTATATTCTCCTTTTGCCGCAGGAGCCAGTGTTTGCCCCCAAGTAAATTCGACTTCAGAACATAACAGAGAAGATGAAAAACTAGAATCCTTGATTCCTTTTTGTAAAAACTAAATACATAATACTATCCCTGGAGGACAGTCGACTTCCTGTTGTTCTTGCACACGCTGTACATTTGATAGATCCTCAGTATACGCCATACCATTATATAAGCAAGCCAATAAATTAGATGAGCTTTATCAAAAGTAGTATGAATAGAATTTTAGCCGTCGAAGAAGAAATAAAACACCGTAAGTTGGAGCATCAAAAGAAAATGATAAGAAAAAAGTTAGAATTAGAATATGTAAGAATAGATGAAGAGGATGGTACAGAAGACGAACGAGACAAGAATTTGATTGAAGATAATCGGCATCCTTAATTAACACAAGAAGCAAAGGTACGTCAGTTGTTAAAACACATCGAGGAAGTTGAAGATAGAAATAATGAACCTGGAAAAGGCAATAATCAAAATTTTTCAAATGACATGAAAAAATTCTTGGCGCGACAAACTGTCGAAAGGAATTTACCTATTTTTTCAGGTGAAATTAAATTGGCCAGGTTTTTACTGTCAGTAACAAAATGTACAGATTCAGCGTGGACTAACCTGAAGTAATAATATATTAGGCCCGGCTCGCAAGAACCAACAAAATTTATATGTTTCCCTATGCTTTCAGCAAGAACTATCGATCTGGTACTAACTGAGCTTTTCTGTATGACTGCTTTACACTCGTTCTTCCAAATCGATTTCTGGGTACTTTATGGTCTGTCCCGTTGTGAAGTTTTAAGTTTAAAATAGTCTATTTTTATTAGCGCCATTGGCACACATTCTTGAACATTTTCTCACAATCTACGATTTGGAAATCATTGTGATCATTGCTTTAGCACCATTACAATTCGTAAGAGCATACTCTTCATTAGTGTAATTTTCTACTTTAGAAACTAACACGAAATTGAACTTTTTGAAAAAAAAAAATGATTGAGGGCGATATTAATAGCGTTTTTCAGTGACTGCACTTTATGAAACTGAATGTAACTTTTATATTCCAGTGAGAAATTAAAACGCACTTTGTCATTTTCTTATGTTCCAGTGGAAAAATTATTTGTAATGTGCACTGAATGCATATTTTTGACATGAGCTCTGGCAGCTCGTGTAATCGTGGAGTGCAATATGGCGCGTATGATAAATCTAGAAAGACTAAGAAATTTTACTGAAATCAATGAAATTTTAATGAGTTCCTTGAATTATGATAAAAAGGGTTAGTGTATTAAAAATTCAGAATTCTAAATATTTGAATACATTGTATTCTCTCATAAAAAATGGCGAAACGTTTCTCATTTCTCAATAAAACAACAATAAGCAGCATACCTTAGCGATATCTGCATTTTTCTACAAATAAACATTTTGTATTAACTCTTGTAGACTGTAAATTTTTAAAATATTTACATGTAGAATGTTTACATAATGAAGAACGGCCTTGGAATAAACAAGAAACACAGAATATTTTAATTTCGTTTGTTTGTAAACAGTGTACCAGTATATCTCAGTTCATTGATGTTTTATACTCAAAAAAATTTGAGAAAAGTTATTTCAAGCGCAATTTAATTTATGTCCAATTACTTGGGTATTTGGTTATTGGACATAAGATATTTTATTGCCAAGAGGAGCAAAAGTTCTTCTTTTTTGGTATTAATTAACGTCCGTTGAAATAATTAACTAGTATTAGAAAAAAACTCTGAAAATGACGCTTTTTTATATTTTTATTTCTGAAAGTATAAAATGGGTTTAATAAGATTAACAAGCAAACTTATTTTGAAGTTGATGTAGAAGGTATGTCATTTAAGTGACGTATTTTCCAGAGGAAGATTTTAACTTTAACAGCTGTTGGGTTGCTCCATTCATGTAAATGTTGGGATTATAATTAGAATTCTGATATACATCTTAAAATATATCAAATTTAGTAATCCATATCTTACAATAGCTAAAAACTGTAGTAAACACGCATTACACTGATTTATTTATTTTTATAACAACTAATTATAAAACATGTTTTAGGTTTATTTCTAAAAATAAAAATTAAGTGGTAAAGTGATACCTTCTTTTTTTAACGCGACTATTTATACCATTTGAACTTGACCGGTTTTGATAGTTGTGAACACAACATTTTTATAGTTTATATTTAATACGAAATCATAAGAACAGATATTGGGATACACTAGATCTTTTGTAATTGGCATTTTCCGGTGGGTTATGATTGTTCTTAAAAAATTAAGGACAACAAAATCATTTATTATTGTTAGTCAATCCTAGATAATTGACAGTTTCCGGTGTGCTTTAGTAAATTAAAAATGTTACTGTTATTCCTAATTAGTGTAAATAATGGAGTATCGTAAGTCTATTACGAGCTAATAAAACGAAGATTAATGATTTAAGTATTTACGTGGATAAAAATATGATTTAAAAATTTTTCAGTTCACCTTGTTCTTATTCACGACGTCTTCACGGACATTCTGTGATTCATTCATTATTCCAGTTGGTTTTTCTTTACTGTGTGATACGTCTAACAGCATCACACCACCTGTAGCGGCCACCTATCAGGCTCACGGCCTCGCCAAAGCTCTCCACCATCATCTCTTTGGTTTCAAATTATATATACGTATGATGAATATGTGCCATATACAGGGTGTTTCAGTTGAAAGTCCCGAGCTATTATCTTGAAAAATATTGATACAAAAAAATACAGTAAACAGCTAGTTAGAATTTTTCCATCGCAGTACGCTGCGGTACTAAATTATTGTTCGATGAGTGGAACTTGAAACATGATTCATATGATTAAGGAGTAAATTGTGAATAATTTTGATTACATAGAATATTTTGTAAAAACCAGCCGTTTTGGAGCTCATGATTTGTTTTTCTTATTTTTTTTGTATATAAATTTTGTTAATAAATTTTAAACATCTGTTAATTAGAACTTTTGTCTTGTTAAATACATTACTACCATAGTTTTAGAGATATAGTTATATTTAAAGAATTATTGAAAATTACAAGAAAAATTTCAAAATATGTAATAATAATATTAGTAGGCGCAAATTTGATTAAAAAACACTGAATAGGAGAAATAATTTATAAAGTAATAATATTTGAGATGCGTACTTTAGATAGGGTTAGAAATAGATACCCGAAAAGTCGCCCCCCCCCCCAGCTTTAAGTCCCTTAACGGGGACTTAAAGCTGGTTTTTCACTTTTATCTTGTAAACCGTTCGTCGGAAGAGAAAAGAGTATAGGAATTAAAAAATTTGTCATTAAATTCTACATAAAAAATGTCCTATTAATCATATAGCTTATCCTCACCTATTTCGCGCTAACAGCGTCCGAACAGAGGGGTAGTAGTTTGGAGCGCACAAGTAAAAATCAATCCTATTCGAAGTTTCACAGCGAATATCTTATCTCTGTATGATATTTTCAATAAATAAAAAAAAATAAAAAAAAAATAAATAGAAAAATTTAAAAAAATTCATTCCTGTGCATTTTTCTCGTTAAAGTAACCTGTTTTAAGATATTCGCTGTGAAACTTTGAATAGGATCGATTTTTACCTGTGCCTTCTGTTCAGTCGCTGTTAGCGCAGATAAGCTACAAGGTTAATAGGACATTTTAAAAATTGTCGTTAAATTCTGCAAAAAAATGTCCTATGCACAATTTAACGACAATTTTTATTTCCTATACTTTTTTCCCTTCCGATGAACGGTTTACAGGATAAAAGTGAAAACCAGCCTTAAGTCCCCGTTAGGGGTGGTTTTCTGTAAAAAAAAGGACATTCCACCCCTAAATTGGGGGGGAACTTTTCGGGTATCTATTTCTAACCCTATCTAAAGTACGCATCTCAAATATTATTACTTTATAAATTATTTCTTCTAAAATGTCTAATTTGCGTGGACTATATAGGGAGCATTTTATTTAATAATGTAAAAGTTCTAAATAACCGATGTTCTAAATATATAAAAAGTCACAAAATAGAGCTGTAGCTTCCTTGCGAAGCATTAGAACTTTTATGCTGAATTTTTTTATTTACCCTGTATACTTGGTGGCAACGTACTGCCTCTGTCAGCTGCATTTTTCAAACTTTATACTTAAATATTTGGGAAACCTTTGACTTTAGAGGGTTGGCCTATCAGAGCATAGTTTGAAGTAAAACATACTTCAGTTTTATGACATTTGACTGAACCCATTTTTTTTACATAGGTTCAGATACGGAGTCCTTTAATATAACTTTATTATTTTTTAAGATAACGACCCGGGGAATTTTAACTGGAACATCCTGTATATGTTACAATATAAACAATTATTTAAGTCAATGCAAAATATTCAGGACAAACTTTTCAAGTCCATTTAATTTTGGGATTTATATGTATGACTTTTGACTTTTCGATATCATGGCAGTCAAAAAGTTGTTGACAGAAAATGAGTTGACTTTACAGTTTTGTAATTTTCGCAAATTCATTTACAAAATTTGTATTTCAAACTGCTCTCAAATGGTGGCAAACGTAATTTAAAGCAAAGGCCATCTAGGTACTTTAATCAGCAGTGTCCACTTTTTTCATTATAATTCGCCTTAAACCGAGTGCGTGTATCTTAAAATCGGAGTTTTATTATATTTCCAATAATAAATAGTACTCTTTTTTTCTGTTGTAACTTAGAGTGAACAGAAAATAGACATTTTTTCTTTCGATTGTATACAGTGAAATTTTGTGTAGCGATAGAGGCATAAAATGAGTAGGTACAAAACTTCTGCGAATATTTATAAAGAATTTGAACTCGGCTGTCTGCGTGTTCTTGTTTTGACATCAGTTGACAATTTTACTATGGTATTTTCTAGTGATTTTAAAATTTTTTAAATTATTTTACCAAATAATACTGGACGTTCAGGACGTCGAAATACATAGGTAGGGATCACCCAATGGAGTTCCAGGAACAGATCATTTTTTTTTTATTTTGTAGAGCTGAGTAATCTACGGGTTCGAATTCAGCAACCCACAATACCTAAAGATAGCTAAGATATTATCAGCAATCTTCACATATTGCTGATCCCAACTATTGCTCAAAAACTATTCTTAACACTCAGTTTTTAATCTTTTTTTATGTGAAAACGGTTACATATACAATATTTTTTGTAATGCCCTTTTTGCAGCTCTTCAGTTTTCCAGTTTTAAAGGTTGGCGCCGAACTTTCTTTATGATTTTCTACTATCAAAAGCCTAGTATGCAAAATATCGGATATGAATTATATCGTCGCAGTTTTTGCCGTTATTTCTTTCTCTGGACTAAGTAGTGGCATAGCAATGGTAAGTTTAGAAAATAGAAGTATACAGAATCCACAAAAATAACTTTAAACTAGAAATGAATCACTAGTAGGTATACGATTGCTATGAGATGAACTAAAATATCATTTTATCGGTACAGATTGTTCTAAAAAATATTCTTAAAGTATAACTCTAAATTATTTTACAGTTATTTGTTATCTTTCTCATTTAAGGATAGGATTTTGCAGAGTGAGAGAGAAATGTGCGTGTATTTTCGAGTTATTATAAATATTTAAAAAACAAAACATAGTAACATCTTTAAAGCTATTTTAGATACTTACTTGTTATTGTTTTGACGAATACAACTATATATTTTTCTTTTATTGTAAATTTCTGTTATACTTTAATATTGCAGTTTGTCAATGAAAATAGTTTCTAATTTCATTATTAGAGCATGGCATTAACTATTTACAAAATTTATAATAAAAACTGTATATGGTTGTATTCTTTAGCGCAATGGGAAGTGCCTGAAGCTATTTTAAATATTAAACCATTTACGATTTTTTAAATATTTATAATAAACCGAAAATAAAGGCATATTTCCTCTCACTCTGCAAAATCCTTAATGAAATGTAGAAAAATGCTTTTAAAATATACATTGTTTTCATTGTATCTTAAAATTCCGAAAATAACTGAAGTGACAACATGCCTAATAGTCTATTAGGTAATTAAAATATCTGCTTGTAAAAATAATGATTCCACTTTGACGTAAAATCTATAACAGGCATCATTGTTCAACATTATACCTTTGCATCTTTAACATGCACATCTCTAAAATCTATGCGTCGGATATTAATAGCGCGCCGAAATTTATTTTTGGTACTCACTTAAATATTAATGAATGTCCTATATAGATTTTTAATAAATGAAAAAGATCTAATTATTATTATCGGGGACCACCCATAAAGGAGAGCAAGGCAATCTATAAGACAAGTGACAATCTGACAATGATGTATCACTTTTTCATTAGTTCACCAATGTTTTCGACAAAAGACGGTCTATGTCAACAAAGTGACAAATTGGGTGAGCATTTCACTATGAAGACATGTGTTGAATTCATCGCCCACAGCCTTAATTGACAATTCGAAGTTTGATAGATCTATCTCGCAGTTCATGGGAACTTGAATGTGATAGGTTGCGCCATCTATAATTAAATAGTTAAACTACATACTTGGAAAATTTGAAATATTTATTGTGTACAAAAAATGGGCGTATTATGGTGATTGATTTTATTAATGTAATCATAATTATATTTCAGGCACATTGATTTATTTATAATATGCATAATACATACATTTGAAAAACACCCTTTTAAATATTAAAAAGGTGTTCTACAAAATCGTAACATTTTTTATGAAGCTGTTAGCTTCATAAATTCATATTGCAAAAATTTCAATATTTTCACGAATGATATATAAAATATAGCCAGAAAAACATTTATTGTGAAAAATAATAAATATCACTTCTCTGCTGCCTTATTTTCTGCACACATTTCTTCACATTTTTCTCCTCTGCCACCTCCGTTTATTTCTTTAGCTCTCGAAAATGAATATATACTACCGCACCTACAGCTAAAAAAATATGCAAAATTCAGAAATAACACAATTTTTTTATTAAAAATAATTTTTAATGATATATTTGAGAAAGAAACAAATATCTTACTTTTTATAGAAAACAGCTTTTTAGGTTAAAATACACCACAAAGCCAAGGCTGTCCGGAAGGGTAAAAACGGAAAAACGCAGACCTACATTCATACCAGGGTGGAAAAAAATAATGATTTTTTTTACATAAAAGGTTTTTTAGGTGATTTAAATCAGATTTTTTTGATTTTTTCTAATCAATTTTTTTTAGTAAACTATAAATGTCAGGAAAACTTCATTACAATATGGAAATATCGAAAACAAAATCAATTTTTACTAGACAGAACAGCATGTATAATAAACGTAACGTGAGATAATACATACCACAAAAATATTCAGAATATTAGTTTCTATTCAATTGTTTCATTAAAAAGGTCATCTTCGCTGCCTTGTCCACCCCCAATGTACTTCTCAAGTCGCTGTGGGCCAAGCCAAATATCGAAAATATCCTGTCTAGAAGAAACTTCAAAACGAGTTGAAAAATTCCCAACGAAAAATTTTCTTCTGCACATAGTGCTTTACGGTTTTCTTCTGGAGTTAACATTATTTGTCCCACTTTCTGTTGGCTGTCGGCGTCAGGACTATTATTCATATATTTTGAACTGCTTATAAATGTTAATAAATGGTGCGGGGTAACAGTTGTTTTATAACGTTCTTTGATTTTAATTTGCAATTTTTCATGGGTTACAATATTCTCGAGCTTTTTCATCTCATTTTCTTTCAGTAAAATACTGCATTTGATGATGTGCAATTTTCCCTTTGCAGCCTATACAAACAAACGGCCACTGGTTTTAGTCTTTCTATAAGCGATTCACAATTTCTTTTCAAATTGAGATCAGTCACTAGCCTTCTCATATCGATATCAATATTATCTCGTTCATTTTTATCCTCGCATATGGCTATTAAAATATTCCCATTTTTTATATGATTCCAAGGAGTCACAAATAGAATTCCAGCGAACTACTGTCAGAGCAGAGCCATTTCTACAAGGAAATTCAGCTCTTGCATGATGATTATTTCGAAAATATTTTATGACCGGGATAACTTGATTGGTAATATTTTCCATGTTGAGAGATTGAGCCAATAATTGACCCTGATGTGCACCACAGCAATAAGTGATTATATCCATTCAAATTATTTCGAAATCATTGTTCGACATTTTTTTTCATATTAGCAGGGTTGTCGGTAATGATGCTCCTTATCTTGCAACCGAATATCTACGTCGGTACTATACTAAGTCAAGTAGCGATTAATAGAATATTCGATATTAGTGCCTTCTGAGGATTCTGCGTGCAGGTGGGCCAACCTTTACGTCGCTGCTTAAAGGGAGTCTGTAGACGACCTAACTTGTTAGGGCCAACTTAGGCTGTATGCTTTGAAGTCTGGGTAGAGACAAATTTCAAAGCATACCGCCTAAGATGCCCCCAACAAGTTAGGTCGTCTGTAGACCCTTTATTTATTTTCCACTGATTACACTTTAACGCACACGTTTTTTTTTATGATTTGTGGAAATTATAAACCATTTTTTCTTATTTATGATTTTTTTTATTCAAATCAACATTTTGGAAATAATTTAAATCACTATTTAAGTCACTGATTTAAATCATTTTGATTTATTTTTAATTACTGATTAGTTACACTAACAGAATGGCGACATATTTATTTAAAAATGTGAAGACGCGCATTTTTTCCGTCATAACTTCTTTGTTTTTATGCTATAGAAACTTAATGTTTTTCTTTTAATCTCATCCCCCTTATATATTAGCAAGCTCTCGCATAATATAGAAACGCTTCTATGATGCATTTATTATTAAATTATATTAAAGACGAAATTTACTTCATATGACAATATTTCTGGATTAAAATCTTTAGTTACTGTACGAATATAGAATAAATTTTAATCGAAATTATAAAAATGTACGAAATGTGATGAGTCGTAATGAATACCCTGTAATAGCTATTAATTTGTAAACCTTCAGGCTTTTTAAGCATGTTCACTTGCCTAATTTATATATTATGTAAATGATTCCATTAGAAATTTCTAATAGAGCTTCTTAATTTTTAACACTGTCCTTTACAAAAGTGTACAACAATGTGTAATGTGAACCTGTTATGTACTATTCTTTTTGTAGCCCCACCTAGGGATCTTGACACCTTAGGTAAAGTTACCGAGAGATACCCTATAATTTTCAAAAAGGTTCATAGAATGCGCTTAAGCTAATTCGAAGTAGGAAGTGAATAAACCCAAAAATATCCTTAGCCGGGAAAGGAGGATAGTGATGAATTGTACTGTCAAGTGTCAAACGGTACACGTCATTGAATGTGAATGTTAATTATATTCTTTCTACATTTTTTTAATAGTATTGTTACACTTACTCGAGAGTTCTTTTAAAGTAACACTGCTTAGTGCTGCCGAACTGTCATCTGCAAACTCGTAAAAGGAGATAAGGTCAACAAAATGAGGCATATCATTGACATACAGTAAGAACAAAGGGCCCAGAATAGAGCCTTGCGGAACCCCCTGCAATATTATTACTTTATCTAAAAAAGTATTTGTCACGGTTTTGTTACTTATACATTATTTATCTGATATCGGTGGAGTCTTATTGCTTAAGGAAAAATGGAAAGGATCAAAGCATCTGCCTTTATATCGTGATTTCCTAATTTATAGAGAATATCTCATGATTAGTTGACCCAAAGAGTTGTGAGAAATCAAAAAATATTCCATATTAGTAATAAATGAAACAAAAGACCTTATATATATATATAGTGAATTCAGTTGAACTTTTGGTAGAAATCAATAACGATCTGTCTGTAGAACTTCATTTCGTTCATGATAGCTCTGCGAAGATACATGGATTTTAATATTTTTGTAATTATATTGGTCTAAATAATAACTTAAGATCTACCGATTTTGATGCCGATCGGATTAGAAGTTTTGGAAATATGCGCAATTTTGCAAAACATGAAAGTCATATATGCTACCCTATATCGATATTTTATTTTTATAAATGCCTCAATTGCTAGTAGTCCAATCAATGAGTGCCCAATAGGGGATTGTAGGGAACATTGAGGAGGGCAGAATTTTCCTCTTCAGGAATGTGTACTACTAAATGTCCCCGCCCCTAGCCCCGCCGCTTCAGGGGGGAGGGGGGGTGGAAAGGTTCCTTTTTTCGATTCTTCGCTTGAAATTCGGAAACCATGCGTCACACGGAAAAAAGTAATCTATGCAAAATTAAACATAATTAAATTTCCTACAAGAATGTCTATATTCATTTTCTTCCTATATGTTATGGTTTATGAAATATTCGCCAGCAAAAATCGATAATTAATAAAAAAAAATCAATTATGTACCTTGAATATTTCTATCAAAGCGGTTTACCGTGGTCTGCTAATAAATCAGAGTCAAAAAACAATTTGATTTTACAACGCTCGACGTATTCACTAACGTAATATTTTGTCGAAATCTATACATTTCCTTAAATATACCGTGTGACTCACTTAAAATGAAGATACCCATATAACTTTTTTATTTTGTTTCCGATTTGAATCAAATTTTACTCAAGTATAGAACAAATTAGAATCTACTTATGACCAGAAAAACATTTGCCTGCCACAAAGGCAAAGCCACCTCCGGTACTAAAATATGCTGAAAAAAATAAAAACATTTTGAATATTAAAAATTCTAAAAAATGCACCCGATCGGAATAACAAAGGTACATATACCAAAATTTGATTTGGTTATTGACGGGGGATTTCTCATACATAAGCTCATTTGACAAAGGGGATCCTCAGTTTCCGCAATTTGTGGTGGCTACGAGAAATTCGTCAAGACCCATTAATATGATTTCTAATCTTTTTCTGCATATTGTGATATTGCAGGTGGCTGGCTTATAGCAGGTGAATGATTTTTTGGTCATAAGTAGATCCTAATTTGTTCTATATTTGAGTATAATTTGATTCAAATCGGAAACAAAATGAAAAAGTTATAATAGTATCTTCATTTTAAGTGAGTCACACTGTATATTTAAGGAAATGTATAGATTTCGACAAAATATTAGTAAATACGTCGAGCGTTGTAAAATAAAGATTGTTCTGTGACCATGATTTATTAGCAGACCACGGTAAACCGCTTTGACAGAGATATTCAAGGTAACTAATTGATTTTTTTTTATTAATTATCGATTTTCGCTGGTGAATATCTCGTAAACTGTAACTTATAGGAAGAAAATGAATATAGACATTCTTGTAGGAAATTTAATTATGTTTAATTTTGCATAGATTACCTTTTTCCGTGTGACGCATGGTTTCCGAGTTCCAAGCGAAGAATCGAAAAAAGGAACTTTTCCACCCCCTTCCCACCCTGGAGCGGCGGGGCTAGGGGCGGACACTTTCAGTATGTTTACCTCCTAACTACCCCCAACACACTCCTGAAGAGGAATATTCTCCCCTTCTCAATGTTCTCTAAAACTTTCGTTGACTGGACTATAGATATGTTATCTCTTCAATATACTCCTGATGAGTAACTTTTGTGATGTGTAAATATTTATGACTATGGAAATACATAAACAACAAACTGTCATGTTTGACAAGATTAAAAGTAAAAGTTTTGATAACGGAAAAAGAAATCTTTTCCAAAGCATTAACTGCCTTAGATTTTTTAATTTTTGTCATTATCATTTAACATGTTTGTTTCAGTTTACATTTTGTAATAGAAGTATTAAAAACCAGCCTCTGTCTGATCCTTTTGGCGCAGAGGTTTATTCATCAACATTTTAAAATATTTTTACAGTGGTAAAATATCCAACAAATATAAGAAATCATGAATATGCCACAAATAATGAATTATAAACAATAAATATTTATATGTAGAACCACAAATTATTATCTTTATTATTATTAATATATGAATACATATGATGTAAATAACGAATTATTTTTAAAATACAGGTCTTTCTGAATGCATTTTGTATTAAGCTTTATTAAAACTTCTAGCACTTCCAAAGGAAAAAATTAATAATACGAACACAATTATGAGTCGGGAACTGAGTGAATCGAATCATATGCCTGGTGAAACATATTATGGAGGCAAGTGCGCATTATTTTATAAGAGCAGTTGCTTGTTTATTCAAAACAATATGGCCTTTCATACCACCGACCACTTGACTGTTTTATTATATTTGAAAGTTATTAAGCCTGCGTCGGCCGCCACTAATTTTAATTGGGAAAAATATCGCATCTTAATCATCGCTTCCGCATGTATGCAAGGGATAAATCAAATGTTTGTTTTTAAGGATCGTTTCTATTTTGACGAGAAAGTTGATCTCTTAAAGCTACATGCTTTTAAGGTGTGTTTCATTTGTGTTCAAGGCAATTAATTATCCCAGCACCTCCGGCATAAATTGAATTGTTAGGTGGACACTTTACAATAAAAGTTTATCGCTAGAGATTAACATTTTAAAATGAATAATTATGAATGGGTAAATGTTATGTAAATTTTTTGCTTCATTATAATTTCAACTCATCGTTTTAACTGCATTAAGACCTAGATTAACTGCTTTATTTAAATAATTCTGCGCTTCCTTTATTTTTGTTTAGCTTTTAATCTACACGTGTCCGGATTTGCCTGTTAACATTCCAAAAATCTATAGGGCCAAGAAAATCACACTTTTTCCATAGGTAGGGCATAGGGAAGATATCTCGTAGATAGGGCTCCTAAATTCCTAAGATAATCCCTAAAATTTCGACGATTTCAGAAAATTCCTAAAAGGCTCAAAATTGCCCCCGCCTGGATTTTTATTTCGAATTGGTCATTCGAAAGGACATATTTGAAAACCCCTTCAGCCAAGATTTCAACCCCTCAGGTGCTAATAGGGTGCTCCTATCGTAAAAAACGTGGTTTTTCGAAAAAATGTCTTCATGAACCTGGGTTATCGAGTAACAAAACAACCTGATTTTTTTCAGATTTTTTGGATCAAAACTGGGGCCAGGAAATATATTTGAATTTTCAATGAATTTTTAGGCAATGAATGTCGTATTTGGCTAACTTCTAAGTAACAATTTTTTGTGTACTTTTTCCCATAGTTTCGAATGCCGGTGTCAGAATAATTACCATTTTCAGACTAAAGAGAATATACCTTTTAAAACTTCAACCCTTAGCTCTAAAACTCTAAATCTTTAAATGACACCCTGTATGTTTTTTTACATTTTATTGTTTGTTTTTCAATTCTCTGTTCAATACTTGAAAATCGGTTAATAAATAGCTGAGAAAACGAACATCGAAGTCAAGTTAGCCATGACTCGAGAAAACAAAAACAAAAGACTTTTAACACTTGTCTGCAGTTTGAACATTTATTGAAGTAGATAATCTTTAAAATATTTGTTTTAAACTGACCTGTAATTTACTCATCTGTTCATGGCTAACTTCATTTTAAATGTTCATTTTCTCAGCTATTTGTTAACCGATTTTCAATCGGAAAGAAGTATTGGATAGAGAATTGAAAAACAAACAATGAAATGTAAAAAAACATACAGGGCGTCATTTAAAATTTTAGAGTTAAGGGAATTTTTAAGGATGGCTGTATTATAAACATTTTTTTTACTATAATTTTAAAGCACCCTCATAAAAGGTATATTTTGTGTCACACTGAAATATCTCAAACGGTTTACGAACTAAAGCCTACCTAAATCAGTTTGGGACACCCTGTATATATATATAGCACTCAGACTAGTTGCAAAAATTATCATATGTGAATGTAAAACTGGCTGTATCAGACCCGTTACAGTTACAGCGAAGTAATACCTGATTCTAAAAACTTTTTTCACTTGGAAAAAGTCCTAGAGTATTTTTTGGTGTTACCACTTATTGAGCTATCTAATTTTGAGGTAATGTGCCAAAAATATGGGACAAATGCGGAAAAAATGGTTTTTTCAAATTTTGAGAATGTTCCGGTCTGAAAATGGTAATTCTGACGCCGGCATTCGAAGGTACGGGAAAAAGTATACAAAAAATTGTTATTTAAAAGTTGGCCAAATATGACCTTCATTGCCTAAAAAATCATTGAAAAATTTAAATATTCTTCCTGGCCCCAGTTTTTTTCAGATTTTTTGGAGAATTTTTTTCGAAAAAACACGTTTTTTACGATAGGAGCAACCTATTAGCACCTAGGGGGCTGAAAATTTGGCTGAAGGTCTTCAAATATCTCCTTTCGAATGGCCAATTCGAAATAAAAATCCAGGTGGGGGCAATTTTGATCTTCCCGCTATCGCATTTAGTCGTTTATGACAAGACCAATTTTAACAGCAACTTAAACTATTTCACTTTCATTATTAAGGGACAAACATTCCAGTTCTATAATGTATTGTTTTTAAATTTAGCGTCTAGAAACACAAAATCTAGTGATATAGAAAAAAACACGCAAACTCTTATGGAAATCCAATTTCCGTTAAATTTTTCCAATTTTTGATATGTTGTTCTACTGATCCAGTAGATCAAAAGGGCACGGCAATGGGCACGAGTCCCCAAAAATACACTCTTCTACCCCGTTTTACCATATGTGGGGGTAAAAAGCATCCGTATACATTTAACAACTACATTTCTATAAAAAAATATTTGTATCTCTCAGCTTGGTAAGAAACCTCCGTCGAAGGAGCTGACTTACATTTTGACACTCTTGGACACTTTTCACCCCTTCTGCGTGAAAATTTAATATATATTCACTGAAACAAAAGAACTTCAAGCAAAGATGAAACTCCAGCTGGTATCGCAGTATAGCTCATCTGGCTGCCAATACTTGTAAAACTTTAAAAGGTTAAATAAGGGAAACTTTTAATAGAAAGGATGAATTAAGTCCTGAAGCGTTGTCCGAGATATAAAACCAATGGTCACATTACATTTTGGAGGACATACCAACTAGTTGGTACATTTACGAGAAAAAGAATAGTGACGCAGATGATAATAATAATAATAATAATAATGAATCTTATGTTCGCATTGATCAGTATTGGAACAAAGTCAGAGAAATAAAAGAAGATGGAAGTGGTTACTCGAAGTACAAAGAATTATGCATTATGGTCGTTTGTTACTTATGCCTGTCTCATGCAAATGCGGCCCCTGAGAGAGGATTTGGCCTGAACAGAGCTGCACTTTCGGATAGACTTGCTCTTGAAGAATATAAAATTATAGCGCGTCGCTTAATAAAAAAAAAGATACTTGTACAAAATTTTAAAGTAAATCGTAGACTGCTTGATTTGGTAAAAAGTTCTTGCAAATTGTACGAATCTTACCTTATGGCCGTTCAACGAGAAAAGAAAACATTAGGGAGAGAGACAACCCAACGTCTAGCAGAGGAACAAAAAAAGAGAGAAGGTAAATGTTACTAAGGAAAGAAAGTTACATGGTGAACTTTACGCTCTTGAAGAAAAAATTGAAGAAGAAACAAGGAGGATGAATATTGGAAACAAAGAAGGGAAACGAAATTTGAAAAATACTTTAAATTACAAAAATGAAGATGAAAGAGAGCAAAATCAAAGAGACGCAAACAGAAGTCAATTATGGTGTGGGAATTTTACAATTATCACAAAGTGCAACAACCTACAAATTAGAAAAGAACATGAGACTATCAGAAAATGTGAAGAAATTAAAGAAATGGTTTGGTAATTCTGGAAACTATCCACTTTTCGCTTAACGACAAAAGACCTGCTGCCATCTATCGGTTCTCTTGGTGCGAAGTCACAGAAAACAGGCTAATGTTTTCTAGAATTAAGAATAGAAACTATTCTGGTCATATACTTATTATCTAGTTTATATGGCAGCGCTTAATTTAGTTTTTGTACATTTTGAATTTGTATTTATAATTATTAAAATTCCTAAAAAGTAAGTACCTTTCCTAAATTCCTAAAAAAATATGTAAATACTACTACTGGGAGCCCTCGTGATTGATTCATGAGTCATGACTATAATTTCTTAAAGTGGCTTATTTTATAGAGACCACATTAGGGATAACTTTTAATAAAAATGTGATTCTGTAACATTAATCAGGGTCCCTCAAAACCCAAGCTTATCTAATTTAGTGAAAAGTGATTTTCTTATTCATTTATATATTTTTGAAGATATATCTACAGGAAATAAATTCCCAATTACAGATATTTGTTTTAAAAAAAACATGCGTGAGTGGTAACTATACCAAATTGCAATTATACCATTCACGCACACGATATAGAAAATAAATAAGCTAAACTATAACCAAGACTATAACTAAAACTACAACTATGACCGTAACTATATCATAATTAAAAACGTTCGTGATAGATTATAAATGATAAATTAGACAAACAGGTAATAAGTAACATAAAAATACAAAGTACCTAATTCAAGTAGTATAAAAATATATATCATGCATGAATTTGAATGAAACATCGTAGAGTCTGTTTTTCAATTTATATAGAAAGGATCGAAAAACGATCACCAAATGTGTGAATTTTTTGAAAAGTGTTACAGGAGATCTGATTTCGTAATTTTGCTTTGCCGAAGTTTTATACGACCTTGTTTTAATATTAGGAACACCAATGCAAATTTTTTCCAATGCGGTTGAATGATTAGCCAAATTAATTATTTGGTACATATATGCAATACTGAAATAAGTACGTCTATTATGAAGAGTCGTTAGGTTATGTTTAGATAGTCTATAAAGATTTCATTTCAGGAAAAATAAGCAGCCCTGGAATCTAGAGCATTAAGTCTACGTTAAAATACGATTATATTGCAAATTTATGGAAAAATATTTTTTTGCCATAAGAAATTCATTGAAAGCTTCTCGAAGGCATCCATTAACATTTTGACCCGTTTTGCTCGAATTTGGAAATTATTTTTTGGAATTTTTTGGCATTGTAGGAAAAATTATTCAAAATCTAGAAACCAATATAGCTTTGAGAATATTTTTAGATTGTTTAGATTACTCAATCATACTAGAAAAACTGGGGGATGTGACAACAAAAAAAGCTTGTTTTTCACTGCTATAAATTTGAGCCAGTTCATATTCTAAATGTATCATTAAAACAAAATTCAGACATATTTTTTGACGACTGGTCCAACAGGTTCTAACTTCGAAGACGTGAGTCTAGTCACTCGAATTGAGCTTTTGAAAGATTAAGATTCTTCATTAAGTTATTAATCTTTGATTGGGTAATAAGATAAGGCTCTTAGAATAAGAAAGGCAATATTTTTCTTTGATGATGCAGATGAGGAAATATGTAATGAAAATCTTCAAGTTTCAGCTCCAGATGTTACCACCAATTACATTAGTAGTCAGCATCTGGAATTGAAATCTTAAAGTTTTCATTGCATATTTCCCCATCTTCCTCATTAACATCTTCTAGAGGTACTAGTATTGGTCATTTATCGCTGTGTACAATTGGGCACATGTTGAGTTTAAGTTTAGATATTCAATCTTATGCCTACTTTTTGAAAGAAATCCTAAAATGTTGGTGGTGCAAAAGTGGTAGTTACTTATAATCTTTCAGTTATAGAAATAACAAATGGCATTTCTTCTGGATTTCTTGGTGCCTTTAGCCACGCCGCATCCATTGTTAGGCTGTGGCCTTTCTTTTTCAGCTCTTCGTAATGGTTTTTTTGTTTCCTCTCAGTGGACTTGGTCACTTCTACCTCCTTAACATTGTCCTTGCCACAATTTTTATTTTGAATAAGAAGTTAATAGTAAATGCAAATATCTACTTTAAAACGGTTGTGGAAAAACCTTGGGTGGAACACTTTGCGAAAATCTTTTTTGGGCACCTGACGTGTTGAAAAATTTACGTCGCGTGCCTAAAACAATCTTTTCACAATTTGTTTCATAAATAACTATTTTAAGATTCTGATATTTACTGAGTCATAATACCACTATTCGCTAAATTTATAATAAGATTTTTAAGTATATAATTTAATTAGTAACAGAGACTTGTCTCTAATAAAATTAGGTTGAAAAGATGTTTACAAAAATATGATAATAAAATTACCTATTCAATCCGAGCAGCTGAATTAACCAATTGTTTTATTTTTTCAGGTAGGGATAATAGTCATTAAAACGCCACTTTAACTTGGTAAGTAGTTTTGATGAAGTTTCCTTAAAATTCCAATGTTCTATATTAATAGTTAACGTTTCCCGTATTGTGTTTCTTTATTAAACTATATTCGCCTTTACTTAATTGTTGTGTTAAGTCATGTTACAAATTAATTAATATGGAAAAAAATACGACTTTTCTGTTCCTTATTATTTTATATGTAGATTTACCATATATATGCGTTGCAGATATTCATCAAGAACATCAATAGTTTCAGGAAACAAATTTATACTTTTAAATTTATATTTCGAAATTCTCTTTGCAATGCAATTATTAAAATGAAAAACAAGATACGTACATACGTAGTCATATAATTGTGTATTTTGAATCACATCATTCTTTTGATCATAAAGTTTCGAATAATAAGACTTGATACACAAGAGAGGAACTGGAATCTTTGTTTCATTGCGGTTGAATCACAAGGGAATTGAAGTTATTTTGTTCGATTTCCTCACGCTGTATAACTTGTCCTCAATGTGGGATGGCAACGCAATTGAACATCATAATTGGTAATCAGCGGTGTCGTAGAGACCATGACACGTGTCACAAACAAGGCCCCACGTGAACAAAACAAACTAATACCCCTTTACAAACTAGGGGTGATATTTGTGGTATTCAATATTTGTTCCTTATATGAGTCGGAAGTTTCACAGGAAATTGTCGTGCTCCCACGCACCTCTCGCTAATTTGCCAAAAAGATATTTGTGGATTTACTTGTATCCATTAGTAGATCAAGATTGGTGAGAAGAATCAAATTCTGCGAAACTATTCTAACAGAAAGAAATGTGTTCGATTGCTCCCATTTTTGAACTATTAACACAAAGGAGAATATAAGTTATCAAAAGTTATACAGAGTAACCATTTAAAACTGGAACACCTCTCTAAAATTTTTATTCATTGTGCGATTTGAATAAAATTTTACTCAAGTATAGAACACATTGGAATCTAATTATGACCAAAAAGGCATTCGCCTCCTACAAATGCAAAGCCACCTGCGATACCAAAATATGCAAAAGAAATCAAAAAACCATATTAGGCATTTTATTATCGGAAAATTTTATTAATGCAACTTGTTCAGAATTATCCAAAAACCTTAAGTCCAAAATTTAATTAAAATAAGAAAATTGAAAAATTTTAATTTAAAAATTATAAAAATAATTATTAAAAAAAAACTGCATATTATAACAACTACCTGGCAACTTGGGTTTAATTTCAAACAAAATTGTCATAGTTCAGTTTTTTAAATAAAAAAAAACCCATTGAAATGATATTTTCGGACTTATTACGGACATTATTTTAATCAAAATTTCAATATTTATTTATTTTCATTAAATTTTGGACTTAGAGTTTTTGGACAATTCCGAACAAGTTTCAATAACAAAATTTTCCTATAATAAAATGCCTAATATGATTTTTTAATATTTTTCGCATATTTTGGTACCGCAGGTGGCTTTGCATTTGTAGGAGGCGTATGATGTTCTGGTTATAATTAAATCCTAATTTTTTCTATACTTGAGTAAAATTTGATTCAAATCGCACAATAAATAAAAATTTTAGAGGAGTGTTCCACTTTTAAATGGGTCACTCTGTATAGAATATTTTTATTTTATTTTCATATTTTCTCTAAATATTTTTAGTAGAGTTAATGGAACCCTAATAAACAAACTTTGGCTACCTAGGAACCTGGCCATGAAATGGTCAAAAAGTGCTTTAAACGAAATCACAGAAAAAATTCAGCATATAGGTAACGTTACATATTTACGAAAAACGGTATTTAAGAATTATTTTTGCTGAAATCGATTCTTAGCAGTTTCGACATATGTGCCATATTTTCTGAGATATTTAACATTTAAACTAATATAAACGTTCGGACATCATCTTTGAACTTCCATAGCATATCATATAAATACTTCAACCGCAGCTTATCTTTTTGATTCCCACCATTTTTTGGCCCTAAAACTAATATTTGTTATATTTATATCAAGAAGAGTCCTTTATAGTTTTAAGTTAAATTTTTCTTAAAGCACGTACTAGCAAAAAAATTGAGCATGTCGGTCCAGGGCTTTTAAGGTAAATCATTAAGTCTCGAACATTTTCTAAGCAAAATTTTACAAAAAAAAAAAGATATCCACAGTTTATCCGATAAAATTCGGAGCTCTTGGGATATAACCTGTAAAAAATATTTGTTTTACTAGCTATAATTATAGTAACAAAATGGCGTTTTTACTAACAAAACACACATTATTTGGGTCAGAACTTCTTTGTTTTTTTTTTGACACAGAAATAAAGAAAAAATTATTTCTAAATTAATTAATGATTTATTTTAGCCGTTAGTATTCTTGTAAGGGCCATAGTGTCTTAAATTTAACATTTAAATTAAATACTTATATAAACATTTGGTCATTATTTTTCAACTGCTATATCTCTGAAAATATCACTCTAATAAAAAAAAATCTTCAGTTTATAATAAATATATAGATCTCTGGATTATTTTGCTAAATGTGGTACTTTTCGGGTTGTTCGACCAAAATAGTTTTCATATACCTGTTTTCTTAAGCCAAAATCTCCATTTTCTTAGAATTAATTTATATGAAAAGTTACATTGAAATTCTCTTCCCAAAATTTGTTTTTTTTTAGCCCAATGATTTATTGCATCCAACTCACATATAATATACAAATGTTTCTTTGATGCATTTGAGGAGATAGAGGTCCTCAATTAGGGTATAAAATCGCGAGTTTTTTCTTTTTTGGTAATTTCTTTTCTTTGGAAAAAATCGACAAAAAGATTATTACAAAAATGGTTAGTTTATTCTTAATTATTGTAAAACATATTATGACCTTTCTCTAAAAATGTGAATCCAAAAAATCTTGTAAGGTTTCAAATTTATACTACAAGATTTTTGGAGTCACTTTGTTAGAGAAATGTCATTTGTTTTATAATTAAGAGTAAAATAAACACTTTTGTAGTAATATATTAATACTTTGCCGATTTACAAAAAATGTAGATCACCGAAAAAATAATGAAATTATGATTTTATACCTACTATACCCTACTTCAGGTCCATTTGACCTTCTAAACTGGCTTATTTTTTTCGCTATGAGATAGTTCGAGGGACATTTTGATCCTCTGTTTTATTTTCGCTAACCAACAAAGTAGGATTTTCTGACATTTTTAGAACTTTCTTATTCTAGCTTTAAATGACAATATCTCAGATGGTATTGGTCATAAAAAGTTCAGCGAGTATACAATTACACAACTTTTTCTATTTCATTCAACTTTAATATTCCCAACACTGACCTAAAACATACAAATATTGCATAGTTTAACAACGAAAGTTTCGGCAATCAAGATGACATCATCGGGAAATGACTAAAATGAAAAATATAGCAATTATACTTAAACGTTTATTTCAAAAAAACTGCGATGAGCATAACATAATTCAGTAATAATTCAACGAAGTGTATAAGTTTACATCTAGTAATTATTTGAAAAAATGTTTAGACAACTAGCTATAACTACCATTACGACGACACTTAATGTCTTGTAGAGAAGAACCAGGTTACAAATTGTATCAATAATAACTCAATATTATAGAAATTGGGCTGAGAATGTGATGGGAATGAACTGCAGAACATTCAACATTAACTAAAATCTACTGACAGCAAATAAATTTTAAGACTTGTCGCTTCTGATTTTTTTTATCTATATGGTCGGGTACACAGGGTGTCCCAGCTAATGCATTAGACTCGATTACTCGGTAGTTTTTCTAGAAGAATATATGGTTCAAGAGTGCCATAGTTTTCCCGAGGAATTCGAGCGTCAAAGAAAAAGTTATGACCGAAAAACAATTTTCTTGAAAAATTGAAAATAGCGGATTTTTATTTTCTTAAGGGGAATAAAAAATGCATGTTAATTTAAAAAAATGTTTGAAAATCATTTGTAATGAAATAACAGCTAACAAATGACATTAAAAAATGGAAATAAAACTATATATTACTGTCATATGTTTTGTATGCCTAACTATATGTGCTTCTTTTATATTTTCTTTCGCGCCCTGTAGCATTATAGGGTTATTATTAATTACTGTAATTTCTACCAAAACTCTTCATTGTATTTCTGCAATATTTTCTGGGTGATTTTTATAAACAACATTTTTAAAGTTCCCTCATCCATTCGAAATTCATCGTTAAATCAGGACTCCATGCTGGCCATGCAATTGTTCCAATTGTCGACTTTCTCGTCCTATAACTTTTACTGAAAAAGTTTCTAATTTCTATATTTTCGCGGTATGGTGCTCCATCTTGCTACCAAATTAGTTTCTATATATTTCCAGTGGTAAGTCAGTAAAAAATTTCTCAATGTTATGCTAATAATAACGGTAGTAGACATTTGAATTCATTTTGTATGTAGAAAAAAATAGAACCGATAATTCTGTTTACAACTATTTCACACCAAGTACTCACTGTGTTTTCCCCTTGCTTTTATTTTATGCAGTTTTACGAAGATATTGTCTAGCTCATACATATGTGTTTTTGTAGTTGTAGATTCCTGCCGTTGAAAACGATGCTTCGTCTGTTCAGAGCACACTTCCCGAGAAAGATTGTTTACATTTTCACGTTAAAATTTTTGCTATGTCTTCGATGACTATGGCGATGTCTTTCGACAAAAATTGCACTGGTAACGCTGTAAAAAGATTTATTTTATTTGTTTTAAGGATTCGTTAAATAATGCTTCTTTATATGTCCAAATCCCTGATTGAATCGCGAATTGAATGTCGAGAATCAGTTTGAAAATAATCTGTTACCTTTGTTTGTTAGTTGTTTACTTGTTATTGCCTCTTCGCTTTTTTTTTCTAGGGATCCTGTGTGTCTAAATTCCCGATAAAGTCTGCTACAGAACATTCTTGTCGGAGCAGGTCCACCAGGACATTTTTCATTGCTGGATAATTGTACGACTCTTTGTTTTTTATTACTTAAAATTACTTCTTAGAAAATGTTACTTTCTTCTTGAAGAGAAACATTCATTTTTAAACCCAACATTAGACCACTTGAACGTGAAGAAAACTGCACACTGATTTCCTATTATTTTGACATCTACCTACTTTACAACATAAATGACATTTTAAAACAAGACACCTGAATCAAGGACAAATGAGATGTGAATTAGACTATTGATTGATTGATTGATTGATTGATTGATTTACCAGTGTGCGGTAGGCATTTCTGCCACTCCCATGGTTTATACAGCTAGGCCTGCTACGTCCACGCTGGGTTGGACTAAGGTCATGCTTGTTGCCAGCAGCGAGTACCACATGGCGCATGGTAAAGAAATGTGGGATGGGAGGTGTAGGTATTTGTGACATGTGTTACCGCATTTTGTCGTGAGGGAGCTTTTTTTTGTATTTTTGGTTCTAGACTTCTGCCTCTTCTGGGTCTTCTTGTGATATATGTTGCCGCATTGTGTCGCTGCTGTTTGTGCTCCTATTTTTGTTTTTCTGCTTCTATAAATCTTCTTCTTCTTCTGAATCTTCTGATTCCTCCGTTTCTGATTCAGGTACTTCAATTTGTTCATTGTTCTTAGGGAGTATTCATCTATTTTGAGTTCCACTCCGCTGGTCCAACTCTCTTTTGTTAACGGCTCTCAGTCCATTATTAGGCTTTTCTTGAAGTTTGTTTTCAGTCCAGATGTGTCCTGTGCAGGCGCGTACACAGGAATGTGTTCTGGGGCAACCAGGGGGGAACCAAATAAACACATAACACAGCACAGTGGAACTTAAAACCTCACTTTTCTTTTTGGAATATGCGTAAACACGAATTTAAACTAATATTTGGTATGTAAAAACACATATGAAATGATTGCCACTATCCCAAAAATTCTCAACCGCGCCGCGCCTGGGGGGAGGGCAACCAGGGGGAACCAAATAAACACATAACACAACTCAGTGGAACTTAAAACCTCACATTTTTTGGCATGTGTTTAAAAACGAAGTTAAACTAATATTTGGCATGCAAACAGATATGAAATAATTGTCACTATCCCAAACTTCTTAAAACACGTGCCGCGCCTGGGGGGTAGTTACACCCTTGCCTCCTTGCCTCCCTGCGTACGCACCTGGTTCTGCGGCGATTAGAAGATCATCGGCGTATGTGTATGTTTTCTTAGAAAATACCATTTTTCTGAAAGAAACCTGCACCACGCATACCTCCGTTGAAGTGCTTTGAGAATCTGAGAATTCAATTTTGACTCCGTATTTTATGTTCCACTCCACTGGTCCAACTCTCTTTTGTTAACGGCTCTCACTCTATTATTAGACTTTTCTTGAAGTTTGTTTTCAGTCCAGATGTGTCCTGCGCAGGCGCGTAAGCAGGAATGGGTTCTGAGGGGACCAAATAAACACAACACAGCACAGTGGAACTTAAAACGTCACTTTTCTTTTTGGAATATGCGTAAAAACGAATTTAAACTAATATTTGGTATGTAAAAACACATATGAAATGATTGCCACTATCCCAAAAATTCTCAACCGCGCCGCGCCTGGGGGGAGGGCAACCAGGGGGAACCAAATAAACACATAACACAACTCAGTGGAACTTAAAACCTCACTTTTTTTGGCATGTGTTTAAAAACGAAGTTAAACTAATATTTGGTATGCAAAACAGATTTGAAATAATTGTCACTATCCCAAACTTCTTAAAACACGTGCCACGCCTGGGGGGTAGTTACCCCCTTGCCCCCTTGCCTCCCTGCGTACGCACCTGGTCCTGCGGCGATTAGAAGATCGTCGGCGTATGTGTATGTTTTCTTAGAAAATACCATTTTTCTGAAAGAAGCCTGCACCACGCATACCTCCGTTGAAGTGCTGTGAGAATCTGAGAATTCAATTTTGACGCCGTATATCAACAATGTCTCATTGATTATTTCGGGTTTAATCCAAATTAAATTCGTTTGAGTACTTTTAATAATTATAAAAAACCTCACTTGAAAATTTACGTAAGAAATTGTTCTGTCCCTACTTTAATATAAATTAAACCCGCAATATTCAAATGCATTACTTTTAAATTCGTTTGAGTATTTTTTATAATTATCAAAAAAAAAAAGAATTATTTGAGAGAAAGAAATCAATTTAATCCGGATTTCTTAAGCTACAAGTCACCTAAGCTTTGTCAAATTTAACACAGTTTTACCGGGTTTTTTAACGTTTTTAAGTGGGAGGGTTTCAGACGCACAACCGATAACTCCGACCTATCCCACTGGACTCCCAAAAGAGATGTGAATTAGACTATTGAGTGTAAAATATGACCTATCTTGAAAAATTGTTTGTTTCATAGGATTCCCCGGAAATAACTACGTCAGAATAAAATTCAAAAATTCATCTCAAAAACTACCGATACAATCGCTTTAACTAGGACAGCATGTACAGGATGGTCACACGAACGTTAGAACTACATTTAAACTTCGTTACTTTTGGAGTTACGTTAAGAAGTTAAAAAATTCAAGTTGCAGACAATTACAATTATTTTTCAAAATCTATGACAGAAAAACAATTCAAATCTGCATTCCGGAGATGTGAACTTTAACGGAACATCCTGTATAAACATACCTTCAGTGTATACGTAAAAAAGTTCAAAAATAAAAGTTATAGACATGTATTTTTCTGGCATAATTTTTGAAAAAAGCGTGTAATTGTCTATAACTTCTATTTCATCTAACTCTATCATATCTATCTATCTTCTATCTATTTTTTAACCCAAGTAACCCGAGTAAAGTTCGTATTTGTGGAATGCTGCTTTCAATTGTTTTTTGACATGATTCTTGGAAAATACATGTAACTCGTCTTTGACGTTAATTTCTTAATTTTCAAATTAAATGGTGTTCCAATGTTCGCGTGACCACCCAAGAATTTTCTAAATTACAATTTACCCGAAAAATAAAAGGAATATAATTTCTGACGTGAGCTTTTTACCGACATGACATGTAACTACCAATGAATGTACTATTAATGCCACCACAACTTAAATAACGAGATTTAGAGTAGAACACAAACCAGCCAAGCCGTAGCAGGGTTAATAATGGTTAATCTGAGCGTTACCCCTAAACGGGAAGTTAATTACCCCGAACTGTGGTTGGCTCATGTCTCTATCGGCTCATAAATCATAATTCATATTCAGGGGCGACGAATACAATACGTTTCACTCCGCTTTATTCAATGTCTTCACGCCTCGCTCTGCCACCAACCACAGCGAAAGAGTTATTGATTTTAAGTAACTAAGCTGACAATATTAATTACCGGTCTTTATGGTAATATTAGAATATTAATTTATAGATTTAATTATATAAAATATTTTTATTCACTTTTCGCATTTTCCCTTAATATTTGATAATGCATACATATTAACTTCCTGTCATCGTGTCGCAAAAATAGAACAAAAATAGGATAGTGTCTCTAGTCCACTCAAATTAGGAAAAAAAAAAACGCTCTTTTAAAGAAAGATTCTGAACAGCAGTTTCTTTGCATAGATAGTAAGTACTCAACTTTTAGAACAATTTTTTGCTCATGCGCAGAAAAAAAAAGACATGATTTTTGAGATATATACATATACATACGTTTTTTTATGTTTTTTTTTTCATTTATACTTTCATATCTCGAAAAGTACACGTTTTCAAGGCTAAACGAAAATAGGTTAACGTGTTCAGAATACAATTTCTTACAAAAAAGGTTCTATACATTGTCCCGATTATCCCATTGGTTTTTCTGGAAAAGCGATTTGAAAAATATATCTACGTGTTTTTTCGTGTTTTTTTATTTTGCATGCAAATATCTCGAAAAGGATGCGATTTTAGGGCTAAATGAACATAAATAAACTTATTTAGAATGAGATTTCCTACAAAAAAGCTCTTATACATTTTTTGGTTTTTCTGGAAAAGCTTCTTGAAAAATATGTATACTTGCTTTATCGTAATTTCTGTTTTTTTCATTTCGACATATATATCTCGGAAAGTACGCATTTTTAGGGATAATGAACATTACTAAACTTGTTCAGAATGTGATTTCCTACAAAAAAGTTTCCATATATTTGAGAGATATATATATAAAAAACACGAAAAGGTAAATATACCGGGTGACACAGGAGATATGTAACACCCCGTAGCATGTTTATTTAAAAAGATATTATTTTGAAATTTGGTAGACTTATATAATGCATGATTTTCCTTTTTTTGGTACAAACAAAAAATTTTTTCCACTTCCGGTTTCACCGAAAGTGACATCTACTTCGTTATTTTAAATGGCACCCTGTATATATTTTTTTCCTTCTGATTATACTTAAATTTCTCTTTTCAACTATGTATACCAAGATGACATTCGTTTTTAAAATGGGTGCTGAAAACCATTTTATTGCACTAAATCAAAGTGGCTATGGATTGAAATGTGGCGGTAATTAATGCTTCATGTGCTGCGATATCAAAAGAACGCTGGCACACAATTTTATGCAAAAGAACGCTGGCACACAATTTTGTGTTTCATATTTGTTTTGTTCTAATCAGTAGCCGAAGAGACTTTATAGAATTTTTATATAAAATAAATATCTCTTGACTAAATCCCCGAAATAATAAAAACTAAGATAGAAACACTAATTTTAAATTTGACCCATTTGTAAAATATTTATTCATCTTTCACTTTTACCAATACAATTCATTGTTATGTCTGATTTTGCTTGTTTTTAAATAAAATTATTTTCGAAGAATACCAAAATGCTGACTATTATTTTCCCTGCAGCGTCAAATTCTTGTAACCAGTACCACTGAGCATATTTTCTAACTGCAGTTCAGTAAACTAATTTATTGCTAACCTAACTCTCATTTTTAAGTCTTCCATATTTTGCAGTGGAGTTTTATAAACTATTTCCTTGAGATGGTCCCATATGAAAAAATCAAGTGGTGTAAAATCCGGACACCTCGGGGGCCATCTAACTGGTAAAAGTGAAATATGAATAAATATTTTACAAATGGATAAAATTTAAAATTAGTGTTTCTATTTTAGTTTTTGTGATTTCGTGGATTTAGTCTAGAGATTTTTCTTTAATATTAAAATTGTAGAAAGTCTCTTCAGCTACTGATTAGAACAAAACAAATATGAACCACAAAATTGTGTAGGTACCACGGTTCTTTTGATATTGCAGCACACTAAGCATTAATTACTGCTACATTTCATACCATAGCCAACTTGACTTAATGCAATAAAATGGTTTTCAGTAGCCATTTTAAAAATGAATGCCACCTTGCTATACATAGTTGAAAAGAGGAATTTAAGGAGAACCAGATAGGAAAAAAATATATACAGGGTGCCATTTAAAATAACAAAGTAGATGTCACTTCCGGTGAAACCGGAAGTGGAAAAAAATTCTTGTTTGTACTAAAAAAGGACAATCACACATTATATAGGTCTACCAAATTTCAAAATAATATCTTTTCAAATAAACATGCTACGGGGTGTCTCCTGTGTCACCCGGTATATATTCTTCAAGAAGCTTTTCCGGAAAAACCAATGGGATAATCGGAAAAATGTATAGGAGATTTTTTGCAGGAAATCTCATTCTGAACAAGTTTACTTATGTTCACTTGGCCCTAAAATCGCGGACCTTTCGAGATATTTGCATTCAAAATAAAAAATACACGAAAAAAAATCATATGTATATTTTTCAAGTCGCTTTTCCGGAAAAGCCAGTGTGATAATCGGAAAAATGTACAGAACTTTTTTTGTAGGAAGTCGTATTCTGAACATGTGTACTTATGTTTGTTTAGCCTTGAAAACGCGTACTTTTCGAGATATATACGTCTAAATGAAAAAAAACACGAAAAAACATATATATGTATATATCTCAAAAATCATTTCTTTTTTTTTTCTGCGCATAAGCAAAACCTTGTTCTAAAAGTTGAATACTTACTTCCTATGCAGAGAAACTGCTGTTCAGAATTTTTCTCCGTTATTTTCCTAATTTGAGTGGACTACTCTGGTATAACGCAGTAAATAGTACACTATGTTACCTAATGATTTACTTTCTATCTATGTTGTTGCCAGCAAGTGCCACCATCGTCTACCTGTTGTCGTCTACTTGTTAAAGTCACAAAAGAATCCACCTATAATTATTTTCTTATTAATGGCAGATTCGTCACATTTTCTGTTTTTTCAGCACTCCAAGTTTTCATATTTTGAGAATTTATGTAACTACTGAGATGAAACCGCTTCGTCGGCTCGACTACGTGCATTTCAAGTTGATAAATTCTTTTAAAAACAGAGTTTCCCAGTCTACAAAAAGACGGTGTACAAATAAATGTAACTAAGTGTAACTATTATGGGATATTTAAATTTTTCTCTTGAAGTACTATTAAAAAGTTAGCTTAAGGTTATTCCAATTTACCAATGAAACGTCAACGACTTGCTCTGCTACCAACCACAGCAGAAAGATTTATTAATTTTAGGTAACTAAGCTGACAATATTAATTACCAGTCTTTATGGTAACATTAGCATATTAATTTATAGATTTAATTCCAAATGGACTGTTATGGTAGCTACTTATTAAATAAAAAATACATTTTTTCATATTTAGCTGACATGTTATTTGATGCCTAAATATGAATTATCACTTCTTAAACGCAGATTTAATTAAATGTGTATGTTAATTTCATTAATTGGAACATAATTTTAGGACTAATGTATAACGTTGACGCTACCATTATACAGGGCGTCCAAAGTTTGTAAGAATTAAATATTACCAGAAATAAACCTTAACATGATAATATCTCCCACAAAACAAGGTGTATGACATCTAAAACATCATTGAGACAAACTGAACGTGGATGGAGAAGATCTCGGCGTGGAACTCTCGGGCTATGGCGATGTTGAGGCGGAGGTAAGGGAACAAACAACCAGAGGCGGACTAACCGGGTGCAGGGCCGTGGGCTATTAATGCTTCCCATCTCATAAGATAACATTTTTTGGAGATCAGACCAGATCACGCACCACCAAGACACGTGTCACTTTGTTTTGGCTAAATACTGAACAAAAATATAATAATAATAATAATAATAATAATAATAGCAAGTAGCTTCATTACACTGGGCCTTGGTTGCGACTAGTCAAATCCAGATGCACGCAGTGACGCAAAGACTGTGGATTGCGATGCAGAAGCAGACAAGAGCAAAAAATGTTATATTTTTATATTTATTATAGAGATGGGTCGAGGAAACATTTCATATATGATGAAAGTCTGTAAAAGTCATGTAAATAATAGTATATGCACTTATTTGATATCAAAATCAGTCTTGCATCATCACGAATAAGATTTCACCATAAAATAGCCTATCAATATACCCAATGGAAAGTTATAGAAGGAAAACTTCCTGGAAACTTTCCGTTTTTAAGACTCTGAAAGTTTCCAGGAAGTTTTCCTTTTAACTTTCCATTGGGTATATTGATAGGCTATTTTATGGTGAAATCCGATTCGTGATGATGCAAGCTTCATTTTGATACCAAATAAGTGCATACAATTATATTATTTAGATAACCTTTACAGACTTTTATCAAATATGAAAAGTTTCCTCAACCCATCTCTGATTTATTATGTATACTGTCAATCATATCACAGAGCATAGTCATACTCATATCGTATTTAATTTTTAAGTCCGTTTTCATCATTCGGGGGCCCCTTCAGTATCCGGGGCCCTGGGCTTAAGCTCCTAAAGCCCCCCCCCCCTTTAGTCCGCCCCTGCAAACAACGAAAACAACAAGAATAGGATGTTTATATAATACACGGTGCAACAAAAACATAGCAATTGAATGAACAAGACTAGAGTTTAGACTTATAATAACAGCAGAAGCTAGACCAAAAACATCGAAAACTAAACGACTATTAGAAACAACGGAAATCAAAGTACTCCGCGCAGAATTAATGATAAAACACTTTTAGACAGGGAAGAAAGTGAAACTATAACAAATACATGTAAAATAGAAGACATAAATGGCTGGGTATCAAACAGAAAAAAAGAGTGGAACGCACACAAAAATCGGATGAACGACAGGAGAACAGTAAAAATTACCCAGGATAAATCACCACTAGGACGCAAGAGCGTAGGGCGATCTCGAAAAAAATGTAGCGACAGCTTAAAAGCAGAGAAATAGGCAAGTTGGCGAAGAATAAACAGGCGATTCGCCTAGAGTCGATAAGGAAGAAGAATGAGCTGAGAAATATACAATCTGCCTACAAGTGTTACGCATATTGTGTTACATAGTTGTTTATTGAGACCAGTAATGAATTACGGTTGCTGCTATTATAATACGAGTGCGTTTTATGACGATTTTGCACTATTTATGTACTAAGAGCTTAATTGTCGCTCATGTAGCGACAAATACTGGAAGTGATAATAAAGGAAATAATTGAGTTCAATTTTTTGTTGGAAACCGCGACTCGTCAACATTTTATGAGTGTGCCATGTATGTGACCACAGATTTCAATATATACGTAAGATATAAAAACAAAGAATACAGCAATCTAATCTTAATTATTACACATACAACACAATGCAGAAAACAGAAAATTAAATGACACCAATAGCCTTTAGGCTGTATTATGACAAATAGAAGTTACATCACAAAAAAAATAGACGACTGAGGAGATGGATAAGAAAAGCATAGACAGTTTAGTTTTTTCTTCTGACATTTTGTAGTATAAACTAGCTGAAAGACATGAGAATGACGCTTTATACTGGGAAATGTTTATTCGGGTACGTTTTCCCCTCCGCGTCTTCATTTATCCGCAATGGCGCCATTTCGAAATTTATTCAATTTTTGAAATTTTGATAGCACTAGAATGGAAAATTATGAAAAAATATGCATGGGACATCTGAAAAACGAACGGATATGCTTCTCCGAAGCTTTTATAATCATTTCGACCCGAATCAAACCAGTGACAACCTTTTTGCTGCACATTATAGTCAGCTCTGCAATTTCTGCGACATAGGCTCTTGTTGCTCCGACAAAACAGGGAAGCCGACTGGGGAGAGTAGGGAACTTTTTGGTACGTGTTGTCATGGATCAAAACTACAATCCTGCAAATTTTCAGCTTTACAATAATTAATTCAGGGTCAAAAACTAAAATTCCTGGGCTATACGCCTGGAGTAAATAAAATAATGTTATTTTATTTAAGAGCATAGATGGTAATGTTTTATATCACCAGCATTAAAAATATTTTTGTCACATAACAAAGTAAAGTGACGAGTTTAAGAACAATTGTAGATACGCCAAAAAGGTATTTTCTGTTTTGGCATCGCTTAGTACAACATAATTTCTTAATTTCAAAGGCATTTTAAGATCGTTAATTAATTAATAATTAGGATCGTTTCTATTCCCAAACAAGCATAACTTTGAATTAAATTAGAGAACAGATAATTTAGAATAAGTTAAAATCTTCTTGATTGTGTGTTACAATATAAAAATTTATTAGCTGGAACCTACCATTTATTGGATAATTATATACAAATAAATTCTAGTAATTTGACTCTAATGCACCGAAAGAATTTTAATTAAGGACAGGTTTAAAACTGCGAAAAACCAAAAATTTAATGTTTTTGATCGCCATTTGCGTCACGGATAGATCGTAAAATATATTTTCATATTAATTATGTCTCCCCAAAATTTAGTATGTATCCTACTGTTAAATAAAAAATAATTGGTTAGGTCGCTGCAGGACGTATTTTATTATTACAGAGCCTCTTTAAACACTAAACTGTATTTTTAATCGACTTCAAAACATTTTAAAAAGCAGTAGGTTCTCAATTCGATACATATTTTTTATTTGTTCAATTATTACATTATGGTTTCATTAAGCTATACTATACGATCAAAATATATTATATTTTTTCAGTGACAATAAGCTTCAATTATCTGCAAAAAATTATGATTCTCGGTCAAATAGTATATACCTAGAGCCAAGAGGCCGACCGACAGACGGACTGAATGATTGGATTGAAAGACCTAAATTTTCATAATCAAAATAATTTGAAATATGAAAATCCTCAGTAACCTAGAATAGTAATTGTTTTACGATGATTAAAATATTTCTCTTCACTAAGCGAGGCATTTGTAAAATAATTTGCAAAAATCACCCTTCCCTATTCACTAATTATTTCATACTATGTCTAGTGTAAGATGAGCAAAAATGGAGGAAAAACATTCGGAAATTTGACAAATGCGCTACTGATTATGAGAAATGATTTATAATAATTAAGGCTCGGGAATTTTATCTCGGCGCCAGAGACGGCTCTCATCTAGACATATGAGGCGCTCGCGCGCAAACCCCGATAAATCCACAAAAAGTCAATTTTGAGTTTGTAATAGTTTCATGTATGTTAGACTAAACTCTACAAGCCTATATAATCTTTGGTAACCAAAACGCCATAAATCCCATATAAATCTAATGTTAAAGTTGACCGTTTCGAACAAAACTAGATAAATCCAATATTATCGGGATCAAAAGCAGATAAATCCATTTTTATACAATACACTGTCATCCATTGTGAGGTAGAAAAGTTAATATTGATTGACGTTTGAAAAAGTTCTCTGTAATATGCCTATTTACTGTAAAAACCTACTTATCTTCTAGAAATAAAGAAGACAACTGCAAGACATTTTATTACCAATATATTATAACGGTTTTATCTGAAATTTTAACAGATATTGAGAATTAATTTTTGTTAACAATGAATGTTTTTATTTATTTTTAATAAATTATTAATGTTGTCAAAATTTATTTTTCTGCATCTTTAATGTTTTATTTTAAAGCAAAAATCGATAAATTCGTATTTACATAGCAAAATCCGATAAATCCAGCAAGAAAAGTTAAAAAAAAAATAAATAAAGTAGCATTGTTCTTATTTTTTGGTCTTATATTCTACAGCCTAGAAGATATTTTTTGACTTAAAAAGAACAAAAAAAGACTTATTGGTTTTTGCTTGAGAAGTTTTTTGTAATTTCCCACAACTTTGTGTGTGTGGATTTATCGGGGTTTGCGCGCGAGCGCCTCATATTATGATACTGCAAACACTTACAATTTTGAATCAAACACATACTTTCCTGTTCTGTTTAATATGTGTGGCGTGTTTATTATTCTTATTTTCATAATAAATAAATATAAAAACCGAATAAGCTGCTGGGAACATAAAACATTTTTTTTTTCAAAAAAATAAACCATTTTTATATAATACTAAATCATACATAACAAACAAAGTTAAGGATTAATGGCATAAAACTGCCATGTACCGTATGCATCACAAATGTATACATCGTGATGAAGTGAATTTTTTTTCATTTTAAAATGTTAATACGTAACCTACTTTTATCCGAAAATTTACTACATTTGTGAAACGTACTGATAATTACCCAAAGACGTAGTTGATTCTTTTACAATTGCAGTGTTGAAGGCATTCAATTCTGAGCGAGTGTCAACTTTAGATTCCAATGTATGGCGATACTTTTATGTGTTTTTTACTAATGCGGATTTATTAGTTCCTTTAATTATAGCGATGCCGCCGAAATTGGGAAACATTGCTTTGACAAAATTCCTTTTATTATACCTACACTGTGGCCATTCTGCGCATTTATGTCAACCTTTAATAAAGGGAAAGAGTAGACCATCCGAGATCGCAGTTTCGCAATACTTAGTACAGGGTTATTCACTATATATTGACCCCCCTTTATTTCTGTTATTATTGAAAATAGGAAAAAAATAGTTATATATATTTTAACGGAATGTGATAAAAAAAACAATATCATGTATAGGTCACGTGATACGAAATAAATATATGTTTTTTTAAATGGAACATCTTATATATTATTGCATTTTCGAGAAGCCCTTTTTCTTCTGATTTCAAATATATAACATTGTATAGGTCTATCTTAAATACTTTTTGACATATTTGACATTCAATATTCAAATAAACTGCTTTATTGACAGATGATTGAGACATGCGTGTCAAAACACAAATAAAAGAAAATAACAAGGTAGGCCACGAAAATAATTATTTTATTATTTATTCAATTTTGACATTTCAAACCGTCATTATTAACATTTATTCAATCAAAATGGGTTACAGTGAGGCTGAAAAGGTCGAAATATTTTCCCTTTATGTGAAAAATAATAAAAACAAGCTAAAAACGTACTCTTCGCCGGTTTACTAAACTTTTTATATAATTGTTACACATTCTATAGGATACTCTTCGCAGTTTTTTGTAAATAATGTTAGTTTTAAACATTTTTAATTTTATAGAACGAACTTGGTGAAAAACTCAGTTCAAAATAACGTAAAAATAAAAAAACTATACTATACCCCATGTGGGTTTCGAGCCTAGGACCCTTGGATTCCGAGTCAAAAGCGTAAGAACCACCTAACACGTAAAAAATGTAAATTTTTATAAAAACATACAAATCAAAAAAAAAATATTCTCAAATTTAAATCATTAATAACATTTTCATTTACTGATCGATTTTATTCAAAAACAATAGGATTCTTCCCCTAGCTAACACTAACTTAGTGTCCAAATTTCAGTACAATCGGATTTGTCTTACAAGAAACGTGACGGACGGACAGACGGACGGACAGACGGACATTTTGAAAGTTGTTCGGAATTCGTTCACTAACACAATGATATGAAAATTTTTTCTCTACGAACGACATTTACGATTTTAGAAATGTGCCGATCAAATACAATATACTCTTCGTTTTTGCGAAGAGTATAAAAAATAAGTGTGCCGCAAGAAGAGATTACTTTTTATTTTACTAGTGAATAAACAACTATTTACGGTTGTTGCTATGGAGTTGCTATGGAATGACGGTTTGAAATGTCAAAATTGAATAAACAATAAAATAATTATTTTCGTGGCCTACCTTGTTGTTATTTTTGTTTCACTTGCAAATATGTCAAAAATACTTTTAAATACTTTTTGACATATTTGACATTCAAAATGCAAATAAGCTGCTTTATTGCAAGATGATTGAGCCATGCCTGTCAAAACACAAGTGAAACAAAAATAACAAGGTAGGCCACGAAAATAATTATATTATTGTTTATTCAATTTTGACATTTCAAACCGTCATTCCATAGCAACAACCGTAAATAGTTGTTTATTCACTAGTAAAATAAAAAGTATTCTCTTGCGGCACACTTATTTCTATTATTTTTCACATAAAGAGAAAATATTTCGACTTTTTCAGCCTTACTATAACCCATTTTGATTAAATAAATGTTAATAATGACGGTTTGAAGTGTCAAAATTGAATAAACAATAAAATAATTATTTTCGTGGTCTACCTTGTTATTTTTCTTTCACTTGTGTTTTGACACGCATGTCTCAATCATCTGTCAATAAAGCAGTTTATTTGAATTTTGCATGTCAAATATGTCAAAAAGTATCTAAGATAGACCTATACAATGTTACATATTTGAAATCAGGAGAAAAAGGGCTTCTCGAAAATGCAATAATATATAGGGTATTCCATTTAAAAAAAACATATATTTATTTCGTATCACGTGACCTATACATGATATTGTTTTTTTTTATCACGTTTCGTTAAAATATAGGTAAGATCCTACAACTTTTATACGAAATTTTTTTTTCTATTTTCAATAATAACAGATATAAAGGGGGGCCAATATATAGTGAATAACCCTGTACAACTCTAGCCATATGTACATATTTACAAATCTAGCGTGAAATTATACAGAGTCGAGGGTATACAAAATGTGTGTGTGTTACTTTAAGGTAGTGAAAAATAAATATGGGTGTATGTGTGTATTAGTTCAATGTTACAGCCCCCAATACCTCCTCTTTGAGTGAGTTTTTATAATAAACTGACCATATTAACTTTAACTTTAAAAAAAGTACAAGGTAAGATATATTGTGTCATACTTGCATAAAAACCTTTCTGCGCTGACCTAGAGCCTGATCTTGACGTCACAGAGATAAAATTCATAAGCTCTGATAATGATAATATTTTTACAAACTTTAGGGTATTGGTCCATAGTGGTCGCATTGCATTTTTTTCATCAAGCTGTGGCCAGTTCACAACACAGAAATTTCGTCGGAATTACGTTAAAATTGGTATTTTCGGAGTAACTGATACCAAATCAGATGTTAAAAGTTAAAAATATAAATGGTGAATCCAACTTGGCGACCATAATACCAAAATGTTTGCTGATTTTCATGAAAAATTTTACATGGCATTTTAGAAATTCCTGAAAACGAGTCTAAAGATAAAGCTTAAAAACTCAAAACACCGGATATTTTCTTCTACTATGTAGGGCTAATAAGAGGTCCCTAAAAAGGGCGACAAAAAATTGCAAAAATTGAACCGCCTTCAAAAAAAAAGTTACTAAAAATTATGATGTAAAATTTTACCAAGTTCCTGAAAAATGTTCTTTTTATTAGTTTGAGATTTTAAGTATTAAATATCAAGATTTTTAACTCAAAGGTCTGCCGAGGCACTCGGATTCCGGTGAGACTTTGCCTCCCTACCCTTCAGCCAGTCCGCCCCTGATATGTGAGCTTTATTCCTTAATGTATATTTTCCGTTCACTTCAAATTCTTTAATAGCTATTTGTGTATATAGAGCGCAAAGTGCTACATTGTCTCACGATAGTGTAAACTGACACTTTGCGCTCGAAACACACACATAATTTTATCTACGATTGTTTGAAAATCAAAATAAAAGGAATAATTAAGTTGAATTTTGCGATTTATCAACATATTATGAGATTTCCCTGCATATGTGATCAAAATAAACAGACAAACAAAACACATTCGATGTCGATTTAAGTTTTATTAATTATTATACAGTTCGTATTCTTCGTATAAATAAATAAGGTAATGAATTGTTACTCTTACATTAACCCTCATTATATTAAAAACAGTTTTGGTGCGGTATTATTTTATAAAAATAAATTGTCAATGTTCTAGCCAAGTTTGTTTAAGTGCAGATGCACTAAAGTGTGCGTCAAATTACTTTGGCGCACGTTGCCATTCAAGATTTCGATCGTAGATAAATCTTTTTATTCTATTTCTTACAGCACATTTTATAACAATCTCAAATGTCAACCGTATACATGAATTTAAAATGTCTGGGTTGGATTAGAATCGTGCTTGTTGCTAGCAGCTAGAGCCACATGGCGCAAGGTGCAGAAATGTTGGTATTTGTAAGATGCGTTCAGCATTCTGACATGAAAGAGTGTTTAGGTCCCATTTTTTTCTATTTTTGTTTTTAGACTTCTATTTTTCTGAGCCTTATGTTTAAGAATGGGTATTTGGTTGTGTTTCATTCCGTAGGTAGAGATTTCCGTTCGTGCTTTGGTGGCCATTTCTAAGGTTTGCTCCTTTAGCCTTTCTGATTCATAGTATATTAATGCATTGTTTATTTTGTCTATTCCAGGTTTAGTATTTCTTCTTGCTCTAGCCATAATTTCTAGTAGTTGGTCCCTTTTAATCATATAATATTTTTTTCTCAATTATTTAGTAAATATTATAAAAATCTTTTACAATTGTACTAGATCCAAACACGATATTTTGATCAAAGCAACGTTCGAGAAAGAAAATCCAGGTAATATAGTGATCTAATATCTCGTTCAAATTAAACTTAAATATATCCGGTAGTCCGTACATTCGGTAGCCGAGATAAATATTTAAAAAAACATATTTTTGTGTTTCCTCTAATACCTACATGCCTCGAAACATTTTCAGAGGACGAAGAACTTGCATTCAGAAATATTCCACCTATTTCGGATCACCACGTGTATCATTTATTCGTCTGATTGCTTTTAATTATTTATCAATAAAAATTCTTCAATTTTGATAGAGCTTCTTGGTTTAATGGCGTTAATTTCATTAAATGTATGCCCATTCAATTTCCATTTAAACGCTATATGACTTCCACAGGTGCTTCTAGATATCTTTAACCTTTAACAAAAAATAATTATTATGTAAACGAGAGGTTTCTTGTATTTTCTCGTTTTATTTAAAAGGATATCTGGTAATGAATGTTTTATAAATATTCATTATATTGATACATCCATTAGTGGCCACATTTTGATTATTTCAAGACACCACAGTCTAATTAAATTTATTTTATTTTAGGTTTATAACAGGTTTGAGTTTTTTTTTTTATAAAGAAGCGCCCGTCTTATTGGAGGGCCAAACTTTCTATATCAGTTGTAGTGATCGTTATATATATATTTCATTTAATCGTAATCTGAACTAAAGCTTTCAGTACGCGAGCCGACAAAAATGAAACACATAAGCTGGAGAGTCAAAAATTGGTGGGGATGCTTATCAAGTCGTTCTCTGAACGTGTGTAGTCGGTCATAGCAATCTGGGTTGCAGCGATGGAAGGGCAGCAGTTTTTTTGATCTGGCTTAAATCATTTTTGAACGTGACGCTTTCCCATGACGTCCAATCGAAAAAAGTTTAAGACAAAAGTTTTTCAGTTTTATGGACTGTACATAACGGCACTATGGGGTTTTACTTTTAATGGGATTTAATGGGGTTTTTACGTTTTTTTAAATAATTAACCCCCTCTTTTTTATAGTGGATCTCGATTCTACGCCAAAAAATATCAATCTTTTGCAATTTTTTACACCGAGAAATTGGCCTCAATAGTCGAATTTTTCTAATTTCAATATTTTTTTACATGAAGGGAGAAAAGTTGTTCCTTTTTCTATGTAGAATATACCTTTTCTTATTCAGATTTCTGATTCGGTTATTTTAAAAATTATTTAAGCCAGATCAGAAAAACAGCTGCCCCTGCGCTGCTGCAACTCGGATTGCTATGATCGACTGCACACATTCAGATAATGACTTGATAAGCATCCACACCAATTTTTGACTTTTCAGCTTGTGTTCCAATTTTGTCGGTGGGCTCTCTTACTATTTAATAGTTAAGGACCCGCTATTACTCAAAATTTCTTATTAATGCCACCAATATAATGGTGACATTAGACATGTGGCCGTATAATTATCCATACAAAATAGGGTTTTTTTTGTTTAATTAATTATTACGATATTGTTTTTGCAATATACAATATACATACGGAAGATAAAATAAAAGCTCTGTGAAGAAATGCAAAAATTAAATTAAAAAAATTTGCAGTCTCTTACCTAATATCATATATTTTCAAATGGAAGATAATGGGGCACAGTTTCAATGACTCGATTTTTGCATGTTGAGTTTTAAGAGAAGTAAATGATTAAAATTTCAAATGGTATTGGATCATTAGAGAGATTTAGTTAATAATGCGTTGGACCTCAATATACTATATACGTTGAATGTCGTCTAGGTATAAATCTAAGGAGTGATTGATGTGGCCTTGGGTATCTCAATCATCTACCCATCATAGCTCTCACATGCTCAATAGGCGTAAGATCCTTATATTTTGATTGCCATAATAGAAGATAACTTGAGAATTATCAAAGTGGTTGAAAGCTATCCTTGCCTTACATTATCCTGTTGGAAAATGGCATTTGAACACGTCAGAAGATGATATTCCACAGTTTTCTATATAAGATGATGGTCGGGCATGCTAACCCCTAATGGGTTCTAAGGGTGACCTTATGCAATGACTTCCCAAATCATAGCCCCAGAGCCGCTACAAAAACTAAGAATCGTCTTTCTCAATGATGTCGACGACTTGTCACTCGTATAACTGTCCAGCCTTCAGACATACCAAAAAAATCTGCACTAGAGATGACCACAACTCATTCTTCAAGCTGACTATCTGCAGATGGTCTCTGCACCACTGACTGCAGTCATTGACATCGGTGATCATCTCTGAGAAGTAGCACCAAATGTGGACCTATGTCTAGTTTGTCATTAAGAGAGATAGTATTTGGAGTATTCCAATACTTTTTGATTTCAATTGCTTCTAGTATCTTTATTTTTCTAGATTTTGTTGAATGATATAAAATATCCATTTCATCTATTGACGAAAAGATATGGTCGGTTTTAAAAAATAGTTTGTCAAATTTGAATTAATTTTATTTTGAAATGACTTTAAATGTTCAGCTTATCTTATATTAAAAGCACTTCCTGCTTGACCGATGTAATATCTATTGCATTCTTCAGAAGAGAGTTGTAAACCCCTGATTTTTGCAGTTTTGTTTTCTGCTTTGCACCTTAAAATATACTTGACATTTTTTGGCTAGGTTCAAATGTTATTTGAAGATTATTACTTGATATTACGTATGACATTTTTTGTGGCAAGGATTCAAGATATGTTAGAGATACAAAATTTTTCCGGACTTTACTGTACTGACTGTAATATCCTTTATGTTTTTGCGACTAAGTAATCTATTACATTTACTAAGAACCGTGTTGGTTGATATTTCTTCTGTGATTCCCATTTTGTTCAATTTTCTTTTGACAAGGATATAACGAATGCTCTATTAGCCTTATGCAGCTATTTCGTCTGGAAAATGGACTTTAATCTGCTGGTATAATAGTGTCTAAAAATATTGGTTTTATTTCTATGGTGGGAATATTTGAGAGGATATTGTTGATAAAATTTAATGTTTTTTATCTTTCTTGAATGTCTCCCAAATAACAAGTTAGAATATCATCTACATATCTATACTAAAATGAAGAAAAAAATCTTTTTTTATCATCCCAGAACGTTAATAAAAAGCACCTCTAGTAACAAGCTGATTCCTTAGCTATGTATTGAATATTCGAAATTAATGAGTCAAGTTTATAAAAGTTGACATTGTTTAAACGGATAATCTCTACAGAGATAGATAGCAAGAATATTTAAATATTTTTTATAAATGACGGGTAGGTAATTGAAATAATAAAAATATATAAACAAATTTTGGACATTTTTAGAGTATATACCAGAATAAATGAATCAACTCAACTGCGGGTTTGCTGCAGCCTGGCACTGACTTATTTCCTAATAACAAGACAGAGTCTTTTCTATTTCTTTGCCGAATATTTTAATAAAAATATACAAAAGTTTTCAACAGTTTGAAGACTGTCTATTTGTTTCTACTGTTGAATCAAGAAAATATTTCTCTAACTGTAATTGACATTTCCTGTTCCAATATTTACATGACTTTTTGCTTTAGCATCAGCCATATTCATGGAATTAGTATTTGTGGTAAACATAAAAGCAGGTATTTATGTTTATATATATTTTTTATATCAACAAGTACCAATTTACTTTCAGCAACATTTAATTAATATTATACCACAATAATATAAGTACAAAGGGATGGTTTTAATACACTCACATGACCGCAGCTTACGTGTACACTAATATTTACAAATGTTTTATTTGCCTTCTCTTTCCCCTTTGATGTCAAGTAGAAACCCTTGTTAAAGTCTAAAATAACATAATATACAAACGATTGAACAGGGATGGATAGAGGGCTTACAAGAGGGGTGATTTTAATGCAATATGTATTCTTAAATCTAATGAGACAATTGTGACTTAAATAATGCCATTAACATATATTCATTTGTTTATTTATTAGTAACAATTTACATATTTAACAAGTTAACGGAAAGCAAACTACAATATATGATGAAACAATAAGAAATAAATAGAATAAGGGAGGAAATATTGGTAAAAAACCGCTGCCCAAGGAATCACTACTTCCACATCCAGATTCTCTTTCCAAGTCACTTATAACGAAAAAACTTTGTATGTGAAAATAATTGTTTATGGAACTTTAATAATATAATATTTGAAATCCTCTACCCCGAAAACCCATAAAACGATACCCCACATCTGTAGTGGGGTGGGGGTGGTGATAGGGGGGGGGGGTGATAGTGGGGGGTGGATGAAGTAAAAAAATATTTTGAGGTTTCTGGTTCCTGTACATACACTAAATCACAATTTTTTTTCATCCCCTTTAATAAGGGTGGGGGTGGTAATGGGGGTGGCTAATGCTAAAAATTTTTTTGAGGCCTTAGCTTCTCTTGTATATACTAAATACCAATTTTATGGACTCTTACCTGCTTGATTGACCTATTTACCCCAAATTTACCCCAATTTACCCCCCAACCCTTCGACGGAACAAGATGAAAATATAATCTAGTTCTAGATCTCGTTAAAGTACATATGTGTACCAAATTTCAGGTAAATATCTCAAACGGTTCCAGAGTAAACGTGCGCACAAAAAAAAGTTACAGACAGACCGACAGACAGACAGACCGACAGACAGACAGAAATTTTTTTTTCGCTCAAACTTAAAATCTCGACGTTTCATGACATTTTAAGCCTATTTGGACAATAAAAAATTTTTAAAATTTTTTTGTCGTTACTATACTTCCACTGGACGTGGAAGTAATTGAGTATACTTATTATAATTCAGTCACTATCATCTCTTGATTCTAAAAGATTGTTATATTTGAATGAAACTGTCATTTTCTCTATTGTGCTCTATTACCAAGTAGGCACACTTATGGTATCGACCAAGACCCCATCGTGCCATACGTGCCCCAGGAAATCAAGGCAGTTGTAGAAAACAGAAAAATAAAAATAAAAAATTTTCGTCCTCATAAATGTTTATAATAATAAACTCGTGGCTCCCCCTAGCATACGGCGCCCTCATGCGGGACACGATCGCCCTCCCCCCCAAAGGCCGGCCCTGTACTAATGTACGGCAGCGGTATTGATGATGGCTTAATACTACTACTTCGTTGATTCTTAACTACCAGTATATTTTTGCGATATTTTCTTGTGCACGAATTTTATCCATTTAAGTTGTGAAATCAACAGCTCGATTATCTAAAAAATGAGTCCTATCTCTATTCTGCCACATCCTCCACATTGTGGACCAAGTATATTAGATAGATACAAGAGGGTATTGTGGCATTAATTTCCACAAGACGTCGTCATAAAAAATGGAGTTGTTTTAGAATTCTATTCTTGTTGTGAGGTACATGCCCGCCTTTTTTCGGATAAAAATGCTATTTACAATAATAGTAACCAGATAAGAGGAGAATTTTATGGTTTTTTGTCAATATTTTCAAAACTAAGCGAGACACGTCAAATAACTATAAGTTTCTTTTTTGTACAGCAAAAATAATGGTTATAACAAAAAAAAAACGGTATAGTGATAGTTTCGTATGTACCGGCCACCAAGTCTTAAAAGTGGGGTTCCGAAACGCTTGTTTTTCGTCATTACTTGATAGTATAATTATAACTTTTCTCGATCATTTAAACTAAAAATCAACTAAAAATTCGTAAAAAATTACACGTCATCTGTGGACCCCAAGAAACTCTTTTCATGGCGTAGCAGATTTTTTTAAACTTTTCTTGTTTTTTTTTTTTGTTTTCACTGTCAACTCTATTTTTTTGGAAATTATTTTAAACAATTTTATCTTCTACAAAAGGTACAGTATTCTTTTATCCCTCGCTTAGTTTTCAAGATATTGATGAAAAAGTCCCATTAGTTTGTTGTTAAAACTTCTGAAGCCTACCAGTAAGTACTCTAAAACAATTCCATTTTTTACGACGCTGGCCTATGAAAACCAATGTTTGTAGGTGACCCTTGGATTTAGTTAATGTATTTGAAATATTATTATAAATAAATAATTGTCTGTTTTTTATCCGGAAAAAAACACAATAAATACGGAATTCTAAAACAATTTCATTTTTTATGGCGGTGTCCTGTGAAAATTAATTCCAGCCACGAATAATATCTTATTTGTTTGGGCTATTGACCGGAGAGGGAGAACAATTTAGAAATGGTTAGTATTTAAGGGAGACCGAAGAAAAGGCTCTTCGAAATACTGAGCTGACGAGAAAGAGCTTTGGTAAGGAGATTCAACTAACAGGCAACAGCGACAGATGAAATAACGCTGTCAGACATACTATACAGTACAGAATAATTCTTGAGTAAAAATTGCCTTGAAGACACTATGAATAAACAGAAGTTCATAAAGCTAACTTTTTTGTGTGCTGTCAGGCCCATTGACAGCCGGTGCAGTTCCAGAGGTAATATCAAACTGGCGGGCTTTCCTGGGGTATAAAAAATCAAGAGTACTACTTTTTAACATGTTTTTAATGAATTAATGCATTTATCAGTACAAAAATGTACTTAACAGTGCTAGTGCCGGATCATTATGAGCCTGGGCCCATGAGCTGGAGCCTTGCCTGTCCCTGTCTCGCCAGCCCTGACTCCTATTATGCAATTAAAACTATTATTTCATCTGATATTTAAATTTTTTGCTCAAACTTAAAATCTCGACGTTCTAAGCCTATTTGAACAATACAAATTTTTAATTTTTTTTTGCGTTACTATATTTCCACTGGATGTGGAAGTAAAATAAACATAATATGGAGACATTATGTTAACTGTTCCTCCATACCAGCTTGTAAAAATTTATTACTACATTAAATCCTTGTAAATACTACAACACCTGATGCAGGTTTCTCTTTGAGAATTTATTTCCATCGGTTCACACTGTTCTAAACATGATTCCTTTCATTTATTCCTTCTGTTACAAAACACATTGCTATCTGATGAATTATCATAGCACTAAAAAGCGATAATCAGATATTCCGATAATATTGCACAAAGCTACCGAAATAATACGCATTAAAATCACAGACGGATTACGAAGCAACCTCTTTGAACCTATTACGCTTGAGGAAACACATAGAGGGCGTTGAAACAACCACCAAGGGTACGCGCCGCGCTACTCCATTGTTTGAATACACTCAATTAGTGAACAGCATAAGTTTTATGACACAACCCCACAATTCCTTTTACTTTGCAAATTAAACAGCGTTCAAGTAGATTTTACAAATTGACTGATTTCCACCAATGAAAGCATAAATGACATCGTGGAATTTATTTAATTTAGTAAAATCGTCTAACAGTTCAAAAGAGTATTTGTCATTAGAGCAACAGATATTACTGCATGTTTCCTTACCAATTTGTATAGATATTTTCACAATGTACGACTTACACAATTTTTTATAATACGCTCCTATAAACTTCATTTCTACTTAAAATAGATATTTATGTAAAATACAAAAAAATATTCAAAGCAGTTAGGTATAAGTGATAAGCATGATTTTTAAAAAATTAAATGAAATTTTGTAAATATACTTACTAATAGTGAGGTGGCTTAGAGCTGTAGTTCAAGATTACCGTTGCCTGGCGGATAAAAGCACCAAATTTGGTATGAAGCTACCTCGGGGTATACTAATAAATGTTAGAATTGGAAATGAAATGAAATGAAGTTTTGTAAATATACTTACTAACAGTGAGGTGGCTTAGAGCTGTATTTCAAGATTACCGTTGCCTGGCGGATAAAAGCACCAAATTTGGTATGAAGGTGCCTCAGGGTATACTAATAAATGTTAGCCTAGGAGCCCTCTGGAATTTCTAAAAATTTTCATGTACAGCACTAAAATCCAAAATGGCCGACAAGTACCACAAAATATCATTTAACACAATCTATTATACTGTTACAGCCTGTTTCATAATCGAAATAAAGTCTCCTTTAATATCAAAAAGTCCCTTTAACTTGTAAAAGCCGTTTTTTTAAACTAGGCTTTACGAAAAGCTTCCTTTATCTTAAAGTCTGGAATTTGGTACTTTTTTGACATAAAGCAAACTTTATTGAAAATCGTGCTTGTCAAAAGTGTTTGGTGCTGTGGTTTTGTATATTACAAGAGGTTAAAATGAACAATAACAATAACCGGCACTTAGTCGACGTTAGTTCAAGTTCATTGTCAGACGAGGAGAACGAAGATCTCATGCTTTTAAGGAGAGATATATAAGGCAAGGCAGCAGTGTTTAACAAAATACGATGACGGATTTTTTTTATTGATTTCGACTAACAAAACCCACATCAAATTTGCAATAGAATTAGCATTGTACAGTATTCCTACACGCCCCACAAGCCCTCTCCCGTACAAAATTTGTTGTTTTATTCGTTTCTTTATTTTCGATTATTTTTGTCTCTAAATAGATGACATTTAATATAGTCTAGGTGCCCGTCAACATAATTGCAATTTATACATATCCTCGTATAACTTCTTGTACGGCATAATTGCACCTCTATCACTTTTTTCCTGTGCGAAAATTTTAGAAAACGCGGCGTTCCTCCTCGGCATGAAAAGGACGATTTCCACGCGTCGGACTGGAAAATCGGCAAATATATTTTGTCCGACAATTCGAAAATTGGATTCTACATATTTTTATTAAGCAATCTTGAAAAAATCAGCTGGTTATCAATAAACATTTTAAAGTTATGTTATGTTTAGGGTGGTAGACACCCTTAACGTTCCCAAATTTTTGTCGGAAAGTTTGTAGAAATTTATGACATACATATGTAGAATCCAAGTCTCAAATTGTCCGACAAAATATATTTGCCGATTTTCCAGTCCGACGCGTGGAAATTGTCTTTTTCATGCCGAGGAGGAACGCCGCGTTTTCGAAAATTTTCGCAGAGGAAAAAAGTGATAGACTAGGCGCAATTATGCCGTACAAGAAGTTATTGGAGGATATGTATAGATTGCAATTATGTCGATGGGCACCTAGGCTAATAGCCTTATTTCGTCCTCTTTCGAGAAAGTCGAACTTTTCTTCCTCTTATTTCAAGTTGATGAACTTAAAGATAATAAGTGATGACTTGCACTCATATTTAATTTGTTGAACACCAGTCACTTGAGAACAATCAAGAAACCAGACAGAAAATATCAGGTTAAGACGATCTTGAACTGCCAGACAGCAGTCACATTGTCCAGTAGCTAATGTCACTCTAGTATTTTAGAGTTGCCAATAGAACAAATATTTCAAAATCCGAGCTTTACCTGACAGGAGATTTAAGTTGCTTTATCAAATAGAAACGACTTTACAGATAATTTAAAGTCGACTTTATCATAAAGTTCACTTTACTTAAAGGAACCTTTTGCCCATATTTATGAAACTGGCTGTTTTAATTTTGAATTACAGCTTTAAAGCAACTAAGTATACTACACATCTAACTTGGGTAGTCTACATATTAAATAAAATACAATAAAACATTTCCATATCATTTATCAAAATAATATATAATCCAAATATAACGCCAATAAGAGTTCCCAATAACAAAATAATATTTATAGTTATTTACAGTTAATTAATTCAATGAAATTTAGTATGCAACAGTTAGAGTGATGAGCAGTCCAGACTGGCTTTCCTACATTTGCAGTTTTTGCAGTCTCCTTTGCAGGAACATTTAATCAATTCCCTGCATGATCGGGAAACTCCTGAAAATGTCATCCAAACTGGTACCCATGACTGAAACCTTATTCCAAGCAAAATCCTGTGGAGAAGTAATCACTTGCTGTGTTTGTGTGCTGATCGTGCAAATACCTACTTGATAAATTGACCTTCGGATATGTTGAAGAAACGCATCCTCAGTCGGTGGAATTTGTCCATTGTTCGATTCTTCTGACAGAAAAACTCTTTTCTTATCTGGTTTATACTGCTGAAAGGAGTGGCTTTATGATATAGAACAACACTCAGTCGTTCCAACTTCTTGAAGTGTTCAGATTCGGCTTTCAGCAGTTGGAATGAATGAGTGGCCAAAAACATAAATGTATCAGTAACTTGAAATGCTTGCAATGCTTCCCAAATGGACTTCTTACTCTTACCTTTGAGGACGGAGGTTGGGTCGCAACCAGAGAATGAGTGAAACACAGGTAGTGCTCGTGATTTTGCTCCCACAGGCTTGCACAGATGGCGTTGATGTGGTAAAACCTGTAATGCTTGCCCATGCCAAAGACCACCCAGATATCGGCCAAAGGTTGAGTCCCTATTAGATCATAGAATGTGCGAGGATGACAATCACATCTGTGTCTACAGTAGTAGTGCTCGTGATTTTGCTCCCACAGGCTTGCACAGATGGCGTTGATGTGGTAAAACCTGTAATGCTTGCCCATGCCAAAGACCACCCAGATATCGGCCAAAGGTTGAGTCCCTATTAGATCATAGAATGTGCGAGGATGACAATCACATCTGTGTCTACAGTACGAACAAGGATATTCTTTGCCCCTTGCTGTAGTGAATGGAGTACATGAACCACAAGTCTCATGTCTGCCTCTTCATCGCGAATAACCAAAACACAACAGAAAAATTATACCTAACTCGGTATTAAAAAAAATCAACAAAATATGATTATTTTAAATTACCATGAAAACGACATTGACGTCATGAAAATGGAGGCTGTGGTATTGTGACTCCATTCCATTTATTCTGATGTGTTGCTTAAGATCTGCATTAGATTGCTATAAAACTGTGTAATAGGAAATAGCGTTTAAATCAGTGTTTTACAATAGAAAATAAATATATTAAGTATTCAAAATAATTTTTAGTACCTCAGTCCTAGTCATCGTCATAAAAACACCAAAGCCGCTTTAATTTAAGGTAATAAATATCTTACTTATATGCAGGATGATTCACATAAAATTACCCAGGCTGTTTCTGAAATAACGAAAAAAATAAATTCTGCAAAAACCAGTCCTTACCCACCAGTCCTTGGTGACTTTATTTTGTCTTTCAAATGTTATTTTTCGATAGCTGCAACATTATACCATAGCATAGGCGATTGGTATATAATGGAAATGGTATATACTGTGAGAATACATTTTTTTTATTTTACATATTTTTAATTTTTTAATTTTGCAAAGTATAATCTGAATTAACCCCTGTATCTTTTTTGTCAACTATTTAAACTAGTAACTCTCAGTCTAATTTAAGTCAAGTAGGTTGTGTAGTAATGTGTTAGTTCAAGATAATTGAAAAATGATTGTGTACACTAAGAAAGACAAATTTTTAGCTCCATCACCCACCAATTTTTGTATGATTTTTTATGGGGTTTTTATGAGGTTCTTTAGATTCTTCGCGATTTACTAAAAATTGGAGGGGGATAGAGCTAAACGGACAGCTGATTCGTGTTCAGAACTTCGAAGTACGTAGGGGTTACCCAATGAAGTCCCAGAAACAGACCACTTTTTTGTGCACAGTCACACACAAAAAAAGTGGCGTAGCTTGATGAAACTACAATGTAACTACCCCTTAGTTACAACCTACAATATGCAATAAATTTCATGGAAAGGACTTAAGCCAATCCAGAACAATAAACATTAACAAAGATTAATATTCTGACAAGTCATCAAACGTCTTGAAAATGTTCTTACGGAAAACACTTAAATAACTTCTGGGTTAATTATACAGGACCACAGTGTAGCATTAGTACAGGAAAACTTTACTTTAGCTCGAAAAAAATTTGTGCATACCTTAAACTTTGGTTATAGGTTCAAATTAGGCCAAAGTTCATGAAACAAAAAAGTTTAGGAGTTGTACGGATCCGCGGGAACCTATAGGGGTGAAAAGTGGTATTTTTAATTAAGAAATCGATTTTTCACTATTTTCTCGGGAAATATGGCATTTACAAAAAAATAGTTCAAATAAAGGTTGTTTTTGACAAAATTATCTTTAATTTGGTGTTAAATTTAACTTTAGAGTAATAGTTAACCGAAGTACTAGAGGTTTTCACTTCGGAATAATTTCATATGAATTAGATCTCCCTCATTTTTGGAGCTTAATAGTAAATGCATAAAAAAAGGAGTTTCTATATTATGCGAGGACTTGCTAATTTATAGGGGGCGGATGACACCCTTTTTCACGGGGTGGCACCTTAAAAAAACAAAAACATTGGAGCTGAGAGAGAATTCAATTTTAAAAAGAAAAGGTTCTCTGAAACCTTTCATATAAACTGATAGATTTAAGTTATAACTACTAGAAAATTTGAGATTTTAACTTGAAAACGTGGTATTTCAAATAAGTTTTCGCCAAATAACTCGAGAGGTATTACATTGATCAAAAACATGCTAGAGACAAATAAGAAAACTACTAAATTAAGAATGAATTACGTTTTTTTTTTCTAATGTTTGTAGTTAATGGTTTCGGACATCTGGAAGTCTAAAGGCGGAGTCCGAACGTTTATAAGACGAAGTATTTAGTTTAAATGTTAACTATCTCAGAAACTATGGCACTTAGGCCAAAATGCTAATACCAAAATGAAAACGATTAATTAAGCTTTCAAATGATTTTTTTCATATTTTTATAGCATAAAAAACAAAGAAGTTATAATAGAAACAGAGTACTTTTCACATTTTTTTTTTTTTTAATAACAACGTCGCAATTTTGTTAATGTAAGTAGTAAATAATTAAAAAAATATATTCCCATATACTGTTTTTCGTTAATGTAAAGTGTGACCTAGACGCTCAAATTCTTTGATCTGCTTACAGCGCTTGCTTTAGAAAAGAAATTTTAAACTGTAAAGGGATTTTAGAAAAAATGTAACATTTTGGTCCTCTGCAAATATCTCAATAAATATTAGTTTAAGAGGAAATATGGTAGACATTAAAAATTAATCTTATAAACAGAGAATAAATTTATTTTGTTTATATATTTATGTAGGGATCATTGTTTCGGAGACATTTAATTTTATAGATGGCATTCGACCGTTTTTAGGATGAAGTATTTAGTTTAAAATGTTGAATATCCTAGAAACTATGACACTTCCGTCAAATGTTCTGAAAAACAAAATTAAAGGTAATTAGTCAATCTTTAAAATGGTTTTTTGTTTGTTTCTACATCACGAAAAATAAAGAAATTATGGCCGATTCAATGTGCGTTTTCACATTTTTGTTAACAATATATCGGCATTTTGTTTTTGTAATTGTTCAGTAATTAATCTTTCTTTCAAAAATGCTGTTTTTTATTAATATATAGCATCACACTAGATGCTCAATTTATTTTGTCCCTTTAAAACACTTGTTTTAGAAAAAAAATTATTGCTACAAAATTAATTTAAAAACACCAAATTAAAGATAATTTTGCCAGAAACAACGTTTACTTGAACTATTTTTTTTGTAAATGCCGTATTTCCCAAAAAAATAGAGAAAAATCGATTTTTTTTTTTATTAAAAATACTTCTTTTCACCCCCTATAGGTTCCCTTTTTTGTTTCGTGAACTTATTTTAAACTTATAACCAAAGTTTAAAGTCTGCACAAATTGTTTTCTAGTTACGGTCATTTTTTTTTCAATCTTTTCTTGTACTACATATGTTTTTGGGGTCGTTGAAACCGAATCTTAAACTTATTTTGCCCCATCGCCTTAGATTTTTTTTTAAATTAAGTCTGTAGATGAAAACAGCAGCCAGTTTTGGAATTAGATATTTTTGCACCGATTTCAAATTGATATTAGGTAATAAGTTACAGTTCCTTGCTACTTTTCACTAATAGGTAGACAGATATTTGTAAAACCGAGTGAAATTTTATTTCTTACTTTTTAGAGAGATTTTTTGAAGGCGGTTCGATCTTTTTTAATTTTTTTTTCCAACCTTTTTAGTAGCTTCTTTTATTTTTTTAACTTCTACATAGCAAAGGAAACTATTGTGAAATTCTCTTTGTGTTGGACACCGTGTAAATATTACTACAAAAATATTATCTCTGTGAATTAATTCAGATTACCGGCGACTCCACCAAATCTTCGAATATTCTCGTAATATGAAGTCGGTTAAAAAAATGTTCTTAATTTAAAAAAGAATCCTTACAAAGTAAGTTTCAGACCTGGTTTCAGCGACCACAAAAATATATGCTACACTGGGTCTGGTCCGGCGCACCTTGCAAAAATATCTTATTGTCCTGTTTTATAGTAAGACCTGAAAATCAATTATTTTTAACAAATGACCGAAAACAAGCATATTGCGAAGTTTCACTAAACCCACTAACAAATCAATTATTTGTTTATACATTTGTTTGTACCAGAAAACTTAAGTATAGGTCTATGGCCCATATAATTTTGTTATCATTATTTCACACAAATATTTACGAATTCTTCTGTTAATATTGTTTTAACACGTTATTAGCTTTTGAAACGATTGTCGTAATGTGTAATGTTCATCGGAATGAGTTCCGATTGAAAGATATTTGGATTCAGTTAAAAATCACGCATACCAAGAATAGTTTCAAAGAAAATATTTTAACGTCACGTTGCATGAAGGCTGAAAAGGAACATGAAAAGTGGTGACGGTCGTGAAGTCTGCTGTCAGAGTCATGTTAGGGTTTCTTAGGGGACATACGGCGCTGAAAAGTAGAGCTTGGTTATATTTCTTTTTATCTTCGCCTTTGGATAACCACAAAGGGCATATTAATACTAAATAATGCATAAAGATGCTACATTTGTCTATGCACGTCTTGTCAGCTAGTTTTTTATCTCACCTTAGAAAATGTACATATATAATTCAATATAATCGAGTTAGCTAAAATTAATTTTACTTTTACCTGAGGAAAATTATAAAATTGGAAAATGGAAAATGTATACTTCTAACTAAATAAGTATAAGACTTTATTTAATAAAGGTAAGTTTGGCATCTCTTCCAAAATTTACTCAAAAACCAAAATATAATAACGAGATTATATCCTCAAAGCATAGCGGTCTGTTGTTTTTTTTTTTTTTTGTTCAAAGATTTTATACATTTTTTGGCACATAGAATACAAAAATTGACGTCTCACATAAGCATGTGGTTTATGTTCGTGTCTGTTGTGTCTTTTTTAAATGGTTGTATGTGTTGCTTTTTTACATATTTTCGAGTTGATGATATGAAACGAAAGCGAGGACGAAAGTAAAGAGACATCCACTGTTTTTGAATATTAATTCGTAGTTCTGGAAAATATTGTTATATTCCACATTTTTATTATTATTTTTATATCAATGATAATAATAATTTATAAAGAAACAACATTTAAAGACATTTAAGTTTTAAAAGAAGCTAGATTATATTTAAATACTCTTTGGACTTTTTATATAATTGTTGAGCATTCTATAGAATATATATAGTTCGTAGTTTTTTGAAAATAAGTTCATCTTGTAATTGTAACTGCTATATTTTTAATGTAAATCATCTACCATCTTGGTTGGTGAAGTGCCAGTTAGTATATTTAATCCAGTCAAATTGGGAAAATTAGACGGAAAAACTGTTAAAGTTTGAAACTTGACAAAGATGTTCATTAAGGTTTACCATTAAACGTACTAAGTCTTAAACTGTTGCTCTCGAGCCTCCATATTAAAAAGATGATGCTCTGATTCAGTTTGCTAACCATTAGCGATATCGAAATTATGTTTATATAAAAAATTAAGTTTATAAAATTCTCTACAAAAAATATTATATGCATTTTTTTCGTATTTGTTATTATACTCTTTGGAAATACGAGAGCAAAGGGTTATTGCATTTCATCGACACATGTCAAAAATTGTAAATATAACTCGTAGAGAAAAAAAAAATATGATCACTGTGTTAGTCATAGAATTCGCAAAAACTTTAAAAATATACACCATGGACAGTCTTTCTGTCAGTCTGTTCGTCTGTCCGGCTGTCCGTCTGCTCCTTCATCCGTCACGTGTTTTTTAAGCTAAATAACTTAAGAGAGAAAAGTCCGATGGATCCGGCTAAACAAAAGAGTGAAATTATGTTACATTTTTTAACCCTTTTTATTTTTTTTAACGCTTTGTACTTATTACCATAGAAATGTGTTTTACGCACCAAAAGTGATGAAAAAAAGCACAATTTTTTTAACAGTCGTAGAAAAAGTCTATTTTGCGCTCTTGAGATTTCAGAACTCGACTAACGGTTCATTTTATCTTTCTCGTGGTATAAATAACTATCATATAAATAGTCAATAATAGATTTGCCTTAAAATCAATAAAATCAACAAATTGTTACTTATGTCCATACATCAAAATCGTATACAAACGATCGCTACAACGAGAACATTTAGATCTTCCAGATTGTGATTTTTCTTATTTCTTTATAATCGTGGCAAATTCTTCCGTCATTATAACCTCTAGAGACACTTATTCGGCACCACACGAGCAAGGGTCCCCCATGGATTGAGGAATCACACGACTTGTCGCTAAGAATTTTACAGATGACAGACAACACGCCTACTAACTTTGTTCTGAAACTAATATTGTTCATTCGCTTGCTGTTGTTAACCACCCTTCTTATTGCCCGATTGTCATTTGATTGGACTTTTAAACGTCGTTGAGAAACGTATTCATATTTTTTAAAACGTTCAAGAATCCTGTAAGAAAAATATTCTAAACTATTACTATAGAGAAAATTACAAATAATAAGCATAATAATTCTAAAGGATGTCTAAGTTTATATGCGACCACAAACAATTCTCTTCAATTTAGTGAATAACAAGTAAATGATATAAAAGCAGGTTCGAACATATCGGCAATAGAAAATCTACTCAACTATACTCAAAAACATCTCAGTGTAACATGGCTTCATCTGAAAATATCTAATATTAGTAAGTTATGAATACACTACACATAGTAAACAATCCCCAAATCCAAAGCCAAGGCTGTTCAGAAGGAGTTGCACATTTGAAAATACGCAGACAATATATATTACCCACCGATATTGCCAGTGTCGGTGCTGGGGATCGAATGTACGCGATGGACAGTGTACCATTCGTATGTACACGTTTTACTCCGTTGTACTACCGTGCCGTGTCAGCTGTTTAAAGCTTACATTTTATAATAAACATTAAAATGCCGTATTCGCTGAAAGTGAAAGTTTGATGTAGAAAACTACCCAACTAATGAATAGAATAATATTGTCTTTCTGTGCTGAAACGTTTTAATTTTTTTTTTTTTTTTTAATAATAATGACTTTATTGACGATTAACTTTGCAGGATTTATAAGGTTTCTATTTGTTGTTAGCTAAATAATCATTTCTCTGTAAGGCAGACCACCGAGAGCTTATTTTATTAAATGGCCACCTCTGTTACCCGATTAGATCCCACTCAAATATAAACTATATTGAAATATTAGAGCAAAAAATCAAACAGTGTTAATTGAAAGAATACGGCAAGTTTGCCAATAAAAGTAATATGTTTCTGGATCTGACCATAAATTCTTACCATTTTCAAAACTGATAATCCATCCATAGTGAAGCTAAAAATCTAACTATGGATTTGATGTCCAAGTTTATGTCGATGACCTAGTAGTTAAAATAAGAGACAGTCATGATAGGATGATGTTTGGCCTAATGCGAATTATTCTCAACCTCATCAAAAAGTGGTGCTTCGAGTACGGCTTAAAAGTCAGTTCAAGCAAAACGATCATAGTGCTATTATTAAAAACAAAGAAGCTTTCGTTAGTAGCCCCAAGGTTGAGTGGCACGTAAATTGGCTTTTCCAGTGAGGTAAAATATCTAGATGTTATCCTTGGTCAAAAACTCACTTGGAATACCCATCTGATAAACGTCAACGAAAAAGCGGCGCTCTCTCTGGTCATGCTGCTGGCTCTTTGTAAAATGGGGTCTTAAATCAAGAATGATCTAGTGGTCACAACTAACGGTTGTTAGACTCATTGTCACCTATGAACAGGCGCAATGCGTACCTGTCCAATAACAGCAACGAACGAACCTGCTGCCTTTACATGTACATGAACTTCAGTTAAAATCGATGACCAAACCCACAGACTCCAACGAATCTTTGAAGGAGAAAGTCTCTTATGTGGGGCAGAGTAGGATCTAAGATAGTTGAGGGAGTAGGTGCCAGCATTTACGGTCCAAAATGTAGGTTGTCAAAGGCCTTAAGTTACGCTCCCACCACCTTCCAGGCGGGCATTTACGCCATAGACCTTTGCACTCGAGAATATATAAAAAAGGCGCACAAAGAGTAAGAATGTATATACTTTCACTCAGTCAGGCGATACTTAAAGCTCCAAATTCATTTACTTTTGAGTCCAAAATTGCCTGGGAATGTCTATAAAAAGTAAAGCAACTGCAAGGAACAACAAGGTTACCTGATATGGATGCCAGGGCATGAAGGAATAAAAGAGAACGACACTGCATACGACTATACAAGACAAGGCACTAAATCGTCATTCATCTGACTGGAGCCATTCTGTAGGGTAGCAAAATATCACATAACAGAAGAGATACAAAAATGATAGGACGAGTGGTAGGATGAAAAAAAAAAAAAATTCTACTGGAGTCTAAGTACGAGCGAGAAACTTCATAAGTTGCCAGTAGAAAAAAGAAAAAGAGCTCGATCTCGGCAAACTAGAATTAAGGCTAATAACAGGCCTTTTCACAGGAAATTGCCCATTGAGATACCATCACAAGATAATGGGCAAAGCAGAGGATGAAATCTGTCGCTTTTGCAAGGAAACAACTGAGACTGTGGAGCATCTACTTTGTTTAGGCAAAGTTTTGGTCCACCAAAAGTTACAGCACTAGGGACAAGTAGTTTTGGCACCTGCCGAAGTGGGAAAGATAGCCCCCACGAAAATTCTAGTATTGTGTTAAATCCTAGGATTGGATTTGTACCCCCTTTGGGGGGGGGGGGAATTGACTTGGAATTGACACTATTGACAACAAAGCGGGAGAAGGTAGAAGTGACTTTCTGGTTTTAATAAAATCACACTACAAAAATAGCAAAATAAGTCGAAAAGACATTGACCCTACGCTAGTGAACTCTATAACAACAAACAGATATAAGAGATATTTACCGAAAGCAAAAAACGCGGCACTTTAACCACATCCGCCAGCTTAACTTATTATGCCAATTAGGGAAATGTAAACATCTTCGAAATATTCATTGCACTATCATACTGACCACAGACAAGTAACAGTAGCGTTTCTTTGCAAGTTTTAAGGCAACAAAAATTACCAAATTACATATGATCACTCTAAGATTTTGCATGGACTTTCCCACATAGAAGACTATTACACCATTTTATTTTCCGCATGTCGTGGAATCACGATGTATAAACATGAAGCAAAATTCTCATAATTATTATATTCGGAAAACTTACTTTAAAGCGCAATTTCTACGATTTTTCGAGAAATAACTTTCGAAAATAAAATTTCAATTTTCGACACGTATTGTATACAAAAAATTGTTCTCTGTGGACTCATATCATCTGTTAAAATAACACCGTTGTTATTCTAATATCTTGTATATTTTAGTGTTATTAATAGCTTATTGTAAATTCCTTTACGGCATGCGGCAGATTCTTTGTAATGGAAGTCTAAAAAATAATAAATAAAACAAAATGAAAAAAACATTCAAAATACATTCAATTCAAGAAAGGGTCTAATTGAAATATAAGATAGGTCAAGTTGTTTTTCTTTATACAATAGACCATAACGGTCCTCCTTCGCAAGTTGCGATTTGTTGACTTTATATTGAGAATAGCGAATTTTACCTGTTGTGTCTGCGTACATTGCCACCAATTCTGCACCGATGAAAGCCAAAAACCAGAAAATACGAACGACCGGATATATGACGAATTTCATGAAATATTGGCACAATAAAAATGAAATCCATTAATTTTATTGGCCGTTGCTTCATTCGAAGAAGTTTATTGTGTCAACATGACATCAAATGAAAACTATTAGTAAATTGGTATAAGTTAAAAGGAAACAAACGAAAAATAACAAGTGTATTGTATACACACGTGAGTCACATAAAATCGACCCAGACGTCAACTGTTAAGAGATGAACAGCAGAGTTAAGTTCCATAATGAATCAAGAGAACTATAAAGAATAAAGTGCGTTCAATGAAGTGCGGATAGATCAAAGAAGCCGAAAAAGTACGTCAACGTTACTCTAATGAAAATATTCGATACAAAGTTAAGAAATATAAACAAGAAAAAGTTATAATTCCTATATTAAAATTCTTAAAACAATAAAGTACTTAAAAGTCAAAAGATTCTATGATAGATAAATGAGTTTATTTTTTCTTACTTATAAAAATAACAAGTCAGTGAGAGTTCATTGTTTATTATTTTCTCCTAGTTTAAATGAACAACAAATAGCTTGATTATTTTGTGAAATTACAAATATATTATTCGTTTACTTGACTCCTCGCCTAAAAATAAAGTTTTAACAGGATAGTATCAATATACCGAATCAATTTATTTTAAACTAGTATTAAGAATAGAATAGAAAGAAGTACTTTCTTCACAAAAGATATACAGGGCCAAACGTCAGATACAGAACTAGAAACAGCAATAACTGCCATTAGAACTAATAGTTAAAGATATAACTCATACATACGTAAAATATGGGCACATTAGGCCCTGGATTACCCAGGACAATCTTGGTTTCAGATTATATGTCCTTGTTCCTCTAAGGTGAGAAAATTCAGGACATTTTCTTACCCCTTACCCCAAATCTACAAGTCCTTGGCATGTAAATTTGCAAATCGGCTAATTTACTGTCATGAAATACATGCGATTGTCGGGATATGCGGATGACCAAGACCTGACAAGTGACGTTAAAATCACATTCCAAAGAATGGAGGAAGCTGCAGATACTGTCGCACTACATGCCAACTCCACCAAAACCTATGGAAGTTACGCAGGATGCTGAAGGAAACCAAAACATCGTTTTGAGAGAAAGTAGAGGAGTTCGAATATCTTGGTTCATTAGTGGACATAAATAACAACATTAGCAAGGAAATCCAAAGAAGAATTTTAAAGGCGAACAAAAGCTACCATGGGCTCTCCAAACTTGTGAAGTCCAGGTTACTTATACGTAAATTCAAGACAAAAATATATAAGACCATAATTAGACTGTTACTTATTATATGGATGCGAAACCTGGAGGATCAGAATACCTAGGAGTATTCCAACAGAAAATGCATCTACGGAAAAATCTACAGAGGTACAACAATGAACTGTGTCGATTGAACAGAGATCAAGACTTTATTTAATTGATTAGTACCTGTCGGCTAAGATAGCCAGATCATGTTGCGCATGGAGGAATCAAATCCTGCAATGTTACTATTTAATGCTATTCTTGAGGGATATCGGAGATGAGAAAGGCCGAAGTTAAGGTAGGGGGGTGGAGTTTCGGAGGACGAAGGACTTGGTGTAAGGAACTGGAAGATGGCAGTGAGGAACAGAGACGGATGGAGGAAGACTCGTAGAGACGTATTGCAGTGCCAGTAAAAAAGAAGAGGAAATACGTACAAACTAAGATTCGGAAATACAGGTATATTCTGAGATGATGTTTACTGTTCTGGGAATAGCGTAACATTCTGTTACTCCTGACGTGTTTTTCAATTGTGTAAGTGACCCAGAGAAATCTTTACTACATAAGTAACCAGCACAACATGACAATATTGGAAATAGAAAGAGTACAGATGCTTTGACGTTATGAGTTGCCAGGCTAATGGCCTCCAACGATTTTTCTGCGATAGTTATTCAAACGTCTGCTTATTTGTTTATTGGTATTAGAATGCAGGTTTTCACAGCCATTGTCCAATGAAGTGGTTTCTACCAGGTGTTGCCCGTGATCTTCCAATTTGACTGGACGTTTCGCTGATCATCAACGACAACACCCAAAAGAAACCACTTCATTGTTTATTGGTAGTTCCAGTTTGTTGGTGATTTTCCTATTTCGCTGTCTATTTTCTAATATCTGAGTTCGTGTTGCTACTCTGATAGTCGTACAATAAAGCTACGCATTCTTCAATCCAGACTTCTTCATTAACCGTCTTGACAAATACCTTCTGAGAAAGCAATCTTTGCTCAAACACGTTACAGTGCTCTTTATCATTAACCTCAATTAAACTGTATTTTGTTACTATTTTGTCAGGTGTCTTCAAATGCATTTCTTGCTACACATCCCCATCACCTTCACATTCGTTGCAGGCAATCCTTTGAGAAGGCGACATATTAATTATCCATACCTAAACACTGACTACGGCAGATACATACCAACCCTATTCAATGTGATTTGTTTATTGTGATTTAATATACGGACATGTGATGACGAAACCAGTAAAAAGGAAATATTAAATGAAATAAATAACTATTTTATAAAAATGAGTGAGGATGTTAGTGGAGACTGCATAAAAAATTTGAGTTATGTTTATAAAAATGATAACACCATGGTTTTGTATGAAACGACTCCAACAGAAATTTATAATATAATTAATTCTCTGAAAGATACTGCAGCTGTGGGTGTTGACGAGATTCCAACCAAATTATTAAAATATTGTGCTGAAGAAATATGTAAACCCCTGTCAGACATAATTAATATGTGTTTTAGTTTAGGAATATTCCCAGATGATCTGAAGAAAACAATTATCAAACCAGTTTTTAAAAAAGGAAGCAAGAATGATATTGAAAACTATAGACCTATTGCTCTGATCTCTATAATTGCAAAAATATTTGAAAAAGCTTTACTCAATAGGATAGTGGACTTCACCGAAAAGTATAACATAATAACGGAAATGCAAAGTGCTTATATAAAAGGAAGATCAACAGTCAGGGCAGTATATTTGGGAATATGTGAAATATTGAATGCAATTAGTGATAAAAACAGAGTTGTTGAGCTTTTTTTAGATCTGTCAAAAGCTTTTGACAGCGTTGATCACACAATACTTCTGGAAAAAATAGAAATAATGGGTTTCCGAGGAAATATATATAATATCATAAAATCATACTTAGCAAATAGAGACCAGTGTGTTATGGTAATGGATTCTGGTAAATACGTAAGCTCAGATTGGGAATTAGTCAAGAAAGGAGTGCCTCAAGGATCGATTTTGGGCCCAATTTTATTCCTGCTTTATATAAACGATCTACCAAACATCAGTAAACATCTAATAAATTTATTTGCAGATGACAATTCCCTGGTAATTAGGGCTAAAATGAATGAAGAATTAGTAACCGAAGTTGCAACCTCACTCGACATTTTAAATGAATGGTATACCTGGAATAATTTGAAACTAAATATTGATAAAACCCATTTACTAAAATTTAGCTTAAAAAAAGAGTCACCGCTACTAATTAATTATACTGATCAAACATTGACAACAACGGATCACATAAAATTTCTTGGCATCGTAATTGATCCACAATTAAATTGGAAACATCACGTGCAATACCTTGCTACAAAAATTAGTTCATTTGCATATGCTTTACGTATCATAAGTAATTTCATAAATGAGGCAGCAGCTCTAGCCTCTTATTACGCCTATGTCAACTCCAGAATTAAATATAGAATCATCTTTTGGGGCAACTCAGTAGAAGCAAACAGAATATTCAGACTGCAAAAAACTTGTATTAGAAGTATTTACCATCTAAAACGAACTGACACATGCAGCATATTGTTTAAACAAAAATGTATACTTACTCTTCCGTGTCTCTATATATATGAATGTGTATGTTTTGTGAAGAAAAACTACGAAGAACTATTCAGCAGATATGAAGCAGACCATCTATATAATACACGTGATTATATAAATGTAATACTCCGTTTACCACAGACACCGTACAGTCAAGTGCAACGAAATGTTGTGACACAACTTATAAAAATATATAATCGCTTACCCAATGATTACAAGGACTTGCCTTTTAAACTATTCAAAAAAAAATAAATAATTTTTTAATCAATGAGACATTTTACTCTGTATCTGACTTTTTTAATTATACATTTTAAGTTTTTTTTAACATATTTATTGTATTGTCTTATTTTATATTTATATACTTATTATATGTTTATCCTTTTCATAATTATTTATCTCATATACTACTATTGTAAGCTGTGACTTGTTCCACACCGGTTTGGTATTAAGGAATAAAGTGATTATTATTATTATTATTATTATTATTAATAAATCGAATTTCGCTCACAGTACGCCGTACTTAATACTGGTGTGAACCACGGCTGCTCTATGAGCATAATGTTCGGAAGACATTGTCGGAAGTTTGCATCAAACAGAATAATTTTGACACCAAATTAGTCCAATAGTAATTTGCAGTAAATTTTTTAAAAACCTTAATGACACTCCAAATATTAATTCTGAGAAAAAAAACGTACTTATAATGAAATATAGAAAGGGATAAAAGAAACTATACTAACAATCTAAAGAGTACTCCTTGCCAATTTACTGAGCTTTTTATATAATTATTACACATTCTATAGGATACTCTTCGCAGTTTTCTTATAAATAATGTTTTTGGACATCCTAAATTTTGTGATACCAACTTTGTTGTGAAAAAAAATATATACAAAAAAAATTGAAAAAAATAGCATCCAACCTGTCTGGGATTCGAACACACGATCTTTCGATTGCAAGGCAAGCAAGCAAGGAATAACAATTTATTAATAGTTTTTATACATTTATGCGCCTCGCATAACAAAATAACAAAAATGATAATAACAGATAGAACGTATAAAGGGAATAGAGAAAGTTGATTATAGGTTTTAGTAAAGGTTAAAGGCGGGGAAATAAGAAGTTTTTGTATAGGAAAGTATGGCTAGAGCAGTTGCCGGAAGATAGGCAACGCCTGGTATGGCAGGGAGTATCGGATATTGAAAAAGATTTATGCTGCCTTTTCCGGGTTATGTTGCGGGTTAGCGGACTATCGCCCAGTTTGAATTCATAGAACTTTGAGAAATTTCTTGGACGTAGTTCGCTAGTGGGATTATGTCGTGGCAACGATCATGTAAATCTCTGAGGGAGGTGTATCTGTCCGAACCAGAGATGAGGCGCATAAATTTATGTTCGAGAATTCGAAGTTTTCTCATTGTCGTGGCCGGTATACTGCACCACACCGGCGCCGCGTATGTGACCACCATCGTGTACAACTGTTTTTTATTTGTCCTGTTCGCTACCCCTGACCAGGAGCGGGCACAGACTCCTGGACATGAAGTAGACTTTGCGTACCGTCTCGTTCACATGGGCATTAAACGCCAGTCGTTTGTCCAAGTTCACCCCCAGGTACTTTACGTAGCATTTGATTGGAATTTCTTGTCCCCCGATGGAAATTGGCATTAAGACGCGGTTCTCTGTGAACCGGCGAGTGAAAAGAATCGACTCAAACTTCTCGGCGTTGATCCGAATCTTCCACTTGTCGTAATACGCATAAACTTTAGTAACTGGACTATCACACATTACTACAAAAATTGAATGTCTGTAATGTATATCTTTCGAGAATAATATTTCAACGCATTAGATATATTATTATAAAATATTTATTAGTAAAATGTATAAACAAAAAAATATATATTGTAGAGGTGACATTTCGCAAGATTTCTATTTAAGTACAAGCGACAAAAATTAAGAAAATATATATTTCTTTAATTAAATGATTAATAACTTTCTTATTTACTGATTGATTATCTTCAAAAACAATAGGGTTCTTCCTATAGCTAACTAACTTACTTTCCAAATTTCAATACAATCGGACTTTTCTTTCTTAAGTTATTGTGCTTACGAGAAACGTAACAGACGGATAGACGGACATTTTGAAAGTTGTTCATAATTCGTTGACTAACACAATGATATGAAATTTTTTTCTCTACGAGCGATATTTCCGGTTTTAGAAATGTGCCGATCAAATGCAATATACTCTTCGTTTTTGCGAAGAGTATAATAAGATGGAAAAATAACGATGCTCTGTGATTACGGCAACCACCAAACAACGTCTAAGCTACTGCGAGTGCATGTGGAACTGAACAGGCTACGTTTGCGAACTTATAAATGATGTGAAAGTGGTTCTACGTACCGCGTCACTACCTCAGTCAAGTTCCTAGGTAACCACATCTGCTGGCTCTGATTCTTCCCCATTTCTCCACAATTTTTCTCAAGAAAAAGCGACCTCAAACGTCCAAAAATTCAGATATCTAGGCTGGTGCTATCTGAATGATTCTTTAACAGTTTTTCTAATCTTAATTTAACCGACTCAGTGAAGCAGTAGTTACGGTGTTAGGCTTGCGGCCACTTAGTACCGGGTTCCAATCCTAGCTAGGGAATCGACATTTTTCGAGGTTTTTCACTAGTTACCGAAACGGTAGCAGTGGTCTAGACCGCGGTTATGTGAAACACAATAGGGCTAGTCACTCTCCTCTCCTGAGTTCGAGTCTCAGCTGCGGCAAAACGTAATGCCGCAGGGAATCGTTGTTGTGTTGTTGTCTGTGTGTGCGTGTCCTGGTTGAGGAAAGGAATGGCTATTGCTAAATTCCGCCAGGACGTTAACATAAATAAGGCAATTAGAAAAAACTTAAACTATATCTCAGTTTTAATTTAGACGAATTTAATTTCTACAATTCAATTCAGAATTTAATTTAGATTTTTTCGCTGCCAATTTAGGGTCAGTTGATTCCAATTTCAAAAATCAATGACAGTACCATGTGTCTTAAAAGCACCCAGATATAAAATTTCTAGAAAATTAATAAATAATAAATTTTTATATCAATCACATACCGACTTACGACGAACCGATTGAAATGTGGAAAAAATTACAGCAGACTTGTGTTTAGTAGATAACTTGAAAAATAGAATTTCGGCACAAACTAACTTGCTTTTTTGGTTCATAAAGTTAACATTCTGGCCCATGGGGAACGAGGAAACCCCCAGAAAGAAAATAAAATAGGGTATAGATTTTATATATGAAAACAATTAATATGATGCCGTGTAATTTGTATTTTCTTTAGTAAATAAATAGGAAAATATGAAAAATTTGTCGTTCCATCTACTATTTATGACATTCGTTAGAATTCGATCTGCAGTTGTTTATTATTAATTAATTTTGAAAGTGTAGTGAGGAAGATTATCATTTCGAGAATACTATTCTTAGATAATAAGTGTTTATGAGTTACCAGTCACTGATAAAACGTACATATTTCCATTTCATTCAGCGGGAAATTAACACATTTCTAATAATTACTCTCCCTGTAACTAACTTCAGACTAAATCTATCATTAATGCTTTTATTATAAGAGTATTTAGGAGCGGTACACTAAAAGTTGTAATTCTAGTGTAGACTGTAATCCCCCAGACGTCATCTCAGTCCATAGCATTATATGGTCTGGTATTGTAGCCCGACGTGACAAATCCCTCAGGAGTTTCCCGACTGCGGCTTATATTCCTCCTTGTCACATCTACACTCTATTCTGGATTATTTCTTTTTATAGCTCTTGTCGTCTTCCTATTTTGACATAGGTAACCGGTTTTTCCTTATCATATTATTATGTTCTATAAAAATTCCGTTTTTCTTCATATATTCTTTAAGAATTATTATTGTTACGATATATAAGCTAATACAAGAAATATATAAATTATTAAATACATATGTGTACATAGCGAATTATTTTTTAAAAATCCGAACTAATAGAGAAAAAGTAGGGGAGAGTGGGGTAAGAAAATTGTAGCAAATGAGTATTAATACAAACGCAAAATGGGGATAATACTGAAATTTCAATATCAGAATAGGAATTTTAGTAATAGAAACTTGAATACTTAAAATATCTAAGATACCGATTACTATATTTGTAGTACCTACATTTTTATACTGAATACCTCAGCTCTGCGGTGATCACTGGGAAAATCACGTAATAAAATTACATATAAATACATAATAATAAAACCGCTCCCCAAAGAATCACTACTTTCACATCCAGATTTTTTATCAAAGTCACTCACAACGAAAAAATTTTGTATGTGGAAATAATTGTTTAAGGAGCTTTAATAATATAATATTTGAAATCCTCTACCCCAAAAACCCGTAAAACGATACCCCACATCGGTAGCGGGGTGGGGGTGGTGATAGGGGGTGGTAGTGGGGGTGGATGAAGTAAAAAAATATTTTGAGGTTTCTGGTTCTTGTACACACACTAAATCACATTTTTTTTCATCCTCTTTAATAATGGGGTGGTAATGGGGGTGGCTAATGCCAAAATTTTTTTTGAGACCTTAGCTTCTCTTGTATATACTAAATACCAATTTTGTGGACTCTTACCTGCTTGATTTACCTATTTACCCCAAATGTACCCCAATTTACCCCCCAACCATTCGACCAACCCTTCGACGGAACAAGATGAAAATATAATCTAATACCAGATCTCGTTAAAGTACATGAGGGTGAAGATCGTGGACAAGGTGTCCACGTACAGAACAATGGAGGCAGGAGTCCCCCAAGGCTCAGTGCTGTCCCCCCACTTGTTCTCCATCTTCACATCCGGTCTACCCCGGACGGAGAGGACCTCCATGGCCCTCTACGCCGATGACACAGCCCTGACTGCCAGATCCTGGAGTGCCAGTCTAGCCACCAGAAACCTCCAGGAGGCGGCCACCCTCCTAGAGGACTGGTGCAACAGATGGAAGGTAGCCGTCAACGCCGAGAAGAGCAAGGCGGTACTCTTCAAGAAGGTAAGAAAACAAAACCCCACAGGTCACGTTTCCATGTTCGGTGAGGACATCCAATGGCACGACTCCGCCAACTACCTTGGCGTGGTCATGGACAAAGGCCTAACATAGAGACTGAACACGGAGGCCATCGTCAAGAAGGCCAGGAGGACGAGAGCTCTAATCTACCCGATGACGGGCAGACAGAGCAGACTCAACCTGAGGAACAAGCTCACGCTTATCAGGTCCCTCATCCGGCCTCAGCTGACGTACGCTTCGGTAGCTTGGGGCTACCAAGCAAAGAGCTACCTCCATCAGATCCAGAGAGTGGAGAACGTCGCCCTCAGAACGGCAGTCGACGCACCCTGGTTCATCCGCAACGAGGACATCTACAGGGACCTGGAATACACCCCGGTCACTGAGATCATCAAGCAGAGAGCCAGAAAGATGTACGCCCTTGGCGAGGAGCATGGGAACCCACTAGTCAGAGAGGCAACTGACTATGACCCAGCAGATGCTCCGAGGCACAAGCGGCCGAAGGTGCAGCTCCTGGATAACGGGTGAGTATGAGAAGTACCACCAACCGACGATCCACCCCCACGGAAGAGACATGACGATACCCAACCACCCACCCAAGACCCTGCGGGTACCGGACAAACAACCGTCCAGTACCTGTAGTCCCCCTAGCTCCGGGCAGACCAAAAATGCTACCAAAGCAGTTAGGTCTGCCCTTCCTCGAGCTACACAGCTCATCCCTACCCTACCGATGATCCGGATGACAGGATGCCTCTTGGCATCTTGTGTACCGGCAGTCACTCCAGCCACAAACCCAAAACACCCAACAGACCGATGACTACCCCCCGGGGGGCAAACAAGCTGGCGAAGAACAGAAGATGAAGAAAGAAGAACGCCAGAAGAGGCCCTACCCAGCAAGGTCCAACGAGCCAGGACCCAGGGAGGTGGACCGAAATCGTCTGCACCGCTCACATTTGTGAGTGGGGCCGACGTAAAGTAAGTTCGCCCGCCCTGCACGAGGCCGGTCCCCGGTCTACAGCGATGTACTGGGGTAAAGGGCAATAGTCCTGCCCGGCCCCAGACATCCGAGACCGACATCTCTAGCCAAGAATATTGGCGGCGTTAAAGTACATATGTGCACCAAATTTCAAGTCAATATCTCATACGGTTCTAGAGTAAACGTGCGCACAAAAAAGTTACAGACAGACCGACAGACAGAAATTTTTTTTCGCTCAAACTTAAAATCTCGACGTTTCGTGACATTCTAAGCCTATTTGAACAATAAAAATTTTTAAAAATTTTTTTGTCGTTACTATACTTTCACTGGATGTGGAAGTAAAAATAAGTATAACGTATTTAATATCAGTAGTGCATTTAATTTTATCGGTAAAACCGAGGGTAAAACTTATTCGAAAATATAGTGTAAATTGACAGTTTATTATAGAATTAAATTCTGAGCGTTTTAATGCGAAGGATTTAATCTTTCACAATAAACTGTCAATTTACACGATTTGTATTACTTTTGATAAGTTAGCTTGAGAAAATATTTGAAGATAAAATTTAAAAGTGCAAGTGGTATTTGGGGAGAATATTTCACGAATTAATTATTTAAATACATAAAATATATTCATATTGAGCTTTTCCTTTAATTGCCTTCAGACACTTTTTTAGCATTTTATTATGTTTTCTGGCCTTTTTTCAATTTCATCATTTATGTCACACGAAAATATATTCCCAAAGCAGCTCATCTAATAAAAAACAATGTAGGTATAAATATTCAACAGACTCTGCTGCAGAAAAGTTCAAGGAACTCGCCATATTTTACAGTAGTGACAACCAAGAAACAAAATAACACGTTGGAACATTAAATAATATAATACATAGGCTGGATCGAAGTCGCTGAGGAGTCTTTACTGCAATTATATGACCAATCTAGGGGCGCCGCCAGGGAGGGAGCCATGGGGTCCGCCCCCTCCCCCCCAAGCCGTCCTCCATGAACCAAAAATAAAGACGCGTAATCTCTATCAGTACAAAACAGTATTCAAACTATCCCTTGAAATAAATATTTTAAAAAATATCCTTAATCAATTAAACCCAATTAATCTATTTATTAACAAAATTCCATAGTATGTATGTCGGTGAATGATGCAGTAGAGAATTATAATTATAGTGTTTATTGATAATTTATTTACATATTATTTTTAATTTACTAAGTTTAAAAACTAAGTTGTGGTTGTTTAATTAAGCAGAGAGAACTCTCTGAAAGGTTCAATAAGTTTTATGCATTGTAATGTACAGTGTATTGTTATTATTACCTGAATTGTTAATGTGATGTATTATTACCGTAAAAAAATTTTTGCCTAAAACGAGTGTCTTAACTCATCTTTAAATGTAGCTTTATATTATTATATTTATTACATATTTAATAATTGATGTGCCTGCTTGGTAGACATTTTTATTTAATTTTAGTTGCGGCAGTAATAATTATTTTGTAACTACGTTTTTAGGCCACTGAAAGCTATGATTAACTTGTCCTTGTATGAGCAACAATCACATGTAATTTTTCTCAGAAGGATCTCCTGCCTGATTAAATTGCAGGTTTCTAGCTGACAGTTATATTAACTTTGGGCGACAAGCTTGAGAGAAAATTTATACATAAATTTCAAAAATACACGAGATATAGGCTGAAAATATTCCACGAAATAAAATATAATATATGGTCTACAATGGCTACAACGCGTTTTACAACGATATTGTTGTTTTACTACTAATAATGACATTTGTTTTATAAAATGATTTTAAAAAATTGACTTCCGTTGGCTAATATGTCAATGAGTGAAATAGTCATTGAAAATATCATATTCGATAGATAGTATAGTACACAAAGCCATCAGGCGAGCAGGGTCGAAGTCTTGCGGTTGGAGAAGCAGTCACACATCTAGTACACAGATGGATCCAAGATGGACGAAGGGGTTGGTGTGGGCATAGCAGGGCCTAAATTCAGGTTATCTAAAACCCTCGATTTCTGCCATTCTGCCCTTTCTTCCAGACAGAAATCTATGCTTTGGATCAGTGTGTCCAGGAATGCTTAAATAAAGACACTCGAAGGGCAAAGATCTATATACTTTCAGATAGCCAGGCAGCACTAAAAGCTCTCAGATCCTATTCCTTCGAGTCTAAAATTGCCTGGGAATGAAGACAATCCCTGAAGCAACTGGCAAAAAAACAACAAAGTTACCTTAACGTGGGTGCCAGAGCATGAGGGAATAGACGGCAACGAGTTGGCTGACAGCCTCACAAGAAAAGGGGCTGAAGCCCCATTTTTTGGACCCGAACCATTCTGTGGCTTATCTAAGAGACACATAGCGGAGGAGGTCCAAAAAAGGAACAGGGAAAGAAGTCCTACTGGAGAGTATTCCTCTAGTAGGACTTCTTTTGTTCCTTTTCCTGTTCCTTTTTGGAACTCCTCCGCTATGTGTCTCTTAGATAAGCCACAGAATGGTTCGGGTCAGGCCAAAGACAAGCGAAAAGGTTTAGAACCTATTCAACAAAGAATGCCACAAGGCTTCTCGAACTTGAAAAGGCCTTCTAACTGGCCATTTCCCCTTGAGATATCATCTCAAGAACATGGGCATGGCAGAAGATGACAAATGTAGATACTGTGAAGTTGCAACTGAAACTGCGGAACGTATACTTTGTGAATACAAGGTACTAATCCGCATTAGGCTAAAGTACCTAGAACAGGTGGAATTAACGCCTGAAGACATAGGGAAATTAGCTCCCAGGAAAATCGCAAGCTTTGCAAAAAGTCTTGGAATCCTGGGAACACCTAGTTGCAGGGTAATTCACAAAAGACCTTTTAGATCGAGGTGAAGAACGACCAACCCAGGGCCAAGCGACCTCTTAAATAATCTACAATCTGGTATAGTTAATTTGTCATTTTAATAATTCCTACAAGAGATTTTTTTGACACTATAAAGGAGGTTGCCCGAATCATTAATTCAAGTTAAGAATTAGCTATTACCGATATTGTAGGGAATACAAACTGACTGTATTAAGTTACCACGGTTATTATTTTATTTAGATATAAGAAAGCTTGTTCCTTTGTATTTCTTAATAGGTTGCCCCAATAATCCATTTATTTTCTTTATTAATAGTCAAGCTATTTTCGCAAATCATAAATTGATTTATATCCCATAAAACATGATTTATTTTTTCACTTCTATAATATAATATTAACGACAAGATCAAATACCTTGCGGTTTATTTTTTCTATAAAGCCACACATCGAAAACCTCTGAGAGCGTATTTATGATAGACAATATGAAGTCTATTTTTAAAGCATATTTTCTTTTGTAAACAACAAAGCTAAAATTAAATGGGCATATTAATGACGACAATATCTACACCGACATCTATATTGCGAGTATTAAAAGATTCATAACTGAGTTGACAAAAATAGGTGTTGAGAGGTTAATAGTGTATTTGTTTTTTGTTATCTGCATTTTGTACCTTAATTTAAAACGAATACAGTGTAATAAATTCAATGGCAAATAGTTTGGTGACATATAATATAAGTTTTGATTTATTTTCAAAATTATATTTATAGAAGCTTTTAAAACTAAAAATAAATTTAAAATAAATAGCGTCAGCTTATTTAGGATAATTTAGTGGCTGTTGTTACAAGATGTAACAATCTTATTGATATAATAAATTTCAAAAGTATGTGACAAAAATTTGTACACAATATTTTATGTAAGGGAGTGATATGAGGAATCAGAAAAAGTAAAACTAAATTCCATTAACTTTTGATATAAAATTAAGAAGCATTTAGGTAAAATGCCATTTTTGATATGTATATTATTTTTATTGTCTTGTTACAGTCTTATCAAGAGAGAATTGCAGTTTCTTTTAGTAAAAATCTTGTAGATAGTGAATCATATTAATTAAATCAATCACTAGTAGGACGTGGTCAATTGCCAACACCTTTTTGCCCGAATTCGACAGAAATTACTTTTACATACTTTCACTCGCTTCATAATAATTTTATTAAAAATACCTTATTGACATTTTAAAGTAAAATTGATATAATATTTGTATTGTACAGGGTGTCCGCGTATACGTACAAATATTTTGCATCATAATATATTGACCCAAAAGAAGCAAAAAAGTCTTATACAATTTTTGCTTTACTCCAACGATTTTGCTTAAGTTAATTATTTTTTAAAATACCGACATTTTCAGGCCAGGTAGTATCGGGTATAATATATAAAATATTGTGTAGGTCAGTATTTCAGTACAGTTCAATGTCATCTTGCGACCTACATCTCTCTTTTTATTGTATATTGTATTGATCATGGGACATAAAGGACTTTAAAAAATGCCGGTGTCTACTTCATAAAAGGAATCCTCCGCTGTCGGCAACTGGGGCTCAAAGAAAATGTTCATACTTCGTTGTTTAGCCGTAGAAGGTCGCCGTTTCCAATCATACAGTGTTGTCAATGTGTTCGTTTTATCTAGTTTTAAAGTAAAAATAATAAAACGGTGTAATGAATAAGGCGATGAATTAAGTGTTTATTGAAATTAAATTAACCGATATTAATTTAATTGGTCTTATCATTAAAATACAATTTTTGCAGTCAGTAGATTACTGAGATCGGTGCCATTTTTTCAATAAAGACACAAGGAGCTTCAAAAAACCGACCTGGACGTCTTACTTTTTCTAATAAATCCTATGGAATAATTGTGGTTTGTGAAAAATTGCTAAGATGACCATGAGTATATTAATATTAAATGTCAGTTAGTGTTTTCATTTTAAAGCTGATTAAACAAGGTAAAAGTAAAACTGTTTTATTATTTTTATATGACAGTCTTGCAACGCTGCATAACCCGTGTCATCGATATGACAAGTGAGCGCGATAACCTTGTCTCTTCCGTCTTCTGTCTATAGCTGTACTATCTAAACTGAAAACATTGTCTATTTCTAATTAATTTTTAATCAAAAAATAGGTTTGAGTTAGAGGAAAAATTGTTTCTTCTTAATTACTGGTAGTAACGGCTAGGGAACGTGGTTACTCCATTAGCTCGAAAAAAATATATGAGGATTTTTTTTCTTTTGGGCCATCTTGTCATCCTGCAAAATATTTGTAGGTATACAGGGGACACCCTGTATACGTAAAGTTTATTCGAAAATTGGGGATACGCTATATACTACAGTTTTGATATCTTCTACATCTTTATATTTTGTGTGTACTTAATTAAGAACCTGAGTAATATTTTACTTTAAAATTACAATAAAATGCAACTTATATAAAACATGACAGTTTATACACGTTTGGCGATCATCCTATATAACGAATATGGCTCAGTTTCATGAGGAGTATTCTACGATGTTCTTTTACATATGCACCAAATTTGAAATAAACATTTTAGACCTAACAGAAGTTATCATTTACCAGAAACAGTCCACTACATACGCACAGACATTTTTTATTCTATATTTGAGTTCAGAGTATTATGGAATGGAAAAATTAGTCTGCATATAATATCACTATTTGATTAAATCAAATAGCTAAACTAAACTAAATAAAACGCTTATTTTTTTGACATATATCTTCGTGTTAGTGTTTAATAGATAATAATAATTTAAGTTACTTGATGATGATCATAAAATTAGTTGAATCCAGCTCACTATTTTGTCGTTTTTTTCCTGTCCGAGCGAAAACTAATTTTAAAATTGAATCACAATATGTATTTTTTTAAAAGAGGAAAAATGTACCTGGCCTGATAATTTGGCGGCATGCCGATTTCATCACAATTTTGATTTATTGTGTGAATGTGTGTAAAAACAAACTAAACAATTTTTAAACAGAAATTAGTCAATAAATCAAAATTGTCTGGTGTCTAGATATGAAGGTAGAATATTTAATTTTAAATATTTCTTTTTTACAAAATTACTGAAATGAATTCTGGGCTTGCCCAACGAAAACACAACATTAATTACTTGATTAGTATGAAACGCCCGATATAAATACTCACAAAGACTGAGAGAATTTACATCACAATGTCGTATTGCTATAAAAAGTGGTGTCATAATTATATACACTTCAAAAAAATATGTTACTCGTTTTAGAAGGGTACTTAATACACGTTCACATTATGAAAATTAGAGAATATTATTTAGATATTAAGCAAGTCACAACTTACACAATTTTTTATTCATGATAAAATTACCCACTTTCTGTATATTGTTGCCCTAATCTGGACACGCTAATACACTAGTCAGGTAAATACTTTAAAACACCCATTATTGGAGAACCAATCCAAACAACTACTCTTTAGCTAATACCGACGAAATATTGAATTACGTAATAGGATTCTTAGAAATTTAAAGCAAGAAAATATACTAAAAATACTTAAATCATTTGTTTAAATTCAGTCACTCACACTTTTATATTTAATATGAAAATATCCTCTTTCTGTATATTGGTAACTGAATCTGGTCACGCTAATATACTTCTTAGGAAAACACTTTAAAACACTCATCATTGGAGAACCAATCAAAACAACTACTCTTCTAGCTAATACTGAAGAAGTATTGAATTACATGATAGAATTCCTAGCATTTTAAGGCAAAAAAATGCATTGAAAATACTTGTATCATTTATTTTCATTTTTGCAAAAAAATGGAGCATCTGTATTAGAGAGACACCCATCATTTATTGAAAATAATTTGTCATTTAGTGCTTTATATTTCTATATTTTTACGAAATAGTTTCAGTTGGTAAAATACAGTGAAAAATAAAAAAAAAACACACCAGGTAAGTAATCTTTACGTATATTAGCATACTAATTATAATTATTATTAAACAGAAACATAAAACAATATTATTTGGATTAATCTTCATCACTATCTTCGTTTATTACCACCGTTGTAAATAGTGTACTTAATGTTTCAGATGGTTGCGGAATTTTGGACAAAAACCTCCCGTATGACAAATATATAGCAGTTGCTAATCATGCGAACAACAGCCGACAGTCCGCAATCCATTAGTACTCTTACAAAAATATTGTTTAATACCTATGCACTATTTAACGTACATCGAACAGAGCTATAAACTTTTTTAGAAATATGACGAACATAAACTTGGATTTTTAATATATTAGATTCTTCTTTTACGTAGTATAGTACCGTGTGTCAACGGATCATGGTAAACTCCCTTTTTTCTTTATTTTTTAGAATATTTTTATTTTATTTATTTTATTTTATTTTATTTTAATTATACACCATCTAACAGTACAAACCATTTACAAGATGAGAAACAACACATATTTAATATAGACTACACACCCATAGATGAGTATAGTAACTAAAACTACAAATGTAATACAAAGAAAACTGAATAAGACTAAAATTAAAATTAAACTTAAGTAAAACAAAAATAAAGTTAACATATAATTATGCATACGGCACATAAAAGAATGTAATAAAATGGTAACTAACTATAGATAACGTCTCCTATTAAATAAAAATATCAATATCATTCGGGTTGTTATTATAAGTAGAACAGATGTTATATATCGGTGAGTATTGTTAGTCCGGGTTCTAGGCAGATAAAAAGTTTGGTGATACCGCGAATTCACTCTTGGAGTGTGAAAATTTAATTTATGGCAGCAATCAATTTCATGATGAATTATTTTCTTTAAGAAGTTAATGGCATAGTTGTTACGTCTGTCATTTAGGCTGCACATGGCTGCAAATCTCCTTGCGGAAAGCCAATAGGTGGATATGTATCATGAGATTTAAAGTGATGATATTTAAGAAAATGACGTTGTCCATTTTTCTTTTGAGATGTGAATATTATAGCAGGGCTGCCAAACAAGGGATGCATACTCTAACTTAGATCTCAGAAATGAAAAATATAGTAATTTTAGCGTTGCAATATTTGAGAAATCACGGCTGTTACGTATGACAAAACCAAATGTCTTATTTACGTCACATATTAACGTATTAATGTGGTCATTAAAAGTTAGTTTTTTGTCGAAAATTAAACCAAGGTCTTTGAACGTAGACGGTCACATTAATTGTTCGTTGTTTAGCGCGTAATCGTAGGCAATCATAGAATCTCTATTTGAAAACGACATAATATTACACTTTTGCACATTTAATGAAAGTTTGTTTTTAACACACCAGGAACTAAGATTGGAAACGCTATTTTGCAATGTGATGCAGTCATTCAGATCAGTGATTCTATGTAAAAGTTTTATATCGTCCGCATACATTAAAAAGTGAACTCCTAGGGTATTACCTATGTCGTTGATAAAAAAATTAAAAAGCAGCGGCCCAAGAACAGACCCCTGGGGAACACCTGAGGTTGAAACATAATCAGAGGACTTAAAGCCATTGTACGCGACGTATTGTTGTCGATCAGTTAAATATGATTTAAAAAAAGATATGAGCTGATCTGAAATGCCAAAACTAGAGAGTTTTGTAATAAGTAAGTTGTGGTTCAGCCTGTCAAAGGCTTTCGTAAAGTCAAAGTATATTACGTCTGTTTGAACTTGCATGTCGATGGATTCAGATATGTATTGCGTAGCACAAATGAGATTAGTGGTAGTATAGCGGCCCTTCATAAATCCATATTGTTGCGTGGAAATTATGTTTTTAACATGTGGTTTCGAATGCTTTACCAAAATTACAGATTACAGTTATCGGTCGAAAGTTTCTTATATCATTTTTTTCACCCTTTTTATGTACCGGACAGACTTTGGAGTATTTCCAAATATCAGCAAATGAACAGCACTTAATAGACAGATTAAATAAAATCATGAGTGGCTTCGCAAAGATATAAGTACAATCTTTTAATAAGAACGCGGGAATGCCATCATTTCCCATTGTGAGCTTGGGTTTTATTTTTTTAAAGCCAATAGTACTTCGTGTTCTGAAAAGGACACTATATTGATGCTACTGTTATTATTATTATCAGACTGATCTGTTAATGTGTCTTCCGGTTCTACAGGTGAAAATGATTGTTAGAAAAGATCAGCATAAGCATTTACAATATCTTGTGGGTTATTCAAATGATTGCCATCGTAATACATATCTTTAGGTATGTTAGTCACTCCTTTTTTGTTTTTTATGTGGATCCACAATTGAAAAGCGTAATCTCGATAGTTATAGTTGTTACAAAACTTAGTTAGTGGTGGTTGTTTTCTTGCTTTCTCGGGAATATCTATTATTGAAATGGCGCGTTGTCCAGAGAGACAATGTCCTGCTGAAAATTACTTCAGAAGACTTCTAGCTCAGTTTAGAAGAAAATCAAATAATAACCCCGAAGTCCATGTAATTATTAAAGTCATGAATCCGTTCGCAAAGTTAAAAAAATATATGTAGTTCCCGGTTATACAAATACCATGTCCACCAAATACACTTATTGAGACAGGGGAACTTCCAGGATAGGTTAGATTTGATTTTAACGTTTGGCAGGGTATCGTGGGAACAAGAATAACTGGCCCAGTAATATTTGATGGACCGCTAACTGGAGAACGTTACGTAGGGATTGTACAGAGTCAAGTTGCAAAATTTCTAGAAAAACTGCCCTTGAACCAACTTCAATAAATTTATTTTAAACAAGACGGCACCTCCCCACAATTCCAGAGTAGCCACTAACTCTCTTCATGCCATATTTGGCGAACAATGAATAGGAACCACGGCCCTGTGCAGTGACCACCAAGATCTCCCGATCTTACCCCACTCGATTTTTTCGTTTGGGGATATCTAAAAGATCAGGTGTATTCCAAGAAAAGAAAATGTACAATTTGTGGATTTCAGTTCGGAATCTATTTCAAAATATTATATAAATTGTAGAAACTTAATCTTTTCAGGTATTTGTTCCACAAGTGAAGTAAGTTTATATATCCTTAAGCAATCATAATCCAAATTTGCAAAGAATTCAATTTATGTGTTTTCTTATATTGTACAGAAACTTCAAAAAATACACAGCCCCACAAAAAAAAATCAGTCCAGCGAACCAGACTCTATGTATTTTCGGCCGCTGAATCCAAATGCGAGGTCAGAAAAATGTACACCCCCAAAATCATTAGCTAGAGCCAAAAAACACTCCTGAAATGAGGTAAAAAGAAAATTAAGCTACGAGAATAGTTGTTACATTTTAATCAATCGAATTATACAAATTATGGTTAAATAGCAGCGTACATACAATAGATATGAAACACACCCCCAGGGAGGGGCGAAACTACCCCCATATATAAAAAAATCGATCCAAAACAGCAATGACTGCTGAAAAAGCTCGAAATGTCTAAGTTTTGTTAAAGTGATAAGAAACTGCAGCAGGTCCGACGTAATCTTCATAAACTGCAGCTTAAAGAACACGAGAAAAACAATAAAAACGTTAACTCCAACAGAATTTCTATTTTCATGATTGGCTGAAATTAATAATTAATAGTTAAATCTTACATAGGGGTAGTTTTCACACCCTCTGAGGGATAACACTGTAGAGCCTTAATGGTACGTAAGTTTCTAGTTCTATTTTAGATTACTACGCAATTTCAGTCATGAAAATAGAAATCCTGTTGGATTTTACGTTTTTTCTTATTTTTCTCGTGTCCTTTAAACTTCTCAATTCTATAGGGGCAGTTTATGAAGATTACGTCGGACCTGATGCGGTTTCTTATCACTTTAACAAAACTTAGACATTTCGAGCTTTTTCAGCAGTCATTGCTGTTTTGCATCGGTGTATTTTATATTTATTGTATGTACGCTGCTGTTTAACCTTAATTTGTATAATTCGATTGATTAAGATGTAACAACTATTCTCGTAGCTTAATCTTCTTTTTGCCCCATTCCAGGTAAGTTTTTTGGCTCTAGCTAATGATTTTGGGGGGTGCGATTTTTTTTGATCTCGGATTCGGATTCAGCGACCGAAAATACATAGAGATACATGGGTCTGGTTCGCTGGTCAAATTTTTTTTTTTTGTGGGGCTGTGATGATGCATAAACTGCACAACATTATTCCTCCAAAAACATATTATTTATTGGTACAAACTGTTCCTGTTACTTTTTTAACACCAACTTGAAGTGCAATTTTTTTCAGTTAGGATGTTACACACATTTTTCTTTGTGTATATACTAAATCCATCAACTTTTTAAATATCTGTCGCCTCTTATCTAAAAGAAACGTCTCTGTTATTGCCAAATAGTACGTCGAGGTATAGTTGTTATGACACCTACGAAATAAATGAATAGTAAAAGTAGTGCAATAGCGTCAAAAATACATAGTTTTCAGATAATTCACGTGGGATACAATAACCGTTTACATGTAATATTCAGGTATTAAACCGTATAGTCGTCTATAATTTTCGTATACAGCTCCGTAAATCAAGTAAGAACATACGTTAAGCACTCGACATTGTTTATTGTAGAACAATTGAAACACATTAGAGCAACTCGAATATTCCATTCCAACAAATAAACTTGACTTAAGTTTATAGACTGGGAAATGTTGATTCTGCCTTTACTGCAGGACTGATTTAGTGTGTTTGGTTGAGTGAGTGATGGGCCGCTAGCAACAACAGCCTTCACGTGTTATATAAATTCAACACTGCCGTCGAAAGTCGAACTGAAAGTGCCACGACCAAGTCATGAGCCCTGTTCTTCTTTACGACTCAGTCGGTGCTCTTCAATTCGATTTGGATTTACCGAGACAACTGGATTTAATCATTCACGATGCCATCTTTCATTCCAAGAAGGGTTTACAAAGACTAAGGTGCCTAAATATAGGAACACGCTTATAATTGAATTTCAACAGCTTAAAACGCGCTATGCGCTAGAATTCCTTTATAGTAGGGATTAATGCTACAATGAAATTTAAAATATCTATTGTGGTCAGTACGTAAGTTTGTTATGCGTATACAATAACTAATTGCTCTGGCACTCGAGTCTAGCATTAATCTGTGAAATATTGAAGTAACCTTTCCATTGTTTAATTTTGGTACATTTTAAAATATATTTTCTTCTAGAAAAATATCTGATAAATAATCCCCCCTTTCAAAAATTGGAAATCCCTTCAATTAGAGATAGTTTTTTGGTGATATTAAGTTACTACAATACTTTATAACGGTTTTATTTGTCTAATCGATAATTTCTCTTTTTGAATTTGTCGTTGTATCTCAAATAGAAAAATTAAGCGGGTTCCACAATGGGGAAGAATCGAATTCTCTTTAATATTAGTGTCTAAAAATTTTTCAAAAAAAATTATTATTATCGAGTTATTCGAGAAAATGGAAGAAATTTCACCTTTTCCTAGAGAAAAAAAACATTCGTTCCGAAGGGCCTAAATTAATGGAACGTCTAGGTAATACACGATATTAAGTGGATATCGTATTTGAGATCGATTTCAGCTAAGTACCGATTAATTACGGTGACAAAATGGCGAAATTTGATCGAAAATAAAAAAGTCCCCACTTCCATCCCTTCTAGTTCCCTAATTTTTGGCGAGGGACAAAACATAAAAAAATAGTTTTAACAAATTTAATTCTATTTAAATTGGTAAGACTAGTTTCTTGCCCTAGTAGTCAAGGTTAAGGATTTACCTAGGCTTTAAGCAAATGTCCGATTTTTCAGTGCTAATGAGTGAAGATTTTGATGAAACCTTGTGAAATGGGTTTGTAATGACGTTAATAAAAAAGTTAAAAAAAGATTAGAGTAGGAAATGATCGGAAGGGGTGGAAAACACCCCTTTTATCACGGGTTCCGTAACTTGTGGAATTAGGTCAAAAATGAAAAAAAAAACAATACATTTACCTTTCTTGGCCCAAAATAAGATGTTTTTACTCTTGTGAATTTTTTCGAGACATGGACACTCCAAAATTCCTAAAAGTGTGGGAAGGCAAATGTAAAAGTTGAAAAAAAAATGTAAAAAAAATCAAGTGAATGTATCACCGAAATACAAGACTTTTTTTATTTGCAACTTTTCTGTAAAGTGCATTTTCACCGAGTTTTTCAGGAAAACATGAAAAACTACCTTTGTTTGAAATTTTAGCGCTTTAAAAATATATAATTTAAAAATTTGAGACAATTCAGACATAAGCATTGAGGCCTTCTAAATATATTTTATCTCTTGGAACTTTTCTGTAACTTGCTAATTTTCTGAGCTACAGGCAGTTTTTCACGAATAATGTACTACATTTTTTACACATGAAAATTCGAAAAATGAGCGCTATTTATATATATTATTATAAAAAAATATGAAACCTATATAGTTATACCATTCTTAAAGGTTCAATATAATTTTTAAATTGAAAATGTGAAAAAGTTTTCCGGAAAAATTTTTTAATGTGCAAAAAATGTAGTACATTATTTATCGTGAAAAACTGCCTGTAATTCGGAAAATTAGCAAATCACAAAAAAAATTCCAAGAAACAAAAAATGTTTAGAAGACCTCAGTGCATACGTCTGAATTTTTTAAAAATTTTAAATTACATATTTCTAAAGTGCTACAATTTCAAAGAAAGGGGTAGTTTTTCATGTCTTTTCGGAAAAGGTCGGTGAAAATGTTCTTACAGAAAAGTTTCAAATAATAAAAAGTCTTGTATTTGGATCATACATTCACCTGAATTTTTTCAGATTTTTTTTTTCAACTTTTACATTTCGAGTGGCCATATCTCGAAAAATATGCATTTCTCGAAAAAATTCACAACAGTAAAAACATCTTATTTAGGCCCAAAAAGGATAAATTGTTTTTTTTTTTTCATTTTTGACCTAATTCTATAAGTTACGAAACCTATGATAAAAGGGGTGTTTTCTATCTTCCGATCATTTCCTACTCTAATCTTTTCTTTAACTTTTTTATTAACGTCATTACAAACACGTTGCACAAGGTTTCATAAAAATCCATTCATTAGCACTCAAGTTAGAGATTTTGGTCATTTTAGCGCTCCGTTGACTGGACTAATCTCCAAAGCGAGATACTAAATAACAGAGATAATAAAGATAATAGTTTTTCTCTTTTTATTTATTTTAAGTAAAGATACCGACCGTCAGATTTTTCATTTTTTCATTTTTCATTTTTCATCGCCGATATATTTGATATTTGAAGTTTGACTTCAGATCAAAATTAGGGACAAAAACACTCATATATCAAATTCCACACAAATTTACAAAATTGTTTCAATTACGTCTGCCATAATGAATTCGTCATCATACTAGCTATCGCCGAATACTGAAATCCACATGTACAATGGCAGTAACCGAAAAGTAAACATTTTTTTTTTGTTTCATGCTAGCTTTAAAATTTAAAGTTTCTTATTAAATTAGTTTTTTAATATTACTTGCATTATGTGATTTACTGTAACAACAATTTCACATGGTTACTTCACTGGATAACTCCCAATGCACATTACTCAAAAATACCCAAATCTGCTCAAATAAATAGTCGTTTACTTTCACTTTACTTTACAAAAAATTTTTTGGCATTATCGCATCTCAATTAAAAACCATCATACAATGAAGTCGTCATCATTAACAGCATTGAAAACAACGACATGAGCGAAAGCATGCTGTATAAATTGTTTGTAAAAGCAAATTGTTCAACGGGCGCGTTTCTCAATAAAAGTCTCAGTTCATATTGTTGTCGTAGAAAACATTCGTCAGGTGATTCGCCTCGATGCAAGGGTCCCTTTCGTTGCGAAATGGTATATGACATGATAGGAAGTTATAATGATACCCTGTTGTTTGTGAAATATTATCGTTGTTATAATTTTTCTCTATTCTTATTGGGATGCTCTGCCACATGTATTCTTCTAAACAATGTCTGAAATCTACAAAATAATACAATTAACCAGTAATTTACTGGAAAATAACCTCTACGCCTGTGACTTTTACGTCAAAGGATCAGTTAGAGGGTGGTTTTGACAAATAATGAATAAGAACAAAAATATAAAAATGACGTATTTTGCTAACGTTTCGGAAAACGAATCTGTTTCCTTTCTCAAAGCGTATTATAATGTTTGTGGGCTGTGTATATTAAATACACAGCTTTAAGAATATATTTGTTATATTCAATGTTGAGTTTGTTAAGTTCTTCTTTTAACATCGGCAGCCAGGTTGTGCAAACATCTACAGAACAATTCGACACGCATTTATCCTCATTCACTAGTATTATAGCCGCTTCTTTAATTACTTCCACGTCCAGTGGAAGTATAGTAACGACAAAAAAATTTTTAAAAATTTTTATTGTCCAAATAGGCTTAAAATGTCATGAAACGTCGAGATTTTAAGTTTGAGCGAAAAAAAAATTTCTGTCTGTCTGTCTGTCGGTCTGTCTGTCGGTCTGTCTGTCGGTCTGTCTGTCTGTCTGTAACTTTTTCTTGTGCGCACGTTTACTCTGGAACCGTTTAAGATATTGACTTGAAATTTGGTACACATATGTACTTTAACGAGATCTAGAACTAAATTATATTTTCATCTTGTTCCGTCGAAGGGTTGGGGGGTAAATTGGGGTAAATTTGGGGTAAATGGGTAAATCAAGCAGGTAAGAGTCCATGAAATTGGTATTTAGTATATACAAGAGAAGCTGAGGTCTCAAAAAAATTTTTGGCATTAGCCACCCCCATTACCACCCCCACCTCCTTATTAAAGGGGATGAAAAAAAATGTTATTTAGTGCATGTACAGGAACCAGAAACCTCAAAATATTTTTTTACTTCATCCACCCCCCACTACCACCCCCCTATCACCACCCCCACCCCACTACCGATGTGGGGTATCGTTTTATGGGTTTTTGGGGTAGAGGATTTCAAATATTATATTATTAAAGTTCTATAAACAATTATTTTCACATACAAAGTTTTTTCGTTGTGACTTGGATAGAGAATCTGATGTGGAAGTAGTGATTCCTTGGGCAGCGGTTTTTTTCTTTTCTTGCTATCTGTCTCTTTTGTTAAAATTTTTGCCGAGTCCCAGTTTATTCTATGTCCGTTTTCCCAAGCGTGTTCGCAAATGTTCGATTTCTGAATCTCATTTTTTCTAATGTAACCCTTATGCTCACCCAATCTAACACTGAATGGTCTGGATGACTCACCCACATAATGTTTATTACACTCACACGGAATACTATAAATGCAGTTTTTTGAATTTTGCTCATGATTTAGCGGTTTTGTTTTTGATAAAATAGATCTCAATGTATTGCCCATTTGAAATATCGTCCTAATATCAAATCTATTGCCTATATGGCGTAGCTTTTCAGATAATCCGTGTACATAAGGAATTAACGTCGTGTACCGTTGTTCAGGTTTTTGTCGTACATGATTATTATTTTCTATATATGTGAAAGTTCTATCAAGAAAAGCTTCAGGGTATTGATTGTTTATAAGAACCTCTTTTATAAAGCGCTTCTCATTGTCTAATATTTCATCATTAGAAGAAATTATTTTGGCCCTATCATATAAGCATTTTATGACACCCCTTTTTAACATGCATCGACTGATTTGAGTTAAAATTCAAATAACTGTTAGTGTGTGTTGGTTTTCTATAAACGCTTGTTTCAACCATATTATTTACTCTTTTAATTAAAACATCTAAAAAGCGTAGTTCATTTCTATTTTCTACTTCTAATGTAAATTTAATAGATGGTTCTTTATTATTTATATTTTCTAAGAAATTATCTAGCAAATCGATTCCGTGGGGCCAAATTGCAAATATATCGTCAACATATCTCCACCAGCTAACCGGTTTATTTATACAATTTTGAATATGTTTCGTTTCAAAGTCCTCCATAAATATATTACTTAAAACTGGTGACAACGGAGACCCCATTGCCATACCAAAGTTTTGCTGATAGAAATCACCTTCAAACTGAAAGTAAGTCTTTTTTATACATAATGTTAGAAGTTCCATTATGCTATTAACAGTTAATTTAGTTCTAGATTCCAAATTATTATCATTCAACAGTTTATCCTTGACTATTTCTAAAGTTTTATCTACAGTTTGCAGCAGGTTTGACAAAAATCGCTTAAACTACGCCAAAGTAATCATTCAAAATGAATTGAGAACCTCCTCCTTTTTAAATTTTATGAAGAACGACCCTTTCCGTTTTTGTGTAACTCGCACCCCGCTCCTTCACCCCGCTAATTTGGCAATATTAAATTCTGACATTTTGAAATGCTTAATTTCATTTATATGTCATTGTTTGATAACATTTCTGTTATTAGTGCGTAAAATAAAATAATCAAAGTTGTTGACGTATGATTGAATAATTAAAATTTCAAAGCGAAGTACCTACCAATTTTTTGAAACTTAATATCCGAAGACAGTATACCATCAGATACAGAAGCATCTGCAAGCAATTGCAATTTCAACTCCACTATTAGTAATATAAAAGGATTTATGTGAATCAGCCTATAAAAACTTCGATAAACAGTGTACATAGAGTAAAATGAACTCAGTTAATATCATGGTTTTACTTGCTTATTTGTCAGAAAAAAACGAAAAATAAACTGCAATACATGGACCCACTATTCGATGCTAAGGGCTACACTGAATATGAAGAAACATTCGTAAAGGGCATAGCCGGGTAAGCATGGTGTGACTGCCCCCAAGCGTCTGGCGCTTATATTTGTGCAGTAGGACGCAATCTTGGAAAGTAGCAATTTCACAAAATATTAGCCCGAAAAAGAGACCGGTTTGGGGTGAGTAAGGGAGGGTTGATTTTAGCAAAACCATTTTTTTTCTAAGAAACGGCGCATTCAATCGTTTTATAAAAAATATATGTTAAAGACCTACTGAGAAAGTACTAAATAAAAAATCATGCTCAAATTCCGAAAACAGATACAGTAAAAAAAACATATATATTATTTTCAAATTTTTTTTAGGGTAACTTATCCCTGGGGTACCAGCCTGAATTTTTTTCTGTAGCATGTCTATGGACTCACTTATGTTACATTTTTTTCCCAGTCTTGTCCGAAGATTACGCCATACTTAAAAAAAATGCCGAAGTGTGCAGTGCCGTATGCATATTTTGTGGACAATTAACTCCTTGCAAGTAAAAAAGGCCAAACTGCAAAGTAAATATGGATATCTGAGTAGTGTATACATATTAGTGACTAGTGATTATGGAGATGGTGAACGTTGTAAGAGAAACCAACATAAAGCTGCAACGCTGATAGTTAATTAGGTGCTCAATAGAGTTGACTCTTGCGCCGCAAAAATCAGTTTATAGCCGTAATGTTAAATATCATTAAGGGTAAAACCTAAAGTCAGCGGTACTATGGAGTACCTTGTCAAAGACTATCATTATTCACATATTACCGTCGGCGGGGATAAGAGCTTGGTTGTTAACAATTTGCAGCACTAAATCGTAGCATTACTAACCTGAGAAGGATATAGATGTTAATCTTTCTCACTGTCATCTGCAATCACTGTACTCATGCTATCCTTCTGGAACAATAGGGAGAGAACTTCTGCCGGTTTAGGTATGCTTGCTAGATATCATCCATACGAAAGGTAATCCACGACAGCAGCTACATGGGAACAACATCCAACAGTTTGATACTCATTGGCACAGTCACAGAAATGTCTTCTAACGCCGACACTGTGGGGAATATAGTCGAGGAAACATCGGTAAACCTTCGTTTTGATGTGACGTGAACAAACTTGTATTTTGAGTACATTGGACTGGTCCTTAGCGTACTGAAGATTAAGTGTTCCGTTTTCATTTATGACTTCGAGGTACGAAATCGTTTGTTTATATTGATACGATCCGGTAAAAAACAGTTTTAAATCCGTCATTTCTGGGAAGTCCAGTACATCTTTGCTGGAAATATCTACAAAAGGCAGTTTTGCAATTTCTTTGAATGTGCCAGTGGGAATCGAACTGTTGGATGTTGTTCCCATGTAGCTGCTGTCGTGCATTATCTTTCGCAAGGACGATATCTATCAAGCATACCTAAACCGACGGAAGTTCTTTCTCTATTGTTTCAGAAGGATAGCATGAGTGCAGTGATTGCAGATGACAGTGAGGAAGATTAACATCCATATCCATCACAGGTTAGTAATGCTACGATTTAGTGCTGCAAATTATTAACAACACCTGACTGTTAAGACCAAGCTCTTATCCCCGCCGACGGTAATATCGATAGTACCGCTGACTTTAGTTTTTACCCTTAATGATATTTAACATTCCGGCCATAAACTGATTTTTGCGGCGCAAGAGAGTTAAACTCTATTGATCACCTAATTAACTGTCAGCGTTGCAGCGTTATATTGGTTTCTCTTACAACGTTCACCATTTTCATAATCACTAATCACTAGTATGTATACACTACTCAGGTATCCATATTTACTTTGCATTTTGGCCTTCTTTACGTGCAAGGGGTTAATTGTTGACAAAATATGCATACGACACTGCACACTTCGGCATTTTTTTTTAAGTATGGCGTAATCTTCGCACAAGACTGGGAAAAAAACATAACATAAGTGAGTCCCCAGACATGCTACAGAAAAAAATTCAGGCTGGTACCTCAGGGATAAGTTACCCTAAAAAAAATTTGAAAATAATATATATGTTTTTTTTACTGTATCTGTTTTCGGAATTTGAGCATGATTTTTTATTTAGTACTTTCTCAGTAGGTCTTTAACATATATTTTTTACAAAACGATTGAATGCGCCGTTTCTTAGAAAAAAAATAGTTTTGCTGAAATCAACCCTCCCTTACTCACCCCAAACCGGTCCCTTTTTCGGGCTAATATTTTGTGAAATTGCTACTTTCCAAGATTGCTTCCTACTGCACAAATATAAGCGCCAGACGCTTGGGGGCAGTCACACCATGCTTACCCGGCTATGCCCTTTGAGAACTTATTGGGGCATTCTTGAAGCGAAAATCGGATATAGGCCCAAAATTATCACGAAAAAACAAATTGATACGTTTGTAAATGAGACAGATGACGAAAAATACTTACTAATGAAGATAAAGAAGTGTATGAATATATTTATAATTTATAGGCGGCCCCCAATAGTAGCAGGTTTTGGTACATGCAAAGGAACGAGTTAGTTAAAATTATATTGAAGACCTGGATGAATACCTTCAAATTACTAGACTAGAGACATACAACATAATTTCCAAGACAATTTACTGTAACAAAGAATGGATATTGATGGAGTGAACCTAATTGAAATTATGAAATAAATATATTAAACTTAGGCCCCTAAATGGCCCGGTACTTTCATCTCCAGTTAAGTCTAGTCTCCAGATAATTTCCTTGGATACAATTGTGTCAATAATTGTTTCCATAGGTTCTATCTATAAAATAGACTTAACTGGAGATGAAAGTACCTGGCCTTAATGTTTTTTCTTAGATATCGACGTGGAAATTGCGTACCTCAGCCAGTAGGCTGGGGTAAACACATTGGAAGATTATTTGATAAGAATCGCAGCATGTCTAATATAGAGATGATATACACTGGAAACAGTTTTAAAAGATCCTCTGCTTCACTACAAGCTGATGTGGGTAGTAGATACATAAATACGTAGAACGTCATGGTGGGTGGAAATCCACTAGCAGCGTTGCCAATGAATATATAGAAAACTCTATTGAAAACAAAAAATAAATTTTGAAAAAAAAAATAGGAGGAACTTTAAAAGCAGCTGCTTGGTCGAAAAAAAAAATCGTGTAGAGAATCGCACGCCACTTACTGTTTGTAATACAAATTCTGCAGTTTTGGCTTCGGTTGTATCCATTATTTCAACAGTTGAGTATTGTGCTATTGATATTTATAATATATAAAAAATATTCCTTTCACACCTTCGGGTAAGTTAAAAATTATAGCTTAACGGTTTTTAGTAAATGAAAAATTGGTTTGTTTAGATCCTCCAAAAACATTAATTATATATAAAAAGTTGTTATTTCAGTAGAGAATTGCAAAAATATATTTACAACATAGGAAAATAATGATGCCAAAATAATTCTAGATTAAAATATAGCAGAAATAGGCCCATTGATCCATTGATTTTATTGTGAAGTAAAACAAAAAATCAGTATTTTTTATCCATTCTCATTAGAAAATAGCTACATCATTTCATCGAGTGTGATAATGAATTTTTTTTGCTTGGCATAAATCTGCATTTATTAAAATATTACCACATAATGGTAAAAAATTGAATGATTATTATAAATATTCACGACATATTCATTCTAGTTATATAAATCTGTGCCTGATATCTGTTGTTAACTGATGATGCTGTGTCCTTTTGACAAAGACAAGAAGCTTATGATTTGCATAGCAATAATATATTTTTTGGAAGTAGAATCTGGCATATATCCTTCAGCAACGGTGGTTGATTTGCAACTACCGCGCACCGTGACGCTTTATTGTTAAAATATCTTCAAATATATAGACCGAAGAAGATCTTCCCGAGTAGTATCTGTATATTATTGTTCAATGTTTGGTAGTCTAAAAAATCTATTATTATAACATGCATGATATGCCTGCTCACAATGTCCTTGTTTTGAGAATACGGGTCATTTAACATGTATACGTTCGCAAAAATGATTTATTTTATTTTGTGACATTTTCAGTCAAACCAATATAATGCTAAATCGTTGAAGTTCAAAATAGGGTCCGTGAATAAATAAGTTATGTTCCAAGTCCATCTACAACGCCTTCGTTGTAGAGTCTGCTTTTCAAATATTTTTAATAACACACACTCTAATTTTCATATATATATTGTTAGGCGAGCGGTGCACCCCTAAAAAGATGAATAAAAAAGTGACATAACCTCCCGAACAAAGTTGCCAGATTGAAACCAATTGGAATTGATTAGTTACGTTTTAGGGAACAAAAAACCTAAATAACATTTTTTTGTCCGAGTGGCAGGTAATTTGTTACTACCAATGAAATTGCAGAGTAAAAAAAATGTAAAAAATCCATTTGAAAACACATTTTGTAAGTTAATTGGGCAAAAATAAACACTTTTTGTCTCTTGTAATGTTTTCGAAAAATGTACTGTTTTTGAGTTATAGGCGATTTAAGGTCCGAAAATGGCCAAAAGTCGACAACGTCAAAAATTCTTATCTCGGCTTCTACTGGACTTTTTTTAATGTTTTGGGTCGTAAAATGATCGTTAATACTTATACTTAAACATACTATTTTTTGCAATAAAGCAACTTTTCATTTTCATTCCACTCGGATGCAGACCATAAAAAAAGTGAAATTTTTTTTTTATTTTATCAATTTTTTCAAAATTTTTAAATTAAGTCAGGCTAGAAAAAAAACAAAAAATAAAAGTGGGTAGACCACATGTTTTTGAACAAAAAATGTTCTAATAAAATGTATCATTCCGAGTGGAATGAAAATGAAAAGTTGCTTTATTACAAAAAATAGTATGTTTAAGTATAAGTATTATTGATCATTTTTCGACCCAAAACATTAAAAAAAGTTCAGTAAAAGCCGAGATAAGAATTTTTGAAGTTGTCGACTTTTGGCCATTTTCGGACATTAAATCGCCTATAACTCAAAAACAGGGCATTTTTCGAAAACATTATAAGAACCAAAAAGTGTTTATTTTTGCCCAATTAACTTAAAAAATGTGTTTTCAAATGGATTTTTTACATTTTTTTTACTCTGCAATTTCATTGGTTGTAACAAATTACCTGCCACTCGGACAAAAAAATGTTATTTAGGTTTTTTGTTCCCTAAAACGTAACTAAACGATTCCAATTAGTTTTAATCTGGCAACTTTGTTCGGGAGGTTATGTCACTTTTTTATTCATCTTTTTAGGGGTGCACCGCTCGCCTATGTAAGTCCTCAGTAGAAATGGCTAGGCTGGAGAGTAAGTATTATTAGTATTTAGGTAGTAGGTTCGAAACCCAGTAGGGCCAGACATACGAGGACTTTTCTAGTCTACCGAGAATATTTGTGAATGTAAATTTTAAGTCCATGTAAGTTATTACTGTTATTATTAATTGATGTTATACACTTATAATTATTCGTTGAATAAGTATTATTGTAAAACTCTGACGGTATTTTGTTATTTTTATTTTCTTATTTTTAAAGATTATATTGACTGGAAGCAGCCTATGTGTAGGTATACTAAATAAAAACCATTGCAGTTTAAAATTTACTTATTACAAGTAGACAGATATAATTATACAGATGTGCGGAAGCATCGTCACATTTGTATTAAATACTAACAAAAGATGATCATTAAGAGTGTTTATAGGTTTCCAGACACTAAACATGTTTGTCACCACTGTAATATATTTAATTTTCTTCAACATAACGAATACACTTGGTACTTTTATGCACAGTTTAGGTTTCATAATAAGGCACTATGAAGAAGCCATACGTTACAAAAAACTTTAGTATGAAATTTTACGCGTTAGAAAATTTACACGTATTGTTTGTTGTCCAAAGTTAAAGTTAATAGTTTTCGAGATATTTCGTAAAATTGAAAAAAAAAACGATCTTGCAACTTTATTTGTTAATAATTTTGTAAGCACAAATTTCTGTTTTCCAACTTTGTCTCCCTGATAATTAGATTACCAAGCGAACCCATTGACATTAGTTTTATTGGGTCTAAAATAATTACTGAACATAACATCTAATATGATTAGACTAAATAGAAAATAAATAAAAAATAATTGTTTAATACAAGGATAAGTTTTTAATATAACTGTTGTTTACTGGTTGCTTGATTAATATTTTTCAATTCTCCATTAGTAGTTTTTCAGTTAATATATATGATATTTCTATACCATACTGATGAGAGAACTAAGAAGTTATAAAAAGTGTGTACAACTCTTCTAGGATTTGTATAATAAAATTTTAAAAATGCGTATGTTGTTTTTTTAATTTATGATACATTTTTTGTTATAAACAATGTATTGAAGACAAAGTCCGTGGAGGGAATATGTGCAAAACTTAATTAATGACGAAGAATGTGAAAATCTATTAGCAACTAATTGCAATACCGGGTCACCAATCACCACAGAGGGAGTCATAAACCCAGTCGAAAAGCAAGTATAATTTGAAATTTATTAAATTCACAAATATATTTCACAAGAATCACTAATAATAATGAAAATTTATGCATCACAATTTATGATGCAGGATTATTAGCGATTGCACTTTTCACTTATGTCAGAGAATATCTTATAATGCTGACATAGTACATAATAGAAGACAGGCATAAACTATTAGTAGGTATTGATAAAAAAATATATCTTCACTATTCTGTGTGTTTGTTATTTCCTTAATTTTAAATTAATTGCTAAATATAATTTTCCTCTCCAAGCACATGCACCGAAGCCAGCCAGGCATCCATGGTGCTAGACACCGTGGCAATTGAAAAGCTGGACGAGATGAGGCTAGTAAATATTAAAAAAAAGTTAAGCAACGAGCACAAGCTCCTTTCGCAGTAGAACGAATTAAAATTCATATAAGATTAACAAGGTATAAAGAAAAACAATTTAAGATGGTGAATATAAATGAAAAAGAGGTTATTGTAAAATATGTACAAAAGCATCATTGACGGTCAGGAAAAAATTGCTAGGCATAGCTTAGTGACTTAGGTGTTTGATACTTCCACTTTTGAGTAATAGCAAATCCTTTTAACCATGAATAGAATTAGTCAAAATAAGTAAATTTTTTAACAGACCCACCTTGAGAAATCATGCCTGCTCCCCCTGCCCCCCTCAAAGTGGTTAACTGTATCTGCCTATATATTTTGTTTTCTCAAAAACCGTAGGAGCTAGAGGAATGATCTTAGCGCCATTCGATAGAGTATAAAATTTTGCATAAGACTTTTTGCCATTTTCTTTTTTTTTTTTAAGGCCCCACAGTAAGAAAAAAGGGGAGGAGCCTTCCAACAACGACACATGTTTGGCTCTAAAACGGTCCAATAAATCAAAATTCTGCAAGGTATAAAAATAAAGACCATTATTTTTTCTATCGATTGGTATATTATTTGTATATGTTATTTATTTAAATAAAGCCGTCAGTGGCGTACAAAGAAAAAGCTGCGCATGTACATAATGAATTTATTTAAAATAATTTATTATTGTTGTTGTTACAAACTGCGAAAATATTGATTGTACCTTTTCAAAATTATTTCACATTATTTGTTCTACTATTTTTTTTTATACAAAACCCCTTAGCAAAAAAATATGGTGAGGGCATTCTAGATATAACAAGTTTTTGGCTGTCACGCAAAAAATAAATTAGCACGATAAAAAAAACTACATTATTACCTTTTCTGTCAATTGGTATATAATTAAAAATTTTGTTTATTTAAATAAAGTCGCCAGTGACGTGCGCAGACAAAACAATGTATATAATTGCGTTTTAACTTATTTTTAATAATATTATATTGAAAGCGCTATATTTTCACTATTTTTTTATTTTATAACACATTAACAAAAAAAAAATATAAATATTGGTAAAATTAACAAAAAACATTTAACAGAAAATAAAATAACTAAATTATAGTACCTACTTAATAAAAGTAAATTTTAAATTAAATTAGGTACTTAATTGCAATATTCTACACATGAACATAATTTTGTACATTTTAAATTTTTTAAAGAACATTTGCACATAGGCCCACAAATTTTGCACTTACATTTTAACAATACATTTGATGAAATGTTCTCATTTTTAGAAGTAGTCCAGACATTTATCATTATCCATAGTCCATCCCCATTTGGATGGAGTTCTATGATCGATTGACTGAGCTTACCCCAAACAAATCCTGCTTGATAAATACATCTATTTATATGAATTGATAAGGCATTTATTGTTGGGGGTAAGTTTTCAACAGTACGGCTTTTTTGTGAAAATAATTGCATTCGACATAGGTCGATATCGTCTGTGTAGGAATACTTATCATAGATTATTATGACAAATTTTAACAGCATTCTTAATTGATCATTATTTGGCTGCTTTGGATCTGTAACCAAATCTATGAAAGTGGCGGTGACATCCGGAAAAGGATGCCAAGCTTCCCAACACTTCTTTTTTCCTTTTTCAAAAAAAGAAGTGGTGTTACAACCCGTAAATGAATGGAAAAAGACATTTTTCTTCAAGTTGGTTGGATATATCTTTACAAGATATATATTTTAGATTCTTTGCAGTGCCAAATTCTATACATATGCCCTGATTTTCATTTTGACATTGATAAAAGAGTACTAGTACCAGTACATCAGTATCCACAGTCTTTATTAATATTTTCTTTAAATTATTCTCATAGCAATTTTGTGCATGCACGAAAATGTGCGTATCCGCTTCCTCGTGATTGCATAACAGGGCTGTATTTCCGCATCTCGATATGCGGATTATACAGAACATTCTCATCATTAGAACATACAAGAACTTTATTTTCAGGTAATGGGATGCTGCCAAAGTAGGTAGAAATTAGGTTAAAGAATTCTTGTTTGTTTGCTGCAATTCGAAAGAAATCGTACTAATTTTTTGGAATTTTTGTATTTAGTCTAACTAATTTTCGATTTCCTTTGCCTCTTTTTTCCCTAGTTTATCCCTTTAAACTATTCTCTAAATAAGCATCCCAAATAATATCTGCCCTGGTTACTGATTTTAGAATATTAAATAAGTATGGTTTAACAACGTTTGAAACATGATCACAAAAATTTGAACAGGCTTTGGGTTACAGAATATGCACAAGAGCAGCTCCATCTAATGGAACAGCATCAACATCAGTTGGTTTATCTAAAGTAGTAAAATACTTATCAAGGCAACGTAATAAATCAGACTTATTTCCATGATAAACTTCCCCAAGTTGAGCTAGAGAAGGGGAGTAGGGGTGATTTCCAAACTTAAAGGAATTTTTCAAGTCTCCATCCCGATTTTGAGATGCTGCATATAGCCGGCTGAATAAATTAATATCTAACTTGAGCTAATTTTTCTTAGATGTTACTTTTTGTTTAATATTTTTGTTTTGAAATGGGATGTTATTATGATAATTTTTTACTTACCAAATAAGTTGTACCTTAAATCGATAACGAGAAATGTTACTTTCACAGAACAATAATAGGAACTTTTAGTCTATAATATGTTTACTTTTTTTTACATAAATTAAGAATTATTAATTTTTTAAAATCATAAGTAATTTACGAGGTAATTTATTAAGTCAGTAGGAAACATTAATCGTGTCGATTCACATCCTTACATAAACATAAACAAGTCAATGCAAGACTAAAACTAGTGGAAGCATTATACTCTTCGCCGATTTACTGAGCTTTTTATATAATTGTTACACATTCTATAGGATACTCTTCGCATTTTTCTTGTAAATAATGTTAGTTTTTGGACATTCTAAATTTTGTAATACCAACTTTGTTGTGAAAAAAAAAATGTATGAAAAAAAAATCACGATGTGAGGGATTGCGAGACGCTTAAACGCTTAAAACGACGAAACTATTGCCGCTACACCATCTTATTACTAAAATTGTTAACGAGTGTAATATATACCATTAGAAAATTTATTGTGATTATTAGGAAACACACATTAGTAAAATATATATATAAAAAAATAGTGATAGGAAATAACATTTCGCAAGGTTTCTATTTATTACAAACCATAAAAAAATGTAAAAAATATTTTTTTAAATTTTAAATTACTAATAACTTTTTTATTTACCAATCTATTTTGTTAAAAAACAATAGGGTTCTCCCTCTAGCTAACACTAACTTACTCTCCAAATTTCAATACAATCGGATTTTTGTTTCTTGAGTTATCGTGCTTACAAGAAACGTGACGGACGGACAGACGGACAGACGGACGAACAGACGGACATTCTGAAAGTTGTTCAGAATTCGTTCTTTAACATAACGATATAAAAAAATTTTCTCTATGAGCGATATTTACTGATTTAGAAATGTGCCGATCAAATACAATACACTCTTCGTTTTTGCGAATAGTATAATAAGGAATATAGAGGAGGAGTAATGTTTGTCTAGGCGGCTACGTTATATTTCCACGTTTTTTTGTTATCGTGTTGATTTCAACGGAGAACGCGCAACCACAACTTTGTTTGAATAACTACTTGATAATTACAAGCAAATTTCAATGTCTTTCGAGGGTTATAATGTAATAATAATAAATTATTTTAAATAAATTCATTATGCACATGTGCAGCTTTCTCTTTGTGCGCCACTGACGGCTTTATTTAAACAAATAACATGTACAAATAATATACCAATAGATAGAAAAAATAATGTTCTTTATTTTTTATATCCTGTAGAATTTTGATTTATTGGACCGTTTTAGAGATATATCCAATCATGTGTCGTTGTTGGAAGTCTCTTCCCCTTCCCCCTTTTTTTTGCTGTGGGGCCTTAAAAAAAAGAAAATAACAAAATACAAAATAAAGGCCTTATGCAAAATCTTATACTCTATCTAATGGCGCCAAGATCATTCCTCTAGCTCCTACCGTTTTCGAGAAAAAATATATATAAAGGCAGATATAGGTAGCCTCTTTGAGGGGGGGCAAGGTGAGCAGGGGGAGCAGGCATGATTTGTTGAGGTGGGTCTGTTCGAAAATCTACTTATTTTGAATAGTTCTATTCATGGTTAAAAGGATGTTCTATTACTCAAAAGTGGAAGTATCGAGGCATTTTCGAGAGGCAAGCCACTAGACTAGCAGTGAAAATGGGAAAAAACAATGAATGACATTGATATGACAAATAGAATAAGGACTGAAAAGATTTGGAAGTTGTGTGAGTATAGATGGTAGAATATTGGTTAGTAAAGTTTTCGGTAGATGGGCAACGCCGGCTATGCTATAATTGTGCTTCATCCTAAATGGTGCATTTTGCTCTCTGATGCGCATGATGTTGTTTGTTAGCGGGCTGTCATCAATTTTGAATTGATAAAATTACTCAGATATAACTTTGATGTAGTCTGCTAGTGTCGTTTCGTTACACCATTGATAGTGATGAGGGAGGTGTATCTAGTTGAATTTGATATAATGAGCATAAATTTGTGTTAAAAACTTTGATTTTTTTATTGTCGTCATAAATGCGCTGCATCACACAGGCACTGCATATGTGATGGTCTGTCTTACCACAACGGTGTAAATTATTATTTTTTTAGAACACACGGTATTATTCAAATACATTTTCTCTAACTGCCGGCTACTTTGTTGAAGAACTATTATTAATTTACAGCGCTTTTATGCGCAGTAATTAAAAATATAAACAATCAAGTATATTGAAAAGAAACAAAACGTATCTTATATTTAAAGCTAATTAATTTCGCTTTATAACCAAGGAGTGAGTCAAATTAATTCAAAGTAGCACGGAGGGACAAAGTGAAACAAAGAGAAACAAACATAGGCTCTTTGAATGCCATTCATCAGGTCTTTTCATTTTGTGAACAAACAATACGAAAGCGACCATTAACGATTTTGATGATATCGACTTTTTAAACAGTCCCTTTCATCTGCAACATTATTTAATTGTTTAACAACGTTGACTAACTCTTTGTGTGTTTGTAATAAATCCGGTGTATCAATAAGTAATTGAATATAAACATTAGGGTTTATAAATATACTAAATTTATGCTTTCAAATCGCGTCAGCGGTATGAAAATATTTATTAATCGAATGTACGGTTTTGGATTCACACCTCAATCTCATAATGAAACAATGACTGTTTGTGGGTTGCGCTATCTTATTGATAAACAAGATGATGAAGCTTTTTATGGGTCTGCGATGTAAATATTATTGTTTATATTAGGATAATTTGTATCAGTTCGATAAAAATAGGAAATAAAAAGGAAAAAAATCAATGAAACTTTGCACTTAACTTACTCTTTCAGGGACCAGTCAGTCTGTCTCAGAATAGAGGACAAATTTTTTTCATAGGGTTGGGAAGTGGGGCAGAAGCGATTTTGTACATATTTATAAAAATAGCGTTTTAGCTAAAATTGTTAAAAGGTATCTTTAAAGCTTATGAAATACGTACACCTAAAATCTACCATTTTTAATAAAAATTGGCCGAAAAAGAGCGTTTTGCAGTCGCGGCCTTTTTCACTTCTTTGTGCGGTCTGTTTTCGCAATTTATTTAAATGCAATGCATCATACGTCAAAAATACCCTATATAAAATTCATAGCATATTGAATTTTCTTCAATTTGTGAGCTCGAGGAATCTTTTTCGCTGCCATCCCTAACAAATAAAGAAAATTGAAACCCAAATTTATCAAAGGACCATCTTTCATCACCGAAAACTGTGCTTATATTTTTGCAGAGCCTCTCATCAACGATATAATGGATGATATGTATGTTGAGATCCTTCTGTATGCTGATGATACAAATATTTTTGCTGCAATACACTAAATTACTGACGTGAAAAGTTATAGAATAATCTATTAGCAATAAAACACGAGGAAAGCAAATAGCCTGTCTCTCAATGTAGAAAAAATTAACGTATGTCATACAATATAAAAAAAGATCATATCCTGTATGAATAAAATTTAGATTATATTGTTCTAACCCGTCCCAAATGATTCAAAGAATTCGGCATTACTTTCAATAACAAACATTTAACAAACATATTGAGTCGTAGTCTTCATCTAAAAATTTAGATTTTATCCTCAGGAACCCTAAACGTTTTACAGATGTTAACGTAATTTTGTTACCCTTTAACACCTTCGTAAAATCAAAATCGGAATATGCATCGCAATTTTGGGTGTATAAAATTCCCTAGGACATATTCAATGGTGTTTTCTTAAATTTTTGTCGGATAAAATTTATGGAGTTTACTCTACCTCAGAGTTTCCTCAGCAAAATCTTCTTACTGGGTTTGGTATAGAAAGACTTGAAGTGCGTAAAAATAAACAAGCTTGGCTATTTTATTCAAATTAATATCTCGCTTTTATAACCATGTATTAATTCTAGGCTCACCAATAAGTTCTATCTTCCCACGCCTCGAACAGATCTCTTAAAATTCCCCCATTCAATTTATTTGTAATACCTACAACCACATGCAGAACACAGATTTGATGTTCTTCATACAAAATTAAAAAGAAAAAAAAACTTAAAATTATAATTTGTTTTTTGTAACGTATTGCCAACATTCCGAGTTTTACAGGATATATCATGACGATCTTGGGGTCGGAATTAATTCGAAATCGGAATAAAGAAAATAAAATACAAATTAAGACGTCCAGGACAAGGAGCATAACATCAAAAGGCAACTTATGGTGACATTGACTATTGTTAAGTAAGAGCATTTATCAATCCGAGTCCAGAACTATTTAAATTCAATCCTGTTCCAGATTTACTTAAAAATCCTGGGATTTCGAGATTTCAAGAACTATCAGTTATAAATTTAACGGTACATTATGCAACCTTTATTAATCTAGTAGACAAATACATTACACGTACATTCTTTATTCTCTATATCAGTGTGGTTGTCTATTGAGTTATTCCATTTGAATGTTGAAAATTTCATGTACTGTTGCCGATATTCTTTCTAAAATAGTTTTGCAGTCACAATAATCTGTTTTATGTGTTAAGTTTTATTTTCTATTCAATTTTCTTTTCATATCTTGGGATGCAGTCACATTTAACAACTCGAAACAAACAGTCAGTATAAATTTTCATGGTAAACCATTTTAAATAATGGACCTCTGAAGATGGTGTAATAAAACGCAACGTTAGAAAAACATACTAATTATATTTCAGTAAGTGAAAAAAAAAACAGAATGGATGTACCACGTATCATTTCATTCTCAAAAAATCAGTTGGGTTATTAAAATGTCTGGATAAAAACGAATGGTGCTGTGAGTATTAGTTCATTTATACCTTTGACACATCCTGTATGAAATCATTTAAAAGGGGAACAGTTTTAGGAGCACTGTAATAAAGTTACAGACAATAGAATATTGTGCTTTGAAGATCTGTTTTAAATCAAGTAGGCTGCAGATATAGCCTACGATCTCTACGCCCGCCCCAGCGACTAACATATGCTTGCCAGATGTAGAGTAGCAATTTTGCGAAACAATATATTCGATTTTATGAAAACATTACATTGTCTTGGCAAACAGTCCAGCTATTATGATCTTCATATGTCATTAGTATCGTTTTCACAAAACAATCGAGTTATTTAAATTAAATGTATTGTGCATCGTAACGCATTTAACAAAGCATGTGGATATTAGTTTATAAGTTCTTTGATGTTATTGTAATAAACGGCACCATAACCTAATATAATATGATGTTAATATTACCAACTATGTAAACAAGTGCGTAATTTAGAAACCAACCTGAAAAAATAATTTGGTTAATATTTCTGTATTGTCTAATAAATCATAACGGAGGTACGGATTTATTATCATCTGGTTTTATGGTTGGCGTTTTTATTATTTCCGTCTCTGTTTCCTTTCTATTATTTGTTGTTCTTATTATAACCAGTCGCTTCTATTTATATTTAATTTTAATACCTTTATTATTTATATTATAATACGTACACTGTTTGCTTTTGGGTAGTGGAATTATTGAATGAAAATAATAGAATATTATACCACTGCTTTAACCAAAATAAGTATTAGTATGATATAAAAGCTTCTGATATATCAATATTACTTGTTTTGGATAAAACGTCTAACATTAATTATAAATTATTTAATAATAAGAGATACGCGGGTTGAAATTAGTGTAAAAAATTTCGAAAATCGTCCAAAAATAACTCATTTTTACATCTCCTTTTTATCAAATTTTGCATGATCCTATATTAAAGACTGATGATATAATATTAATGACTTAGGTACATTACATAAGGAGGAAAATTAAACAAGCTATGAGAAATAATGAAACAGGAGATATAAAGTCCTGAAATTGGGTATAAGCAGCAAAATTTCTGGGATAAATGTTTTTTTTTCTTTTTTACATCACAAAAAACCGCCGTTTTGTTGAAAATAGAAACTATTTATGACAATCCACTGTTAATAACGTAAACAAACTGAATAACATATTTGTACTAAACAAATGTTTTGAGTCGGAAAAAATGAATAATTTAGTTTAGGAAAAATTTGATTAAAAGTCTACAGCATGAAAAATTCCAGAACAAATGTCTCAAATACATCGAGAACCAGCTAATAGGAATGAAACTATAGTGGACATCTATCAGTGAGCTCAAAAATAAAAATTATGGTAAGAAAACTGTTAGAAGGAGGAAAGTTAGCTATGAGTCCAATAGGAAAGGCAAAACATAGCAAATATGAATAGTTAAAAAAAAAAAAAAAAGTGAAGGCCACGGACAAACAACGGATGCAAAACATAACCGAAAGATTATAAGAAGCATTGACAGAAAAAAAAGAGGCGGAGAAGTCATGTGGAGATAAAAATGCAGAAAAATCTTCAAAAACATGGAAATCCCATCAGAACAATTAAACTAAACTTTCAGATATTTTAAAAAATATAAAATAAACAACAATATGCACATAAGAAGATGAAGGGAACGCAAAAGAAAAACAAACAGAATTAATACTAAAAGGAACCACCAGCTTTTCGTGAGCCATCATCGACAGATTAATTGTTAGAAATAATGGCTAGAACTAGAAAAAAATACTGCACCTGGAATAGACAAAATAAGCAACGAATTAATACCTTATAGACCGGAAAAATTAAAGGAACAAACCCCTTAAATAAACACCAGAGCATCGATGGAAATCTCACCTCTACTTATGGAATGATACATGGAAAACCAACTCATCACATAGTATAGATGGTTACAGAAGAATAATATTGCAGCGTAGAATGCAAATGCAACGTATAATTCCTGTCCGTTTAAGTAAAGAGGTTAAAAACGCCAATAAGCCAACAGAAAAAATCTGAGAAGATATGAAAAGGACTTCGTCCAACTACTCGAAAAACAATAGAGTCAAAGGAACGATAGAAAACGTGAAAATTAATGGAAGCAGTAATATAAGGGCACACAATGAAGTACTGGGTGTTTAAGTTTAAGGTAAATACTTCTAATTAAGACAACTCTTGGACTATCTTCTACAAATTTCTTAAAAATATCAGTTCTAGTTTTTTTTTTATCAACAATAATAATTTTAACATACGCCTACTGCAATTAACAACAAACTATAAAAAATATATAATACATAGTTATATAGTAAATAAACTTAAAACAGACCATATATTTTAACACTTCCCTCATTGAATAATTTGTTGCTCTATGGAATTTCCTATCTATAGCCTAAGTTCATTCATTTACATAAATCTTCAAGTCTTGGCTTAAATAGTGGCTTCGTCAGTATATCTGCAACTTGAAGTTCTGATGATTTTTTCGTGACTTTAATAGATCCTTCTGTGACCAGTTCTCTTACAAAGAAAGTCTAGTCTTAATATGTTTTGTGCGCCGATGATATTCAGGATTTTGTGCTAACTTTATAGCAGCCTTATTATCTATCATCAATTCTGGTATTTCTTTCAGCTTAATAATATCACCAAATAAACGCTGGAGCCAAATCAATTCTCTGGAACCTTCGCTTGCAGCAACCATCTCTATTTTGGTAGTGGAAATAGCAACTGAAGTTTGCCATTTGCTCATCCAGGATATTGCCCCATTTGCATAGGTGCAAACCAGACCTGTGGTAGAACGGCCTGTAGACTCGTCTTCACCACGGTCTGCATCATTAATACCTTCTAGATAACCCTTACAATTAGATTTGTAAATAATCCCATAATCCAATGTTCCTTGAAGATAACGAAAAAAATGTTTTACTCGGATCCAATCATTGTGAATTGGGTTTTTAAGAGTTCTAGATGCAACACTAACTGCATATGCAATATCAGGTCATGTGCCCGTCATGAGATACATCAGGGCCCCAACTGCCTGTCTATATGGAAAATCTTCTGTTTTAGGTTCTTCGTTTTTTCCTGATTGAATATTTTCTTTTGTTATCGGGTAGAAATCATCTTGCAGTTGGCCATCCAATCTTTCTTGTGTATGCTAACTGACTTATTCGAACAGAACCACCTTCTGTTCGTTCTATTTCTAATCCCAAATAATACGAAGCAGGTTTCACAGTAATTTTGAATTCTTTCTTCAACCTTCAAATTAAATACGTACAGAGCTATAAGGAGAATGTCTTTTCCCTTTTTCTTAATAAATAGACAAGTGTCAGCGTCGCTTCTTACAAAACCTAGTCTAATAAAAAAATCAGAAAATCTTTTATTCCAACATCTTGGACAAGCTCTATCAGAGCCATCCTCATACCTTTCTGGTTGGTTCATGAAAATTTCTTCCTCTAACTTTCCATAAAGGAAGGCTGTTGACACATGAAATTGGATCAAAGACATATCCTCACTTGCTGCAATACTTATGAGGCGGAGAAGTCAGATTTTGCTACTGGACTAAAAGTCTGATCATAATCTTCTCCTTTTCTCTGAGAAAAATCTTTTATGACAAGTCTGGCCTTATATTTATTTATTGAACCATCTGGATTAGATTTTACCCACTTGCTTTCTTGCCCTGTGGTAGTTTTTCAAAAATCCAAGTTTCATTTTCACTGAGTGACTTAATTTCCTGTGCCATGGCTCCTAACAACTTCTCCTGTTGATCACACCTCTTGGCTTCTTGGTAACTCAATGGTTCAAATATTTACAATACCTCGGCTGAAGCATTAATTACAAAGCTTTCAAACCTAACTGGTTTCTTGATTTTTGATCTGTCCCATAATTTTACTTTGGTTTTAACTATTTCCAAATGCTGCCAACATGGTCGATGAAACTCACATCGAGTAATATTAAACCAGTGCAGAATTCAAGTGTTTTAATTCTTGTGTAAACTACTTCAATTTTTTCGAATATTTCAAGAGAAACTCTTTAACTAATTCATGGCGCATTTTTTTATTCAAACCAGTGTGCATGAAATATTATTTGTCGGGGCGGAGTAATGTGAATGAAGTCATATGCCGTCATACGTCGTCATGCGACGGTATCCATACACTTGTATGATGTATATGTGTGTAAGCATTTCGTACATGTACGGGTTTATCATTCGTCACCATGGCGGAATATCGATGAATGACGTCACAAGCTGGTTTTTCTGTAATAATATTGATTAGGATGTAGTCATTATTTTTAAATGATCATAAAACATTTAATTTGTAAATTGTTTATCATAACAATTAATATTTCCTGCAAAGGTTATTTTTTTACTACAGAAAAACGAACTATAGTTCCTGAATCCTTATTCGGAAAAGTCACACCTGCAAAATGCCCATGAACCAGCTCCTATTAACCCATTACTATTTCAGGAAAATAATGTTTATTTCTCACTCGCTATCGTTAAAGTCATACTTTTGCGAGCCAATTTATGAATATACTTATCATTACTCTCGAACACGAAGTATGAAAGTGGTAGTGAATTACATTTAGTAAACTGTAGAGATTGCAGAAGACAAGGGATACGAGTTGGCAAGTTTTCTGAAAGAATAAGAAGATTAAAAGGATAGGCAGGCAGATATTCTGGTGTCGGTCATTATTACGACATGATGTATCACTTCCGGTGCGTGTTAATTACTCGACCAGCTAAGAACAAGAACAGGCGCTGTTGAGAATTGTAGGGGCGAGTGGGGTTCTGTAATAAATCATTATTTTTGATTTGTGTCCTGAATGTAGCAGGAAATATATATTTTTTTGAATAAACACAGTTTCATTGATAAACATCTAGTAGTTTTTTTTATACTAACGAACACAAAGTCCAATTACCGAACAAGGAGACGCAGGCGTTGGAAATGTAAAGAACATTTACAGACATATTTACAATAAAGAACGATTAAAAGCTATTTGAAGACGTCAGTGTCTTTGTTTATTAAGACTATTTAACCTAACTAAGGATGTTAAGAAGTGGATAATTTTGGCCTAAGCTGAACAACGGAAAATGAACACGGTTTTTGATAGCATTTTTCCCGTAGAATGCGATGATGTATTCGGTTTTGCGAAAAAATGGCGGGAAAAATGTGGAAAAGTTAAGAAAATGCTTGAGAATTTGCAAAGTCCTGTCTGAGATATTGACAAGTTAAACTTTTAAAATAGATTATATTTTACTTTAGATTATGGTTCTTTTAGTATTTTTCTCGTAGAATATGATTCTCTTCTTCGCTTTGCCAAAAAATGTCAGAAAAATGCGTAAAAATTAAGAGAATGCCCAAAAATTTACAAATTCAAGTCTGTGATGTTCAAAATTTAAACTCCTTAAGATTCATGGCTTATTATGTGAGATTCAGGTGGTTTCTTGTAGTATTTTTTCCATAGGACACGAGGGTCAACTCCTTTTTGCGGGAAAATGTTGGGAAAAGGCGTATAAATTAAAAAGATGCTTGAAAACTCACAAAATTTAGCCTAAGATAATCATAATTTTAACCTCTTAAGATGCAGAGTATATAACTAAAGATCGACGTGGTTCGTCACAGTATTTTTCCTCTGGAATACGATGGTCCACATGGTCCACTCTGTTTTGCGTTAAAATGCCGTAAAATTGTAGAAAAATCAAGAATGATTTAACCAGATTTTTCCGTAAAGCTGAGTGAACTTCCTCATTTTACTGGATATTTATTGCGATATAAAACCGCTATAATCTCAAGTTAATAATGTTGGTTCTTAATATGTTTCACTTGTTAATGACGCAGATTGGATTTTGTGAGTTTTCAAGCATTTCTTTAATTTTTTCGCATTTTCCTAATATTTCCTACAATAGAGAGTAGACCATCGTATTCCACGGGAAAAATACCACAAGAAACTACCTGAATTTCGCGTAACAAGCTCCGAATTTTACATTTTGAATATTACGGGCTCGAATTTGTGAATTTTTAAGCGTTTGTTAAATTTCTCCGCATTATATCGGCATTTTTCGGCAAAGCGAAGTAGAACATCATTTTCTATGAGAAAAATAATAAACGAAACCACCGTAAGATTGAATAAAATATTATAGATCTTAAAAGTTTAACTTGTGAATATTTGAATTTTTTACTTTTTAACATCCTCCTTTCTGTGATGGATTTCGTACTGTTATTTTTTATATTCAATAAAACTTAAAGCAAGTAAATGTTGATACTAAATTAATCCATTATAAATTTGCATTTAAATTCAATAAATTTTTGTTATTAGCAGAACTTTACACACTATATTATACTGTAGCAATCATTTGACGTATTATACTATAATGTTCTCTGAGCATAGAAGTTAGATTCTTTAGGAATATCCTTTTCCCAAAACTGGATTTTCTGTAACTGAAGTTAAGAAAAATAAATATATCCTACTACAAGGTATAAAGAGTGACCCCAAAAATCGACCATTTTCTAGCTCTCGAATTTTGTTTCAAACTAAGTGCTAAATTATTGCTAATGATGAGAATATCCTGAATAAAAAATTACAAGATGGGCATATGTTTAGTTTTTAAGATATGCGAGATTTTAGTTGTGATATGCGTGATGCTATCAAAAAATACACACAAAAAATGAATACTCATCAGCTATGGCAGAGCAATAAAGATATTCTTAGAATTTTTTTAATTCAAATCTAAAATCGCAAATCAGTATATCCATTGATTAATTCAGAAGAGCCAAAAACATCCCCTATATAAGGATGAAAATTGGAAAAAATGATGCTATTGAGTTATAAAGCTTCCATGAACAGAAATATGTCTATTGGCTGAAAGCATGCAACGAAGGTGTTGACTAGGGCTTACACAAAGCAATTGAGACACACCTTTAAGGGGGTGAAAACTATCCCAATACAATACCAACTGCACAAAAGTTCCAATAACTGGCGAGAAAGTTTGAATCCTCTAAGCTTTATTAATAGGAATGAACCATAAATCTAGTTCACGAGAACAACCCATCACAGGGTGCAAAACTATCCCTCATCTTGAATTATGAACTTGAGTCAGTGAAAAGATAGTGAACGTACCAGATATTACATTCTGCTTGCAGTGTGTCTGGATGTGGAATGATAACCAATATTCCCACAATAGTTTTTTTACACACCTATGAAAGGGTGAGAAAACTGGTTGAAAACTTACCGTTCACAGTACCCAACTACATATAAACTCTAATGACGAGTAAAAAAGCCTGAAACAACTTGGTCGTCTGATGGGATGAGAAATGCGTATTAATACAATGTGAGTCAAAAGTTACTTGTTTCATTCTTTGGGGGTGCGAGGGGGTAAATATCAGAGACATCGCAATCGCTGTATTACATTAGCGAAAATTCTGTAGCAAGGGTTTTCAAAAGTGCTCTTTGGGAATGACATGGCCTCATGATTATTTCTCATCGCTCTAGAGAAATTCACAGGGATTAGATGGTGGAAATCTGTTCAATTTTACAATTATTATATTGTATCGAAAATAATTTAACCCTCAAATGGATTTTATGAGGTGGTAAGGGTGCGAAGAGATAAATATCGGAGCAATCTCGTAATCGTTGCATTACATAAAAAAATGCTGATGTAGCGGTTTCCAAGAGTGCTTTTGCCTTATGTCAGGGCCTCTTGATTCCTTTTCATCCCCCAAATGATCCCGATGGGAGTCAGGGTGAAGATCCATCAATAAGTTTTAGTCCCGTTCTCTTACCTCATCATAGGTGTGTCATAAGATAGTTATCGTCCCACATTCATACCTACTGCAATTAAAATGCGATATCTGGTGCGTTCACTATTTTTTCTTGACTCAAGTTCATAATTCAAGATAGGGGTGCGAGGGGATTGTTTTCGTACACTAGGTCGTTACAGATTTATGGTTCATTCCTGTCAATAAAGCTTATAGGATTCAAGCTTTTTCACCAGTTACTGCAGTTTGATATTGTATTGGGGTAGCTTTCACCCCCTTCAGGGCGTGTCTCGACTTATTTGTGTGAGCCTTAGTCAACACCTTCGTTCATGTATTCAACCAATAGACTATATTATATTTCTGTTCATGAAAGCTCTATAACTCAACAGCAACATTTTTTCCTATTTTCATCCTTTTATAAGGGATGTTTTTGGCTCTTCTGAATTAATCAATAGATATACGGATTTTGTTCTTTTAGATTTGAATTCTGCGTCAAAAAATTCTAAGAATATCTTGATTACTCTGCCATAGCTGATGAGTATTCATTTTTTGTGAGGCTGTGTATTTTTTGATAGCATCACGCATATCACAATTTCAATTCTTATATCTCAAAAACCAAACATATGCTTATCTTGAAATTTTGTATTCAGGATGTTATCATTATTAACAATAATTTAGCACTTAGTTTGAAACAAGATTCGCTAGAAAATGAGCGATTTTTGGATTATCTTTCTTCTGGAAATCGACGCGAAATTTTATTGTTTAGGATCTCGTGAATTTGTAATAAAATTTGACCAAGGCCGCCTGCCGGATAAATTTTTGGGGAGTAGGAAAGTGGTTAAAAAATGCTGTTTGCAAATATATTGAAAACTACGAATTTTATTGAAATATATAACTTGAAGCAGAATTTGCGGGATGTATACATTAAAAAGGGCGATATATGGATAATAGAGAACTAACGCCCTCATATCCATTATCTTCATTAGCTCCAAGGGTTTTAAAATAATACTGAAAATATGACTGGTGCATTTTTTAGAAATTTATAGTAACTCATAGTTGGACAATTTAGGAACTATTGCCAGTTTGGAGTGATAAGTAAGAGCACACCCCAAGCAATTTTCTAGTTAATAATCGGCATAGTTGTATATCAAGCAGCTATATTTTAACTTCGTTTAGTTAGCAGTTCGTATTTTATAAAATTATACCCTTTGCAAATGCGAAAACAAAGAGTATATTGCATTTTATCGGCACTTTCCTAAAACCATGAATATTGCTCGTAGAGAAAAAAAAATCGTATCATTGATTCAATGATAGAGTTCTGAACGACTTTCAAAATCACCGTCTGTCCGCCTGTCTGCCTGTCCACTTGCACATTTCTTCGTCCGTGCGTCATTGGAAAACTAAAAGTCTTATCGTATTGGAATTTAGACAGTAAGTTAGTGTTAGCTAGAAGAAGTACCCTATTGTTTCTAAACAAAATTGATCAGTAAATAAAAAAATAATTAATCATTTAACGTAAACGACTTCTTCATTTTTATATTTCTATGTTTAATAATTGAATATAAATGTTGTGAAATTTTCTGTTCCCCATTTATTTATATATATATTACTAATATATATTTCATAACATACTATTCAACTGTCGAAATTGCCTTGAATTTGGGCAAAATTTTCACCCCTTTCTAAAAGTCAAAGGCCATGGCAGGTTAAGATAAGTGTCCGTTCCTTTGCAACCTTTTTGCGTGTGGTTCCTTCCAGGGATGTATCTTTGCGAAAGATACTACCACAAAAAGTTTTGACCTCAAAAACTTCATATCTGGGAAAAAAAATTTTTCTCTTAATCAAGTGAACCAATTTGTTTGTATTTCACATATACTGTAAATATACTCAAGACAATTTATTATTGATATTTTCATGAAATCTTTTCATGAAGAAAACAAAAATTGATGCTTTTGAATTTTTTGAAAAATGTATATACGTACTTACACGTTAGCGACCACCTCTATTTTTTTTTACTAATTATAGCAATAAGCTATAACATATACTTTTCACAAAACTCTATCGAAAGGGTAACGTAGTCAAATTGGCACAGATAATGTTACGTGCTTACACCCCCCTTAGTAAACACCCTGTATCGTGGGTTCGGAAATTAAAACAGCAGGGTAACACTAAACAATAATGTATTTACTTACGTATCGTACCTCACCTCAAATTTTCTCATACTTATTCACAGTATTAAAGTATGTTGAATGGGCAGTAAATTAATTTAAGGATTTAATTGACTTTGACAAATTGCGGTTCGCAGTATGGTCCTTGACCGAACGCCATCAAAAAAATGCAACCAATAATACAAGGGAGAGGGTAAATTGTCTTAATTGACAGCCTATCGACTGCGACTGTTAGATGAGTTACTTGGTCATTCATCCAAATGCCGCAAGGGATCAGTGTTGTTACACTCACAGATCGAATATCGGAAATTAAATTGATGACCGCATTTCATCCCCAATAATCACAATCGTGGAAAAACCTGGAACAATAGGAAATTCAAAAAGTGGTATTGGAAATCCATAGAATGTGGGTTAAATTTCATTTCATTTCATTTATAAAATACTTTGATTTCCTAGTGAACAAAAATTTTATATTCGTCTTGGTAAAAATTTTCTGGGCCAACCCTGTTTAACAATCCAAAAATAGATATATGTTCCGTTCAGTTAGATAATAAGGTTATGTTTTAGTCTTGTATGTCATCTCTAATGATTTTCCTTGCACTAGTTAGAAAATGCAGGTGACATTTTAATTATTAAATATTTAAAATAAATTATTTTAAACAATGTAATTAATGAAAAAAATTACTTGAAACAAAGGGCGCGTAAAATATATAAATAAAATATATACCTCATTTTAGTATATGTCATTACAAGTTCCTTTTTGTACTTCTGTAACATTCTCAAAACATGATCTCTAACGAGTACCTCGCTTGCCAATATGTGAATGAAAGTTTCCTGCCTCGCCAAACTTGGTGAATATTAATAGCCGTTGTTCGTTGACGATTTGGCAGACTACGGACGATGTAAGAATATTCAAAAATGTCTTATTGTTCCTATACTCCAGACACATTTTTGTAAAGCCTGAAATTGTCTACAATTTAGTCTGTTTTACTTGTTTTCGTAGAATTAATATTTTTCGATTTATAACGGGAGAAATGTAGAAGTGAATGGGGGTGAATAATGTTCTTCTTCTTTTTCGCGTTGTTGGTCTTAGACTTATGTTAAAGATAGGTATTATCAATTTATAGAGCATGAAAATAATATACAAATGTCATACACAGTTTTTTCTATATCTATACTCAATGTCAATATCAATATTCAATATTTATACTCTTACAGCCTTGCTGGTAGGCGCGGAACTTTAAAAACGTCTCTCGTGGTATTATGTTGTGCTGAAAATTATTTCAGTGAAACTCTTTTCCACACCACCATAGAGGTAGAGTTAGAGGCACGTTTTTTTTACGTGGTGTCCCTAAGAGGCCTACTCATGGTCTGTCCTCATTGTAACATATTAATTCTTTGTTTAATAAGCTACTATCATGTGGTTTTTGGATGGTCCTGATTGAATCTCTTTAATTTCTTTCTCGATACATTCCGTAATTGCAATTTCCTCATCTACAATATATACCTGGTTCACTTTACATGTTTCTTTTCATTATCGCAGTGTCTACGTCATCGATGCACCTTGGGCACATCCGGAAGATTATCACAGGTTTATCCGCTACAATTTTGGCACATGATGGAACACTTCATGCTTCCTTTGTACAACCACAAGCTGCTCTATAATTCTCCATTAATTTGAGAAGTGCTGGTGGTGCGAGGTCAGCTGTGTTGGTAATTGGTTTGACGCCACGGTCGGTTCCGCGCCAGACACATTTCTCAGAATCTGTCAAATCCGAGCCATGTCTGCACCTCAATGCTTCAAAAGCGTGTTGTCGTGCAGTATTTCTGCTTTGGTGGTAATGTCGATAGGTTGAATCTGCTGTTTGTAATTGTTTTCGTGAAACGCTTGAAGCGCAAAGAGGATTTGTCGCCTTCGCACAAAGCGATAAAAGAACATTCGCCTGCCATAGCAAGAACATTTGGGTATACAATTTCAGCGAAAAAAGAGAGAAACATTTTTTAACTCATTCATTTTTACCTTTCTTGCGCTATGAATCGTAAATAATAATTCCACGAAGAAAAATGAAAGGGTCAAAACTATAGAGAGCTCAAGCTTTACATAACTTTTACAGGAAGCAAGATAGTCCAATAAAATGAAACTCAAACATATTTTCAAGATGGCCGCATTTCCATAGGGACAACAGAGGTTAGAAACTTATATACACACTCAGGATAGATCCCCTATAATTTAAGAAAATAAGGTGTGCTTGCGCGCATGTTTAATTTGCGGCGAACGAGAATGAGACATTCAATAGTGGCAAATTTAAAATTTAATGAAATTTGTAGTCTAATAAAAAATTTATGAAATACTGAAAAAATCGTTCATATAAAAAATAACATTAATGAATATTGAAATCCCATGGCATAGTGAAAGTTTACAATTCTGCTGTCTACTTTGCATAGAAGTTTTCAGCGAGTGATTTATATGATCCATGTCTAGCTTAAAAATCTACCAATATCAATTTTATAAAGTATATTAGGTTATAAAGAGTTATATCCATCAAACTAAAGAGAAATTAGATATAAACGTAAAGTTAATCCTCTATTATCGAAATTGAACCATTTTTGAATGTAAATAGTTTTCTCACAATTACTCGTGAAGTTCCTTTCGTTTGCTAGTTACCACTTACAAAGAGATTTGAAATAATAGCTCGCTTCTATTGATTTTAAAAAAATGGACGCCCAATTTTCTTGTGTTTTCTCATCTGTTGTCTCTATTTGGTCGTCATTTTTTATAATGATATTCAAAAGTGGGTGAATTATTTAAGTAGCAAGTAAACAAATGGAAGTGATAAGAAATCATGAGCAAATGATTCGCATTCAACAATGTTTCAATATCGAAAATAGGGGGCCAACTTTACAAATATCGACATTGTTTATTAACTAATATAAGGAAGGATGTACAATAAGTGAAACAATCAAAATTAGGTTACAGAAAAACTTATATACAGGGTGCGCCACTTAAAACTCCCCAGGCTTGTAACTTTCTTATTTTTGAAGCGACGACCATGTTGGGCACATCAAATTGTAGACATTTTTAAAGCCGTTAAACATGCATACAGAGTGATTAAAAAAAATCGAAAAAATTGTTTAGAAAAGAAACTTAATTTCCTTGAATATTTTTTTACCTCGGCCTGAACACGAACTGCGTTAATGTTTTCTTATGAAGGTTTCAATTAGCTTCAATTTCTTCAAATTCTTTTTGGTTTTAGAGAAAGAAATTAAAAATACTCTTTCCGATTCCAAACTGATTTTTTTTAAATAACTTTGAAGGGAATGTAAATAATAATTCCATGCTTTATTTGTAAAAAACATATCACAAATAATATTATACATAACAAAACAGCAACAAGAAACAAAAGTAATGAATATTTTTAAAAACAAACTTTAAATAGGAAATTGCAAAATTTTCATTTAAAAAAAATATATTTTTTTAATAACATAAATTGAAGCTAATTAAAACCTTTATAAGAAAACATTAACACAGTTCATGTACAGGGTGAGGTAAAAAAATAGTAAAAAAATATTCAAAGAAATTAAGTTTCTTTTCTTAACAATTTTTTCAAATTTTTTTTAAATCAAGATGTATGTTTAAAGGCTTTAAAAATGTCTATAATTTGATGTGCCCAACATGATCATCGCTTCAAAAATAAAAAAAAATTACAAGTCTGGGGAGTTTTAAGTGGCGCACCCTGTATATACAGTGTGGCCCATTTAAAAAAGAAAAACCTTTATAACCTTTTTATTTTTTGTCCGACTTGATTCAAATTTTACCAAAATATTGAACATATTAGGATCTACTTATGGCCAAAAAAAAACATTCGCCTCCTACAAATGCAAAGTCACCTGAAGCCGCCTAATGACAGTTGTTCAGAATTGTCCAAAAACCTAGAATAAAAAATTTCAGCAATATTAAAAAATATTGAATTTTGTTTTTGAAGTCCAAAATGTCGACACAATTAAAAAAAATACAAATCACTTGACAACTACCTGACAGCTTGCATTTAATTTCAAACAAAATTGTCATATCACTGAACAACTTTCATTAATAAAGTTTTTCGATAAAAAAATGCCTAATATGATTTCTCTATTTTTTTCATTTATTTTGGTATCGCAGGTGGCTTTGCATTTGTAAGAGGCGAATGTTTTTTTGGTCATAAGTAGATCCTAATTTGTTCTATCTTTTGGTAAAATTTGGTTCAAGTTGGACAAAAAATAAAAAAGTTATAATAGTATTTCCATTTTAAATGGGTTACACTATATATATTTTCATTATAAAATAGCATTCCTAATATTATATTGCACATTTAATATTTAAGTTAGATAAATATTTGGTACGTTGTTATGCAGTTTTATACAATGATCTTACGATGCACTCATTTATATTTCTTAAAAACCTGTAGCCCTAGGGTGACACGTTCCGTAATGTTATTGCAGAAGTAATGTTTTCAAATGACCACTTCACACATTTCTGATTAGACTGTTTAATTTTTTAAAATTTGTACAATTGTGAAAATAGTTTTAAAAATTTCATATACTCTTTATTGTACTTCTTCCGTCATTTCTTCAGTAGCTTTTCTCAAATCAGGTTTGAATTTAACACTTTCATCTTTTAGTTTCGAATCTTCACTCTTCAATTCTGAAATTTCAGCTTTATTTTGAACGTTTTCCAGTCCTTATTTAGCATTCTCAGTTTCTGCTTCCTCGATGTAAAAAGTATCTTGCCCAAAAAATATTTACAAATTATTTTCTGGTTTCATTTTAACTTACTGTTTTCGAGGTTAACTACTTCGCGCCCACAATAATGAATCCACGTTTTTGGTATATTTTCATCCTTTGGGAATCGAAAGAAACTAATATTACTATTTTTTGTTGTTCTCGTGCCAGTTTTTGCGACTTTTTACTAAACAACCTGGCATTTTCAACAACTTATCAATATAAATAAACGACAGTCATATTAAATATGGCGGCGTTTGGGAAGGTGCAGTAGAGGACAATAATCAGATCTTCATTTGCACACACTTTATTTTCTTACATCATGGGCACAGAGCCGCCGACAGCGTTACCGAGTTCCGGGGCTGCTTATTATTGAGGGCCCCTTCTTTCTTTCAAGGTTTTGTCGTTTTATTTTTCGCATTAAGTTTAAATAAACAATTATTTACCGATCTGAAAGTTTCATTGAAAATTCGAATTACGGATTTTGAAAATGATAGGTAAACAATCTATGAAACAATATGAATAGCCAAGAGGCTAAAATTAATTAAAATTGAAATAACTTGGTTGTTTTTTTTTTGAGAATCGCCAAATGTTCACAACTGAATGCCTAGCCTATATGGTGTAATATAGCCGGAACCCCCGGCCCCGGACATTTATCCTCCACTACCTCCCCCCGGCGGCGGCCCTACAAACTTACAAGACGGCATAGTATCAAACTTATTTTAATTATTATTTAATTATTCCAGCACATATAGACTGAACTACTAACTCATTCCACTTTTTTCCAATCGCCCCTACGGTTTCGCGAGAGTCATTTTTCAATAAATGAACCGATTCGAAAACGATTAGACACCACCTGTTAGACAGAGCGAATTTAATAGTTTAATCCGACTGTAATCGAAATGAGGACAGGAATTTAAATGAATTAATGATAAAGGTGACTATTTGCCGGAGTCATCAACCCCTTTAATTCTTCCGTCCCAGTCTCTCCTACATCTCCACAGGAATAAGTTTTTGTGGTGTTTCGCTTAGAAAACGGCCTTTGATGTTATGTTAGATCGTTTAAGTGTTTATGGTTAATATGTACGAGTATCACGTAATGCTAAGACGTTTTACATAATGAATGCGTTTATAGTAAAACAAAATGAATAGCCAAGTTAATCTCTGGTTTTAACTATAATAATGTGTGGGTTGGTTCTTCGCGGAATAGACATAAAACTTGTGTCGTTTTTATAATTATTTTTAACACAACTGCAATATTAATAAATAAGCAACATGGAATTAAAACAGATTCTTCTTTGACAAGATAAGTGCATTTAATTGTTGTATTAGACTAGCAGCATTTTCTAATATCGGGCGTTTTATGAGCATGAAATTTAACAATTATTGAGTATCTGTTATTTAGACGCTAAATTCATGCAGAAAACTTCAAATACATTCGGAGAATATTTATCAAACATTGTCAAGAAAAAACTCGGGGAGCATTTTGGTTACAATGTTTCAACAATGTGCACATCACCTATATTCATTAATAAAACAAACAATCTTCTTCATCCCCATTACTAAAAGTGAAATTAAATCAGTTATTAAAAATTTACCAAACAAAAAATCCACAGGTCTAGATGAAATACCAGTCAAATTAATAAAAGAATGTAGTAGTGAACTAGCAGAAGTCCTCATTGACATAATTAATTTATCAATTTCAATGGGACAGTATCCTAATGCTCTAAAAAATGGAGCTATAATTGCTTTATTTAAAAAAGGTGATAAGACTAAGTTGAGAATTATCGCCCTATATTTCTGTTGAGTATATTTTCCAAAATTTTTGAAAAATTGTTTATAATAGATTATTTCACTCATTAACGCTATAGCCAATGAGAGTCCGTTTTTTCACAACATTGCACCAATCAAACGTCATTATTAGTGGTAATTCTGCTTTTGACAGGACCAACATGCAAAATTTATCGCTCTAATTTTTTAGTTTTTAGTTTAGTTTTGTGTCGTGACATGTTTTCGGCAAATAGGACAAATCGTGCTTTTAAATGTTATCTATAAATATCTTATTACTAATTGTTAACGTAAATTGTAAATTGTAGTATTGTTTTAATAACCTAAAAAGCCAATGCTGTGTGGAACATATATAGGTTCAGGACAAGTTATAGGTACACAGCTTTCAATGACTTAATACCTAACATAATTACAAAATAATTTTCACAACTAAAATTAAATATGAATATCTACGAAGCAGACAAATCAGTTATTTCATGATAAATACACAAATGTAGGTACTTACGTATGCTAATTCATCAATCATTACAAAGCAGCTAACACTTATTTGGAAAATCAAAACTCTGCAGTATCACTATATGCATTATAATTCGTTGTACTTAAAGTCTCTCTACTTAAACAAGTAAACCTTAACTTAACTATCAAACTTCTCAAATTAGAAACAAGGATTAAATACATAAATATATATTAATAAACACTTTAATATAATAATTCAATTCATTTTTTAGGCTAGTAACTAAGTTAAGCTAGCGTTACTAGATGGCGGTACCATACCATCTGAGCCGGCAACCTTAGAACGTAACAGGGATAGATTGGTAATATGCAATTTGTGTGATTTCACCGGTAATGTGATTGGTCGAAGCGTGCTTTATTGTGATGACTAGTCTTATAAGTTACAGTACCTATAGTTTAACGTATATTGTTTTTCTTGATTGTCATAATTTAAACCTACTTTGTTTTTTATTAGATGAGTCGCTTTGGAAATGCATTTATATGTGACGTAAATGATGAAATTGAAGATAAAGGTGAGTAATCTGTAAAAAGCAACAAAGAAACGTCTAAAGGCAATTAATTACTGAACATAATATTGAAGATATACTTAATGAATTATTTATTCGTGAAATATTCTCCACAAATACCACTCGTGCTTTAAATTTTATCTAAAAATTTTTTCTCAAGCTAAGTTGCCCCTAGTTAATATAACTCGTGCAAATTGGCAGTTTATTATCAAAGATTAAATCCGATAATAAACTGCCAATTTGCACTCTTTATATTACTAGGCAACACGCTTTCGAAAAAATTTTCGATAAAATTTTAAGCACTAGTGATATTACATACGAATATTGAATTTTTTAAACGAAAATAATGTTTTAACGAGTTCTCAACACGGTTTCAGGCCAGGGTATTCCACTGAATTCAAATCTGAACGCGTATAATAAAATGGATGATAATAGTTATGTAGTATGTATTTACACTTATATGTCTCTTACTTTATACATTTTTTTTTTTTGTAATTAAATGTTTTATAAATAAGTCATTAATATGGTATTCTGCTAACCTGTCTTATCTATAATCTTATATAGCTGAAAGGATGAATAAATATATTTATTTATTTATTTATTAAATATGAATATCTCGGATTAGATGCTGTAGAAGAACTTACTATCGTTCGTCGTAAGGAAATGACAATATCTATTTACTAAGGGCGCCAACACAACAGTGTACAACTGAAGTGGACGCGAGGACACCAGGGCAATGAATGTAATAAAAAAACAGATAAGCCGGTAAAAGAAGGCGTAAAGACAGCCTTGATGGAACCCTAGCCAACCTGTGGAATATCAGATAATACCACAGGAGGACTGGTAAAGGAACTATGAAGTCAGAAACACAATTTGTCTTGGACTGGGGCACCAGGGATGTTCATTACTGCGGAGCATCCAAGACAAAGACCAACGATATATCAAAGCTGAGCAGGAAACACCCGAGATGTACAGTGGGCATCCTAACAGAACATTGCATACCGAGTAAACACCTAATCAATACAGGGGTGAGGGACAACCCAGAATGCAAGATGTGTGGCCAGAAATAGTCAGGACTCTCATCAATCATTCACTCGCCTTTTGGGGAGGAACGGGAATAATGGAATAACGAGACTATGGGGTACAAAGCTTAAGCTTAAGTACGCGGGGTTTCGACGCCGCAACCTATAAGGGGGCGCCAGTCTTAACATATGATGGCCTTTTTCTGCTCTCCGAGGGGGTTCTTATAACCCTAAAAGGCGACCTAATATCGGAGTACTATAACAGATGGAAATAGTATAAGTTTGTACACTTCTGTGCAATAAAATTCCGTACACCCATTTTTCGCTATATCAAATCATTTTTTATTTATTTGTCAGTGTCAGTCTCATATTTTCGAAACACCGAAATTAACAACATGAAAAAATTCTAATTCTCTCTAAAATTGAAGAGGGATGGTCCATCAGAGCAGTTGCTAACCATTATCATTTAACCCCTTGTGGCCTGATAAAAAACGACAAGAGATACGATTATAGCCCTTATGTACCTTATGAACCTCACGATATCATTAATTTACGTAAGAATATCTACTCCTAAAGACATTGGGACTTATTATCTGAGTTGGAAATAATTTTCGTGGTGAAGGTATTGTCTACCAGTTCTACTGATATCGTTATCCAATTTTTTTTCCAATGGACAGTTTGCGATTCAAATGTTTTACTCGGGGATCTTCAATGCTGCGTACCTCTACACATGGGACACTGGGACCTCATTCAATGAAAAAAAAAATAAATAAATAAAAAGATCATACATTTTTTTTCTCAAAAAATTCACATGATTTCATTAATTCATTAATTCATTGTTTGTCAAAGTTCATTTTTGCGTACATAAGGTGGTTCCACAGGATAACCACTAGTCCACAAAGGGTTAAATAAAAGTACCGTTATGAGTGTTAAGAAAAAGTGGGAGGAGGAAGAGAAAAGACGGCTGAGGCCGACCGAGAAGTTAATATATTTCCACTGGATGTGGAAGTAAAATTATCACAGGCAGACACGTGCAGAACAGCCATGCAGAAAATCGCTTTTTAATGTTTTGAGCTTTCAGAATCTGGCCTTATCTCGGACACAGTTTTTCAACGTCAATTTTTACATTTTTCCAAATACCTTACTTATGACATTTCACAATCAATGTCCCTATTTTATAACCTATATGATAGTAAAAAATATACATTCCAAAAAGACTCATATCACTTAATATTAGTAAAAACTGGATTACCTGATTTTCAAGTGTACGGGATTTTATTGCACAGAAGTGTACCTACTGTGGATTACTTACTACTCTCTCCAAAATTTCTGCCTTCAGTTAAAAGGTCCTATAAAGTATAAATTCAGTTGTCGACCCAACACACAAAATCGCACGGGCGGTTAAACTTAAAGTTAATAATTCAATCAAGAAAAAGCCAGAGTTCAAATAATACAATTTATTGTATAAATGTTCAAAATTATACAGAAAAAGTGGTAGATCTCTTAGCTACTTATACGTAAGAATCTGCCTACCAAACATAGCAAGGATGTACTTCTCCCTTAGAGGATATTTAAAACTACAGGCAATGGAGAGTAATAGTATCAACTGATTGGCACAAAAACATTTTTTTTGCAATTTGATTTTGGACTGAGAGAATAATTATTACTTAAAATTTTGGTTCACTCGTAGCTAGCTTTATAGTTCCTATTAATTAGTTTATAATTCACCAGAATTAATCATTTGAAAAGCTATTTACTGTAATATGAGGATTTTCAGCTTTTTGCAAAACATATCGGCGGCATATAATTCATTAAGGCTACTGTGATTCAGCTTCGCTTGCGAGTGGGCTTTTTGCATTTTTCATGATTTCGTTAAAAATCATAATTGGTCTTCCAGCATGAAATTATATTTTTTTATCTTTGCTCTTTTTTTGATAGTTTTGCGTATTTTCCAAGAGTTTACTTGATTTTGGCATAACAATATAACGTCTTTTAAAACGGAAAACTTTTCTCAGTCAATTTTTTGTTTTCATATTTTGATAGATTTTTCTGGGTTCTACAAAAATGCCACAGTGACTCTTGCAGCGGAAGCTTGATATTCAAGATGGCGGTCAATATTCACACTATTTTCAAACAAATGCTCCTAACTCGAACAATGTAACAGATACGAAAAAAATACAAAAGATCAAATTTGTAGATTACTGAAGAGTGTATTAACCCAAAAAAATGTACCACTTATGACTTTGCTGTAAAGGGGGACGTTGTTATGACTTACTTTATCATTTTCCGTTTTCTTCCTTGAGACTCAAGATTTTTAAAATAGTTTTAGTAGGAAGAATATCGGCTTTGCATTATTGTTTGTGGAATTCTGTTATATATACCGCGGAAAAATACAGTCAATAAATAATTTTTTATATCTTATATAACAAATTGTTAAATTAAACATAAAACATAAACTATTTTAGATATTGAAGGGCGATAGAAATGAGATTCAAATATAATTCATTTGACATATCTAGGGTACACAGGTTTTTCTACAACAGTACTTATTAGTTATTCAAGCATAGAAGCTATGCAACAAAACTAGCAAATATATTTTATTTTCACTGAAATGCTCCACCACCTATTCCCATTAATATATCATATGTTTTATTTGGAATAATATTTTATCATTTTATAATATAATATGGTACCGGGTTCCCAATAATAGACCATCCAGTAGTTGGATAGTCAACTTTCCCAAAAACATATATTTTAAATCATAATCAACCAGCGGTACGGTACAACTAATTGTAAATCGGTTTGGATCTAGATACCATCGGAAATTGGCTCAATAAAATACATTTGAAATTTAATCTTTACGAGAGCTTTGAGTTTTAAAAGAAACCATTAGATATTTAGTGTAGTGCATAATATTAAGTACATGGGACAAATAGTGCAATGACAGTGTAATTGTGAATGAAATGAAAGACATGAAACAGTGAAAGATTGACTTTGACACCTCATGTGTTATTTAACAAAAATTCGTAAAGGGTGAAAATATAAACACATGTAGAGATGTAGGACCAGAAGCCCATACACGTGCTAGTGAAGTATGAGGTCGGTTACGGATGTTGCTAAAATTCAGTAATATCGAGATTACATGCATGTATGGGTGTCACTGTCAGTGTTACTCAAATTAAACGAATAATCTGGAAATGTCTTGGTCATCAAGAAACAAAAAACATCTGGAATAATATTCTTGAGAAAGACAACAAAGCTGAAAAAATAAAAAGAAGTAAACAGTTACTTTTAACATCAGAATCGCTCCTCTATCACATTTTACATGCCCACTATCAAACTTTTATATGAAAAACGCCAGTGCTAACGACCTAATCTTGCCAATTCAGAAAAAAAATGATTAGTAAATCGTTAACGAGAATATGTGACTCCCAATTTAACGCACTTTCGAAACTGTTCCTAAATCGTGTTTAGGCTTTATTATAATTACATGTAAATGCCTCCAAATTTGGCCTTTCCTACTATAATAATTTCCTGTATGTAAATGTTTCGAAAAATTACATCAACTTTATAAAGTACTATGTTTGAGGATGCCACCGATATTTCTTATTTTATAGACTACTTCAAAACGTACTAAAATATAAAGGTTTAACAAAGGAAATGATAATAGGCTCATTTAACAATTTTTTATTATTACATATTCTGAAAGAGCTTGGTGAGTATAGTAAGTATGCCAAAAATTAGAATTTACTGAAGCCGACTTCATGTATAAAAAAAATATTGAAGTCGGCGCACTTAAAAACGCTCGGGATAACCATGTAGTCGAGTTGTGACGTCAGATGGCTGAACCGCCCAGTGAACACGGCTGTGAATACAAGTTAGTAGAGTAAAATCTGGAAGTAAAGTCGCTCAGTTTTCGAGAAAAAAAAACACCGGCGTAGAACCAAACCAGACTTAGTGGGATTCTTTAGTAAGACAATCGTGTACACGAAATCATTTTTTACATTGTTTGGTGGTCCAGAACTTTTTTATTTCGGAAAAACTCAAAAAAATAGATTTTTAATGAAATATGTTTTTTAACGTCTCCACCGCTATATCTCTGAAAATATTTGTGCTATCAAGCCATTTTTTTTTTTTTTTAGATTAAAGTAGACACAATAGCGCTTCGAACAACGTCCTACGTGAACCCGATTTATTTTTTTTTAAGTTGGAAAAATAATAGGAAACTCAAACTTATTATTTTCAGTAGCGTAATTTTAGACAATCGAGAAAAAAATTTATTTATGAAAATTTGTATATACATGCTGCGTACAAATTGAAGCCAATAGTTGAAAAAAGTTTTTAGGATAAAAATTCTTCATGTCCCGTTCATAGTATTGAGTCAGCGATTTTTTTTAACGGGCCAAAGTCATATTCTTGCGCGCTCGGCTGTAGCAAGCCTGCCGACTGCAACGATTTGACGGTCCCGGTCGGGGTGTATGTAGTAGTTTAACTTATATTAATAGATACAAAACCAGTAGTGATCAAAAGCATTTAGGGGATCAACATTATTGTTCAATATTTCATATATTGTATAAAATAGTCTCCTTTTAATAATAAAAAGACAGGTAGGTAGATATAAATACCTAATCTATAAATATCAATCAGTGTTACTAACTACACACCTAATTAGTAAGTTTATTAGACATTTTTAAATGAATGAAAGTAAAAACGTACGCATAAAATGAGTTTTATTGTTGAAATAAATTTTCTGTTTGGATAGATAAATATGTAGTATGTAGTTTATGTAGGCCCTACATTAATAGCATTCTAATTCGTTCATATCTGCCTCGAAATCTTTATCTGATTTTTAGAGAAATGAAAGTGCGAATTGTGCCCAAACCGTTTATATTGGTAAAAGCGCTACAGTGTGTACTTTAATTTGACACAAAACAAATTTCGGTACCTTTAATAGTTTTAAAGATATGGCGGTGGAAAAAAAAACAATTTTTTTTATTTAAAAAATACATTTTTTTCACTTTTTATTGATTTAAAAAGTTCGAGACCACAAAAAAATGTCGTAAAATATGATTTCATATGCCCAGTGACATACTCAAAGGAACCTAACATGTTTGACCTGGTTCTACGCCAAAAAAAAAAAACGATACGATAGACTTACGAAATCGCTGCTCTAATATAGGTATCTGCGCACGCCGTGACATCACTACGGACTGTTGGCCGGCCGAGTGTGTTTTAATTCAAATGCGAATATCTCTGTGGCTATTGATTCAATTGAGCTGAAATTTTTTTCTGAGGCTATTGGTTTGTTATACTTTAAAATGAGGAAGAGAAAGTAGGAAACTGCCATATCACTAAATGACCCTATTACACAGTTAGTTAAAGAAATGTCACTCCCCCTCCCCTTATAGCACGCCTATGAGTAGTACAATTTTTTTGTTTAATGCAGCATTTGATGTATTTTTTATGCCCATCTGCTCGTTTGTATTTTTTCCGTATCTATTATATTTTTCGAGCTACGAATATTTTGTTGAAAAAATACGAAAATTGGCACATCTTTCAAGCTTCCAGCAGAAATTTCGATCTGACATCTACACAGCAGGGTCGAACTAGAGAAAAAAATGTCAGAAATCCTCTTGTTACATAATTTGCTTCTTGATCCATTTAAGAACTACTTTTATAGTAAATGCACCTTCTATATTTGTAGATTTAATTTAAGACGAGCGTAAAGAGATATATGACTATTTATATTATAAATCCAAATACTTATAATGGTCATTAAGTATCGAATAAATCACATACAATTATTTAGTCATTTACATGAACAAAAAAAGAATCTTTGGAATGTCTAGATCTTTTAGTGGCAAACATATTTTATCGAATTCTTGAGTCAGGAGACCCCACAGACCGTATAACCATAAATTAATTGCCTCACTAAATAGATTAGTAATAATAATAGAAATATAAAAAATACGTATCTCGTCTGAAATATGTAAAACTTTTCAACAGGTATTTTTATTCTTATATTGTAGTTTTCTAGAGAACTATTTTAGACCATAGAAAAACGTATGTCTTTTACATATCTGGTTATAAATTTAGTAATGAATACTATTGGAACTCGATCAGATTAAGTGACTGTGATTTTATAAAACATTGAATTAATCGACACTAATACAGCGGGCCAGTGCGCCATTCAAACGGGCACGCATTTCCTGGAGTAGAATAAAAAGTAAGAAACAAATCACTTCAATTAGATGACCATCAAACATTTATTATAAGTTAGAAAAAAGAAATTGATGTACTGGATATAAGACAATTCCCTAATCCAGCGTCAAAATAATCAGTCCGAAAGAGATCACACTTTTGAAAAATCGCAGACAAGCATTCATTACTTCTCCACATCACGAGTATTGGAGTTCCTCTTAGAATCCAGTATAGTTGACGAAATACGTATAGCAGAACTAAGTAGCGAGGATGTAGCGGTAAGCTTTGTCGGTTGCTTTTACAAGCTTTGATTACTTTATCGGCAAGCTTTTTGACGACTTGTTTTACCTTGCCGGTTACTTCACAATACCTCTTGCCACATCATTAAGAAAGCTGTCTGTTCTTTAATATTAATGAAGTATATAATTGTCATGATTTGACTATGTATTGCCATTTTGGAAACGTCTACCAAAGATTTTGCCACTTTCAGCGGTGGTACCATGTGATCTTTAACCAAAATAGTGCACAAAATACTTGTAGAGAAAAAATCAGCTTTGTAGATTAATATTTCGCGGCGGAAAAAGCAACACTTCCCCGCGAACTGCAAAAGCCCGGAGTGCAGCGGCCGCGGTCACGCGCTTGCATTCCGTTATGTCTACCGAGTCTTTAGCAACATGAGATGATGAGATGATATATTTTTTTAGATATCTTATTAAATAAACTATTCCAGAAAAAAATTTCAGCTTTGTAGATATAAGTAAAAAAATGTTTTTTTCCACACTTTGCGTGGGTGATAGACCTGACATGGCAACGCTTCCGACGCGGTAAAATATTATTTTCCGGTATGTTTTTATGTCATCTGTGAGTATGTAAAAGTTCAATCTTGTAGATATAATACATTTATGCAACTTTTTTGTAACATATTTAATTTTTTACTTTTACTCATTTTTGCAACACTAAAAATTTCCTTAGACTTGCACTTTCATCATTGATACTTTTTATGTTAGAGAAAAAATAAAAAAAGTGTCGGAAAGCTCAATCAGTTCTCTTTACATAAGCTGTTCACAAATTTTTCCAAAAAAAAAAAACCATAATTATCGAGATATTAGAGGAAATGTAGGTAATTACACGTTTTCCTATAGAATGTATGTAAATCTTAAAAAAATATTTTTTCTCAGAAACAGGGATGTAAAATTTCACGAAATATATATTTTTGAAATATTTCAATGAAATATTTCATGAAATATTTCACACTATGTGAAATGTTCCAAATATGGCTTTCTCTCGTCAAATTTACTGTTTACTGTTTATTGCCTTATTTTCTATGAAACTAACTCAAAATATAAGTATGTCAAAGAACTCCAATAAACAGGCCTGCGACCAAAAAACTTATTTGAAACTAACTTATAGATTTTTGGGTGCTGAATCCGGGAAAAATAATGAAAAAATTCCATTACCCTCAGTTTTTTGCAAATTTAATTTTTTCTGGGTGACTGTATGAAATTTTAGTTGAAAGGCAGCCTCACACATTTCCCTATTTCTTTTTTTTTTTATTGGAATATGGTTTCATTGAAATGGGAGCAGTGCTGGATTACCCTATATGCTAATTACGCACGTTCGTAAAGCGCCAGATTTTTAGGGGCAGCAAGCAAAATCAGAATAATAAAAATTTGTTCGACTGCACATCTTGCACTTATAACTTTATAACTTGTAAGATATAAATGGACATAATTTTTTCCCTAACATTATTTTTAGGATTTAACAATAATAAATAATAAGTTTTAAGAAGTTTATCGATCTCCTCAGTCCTGGGTAATATTATATACATAAAAAACGTCAGCGTCTTTGAGTGGTGGTACAATTTGTACCGCCATCAAAGACGCCGCCGTTTTTATGTAAAATAATAACATATCACCGAGAACTATATAGGTACATACATATTTGTATTTGGGTATTTGCATTGAGGCTACTGTTGGTCACTTCATCGAGAGAATCGAGGTGTTACTCACAAGAGGAAAAATAACAATCGGAGCTTTTCCATGAATAGGGAAAGGAAGTACAGGGCCATCAATGTGGATTAAATTAATTGAAAATACATTAACAGTGTCTTTCGTTGTAAATAAACTTAATTTGGAATAATAAAACCTTTTTAAAATTTTTTAAGACACATCTCTACATTCCAAAATAGCCATATTCATGCCTATTAGGTTCAAAATATTGGGTCGAGTTGCGGAAAAACGGTGGGTGACGGAGAAAAACTAATGTCATTTTCGGATTCAGCACCCTTCAAAACTGTTAGATCACCCTAAATAATAAAAAAAAGTTTTGATAAATTTTTTTTATAGGCCTGTGTAATCCAGGATCCAGGTAATATTAATTATGTTGGACATTATATTGTATTTATTGAAATTTAAAGACAATAGGTATTAATTGTAATATAAAATTATAAGATAAAATTAGAAATAATTATTAATTTTAGTTAAACTAGTGTAAGTTTAGGGGAGGCCATCTTCTAATCTGAGCTACCACTTTTGCCTTCGATGTCACATCTATATCATATATCAAAATATATTTTTCAAAGTGAAATATTTCGGAGCAATATTACTGAAATATTTCAAGATTTAAATATATTTCTATATTCAATATTTCGAAATATAATCGAAAAAGTGAAAAATTCCAGTAATATTTCGAAATTTAAATAAATTTAAAAATGAAATATTTCCATTTACATTCCTACTCAGAAACTTTTGTTTCGAAGGGCCGAGATTAACGGAGCGTGAAAGTAGTACATGATATTACGTGAACATCATATATGAAATCGATTTCAGTTAATTACCGATTAATTACGGTGACAAAATGGAGAAATTTTACCGAAAAAAAAAAAAGAGTCCCAAATGCCGCCCCCTCTAACTCCTTTATTTTTGTCGGAATTCAAAAAATAGAAAAAAGAGTTTAGCAAATTTAATTATATTTCAATTAGCTAGAGTACTCTTTCGGCGTAGGAGCCAAGATTAAAAATTTGCCAACTGTAGAAGCTCAAAATTTGCGATTTTTTGCCGTACAGGCCGACATTTCAGTAGTTATCTCCGATACGAAAAAAAAAAAAAATAAAATTCTGAGGGAAGCAAAAGATTCGTAGTGGAAAATACTCGTTTGACCTTATTTGTTTATTTCGAGCTAACTCACACCGTTTCGGAGATATCTGCGAAAAATAGCAAAAAACAGCTTGCATTTCGGCGCCGAAAAAATTGCAAAAACATGCCATCTTGACACGTTCATATTTTTCGAAAAACACCATTGGGACGGCCGTACGATGTCGCGACGTATAGAGGAAGTCTTCCAGATAAACCTGATCGTAAATTGCATGGCGAAATTCGAAAATTCGGCTCGGCACGAACGAATCAAAAGTGACATTTTGTGACATTTCAGAAAATCAATATCTCTTTTGGCAACGTATTTAATTTTTTGCACATTTTTGCAGGACTTATAGATTGGTAGAATTGCATCTTCATCATTGATACTATCTAAGTTATCGCGGGAAAAGAATCTAGCTTTATGTATATTAGTGTATAATCAGGTTAGTGTATAAAACTGCGACGTTGCAATATGCGACTGCATGCAAAATGCCACAGCAGTTGATGACATAGCTCGGGCAACTAGTATATATGTATATTGTAAGTGGTACTACAACATTCGAGGACGATTTGCAGCACTGGTCTGTTTATGAAAATACAATTTCAGATGATATCTCTTCCTTTTCAGATTGACTTGCTATCATTTTTTAAGCAGGAAAAGGTGCATTGAAAACCTTGCTTTGGGTAATTAGGATCATGGAAACTATAAAATGTATTGCTATCGCCGACTATGCATTTGTTTCTAGCATCTGTGAGCGGAGGTTATAGGGAGGGGATTTAGGGGGCGGAGGTCAAGAGAGGGAAGGTTTGGGAGGTGCACAATATGCTCTAGCCCACAGCGCTACTATTCCGGATGGCAAATCGAACTACATCAATAAGGGAATTGGCAATTGGCAACCTAGAGCACAGCTATTCTCAAAAATATGATAACCCGAGGTAAGCATCCAAAGTAGATGGAGAGCCTTAGCCCAAGAGGCATATACTACGAAGGCAATTGGCAACCTCAATAAGTCATCAGTTGGAATTTTACATAAACATAATAAATACCGATCTCATAAATGCAAAATCGACAAACATCTCCATGGAGATGCCAACAAAGGGAGGTTGGAATATTGCAACTGGTTCCTAAATGCAATTCAACGAGAGCCCAATTTTCCTTTTAATATTTTATATTCTCAGACGAAGCTAGATAATAGGATTCTCAAATGGAAGAAAAAATATAGTAATAACAGTACGCTTAATAGAAACAATACTAGCTTCTGGGATCAAGAAAATCCACCACTGACGAGGAAACTAAATATTTTAGAAAATATTGGAGTAAACACACTCGGTATAATGTCCCAAGCTTGTTTGTTTTTACGTTGGCTATGGTCTCTGAAACTACTGAACCAAATTTAATGAAACCTACACTGTTCAATAATTTGAATTATATAGGATATGTATCATCACAATATGTCAAGTAGGGGCTGAGCAGTGATCAAAAGGACAGACGCGGACAGTAACCGAATTGCACCTGGGCGAAACCGGAAGGTGCATCTAGAATAATAATAAATAATAATTTTTGTCTCTAAGGTCCGGTACTTTCACCTTTCGTTAAATTTATTCTCCAGATAATTTCCTTGGATTCAATTGTGTCAGTAATTGTTTCCATGGGATCTATCCATAGAATAGAATTAACGGAAGATGAAAGTACCGGGCCTAAATATATACTTAAATTTTTTCATTGTGGAAATCGGTTTAGTTTCTGCAACGTATTTTTGTCATTATCATTGTTCTGCATTATGTCTTTTTCCATCGAACCCTTGTATACACAGGTCAATATACTTATACTCATCTTGTGAAACAAAAATTACATCAAAAAAATGTACAGGCAAGAAAAGAACACGCGTTCTCTTGTTTTTTATATTTATAATGATCGTCTTCTATAGACATTGACAACTTAAATAATTAGTCATCGTTGCGGGTGACAAACTAAAATGTCTTGCGAAACATTTACTGCATATACCATTTCAAAGAGGAAGTGAATACAGTTCGTCATTGTTCGAGCAGGCAGATGACAGAACACTGTAAATATATCGACGGAAATATGTTTAAGAAATAGTTTACTAGATTTAATATATATTGGGAAATGAAAACGTTAGACAATCTCTTAGTCGTTCAGCAGTACCAAAGCTTTTGCTAAAATTACTGGAAAATATCAACTAAAGGGTGTTTTTTTTAGAGGAATAGAACTTTGAAATGAAATAAAACACATAAAAATCTTGCTAACGCCCATGGTATTGAATTTATTGGAAATGTAATTTTATGCCATTAGTGCTTAAATATGATTTCGGGCATGTGGGTGCCGCGGCTGGCTCGAATGTAGGGAATCTGGAAGCCCAATTTTTGATCTCTTTTTCGAACAGTTGGGGTTGTATGTCGGCAATAACTCGTCTAATGTTCTCTTCCAATATCTCTGGATTATCGGCGTAGACTAGCGACTTCACATGTCCCCACAGAAAATAATCCAAGGCGTGATATAACACGACCGTGGAGGCCAATTCACAGGTCGACGACGCAAAATTTTTTTGTGAAAATGAGGATAAAGAACAATCTTGTTTACGGCCCATTCACCGAACGTCCGACGCAAGTGATGGTCACGCGGCTTTACTTCGTGCACGAGCTGAATCTTGTAAGCTCGTAACCCAGGATCTTTCCTCAAAATCTTCCATAAGGTGGATGGACACAGCTCCAATTGCTGTGCACGACGGCGAATCGACTCATTCGGATCCTCCTCAACACTACGCTCCACAGCAGCAACAACTTCTTGGGTGCGCACTGTACGACGTCTCTGCGTATATACATTATCAATCAGAGTATGCGTGGTGCGAATGGTTGTTCGAATGAGTTGCTCGGATGGACGATTATGTCGACCGTAAAATGGTCGTAGCGCACGGTAAGTTTCGCAAACTGAACCCTGATTTTTGAAATAAATTTGCACAATTCGCAAGCGTTGTTCTACCGTAAGTCTATTTATGGTGAAATGGCAAAACATACTGAGCACAAATCAGCTGTCAGTTGTTAAATTAACTGTCTCTAGAAACAGGGTCGCCCATTCAAAAAACAAACTTCTAAAAAAAACACCCTTTATATGCAAAGGTTTTTTATTATTTTCAAATTAAGCAGATTCATTATAATTTTTTTAAATATAAAAATATTATTATGAGAGAAATGCCATTCAAATTTTGGTGACGTATATAAGTATGCGAAAGAGCTAGGTTGGTATTACCAATAAGAGAAAACATCAAAACTGCGGGAACTACAATCGAAACTGAACGCTATTTCCAGTGATCCTCATCTTGGTTTTGCAAGAAGAGCATTTATTTTTTATTATAATTGATTTTGAGGAAATTTATTTTTAGTAATACCAGCAAAGCCTTCTCGTAATCTTATACAGAGGTATAGGTATCAAAACTTTAATGAAATTTTATTATAATAACGGAGATATGAAGGTTTCGGTCTGGAACATCATACACTATACATATATTTCTATACGCCAGATATAGCTTATAGAATTTCTTCTTTGCAGTACACACAGATGCCGTTGTGATGCAGAAATCTCGAAACATGATACATATGATTGATACATTTATGAACTATTTTGATTACGCAGACATTTTGTAAAAATCAAGTAACATGGATTTCTTCCTTCATTCGTTCAGTACACATAAATTTTGATAAACTCCTGTAACTAAATTTAATTTAATAAGAAGCATAAAATTTTTTTGTTTTTTTATCAAAAGCAACAAATTAAAAAACTGGTGAAATTTGACTTACCGGAAATGTGTTATGTCAAAATGGTTTCCATGGTAACGGCCATCATAGTTACCACTACCCAAAGGTACTACTCCCATGGTGAGCACTCACTTAATTGTGAAGCTAAATACTCCAGATTAGTGGAAATGATCTACAAAAAAGTAGTGGCTGTGGTAATGCTTACCACGGTACCAGTACCTTAGGATACCACTCCCATGATTAGCTGTATTAGTAATAAAACCCAACTTTTTTTATTGACTATAATAAAATTAAAACAAAAAAACCGCTGCCCAAGGAATCACTACTTCCACATCCGGATTTTCTATAAAAGTCACACAACGAAAAAATTTTGTATTTGGAAATGATTGTTTATGGAACTTTAATAATATAATATTTGAAATCCTCTACCCCAAAAACCCATAAAACGATACCCCACATCGGTAGTGGGGTGGGGGTGGTGACAGGGGGTGGGAGTGGGGGGGTGGATAAAGTAAAAAAATATTTTGAGGTTTCTGGTTCTTGTACACACACTAAATCACATTTTTTTTCATCCTCTTTAATAATGGGGTTGGGATGGTAATGGGGGTGGCTAATGCCAAAATTTTTTTTGAGACCTTAGCTTCTCTTGCCTATACTAAATATCAATTCTATGAACTCTTACCTGCTTGATTTAACTATTTACTCCAAATTTACCCCAATTTACCCCCCAACCCTTCGACAGAACAAGGTGAAAATATAATCTAGTTCTAGATCTCGTTAAAGTACATATGTGTACCAAATTTCAAGTCAATATCTCAAACGGTTCCAAAGTAAACGTGCGCACAAAAAAAGTTACAGACCGACAGACAGAAATTTTTTTTTTCGCTCAAACTTGAAATCTCGACGTTTCATGACATTCTAAGCCTATTTGAACAATAAAAATTTTTAAAATTTTTTTTGTCGTTACTATACCACTGGATGTGGAAGTTATACAAGTTACATTAAATTTTTTTTTAAGCGGGTGTCCGCCATGAGAGTAGTACCATCGGGTAGTGGTAACTATGACGACCATTACTGTGCGCGCGGATTTCGAAACGTCGACCGGAAATGTACCAGTCCATTCTCTAAGGTTTCATTAAGATAATTTGCCATTATTCTTGAGAAACGGGCTGGTGCAACCAGATACTATCTAATCCTGGCAATTAATGTCTCAAAAATCTTACATCATATTCTATTTAAAGTTTCATGGAACAGATGTGGTCCAATAACATAACAATTTGATATCCCGCACTACACTTTAACTGCAAAAATGCCTGATTTCGGATTAACCTCGTCCACCTAGGATTATTCTGTGACCAATATCATCAGTTGTGCTTATACAGAACTCCGTGAAAACGGCTTTCGTTGCTCCACAACACATTGAAAAAAAAATGGCAATTCTTCAGAAAAAATCTGAAAGTTCAGCCAGAAAATCTTACCTTCGCTCATGATCACCAGAGGCCTTAAATGATGGACCAAGTGCAGTTTGTAGGGGTAGTATTTATTTGTTTTTAAATTCTTTGGCATGAAGATACCGAGATATTAGTCTCTGGTGTCAATTGCCGTAGAGAACATTAAGGGTTGTTGACGACGTTATGTAACACAAAGATTGTATTTTCATCATTTCCATCAAGATTACTTCTGTTTCCAATGGTTTTCTTAAAACTGCCATAGTTTTTAAAATTTTCAACCAGCATAATCATTTTTCCTTATCTGTTGTAAATCTGTTTGGAAGTTGCAAATGAAACAATCGATTTGGTTATCAGGAATTTCTTCTACATTTTCCATGTAGTAAAATCATATTTAGCTAGATTCAAAGAATATCTCAGAAGTGTAATTTAACCCATTAGAAAATTAGTGAATATTTTCTTTATTAATTAAAAAAATGAAAAATTAACAAAAAAATTACCTTATTTTTTTGTAGAAATGCGCAGCCAATGACTTTAACTGAGATGGTAGAAGTGACTTTTTGGTTTTAATCAAATCACACTATAAAAATAGCGAAATAAATCGAAATAAACCGAAGAGACATTGACCCGTAGTGAATTCTGCAAAACAAGTAGATATAAGAGATATTTACTTAAACCGGTCAATAACACGCCGGTGTCCTGATTGTTCGACCGAAAGCAAAAAACGCGGCACTTTGATCTGTGCTTTGACCGCACTTGCCGGCTTCACTTTTTATGCCAATTAAGGACATGTAAACATCTCCAATGCGTTCTTTCACAAGTAAGTTCGTTGACCTATTACTAACCGACTCAATATCAGTAGTGTATCTTCGCAAATTTACTAATAATATAATTTAATATACTAAATTACCTCAGGACACTCTAAAATTTTGCAGGGGCTTTCCCACATTGAAGACTAGTACACCATTTTATTTTCCGCATATCATGGTAGATCACGTTGTATAGAAAGTATTTCAATGTTTAATAAATGTTTAGTATCAAAAAATACCATTAATAATTTACAAAAAAGATTAAAATTAAATTAGTAATGACAAATTACAAATTACTATAAAAAGTAAACTACACATTTTACAGAAGTAACTGCCAAATATAAACAAAAATATTGTAAAATTGAAAAAACAGTTTTATTAACATTTTCTTTGTTTTGGTTGGGCAATACTAATATTGTAAAACGTCTTTAAGACGTAAAAATCAGAACATCTTCTTTCAAGACATCTTTATAAGGAATTGAGACGTTCAGACCTAAATAAGACGTCTTGTGCTATCTGGATACATACTGAAGTGAGTTTGAACAATAGGAAACTATTGCTTCCTTCCGCAGAAACTTTAGAGAGAAGCTATAGCAGCAGATTCTCTGTTTCCTTCGCACTTGTAAAATTATGTATTCAGGCAACAGAAACAGGGGAGCTGCTAATATAGTTTCTCTCTCTCCCTCTCTATTGTTTCTGCCACCCCCCTCCCCTATGCGGGCGCCAAATAACTGCCATTTTAAAATATCCAAATTCTTCACCGAAGCAATTTTTTTTCTCGCTGTATTAACATTCAAAAAATCGTAAATTTTACACTTTCATAACTTTTTTTTATGCTTTATCGATTTTCATCATAAAGAAAATAACGTTACAATCCCCATTGTAAGGTTATCCTTCAAATGGTGCAACAGAACCTGAAGAGTTCTTTTTTTGTGCAGGATAGTGTTGGGCCAGATCTCTTTATTCAAACGGAAATGAAAGAAACTATAAAGGTACAACTGTTTCTATTCCATAATCATCCGAGATGAATCAGATATCATTGAATTGGATAACAAAAAAATAAAAGGACAATTAACACTAACATATAATCATAATAATCATCTATAAAAATATATAAAAGGCTAAAGCTCATTCACTCAGACGCTACAAAAGTATGTACACTAAATCAACTAAAGCTTCTATTTGTCCGTGTTGAAAAAAGTATTGCAAATATTTCGCGAATGCTTACAAACTCTCAAATTTATAAGAAAAAACAACAAGAACTTAAGGATTCATATGCACGAATTCCTAAAATATACTGTATGAGAAACTAGAAGTATGCAGTTTAGTATTAAAACTGCAGTGAATGGAGGATAAAATTGGACTCGTGCCGACATATATTTAGTAGCCGTAGGCGGCTTGGCAACCTGCGAATATTTTGAAAAAAAGATCATGGAGAATGTAACAGATGGACAATTCCTAAATGTATAACTTCTAAACAAAACTATTATGACATTTATTCGCTTTTAGATACAGAATATTTTTCATTGTTAACTATCCGAGTCGTCGGAAAGTGTCATTTGTTAGAAAATATTTTACATGCTTATTATACACGTTAATCTGTCATTAACAATAACAGCGGATAACACTTATTTATTATTTATAGGCATTGTTAAAGTTTCATCGCCTGCTAATATTTGTGGGAAACCCTGGTTATTATACAATAGTCTGAAAATAAATCTCCTCACTATTTAAAACATTTTAGAATCAAACGATTATATCTTTTATATTTGATAAACTATATTTTTTGCTGGATTTACCTACTCGTACTTAAATATAAACAATGTGGCGTGGCTGAGCAAGTGAAGAAATTGTTATAAAAACATATATCTAAATTGTAAACAATGAAATAAATAATTGCTATTGTAATGCGCTATTATTCTATAAAATGGCGAATGCGCGAGTCATAATATACAACTATGTTTACTGTACTTGGAAAACAAATAGCAACTTATTTGAATTTGCCAAATCCTGAACTTTACACCGGTCATTGCTTTCGGAGATCTTCGGCTACACTATACGTGGATGGAGGTAGCGATATTACGGGGTTGAAACGACACGGAGGCTGGAAATCCTCACTCATAGCTGAAGGATACATCGATCAATCTGTTAAAAATAAAATGATAACAGCCGAAACTATTTCAAAGCAAGTGAACAATGGCTTCTACTTCTACAGCTGCTAGAGTGGCTAATGCTGATAGTATTGCTACCGTTGAAAATAGTGCTAATTATTAACACAAAATATACTCTTATCAGTTCAGTTTGTTAACTGTAGTAACATTAACTTTAACAGTTTGTTGAAAAGAAATAAATACTTTAGAAATTAACATTTTTTGTACATTTATATATTATGTATGTATATTTTATACCATATGTACTATATTTTATATACAGGTTAGTTGTATATAAAGTATAGTATACAACTCAATATAATGACTATTATTACCTCGGATGGTAACAATACTCATTCGCTGCGCTTGCTCGAGTTGTAATCTCCATCCTCAATAATAATAGCATAGCATCGTTGTATAATATACTATGACTCACAAATAAATTCAGCAGACTTTCAGGCAATTAATGAACTTAAATGAGAGTTTAAAAAGAACTTTACATTCAGTACTGTTTATTCTATTTTAGAAATTTTGAATACTTACCAGTGCTTTCGAGAGTATCAGCGTAAGTAGAATCTTCTTTGATGTTTTTTGTCTAAGCCCCGGCTGTCTCTTGAACATCAGTTCAAGTGTAATAAATTCTAGATTTGCCCCATAATTAATACCTTATTACACTTATCAATTTCATCGTTAATATAAAAATAATTTTGCGTTAATACTGCGAGAAGCTTTTCAAAAATGAAGATCCTAAGGCAGAAGATGAGTGGCTGCACGATTATGAGTGTAGACTTTCAATACTGAAAACGAAGGTGAAAGCAACCATACAAAAAGTAAAAACTGGCAAAGCATCTAGGGCTGACAACATTATGGCGAAAGCGCGTAAGGTGGTGGTGAAGATGAAGTGATTCACAAAAATGCCAAAAATATAGTAGACGAGAGAATCTGGCACGATAAGTGGAAAACTTGTCATTGTATCATACATAAGATGAGAACGAAGTGTTTGCGAGAATTAGGCTGTTGACAAATTTTCAAAAAGGATGAAATATGATAGTAGAGGCGTTAACTTGGTTATATATTTAATTTGGAATAAAAATTCAAAGCTCAACATGTTAAAAAAATATATAAAACTTCGACTATTTGAATGTGCCATGAAAACGGAAATGACACCATAAGGGCAGTTAGATGTGAACTTATACACAGAACAGAAGAAGACGAACAGGTTGACATTGTTGACAACAGAGAAAATAACCTTATATGTCAAAAGTAAATTTGACGTTTAGCTAGTAGTGATTAGTGTTTGCTGTTATTGTTAATATTTTTTCAAAACAACTAAGGCAGTATCTTTGCAAAAACTAATTCTGACATTCTACTTGCGGTAGATATATTTACGGTGAGAGAATTTTAAAAAAAGACGATCGTTTTGGAATTGCAGTGGTTGGAAGTAAAAAGCTGCAAGGTACGTTACAGTTGTAGATTAGACAATACAAGCCATTGTAATTTCTGCATTTTATCTTATTAATACTATATAATATATCTAATATGTATTTTATTTCATGTAGATCAATTTGTTCAACGGGGGTTTCATCTCCAATTTGAGGGCAATGTGTTTGTAATGTCCTTAATAAAAAAGTTGAAAAAAAGATTAGAGTAGGAAATGATTAGAAGGGATAGAAAACTTTTTATGACGGATTCCGTAACTTGTGGAATTAGGTCAAATATGAAAAAAAAATCAGGTGAATGCATCATCGAATTACAAGACTTTTTTTATTTGCAACTGTTCTGTAAAGTGCGTTTTGGCCGAGTTTTTCCGGAATAACATGAAAAACTACCCCTTTCTTTAAAATTATAGCACTTTAAATATATGTAATTTAAAAAAATTCAAACGTATGCATTGAGGCCTTCTAAACAGTTTTTGTCCCTTGGATTTTTTTGCGACTTGCTAATTTTCCGAGTTACAGGCGGTTTTTCATGATAAATAATGTACTACATTTTTTGCACATGTAAAAATACATAAAGTTGTTACGGTCTTAAGTGGGACACCCTGTGGAATACCTAATACTCACTTATATTTCTACTTGGGAGAATACTTGACAATCTACTTATGATTGCATAATTGGTGGCAGTAATTTTAATTTGGATATATCGAATTTTAATAACTATAACTCCAAAAAATGGCGTGATGCTATAGCCCTAGGAAGGTACACGATTTTCCTGTGAGAAGTTTACGATAAATATGTATTGACTGAGATAGTTTGGTAATGTTCAAAATTCAAATTAGACCGACTAAATGTATGGTACAAAATTAAAAAATAAGCAAACATGCATCACGAAGATATCGCGTCTTTTTCTCTTTAATTTTAAAGATTGATAATATTGAAAATCACTTAAAAAACTTAGGGGCACTTCTCGAATAAGAGCACACCGGCCTCATCTGGCCAACATATTCCTTTCCATGCAATTATTAATTATTCTAAGGAAACTTAACTTCTATTGGAAACTGCAAGGGTATATAAAATGAAAATGTCTATCCACGAATCTACAAAATTTTACACAACACCATCCTAAGAATAAGAAAACAGAGTTTGTAAAATATCATCACAAGCAGATCCATAACAATTATCTTTACCTTCATAACAATAAGTAACAATAAACGTCTTATTTGCAGACTCCCAGTGCCAGCCAGCTGGTTAACGACACCCATAAACAGCTTGAGCTTCAAAGAAGACAGCAGGAGCATCTCCTGCAACAGCAGCAAAAGCTACAGGAACTTCAAGGTCAAATATCGGCGCAGTATGCCGCCACTGGAGCAGTGGGCCCGCAAGGACTTATGTTCCTTCCTTTCCTGGAGCAACTACGTGGGCTGCAGCCGGCATCTTTACCCCCTAGTGTTGCCAAATCGCCACTTAGTAATCATGTAAGTATGGCAATTACATTCGTGCAGAACTAATTGGCTGGTAAACATAGGCGTAGCCTGAGTTTATTTCAATTTAGAATTATTTGTTTATGTTATAAAATAATTCCTCGATGATTTGAAGACAGAGTACATTTATTATTATTATTATATCAGACATTTTCTCCTGAAAGAGTCTTTAATCACATTATATATACACAAATATATTCGATTTAAACTCATTCGAATTTAGAAGTAAAAGTAGCTACGAATCGAAGCTAGTGGTATTCTAGTAAAATGCGTTTTTCTTTAGAAGAATAAAAATATCTCTGGTGTAAGACAGATTAGTTCCCTTTAGCAAGTTGGATCGTGTGTAGACCTCGTTTTATTATTGGTATGAGTTACAAATGCAGTACTATTCAACGCTTAAAAAGTTCGAACACGAATATTTGGTAAAATACACCCCAATTGAGGGTGAATGGTATTTAAAATAGTTTCTTGTAGAAATCTTGAAAACTGTTAATTTGGGCGAAATATATCAAAAGAGTAAATTTGAAGCTTATTAAAAAATCGTTTTTAGTAATTTAATTTGCACGTGCATTTTTCATGGTTTACGGGAATACTAGGAGTCCTACAAAAAATATATCAAAAGTTAATTCTATTCCCTTGATCTTCTGTTTATTCCTCTATGATCAAAATTGATGAAGTTATGGTCAAAAGAGAAGAGAATCTCCATAAACGTAAGTTATTAAAACTAAATTCTTTACTTCTACTTAATGCGCCAACTGTATAAAAAATGATGATACAATTTGTATCAATTTTTTTTTGTTACAAAAGGTAAAAACCATTAAAATAACGAAAACAATGTTCTTATTGATTCCTTGGAAATTCTGAAACAAAAAAAAAATAATTTGTGATTTCGGACTGTTATTTATTTCTCATACAATTAGACTCAGTAGTCTCTTGTTGACGATTAATTTTGAGTGTTGGGAGGTGTGCGAGATGTGTTTTTCTCTCGTAATTTTTGGTGTAACAACAGAAATCAAAGTGCTGCCAACACCTGGCCAGATTATTTTTTTTTATGTCTAACTCGAAAATTATATATTAATATTTAAAGTAAGAGTTATTTTCTAGGCATAAAATGCAGTTTTTTTCTTCAACTTAAACAACTGTAACTTCATTCAGGTAAACTAAAAACACAATTAAAGATAATTCTGTCACCTTCAATTAATAATTATAACTCCAAAATGCACATTTTTGAAGATATTAGCAAAAACTAAACGATTTGCAACATTACTTAAAATTTATTTGCGTTTCGCAGAGTACATGCACTCAAAAAAAATCTCTTAAATTCATTTCAATGAACATTTGAAAATGGCACGTTCATGTGCCGAAACTGCAGTAACATGTATGTTACAATAAATTAGTGATAGAAAACAAAGTAAAGTGTTCTTTCTTATATCAATCTCTTTGGAATCATATAATTGAGGAAAATATACCAATTTTATAGTTTTACATCATTGCAAATAGTTGTAATGTATTGTTCAAATAGGCTTAGAATGTCATAAAAAGTCGAGATTTTAAGTATGAACAAAAAAAAATTCTATCTGCTGTTCTGTCTGTCTGTAACTTTTTTGTGCGCACGATTACTCCGGAATCGTTTAAGATATTGACTTGAAATTTGGTATACGTATGTATTATAATGAGGTCTGGAGTTAGATTTTATTTTGATCTTATTCCGTTGAAGGATTGGGGGGTAAATTGGGGAAATGGGTGGGGGGTAAATAGGTAAATGAAGCAAGTAGGGGTATTTAGTATGTATAAGAGAAGCTAAGGTCTAAACAATTATTTTCGCATTAGCGATTACCACCCCCACCCCATTATTAAAGGGAGTGAAAAATAAAATTGTGATCTTTTTCGTTGTGATGAGAGACTTGGATAAAATCTGGATGTGGCAGTAGTGATTTCTTGGGCAGTGGTTTAACCTTTTATTTAATTAACTTAATTTTAAAGCACTGATATTTTATAACAGTAATTTGAAATATTTTTATTTGTTCAAAGATTTGTTTATACGATTTTTTAGACTATAAATTGTCCTTGATCAAATTTACTTGAATTATTTTCTCAAATTACCAATTTACATTTTCACAAAGACGTCCTTTTTTTTACAAAAACTGGTAATAAGCCAATTTTGGTCGTATAGGAATAAACAAAAAAAGCTAGTTGAATGAAATTGAAGAAGTTTTAAACTTTATAGTTATTTTTCGAGTAAATCATGAAAAGAGATGAAAAAGTAGTTTAAAAAAAATTTATTTCAGTAGGTAGATTTTTATCCAAACAGATTTGGTGATTAGGATTTAAAAGTTCATAAATAAACTATATTACTTGGGAAGAGAACACTCACTTGACAAAAGCAGAATAAATCACAATGTACACCAAAAAAAATTGCTAATGAACACCAATAATAGCTACTGAATTAGCTCTAACACAGGATGCATGTTATCAACAAATTTTAAGGGTCACTAAAATTTCATCGTCACCTTGTATTTTTCAAAATTTTGAAGTATTATTCGTTAAGTTCTAGTCCAAGATTGGGTTGATGAATATTTTTACTGATGATACTCTGGTCTAGGTGGATTATCCTTTTTACTAGATGAAATTAAATGCATAAAAAGACATCAGTTTCTAAACCATTAAAATATATGCAAATAGTTTGGACCCATCCCGTATATACCAGGAAGTAGTACGAGGAAAAATGCCTGCAATTAGTAATTATAGCAAATTTCACCACACTGGCCATGAAGTAATCAGAGTTAAGTGGTAAACTTTTATGGCGTTAAATTAACTATGAATATGCATTATTATGAATACAAAGAGTGATAATAATTGTGATAATATAGCAATTAGTTGTCAATAAATGAATATCTTACAACTTCAACTATGTCTAATACATCTCATAAATTATATGCATGTATTTAACAATAGATATTAATTAACAAAAATGAAATATCTAAGTCAGATAATGTTCTTAGGAAAGAATTATATTATTTATTTTCTATGGTTATTTACTTGTGGCCATTTATCATGTAACAGCAGTGAGGTCACAGCGTCGAAAAAAATGATGAATAAAAACTAGAGGAGAAAACATTGTACTGTTCACCGGTTAATGAAGTTTTTATATTAATTTTGAATATGTATGATAGATACTCTTCGCAGTATTGTGAAAATAAATTAATGCTCATCAGTATCTCATGCAGTTCTCTGTTTTTGTAATATCCCATTATTAAGTAGAAGTAGCCAAAATGAGTTACGCTCTTGCATAAATTTTAACTTACTGGGCTTTCTATGCAGATATTTTTCCAATCATACCTTAGCCAGCGAACACAATAGATTGAATTTTCTGGTTTTAAATATTTGAAATATCGGGAACAGCCTCCTCAGGATGGCATTTCTCATCTTTCCATATTGTTTGTAAATGATATTGTGCGTACCTTTACTTTATTCAGATCAGTTAACGCTGTTTGGTGTATTAACTTTGACTAGATCAATAACAGTTTATAGAAGATCTAAAAATTGACTAATCGGTGCCAAATACAAAGTATTTCACAAAATTTTGGGAAATGCACCTTTTATTATATCAATAGTTTCGAAATAACGCCTTAACAGACGTCTTATGAGTCATATGTTCTAGTTTGCCACTCTGTGTTGTACCACAGTACATAATTTTGTACATCATTTTACCATCATTTGTACGGCCTCACAAATGCTCTTTATCTCCCCTTTTGGGAACATCAGCCCAATGTTTTGGAGACCGGTCTTTCACCGGTTACCATCTGATTTTTCCTGCACCACTATCTGTTCTATGGTCAAGGATGGGATTCGAATGATACCATGATAAATGTCTCCAGACTCATATCTAGAAAGCATCAATATTCCATCTGTCTAGTTCCCTAATGATCTATGTCTCAGAGGTGTAAAGAAAGATGAGAACGCTGTGGAAGCCTGATCTTTAGGCATCTCGTGATATTTAGAAGTCCTGCCAAATTTCCCATCAAATCTAGTAGTTTCCGGTTTTGTCAACAAGGGCTCTAGTGTATACACCATCATTGTTTACTACCTCACACTCAGCTACCCTTAACGTGGTTAGATGGTTTTCATTTTCTCGATTTATGGTCATAATTTTCGATTTATTGTCTATTTAAATCGTACTCAGAGCTTCTATTTGAAGATTGTCGAAACGTGGAAATTTATAAGGTCACTTCAATTCGTTTCAACTAAGGTGATATCATCTGGAAATCTCAAGTTAGAGATCTTAGTTCCGCTTATAGTTACTTCTTCCTGCCAGTCCTCAAGCACATATTTTATTACAAGTTCACTATAGATACTAAATAAATACATATTTGAATGAAATTGGTATGAACAATATACTCTTTTCGTGCAATAAAAAGTATAATTTACTTTTAAAAAATTTCAGAAATATGCTCAGTTTACAGTACTTAACGGCCGGTAGTTTCATCTCCCGTTGAATGTACTCTTTGGATAATTTCCTTGGATATAATTATATCAATAACTGTTTCCATGAGATCTATCTGTCGAATAGATTTAACTGGAGATGAAAGTCCCGGCCTTTAATATGTGTCATTTTTGGTCAATTTTAGTAGAGGTGTAGAAAGTCAGTGGACCAATGTATAATATAATATTTGATGGCACGTTTATGGTTATTCTCCAGTAAATTGTCAAAAATATTGATTGACCAAATTTTGAGTTCTACAAATAACATAATCAACTAGCTAAGGTCATTATTTTATTAATTTTATTTAAATACTTCTGGCTATCTTCAGTTTCTAACATAAACTACACATTTAATCCTTTGTGCAATTCCATGATTAAGTACATTTTTACTTTAATTCGTTATTCACATTCCGTGAAGATTAAAGAGATTAAAATGTTTCTATTTACCAGAAGAGCTTGTATTTGTTTCTCTCTCGGCAATCAGCATTTCTAGGGTTGTTTTCTAAGTTTAAAATTCTCAATCAAAATTCCGTTTCCTTCATGAAAAAACAAAAATAATTCCATCTTGTACGTCTTTTCATTTTATTTATTCTCTCTCAGCCTCCTCAAATGAGTTTATAACTGACCCGTCTGGTTTAAAAGCCTTCTTTCCCTCTATTCGACTCCTTCACAGACGAGCCAAGGCCAACTACGTCACCGTGTACCTGCGTTCCCATTCTCGAGGCGCTTTGTATAGTTCATTAGAGGTCTTCCCCTCTCCCCCCACCAAAAAAACACACCGGCCATCACATCCTTCAGCCGAAATATGCCAATTTTCAACTAGCACTTGAGACCGAACGGTTCGTCGGAGAAAAAAAATCTAAATAATGAGATTTGTGGGAAATTGTATGTACTTTCATTTTAAATAGAAGGGTTATTTACGAAAAGATGATAGTTTTCGAGTTATAAGCAAAGGACCGCCAAAAAATAAGATTTTTAAATTTTTTTAAAAATTTTTTCAGTGTTGCGTCATGAAATTTTGTTAGCAAACTTCAGATTCGGATTCAGAACCCCAAAAAACGTATAGAATGGAAGAGATCAAAATTACCCCACAACTTTCCCGTTAGGAGCCCTTTTGAGCACAAATCGACAGCATTATAAGCCTATGCCTATGTAATGCAAGATTTCTATGATGTATTTGTTTTAGTATAGATATTTAATTTGTGTTTACTGACATCTTACTGATTTATGAAATTTAGTTAATTAATATAATAATTTTTTAGAATTATCAATATTTTTTTTATACCATTCTGTTCATCTTTTCTTTATAGATGCTCCCTCCTCATCAGGTACCAAGTTGGATCTCAGCCACAGCTCACTTAGCACAAATGTCCAATGCCACTCCAGAGAAGAGATCTCCACCCCCGCAACCAACCCCCTCACCCCCTCCACCTCCCTCGGATCCCGACGCGCCCCTTAATTTAAGTAAACCAAAATCTTCAAGTTCAGGTTCCGCGGGTTCCAGTCCTCATAGCACCCCCAACATACAAATGTCAGATCAGCCAGTAGCCGCCACCGCCCCCAAACTTCTACCTCCGAATTTAATGATGCCACGGGCATTCTTGCCGTATGCCGGACTGCCGCCACAGTTTCCTTTACCTCCCGGAGTAGACAGGAACAAGTCAAATAAAGACATGTCTAATCAAGAAAAGCAGCCCCACTTTCCTCTCCATGGGCTGTATGGGATACCCGCACCTCCACATATGGCTGTCAGACAAAAGGAAGATAATATCAAGGAAGAGCAAGATTTTATGGCCGCGTGCCACTGTAAGTACATTTTTTACATTGTAGTCCAATTAAATAGGTCGACAAATCAAAATTTTGAGGTAAATACTTGAATTTTTGATATTAGTTACATGATTAGTTAAAGAAATTTTTTTTCAACCCCCCGAGAAAGGGTGAAAAAAATATAATAAAGTGTTTTTTCAAAATTACTCAAAATGTGTAAAAGTTAGTAAAAATAGTTTCAAATAAAAATTGTAAAGCATGAAATTTTACATAAAAATGATCACTTTACTTTTTCTGGTATTATTAAAATTAACAGAGTTACACTGTAAAAATATATGTAAAATTACATTTATCGATGTAAAAATACTTTGAAAGTTAGTTCAATTTAATATGAAATTATACATAAATTAATTATTTTTACCCGGACTTTCAGGGCAAAGTTAAACATATTTATGGTTTATTACATAAAGTAAATTAAAACTACACACATTCATGTATATTTACTTCAATTAATGTAATTTTCGATATAATTATATATAAACTACATAATAAAATGTATAAATACATGGTTAATCCGGTGAATTACATCAGTAACGCACCAGCGCAAGTGCTTTTGTACACAATTATATGGAATTTTTACAGGAAAGCACGAAACATTTGGTACATTTGTGTACCATTACCAGAACAATCGCTGGCAACACATGGACTATCGATTATCCATGTAATCACTATTACATGGAAAATCGATGGTCCATTTGTTGCAGAACCATAAATATATTTAACTTTACCCTGAAATTCCCGGTAAATAGTAGTTTGTGCAACAAGAGTGGATATGATATTCATATCGCACGATAAAGAAGTTTGATCACGACGCCGTAGGCGGAGTGCTTCAAAACTTTTGAGTGCGATATGGATAATCCACTCGAGTTGTACAGTATACTTTTTCTACGACCAGCTTAAAAAAAACTACAAAATTTATTAAACATTAATATATTACACAAATACACACTGACAGTTACTTTGACAGCTTACGCACTAATAATTTGATTTTAAAACGAATAGGCCAATCCAACACGCTGTCACTTTGCTTTGTTTGTACTACAGCAACCATCTTTTGTTGGTAAGTTAGGGTTTTTGTCAGGCTTAAAGGGCACCATACACGTTCAGCAATAATGTCATTCCAGCAGATCATTACAGAAACACCATTACTAAAAAATTCCCCATCATTATTTTTCACATCTTGCATGTCCATTATTTAAGAAAAAAGCATATCTAGCTATAATTATTGAATTAAGTATGATTGAAAAAACGCGAAAATTCAGGTAATGAGATTACAACTCGAGTGGATTATCCATATCGCACTCAAAAGTGTGTAAGTTGTGATTTGCATAATACCTAAATAATATTCTCTAGCCCTTTAGGCCTGTCGAAAACCCTAACTTACCAACAAAAGATGGCTGCTGTAGTACAAACAAAGCAAAGTGACAGCGTGTTGGACAGGCCTATAGTTCTCTATGTACTAAATACACGAACTGTGATTCGTCGGTTTCATTTCATGTCCATCCTAGAACTGAAATATATCCGTTCAGTTAACTGGAATTGCCTATTTATCCATTCTACAGACTGTACAGAAAACATCAAATTTATATAAGGGAGTAGTAAAAATAAATAAATTATGTATAATTTCGTCGAAAATTGATCTAATTTTACCTTAACTTTCAAAGTATTTTTAGATCCATAATGTATTTTTACATCAATTTTTTACAGTGTAGGGTGGATAGAAGTTAAGGGATGATATGTACAACTTTAAAAAATCATAGCGTACTGAAAAGTTAATGAATTAAAAAAAAATTCTATTTACTCAAAAAAAATATAAGCTTTCGTTTTAGAGAAATGTTTTTTTTTTAAATTGTTAATAAAAAAGTTATAACAATTTTAATTTTTTTATTTTCAATTAAAACCACTTTGAACGGTAAAACGATTTTTTTTATACCATTCTGTTCATCATTTAATATATTGTACATTTGCTTTTGAAATTTTTTCTTACCCATCATTTTCAGGCAGGTATGAATTTATTTACCTGTTTAAATTTTTTCCAAACCTACGACACTGCTGCAGCATAAAATTAATACCCATAAGTTAGAATTGTAAGAGTCGCTATGTGCGCTTTGTGTGCACATATGTATGCGTGTGTGTTAAGTAACCAAATATAGGCTTGTAGGTACTCAAATTAACTGGATTTGACTGAAGAATTTGATGGTGCTTTAAATTTTCTTTAAGTCCATAGTCTAGAAAATGTTGACTTCAATTTTCTTTTTCTACACGCATGCGCATCTTGCAGGCAACGCAGTAGCTACGAAACAATTTTATCTTTGTCGTACGCATTCTTTTTTCTTTTCAGTTATCGTGACGTCACAAGAGCAGTGTTGTAGATTTGGAAAAAATTTAAACAGGTAAATAAATATATTCATACCTGCCTGAAAATGACGGGTAAAAAAAATTTCAAAAGCAAATGTTCAATATATTAAATGATGAACAGAATGGTATAAAAAAAATTCGTTTCACCGTTCAAAGCGGTTTTAATTGAAAATAAAAAATTTAAAATTGTTATAACTTTTTTACTAACAATTTAAAAAAAAAACATTTTTCTAAAACGAAAGTTTATATTTTTCTGAGTAAATAGAAAAAAGAAAAAATTTTAATTTATCAACTTTTCAGCACGTTATGATTTTTTAAAGTTAAAGTACATATCATCCCTTAACTTCTAACCACCCTAACTCTGTTAATTTTAAAAATACTAAAAAACGTCAAGAGATCATTTTTATATAAAATTTCATGCTTTACAATTTTTATTTGAAACTTTTTTACTAGCATTTACACATTTTGAGTAATTTTGAAAAAACACTTTATTATATATATTTTTTTCACCCCTCCTCGGGGCTAGAAAAAAAAAATTGTTTCATTAATCGTGTTCAAATACTTCAAAGTAACTATCAAAAATTCAAGTATTTACCTCAAAATTTTGATTTTTGTCGACCTATTTGATTGGACTAATTGATAGAATTACTAATTAAAATATATCGAGAGGATTTACGTGTGAAAATATTTTACTGAATCGTAATTCTAAATGACAGTAACAATGCAGACCTATAAATAATAACCTACGTGGCATGACTAAGAACGGTTTCTTTGATCTTTTCTAAAGCTTTTATTTTTCTATTGTGATGTACAGTTCAATTGAATTATATAGTTTGATTTTCTGCCAAAATAACGATTATTTTTGTATGTGCATGTGTACGTTTGTCGTAAAATAATTATAATCTTTAATTTTTGCAGACAGTTCAGAGTAATATATTAAATATATATAATATGTAGACTTTAAGAAATCATTTTATTATGTATGTGTAGAAGTTTTAGAAGAAAAACTATTTGGGTAAACCTTAAAATGTAATTTACATTCCAAATATATATTGAATATTATGTGAATATGTCGATATATAGATAGATAATAATGCCTTCGTTATTTCCAAATAAAAGTATACTTATATGGTTAGTATGTCCGTACATACATTATTGAAAACAAAAGTCAAAGTTCAACTCATTTAACGCAATAAACACTAATGAGTTCCTCTTTCGCTTAATCCAAACTGCTCCTACCATCTAATTTAATGAAAGTCATGCACGAAATGAAAAAAAAGTGAATAAAATTAACTAAGTACCTGGGAGCTGAAATGTTTCCTAAAAAAATCTGTTCCAAATTTTGATGAGGTTTGGAGATATCTCTGAAACTTTATTATATTTCATTTTTACCATGCATTGGAAACTTCTGTATTGAAAATTACGTCTTTCCCGAATGGAAAATAATTTATAGCTATACCTAAAATAAGGACTTAAAGCCTAGTAGTATATTACCCGCAGTATCTAAACTGTGTTTAGACATAACCATACTTGCACCCGTAGCCTTACTAAAAGTTACAGATGGCATATTTTCAACAGTGGAAAAAAAGGAAGTAACAGTATAGGTTCTGTTAGATACCTCCGAGGTTCTCGGTCGATTACATCACGACTTAATTCTAGCCATATTAAAATATATTGGATTTAAAATAAGTTCTACAAATCTAATGAGAAAGCATCTCATTGGTAGAAAGTAAATGTTAAACTTAAAGCATAAAAAAATATTTTCTGTGGAGTTCTTCAATGGTCCATTCTGGGACCATATTTTTTTTTACATTGTACAGTAATTATCCACGAGTATGAAGCTAACATAGCCAATGATAATATTAATCAACACCTGGGCACTTTAATGAAATCTTCAGTCTCATTGTTTGGCCATAAAGCCAGATAAGTCCAAAATAATTATCTTTGGTAGGAGAACATTTAAATCAAAATGTGAGTATCTCTAAATAAAAGAATAAACAACGTTAAATTAAATACTGTGGGTTCAGTTAAAAATCTTGGAATAGTTATATACACGAGTTTGCGTTTTACTTAGTACGTCAATTCTTCTATGTATTGTACAGTATGTTCTCAGTCCTACACTTGGACACCATTTGTGTGACTTCTTGGTACTGTACCATTTAAATAAGCTGACGTGGTGTATAGTCCTTGTTTTTATTTACTTAATATTTTAATTTTAAATATTTAATTTAGATTTATATTAGGTTAATTACCTGGTTAAATGGAAGAACATGGGGTTACCTGTGACTATTTTTGAACTTCGTCATTTGTAAATTTTACAACTTTTAAGTTTACAGTAAGCACATTTATTATTCTTATTATTACATTAACGGCAATGTTTAGTTACTTTTATTTCGAATTTCTTTTTGTTTATTTTTTTAATTGTATCTTGTTTTGTGTAAGCTTTCATAGTTTATGCTAAAAATGTGTAGGTGGTAATTTTAATATAATAGAAAAATGACAAGGGATTAGAAAATTATCGCTGTCACGATTTTATTTCTGATATTGCCTCGGTATAAGAACATATTTCAACGAGCTTAAGTAAAATAAAACAATAGTAAAATGTAAAAGAGAATCAAAATTAGTTATAATTAACTTAGCATCTGAATGAAGACGTTTAAGTGAAAATGTAAGCAGAATTCAACAAAGTAAAGAGATTTATACAAAAAAGTAATGAGAGGAAATGAGAAAACGACGAAACCACTGAGGTTGGGTTGAGTTTTATAAACTAAATGAAAAAAATAAACCCATTTTATTACCTAAGTAAACTGTCTTACCACAAATCTATTACTTTAAGTATATTAGTTGAAACAAAGAACTATGTGGTTAGCAAGCAAGTTTGACAGTGCGCCTCGGAAAACCACTGTATGTAACTTTAAATAAATATAAATACGACTATAATAAATGTATTAGTGGTTTTCCAATATTTATACTAACAAAAAAAACTATAAAACATATAACGAAAACAATGTTAATATACAGGGTACCCAGAAAGTCATGATCGAAACGAAACAATGTGGTAGAGGTTCGCCTATGTCATTAACTCTTTCAAGGGCGCTGGTACATAAGTAGTTGTACTTAAATAAATGATTTAAGTATTTTCAATATATTTATTTGCTGTAAAATGCTAAGAATCCTATCAAGTAATTCAGTACTTCGTCAGTATTAGCTCGAAAAGTGGTTGTTTTGATTAGTTCTCCAATAATAAGTGTCCAATAATTTAAATAAATGATTTAAGTATTTTCAATATATTTTATTGCCTTGAAATGCTAGCTATCCTATCATGCAATTCAATACTTCGTCAGTATTAGCTAGAAGAGAAGTTGTTTTGATTGGTTCTCAAATGATGAGTGTTTTAAAGTGTTTTCCTAAGTAGCATATTAGCGTGACCAGATTAAGGTACCAATATACAGAAGGTAGATAATTTCATATTAAATAAAAAAGTGTGAATGACTGAATTTAAATAAATGATTTAAGTATATTCAATATAATTTTTTGGTCTATAATGCTAAGAATTCTATCATGTAATTCAATACTACGTCAGTATTAGCTAGAAGAGTACTTATTTTGATTGGTTCTCCAATAAATGAGTGTTTTAAAGTATTTATCTGACTAGTATATTAGTGAGCCCAGATAAGGGCAACAATAAACAGAAAATAGGTAATTTCGTAAAAAATAAAAAAAAGTGTGTAAGTTGTGATTTGCTTAATATCTAAATATTCTCTAATATTATTTCGCTAGATAATTTTCAAGGAATATTTGTTCTAATTACTTTTATTTTTTCAAAATGTTTACAAAACCTAGTAACAAAATAACGTGCGGAATACTAGACAGAAACTTCTTATATTAAGATTTTCATAATTTATTTCCTGTCATAAGTCACGGCGTTAGCTCTGATAATACCAAACTAATGAAAATGCAGTCATTAGTAACTGCTTTTCGCGAATTCATTTTGAATAATTTTGCCTGTGTGCAACTGAGCCAATGTCCATTACTCCAAATGTAATCTGCCAACTTGATTTTATGTTCTTTCAGTCTACGTTCTAATGGTTTAAATGTGTCACCCACATAGCTTTTTTAATATCTGACCACATGTGAAAATGTTTAATGATTTGAATGGGATTTCTTAATCTTTAGAAATGTTCTTAACAAAATTCGATCAATAAACAGTCTCCTTTAAATTATTTTTCATTTAGTAACATTTATCAAATATTTAATACAAAAATAATGAAAAGACCCCGGAAATGGAGTTTCGGCGGAATCGGCTGAAACTTTGCTAATTTGTAATTCAAGTCATGGTGATGAAAAGTTCTCATTACACCAAGTGGATCCTATGAGAAGCTTTTTGCTCCAAGAGTACTTAAAAATTCTAAAAATGAGGCCTTAACTAGATGGGAGTCATGCTCGAAGCACCCCCATTTCCATAAGGGCTGTTCTGGGATCTACTGGAAATGTTGCTGTTCAAAATAATCGCAAGGCGAAAAATTAACAATCCGGACCTGTACATAACTATAGGCGGGGTGCGACGGGGTTGCATCCAAAGAAGAGAACAGGTCAAGGGCTGAAGGGACTAAAAACGAGACTTAAGTGATAACCGTAAAGTGCATCACATGTGCGAAAGACTAACGTTTAGTTGTTGTTAACTTTCTTTTTACCATTTTGCATTTTCATCAGTTGTTAAGTTATTCAATATACGAAGCTTGTTACGAATCTAGGGTTTCATTTTAACAATTATAACGTAACGTAGTAATAACGCAATAATTATAACGTAGTTAATTATTGTGTGTTTTTTACAGTTGCCTTTAATGATTTTAGTGCTTTATGTCTATTAATCTGATATGATACACTGTACTATTTTATAAAAACCTACTAAATATTCATAAAAAGCGTATTATTATTTGTTAGTATTATACAGCATTGGATAAAAATGCATTCTCTTAAGCCAAAAAAAAACACATTTAGGTATTAGCTTAAAATATGCGAAAGGAGCTGAGTAAATCAGCTTTAAGTCAAAATATGGTACAAACTTTAAGAGAAACTGAATATACTTAACATTATACGCAGCGGCCAGGTGTTATGGCAGAAATGTCTGGAAGCATTTCTGCCACAACACCTGGTCGCTGCGTGGCATCGTGCGGTTCTCGCACTGTTGTTACGTAGCTCTTCCATATATTGTTAATACTAGTGAAGAAATGCAATACCTTCTTGACATGTACCCATACATAAATAAAATAAAAGATATTTAAATTGGTAAATTGGTATTTAATAGCTTCTGTACTTTCTATTAATTTTCAGTATGGGGAGCACCTGATTCTAGTTTCAAATTAGACGAAAATTCAGAAAAAGCTAAAATAATCCGCCAACAAACAAAACGAGATAATGAGAACAAACCACACATAAAAAGGCCAATGAATGCGTTCATGGTCTGGGCGAAGGATGAGAGGCGGAAGATTTTAAAGGCCTGCCCAGACATGCACAACTCGAACATATCAAAAATATTGGGGGCTCGTTGGAAGGCCATGTCGAATTCTGAGAAACAGCCTTATTATGAGGAGCAGTCCAGATTGTCAAAACTACACATGGAAAAACATCCCGATTACCGATACCGACCGAGACCGAAGAGAACATGTATAGTAGATGGTAAGTATCACACATTGCGGCTTTTTTGGATCCTCCAATTATAGATTAAGGCACTGCCCCCTCCTCCCTTATCTTCTATGATTACTGGTGAGAAAGACAATTAATAGGTACTTTTCTTTTCCGATATAATCAATAGTCCAGTCACTTTAGGTTTTAACTACGAAAAATCGAAAAGAAAGAAATTTTTTTTCTAACATCTTCATTTTGGCTTTTTAAACCAAAGTCCTCAACGATAGGACCATGGCAAGAATAGAAAATTTAAGGTCAGTTTTCCAAAATATCTTCTTTTCTATCAGTCTGAGTTCAATTGAGGTCATTATGAGAGTTATAGATCCTAATTTTCTCTTCAAGAAAGGTTATATACGTTTTTCAGGTTATATACGTGTTTATGTTCACGTGCGGCGAACCGTTTGCGAAATAATGCACCTTGAAGTTTCCACATGAGGCGTATAGACTCCATTCTGCACCGCCTTTGCATAATACGTCTGTTCTGTGTATATTTTTGAATAAAATATTAAATTTTGTCAATGCATGAATAGACAGTGGAATTTTTGACCTCATATAGGGAGTCTCATATAGTCAATGAGAAATAGTCTTGAGTGGCAGGTGTGTCACATTTCTTCACACATTCTCCTAAACTCCATATTTTGCAATTGTACAAAAGATAGTGGTGCTAGTTACGGATGCAGAAAAGTTGGTTTAGCGTGCTCCATAGTTTGTAGCAATTGTCATGGACAATCTTGCTTCAACATTGATACAACTGATTCTTCTGATAATTTCGAGGTTACAGAAGACAACGAGATAAATCCTATGGATCTTGTGGCATCGGTGATGGAAGAAGATAATGAAGATGAGGAATAACAAGAAATGTTCTACCAAAATTAAGAAGGAATATAGTTCTTTTTCTACAACATGGATAGGCTTACCGAGGAAAATATGTAAAATAAAATCGCGCCTTGCAACCACCTCTGTGGTGATGCACAAATCGATATAACGTTTATGCCGCGTTGTATCAGATGAAAATCTCAAGAACGGTTCATCGCACGTCGAAAATATATAGAACCTTTTTTTCTAGATAAAGTTAAGATCTATAACTTTCATAATGACCTCAGTTGACTTCAGATTGATAGAAAAGAAGATATTTAGAAAAAACTGATTTTCCTGACCTCTGACCTATATTTTTTTATTGTTGCCATGGCTCTATTAATGAGGATTTTTGAGAAGTCATTTAAAGAGCCAAAATAAAGATATCCAGAAAAAAAATTTTCTTTTTGAGTTTTCGAAGTTTACCCTTATTTCTGCCTAAGGTGACTGGACTGTAAAAGTAATTCAGAAACATTATTTTATGTTGGTCAATTTTTTATAAAAGAAAATATATTGAGGCAATTGTTGGTCATTTTGAGCATCTACTAAAGTAATGTTTATTGCTAAAACGTTTTAGTTTGTTGTTTATTGCTTTTTATGAAATAAAGTTGTTGTTTAAGTTGATACGATTCTATGGCTTTCATATAATTTGAACTTTGATTTGAAACCAAAAAAGGATCGTAAATGCTTGAATGGAAAAAAAAATAATTTTTAAAATACTTCCTTAATTGATTTTTAAAATTACTTCACTCATAAATAATACAAAGACAATTATTGTCAGAACTCAAGAGCTCATACATAAAAAATCAACCCACTTTATCTAGATTGTAAAGTATCTTCTTCATTTCAGGTAAAAAAATGCGCATATCAGAATACAAAATGCTTATGAGGCAACGCCGACAGGAAATGAGGCAGTTGTGGTGTCGGGATGGCACTGAAATGAATTTTAGCATGTCCGGTTCAGATCTTGCCTCCCCCGCAACCTCGGCCTCTGGAAGGCCGTCAGTATCTCCTCCATTGGGCATGATGAACGGGGCAGGTCCCAGTTCAGAAGGAGGATATTATTATCCTCAAGACAGCACGTCTCCTGATGTCATGAACTTCACTCAGGATCACAGTATGACTTACGATTCGAGCCCCAGGCATGATGATGACTGAGCCTGGCCTAACAGGGAACACTCATTCCCTCAATGGTACTAAGGTCTGGATTGTATTACATGAAAATTCATAATTATGTTGGTCCAATTTTGGACGTTTTTTTAAAGGAAAACCTTGTAGGTTTATTTATTATTGAACTGTGTATAGCAAAAAAGACATTATGAGGCAAAAATTCGTTGTGCCATCGAATGTGAAAAGAAGGAAATACCAAAAGACTTTTTATTCAAAATTATACCTTAATAATTGGTGTTGTAGTTGTATTGTTATGTAGATATAATTAAGATCTTGAAGTTATTTATTTATATCTAGTTATTCTTTTTTTGTTTTTTATTTTGTAAATTCTTGTAAAGTTTTATAAATAGTTTCACATTGCATTGTCGGAAAATCTTTAGTTTTGAGTTATTGACATTTATTTTGTTGTTATAAATCGTTAAGAACCCAAACTTTTAAATCTGTGAATATTTAGTAAAATAATAAGCAAGTAGATGGAAAGAATATGTTGTTAAACGTAATATCGGTTAATTTGTATATTGCTTAAGAAACAGGTTATTATTTATTTATTAGGAACCTCCAGCAAATTAGTAGTTTAGAAAGAAAGTGTTACAGGAGTTTTGAAAATTAGAGGGATTAATAGGTCTCGGGAGCTGTTTTGAGGTCACATTTTGCGACTAAAATTGTTTGCTCTAACTTCGAAAAAAACACTTAAATAAAGCGACGAAATGATATTTTGCAAATATCTTTGTTCCAGTGCACTTTTGAAAAAAAAATGCTCTCAATTGCTCAACTTAGCTCTCATATGTTTTTTTTTAGTCGAGTGGTTTTTTTCACTAGAGCGTTGCAAAGCTGGGTCAACTTTTAGAATTGATGAAATTGATTGATGAAATGTACTTTTTGCCGCAAAATTGAGGCAAAAATTTTACTATAACTTATATGCTGCTATTTTCCAAAAATATGATATTATTCTTAATAGTTTTTTTTACACAAATTTACACAAACTCATGCGCAGTCATTGAGCAATACTATATTGTGTGTTTAGGTGTGAAAGCAATACATTCCCGAACAACGATGCAGGTACTAGCTGAGGCCAACAAGCATCGAAGTCCGGGAATGTGCTTTCACACTGAAGTAGGTACACATACTATTTTTTTTGAAATCACAGTCAATATTATTATAAATTAAGGAATTTGTATTAATGCATAGCATTTCTTCATTACAATCTAACTGCTTACTAATAAATGCAATTTTAATGTGAGTTGGTTAGTCTATGTGTATTTATTTACTGTCTAAAATATACATAAGAAACCGTACGGGAATGTTATTTTCCCGGCCTAGGCCGGGAAAGTAACATTCCCGTACGGTTTTGTTGATCGTTGCTTGGCAACGGATCTTTTCCGGTCTGTTTTCTGATAGTTTCTTAGCAACGGACTAAAATACTGGAATTGTGCATTTTTCGATCTGAAATCGCGCCAAAAATGTAGACATTGCCGATCAATTTCAGAAAAAATACATTTCGCGTTTGTCTCAAAATTAACGCATATAATGCTATAACACAAACTCCAATTCTGTTTTTTTTTTTCTATATTTAATTAATTCTAATATTTTTGTTGCGCATTCATATTCATGAAAAATATACTTATTTCCACATCACCCACGAGGTAGAATATGAGGCGCGTTTTTTTTTCGTGGTGTCCCCGGTAGGTCTCTTTCTTTTTAAGATGAAGGCCGGGTTCGTCATCGATTTTATGGAAGTCGGACTGGTCGATAATATCTACCTCAATATCCATTTCCGCCATCTTGCATACTGACTCCGGTTCTGTCTTCCAAGTAGTTCAATTTTTTTCTCCATTTCATCCTCTTGCTCTTTGCCAAGATCTTCCAGAACACTAAAGAGGAAAAAAGGTAGTAGGTATATTAATGCAATTACCCTGAAAGCTGAAAAAAATTTTATGGAAAATGACCCACGTCAAGTATATAGGGGTATAAATTATTTTCAAACCGAAAACCGAAGTCTCTGCAAGAATAAATTCGGAAAAATTGTAGCGACCAGGGAAGAAGTAATGGAGCAATGGAGGAGGTATTTCTCTGACCTGTTGGATCCCAACAAACAACAGAACAACCACAGAAAGGAAATAGTTGAAAATGATCCTTTGATTGAACCACCCATACATGAAGATACCAAAAGATTTATACACAAATTAAAAAACTGTAAAGCACCAGGGACCGATAACCTACCGGGAGAACCTTTCAAGTACGGTGGAGACCAACTGATAAAGGCAGGATCTGCTGGTAAGAATTTGGAATACATAGCAAATACCCGAAGACTGGAAACAGTATAATATGCCCAATACATGAAAGAGATAAACTGTGGTGTATACCAAGCCGGCTTTAGACGCGGAAGATCAATAACAAACCAGATTTTCAAAGCGAAACAAATTGCGGGAAAGTGCCGGGAATATGACATCGACTTATATCAACTCTTCAGCAAGTCCATGATAGTATCATAAGAGAACGACGAAGAGTACGACATAATGATAGAATTAGTCAACCCATCAAAACTAATCAGGCTTATTACAATGGAAGCTACCAGTTGCCAGGTTAAAATCGATGGCGAGCTCAACCAAACCTTTGAAACCACGCAAGGGCTTAAACAAGGAGACGGGCTGGTTCCTACGCTATTCAACCTTTCCTTAGAATACGTAATTGGGAAATCCCATGTGCCAGGACGTTAATATAAATAAAGGCATTAAAAAAAAAACAAGACATAATCCTGAATAGGTTAAATCAACTTATGAAATACGCAGATGACCTAAACGTATTGGGAACAACGATGCCATCTATCAGAGATTCATTTAGTAACTTAGGAAAGACAACGCTGGGAGTAGGTAGGATAATTAACGAACAAAAAACTAAGATGATGATTCAAAACAGACAACAAATAAACCAGCATCGACAGAATATCACTATTGGCGAGTACAACTTCGAAGTAGTCAGGGAATTCACGTATCTTGGCACAAGTCTGACGCATAATAACGATGAAGCTATTGAGATTAGAAAAAGAATAATAGCAGCAAATAAATCCTTTTACTCATTGCTACCAGTTCTGAAAGCAACAAACTTCCACCGAAAATTCAAGATTATGGTATATAAAACGACGATCCGTACAGTGCTAACGTACGGAGGAGAATCGTGGACCCGTGAAGGATGGAGATGAGTGGAGCATGAATCATGAACTCCACTAAATCTATAATGAACCTAAATTATCAACCCAGATATGACTCATGCGACTGCGATAAGGAGGACATGTCCAAAGAATGGATAACGAACGGATACCAAAAAAAGCTTTGCAAACACAACTAGTAGGATATAGACCGATAGGAAAACCAAAGTTACGGTGGGAAGACGAAGTAAGAAAGGGTCCCGAAAGCTGGTTAAATACAGGAAACTGGAAGGTCGCATCAATGAATCGGGATAGTTGGAGGCAGAAGATTGGGGAGGCCAATGCTCGATATGGCTGTAGCGCCATCGTAGTAATAGTAATACTCTCTTTGAAACTGCAACCATACAAGTTGAGTATAAAATGTTAGTCTTAGCTATTATTTCTCGATTTCTTTAAATATCTTGATGACCTCGTTTAACTGATTTTTTCGGAGTATACTGCAGAATTTCATTTTACTCCAGCTGATGAAGGCATGTGGCACCGCAGCTATTGAATGCATGTAAAAACAGGTTCTTCTCAGCTATTGTTTTTACTTTCATACTATTGTTGCATAATTTTGCTCTTTCCAGGGGGAGATACACGTTGTTACATTTTGATAGGGCTGTTAAAAGCACGAGGAGATCCATATCTTCGTCGACAATTACCACGAAAACAAATTCAGGTGACAGGCTAATTGCCGTGTTTATTATTAATGTGTCAGCCTCTTCTATGGTCCATTTAGTTATAAAGTTTTCCAACTTCCAACTTGATCTTCAACAATTCTATAAAGGATGTGAAAGGGGGGACTTTTTCTACCTACGTTCTTCTTGACCACTCTGTGGCCTTTTACGCTGCTAAAATATATCATTGATACTTTGATAATATTACTGGGTAATTCACTTATGTTCAAATGTACAATATATTTTTGTTTGCTCTATAAAAAAATTTATATATTACAAATAATTGTACATTTTGGGAAAAATAGCAGAATTAAAGTAGTAATATTTTTGTCATTTTTCATGAATTTTAAAAATGTATCCAATTTTGCAACACTCTAGAAGGGGAGCCGTTCATCCCACAGAAAACCTTATCGAACTAAATTACAGATAATGTATCCGTATTTAATATAGCAGCTCCTTAATATGCACTTGCACGGAGATATTTGCAAAAAACAATTTCTTGCACTTTTCTATGTTTCTCAGGTTCTGGTAAAAAAATTTAGTCGCAAAATATGACTTCTATAACAGCAACTCAAGACCTATTTATTATCCCACTGATTTCCAAAATTCCCGCAAAAATGTCTCCAAGATCACTGTTTCGAACACATATTTCCTGGATTATACAAAAATGTAACTCTGTAGTTTTATGCAAGCAGTATTTAATGATTTAAAGGTTTGCGATTCTCATATCTAGTCTTCTGATTATTACAGAACTCTTAAGAACGCAGCTTTATTAGATTTTAAATAAAATGTATTAATTTTAAACTAGAACGTTATGGTACAAATTTTAATAATGGGAAGGCTAGAATATTGAAAGGTTTTTAAATTGAAAAGTGCAATGTAACTTAACATTAGTTTTGTTTCTGAACTGTTGATGTTTATATATTTTAATATAAGAGCCAGTACTTTAAGTAATATTATTTATTTTCAACAGTTTTTAATAATTGTACAGACGAACTCGAAATATACATACATACTTTATGATTAGATATATACCCATGTTATGTACTTAGACATAAAAATTATATAAATATCCCTCATATTCATTACTTTATTTCTGTATTTTAATACTAAAACGGAGCAGTAACACTTAAGTAGAAAAATTTGCAGAAACTTTCTTTGCTGATTATTTTTATTTTCAAAAGGTAGCTACAGTGTAACACATTAGGAATATGCCCGTATTTGAACTCTGTAGATTCTCGCTGATGTACATTTTGATGGGTGATTGAATTGACTTTTCTACAATTTTAGTCACCTCTACATATATTTAAACAACGCTTTTTATGAAAAAGTACTGCTAAAAACTGAGATCACCTTTTTCGACGATACGCGATGATGTGTAAAAACTTACGTGTGTTGTACTGTAGAATTTTACTCTTTGTAGACTGGAATTCAGCGTGATTATTTCAAGAGTCTAACTCGATTTTATTGATTTTTCACTCAGTAGTACATTCTAAAACTATACTTGATGAAGTTTTCCTGAAGCATCCGAATTCGAAGAGAAAGACGAAAAATTATGACCGAAAAATTTTTAAAATATGAATAACATTCTGTAAGTATATAAATATGGTAATAATATGACATTTCACTGATTATAAATGCGTATCACGTAGAAATATTTACACTTTTTTTTAACCGGAGATTACAAAAATTGTTTTAATATACGGTATACGGGGTTGGGTTTCAAGAATATTCAGCAATATGTAATATATTATCATTGTTCTTCATATTGAATAAAGTATTGTAGTATAAATAAGGCAAATATTTATAAAGCAAATAATAATATTTCAATAATTTATTTATTTCAGAAATTAAACATAATAAACATTTTTTATTTCCAACAAATGTTCGACGTTTCCATGTTGCTAAGACAAAGGTTCACCAAATTTTCTCTGCACGTGTTTAATATACTGGGGTTCTTAATTCAAATTTCTTGTTGAATTTTTAATATAATATAGCGGAAATATAAAAAACATAAATATTAAATCCATATCATGAAAATAAATATTGACCATATTAACTTAAAGTTTCAGAAACAAATTGAGTCGAATTAAATTAAAACTACCCTAATATTTTAAGCAGATGCAGAGAAAATTTGACTTTTGGTGTTTGCGGAAAAATGGTAGTTTTAGAATATTTGCTATAAGTAAATAAAACGTGTATATATTTCAAATAAATTTCAAAATAGATTATTAAAATAGACTGATTCGTTGCCTTTGTTTTAAAAGATATAATCGTGTTATTTTAAATTTAAACTTCAATATTTAAAATAAAAAAATAATTTTTGGCTCAACAGAAAGTGAGAAATTTATATGAAAATCTGTTACAAGCAGTGGAATGTCTGTTATCTGTTGATTTTTGCATTAACATAGATTGACTTAATTTTTTTCATTTTTCATTTTTTGCCGATAACTTTTTTATTTTACGTTTAATTGATTTTTTTCTTCCAAATTCGGATTGCTTAGGAAAATAACACATAACTGCAGTTTAAGATTCCTGTTCTAACTAAAAAGTTAATCAATGAAATCGAGTGAGGCGCTTAAAGTAATCACCCTGTACTAGTACTGAATATATTTTGTCCTTTGCTACGTTTTTCTCGTAAAATAGGTGGTATAATAATAATTCACACATGGCTATAGTTCATGTTTGAATTCGAATTCAGTCTCGATTTAATGGAAGCTTAAACTATTTATTATTATTTTTATTTTTCAGCAGTTTTAAAAATTTTATGTATCTACTTCATAGAATATATTTTTCACTTCCAAATTTTAACTAAAGTTGTTAGGATTATCTTATCCAACTAAACAACTTTCTTATATTTCGAGATGTTATGTCCGAAATTAAGTAGGATACTCGTATACAATTCAAACATACCTCAAAAAATTATTAGTCATTAGAATGCACCTTTTAAGTTTGAATTTGTTTGGATATATTAAAAAATGAGTTCAGGTTTTCAATTTGAACCTTATATCCTATATTAAATAACTACGATTACAAAACTAAATATAAATCCAAGGTGTAAAAAAGTTGACCTTGTATTTTCGCAAAAAAAATAAATAGTTTGCAAATTATTTTACCTCTAAGGTCCAACAGTTAATGTTCTTAGGTAGATCTTTCGGCAAAATTTCAGACATACCTGTCAATAAACTTTCTGGGAACGTATTTTATTATTTCCATTTTTCCATTCATAGCTTGTGATTTATTTAATAACTCGTCAAAAATTTAAAACTCTCTATAGAACAAACAGAAAAATTATGAAATTCCAAGATACAAGAGTTGGAATTGCTAGAATTTAAACTGTTATAATGTTGACTTTAAAATTATAAAAAAAAAACACAAAAGATTTATTAAGTATGTGCAGGATAGTTAGTTATATTTCGACCTCTTTTATCTGGTATATTTTCAAACGTACGAATTTTTCTGTAATATTTTGGATATGCCATCAGAATTTGAATTTGGCACAACAATTGATTATCTATACAGAAGATTTGTAAAAATATGTTTTTTTAATGAAATAGTACCTTATAAATTATTACATGTTTTTCCTTATATCAACGAAACAATTCAACAAAACAGTTAATAAATATCTAAAAAGCATTTATTTGAGATGATCTCTGTTATGTTCAATGCTTAATTTCTAATTATTTTTTTAAATTTTCTGTATTGAGTGTATTAATTTCTTTCATGACGTGATGCTGAAGTATACGAATATTATCAGCTGTGTTGAAATAAACTTCGTCTTTAAGATAACTTCACAGAAATACATCGATAGATGTGAGATCGGGATTGTAAGAAGAAATAAGTTACTCGTATTTTCCGACGTACATAGGATAATTGTTGTTGAGGTATTCGCTTGTAGCGCTTGTATGTTACATTAATAAAAGATTTTATTACTCTTTACTAAAACAAATTTGAATTCTTAATAATGGCTGTTGTTTCTGTTGTAAACTTCTCAAGTTGAAAATGTAGCTTTATCTGTCCATATTTTCTTAAAAAATCGTTATTATCAGAAATAAATAGTCAAACTAAATATAGCTGTAATCAGAAAAATAATCTGATACGCAGATATGTAATAACATTTCAAAGAAACTCATGTTTACCACATATCTTGCATATATGACGTACAATTCTTTTATCAAATCCAAATTCTCACGACGTACCTAAAATACTACCTACTTATGTATCCACAGAAAGGTTCGTATTTTCAAAAATTTTTCACGATATAGTGGGTTCAAAATATAGCCAATGACCATTTACAATGTAAAAAATCATAACATCTTTGTCCATTCGTATCTTTAACTTTCATTTGTCCTGATATCGATTACAAAAAATGAGATATTCACATCATTATATCGAATATATTCTCTCCCAAAGGGAAAATGCACGATTTTAAAATAGTTAATCTCCGGAAATCTATTAAAACTCAAATTAACTATATAATTTTGTTAGAATATGGTTCCGAAACTTTTATAAATAATATTTTCTTTATATTGTACGTTCTGTCAATGCTGATGACAAATTTATTATACTTCTATTTGTCTATTTATAAAAATCAAATCTTTTCCAGTTGTCAACTTAAAGCAATTCAACCATAAAATTAGTACTAAACAGTTAAACATATACTTCTTATAAAAAGATGTAGAATGAAAAATAATCTACAATCATTACTGTACAACTCTAAAAATCAATTCGTTACTTCCCTAGAGTTTAATAATTAAGTTTCGGACAGGATTTATCATTTTACAGTCTGGCGATTATCATTTTCTTACCCAACCAAAATAATTTTCTGCATTTATAATACAGAAATAGCTAAATAAATGTATCAAACCGTTTTGCCAAAAACATAAATAATAATAATTAGTTAACACTGAACTGTAAAACGGATAAAAATATGACTTATGCATGTGTGAATATTATTATTACCGCAAACACGTTATGTGGGGAAAAACAACTATTAGACCAAATTAATGGAGATAAGGAACGTAATTGGCGTAATTATCTTTCAAGACAATTGTTTCATCTCCTCGTAGAAAATTAAATATTACAATAATGTGTAATTACGCATTAAAAACATTTTAATAAGATTATGTAATTCTTACTTTATTAAATAAACTATTCAAATACATAATTGCGATGAAAAAAACTTGAGAACAAATCGGGGTGTGCTTTTGTTCAATTTTCTCAGCGCATTAGGTACCGCCAGAATCAAATAAAAGAACATCTGATTGCGTTCTGACCAGTTTATTTAAAAAGTAAACAAAGTTACTATTGTTTTAGCAGTTGTTTCAACCGTACTTAAAAACCTTGATAATTTACATAAGTATATGAAATTGTAAACTTATATAAAAATGTGATACCTGTTGATTAGGGTACCTGTAGTGTAAAATTTTTAGTTAATACCCTAAAAGTTGCGTGTGCACAAAATGTATAAATTAAGAGGATCAATATGAGAATGTGTGTAGAGCATTTTTTATATTTTCCATAACTATCAACCACCATGCCAGTTTGCTTGTACCAAATTTACCATTGCCTATATTTCTTGCTGTGACACAAGTGTTGCAACAGTTAAAAAAATAGCATTTCTAGATAAATGTACCCGTTTCAAAACACAGATATTCAGTTGTTGTTAGGAGTATTGTGGTTTTGTGTTTCGGATGTTCCTTTGGTATTTTTGTGATGGGAGTGCGAGTGACATAGTTAAGGGAAATATACTTGAATTATTCCATACTGCATTAGACGGCTAGTGAGTGTATGTAAAAATCCCATTCTCAATGTAAAACCTAATATTAAGTCGTATATTCGAACCTGGTGACAAACTGAAATATTATATTAGAAAATAGGCTCATTGTTCTTTCCTGTGCCAAATTCAAACAAATAAAGTATATAAAGTGTATAAAATCTAAATATGTTATTATTTAAAATTCCTTGTTAACCCGCCGCACCTTTTTGATCTCTAATACAAATCTACAATATAAAATCCCCATTCGTTAGCAGAAAATTTCCTTTTTTTGGTACTTCCCGATCACCTATGAAACTGAAATTTGCTGCAAATATATTTATAAAGTTGCTGAGAAAAATCACAAATCTAAAAATTCAACAGGGGCTTCTTGTATCAAAGGAACTAGCTAAAAAGTTCTCCAATTATTATAATTGGTATAACTATAAAGAAAATTATAACAGATGCGAAAGTGAAAACTAAAAATTAAGTTGAAGTAGCATTATCAATTGAAAATACCCTTAAATTCGTTGGATAATAGTAGCTCCTAAGTAAGGAATTGCTGAACCACAGTGGCTGAAATCGAAAAAGAGTCGTTGTGCAGGCATTTTTTATCGGCACACAGCACAGGATGACCTCGAGACATCCTAAAATGATCCCGTATATCCGATAAATGGATGGTTCATTAGGGATGCAGATAGGAAGTTGGTTATCTTTTGGAGCTAATAATAGCCAGAATGGGGATATCCACTGGATAACCTGTACGAATATCTATAGAATAGCCTTTAGAGTTGTTGACGTTCTATATAAAACCTATATAGGGTCAACTTTTGGACTAATGTAGGTTCAAATACATATGCATTTGCAATATGTGCACTGCATTTCCTGAGTAGTGGACAAACTACACTGTAGTTTCTGGCTTTTTGGCAGAAGTCACTGCTGACTATGTGAGTATGGCAACAGAAGTAATTTGCAACTTGCAAGGAGAGCCATCTACCATGACTTATTGAAACTGGCGCTAAGAACGAGCTATAGCCAATATATAAATATATCCAATATATCCATTTTACCTATATTCAACTCAAACTTTTATTTCAGTTTAAAGTAACTCAAAATCGTAAATTGAAACTTTTGCGTCTCTTTGTTTTGTTTTTTTTGAGGGCAAAACTTTTACAAAAAATGCCTGCATTAATAAGGAAATTAGAGTGATAAGTATTGCACATTTTGTTATTTATTATTTTTTGCAATATGAGATTTATTTATTACTCATGGGAGGGTAAATATACCCAAAATTTCAAATTGTTGTCTACAGAAATCACGATATTTTAGGAAGAGATACTATGGATGACCGCATGCAACTGTGTCTGGATGTCTGTAGGTTGTCCCGATTTTAAATTAAATTGATCCCTTTCTCGTCCTATGGACAACCATGGGCTATTCCATTGTTGATGTCTGTAGATTGTCCTAAGCTTGTCCCTTTTCCTTCCTATGGACAACCATGGGCTATCCCAGTGAAGATATCCGTGGGTAATCCTAATTAGTCTCAAAAGGATATGCACAGGAGGTCCTAAATCTGGAGTAAGCCAGTTTAGGACGTCCATAGGATGATTTGCTTATCCTCTAAGTATGGCCACTGGTTGTCCTAAGGCTATTGAATGCTGTGTGGGCTAGGGTTTTTGTTGGTTTAATGGTTCTTTTAAATTTCAAATTAACTCTAAAAATCAAATAGAGAAAAAAATTTGTAATGGCCCACGCCTAGTGGTGATCAAATTGTCAAAAAACTTGATCACTTGCGAAGTTCTCACTAGAGCGTCCCAAAAATATATCCATGCAGCACTCATTTCAAGAATTGACTTGGCCCCCTAAGATCCTGCCATCACTCATTCTTCGCTGAAGTTACAAGTCAAACTTGCGTTTTCCATCGCGATGAACAAATCTAAGGAGCAGAGCCTGGACAAGGTTGGAGTGTACCTGCTCAAGCCAGTGTTTAGTCATGGACAGATTTAAGTTGATGCTTAGCAAAGTAGTCTCTTAGAGAAATCTAACAAAGTTTTTACAGGAAATGTTTTCTTCAAGGGAGTACTTTAAATTGCTCGACAAATAGTTACAAAAATAGTCTGCTCAATTTTGTTAGGATTTTTAGCTTGTGACCATAAGCTAAATAGATAAGAAAAATCTCTTCATTTCATTTCCTTCCCAAATATTGGAACCATACTCACAAACACGGCAATGCCTAGTTAAGCATACTTATCTTATTCTATAGTTCAAGGTTCAAGCACAATAAACACAAAAGCACCTCTACCTTGTACATTTTTTGTTCTCACTTAAATGCTATTTTACCGAAACGGTTTTGTAATTATTATTCCGTATTTTTCCAAACTGGCACGCTTTGTTTAATTGTACGCAAAATAGCGACATCAACTTTATCATATCATATTAACAATTTCTTGTCTGTATTTCTGATTTGTTGTAACTGTTGTGTAACGTGTTGAGTAAGTGATTTTCATTTCCACTAAGCTGATTGGCTTCTATTAGGCCGGGAGGCCGTGTATAATATGACGGACTATACGGCGAACTTTGATAATATAAAATATGGATTGTTCTCATATAAGTTAGCAATGAATGAACCGTCAGCTGGCTGAGTAGCGGTGGGAGTGGCAGTCAAAAGGTTGAAAACACGTAAAAAAAATTGAGAAGAAAATTATCCGGCGAATGCTGACTTATTTGAGGGGAAAATTATGTTATATAATGAAAGTAAAACATAATCAGCTGGACTAGGGGGCAGTGGATTTAGCGTCAGCTAATCGATCAAACAGGTCCAAAAACATGAAAAATTAAAATTATTTGTCGAACTTTAAAATTTAAAAGATAATATTTACACTGAGATTCACGAAAAACATAGTCAGCTGCAAGTATGTGGGTGGGAAAGTCGTCAGCTGGTACAGTAAAAGTGCTGTGTTGACTCGCCTGAGAGGCAGCGCACACCACTTTTCTTGCGTCAGCTGAAAACTTTTCCACCCACATACTTGCAGCTGACTGTGTTCATCGTTGATCTTAGTATAAATGTTATCATATACCCGAATTTCAAAGTTCGCCATAAAGATTTAATTAGTAATATCGATATTGATAACTTAATGTTAGAAAGCGAGCGTGCGGCATTCTCGAGTTTTTTTTAAATTTGATTAAATGACCTGATCGATCAGCTGAAGCTAAATCCACCGCCCCCCGCCCAGATGACTATGTTCTACTTCCATTATATAACATAATCTTACATGTATTATAAGTTTCCGACTTCGCCGAATAATTTTTTTCTCAATTTTTTTTACGCATTTTCAACTCTTTGACAGCCATCTTAGTCCAAAAATTATAAAAATTTCCATCGCAAAAAATGTTATCTGAGATTATTCTTTCAGTAACTGTTATACATCACAAAACCACAAAAATCCGTTCTGGGGGTGCCGCAACCCCCCCAAAAAACCACCCCTTCGGTGAAATAAGCCTTATTTTACTGATAACTCGTTAGCCGTTGAATATATAAAAAAAATGCTCATCACAATAAAGAAAGCTTGACTAATGTCCTAAAAAAAAGTCCTATTGTAATTTTGTTGTATATGCCATGGTTTTCGAGAAAATCGATATTGAAAAAATTCCAAAATTTGTATTTTTAATGCGAGCGAATTTTCGTTTATTGAAATTTTTTACGCGCGACCTATAGAAAAAATTGAATTGCTCGAAAACCATACAAGCTAGGAATAAAAATCAAAATGGGTTTTAAAGGGGATAGAAAATACTCTCTTGTGTTGCTATTTTTGATGGCTACTGATATTTATTAGTATATAAAAATAGCAATATAATATAGTTATCGCTTACTTTTTTATTACCTATATGAAAATGGTTATATTGGCAAAATCAAAATAAAAAATAAAAAATTGGCCAAATATTATTTATAACTTATCTTATATCTATCAGTTATTTTTTATGGGCCTGTGAATAGTTAGAGACGCAAAAAATTAAGAGATAACTGTATTATATTATTATTTTTATATACTAATAAATATCAATAGCCATCAAAATGGCAACACAAGAGAGTACTTTATATCCCCTTTAAAACCCATTTTGATTTTTCTTCCCAGCGTGTATGGTTTTCGTGAGATTAAACATTTTCTATAGGCCGTGCGCAATAAGTGTCAAATAAACGAAAATTCGCGCGCATTAAAGATACAAATTTTGGAATTTTTTTTCAATATCGATTTTCTCGAAAACTATGGCATATACAACAAAATTACAATAAGACTTTTTTTTGGGAATTAGTCAAGCTTTCTTTTTTATCATAAGCAATTTTTTTATATCTTCAACGGTTAACGAGTTATCAGTAGTTGCATTTTTATGAAAGAATTATTAGAATCGGCTTCTCAGTGATGGACACTTGTGGTATCATTATTTGAATTTAAGATAGTTTAATTTACTTGAACATTTTCTTTCACTGTCTACTTTGTATACTACAGGGCTTTTAAGTTTATGGAAAAATATTTGGAATATGGAATTATGGAATATTGGAAGTCGACAAACATACAATATCCCTTGAATTCGTTATTCCAGACTTACTAAGTGACATAATTCAGTTTCAATAGTATAAAATAAAGGTCCGTGGTTTACTTGTGCACCAGGTACTCTTTGAATAAAACTGCCAGAAATATATATTGGAAGAAGAGGATTGTATGTTGATGACTAAGCAAACATTTATTGGTACATTATACAAAAAGTATTGTATTTAGATACATCAACATCAACATACAAGGTTACCTTGGGCAGATTTATAAATTCACCGGTGGATCGTACCGGTAAGCAATAACATTATTTGATTGGCTATTTTGAAAAGCATAGCCAATCAGCTTCGTATTTTATCCACCCGGTGCGTCCACCGGTGAATTTAGAAAAGTGCGGCTTTCTACACAAAAATAATGTATCTACCGGATGACCACGCCCCCACTTTTTGGTTGATTTTTAATTTAAAAATGTCGTTTTTGTACACATAAATTAGACAAAAATGGGCTACTTTTAGACTAACAAGGACGAATATAACACTTCCGATTCAACCGGAAGTGATATCAACTTTATTTCTTAAACAAAATGACTATATTTTTTGTATGGTTTCTTATTAAGCATAAAATTCTATATACAATAGTCCTTCTGATTTAAAAATTTCCAAAAAATAAGTGAGATACTAACATTTTTTAATTTTTCCAAAATGGCCTTGTCAGATGAATGCGACGTAAGAAAATTACTAAGTAGGCTATGGAAATTATTAGTAAGGTTGTACTTGTCTGTAAAGAACAAAATAGTTATTTGAATTACTGGTAGGTACGACTATTTTTAGGTTTTTCTAATTTTCGTTTCCGAGGGGGCCTATAGAAACGTTCTTAATGGGACCGTGCTATTTTCTTTTATGAATCAGAAATAATATTCACAAGCTTTAATTTTTCTTTCGCCATTATTCATTTTTTAACGATATTCTTCGTAATAATAAAAGTATTTTTAAGAGATAAGCGCCAAAATATAATTTTAATAAGTTACCTATTTACATTTAAATCCAAAATTGCAGATAGCCATGAAAATGGCAGACATTCGTAACAATTGAATTATTCTTGACATAACTGACTGATTACACGTGCCTGCAAAAAAGGGACCTCTGCTGGGGTACTGACCACACCTATCCCTTGAATTTTGAGCCGCTGAACACGAATCTGATCTTAGTTCTTCCCCAGCACGCCAGGTTTTTTTTAACACTAGAAAAGTCTATTGGATCGTAATATTGCTTACCCAGTTCATTTAAGCCAGATTCCAAAAGTGATTCAGCTTTAAAACTTTAACATTGTGATACTTCAGGATTGACCACATAACTTAAAGTAAACCGTAGAACTCCTTAAACCAATAACCCTTCAACCCCATAACCCTTGGGATCTGATGAAAAGAGTGGGGAATCTTGATTGGGGAGTTAATTAGATTGTGACCACGGATCCTTGTGCTTGAATATCATACATCCACAACTTCATGATCCCATAATCAACTCTGAAGATACAGCGGAAAAAAATGAGACTTTAAGTAAGGTGGTTTGTGCCATTGTGGCATTTAAATCACGGAAACAAGCACCTTATGGCACCATAGCTCTTCAGTGGCGATCCCTCTATCTTCGTAACCCCATAGCGGAGGCTCTCGATTTGAGAATCAATTAGATTGTGCCCTCGGAACCTTGTTCCTAGTTACCAACTAAGCCTATGCCAGCAGCCTTCTACTACATAACCCAATAACCCCGTAAACCCAGAACTCTGGGAATATAAAAAAAGAATGTGAAGAATCTGAATAGGTGAATTCACGAGATTGTGTTCTCAGAATCTTGAAATCAAGTAGCCCGTGACCCTTTAGCTCTTGAACAGCAAAACTTTTAGCCGTTTAATTCCGTGATTCTGGAGATTCAATAAAAGCAAATTAGGGTATCTTAACTGGGGATTCAGTGAGAATGTAACTTTGCAAGTGGAGTATCTTTTCAGGTGATTTTTGTTTAGGTGACTTCATTTGATATCTTGCTTTTGCTAACTCTTTTATCTTCGAACGACCTGTGTAACGGATTTGTTTTACGCTTCTTGTTCTACATCACATGTTCTCTCTTCAACATCTAAACATCAAAGAAATCTTTATAACCCTTAAATAATTATGTCCCTACCCTATCAACTGAGCAATATGGAGGTTCATGTATGTAGTAAACTAGATGCACTAAAAATGAAGATTGATGATAAACTCAAAGCTGCAGGTCTCTGAGCGTTTTGTGCCATACGAATAATGTATAGATGCATTCAGTTATATCCAGAAGATGGCAGCAGTATACATGCTATGAATGTTAGAAGTTTTCTGAAATTCTGTTTTCATTATTTAGTTTATTGAACGTCCAAGAATAGTTTCCCTTTTATTCAACTTATTTGATAAGACTATTATTAACTTTGAAATGTTTATATTCATGTTATAGATAGTTTGCATTATAAATTCAAATATGTATTTATTGGTAAACTTGTAAGAGATTTCTTAACGTCTGGTATGTTATAAAAATTGTTGTTTTAAAAAAGAATTATTAGTTATTTTACGTCGAATTACGAATGCTACCTCAAAACAGCAATGAAAAATGACCGTTTTTCTGCGTTTGCTAAGATTCAGTCAGAGATTTGCAGAGATAAGAGGTATATAACAATGCCATCGAATGTCATTGTATGCCTGGTTTACAGATTGAAATTGAAACAGATACCACGAGAAAATGTTTGCAGAATCTAATGTATCCAAACTTCCTCCTTTGCGTCCATATGTATTGGCTAGAAGACGAAAAGAGCCGTATATTATACTATTTCAATTCTTAAAGACAAAAAGGCACAAACATATTCTGACCTAATAATAAACCTGATTTAATGCATTATATGCAGTATAAGTACATTGAAAATTCTATATTTTGTCTTATTGGGAAAACGTTGAATCCCTTTTAACATTGACTGCTCTCTCAACGTGGTGTAAAATTTACAAAATGGCATTCAAATCCTGGTTAACAAATTTAATGGAAGTCCCTACTGTGTTTTTATTGCATTTTTTAACCTTTTTTCTTTTGAAGCAGGGACACACACTTCTTGTCCTGGAAGACTAAAATTAGCAATTACCTATACCAAAAAAGCAAGAACGACTTAGTCAAAGATGCCTTACTTACGCCAGTCTCCTATTTTGTACAGAAATTCCTCCATTTTTAAAGCCCATAAATTTTATTGGACTTTAATAAAAAGATATAATACTAAAAACCTGAAAACACCTAAATTAAAAATACTTATTTCTCTTGCATCATTTATCAATCTTTATTTTAACATGCAAATGCTAAAATTAGCAAACTGTATATGTGTTTTCGAGGGTGCTGAAACCAACAAAAATAGTGGGGGCAGTTTTTATCCACCCCCCCCCCCCCTAAACCGCCAAAAACCACCCATATTCGCCGTTTTTCAATGGTAGGATGATTATGCGTATTTGGGAAGGAAATCATTTAAGTTTTTATGAAGGTTTATTGACAAAGGGAGGTCTGAGAGTCTGAGGCAGAGTGAAGGGCGGTAACAGTCCCTGGGGGTTCTTATAACCCTTCCAAGGAGTGGGAAATTGACTTTTACGTCAAGCAGACAAAAACTAAAAAGTTTACAATTCATAAAAAAAAACAAAAAAAAAATACAAGAGGAAGGTAGATAATATAGAATTCACCAGGGTGAAGCTAAATGTTTAAATGCGTTAAAAGACGATTCCAGTTTGCTTACTGGATGCGAGATGTTCTTGAATCTTAGTGCATCACAGGATGAACTATGTAAATTAGCATTAAAATTAGTAGGTAAGGTATATTTAAAAAAAATCCATCCCTCGATGATTTTAACTCTATTTGATATAAATTTATGCAGACGAGAGTAGAAAATATTAATATTTGTACGTTATATCACCCCTCCCCCCACCACACACCAAAAGGACGCCTTGCGTGTGCATTTGCAAGCCTGGCTCTGAACCAATTATCTAGAACCGAAATTTTCGGAAAATAAATTGATCAAAGACTTCTTTTTTACGAATTATAATTGTAGTTGTTAGAACAGGTGTTCAACATGAGGAGGCAGGGCGAAGAGCGGTAGCAGCCCCAGAGGGTTGTTGCAATCATTCCAAGGGGTGGGAAATTGATTATGTTTTCTCTTTCGGTTTTAATATTTATCCTCCCATTTTCAAAACAGACCCATCCCTTTAAACTGCCAAAAATCACCATCTTTCACTGTTTTTCGATGGAGAGATAATTATGAGAGTTTGGGAAGGAAATCTACGAAGTTTTATGAACGTTCATTGACAAGGTGAAGGACGGTAGCCAGCCCCAGGGAGTAGTTTTAATACCCCCCCTCCGATTTCGAGGGCGATTGTCTTCAACCCTTCCCAACCCCTCAAACGGGCAAAAATCACTCTTTTCTTGTTTTTTACCGTAGTTGCGTTGATCATGCGTATTTTGAAGGAAATGATTTAGTTTTTTACTAGGGTTTGGTGATAAGAAGGGGTTACGTCAGGGGAGGGCGGTTAATCGGGATAACGGAAAATATGTGAATAAAATCATCTTTTAACAAATAACTTAAATATAATATTTTAGTAACATGACGCGCTTTTCGGCAGTCGCTGCCACTATGACGCCCCAGTTTCAGAATTAGAAGCACTGCCAGGATAATTATCAGCTATAATACCCCTAGGACATTGATAACACAGCCCCATAAAAAGAAAAAAATTTTTGGAACTGCTATCGAGACAACTATATAATTTTCGACGCTGAATCCAAATCTGAGGTCAAAAAAAATCGTACACCCCCAAAATCAACCCCTAGCGCTAAAAAACACTCCCTAAACATGGTAAAAATGACTTAACGCTCCACGAATAGTCTTAAATCTCAATAAATCGAATTAAATATAAACATTCAAGTATTATATACTTGAATGTAAAAAACACTGTTTTCCATTGAAAATCACCCCCATGAGTACGTGAAAACTACCCCTTATACAACAGGAAACTTAAAAAAATGCAGTGATTGTAAAAAAAAGCTTACGATGCCCAGTTTTTTTGGAAAGAGTGAGTAACTGCATTAGTTCCGATGCGATGCTCAATAGAGTGGCGGAAACCACCCTTAGATTAAAATTGCAAGGAAAATCGGGGAAAAAAAGGTAATAACAGTAACAATGAACGCCCCAATAAAGAATCCAACTTGACGTATACTTAATCCGCATTCTACACTCGTATGCGGTTGTCAATGCGCCACCTACCGGCTGGTCAAAAAACTATATAGTCAGAAAATTATATAGAAGTTTTTTCTGAATTTTTAGACATTCTTCTTAGAGGCCATACAAATAAGTAATAGTATTTCAGAGAATTCTTTTAGGAGTCATCTAAGCAACTGCAATTTAAATTTGGGGATGGTTTCCGCCACTCTATGAGGGTAGTTTTTGAGCATCGCATCGAGACCAATGCAGTTACATTCTGTTTCTAAAATAACTGGGCATCGTAAGGTTTTTTGCGATCACTGCAGTTTTTTTAAATTTCCTGTTGTGTGAGGGGTAGTTTTCACCCACTCATGGGGGTGATTTTCAATGGAAAGTAGTGTTAACTCTGTATTTATGCGTTATATACTTGAATGTTTATATTTAATTCGATTTATTGAGATTCAAGACTATTCGTGGAGCGTTAAGTCATTTTTACCCTGTTTAAGGAGTGTTTTTTAACGCTAGGGGTTGATTTTTTTTGCCCTCGGATTCGGATTCATCATCGAAAATTACATAGGGATACAGTTGTCTCGGTAGCAATTCCAATTTTTTTTGTGGGGCTTTTTTGGAACTGCTACGGAGACAATCGTATCCCTATGTGGTCAAAAAAAAATCGTACACTCCCTAGCGCTAAAGAACACTCCCTAAACAGGGTAAAAATGACTTAACACTCCACAAATAGTCTTGAATCTCAATAAATCGAATTAAATATAAATATTCAAGTATATAACGCATAAATACAGAGTTAACACTACTTTCCATTGAAAATCACCCCCATGAGTGGGTGAAAACTACCTCTCACACAACAGGAAGTTTAAAAACTGCAGTGATTGCAAAAAAAGCTTACGATGCCTAGTTGTTTTAGAAACAGTATGTAACTGCGTTAATCTCGACGCGATGCTCAAAAACTACCCCCATAGAGTGGTGGAAACCATCCCTAAATTTAAATTGCAGTTGCTTAGATGAAAATACTATTACTTATTTATATGGCCTCTAAAAAGAATTGTCTAAAAATTCAGAAAAAACTTCTATATAATTTTCTGACTATATAGTTTTTTGACCAGCCGATAGGTGGCGCATTGGCAACCGGATACGAGTGTTGAATGCGGATTAAGTATATGTTAAGTTGGGCTCTTTACTGGGGCGTTTATTGTTTCTGTTATTACCTTTTTCCCCGATTTTCCTTGCAATTTTAATCTAGGGGTGGTTTCCGCCACTCTATGGGGGTAGATTTTGAGCATCGCATCGGAACTAATGCAGTTACTCACTCTTTCCAAAAAAACTGGGTATCGTAAGCTTTTTTACAATCACTGCATTTTTTTAAGATTCCTGTTTCCTGTTCCCCACTCATGGGGGTGATTTTCAATGGAAAGTAATGTTAACTCTGTTTATGCATTATATACTTGAATGTTTATATTTAATTCGATTTATTGAGATTTAAGACTATTCGTGGAGCGTTAAGCCATTTTTACCATGTTTAGGGAGTGTTTTTTAGCGCTAGGGATTGATTTTGGGGGTGTATGATTTTTTTTGACCTCGGATTCGGATTCAGCGTCGAAAATTACATAGGGATACAGTTGTCCCGATAGCAGTTCCAAGAATTTTTTTTTTTTGTGGGGCTGTGTATTGTGTAATGTACGAGATAATTTTATGACAATCGAAAGCACGTTGCTTGGTAACAGCCCGACGCCGAAGGCGGAGGGCTATAACCAAGCAACGTGCTTCAGATTGTCATAAAATTATGAGGCATTTGTCAATGTCAGAGGGATATTCGGTCAGAAAATTTTTTGGAAAAAATAAAAAAAAAGTCGCAACACAACAAAACAGTTTTCTTTGATTAGCGCGTTTATAGATTGAGAATTGGCATTGCCAAAACGTGACATTTTGAAATTTATTTGGCAATTATTATGAAGTTGTCAAAGTTAAATAATTTTATTGTCATAGTTATTGAAAATTTCCTTGGATGGTGTTATCAGTGTAATGTTAAAATGATTGGACGATTTGTGTCACATGATAAGAAATAACGAAATTTAATTGGTTGTTAGAGCTATCAAAAAATTTTCAGTGAAGATGATTTTGACCAGGCGATCAGTGCATAAATAAAACAACCAGATTAAAAACAACAAGAAAACAATGGTTTATTACACTACGGAAAACTATTTACAAAAGCAAACAAATAAATATGAAACAAAAGAATAAGCGCAAGCAGTGCTACCTTGAACTCGCGATATCCGGAATTATGAGGAAGAGAACTTGCTAATCAAAATTTTTGAATAAGACGGCAAACAAACTAAGCAGTGACCATAAATTTTGTAGAAAGAATATCATTATTTGCGGTGTTGACGAGCGGTTATGACAAATTATTCCCTTAAGGGAAAATCGCGGCAGGGAAGACAATCGAAAACAGAAATGATCAATAACATATTGTTCGTAAAGTGTGGTGATATAAAGTTCAAGTAGTTCTTTTTTCATAATTATGGGAAATACTCGAACGAATTTAATATAAATTGATGCATTGCTCTTAAAGTATGGTCGTAGCACTTTCTTAGATTCTTAAATTTTGAAGTGAGGTTTTTCATAATTATTAAAAATATTCAAACGAATTTAATTTAAATTAAACCCGAAATAATCAATAAAGAAATGTTGATATACTGCGTCAAAACTGAATTCTCACAGCACTTTAATGGAGGTATGCGTGGTGCAGGCTTCTTTCAAAATGGTATTTTCTAAGAAAACACACACATACGCCGATGATCTCCTAATCGCCGCAGGACACATCTGGACTGAAAACAAACTTCAAGAAAAGTCTGAAGCGAGACCCGTCAACAAAATAGATGAATACTCCCTGAGAACAATGAACAAACTGAAGTACCTAGGAACAGATCTGACGAACCAACTGGAATGGAGAGAAACGGTAAAAACGGCATACAGAGTCACAAGGGCAATCATACCGTTCACTGAGAAAAATGAACTATCATGAGACCTTACTAAATGTGTATACATAGCCACCAAAGGCCAACGATGACACAACTACTCGCAAAAACAAGAAGACGAAAACAGCGACATAAAAGATCAACACTATTAGGAGGAAGGACAATTAAAACAAGGATAGAAATGTACGCAATGAAGTACTGGGGACATATCCAAGGAAGGGACACCCAACACATCTACTAAAGAAAGTGCTAGAACCGAACATCAATAAGCTGAAAATAGGGAGACCATGCTAAAGCGGAGAACTGAGAGGATCAGGATCAAAAAAATAATATCACAAAGAAATTGCAACGATATATACTCTATCACAATCGGAAACAAAAAAAACATTCGAAGAAGCAGAAACACAAAAAGAGGAGCATTAAACACTCCATATTACGATACAACGCGGCAACATATTTCACAAGAAGACTCAGAAGAGGCTGACATTCCTTTACCATGCACCATGTGGCTCTCGCTGCTGGAAACAAGCATGACCTTAGTCCAACCCAGCGTGAACGTAGCAAGCCTAGCTTTATAACCCTGGGAGTAGTAATAATGCCTAACGCACGCTGGTAAATCAATCAATCAATATACTCATTTTTGGGGCGATGTATTTTTGTTCTATAAACATAAGCATAAACATACACCACAGAAAGTAGACAACCCTCAAATCCAAAGCCAGGGTTGTCCGAAAAAACGCAGACATACATCCATACCCACCGGTGTTGTCAGTGGGCTAGGGCTGGGGCTGGGGCTCGAACCAGGAACGCGATAGACAGTCGGTTAGCATATTCCGAATTACCAAATTACATTGTTTTATTTTATATAACTATCGGTTTACATGTCATTTTTGCCGTACTGCATTCATTTGATTTCACATATTATAATAACGCTATGTCACAAAAAACGCGGCTGAGGGCGCAAGGTGACGTGATAGCCGAGGGTCAGCATATTCGCCACTCAATACGCCTTAACCGACTGAGCCATCATGCGAATGTGATTGTGTAGCCATTTTGAAGTACTTTAGGGGCACATTCGTGGTACTAAAAACTTGTTTAAGAGGAGGATGATGGAAAAAATAAATATTTTTCTATTTTGATAAAAAATAGTTTTTGTATTTTATAATTTATATTACTGGTTGATTTGAGAATTTTTTACAAGTTCTTTATAAATTGGACAAAATGATTAGGATTGGTATTTTACAACACAGAATAGCTTTTAAATAGTTTCTACGGATATATAAAGAAACAACTTGAACCAAACTGTAATTAATTAAAATAATTTAATACATTTTTCTACGACTATTAACAAAACTGTACTTTTTTTCTATATTTTGAGTGCATAAAACTGAACCACACCCAAATTTTGTACACCAGATTTCCTCTTTGATAAAAAAAATGTTTTTTGAAGAGCGGGGGAGAGGGAAATCCGAAAAAAAAGATTTCCTCAGATTTCCTTAAAATTTCCTCGGATTTCCTTCTGAGTGTACACCAGATTTCCTTTCCAGTTTGCCCTTCACATAAAATATATGTTTATGGTAATACTGAAAAAAGGTAAAGATCGTGAAAAAAAGTAGTGCTTTGACGTTTAAACTAATGTTGACATTTATTTTTCTACGACTGCCTTCGAAAACGACAAATAACGCATGACTCGAAACTGTCCTTTTTAACACGATGTGTCCAAAAATCCAAAAAACACAGTACTGTCACCTTTTCACACAGTCCTGGCGAAAACAGAACTGACACTTTGTATATTTTGAAGTAGGCTAGTCTTCGCCTTCGGCTCGTTCCACCAAAGTGTCTCACTCGTGTGAAAAGATTCGTTTCCGAAACTTGCCTAAAATACTATATTGTCTAAATACGGAAACTGAGGACTGTCGTAGAAAAATACTGTGTGAAACTCATGCATAAAGTGACTTTTTTTCACTCATAAGCACTTACCTACGGCTCGTGCGTCAAACCTCCCATTCATGCTTGTTATTACATTTTGAAAAAAAAATGTAGTATAGGTTTTGCATTTTTCCGGTGGACCATCGAAACCCGAAAAAAACGTCGGATCGAAATGAAAGTCGTATCTGTCGACTCGAGAGCGAATTTAGAAAATTCCGTCCGTCGGTCAGTCGGTCTGTCAGTCGTCTGTCGCGCTCGCCCCCCCCCCCCAATCCGTTTTCAGATTTCGATGAAACTTGGCCTTTAGAAAACCTTAACGCTGGAAGCTCGGCTCCGTTCGGAAACCGAAGTACCCGATATAGACGTTTCAAGTTTTTCGGGAAAAACTGAATAACTCGGTAACGGGCAGTCGGATCGAGATAGTTCATAAAAGAAATGGTGCCGCTGGCAACGATCTGTAGATAAGTATACCAGAGAATATGTCGAAAAACAAATGGAAATTCGAATTTTTTTGCAAAAAACTGGTTTTCTCGAAATCGGGCTAGGAAGCACGATAACTGTCCAGCATATTGATAGATTACGATGAGACTTGGTGGAATCGAAGGTACAAGCCCACAAATGAAGCCTATTGCTGGCGGCCCGAATCCGTTGACCACAAGTATTTTTTCCAAGGCCGAGTATGATTTTCCAAAGAAATTAATAACTCCCGAACCGAAGGTCGGATTTTGATTTCCAAAAATGATGATTGTAGGGCTCGATTAAATCTATTAGGTGACGTTTGTGACAAAACAAAAGCGAATCTACAAATCCTGGAAAACTTGATTTTTTTTTATAAATTCTACAAATACCGAACAGTTTCCTAATAGAAATCTAAAATTAAGTATTCTGTCGATCAATCTCTATAACCAGTATAAGGCACGGACCTTTTTGGACAAAAAATCTGAAATAGAGTTTTTTCGAAAAATTAAAAATAAACGAGTTATTTACAAAGATGCATGACCACAATATAACCGATGCCCTTTTTGTACTTCAAAATGTAGTTAGCCTTTACTCAATGCAAAAAGAAACAAAAAGAAAAATAAAACATGTCAAAATGTACTGAGTCATCCTACGACCCTCTGCTGAAAAGGTACTGAATCATCCCAACAGGGATAAAAAGCATATCAAAATCAAAGCATATCAGCTTGTTGCATAAATTAATATTTTTCCGTCCTACCTTTCAATTCAAACAATATCATTATTTGTAATAATTTCCAATATCGTGCACAAAGAAAGAACATCAACATGAGATAACTTTCATCATATTAATATGAACTTAGTAACTTATTTTACAAGTTAGTTTAATATTACTATATATTACTTATACTATTAAATTCATATAAGCTAATTTGTAATTTTAACCTTAAAATATTGAAATAAATATTTTATAAATAGATTTGTTTTTTTAACAAAAATACTTTAAATGTATTTGAATATTTTTCTACATAATCACCTAAGGTTATTTATGTATGCATACTTTATTGAGTTATGTCCGTTTTATGGCTGACCAATTAATATTAAAAAAAAAACGTATTACTATCTGACAATCATTGTGCATTAAAGTATTTAAAGTTTTCCCTTCGAAAAACACAAAACTGGCCAACTAACTAATTTCATATTAAAATTTTTCACTTTTTTATTTTTACTTTTGAGGACACAAAAATGTCAAATGAAATTCTACATACTAAATACTAAAAGTTTACTTTTAATAGCGATCATATAAATAACAAGCTAAAAACGTACTCTTCGCCAATTTACTGAGCTTTTTATATAATTGTTACACATTCTATAGGATACTCTTCGCAGTTTTCTCGTAAATAATGTTAGTTTTTGGACATCCTAAATTTTGTGATACCATCTTTGTTGTGAAAAAAACAAATGAAAAAAAAAAATATCCAACCTGTGTGGAATTCGAACACACGATCTTTGGATTGCAAGGCAAAAGTTTATGGAGATAACATTTCGCAAGATTTCTATTTAAGTACAAGCGACAAAAATTAAGAGATTTTTTTTTTTAATTAAATAATGAATAACTTTTTTATGTTCTGAACCTTTTCGCTTGTCTTTGCCCTGGAGTATTCCTTCTGTAGGACTTCTTTGTTCCTTTTCCCATTTTTGGACCTCCTCCATTATGTGTCCCTTAGATAAGCCACAGAACGGTTTCTAGTTAAAAAATGGGGCTTCAGCCCCTTTTCTTGCGAGCCTGTCAGCTAATTCGTTGCCTTTTATGCCGTCATGCCCTGGCACCCACATCAAGGTAACCTTGTTGTTTTTTGCCAGTTGCTTCAGGGATTGTCTGCATTACCAGGCAATTTTCTCGAAGGTATAGGACCTGACAGCCTTTAGTGCTGCCTGGCTATATGAAAGTATATAGATTTTTGCCCTTCGAGTGCCTCTAGTGCATTCCTGGGCACGCTGTCTATAGCATAGATTTCTGCCTGGAAGATGGTTAGGGTGTTACCAAAGGCTTTAGATAGCCTGAATTTAGGCCCCGCTACGCCCAGATCCTTCATCCATCTTGGATCCATCTGTGTACCAGATGTGTGACTCCTTCTCCAACCGCAGTACTTCGGTCCTGCTCGCCGGACGGCTTTCAATCAGCACATCAAACGGGCAATTATAGTCATGCTTGATTGGCATGGTCAGGGATTCAAATTGGATTAGCTCCAGAATCAAGTCACCGACCAGGTCGCTGGGTCTGAATTTAGGTGCCTGATGCAGGGCACTAAGTGCTGTCTCCTTCCTTATATGCAAGTGCAGATTAAGTAAGTCCAGCATTGCCTCCATAGCTGCTGTGAGACAGGAGCGCATCGCTCCTGTAGTCCCTAAACAGACAAGTCGTTGCAGTTTCTGCAAGATTCCTCGTGATATTTTCTCTTCTGTTTTTGGCCACCATACACATGATGCGTAGGGTACCATCGGTCTAACAACCAAAAGATAAGACCAATGTATTATTTTTTGTTTCAGACCCCAAGTCTTATCAAACAGACTACGGCACATCCAAATAGCCGTCGTTGCTTTGGTAAATGTACTTTTTATGTGCGAGTTCCAGGTAAGGTTTTGGTCCAGGATTACTCCTAGATATTTGACTTCACTGGAAAAATTCAGTACTGTTCCATTTAACATAGGAGCTCTCAAATTTAGTTTAAGTCTCAGCCCCGAGGCGACTGAGATCCCTATTCCATCAAGACACGCCTCTTTGGACTGTCTTTTGCAGACAAATATTCAAAACGGTACTCACCTCTAGTGTTTATATCTGTGCTGCCCCACATGAGATGATGCGCATTAGCATCGCTGCCAATAATGTAATGTGTTGTTTTTCCTTTTCCACCAGTTAATAAGGCTTTTTACTTCCTCTGGAGGTGGGCTTCGTTCTTCACCGGAAAAGTAGATAGAGGCAATTACAATTTGCCTTTTTCCGTAGGCACATTCACAACTGTGGCAACTAAGTCCCTGGTTGTGAACTCTGAAAGGAGAACAAAATTAGTATTTTTGTAGAACAGTAAGGCTCTAGGATTGTCATGCAAAGTAGAATAAATTAACTTATATGATTGTGTGGGGAGTCCTTTGATGCGTCCTCGGTATACGCAAGGCTCTTGAATTAGCTCTATGTTTATTTTCTCCCTGATAAATCTCCTGCTAAGTATGCTTCAAGCCGCTTTTGCGTGGTGGAGATTTATCTGGAGGAATTTCAAGTTTTGGGTCATTTTGGCGGCTTGGGACCTTTTTTGTGGCCCTTTTTGCCTACACCCTTGCTCTTGATTGGTCTCCATCAAGTCCCGACGAGTAGCGGAGGAAAAGCAAATTACCTGAGGCAGTGTCCCGCGTACCCCAGGCTGACATAGTTGAAACCAGGGTGCGCCAGGTGCCCTGGAGTTCGCACAATAGCGACTAAGCTTCCCCTTAGTCACGCAGTCCTCGGCTTATACTGTTCCACTTTGACTTGGGGGGGAGTTTTATTGTGGCTCCCATCCACTTGGTCGGCCGATTAAGGCTCCCCCACGTAGAGCAAGCCTGTCACCAACTTGCTCTACACGGTTTATACCAGGCAGGTTTCCATGAGTGAGACAAAGTTCCCCACGCGCATGACTCATCAGGTCCAAACCCGATGCCCCAAACACTCGAGCGACTGAGCTCTATCCTCCACACTGTTGATCCAGATATAGCTCAGAACGTTGAGTACCGTTGATTACCTCCCATCTTGTAGGTTGTACAGGCCTGAACGGAGCTAGTTGAGTCAGATGATACCCGTTTACAAAAGTAAATGAACATCACACGACGTCAGTACCGGTGTGTGAAATCCTAGCTCGTGGTGTCGAATATCTTCGTCAACACTTATGAGGTCAGAAAAAGATAAGTACGTTATGGTACCTGGGTTCAAGGTATGGTGATTATAAGGACAAGGGCGGCACTTATAAATATAAGGTGAAGATGTGAACGTAACAAATATAGTATATTTCATGATTAACATCTGATATCGGAGAAAAACTGGCAAAATAAAAACTATGAATGGACAATTAGATTCAGTACGATGATGCTATAAAAGAGGTGGTATCATAATTCAGCGTCATGATATTATTGATGTAAGTAAATATCAGAATTTTAAATAAAATAAAAAGATTCAATTTATTATTGTCTTGTCATGTGTGAAGGAGAAATTTGAACATTTACAAAAATAATAACGAAAGAAATTGTAACCGAGAAGATGTACAACGAACATTGTTGCTAGAAAATAATAAATATAGCTGACAGATGAGTGGTGGTGGTGAAGGAGATAAATGAAAGAGTCAATGAAACAATGAAAGACAGGCGATCGGCAGAAAACAGACATTAAAAATTATGAAAATATAGATCGTCAAGTAGGAGAATCAAAGAAAGGGCAAGAAAAGCTATACTGGTGAAATAATGTATGGTATGGGGTAGGAGTATTAGAAAAATAAAGAAGAAATGCTTGGACATTGAGACATTGTAAATGAAAAAAAATAACGCGCTGTAAAGGAGCAGAAAAAAATATGTTTCTCTAGCAGTCTATTTATAACATCGGTTCTCTCAATATATTTCCGTAAAAGTTGGTAAAAGTATTAAAATTTAAATTTAAATTATTTTCCTCTGAGGTGTCTTTTAGGATATCCCGAAATTTTGCGTAGAAAATGCTAACCTATTCAAAATAATCATGTTAAGCTTTAATAAATTGCCACATTAACTTGCTTGGAAAAATTCCATTAAAAAAGAAATTATTTTTATTGAAATATTCTTAATATTATTAAAAATAATTGATTTGAAATTTCGCTGAATTTTAAGTATTTAATTATTTGTTGATATTGTTCATACTGACATGTATTTTGAAGGAATCAGACAAGAGTTAATAAATCATTCAGTGTAGTCTGGGTCTGCCATTTATTAATTTATTAATTATAGCTTTTACCAAATCAAAACCCAATGTTTGCATAATTACGTCATATTGAATAAAAGATTTCTGAGAATTATTAATAATAGTTTGCTCTTCGGGTATGGTTTAGTAGACTTAAAGAATTCCTTGGTTATTAACCAGGTAATAGAGATGTGTCTTTGAATGGTTGAATTGTACAAGGTGGATGATTTTGGCAATTAATCTTATAATCTTAGATGCAAAAGACAAAAAATTATTGTCTCTTTATATTAGAAAATACATGATTTTCAGTTTAAAAAATTTTGCTTATTTACTCAAAAATAGTGGTTTGTTTAATAAATAAAGAAAATATTTAGTTTCTAGAGAATGTAGAAGTTTAAATTTATACGAGCTTAAAAACTCACTTTTTTGCGTATTAAATATGCGATTTTTTGAAATACAAAAAACGAAATAGTAAATTTTAACTTTGTTCTAAAATGTATTCAAGGAAGCTGTGTAAAATCACAGCAAAGCGAAAAGCGGTGACTTCTCCTACTTTCAATTGTTCGTAGATATAGGTTTATCCAGTTTGAATACCAATAAATAACATTTTTTTACTTTAATAGTTTTAATGCCCATTAGAAATAGAATCTTCGAATAACGTCTTATAAAATTTGTTCGCAAACAGGATGTTTAAATTTGCCGCCAAAAGTACCTACAACAAAATGGCGAAGGTCACAAAAATTGATCAAGAAACATCAACTCCTGTGCTGAGAGTGTTGCTTCTGGCAGTTCCTTATTATGTGGGAAGATAGAATGTTGTGTTGCTATCTATCATGACGTATCTATCATGACATATCGTAACAATGAGTAAATAAATAAGTTTTAATTTTTTGAGATGCAAATATCAGTTTTTCTTCAAACGTCAGAAAAACATGACATTTCTTAACTCATATCACGATATTAAAGTTTGACTTTTTAGACGGCTGTGTGTTGCCATTAACAACGGAGGTAAAAGTACTTTTTTTTTCGGCCAACCAGAAAGTACACCCTTTCTGGAGAAATTATCCACCAGAAATTAACGTTTTCTCGGGCTACACCAGAAAGTGACATTAGAGATCGGCAAAAGCTTTTCCGATCCCTGTTATTCTCGTTGCTATGGAAACGAATTTGTGTTCATTGTTAAGATAAATGTCAAATAGATAAATACACTTGACTTTTACAAGTTTTCAAAAGTCAATTCACAAGTTGGATTCAGATTTTGAAGCGTTACAAGCAGAAATTGAAGTTGTATAAAAGTGTCGGTCGTAGAAATATTTTATTTAATTGATTATTATTGTTTGTCGTGTATTTGTTAGAAAATGTATTAAAAACATAATACTGTCTCTTGCTGCTTTATATTTACAACACTGGAAGAAAATATGATCCAGGGTTAATATTACAAATATCACAATTCTCTGAAGGCAGAACATTTATTTTATGCAAATGTGCTGGATAACAGTCACGTCCAAATTTGAGGCGTATTATTGTTGTGATATATTTTCTTGGATATTCATAATTTTCGTGCCAAAACTTAGATGGGAGGTCAGGATGAATATGCGTATATCTAGTAGGACTGGAATGACAGAACTCCCGCCACAGCTCTAACCATCTATTTCTAAATTTAGATTTTAAAATGTTAAAGGAGTCAGATAGACAGATTTTTTGTTCTAATGGAAATCCTGAGACGATGCTTTCCTTGGCCAAAGAGTCGCCAATTTCATTATTTTGTGCGCTTTTACCCATACAAAATGAACCTCTTTTCCCATACCTAAAACATTGTGTAGCAGTTTCTTTATTTTTAGAATATACGGGTTGGTTTTGATGTTGAAGGAAAAGCTGTTTTCTAATGAAGATAAAACCGATAGAGAATCTGATAAAATTATGGAAGTGTAGGACTTAGAAAAATAAATAAATTTGAGAGCCTCGTATATAGCAATTGCTTCAGCTGTAAAAATGGAGCATTGAGGCGACAATTTGATTTTTATACAGTTATTGGTCGAAGGTATGTAGCATGCACAACCAGTACCCAAGAGAGACTTAGAAGCGTCTGAGTATATCCACAATGGATTATCCCACTTATCCAAAATTGTATTTAAAATGTTCATACTAATATTTGGATGATCACTGTATTGTGGTGTAATTAATGATACTTTCGAAAAAAGATTAGAGTATTCAAAGTTTGAAGTGTAATCATATGGATTGTCTAATAGGGGAAGAATATCGCTTGAATCTCGAAAAGCTACACAAAGAAGCGGAGAATTTTTATGTATCCAGAATATATTTGTTAAATCAGATGTATTAAGGACAGAAATATTGTGTAAAAGCGGTTGATTGTTAATATTTATTCTATGGAGGAACTTTTCAGTCAGGTAATGTCGTCTAAGCGAAAGAGGCGGAACCAAAGCTTCGGCATATAAGGCATCAATTGGTGTTGATCTCATAGCTCCTAAAATATCCATAGTGCTGTATTTTGTAAGACATCCAAGCTTTTTAAAAGAGTATTACATGCAGCTCCATAAAGAGTACATCCATAGTCCAAAATTGATCTAATGTTTGCTTTGTAAAAAAGCAGAGCGGTTTAAACGTCTGCACCCCACCAGGTTTTAGTAGACATTTTTAGAAAATTAATGCTTTTGTTGCAACGGTTTATTATATTCTCAATATAGAGGTTCCATTTGAGTTTTTTATCCAGAATTGAATGAATATAGTTTGGTCATTACTAAATAGAAAAGTGTTGCCAAGTAGAAAAGTAGCACTTTTCTTCACTGTTCTACAGAGAAAAACGTCCATTTCCATTTTGTATACGAAAAATATATACCTATTTTTTATTTGTCGCCGAATAATTAATAATTAATTGTGACTAAAACTAAATAATGACCAAATTGAAATGATCTAACCTCAAATTCGAAATATCTATACAAATAACCTCTTTTCCGACTAGTGGTGAAATTCTAAAAGAAGAATAGCGAATATTGTAAAAGCGAGATATTGAACTATATACTATACCCTGTTAGGGTAGTTGGCGGTTGGGATCGATTGTCCATTACATTTATTTTTACTTAAATAGTGAAAATAATCGGTTACACAACATTTTTGTGGTGTGACTCACATTTTATAGAAAAAAATAAAAAATAATTATCCTAACTTTAATGAAAGATTTTGGATGAATTTTGTTTTTGTATATTAAGGAAAATTAAAAATATGTAATATGATATAATAATATATAATGTTAACAACGTGTGAGGTTTTAAGAAATTTAGTTTATAAAAACAGTTTAAAACCCTCGCGATGCGAGGAGTGCAAGGAGGTGCATTTGCACCCTCTCTGGCGCAAAAAATGTGAAAGAGGGGGAAGCTAAATACTAGACCATCATAAAATATAATTTTCTTGACCAAAGATTTTGGCTCTTTTTGATGTTCTCCACAAAATACAGGGTGCATCAACGATTAGTGGCCTGTTAGACGTTATAGAAAAATTACAAATAATTTCAAGCTGAAAATTTAGGAATTTTCAGGAGTGCTCTACTTAATGAAAATAACGTCAAGTATGTGACACTTCCGGTTATAGCGGAAGTTTACATCACCTTATTTTAAATGGCAGGCCTTATTTTTTATACTGGATTCAAATTCTATTCATTATTTTAAGGTAACTTTCAATATTATTCCCTATTTAAAAAACCAATAGTTTTTGAGATACTAAAGTAGGAAATTATTTGATATTATACATGTATTTTCTGAACATTTAATTTTCTTTTTTCAGATAGAGAGTACAAAACACAAATAAATCGAACTTCGATCCCTGACAAATTTTAAGCAACCTTAATGAATCTACTGTGATTCTTTTACAAAATTATTGTAAATTACTGTATTCTCATGGCACACTATTCTGGATATTGATGTTAGTTTAACCAATTTTCTAAATAATTTTAAATAACCCAATAACCATACATTTTAGCTATAGGAAATGCCCATATAGGTTGAAAGGTAATAATGGAGGGAAGCGAATAGGCTTATAAGATATATATTTTGCAGAGCGAATGGAATTTTGTAGGTGGATTTTGAGAAAACACGCGGCAAATGAGGATTTTTTTTAACGTTCCGTGTTTCTCCGATGAGTCGTGTTTTACCTAGAATGGAGTGTTTAATTTTAAAAATATGCACCATTGGGCAGACGAAAACCCACATGTAATAAGAAGAGCGCATTTTCAACAGGGTTCAGCATTAATTTTTGGGCAGGAATTCGCGGTAATGAAATAATTGGACCTATTCAATTACCCTCTAGATTAAATGGTGATGTATACTTAAATTTTTTACAATAAACTTGCCAAATTTGTTGGAATATGTACGATGCGCGCCAGTCCATTTTAGCCTGGCTGTTCGAAATTTTTTAAACAGAGTTTCCTCGACGTTGGATTGGACGCGGCGCACAGTGGGAAATTTTTCCATTTTTTTTAATAAAAATCCGTCTACAATGCAATTATTAATGGATTTGAAATTTTTTTTAATAATAATTGTTAGGTATCACCCAATGTTTGAGTACTCCCCAAATTTTAAAAACGTTCAACACAACTTCAAAAAATCCTATAATTATATGAAATTCGTGTATTTTACTTAAGTAAAAATGCGAATTTCTATTTTTTTAAAGTTTTACTCAGAAAATATCCTTTACTACACGTTTTTTGGGTCGCTGATTAAGAAAAATGGGGTCCCGTTAACCAGAAATTAATATAACACCCTTAACCAAATACCGAAAAACACCCCTAATAGGGATTTCTGGTAAGAGAGTACATTGTGACTATGAGAATGTATCTCATATATATATCTTCAAGGGTGAATACCACTCTTAAATGGCTGTAGAATTTGAAAATAAGTTTCGATTTTTTTTGAAATTTTAGAATCACGTCTTCTTGGATATTTTCACTAAAATCAGTCTCCGAACCTTGTTTGATAAATAAAAATTATTTTAAAGGTTAATCAATTCTTATATACCTTGACAATGTGAATAAACAACAATTCAATGTGAGTAGAAACAAATTCTAAGTTCTTCAACGTTTTTAAGAAGCTCGTAAGTTAGAAATCGCATTTTTTTCCATTTGAAAGGAAAAAAAATATTTAAAATGAAATGAAAATTTTCCATCCATTCTATGCAATGTGAAACAACAATCCAATTTTTAGTAAACATATCTTAAGCATCCTAAAGTTCAAAAACAATTGGATGCTTAATAGCAGCTTAAAATCAGCAGATATCTCTATTTTTTTCGTAGAAACTAAATTTTAGACATTTAAAAAAAAATCTTCTAAAATAATGAAAATAATTAATAAATTTTTTACTACCAAGTATACAATTGATAAAAAAATTTAAAAAAAATTGATTAACATCCATTTTAATGTCCAATTTTTTCATTATTAAATTATCTTAAGACTATCTTAAAATATGTTTTTTTTTTAACTTTGGATACTTGTTTTACATGGAGTAGAATGTATGAAAAATTTAGGCTTTATTTTAAAAGTTCCTTTTTTGAAATGTCTAAAATTGCTTTTAAGCACCTAATTGATTTTGAACTTTAGGATGCTTAAAATATGTTTACTAAAAATTGGATTGTTGTTTCACATTGCATAGAATGCATGAAAAATTTTCATTTCATTTTAAATATTTGTTTTCCTTTCAAATGGAAAAAATGCGATTTCTAACTTACGAGCTTCTTAAAAACGTTGAAAAACTTAGAATTTGTTTCTACTCACATTGAATTGTTGTTTATTCACATTGTCAAAGTATATAAGAATTGATTAATTTAACCTTTAAAATAATTTTTATTTATCAAACAAGGTTCGGAGACTGATTTTAGTGAAAATATCGAAGAAGACGTAATTCTAAAATTTCAAAAAAATTCAAACTTATTTTCAAATTCTACAGCCATTTAAGGGTGGTTTTCACCCTTAAAGAGGGTTGAGATACACTCTCATAGTCACAATGTACTCTCTTACCCCATTTTGAAGCAAAAACTAAAAAATAACCATTGTAACTATATTTTTTGTCAAAATGGGGGTTGTTTCAACCCCTCTGATTAACCCTTAGGGTAAATGTTTACTGAATTATTATTTGAAAAACTAAGGTTTTATATTTGTCATATAGAAAATACACTTTACTAGACTATTTTACATTTTTAATAAGAATATTTCGAAAAAATCCCTATTGGGGGTGTTTTTCGGTATTTTAAGGGTGTTATATCAATTTCTGGTTAATGGGACCTCATTTTTCTTAATCTGCGACCCAAAAAACATGTAGTAAAGGATATTTTCTGAGTAAAACTTTTAAAAAACAGAAATTCGCATTTTTACTCAAGTAAAATACACGAATTTCATATATTTATAGAGGATTTTTTGAAGTTATGTTGAACGTTTTTAAAATTTGGGCAGTGCTCAAACATCAGGTGATACCCAACAATTATTTAAAAGCAAAAATTTTTCAAATCCATTAATAATTACATTGTAGACTGATTTTTGTCCAAAAAAATGGAAAAATTTCCCACTGTGCGGCGGACCAGTACCATGGCTTGCTGCTAGGTCACTCGATTATATCCGATAGATTTTTAATTTTGGACACATCTTAAATCTCTGGTTTACCGTGATTCAATTGACACTTAAGAATAATTGCAGTAACGTATATTAATGTGCATTGGAACCATAAAAATGATCCTTATTTACCAAATGTGTTGAACGGAGAGCATATGCCCTTAGTTCGATGTGCCGAAGTGCGTATTGATGGAGACGGGGGTCATTTCGAATAATTTATGTAAACCAGCAATAATTTATTGGTCAGTTTTAGAGATTTCTCGAATAGGCCTGTCCAACGCTGTCACATTGCTGTCACTTTCAAATCAAAGTGGCTGCTGGGTTAATTATAAACTTTATTATTATGAGCAACCTTTGTGGTTTTGCGACAAATTCAAGAGAATTGTTCTGTTATTGGGTATTACCTGTTGGGCATTATTTTTATTATTATTCTTTTTCGCTGTTTTGTTCTGATCTGTTTATTATTGTTTACATTGATTTTCATAGAGACCAAAGACTTGATTTTTAGTTTTCGATACCCAATTGGAAAAAATTATGCGCGTAGTTCGTTAAATAAATCAGATTTTTCCTAACTTAAAATACACATAACTATTTTCTGTTATCGCATCTCGGACGTCTAACTGTTCGTTTTTCAATTTCATAGAATGTTACTCATTTTTTAAGCTTTTAACGCAGAACACTTATTTATGTTACAAATGTAAATAAATCATGTTTAAATTTTATAAGTTGTAAACAACAATAAAAGCTCCGAAATAAAAAACACACATGTAGACAAATCCTCTGTTTAAACCCCTGCGGCCTTCCCGTCCTTGCGGTTGTGCAGAAGGATATAACGAATTATTTACATTTTTTAAATTGGTATAAAAAGTTCTGTTTAAGCGGTTCCATCAAAATGCCGCGCTTCTTGCTTTGAGCCGCGCTGCGGCGAGGACACAAGTCGGCAAACCTTACACTTTTATATGACTTTTTAAAAGTAAGTAAGAAACTTCTATGATTCGGAACTATACGCCCATAAACCCAGAAAAGCAGTGGTTCTCAAATATCTTCTACCTAAAGATTCAAATTTTTGACCTACGACCTACGTCAGTTTTTTTCAAAATACCCCTAGAGGAAAAAATCATATAGGTTTTTTGTTTGTCTAGTCGGTCCCCATTACCAATTATTTTTAAAGACATGAAACTAATTACACCCTGTATCTTCATCTTAATTCAAAAGCTGTAATATTTCTTCTAAAGTAGGGATTTCATTATAAAAGGAAAATTTACGAACTTTACGCCGAGTTTTATTTTTCTTGAAATCGTTTAATAATAATAATAAAACCGCTGCCCAAGGAATCACTACTTCCACATCCAGATTTTCTATCCAAGTCACTCACAACGAAAAAATTTTGTATGTGAAAATAATTGCTTATGAAACTTTAGTAATATAATATTTGAAATCCTCTACCCCAAAACCCCATAAAAACCGCTGCCCAAGGAATCACTACTTCCACATCCAGATTCTCTATCCAAGTCACTCACAACGAAAAAACTTTGTATGTGAAAATAATTGTTTATGGAACTTTAATAATATAATATTTGAAATCTTCTACCCCAAAAACCCATAAAACGATACCCCACATCGGTAGTGGGGTGGGGGTGGTGATAGGGGGGTGGTAGTGGGGGGTGGACGAAGTAAAAAAATATGTTGAGGTTTCTGGTTCCTGTACATACATTAAATCACAATTTCTTTTCATCCCCTTTAATAAGGTGGTGGAGGTGGGGGGGGGTGGCTAATGCCAATTTTTTTTTGAGACCTTAGCTTCTCTTGTATATACTAAATACCAATTTCGTGGACTCTTACCTGCTTGATTTACCCATTTAACCCAAATTTACCCCAATTTACACCCCAACCCTTCGACGGAACAAGATGAAAATATAATCTAGTTCTAGATCTCGTTAAAGTACATATATGTACCAAATTTCAAGTCAATATCTTAAACGGTTCCAGAGTAAACGTGCGCACAAAAAAAAAGTTACAGACAGACCGACAGACAGAAAATTTTTTTTCGCTCAAACTTAAAATCTCGACGTTTCATGACATTTTAAGCCTATTTGGACAATAAAAAATTTTTAAAATTTTTTTTGTCGTTACTATACTTCCACTGGACGTGGATGTAAAAACGATACCCCACATCGGTAGTGGGGTGGGGGTAGCGATAGGGGGTGGTAGTGGGGGTGGATGAAGTAAAAAAATATTTTGAGGTTTCTGCTTCTTGTACACACATTAAATCACAATTTTTTTTCATCCCCTTTAATAATGGTGTGGGGGTGGTAATGGGGGTGGCTAATGCCAAATTTTTTTTTGAGACCTTAGCTTCTCTTGTATATAGTAAATACCAATTTTATGAACTCTTACCTGCTTGATTTACCTATTTACCCCAAATTTACCCCAATTTACCCCCAACCCTTCGACGGAACAAGATGAAAATATAATCTAATTCTAGATCTCGTTAAAGTACATATGTGTACCAAATTTCAAGTCAATATCTCAAACGGTTCCAGAGTAAACGTGCGCACAAAAAAAAGTTACAGACAGACAGACCGACAGACAGAAATTTTTTTTTCACTCAAACTTAAAATCTCGACGTTTCATGACATTCTAAGCCTATTTGAACAATAAAAATTTTTTAAAATTTTTTTGTCGTTACTGTACTTCCACTGGATGTGGAAGTAATAATAACATTTATCGGCCAATGGATACACGAGATATATATGGCATGTCAGTACAGAAATAGTAAATGTAGATACAAAAATGTAGATATAAAGACAATGAAAAAACATATTACATTATAAACAAACAATTATATATTATTCTCACCTTTATTAGGTTACATATTATTGGTCTAAAAATACACGTGTGCTATAAAAGCCTCCATTTATTAATATGGTTTTTACTTTGTTTTTAAACATATTTGGGTTTTTGATATTTCTCATGTCAGCTGGCAATTTCTTGTACAAAATAATGTAGTTATAGGCAGGTGAATTTTTATAAGTTGACGTCTTGTGAGGGGGAATTTTTAATAGATGACCGTGCCTAGTGTCATGGATGCGTGGATGAGCTAGATATGAAAAGGTGTTCGTCTTTTTTAACAAATATCAGACATTTAAGAATAAAAATACAGGGAGTGGTCCGAATTTCTTGATTTATAAACACTTGTCTACAGCTTTCCCTGTATTCTATGTTGAAAATTAATCTAATTAATATTATTTCTTTCCTTCCAGATTTTTCTTTAGAGTTCTGAATATCCCATTCACTTTCTTCCTGCCTTGAAATTCTATAAACGTGCATGATTAACACGCTTTGATTTTTTCAAAAGGATGTTATTCATTTTTATTTAGGACAAGTAAAAGATTTGTCGGTCTTAGATCAATCAAATCCGTAGGGCTATTTATTAAGTATAATATGTCAATAAAATACATTAATAAATAAATAATAGCCGAAACAAATTATGGAATTTACGAAGTTAGTAAATTTGCACTCCAATAGATCTACTATCAAGATTTTATGCATCTAGTAAACGTAAGAGTCCAATTTACTGGAGCCAAACTTGTCGGTATGGTTTGAAGATTACCGTGACAACTCGTAAAAGTGAGTTAATCTGTTGAAATTCCAGTAATTTTCAAAGCATGCCGACAATGTTGACTCCAGTAAGTTGGACCGATTGTAAACCCCTTTAATGTAATCAGAAGAATAACCCCCAATTTTTTATAAAACTGACTGGTATGGCCAGTATGGATACAGGATGTCCCAGCTCTATTTAGACAAGCATTATCTCAAAAACGGTTAGACATAGAAAGAAATGTTTAATAGAAAAGTTATTCTATTTAGAAAGATGCATTTAACCATTTTATTTTCAAATGTACAAGGTGCCTCAAAAAGACGACAGGTTATGCAACTTTACCTTTGAAATGAAACACCATGTATATTTTTGCATTTTTGGATTCTCCTTCCATGTCCTATACCTGTCATTAACCATTATTGAGATATTTGCAGTTAAATTTTTGGGATAACATTTTTTTATCAACGTAATTTTAAGGAATACTACAATGCAAAAAACAGTAAATGTTATAATTATTATTATAAAAGATGCTCAAATTGTCCCCATATTCTATTTGACACAATTCCTCCTTAAAAGTTCTTGTGTGCAAGAACTCGTTATGACATCTGGGGTTATTCGACGGCAAGCATGAGTTATCCTATTTTTTAAATCATTAAGAATATTTGGTTTCTCAGCATATACAACTTGTTTTAAATGACCCCATAAGAAAAAATCTAAGGGGCTTATATCATGTGACCGTGCAGGCCATTTAACAGGTCCCTGATTACCAATCCAGTTCCCTCCAAATCTCTCAGTCAGGAAGCGTGTTACAAGGTTCGAATTATGCGGTGGTGCTCCGTCTTGCCACCACCACATAGTGAGGCGCTCATTTATTTGAATTTTTTTCCACAAGACCAGGAATAATATTTCTTAAAAACCTCAAATATCTATCACCATTCTGGATATCTTCATAAAAGTATGGTCCAATTAATCGCCCATTAAATAAGCCGCACCAAACGTTAATTCTCCAAACAGTTTGAAATGGGTTTCTCTTACCCAGTGAGGATTTTCCACTGACCAATAATGTACTGTTATGTTGATTAACCGTACCATTATTGTGAAATCGTGAGTCATCAGTCCACATAATTTTATTGACAAACAGAGGATCATCGTGTAACTGTACCACAAAGTTGGCAATGAATTCCATACGTCTATTGTAATCATTAGGTTTTAAATCTTGAACTAAGCAGATTTTGTAAGGATGGTGTCCATTATCTACTAGAATTCTGTGCACCGAAGATTTACTTATACCAATCTCTTCCGCAATACTGCAAACAGAGGCATGTAGATTGATTACCATAAGCCCAAGAACATTAATGACATTTTGTTCATGTCTTGCTGGACGGGCATGCTGAACTCCTCTGGGGCTTGGAAAGGAACCAGTATGCATTTTTATTTCCACATTTCTAAATATCTGACGAGATGGTGCACGTCTATTAGGAAATCTTTCTCTATAATTTTGTTCTGCGGCTCGTGACTTTTTTCCACACACGCCGTAAATAAGTAATATATCAACATATTCATTAGCTGTAAACAGTGACGACATATTATTGATTTGAAAATGAAATAGAGTCTTAAAATGAACAACTGTCAGTGAAACTGCCACAGAATGACAGTCAATAATTTTTATTTTTATATGTAATTAAGGCCTGCCTTATTAGTTTAAGAATATGGATTAGGGGCGAGCGTAGAGGCGACTTCAATGTGAATATCAGTCGATATTCCGTTGAAGCAACGTCGAGCGCGGTTAGTACTTGGATGGGTGACCCACCTATCTTGGGAAATACAGCGTTCTCGCCCCACCTTCTAGAGGCTTGTATATCAGTGTATACTCGGAAGTTACGTAATTTCAGACGAGGATTACGTAGTGGATATACCATCCTTCGGAGGGGATGTAAAGCAGGCGGTCCCTTGTCTATTAAATGTTAGGCAAGTAAAAGATCCCTACTCTTCTTAAGGGAAGAGGTTCGGCAAAATTTCCAGGTTGGGGGTAGCTCGTCTCCTGGCGTCGGTGATAGGCCCTGGTAGCGGAAATAGGCCGACGTTAAAATAGTTAAAAAAAAAAAAGAATATGGAACATGACTGAATCAAGATTAAACCGTCAACATATCGTAAACTGTTAATGATAGGTATACAACATGGTTAATAACATTTGTTGGTAATCCAATAATTTAAAATATACAGTTTGAAAAAGTAAAGTTTCATAACCTGAAGTGTTTTTCAGGCGCACTGTACATTTGAAAATAAAATGATTAAATGTGTCTTTTTAAACAGAATAACTTTTCTATTAAACATTTCTTTTTATGTCTAACTGTTTCAGAGATAATGCTTGTCTAAATAGAGCTGGGACACCCTGTATATCAACATCTTAACTTCTCGGCATTAATTATAATGAATTATATTAATTTTCACTCCCTGTTTTCAACAAAAAAGTGTAAAGTTAAGTATAGTTACGATTTCAAGACATAACTTCGATATCCAACAATTTCACGATAAATACTCACCTTGTATATATCTTACAATGCTTTCATCTAATGTAATTTTTTTTACATTAACTGAGAAAAAACTGACAAAAAATTAACCTTGAAGAAGATATTGATACTTATTCGTTCATTCCCATTAAGTCAGAAAACCGAAAACAATAAACAGCTGGCTATTGAACTGAAGCAATTATTGAATTATTCACTTTCCTCTCTGCTTTTTTCTTGGTATTGGGCAATGTCTATAATTACGTCTCTACTAAAAACACCTATTGTGAACATACGTACAAATTAATAACATAAATTTTTCATCGTTACTTCGGAACTGAAGGCGTATTAAAAATGAGTTTACATAGAGATAATAAACAAGACGATAAAACACACCTTAAGTAGTTAGATTCTTCACTAATATACTATTTTAAAGTTAAATAGGAAATTTCACTTTGGGTTAGTCGTAACAACCGTAAAATATGTATTTTCAAGCAGTACCATAAACTATAAAGTTTACTAGTAAAATACCCGTTTCTTAAAAATCATAAAATGACTCAAATTTAGGCAGCCATTTTGAATTTTACAATTTTCATAATTTTATTAGGCAATCCAAAGATCTGTCAAACGTAATTCAATATGGCACACAATGTTGAGGTTACCGTTGTCATTAAGTATTTCGCTTTGTTATTTTTTACGTGTTCGGAGTTAGCCCAGGGTCGATTCCTCATGTTATATGAGTGATGCTCAACAAATTAGAGACAAGCTGAAATTTGGTATAGTGCTTTGTTTTGAGGTGCTAAATATATCCTGAAATCCCAGCGGTGAGTCGTTGAGCCCGTCCCTCCAAAACAACCCCCAAAAAGGGGTAAAATTGTCCTTTTTTTACTTCTTTCTTTATAACTCAAGAACGAAGCATTGTAGGAAAAAATTCAGAGAGGCCAAAGTTGAAGAGCAGAAAATTTTCTATCAAATACGTCTATTGTTAGAAATTTTGACCTAGCAGTGGCGGAGCAATGAATTTTTAGTATATTTTTATTCAAAATGTTAATATTTTATAGTTAGGATTAATTATTATTAAAGTATGTAATAATCACCGGATAAATCAATATTATCCAAAAATATTATACAGTGGCGCACAAAAGAGGTTTTACGGACCAAAATAGTTGAGCAAAATCGTAGGTCTACGAGCAAAATAATAGTACCCATTGTATCTTTTTCGAATTTATCTGCTGTGAGGATTCCAAAAGCAGATTTTTTGTTAAATAGCACCAACAAAAACAATTTTATACGTACCCTCGGAAAAATGTTCTTTAAAAATGGAATTAATGTAAAATACTCAGATGGTGATGCCGATACTCTCATTGTAATGACAGCATTGATAGCAATAACAATTAGTGAGATTTTTTTTAAAGGTGCGGTAGCAGTAGTTAGCGATGATATAGACCTCGTGGTGTTATTAATCCATTATTGCCAGAAAAGATTGTTTATGGTTCGTCCGGGAAAATCATCAAAGCCAAATAAAATAACCGACATACCAACCTTACAACAAAAATTGGGAGACCTAAAAGATGTTTTATATTCTAAGTTTGCACGCTATGTCCGGTTGTGACACCACGTCTGCATTATTCAATAAAGGGAAAATTAATTTAGTAAATACCACCAAGAAAAATAGTTAGGTAACCTGCTAAAAGAATTTTATAACCCTCAGGCTACAAAGGAGAAATTGGAAGCAGTCGCAACGCAATTGTTTATAGCAGCATATGTTAAAAACTCATCAAATACAGATTTGAATAGTACTAGATACATTCTTTATCATTAGTACGTACGTAAACGAAACCTTAGTACTGATTTTAACTTGGCCACATTACCACCTACCTCAAGCAGCGCAAAGTATTAGATTTTTTTTTAGATTAGATTTTTTAGAGTGTTCCACCAGGTACGTTAAAGTCAGATTTATCATGCAACTAAAACTTTAGGTCATATTCTTTTCAACTTTTTAGGTACAAACACGGTTAAATAACCATTTACCACCGCAAGATTGGGGTTGGAGTCTAAAAAACCAAGAGTTGCAGCCAATTCATTCCGACCAAAACATTGCCTACATGGACTCTACAAAAATTTAAATGTAGTTGTTCATCAGGAGGATGTAAAAAAGTATGTGCATGCAAACGAAAGGGCCTGAAGTGCACTATGACACTACATGTCATAGCAATGGAATTACTTTTTAAACCGGGCTGTAAATTTGGACATAGATGAAGAAGAAGATCTTTACAAATCGTTTGTTTTTTTTAAATACTATTTCAAAATTAAAACGTTTTGGTTTATTTAATCTTTATTATTATTATACCCACCATAGAGCAAAAATTTATAGCCCTATAGTGCTACATTGTATTATTATATATTTGATTAAAATTGTAGTTACCTAGCCAAAAAAACATAATTTAGCACTTTTTCGAAATATTTAGAAAAATACCCTAAATTTGAAAATTCACTGCTCCGCCACTGCTAACTCAAAATTTCTCATTGTGATAGGAAATTTTCTGCTCTTCAACTTTGGTCTCCTGGAATTTTTTCCTGCAATGCTTCGTTTTCGAGTTATAAAGAAAAAAGTAGAAAATGGACCATTTTACCCCTTTTGGGGGGTTGTTTTGGGAGGACGGGTTCAACGACTCACCGCTGGGGCTTCAGAGTATATTTAGCACTTCAAAACAAAGTACTATACCAAATTTCAGCTTGTCTCTAATTTGTTGAGCATCGATCCGGATCGACCCTGGGCTAAGTTGTTTTTATAGTTTTGTGACACTTATTTGTACTTAGTTGTGGGAGTCAAGCCGACAGTGATTAAGTAGCCTTTTACTGAAGACCTTCGATTTCTATCCACAGGTTTTTAACGAATAAAAACGAATTATCCATAAAGTGTAGGGCCCTATGAATAGCTCCAATAAAGCGAGATCTCACAGAATCAAAACTCAAGTACCAGAAAGTATGCAGCAAACATTTTATAAGAGGTAAGTGCCAAATATCCAACGGTTTTAAATTTGCTCTCTGAGAATGCTTCACCTGGAAATAAATAACAATTGTGAGAACATTTATTGTCATTAGTAATAGAAAAATTGGTAAATATTGCTAAAGATATTCATATAAAAAGTAACCATAGACCAAGCAAACACTTAAGAAGTACATATACTCGTACTTCCTTCCCAGTTAATTATGTTACCACACATGACATCAAATTTATACATTGAGCTTAATAATTCGTACAAATAAGGAATCTTACTTTTTGCAACTAAAATGTAAAAATCATTAATCACTCTTGTCCCTGTCTTTACAGCAAAGCCAGACTCAAACTATGTATAAGATTTAAAACTTTTGTAAGCCTTCATTTGCTCTTTAGTATAATAACTATGGCTTAAAACTAAATAGGTAATAGTATTTTTATGGGATATTCACTCTCCATCTAAAAATAGCAATTTTTGTAAAACATCAGAAAATCAATACAAACCGTGATGATGCCCTCAACACAAACTATTTTCTCATGACACCGACCGGATTGTGTGCCAACAGCGGCCATCTTGGTTTGGATTGCCTAATTGTGGGTTTGAGATTAGTTTCTATCTACGTGTATTTAAAATTTATAGCACATCTGAAGACTTCCAATAATTAATGTAGACACGCAGATATAGTTCGTTACACTGTCGTTTACATTACGTTTATTAAGAACGACCTCTTTCTAGCTTTTCCTCAACGCCAAAAATTTATGTGAATCGATTTAAGTAAACAAAATTTTCAAATGATTCTTAAAAAAATCTGGAGTATTTTTTAAGTGACCGTTCTGTACACTTTTCCCTAAAAGTGTATCAGGTTTCTTCACCTACGATAATGTCAAGTTTATGATATATATTATTTTCCCCTTCATACATATTATTTTTATGAATTATTTTTTTAAGGATGTCTTTTCTATATATTTTTCAGTAAAAGTATAATAAATTCCTTCCCAGTTTATTATGTTACCTTCATGGGACCATTATTATCCTCTGTCACATATTTTTAATAATAATTTCTACTTTTCACTAAGAGTGTATTATGAGGTTCCTTCATTGATAATAACGTCAACTACCTGCCAAATATTATTTCTCTTCAGCGTCAAATAGTTTTTTAGATTTAGTACCATTAGTGGAAAAAACACACTTTATGCACGAGTTTTATACAATATTTTTTCTACAACTGCTCTCAATTTTCTTATTTAAATAGGTACCTACACTTCTGTGCAATAAAATCCCGTACAATTGAAAAATCAAGTAATCCAGTTTTTACTAATATTGAGTGATGTGAATCAGTCTTTTTGGAATTTAGATTTTTTATTATCATACAGGTTATAAAAAAGTGACATTGATTGTGAAATGTCATAAATAAGGTATTTGGAAAAATATTAATGATTTAATGATTTCGATTTATAACTAATGTAAAAATTGACGTTGAAAAATTGTGTCCAAGATAAGGCCAGATTCTGAAAGCCACGGTAATAATTCAATATTATTGTTCCCAAACCATTGAGTAATTATTCTGGCAGTATCAGTAGGGCAGATGTCTTGTTGATAAATGAATGTGTTGTTTGGATATAATTGCTCCACCTAAGGAAGCATAACGTTTTCCAAAATATACCTTTAAACCTACCCATTAAATCTACCATTACCCATGATACGCCACGCTATACCAGGGCCATACACGCTTATACATACCCAAATATTAACAGAAAATCGCCCGGACCTGTTCCGCGGAGACAAGTAGCGTTCGTGAAACCTGGTATTTGCAGGACGGTACACCCGAATATGTCCGTCATTACAAGACTGAAAAACTTTTTCATCGGTAAACACAACATTGTTCCAAAACTCCAACGGGCGATAGACATAATTTAAACAAAACAGAATGCGGGCTTGCTTATGTTCTTCTGTTAATATGGTCTTTTTGGCACTCACAGTGTTTTTTAATTCCGATTTTCCTATCCTTCGGCTAGCTGTTGACTTCGTTGCTGGAAAATTTGTCATGAACACTAGGGTGCATCGATTTCCTTTTTTTTTACCTAATCCAAAATGGCGGGCGTCCAAAAGTTGTATGACAGGGTTGTAAATAATACGTTAACATTTCAAATTAAAATATTAACCCTTAAGGGTAGCGGGTTGGAGTCAAAGGTAAACATTTTTGATATTCTATATATTCAAAATGGCGGTGGTGCGCAAAAGTTGTGTTTCAGGGTTATAAGCAACGGGTAGAAATTTTAGTGAAAAATATTTAGGTTTAGGGGTAGTGGGTGAGGGTTAAAAGTCCAATTTTTTTATTTTGTGCATATCTAAAATATTAAGACTCAAGGGTAGCGGGTTAGCATCAAAGACCAAAAAGATAGTACCTACCCTTACAAATATTATCGATACTTATCAATTAGTAATATTTTTAAATTATGTTTAATTACGATATTAAATTTAAATCACTTATTACTACCTACGTATTTGTTATCTAATGTACGCATGCCCATAATACAGCATGCGCTGTGTTCTGCATACATGAAAGCTCGGTGACCAGTGAACACTGTCAGTTTTAGCCGAAACTTTAGATAGATGCGGTATTTCCGATAGAGCTGGAGCACTGATTGCTTCTTCAGTACTCCAATATTTTGGTTTAATTAATGAATCTAACACAACGCATGTAATTGATAAAAACAAAATTAGAAGAGCTATAAGCAAGAAGAGAGGTGAATTATCATCATGTGGTACGCTAATATCATTACGTGGACTTTATTTCGATAAGCGTAAAGACAAGGCCATGAAATTGATAGATAACCGTCGAAAGATAAGAACCGAAGAACATATAGTTCTAATTGGAGAGCCCAGATCATCATATTTGGGACATATCACCTTCTACAGGTTCAGCTGTAAACATCATTAACGCCATTATTTTGAAAACTCTCGAATCCCAACTAACACCATGGAACGGCTACAAATACTGGTCCTAAAGGTGGTGTTATAGCTCTACTTGAAAAACATTTTAAGAGACCACTTCAGTGGTTCATTTGCCAACTGCATGCAAATGAACTTCCACTAAAAGGCACTTGATCGAACATATTGACGGAACTGTATTTCAGGATTTTCATGTATAATAGGAAAGTCGTCAGTCAAATGCGAGCAGATGCCAGTAGCTGCATTTAAGATTATTAAATCCGAAATTCCTATAGTTACGGTGAAAGATCTTAACACATATCAGTTATATTTTTATGAAATATGCCAAGCAGTAATAACGGGATATGTTTCTATTAATCTTTCAAAACGAGAACCTGGCAAAATAGTCCACTCGCGATGGCTGACGACAGCAAATAGAATACTTTCGCTTATACGTTGCTCTGCAGATTTGGTTGTATCAGCAACGTATGTGTCAAAGTGTATGCGCCAATGTGGTTCAAAATAGAAGCACATCCATCATGTCTGCAAGGTGCTTCAAATGTATGGAAGACCATACAATTATCCAGATATTTATCAAAAGAGTTGAAATGAGTAGTTAGTTGATCCCGTCGTAATACGAAATGGATATTTTGCACACCCTGAGAACATACTACTGGGCGATGAAAACCGGTGTATTAGGGAGTTGGCCGTTCGCAGAATATTAAAAGCTAGAAAAGGCAACAATACCGACTTAAGAAAGTTTACATTTGCTCCGTTGAAACTAAATGCTACAAATTAGTATGAGATGATTGATTGCTAAGAATGTGAATATAATGAGCCACCATTAACAGTTGATTTATCCGAAGAGGACCTTAATCAAATTATGAAGATAATTGAAATAAAGAAATTTCCTAATCACACACAAGCTATGAAAAGGGCAGTAAAGCTTGTAACTGAAGCTTCAGCGCTGGATGGATTAATTAGAACAACGATTAGATCCTGTGACAAAATTCCCAAAGTCAACACAAAGAAAGATTACTACAAGCAAGTTTTACCATAATGTTTATAGTATTTTTATTTTTACTTTTTATTCTTTAATAAAATCAAGTTTATTTTCACATAAGTACCTTTGTTATCAAACTTCCAATAAAGAAATTAAAGTAAAAATAAAGATTATTGTTTCACACTATGATGATAAAACAAATAATTTCCCTTAAAAAAATGGGACCTTTGAGCTTGTAGGGAATAGAAATGAATCCGATGCAGAACAAAGAAAATGTCAAGTTAACTTTTAACCCTAACCCGCTACCTTTAAATCATAATATTTTTGACTTAAGTTTTTACCTCTTATATATAACTGTAAAGCACAACTTTTTCACACCCGCCATTTCGAATATATAGAATATCAAAAATGTTTACCTTTGACCCCAACCCGCTACCCCTCAGGGGTAATTGAAATTTGAAATTTTAACGTATTATTTACAACCCTATCACACAACTTTTGGGCGCCCGCCATTTTGGATTAGGTAAAAAAAAGAAAATCTATGCACCCTAATGAACACAGCGTAGCCTCTACTGCTATTTGAAATGGATTTTCCCTCAAATAGCCAAAGAGCGCTTTATCTTGAGCGAGATTTGAACTTCTCGGTCAGCCTGAACCGTCTTTTCTCTTTATGATACCTTCCTCCTCCCACCTTTTCTTTACACTCATAACGGTACTTTTAATTAAGTGATAATGGTTAGCAACTACTCTGATAGAACATCCCTCTTCAATTTTAGAGAGAATTAGAATTTTTTCATGTTCAGCTAATTTCTGCATTTCGAAAATATGACACTGACATTGACAAATAAATAAAGAATGATTTAATAAAGCGATAAATACGGGATTTTATTGCACAGAAGTGTACATTTCATCATTACCTTAAACGTCAAAACACATATTTATAATTTGACGTATCTAAAGCGAATATGAAGAGACAACTTTATTTTCAATACACTCTTATGACATATACACTCTCAGCTATACGCCAGATTGAAGTACTTAATGATACTTTCTCTCGTAAGTATACTCTAATTCCATTGTTTTGTCGATCGTAAGTGATGCTTTGTGTACAAAATACTTATTGCCACTCACAACGGGTCATTATTTTTCATAATGTAACCTAGGGAAATAAAGTAAAGGGATAATTTTCTCTTTTATATAACAAGTATTAAATTAAATGTTTTATGATGAATATAAATAATAGTAATGCTATAGCCTTACTTGCTATATCTTCTATATCCGACATTATTTTCAAAAATGTTCAGAGCTATTATAATAATATGATTTAATTTATCTTGACAGTAATTGTCATTTGAATAGAAGCCTCGTCCTTTTATTTTATTGATGGTTGCCATGGATATTCCAAGCATCAATACCTTTACTATTTGCTTTGTAAATATGAAATCTTACTCAAATAATAATTATAGTTTTCCATTAGTTTTTCTCAAGTAAGTTTTTCCTAGTTTAATGATTCATAAGTATGACGAAATAGTAATTTACGTTATAAGACCTGCTTGGTTTGACCTGCGGAACACTGTTTTTCGGTCATGTAACGTACAATTTTTTTTTTCGACCGATACTGTTATACAAAATCAATTTTGTATTATTTTTTTAATAAATAATTTTCTAACAAATACAACGACAAACAATAATAACTAATTAAATAAAATATTTTTACGACCGACACTATTATACTTAACTATAACTTATTATTATTATTATTTCTTAATAAATTTTCCAAAAAAAAAAAAATATATACAATTTCAAACGGTAATAACTTGTGAATTGACTTTTGAAAACTGGTAAAAGTTAAGTGTATTTATCTATTTGACACTTATCTCAACAATTAACACAAGTTCGTTTCCATAGCAACGAGAAAGCAAAGCCACATATACCATAAATTGGCAGCATTTTTTACCTCTATAGATCGGAGAAGAGAATAAGAGAGATCGGAAAAGTTTTTGCCAATATCTGATGCCCATTTTCCGGTTTAGCAAAACGTTAATTTCTGGCGCGAAATTTCTCCAGAAAGAGTGTATTTTTTAGTCGGTCGAAAAAAATACATAATATACACCGTGAGTCGTACAGTACAAATATATTTTTTCAGTTACAAATGTTTTATAACTTTGTACCTTTCTTACGACCTAAAAATAAAAATCACAGTGAAGGTCCATTCCACTACAATTGAACAGGAGTTTATATTAATCTTTGCTTTAAATACTTAAAAGACAAATGGCAACAAAACAAGGCCTATTTCATGTTAATTTACAATAAGAAAACTTGCGTCAACTTAAATTAGAATATTTTTGCATATGTACAAATTTTTTCATGCATACAATTTAATCCTATCTAGCTTATTGACCTGTGACGTAACTATTGCAATACATTGTTTCTTGTTTCCATAAGAACCGCTGTCAATTTATGAGTACATCACTGTATAATTATATGACAGTGGGCCATGGACTATTAAACAACCTCAACCAGGTGCAACAGAATATAGAAGCGACTATTTAAAATTCGATATCAATAAAAGTTTAAATAGAGATTGTCGTCGAAAATGTGAAAGGCTAAAATAATCTTACAACTTACAACTTTTATTTGACAAATTTATTACAGTTTATATACTGTGTCCCATTTTGCTTGAAACCACCCCCATAAAAAGTTTATTTTAGGTCCGATTTAGGTCGTTTTTTTTTAAAGCACATTCTTGTGATTTATTAAATTTTATAAAACATAACAGCTCGGCCTCTTGCGGTCTTTTTTCGGGGAGGAAAATGAAGAACTCTTATTAGCGTTTGTCTTTATTTCAAATTTGAAGACGCCACTGAATTCGGCATTCAAATGGGTTTGTATCACATTTCGTGAAATGATAACTATTTTTGGACTTTCTCTGTAAGAAATAAGAGTTCTGAAATTCTCAATGAAAATCCACTGTTGCACGGGATTGTTTGTATATTTAAAATAATACCTTGACCCAAACAACTGACAAAGGAATATTTATTTTTCAGTGACTTTTTGGTTTTAATCAAATCACACTACAAAAATAGCGAAATAAATCGAAAAGATTAGAGAATATTATTTAGGTATTATGCAATCACAACGTACATACTTTTTTATTTATTATGAAAATACCTACTTTCTGTATATCGTTGCCCTAATCTGGGCACGCTAATATACACTAGTTAGGTATATAATTTAAAACACTCATTATTGGAGAACCAACCAAAACAACTACTCTTCTAGCTAATACTGACGAAGTATTGAATTACATGATATGATTCCTAGCATTTTTAAGAAAATAAAAAATATATATTGAGAATATTTAAATTATTTATTTAAATTCAGTCATTCACAACTTTTGTATTTAATATGTGTTAAGTTCTGATTTGCTTAATAGCTAAATAATATTCTCTAATCATGATAAAAGCAAATAAATAAAAAATAATTAATTGTATAAATTTTTTCATCTTTGGAATTTCTGAAAACTGAAAACATTTTCAAGTAACGCATTAAAACGATGATTTCTCACAATATTTGATATCTGGAAACATGACGCTATATATGTACAACCACAAGTCCATATACGCAAAATCACATTCCATCCAGCTGTTTAAACACTGCACTATTATGTAATGATTGTAAAGAAATACATATCTTCTTTCCGATACAATTATAAATTGTAGTTAGAAGTACCTGCCAGCAGTTGGATTATAAAGCGGAACACACACACCTACAGGTGAAATTGAGAATTTTCTTGAAATTCGTTAAGATCAAGTTAATATTATAAAGACAAATTTTAGCATTAGTATTTTAGTTTTTAGATAATTTTTTGAAAGATTTAGAGATTTTTAAATTTAATGAATACTAGACTAATCCCCTCGAGATTCGACGGAGTGGGGATATTTGAAAATGTATCCCAGGAACTACAAAAAAAAGTTCTGATCCCTGAACGCGCCCATAATATTCCGATGTATTTTTCGCCGCTGAATCGGAATCTGGTAAAAAAAAATTGCGCTACAGCCACAAATAACCCCCAAAATGGGGTAAAACCACCATGTACATAAGGATAGGGTCAAGAGATACAAATATATTGTGAAAAACGTGAATAACGTACAAATTCTGTATTCAGCGGTCAACTTCCCAAATCTAAATTAAAACCACCTCCATAATGAGATAGAAACTACTCCTTTATAAAAAACCGCTGCCCAAGGAATCACTACTTCCACATCCGGATTTTCTATCCAAGTTACACAACGAAAAAATTTTGTATCTGGAAATAATTGTTTATGTTTTAATAATATAACATTTAAAATCCTCTACCCCAAAAACCCATAAAACGATACCCCACATCTGTAGTGGGGTGGGGGTGGTGACAGGGGGTGGGAGTGGGAGGATTGATAAAGTAAAAAAATATTTTGAGGTTTCTGGTTCTTGTACACACACTAAATCACATTTTTTTTCATCCCCTTTAATAATGGGGTGGGGGTGGTAATGGGGGTGGCTAATGCCAAAATTTTTTTTGAGTCCTTAGCTTCTCTTGTCTATACTAAATATCAATTTTATGAACTCTTACCTGCTTGATTTACCTATTTACTCGAAATTTACTCCAATTTACCCCCCCAACCTTTCGACGGAACAAGATGAAAATATAATCTAGTTCTAGATCTCGTTAAAGTACATATGTGCACCAAATTTCAAGTCAATATCTCAAACGGTTCCAGAGTAAACGTGCACACAAAAAAAGTTACAGACCGACAGACAGACCGACAGACAGACAGAAATTTTTTTTTGCTCAAACTTGAAATCTCGACGTTTCATGACATTCTAAGCCTATTTGAACAATAAAATTTTTTTTGTCGTTACTATACTTCCACTGGATGTGGAAGTAAAATAAAGTACATAAATGCCAATAAATCGTGGGGAATGTTGAAGTTATCATAGTGTAGAGTATGGTACAAGAATCTGTAGAGACACCAAGCGCCACTCTCAGTCACGATCCGAAATTATCCCCATAATAGGGTGTATGAATCCGGAATGATCCCTACCTGTTCGTCTCCCTCGTTACCCACAAATACCCTAGGATGGAGTGGAAAACACCGATACGTACATAAATGCACAGCATGACAATAAATTGAAATATATATATATATTTTTTATATTTTTGGGTACAGAATATATTTCTATTTTTTTCAATCTATTTTTTTGAAATAACCCGTTGTCTTGTTTTCAAATGATCTTCTCACTAGCTGTTCGTGTCTAGTGGTCACATTAAACAGGAAAGTTATGGAGTATTGGCTGAAGCGTTTGTATTTTCATTCTTTCTCTACCATGTGGCACTGAAGAGCCTTGAAAGGCGAAACGCGTCTGCTACTGTTGAGAAATAAATGGCTATACAATGGGCTTCAACCAGCTCTCCTGACATTTATAGTTCTATGATTTGCTGCACTTGAAAGTGTAGAGTATAAACCAGACTGGAAAACGTCAGAACGTGTCTAGTGCGCTATCTATGGTACGCTAGATTAACTATTTATGTCGTAAAACAATGTTGTTGTGTTGTGTAAATGGAAAACATTGTAAATGTTAAAACTTCTTGTTCATTGAAACTAATTAATAATTTAGAGGAAGCAATTGTTGTTTTAATAATTTGTATTTACAACTGTATGTTACCTCCACATCCAGTGGAATCATAGTACGTAAAAAAAAATAAAGTTTTTATTGTTCAAATAGACTTAGAATGTCATGAAACGTCGAGATTTTAAGTTTGAGCAAAAAACAATAAATTTCTGTCGGTCGGTCTGTCTGTCTATAACTTTTTTGTGCGCACGATTACTCTGAAACCGTTTAAGATATTGACTTGAAATTTGGTGCACGTATGTATCTTAACGAGATCTGGAACTAGATTATATTTTGATCTTATTCCGTTGAAGACTTGCGGCGTAAATTGGGGTAAATGCGGATAAACAGATAAATCAAAATAAAATTGATATTTAGTATATACTGTAATATGTTGCAACCCCTTAAAATTTAAGGTTATGTTGGTTACATGATGCACTAAAAAGTAGGCCCAAATTCAATTAGTTCGGATGTCTGAATGTGGATTTGCACCTACTAGAGAAAGAACCTACTAGAAGCGCTAGAAATAGTAAAGAACTTGCTAGATATATCTGGATAATGGTGACGTCATCACAGAAGCATCGAGATCTGTCATCTACGGGTATATAAGGCATGTAGTAAACTAGAGTGGACACTTAATTAAGAACAGTTCTAATGGTCAGTTGAGATGGTCAAAGAGTAAGGTGTAAACACAGTGATAAAGTGACTGAATAGTTGAATTGTAGTACACAGCGTATTATTAGTCAAGTAATTAATTGTTGTTGTAATTAGTAAGTTAATAAACTAGTGTTTAGTGTTACCCTGGTGTTATAATTTCCGGATCCACGATACAGGGTGTTTGCAAAAAGGGTGTAAGCACGTAACAATTGGTGTCGGAAGCGGAATTATAACAGAAGATTTCTGGACTGCTCGAGAAGGTTTCTACAGTGTTCTTCTCGGGAATTAGTGGTGACACTGAGAATTGACTTACGGGATATTGTTTAAGGACTATTTTTGGATTCAAAACTGCGAAAAAGTGCGTTTTCGGGAAAGTGACAGAGACACTGAAAAAAAGCTCATTTGTGTTAGTTTAAGAACATTTCTAAAACGTTCTATTTGAAAATTACTGGACATAGTGAAATTCATTCAACTGGATAGTAACCTAGACTGGCACACCTGGCATATCCGAGCGCCCCAAGAGAATTCCAAGAACAATTAGCCGTCGGGGCCTTTTTAGATGGCATAAGGGACGAAGAGGTCAGGCGAGTTCTGAGGCTGTCAAGACACCAAAGTAGTAGCGAAGCTTTGGTGCGTGCCCTTGAAGTAGATGCCGCCTATAGGGACACCCCACGCTCAAGAGTGCGTGCAGTGACAGTTGAAGAGGCACACTCCGATCAAGAGAACATGAGCACTATACTGAAGAACATGGAGAAAATGATGAGTCAATTACTGGCCAAGTCTCTTCTCCAATGAGACAGGACAAGCAACAAGGTGGAGCAAAACCAAAAGGACGTATCCAGTGCTATCAGTGCGGCAAGTTAGGGCATATTAAGAGAGATTGTCGACAACAAAGCCCGGAGAAGGTAAATGCCGCAGTTGTCGAAGAGTCGTATTGGGACAAAAAGAATCTGGAAACTTTACTGAGGACTTGCACAGAATGGTAAAGCAATTGCTGGAGAGTTCTTCAGGGAAGCAAAGCAAGCAACCAAGCAGTGAGGAGCCAAGTGGGGGTATTCGATGTTATAGCTGTGAAAAATTAGGGCATGTAAGACGAGATTGTCGACAGTGGAACCCTGAGGTTGTACATGCCACTGGAGAAGTGCTGGCTGGTGAAAGCGATGCCCCCAGGGAAATAAAGTTTTGCCAACTTCGAAGAATCCCAAGTAGTTTACCATCACAAGGCTGTGTAAGCGAAACGAAAGAGATTCCAGAGAATTGGACAAAGGAAGCTTTAAGACAAGAGCAACTGGATGATGCAGAAATTGGACCTATGTTGAAAGCAGTAGAAAGAGGAACACGCCCAGAGTGGAAGGATGTTTCAGACAAAGGAGTGGGGCTGAAGGCTTTATGGTCACAATGGGGTTCACTTACGGTTGTAGATGGGCTGTTGAGGAGAGCATGGGAAAGCCCGGATGGTAAGCAGGTTGCCATGCGTCTAGTGATTCCCAGGTGTCGTGTACCAGAAGTACTCCAGGAAGCGCATATGAAATGTCCGGCGGACACCTTGGCATAAACAAGACCCTGAGTAAAGTACGAGAACGGTTCTATTGGGTTAATAGTCGCCAGGATGTGGAGGCTTGGTGTCGCATATGCAAGAGTTGTGCTGCCAATAAGAAACCACTTTCCGTAAGCGACAATGCGGATGTAAGTCGAGGACGGCCGAAGAATGACCGAGAGCAGAAGACCAAGGCTGGTAACCGAATGAAGGCTCGTTATGATCGGAATGCTAGTACAGAAGGATTCAAGGTGGGGGACCTGGTTTGGCTGTACAACCCAGCGGAAAGAATGGAGATACCCAAAGATTCAACCACCTTGGGATGGACCGTATTCCGTCATCACCCGAATCAATGACGTTGTTTATCGAACACAAAGGAGTAAAAAGTCGAAGATGAAAATCGTACACTTGGATAGACTTGTGAAGTATGTGAAGGAGACTAAATTGCCTGACCGGAACGTTCAGGCTTAAGGAGGGGGCAGTGTAATATGTTAAAATTTAAGGTTATGTTGGTTGCATGATGCACTAAAAAGTAGGCCCAAATTCAATCGGATGTCTGAATGTGGATTTGCACCTACTAGAGAAAGAACCTACTAGAAGCTCTAGAAATAATAAGCACTTGCTAGATATATCTGGCTAATGGTGACGTCATCATAGAAGCACCGAGATCTGTCATCTTTAGGTATATAAGGCATGGAGTAAACTAGAGTTCTAATGGTCAGTTGAGGTGGTCAGAGAGTAAGGAGTAAACACAGTGATAAAGTGACGGAATAATTGAATTGTAGTACACAGTGTATTATTAGTCAAGTAATTAATTGTTGTTGTAATTAGTAAGTTAATAAACTAGTGTTTAGTGTTACCCTGGTGTTATAATTTCCTGATCCACCATACAGGGTGTTTGCAAAAAGGGTGTAAGCACGTAACAATACAGTGTGTTTCACTTCTCGTGAAGACATCCCAGTATCTTTTTTATTTGTGACCCAATTCGTTTCAAATTTTTATCAGCCATACAACTCTTTAAGACGACTTTATTCAACACATAAATGCCGCCTAGATCTAAAACGCCAGCCTACTGCGATAAAAAGAAAATAGCAATTTTCGAGAAATCATAGTAGGCTTAGAGATAGACAAAAATTTTGTTAATAAAAGTTGTTCAGAATCACTTGATATTTTCAAAAAAAAAATTTTTGTTTCACTTCTCGAGAAGACTTTTTATTTGTGACCGAATTCATTTCTAATTTTTATCAGCCATACAGCTCCATAAGATGACTTTATCCAATACATAAATGCCGCCTAGATCTAAAACGCCGGCCTACTACGATAAAAAGAAAATCGCAATTTTCAAGAAATCATAGTACTTAAGCTTAGAGATAGACAAAAATTTTGTTAATAAAAATTGTTCGGAATCACTTGATATGCCCCCTTGTAAAATTTTGTGAAAATCGGAATATTTAAAAAAAAAAATTTTGTTTCACTTCTCGTGAAGACACCTATGTAGTTTTTTTATTTGTGGCCGAATTCATTTCAAATTTTTTATCAGCCATGCAACAGCATAGGGCGATTTTATCTAATATCTAACACCTATAGAGAACTTTGTCCAACAAATGAAAGTTGTGAACAAAAATCGGCATTCAATAAAATGCTAAAAGGGACACTTTTTATTATTACACATCAACTTAAATGTAATATCGTTTTCTTTTTTCAATGGTTTTATAATACTCGGAAATCTTTATGTATGTATGTATGTATGTATGTATTATGTATGAGTGAATCAAAACCCACCTCCCGTCGAGCTGAAATTTTGCATACACGTGTAATTAAATAATAAATAATTTCAATAACAATTGTGTATGGCTTTCATTTGCTGTAAAAAGTTCTCTTTATATGTTAGATAGAATTGTCTCATGGAGTTCTATAGCTGACGAAAATTTGAAATGAATTCGGCCACAAATAAAAAAGATACAATGGTGTCTTCATGAGAAGGAAAACATTTTTTTTAAATATTCCGCTTTTCACAAAATTTGACAGGGGGACATATCTAGTGATTCTGAACAACTTTCAGTTACAAAATGTTTTGTATATCTCTAAGCCTACTATGATTTCTCGAAAATAGCGATATTCTTTTTGTCGCAGTAGGCCGGTGTTTTAGATCTAGGCGGCATTGATGTGTTGAATGAAGTCGTCTTATGGAGTTGTATGGCTGATAAAAATTTGAAATAAATTCGGTCACAAATAAAAAAGATACAGGGGTGTCTTCAGGAGAAGTGAAACAAAAATTTCTTTTTGAAAGTACTCCGATTTTTACAAAATTTTACAGGGGGGCATATCAATTGATTTCGAACAACTTTTATTAACAAAATTTTTGTCCATCTCTAAGCCTACTATGATTTCTCGAAAATTGCTATTTTCTTTTTATAGCAGTAGGCCGGCATTTTAGATCTAGGCGGCATTTATGTGGCGGCATTTATGTTGCGGCATTTATATGTTGAATAAAGTCGTCTTATGGAGTTGTATGGCTGATAAAATTTGAAATGAATTCGGTCACAAATACACAAATACACAACTTCACGAGAAGTAAAACAACATTTTTTTCCTTTGAAAATATTCCGATTTTCACAAAATTACAGGGGGGCATATCAAGTGATTCTGAACAACTTATATTAACAAAATTTTTGTCTATCTCTAAGCCTACTATGATTTCTCGAAAATTGCTATTTTCTTTTTATCGCAGTAGGCCGGCGTTTTAGATCTAGGCAGCATTGATGTGTTGAATGAAGTCGTCTTATGGAGTTGTATGGTTGATAAAAATTTGAAATGAATTCGGTCACGAATAAAAAAGATGCAGGGGTGTCTTCACGAGAAGTGAAACAAAATTTTTTTTTTTTAAATATTCCTATTTTCACAAAATTTTACAGAGCGGCATATCAATTGATTCCGAACAACTTTTATTAACAAAATTTTTGTCTATCTCTAAGCCTACTATGATTTCTCGAGAGTTGCTATTTTCTTTTTATCGCAGTAGGGCGGTATTTATGTATTGCATAAAATCGTCTTAAGGAGTTGTATGGCTGATAAAAACTTAAAATGAATTCGGTCACAAATAAAAGAGAGAGAGAGAGATGTCTTCACGAGAGGTAAAACAAATTTTTTTTTTTGAAAATATTCCGATTTTCATCAAATTTTATTACAGGGGGGCATATCAAGTGATTCTGAACAACTTGTATTAACAGAATTTTTGTCTATCTCTAAGCCTACTATGATTTCTCGAAAATTGCCATTTTCTTTTTATCGTAGTAGGCCGGCGTTTTAGATCTAGGCGGCGTTGATGTGTTGAATAAAGTCGTTTTATAGAGTTGTAAGGCTGATAAAAATTTGAAATGAATTCGGCCACAAATAAAAAAAGATAAAGATCTTCACGAGAAGTGAAACACATTGTATAAGAGATTTTTTTTTTTGGCATCAGCCACCATCACCCCACTATTAAAGGGGATGAGAAAAATAAAATTGTGAGTTAGTGTGTATACAGGAACAAAAGGCCTCAAAAAATTTTTTTTACTTCATTCACCCCCAATCCCACTACCGATGTGGCATATCATTTTATATTTATAAGTTCCATAAACAATTATTTACACATTAGGACCGAAAATCTGGATGTGGAACTAGTGATTTCTTAGGCAGCGGTTTTTTAAGTGCAGAATAAATTCTCCTTCTCTTTAATTCCTATATGCAATTAGCAGTTTTTCACAAACACGAACGGCGACTATTTTTCCTAAGCCGGCCCTGACCAAGAAAGCTGTTACACGTTCCAAACCTTTTTGTGAAGATTTACATTATTCATTATAAAAACTATATTATTATCTAACATGTATTTAATAGAGATTTTTGCCTCTAATCTTTAACATTAATAGCAATAATCATTATTTAATTAGTAAGCACGCTTTTGTATCACTAGCATCAGATATTATGATGCCCTCAAGCATCTGAAAAGGTTCATGACTTCCAGCATTTTTTGCTTCCTTGTACAGAAATATTAATGTTATAATGATTTTAAAAAATACTAGGTGTTAGGAAATACAAGCAAGTACTTAATACGTGATATGAGAGGAAACAATAAATCATTGTATTTTATCGAACCATAATATAAATTAAAAATATACAAGATATATAATTACAACGGTAATTAACACACAATTGGAGAATGTACTTACATGTGGTGGACAACTAGACATAGAATAGGCACTCTTTGACATACGTTGATATGTATATATACATATCAAATTCTGTTTAATGCTTTTCCATTATTAATTTCCACTCTAATGAAGCGGGATAGATACACTTGATTAAGGGTTTTTTTACATTGTTATCGTCATTTTCAGCCTTAAGCATAATAACAAATAATAAGAAATGTACAGACCATGCATCTCACGCAAGTATATAGGCGTATTGATTGATTAAGTATCTGATACAGCAGCAAGTTTTCTAGCCTAATCAAAATTTTTGAAACCTTAAATGGAATCCTTTTTAGTCACCAAATAAGCATAATGTAGTATTTAAGATCTTATCATTTTTATAAAAACCTTTTGCGATCTTATATGTATTGTAATGCCGGCGCACTGTATCAGATTATGTAAAGCCGCTTACAAGGAGAAAATTAATTATTTAAATAAATTTAAATGCTGACGTCACTAATATTTTGCAATCGGGTATTTTATGCATTTTAGCATTACATGGTACTCCTAAAAATCAAGAAAATATAAATAATTTTCGATACCAATTGTTTCTTAAAACTACAAGTAAATATACTTGTGTCAACTTGGCGTCATTGATACCTACACTCGATGCTAGTTCAGAACATATAAAAAGAGTGTATTTACAAGTACAGATGTGGAAGGGACATGATAAGTTGCCAGAAGAATAGGGATGGAAAAATACAGATAATTCACTAGTACCAGTTACAATGAACCAACCACCAGTTTCTGAAAATTTATTGAAAATGATTTCTTGTTCATGTAAAGCTGGATGTGGCTCTGATTATGGTTGTAGAAAAAGTGGCTTAAATTGTTCTATAGCATGTTTACTATGTGAAGCAGTTAGCTACTTAAATTCTCCACCAATGATTAATTAATTACATCGAAAACGAAAACGTAGGAGAAAATTAGTTTACATGATTATTCTTGTAATAAAAATTTATAATTATTTATATTATTAAAATTTATAATAATTAATATTTAGCATAAGTTGGTAATAAATTATATTCTATATGAAAAATTGATGTATTTGTATTATTTAACGTTTCTTTCATTTATTTCGTTTTTTGGATCTTCTGCCATCTTCAAATTAATTTTAAAAAGTGTCATTTTTTTACAAACTTTTTATAAACAACCTCGAAAACTATATCAATCATAATTTTTTTAAATTAAATATTTAAAAATTCCGATAAATGTATTTTTCATTGGGATTTCTAAAAATATTATTATTTTTTTTAAAACGGATGTTAGACATTGTGGTAATTTAATTTTCAATGGGTAAACTTTTTAGTTTATGGCATTAGAAATTCGATAAAAAAAAACATTCAAATCCATTCATTATAGCTGGTTTCCGAGGTATAAACCTAATTGCACTGGACTATTAGTAGCTTTTTTCACTTTCTACTGTATTATTATTATCTAATTTTAGGGTAGAACTAACAGGAAATGAGATAATTGAGAAAAACCTATTTTGACTGTCATTTTTTCAACGTGGTGGTCGTAACGGACACGATATTTTTGTGGAAAACATCAATTAATGATTGGGGCAAGCCCCTCTATAGTATAAAAATAGAAAATCTCATTATTCGTATGTCAAATGACAGATTAACTGTACTAAATAAATACTCACCTATTTTATTCACAAATCATTACTATTTGGGACTGCACTGGTAACCACACATTGACCATTATAGACTATAGAGAATATTTATGAGTTACTTCGTTGAAATCCAACTTGGGTATTTGTTTAAGACATAAATATTACAAATCTGTCGCATGTCGATTAATTTTAGAAGAAACAGAATTTTTTTTTTTTTGTGTGTGCCTGTGCAATATATGAGTATCACCGGATCCTCCGCCATTTTCTAGAAAATCGCATATGCAAATATATTATACAGACACACAAAGAAAATGAAAAGAGGCGAGGGCGTTGCCGAATACCTAATAAACAATACGACTTCTGACAATTTTTATATGCAGAATATCATGGTACACTATTTCGAAACGAATGAAAATTGTAGTCGGCGTTACCGATTTTGAATATCTATTTGAAAAATGAATACAAAATATATAGACTGTGTACTTAATTTTAGTGACACCCTTTAAAGGTGAATCGTGCTGTGTTCAGGAAAAATATGAATCAAATAGGTATTCGCAGTCGACCACGTCCCACTGCATCTTCTCGATTAAAGTTGTCATATCTCTCTTTTTATACAGCTTTCATCGCTCTTCAGCACCTTTACTGGTTAATACTAGAGCATATATAAAGGAACGCTTATAGACATTGCAGAATCTAAAGTCATAAGAAAGAATCATATCAGTATATCAATCCTTAACATACAATTAAAGACCATGTGCTTCAAAAGAATTCACATATTATCTTATCTATAGTATCTAATACAGATGAACATGAAATATTTAGTCGATATTACCATCGGAAAGGCGTGCGTAACGATTATTCATGATATAATTGAATAATTGTTGGAAATCTTCTTAGTCATAAATCGATAACACCAGACAAATGATTAAAATGTAAATATGACTCGATTTTTAAAATAGTAAATGATTTAAAATTACCTACACTCACAGAAACAATAATAGGCATGCGGGGATTCTGATTGAACAATATACCAAGTGGAAGCTCTGACCGTATTATCTGATCTCTTGAAATTGATTTCGAGAAAAAAGTCAATAACTGATCTTCAATAGACTAGACACGTTGGATTTTATCTTGAGAAATGGGAGGAAAAATTGAGGAACGGTGAAAATTCGTAGAGTTGTTCTTTTTGATGTCTTATTTTTTTGTCTCTGAAGTAGTTTCAACAAATACCAAAAACTCTCGAATACTATCACATCTAGGTACCTGTAGATGATGTCAACATAGTTGGTGAAACGTGCATTGAATGGAAATATTATTATAAAAAGAGCTATAATCCAGGCGTTTTAGTTGTAAAATTGACCTCTGTGCTGAATTCGTGCCATACGAAAAACATTTTTTTATTGTGTTTGTTTGGATGTCTTGAATGACACTTGGTAGTTACGCCACGATACACCTAGAGGGTTTCTTGAAAATCGTATCGAAAGGTCGCGGAAACCGCGGATTTACGATTAACTTTTTATGGCTCAAACGGAAACAGCACCTATTATAAAAGTTGTACAGGTCCTATACATTTTTTTCGTACGCCTAACCGTTTTGGAGATACGACGTGGATTAAGTGAAAAATGCATCACTTCCTCCAACATCTTCAGCAGCTCAGCAGCATTTGTGTAGAGTGTATTATCAAGTTCAAACTGGTTGGGAAAAGACGTTGATCCTGAGCAGTGGGGCTGGATTAGGAAGAATGATATTTTGCAGCCAGTACCAACGCAGTTACCACCAGCAAAAGACGTATTCTTAAATTCAATTTTTTGCAACTGTACGAAGGGTTATGCAGGAAAATATAGCGGTAGGAAAATAGGACTGAATTGTTCAACAGCTTGTGGCCATTGCCACGGTCACTACCGCTTGAATACCGCACCTATAATTGGTATGAATGACGAAGTGGATGACGTAGAATCTTATCAGAATGAAAGTAATGACAACAATTTGTCATTGGACGATAACGTTTCAGATACCGAAGGTCGGAAAATATTGACTAATTTAAGATCCGGCATGGATTAGGCTTCCTGGAAATCATGTAAAAAAAGCACACCGAGCATTCTACCCCTAGTGTGGTGCGGAAACGAATGCATTTTTTGACTTATTCACTGTAAATAAATTTAAATAAAATCTATGACATTCTGGTAGAGAATAAAGATCACCGAGCTCTATAACAGCAATATTTAATTTTCATTCTGAGACATAGAAAGCAAAATAATTGCGAAATATGTGATGTGAAAGAGGTTTGGTGGAACTAAATGCATTTTTCACTTAGTCCGCGTCATAACTCCAAAACGGTTAGGCGTACGAAAAAAATGTATGGCACCTTTAAGGTAGAGAATTTACAGATGTACAACTTTTATAATAGGTGTTGTTGCCGTTTGAGTCATAAAAACTGAGTTAATCGCCAATCCGCGGTTTCCGCGACCTTCCGGTTTTCAAGAAATCCTCCAGGTATATCTTGGCGTAACTACCACGTGTTATTCAAGACCTCCAAATAAACACAATAAAAAATTTTTGGCAGCAAAAGTCTAAATCGCCTGGAGTACTAACATTCGGGGTCTTTTCAAGGTCAAAACAGCGGATTCTCACACCATATCGATGAGGACTTTAGTATGCCAAACTACAACTAAATGATCACTATAAAGCAACATCCGGCTGTATATTTTTTTTTTCGCTATTTATATTATTATGATTTTAATATGAATTGTCTGGTCAGGGCAGTTTTTCTGTTTTAACGTATTCAAGGGGGTCAACTCAAGTTAGCAGCTCAGTTTTGCAATTTCTGCATTGAATATCTCGAAATCTGTAGATCCTATGGAAAATAATAAAAATAAGGAAAATGTTCGTTTTGAGCTGTACAATAAAAATGCATAAACCATAATTCATTCCAATTGTTATTATTATTTAAAAAAAAATGAACATTGCAAAATTATGCATTTTCAAACAAATCACTGTTCTTTCAAAAATAACGGATAATATTCAATGAAATTTTGGAAAAATATAGCTCTTGTAAAGTAGATTCACGACTTAAAATTTCAACAACTGTAATAAAAAGGGTTTAATAAAAAAAAAATCTCTCTCCGTGATCTTAAAGTACTTATAAAAAGCTACAATTTGAGCCATCGTACACATTTATTGCTTCTGATGGATTGGTTTCACAAGGGTGCAAAGTTTTAGCAACAATAATAATCATTTTGATTTGAAATTATAAGTGGTGATTGTACTTTATAAGAGCTGTATTTCTTCAAAATTTCATTGAATATTATCGATTATTTTTGAAAGAACAGTGATTTGTTTAGAAACGTATAATTTTGCAATATTAATATTAATAACAGTTGGAATGAATTATAATTTATGTACTTAGCTGTAATTCAGCTGTACTTAGCTGTACAATAGCTGTACTATTATACGGCTCATAATGAACATTTTCCTTCTTTTTGTTGTTTTCCATTGGACTTATAGATTTCGAGATATTCAAAGAAAAACCGATGGAAAACATGGTCTAAAAAATGAAATGGTTTAAATAAACAATATGCCGACCTCGCAGAAACTGCAAAACTGAACTGTGAACTTAAGTTGATCCCCTGAATATGTTAAATCAAAAAAATTGGCATGACAATTTACACTGAGAATTTGATTTCACTATTAGCAATAAACTCTCTAAAATTATTAGACTATTATTTTAAGTTAAACAAATAAAAATCCACTATGGTTCTAAGGGATGAACATCAACAATTATTAATCTCATATATACTTCCCGAAGTACAATAGTTTTCCCGCAGTAGAGTTACCACAGAGGACAATACTACGACGCATATGTGACCGTATAAGTGTATCACAAGCATTTAATAAAATGTTTCTACATTTATCAATTTTTTAGTACTCGTAGAAAAAATATATTTACATCAAGATAGTTTGTTTCACAGCTGAGGGAAGACCACGCCATTTCACGTATTTTTACACTTTTAGCATATTATATTATTACTTGAAAAGATAAATAACCATTTGAACTTTTGCCCCAGCTGAGATTAAAGACAATATTATAATAATACCATTCGTCAGTCAAACTTTGAGCTTCATTAAATATAAAGTATCCCGCACCAAATACACGGGAAAATGGGTATCGTTGAAAAGTTTTCTAACTTGGGAAAAGGGAGTTCTCATTGTTCCGATCAAACTTTCAATTGTAAACTGGGTCTGAAAATTCGCTGTTTGTCAGTTACAGACAGTCGAAAAATATATAAAGTAGATACTTATCTCAATTTTTAAATGTCTGTTTCAAATTTGTTTTATTGAGAGACTGTTTATAAGTTTTGAAAACTGATGAGGGGCATTGAGCCTTACAACCTGAAATTGAACTCGAGTATGCAAAAATCTCCACCCTGCGTTCTTGCAGTGCATTGCAATGAGTTTTTTATTCCCCATTCGCAAACATTGAATGCCAATAAACGTTTGGCTCCTTCGAATCCATATGTGACTAACGTATATGTCATAGCAGTATAGATGCATATATACATATATAGACCTTCTTCTTATAATTATTATTATCCACTCTCAATCAGTCCGTAAGAAGCGAAAATCCTTACTTTATACATTTTTCGACTACTTGTAATACGGAAACTGCGGGTTTTCAGACCCAGTTTACATTTGAATGTTTGATCGAAACAAAGAGAACTCCCTTTTCCGAAGTTAGAAAACTTTTCATTGAGATTCATTTTCAAATGTATTTGGTGCAGGGTCCTTTGAAATCATCAATATATTTGTTGTCATTAATTATGATTGTGTCTTTTTTATTTATAAAATGAATTATTTAAAAATACCTCGAAAAATACAATATTTATAAAGGTCCCAAAGCAGCTCTCTGAGGAATGATTTGCCTAAACTACCTCATTTACAGTTCATCTCAAACTTATAGCAACATGAGGCCCAGTGTATCAATGCAAAGTTAAGCACTTTATCCTACAGATAAATTAGCTAGAAGTTTAGAATATGCTTTTATTAAACACTTTAATATTGCAACTTCATAGTCTAACCTTCTAGCTAATTTATTTATAGGATAAAGTGCTTAACTTTGCATTGAAACACTGGGCCTCATGTTGCTATACGTTTGAGATGAACTATACATTCCTTTAAATGTATTTCAAAGGAGTGGCAATTCCAATGCTTCTTAATGTTTGTTAATGCAAAAATGTATTTCTTTTATTAACAAGCTGTGGGAGACCTAGTTGAACAGTTTGCTTTTTTGACATTTACAATTAATTCCAAAAACATGTCCTATTTTTTAAATGACCTCAATGCTCTTGTCAAACAATGGTAAAACGAATATGGGAATAGTTAAGAATATGTATATCACGTGCAGCGTTACTTTTTTCATTTAACTTTTCCGATAAATATTGTTTATTAATGTGTAAATTATTTAAATTGTAACAAACTTAATATTATTGATAACTTACTATAGAAACGTGTTTTTATTATGAAAGGTTATCTGTATAAAAGCCAACGCTGTTTAAAGATATTATAGATCTATAAGGATATTTAGAAGTCTTAAAAAAACTTTCTATTTGTCGGTTTTGTTTTTCATGGTCAGACAAATTTAATTCAAACATCAAACCATTTGGCGTACACAAATCAACATTGTTTAATGACAAAATTCATTATTGTTCTCCGCAAAAACAGTCGAAAACAATAAACAGTAGTCATATTAGACGGTGTTTGTAAGTAATAAATCCAAATGTTAATGAACTTGAACATTACTTTCCGTATTGCATTTTGAGAGAGGCTACAGTAATAAAGTTACAACTGCACTTCTATTACTCTTTACAATGTACCAATTGTTACCATTGAAATCTAAAATTAGAACAGCATTGTATTCCCAAATCATTCGTTTGAATAAAAGATTTCATTACTTTTTTTACATACAGGGTCGCTGATTTGTATGGAAACGGTCGATTATTTCCTAAAGTAGGATAGCTAGAAAAAAAATGCAAAAGAGTTTCTTAAAATCCACGACAATAAAGAAGAATTAAGTATACAGGATCAGTCAAAAGTCAAGACGAAACAAAGTTGCTTTTTCTTTAATGGGGCATTATCTAATATTTTAATACTTCTCGAAATTCTAAACAAAATTTATATAGCACGTATTATATATAAACTTAACCGTTTTCAAGATATCGAATTTTGAAAATCATTTTCTTATAAATTATTCAAAAATATTTCAGTCCAATAAGTTTATAGTCCATCCAGTTACCTTTGAAAGTTTCTGGCTCCATAGCAACGCCGCGTCGTTCTTTTGTCTAACAGTGATGATCTTGATAACACATGTCAAAAATACATTTAGTGTGAATAATTTTCGCGCAAAAATGGCGCGTTTAAGTGAAACCGAGAGTATTGAAATAGTATAGTATATGGTGATAGAAGATGAAGTTGTGACCAAGTAGTGCATACTTTTAATGAATTGCATCCCGATCGGGAACCTCTTTCTAAATCAACCGCTTCAAAAACATTGCAGCGTTTTCATGAAGCTGCGTTACAAATGAAGAAAATTCTTTGAATGTCATGTTAGATGTAGTGGAAAATCCAATAAACACAACACAACAGAGGGCTTTAAATCATAAGATGAATCGATATTCTATTCAAAAAATTTGCAAACTGGAAAAATTCCATCCATGTAAAGTTCATTTGTTAAAAGAATTGAGTGAAGACGATTTTGATCGTGGAATCGAGTTCTGCGAAGTTATTATGGATAAATTAAATGTAACTGTCAACTTTGTCAACCACATATTGCCTAATCTACATTTTGTTTAAATGGGCACGTAAACCGACACAGCTGTAGGTATTGGTCAGACCAAAATCTACATTGGATGGAGGAAGTTCACACCCAATGACCGCAAAAAGTAAATGTTTGGTGTGGAATTATTGGTGGACACGTCATAGGACCCTATTTTATAAATGGAAATTTGATCGATATTTATTACTTTTGTAAGAGCATATTATTCCAGGGCTTAGACGATTATTCCCGAATAATAACAATCCCAATTTATCTGCAGAGCAAATATGTTTTCAACAACATTTTGGACTTGTGGTAAGGGCATATCTAGAGACAACTTTTTCTGGTAAATGGATTGGACGCAGGGGGCAATTGAGTGGCCAGCTAGGTCTCCCGATATGACCCCGCTTGACTTTTTTCTGTGGGGTCACATAAAAAACATATTCTACAAAAATAGGCCGCAAAATATCGAAGAGTTGTAAGAAAGGATAAGGCATGAAATTTACACTATTCCTCCCACCCCCCTTTTAGGTTCACTACAAAATTTTGTTCAGCAAATTCATTACTGTCAGGAGGTAAATGGTGAACAGTTTGAGCACATTATAAAATGGAATTCCAAATAAAATATTTGTTGTTTATAAAAACTTGTTTTCTCTCTTTTTTTTCTGGCCTAACTATTGTTTTCATAAAATTTAAAATATCCAGGACATTTATTAAAAAACACGTTTTTTCATTTCATGCGTTTTTATCAACCCTGAACAATTATGCTTTTTTATTTTTTGTAAAAAAATAATATTAAAATTTAATCATATCCATATCCTCCACCTTGTGTAATTTTCATAATAAATATCCATCATTTCGGGCTTTTTATTTAATAAATTTGAAAATAGTAAAAAGTTATTTTCACAATTCGATATCTCGAAAATGGGTACGTTTAGGTATATGATGTGCTGTATAAATTTTGTTTAGAATTCCGAGAAGAATTGAAATATGGTATAGGGTGTTCCATTAAAGAAAAAGCAACTTTGTTTCGTCATGACTTTTTGACTGATCCTTTTTTTCGTCCGACAAAATGCACACTTTCTGGAGAAATTTTCCTCCAGAAATTAAAGTTTTCCCGGGCTAGACCGAAAAATGGACACCAGAGATCGGCAAAAGCTTTTTCATTATACTTCTCCGAAAACACTATGTTTAAATACCTATTTAGAGCACGGAAAATGGGATTTTCCTGTGCGCCCGCACATGAAAAATTTTCCAGTGCGCTAATGATATTAGCTGCCTGCTTGCCAGTCGTAATAAAATATATGCTGTTGAAAGTTCCTTAATAGCCGCAAACAATGATTGTTTAGTTTCCTTAACAACGCTAAACAACGCTTGTATTGTGACAGGGTTTAAAATTTGTATTCTAAATATTTTTAAAATTATTCTCTAGAAAAAGAAATATTATTTGAAGCGGCAAAAGTAAGTGCAGAGTTACTGCCCAGGAAGTCTTGTGAGAGATATGAAAATGATTACCATCTATTTTGCAAGTGGCGCCAGCAAAAAAAAGTTAACACAGCAAGTGATGATACTCTTCTGGTATATTTGTCCGAAAGATCCAAATCAATGAAAGTCTGGCTGCCAGTTTCCGGGTCTTCTTCCGCGTACTTGGTTGATTGCTTGACGTTTCGATCATCTTGTCGTGGTCTTCTTCTGAACCGGAGACCTTCAGAAGAAGACCACGACAAGATGGTCAAAACGTCAAGCACTCAGCCAAGTCTACGTGGAAGAAGACTTGGAAACCAGCAGCCAAATCACCAGCTCCGCGAAAACCTCAGCACCAAGAAAATCAATGAAAGCTTCAACTTTATGGAGTCGATTTTCAATGTTAAAAAGTTGTCTAGCAGTAAAAGAAAATGTGAATGTTAGTAATTTGCCGAAAACTACTACATTTCTCAAACGACAAAGTGTTTGTTACATACCAAAAAAGTCCAAAGTATTAACTGCAGACCAAGTCGCCGAATTCATACTTGAAGCACAAGATGAGAAGTGGTTATTAACCTCCGATTAAAGAACTCATATCTAGATACATAACAGGCTATCTTTTCACTATATACCTTGTTTGCTCCTAACATAGTCACATTATATGTCCATTAAAAAGAATAGATGAACATCACATCCCATAGGCGACAGTGGCGTTGTGTGTGTAGAAAATTTGTAGAATGGTAAATATTTTCATTAAAATGAATTATTGCAATTCCTGCATTACCGGCTCTTTATACAACGTGATGTAGGCATACGATATTACAGTAAAATAAAACAGTAAGATAAATATGTATTGAAAGGATATTAAAATTTAATTGCTATTTACTTTATAACTGTAAACTGAACTTCATCATGTTACGACTATGGAACGATCGATTTTCTTCTTTTCTAAACTGCTTTCTGCAAACGGCACAGCACTTTACTATTTATTTGCACTAAATATATTGTCACTAAACTGTGTAAATATGAATAGAGAATATTATTTAGGTATTGAGCAAATCACAACTTAAAAAAAAGACTTCTTCACCACATTTTGGTCGAAAAATACGAAAAACGCTTATTAACATTAATGGCGGATATACTGTCAAAAGCGTCAAACTGAGATTATGATACTTGGTCGCGAACAGATCGACTAGCTAATCAAGAACTTATGGGAAGAAGTGCCTTAGATTGTGAATCTTTCTGGATCACACAAAGTAATGCCATTATGTATCTAGATATAAGTTCTTTAATCGGAGTTATTAACTAAAGTAATTTTAATATTTGGTATTTACAGTGCATGCCGAAGACATGACTTGATTCGTTTATCTTTGAAAGACGTGGAAGATAATGGCCGTTTTTTGGTGGTATTTCTTCGAGATGGCAAAAATCACCAACGAAGAAGTTTGACAATTACAAAGGACGGATGTCCCTTTGATTCATGCAGTTTTTATCGTAAATATATTAATCTAAGACCTACAAATATGGATAGTAGATTAAAATTATCTGTTGGCGCTTACCTTTATATCGCTAAGAAATGATTAATGGCGAAAAAAAAATATAGTTTATAAATCAGCTTATAAATCATTATTTCTGATTGAACGAAAATTAAATTATGTCTTTTGATAAAAGTCTTAAAATAGAAATCAGAAATGCAAATAACTATTTTGTTCTTTACAGACAAGTCTACCTAACCTTTCTAATAATTACCACAGCCTACTTACGTCGCTTTTTTCTGACGAGGTAATTTTGAAAAGAATAAAAAATTGTTCTTATCTCACTTATTTCTTGGAATTTTTTAAATAAAAAAAAAACGGTTGTACCCCGTCAAAGAATATAGTCATTCTATTTAAGAAAAAAAGTTGATGTCACTTTCGGTTGAATCGGAAGTGTTATTTTCGTTCCTGTTTGTCTAATTTATTTGTACTAAAAACGAAATTTTTAAATTAAAAAACAAGAAACTTGGTACCGTAACCACCCGGTATGCGATGGTTTACGTGTTTCTTGTAAAAAAACATATCCTGAAATTCTGTAGTGTAAAGATGGTGTGAGAGTTTCACTATTAAAATGAAAAATTAGCTACTGTCACCTATACAAATGTTTTTGAAAAATTCAAACAATGAAATAATACAAAATATACTAGTACAGTACCTAGAGGTAAAAAAATACAAAACTTCGGAATAATGTCATATTGAACGGATTTCGTTCATTTTTGGCAGTATAATAGTAAATGCTTCACAGGAAAGTTTCTATATTGTGCGGGTGGCTTGCTAATTTATAGGGGGTGGCACTCAATAAAAATATATTTATTGGAGCTGAAGTAGAATCAAATTTTAAGAAGAAAAGGTTCTTTGCAATTTTTCACATAAATTGATAGTTTTATGTTATAACGACTTCAAAATTGTGATTTTAGCTTAAAAAAAAGGTATTTCCAAACGGCTTTCGTCAAGTATCTCGAAAAGTATTACTTTATCGAAAAAATGTTACAGACCATTTACAGAAAGTACAAAGTGGGAATTAATTATATTTTTTGTTTATTGATGTAGGATTAATAATTTCGGAGTTATTTAAGTTTACATTTGGCATCCAAGTGTTCATAAGATAATTATTTAGAGTGAGAAACTGTGACATCTACGTCAAGGATGCTAATAGGTAAAATAATAGGTTATTAATTAAGCCTTCAACTATTTTTTTATTTGTTTCTGTAGCATAAAAAACAAAGAAATTATGACCGAAGCAATGTGCGTCTACACATTTTTTTAATAACAACGTCGCCATTTTGTTACTGTAATTAGCCAGTAATTAAGGAATTTCGAACACTGTTTCTCATTAATATATAGCATGACGTAGATGCTCAAATTTTTTGGTTTGTATACAGCACTTGCTTTAGAAATAAATACAGTTTAAACTATAACGGTATTTTCGATAAAACGTAATTTTTTTTCCTTCTCCAAATATCTCAATAAATATTAGTTTTATTGAAAAATGGGTAGAGACCAAAAATAAAGGTCATACACTGGTAATGAATATCGCTTGTTTATTTATTTACATAGATTTAATAGTTTCGGAGATATGAAAGTTTACAAATGGCTTATAAGACGAAAAATGCAGTTTAAATGTTAAATATCTCAGAAATTGTGACACCTACGTCACGCATGCTAAGAAATGAAATTAATGACAATTAATTACGCATTCAAAATATTTTTTACTCGTTCCTGTAGCATAAGAAATAAAGAATTTATGACGGAAAAATGTGCGTATTTATATTTTTTTATATAAAAAGGTCGCCATTTTGTTACTCTAATTAGCCAGTAATTTAAAAAATTATCTAAAATACAGTTTTTCGTTAATATGTAGCATTACCTAGATGCTCAAATTTTTTTGCTCATTTAAAGCACTTGCTTTAGAAAAAAATGCATTTTAAACTTTAATGGTAATTTCGAAACGCTTGGATACCAAATATAAACTTAAATATCTCCGAAATTATTAATCCTACATCAATAACCAAAAAATATAATTAATTCCCAGTTTGTACTTTCTGTAACAATTTTTCGATAAAGTAATACTTTTCGAGATACTTGACGAAAGCCGTTTGGAAATACCTTTTTTTTATGCTAAAATCGCAATTTTGAAGTCGTTATTACTTAAAAACTATCAATTTATGTGAAAAATTGCATAGAACCTTTTCTTCTTAAAATTTGATTCTATTTCAGCTTCAATAAATAAATATATTTTTTAAGTGCCACCCCATGAGAGGGGGTGGCATCCACCCCCTATAAATTAACAAGCCCCCGCACAATATAGAAACTTTTACGCATTTACTATTATATTGCCAAAAATGAAGGAAATCCGTTCAATATGACATTATTCCGAAGTTAAAACCTCTGGTTACTGTACTATACCACATTTTTCCATTTCACGTTACAGACGATTCAACCAACCAACCGACGGCGACGTTCTCGGTACACTTTGAAGATTGCCGTGCGAACTCATAAGAATGAGCTGGTTTGCTGGGGCCAACATTGTCGGTACGCTTTGAAGACGCTAGAATTCCAGCAGACCAGCTCACCTTTACGAGTGATCAAGGCAGTTTTCAAAGTGTACCGAGAAGGTTGATTGGTTGGTTGGCTTGTCTGTAGACGCCTTTGTACAAATGACGTGTATTTATGTATTTAATCTGAATGGAATAAAAGTAAACGTAAAATACAGTGTGTCCTACTTTTCACGGTAACACCTTCGTAGCTCAGTCATTAGTCGTCCAATTTCAACAGAATTTGGACTAATACTAAAGACTGCTATATTTTTCACTAAAACAAAACTTATTTCAGTCAGTGGCGTGTATTTTATTAAGAAAGAAATGGTCGATTTTTCGAAAAGCCATATTAGGCATTTTTTTATTGAATCATTAATGCAATATTATTAATCAACATACTTTCAAACCCCAATACCTAAAACTTAACGGTATTTTGATTTATGCTTTTCGAATTATGATCCTCTTAAAATTACACTTTTAATTAATAACTTAGAAACGAATTGTTTTTCGTAAAATGTCATTCCTCATTTTCTATTTATATTCACTTTTTCTACCACCCGACATTTGGTGGGAGAAAAAGTGAATTTAATTAGAAAATGTAGCGTAAGCGTAGCGTAAACCAAGCGTAAAACTATGACTCTATTTCTTTTAATTACGTCATTTAATTAAAAAATAAATTGATCCCTTTACGTGTTCACTGGTGCTGTGAAAACTCTTACCTGTTTCTGCGTGTATTACGTATTATAACCACTTTAGAGGAGAATGAAGAGTATGAAAAGCTGTTGCTAACCACACAAGAATACATCCTATATACCTTTGAATCAAAACAGCATTTATCATATAAATATGTAAGAATTCGCACTTGATATTCCTAATTAAATATTTAAATGCTTAATTAGGAATATCTTCCGTGAGTCCGGCAAAAACAATTTTACCTGCTCCAGTCAAGACTACTTGAATAATCAATCATGGAACAGCCAATTTGTATTCAATCGATCAGGATTAGTTGTCAGTAAACAGTTTTGTTGCTACTTAACAGATAATATTACTAAAGTTTTGATTGTTCTGTACCTATTAGTAATTATTGTTTGTCATCTGAAACTACTTGAAATTATAACATAATATTTCCTCATACTTGAAAAGATAGCTCAGTTATTATATACAGATTAGAACGACATCAAGTTTTTGTGTTAATTAAGTCACCATTTCATACATAGCTTTAGTAGTATCTTTAACCTTAATACACTTTAATAGATATGTGTAATTGTGTAACACAATAAATAACACATTTAAGAAGCACCTAAAGAATTGTATAACAACATTATATGAAACATTGTTTTTTAAAAATTACATTAGTAATAAGTTATGAAATCAACATATTATAGAAAATTAATTACAATTTTCTATCAATCAATTTGTTTCGTTCCTGAATGCTCTGGAAGAGCCTTGTGCGGGAGGGGCTACATATTTGAGACAAGTGGGACACATTCAATATCAGAGTATACCGAAATTAATTTCTTCTTCTGAAAAAAACTGCCACAGGAATCGGACCCGGAACACCTATAGTAGAGTAAGCAAAGCAGTAAAAATGGTAAAATTCCCGTCCCGAAAACGATGAAAGGGATTTCTTTAATTTTTTGCAATATACTTTATAAAAAACGTACATCAAAATCTATATTGTCGTATTACCTGCTTTTTATTTTTAAATAAAAACTGAAAAATTAATAACTCTCCTAATTTTACGAATAAATTAACGAAAATGCATATAAGTACTTATGTTTTTGAAGTCACTGAATATGACTGTGAGATCGAACCTTATGAGAAAATATTAAGGGTTAAATAATGAAAATGCATACTAGTTTTACGAATAAAATCACGAAAATCCATATACTTATGTTTTTGAGGTCGCTGAATATGATTATGGGGTCAAAACATAGGAAAGACGAAACCACCCTTAGATACTGAAAAATTAATGATTCTTCTAATGTTACAAATAAATTCATGAAAATTCATATACTTATGTTTCTTAGGTCGCTGAAAATGATTATGAGGTCTAAATTTAGATATAAAATGGTGGATTAGAAATGGTCACAAAAGATTATAATCTTTTGGGACCATTTCTATATGTTAATATGTTTCTACATTCTTGATTGCCTTACTGATTTTTCAAAAGATGATAACTATACATGTGAGAAGCTAACACTGAGAAGTTTGCCAGACCACGTTTCAGCTTTTAAAATTGGAGTACCGGAGAGACTGGTAAAAAATTTTGGTTCTGTAGATTTCTGGCCCAAGGGCGTAGTAGTAGACACTTACCGCTTCCCTAAAAAGAAAGTTGTAGAAACTGTAAATTTTCAAAACTTTCATTCAAACACTTCAACCACCTAACGCACGCTAGCTGTTCCAGTAAAATAAATTGCTCTGCAAATAAACTAAATGTTTTCTTCATGAATATACAATCGCTAAATAATAAATGTGGTGAACTGGAATGTTACCTAAAGTGCTCAAATACATCTTTTCAAGTACTGTGTTTTTGTGAACATTTCTTAAATAAGGATCAAATTGACAGTATAAAAATTGAAAACTACAATGTGGCTTCCGCTTATGCTAGGTTAAATCATATTCATGGTGGCACAATGATATTTTGTGAAAACAGTCTGCAATATAAAGAAAGATTTGACATAACAAAATACTCTAATGAAATTAACTGTGAAATTTCTGCTATTGAACTTATGAGCGAAAATACCGTCATAATTACAATATACAGATCTCCTAATGGTGACTTTGACACATTCTGTGATATTTTTACTCAAATTTTGGAACTTTTGTTTAATTCTGATAAAATTGTAATCATAAATGGTGATTTTAATTTAAAATTTAACACTGACGAATTAAATACAAGAAAACTGTTAGACTTGACAATTTCTTATGGTTACGACCAAACTATTTTTCAAAATACCAGACTTGGCAACTGCATAGATAACATATTTATAAACTTCTCAGGATTAACTGACTATGAAACGGATGTTTTTGATCCAAAGATGTCTGATCACAGAGCTTTGGCGATACGAGTTGATGTGGGTGGCAAACCCATTGAGGTCAATGTGACTAATCATTATAGACCAATAACTCAGAAAGGTCTAAGTACTATGTTAAATTTATTAGAAAATCAAAACTGGCACTTTATGGATGATAATGATGACTGTGACAACATAGTTAATAAATTTATGGAGATTTTGTTAAAATGCTTACATTGCTCATTTCCAATTGTTAAGAAAACGAAACATAAAAATAAAAATGTATCTTGGTTTACTGATAAATTAAGAAATATGCGGAATACACTAAATATGCTTATCGATTTAAATGAAATTTACAATTCTCCAACTTTACCACAAAAAATAAGGGATTATAGGAGTGAGCATAGACGTGAAATAAATTTAGCTAAAAGAAATGCAAATAATAACTATGTTTTAAAGTCTGGAAATCCAGTAAAATCCATGTGGGACATAGTCAATGATAACAGAAAACTTAAAAAAGTATCCTTATCAAACACCCCTAATCTAGACGCAGACGTTCTCAATGGCTTTTTCACTGATATTGCCGCAGAAATTATAAAAAATCTACCTAAACCAAAAGCTCATACTTCGGCTAATGACTTTATAGTCTCCTCAAACATAATGAAACCAAATCTAATGTTCAGTTTCAGATCGGTAACTTGTTGTGAAGTAAGTGAAGCTATTGATATGATAACGCCTAAAGACAGTAAAGACTGTTTTGACATGAATGCCAAAATCATTAAATTTGTAAAAAATGTGTTAATTTACCCATTAACAAAACTTTTTAACTTATGTATATATAATGGAATATATCCCAGTTCGTTTAAAGTCATTAAAGTTATTCCTATATTTAAAAAAGGCTCTGCCGATGATCCAAATAATTATAGACCTATATCATTGATTCCTATACTATCAAAAGTTTTCGAATACTTACTAAAAAACCAAATCACCGATTATTTTCAGTCAAATAGTTTGATAAATCCAAATCAATTTGGATTTCAACAAGGGAAGTCAACTACCCTCGCCATAAATAGCCTAGTTGAGAACATAGTCAAGGGCTTTGAATCAGGAATGTTTGTAGGCTCATCCTTCTGTGATTTAAGTAAGGCCTTTGACTGTGTATCTCATGAAATACTACTCAACAAATTAGAGTATTATGGATTTTCACCAAATGCCATTCATTTGATGACAAGTTATCTGTCTGAGCGGTATCAAAAAACTTTTTATAACAATAAATATTCAGAGCCTCGAAAAATTGAGGCGTCATGCTGGATCCTACACTAAAATGGGACCAACATGTTGATTATACATGTAATAAATTATCTAAACATCTTTATTTGCTAAAATCTTTAACCCAAATAACTACACGCGAGATAACTTTGATGACTTATCATGCTCTGATCCATTCCACTTTAAGCTACGCAATACTTGTATGGGGACACTCTGCCCACAGTGAAAGGGTCTTTAATATTCAAAGGAAAGCTATAAGGCTGGTACTAGGATTAGAATGTAGGGCAGATGTTAAAGAACATTTTAAAAACCTTGGTATATTAACTACACCAAGTCTATATATTTATCAAAGCCTAATTTACGTTAAAACAAACATTCATAAATATACTAATGTATCCGAAATCCATAATCACAATACTCGTACAAACTCCAACATATATATCAAATATTTAAGGCTAAAAAAATCAAGAAATAGCGTAGATTATTATGGTCCACTATTTCATAATAAATTACCTCCTTACCTAAAAATGTTGTCATTAAATTTATTTAAAATAAAAGTTAAATCAATCTTAGTAGCTTCGGCATTTTATAGTTTGAATGAATTCTTAGAGAGTGATTTGTAGTCAACCATTCTCTGTGCAGTTGTCAATTCTGACATCCTATATTGCTATATTATGATTAACTAGACAAGTAGATATTTCCCTTTTGTAGATGTTTTTTATATATTTTAACCTCCCCACAATAAAATTGTGGGAGGTTACTACAATTAGTCCAAAATCGGAAATTGAGATAACATCAAATCTTTACGTTTTGAGGTCCCAGGAACCCAAAAAAGTTGTTTTTGAAAAATGTCTGTGTGTGTGTATGTGTGTGTGTGTGTGTGTGTGTGTGTGTGTGTGTGTGTGTGTGTGTGTGTGTGTGTGTGTGTGTGTGTGTGTGTGTGTGTAAACGGATTTGGATGAAACTTTGCATGAGGGTTTCTTTAGTGCTCCAGAAGATCTGAAAAGGTTTTGGTTGAGATCGGATTAAGTTTGTTGCCGTTTTGGCACAACAAGTTGTTTATTTTATGATTACTTACAATTTGTAATCGAACCATTGAAAAGCAGTAAAAATTCCGATTTCAACGATATATTACACTTGCACTCTTTCGATTTGGTTTCCGTGAAAAAAATTAAAAACCAAATAACACGCTTCTTGTGTAAGATATATTTTATAGTGTAACCACAGAGTATAGTAACTGCACAGAGGCGAAGTCTTTGGCGGTTCCTTTGAGTTTTGATGGCTCGTTTTCTGAAACCTTGCGTAACAGTTGCGTCTACACCACGGTGTATTAAATAGGTGGTCCGGCACTTTCTTATTATAATAATGGCTTCGTAAGTGCATGGTTTCTATTTACTTTAGTAGATGGCGCGAGCAATAAGGTCCTACAATTACCTGGGCATGTGCATCGTATAACTAACATAACCTCAAATTTTAAGGTTTTTTTCATTTATTCTCATTTTTAATGTTTGTATAGGCATTTTTAGCTTGGAGCCATACTGGCTCCAAGAAAATATTTAAAAATTCACGCAAATAATTTTTCAATATTGTTGATTAATAAAAATAGACTGCTAATTATAGGTTAGATTCCTAACCTGCAAAAGTGTCTTATTTTATCGTGACAAACTATTTAAAACTTCATACACATTACATTGAACTTGACTTTGGTTGAAAGTACAGGGACCAGGCAGAAATTTTAATAATAGCTACGTAATACCTGTAAATCTTAAGAAATATATATTTTTGAGGTTAGCTGTGACGACACGTGCAATACTGCATGTAGTATTGCATATATTCTTTCAATGTTTTAATTTAGCTACTTAATATTAGATGTCACTGGACTCTTGTCAAAAACAAAAAGCCGGGAATGTATGCATCACTGTATGCACGTATGCACAAAACCTGTAAAATTATCTGTCTATGCGTAAGTAATGAAAGAACTTAGTTGTCCTGCCATCTTTTACATTATGTACGAAGTAAGCACTTATCAAGCCACTGTGAGGGTTGTCGTCGCATCACCTATTTAATACACCCTGGTCTACACTGAGAGAAATATGTTGTTAATTTATTTCTTTTAATAGGTTAGATTTCAAACCTGCAAAATGCGTTTTATTTTACTGTGACAAACTAGTTAGAACTTTATAAACATTACATTGAACTAGATTTTGGTCGAAAGTATGGGAACCAGGCAGACATTTTAATAATAGCTACGTAATACTTTTAAATTTTAAGAAATATATATTTTTGAGGTTAGCTATGCCGTCACGTGCAGATCTCCATTTAAGGATACAGTGAAAAAACAGTGTATTTCGAGTTGGATTGAAAAATATTACCATTTGAATTGCTTATAATCGGCGCCTATTTTCAATTGAGTTGTAAACTAGGATTTATTTATGAGAATTTTAATTCTCGGTTAATGTTTTCAATATCCCAAAATGAGTGGAAATAAAATTCACAAATCCAAACTTAACACGATAAACGTCAACAGTGTCAAGATAAAAGTGAGGTTGATTGTTAAACAATTAAAAAATGGCAATGAGTATACAAATTTGGTTTTGGCGGGAAGGCTAGCCTTCGCCTCTTTATAGTTACTGTACTCTGTGGTCTAACCTAACGTTCAATAGACTAGTGTGTTAAAGCGTGCAGACTGTATGCTGAGTAAATTTGAGTGTCAAGTGCATCGAGACATTACAAGTTTTTTCGACGTTAATAAAGCCCACGGAAGGTGTGAGAGGCCTTCGTGAACCGCTCACAAGCCCTACAAATATAAGCAATCTCACCGGAACGTTTTCGGTGAGTTTTTTCCAATAAAACTTTAAAAGTGACAGTGACATTATATTTTAAAAACTATTTCCGCTATTTCCGGCATCCCGATGAGGCATATATTTGTATTAAAATACTGAATAAAATATTAATCTTGTGCAGACTATAAATTTAACACTCAAGTTCTTAGGTCCAAATCCCACCGAACGTAATAGACTTTTTTTTCTGTTTTAATATGAAAGAAATATTTCAACTTAATAAATATATTAAATGAGATCGTTCATATTTTTTAGTGCTCTTTTCGGCTTCAAAGATTCACCGGGTGGGGAGGTTCTAGCCGCTTCCAGTAGCTGCCGATTTTTTAATGTTGTATTGTATGTTTTAATAATTATTTGTAATATTTATTGAATTTTATGTAAACTTTTGACTTGTGTAATGATTATTTTTTTCAAATGCACCAATAAATTCTATTCTATTCTATTCTATTCTATTCTATATGTTAATATATTTAATTTTATTAAAAATACAGATTTTTATAAATAAATCAAATTAATACAATTAAGTAAGATAATTAAATAACATTTTTAATTTGCACTCTAAACATGCTAAAGGGCAATGTAACCCACTTTTTCTGCGTATTCTTCGAAAAATAGACAGCTATTGCTCGTTCCTCCACTTACTATAGACATTTAAAATGCGCGTACAAACTGAAAAGTTTCAACATTATTTCAAACTGTCATTATCTCTGGAACAGTTTGTCGTAGGAAAAAAATAAAACCCCAAACTCTTCGTTTTTTGATAAGCTTAATTTCATTGTTATATCAAGTTTTTATCAATCTTCTAGTTTTTGGGATATTTCAATTTTAAATACATAATTTTCCTGCGTATGCGCTCAAGCACCATCTTTAAACCTTATATCTCTGGAACAGTTTGTCGTAGGAAAATTTAAAAAAAACGAACTATTCGTTTTTTATAAGCTTCATTTTTGTGCCCTTACAACTTTTTATAAAAAAATATTTTCTGAGAAATTTTCAAAAACCCGATTTTTTCAAAAAATTATGAAAATTTTCATTATTGAAAATGGGTACATAATGAAAAATAATTACTTTAAAAATTCTAAAAAAATTTGAGCATTTTAGTAATAATATACATTAACAACATCCAGAAGGATTTTTAGAAATTTTGAATTAATAAGAAATTAGGGCAATAAGACTTAAAAAAAATGGCCCCTAAATTTTTAAATGCGCTACTTTTTTGTTTGTAGCTTTCTTAAGTTTTCATTATAAAAGGTCGTAATACGTCTCAAACGAAAGAAAATTTTAATTTTTTTAATTTTCACAAGAATAGAAACTTTTCTTATAGTTGTGGAATTTGAGTAATTTTAGATTTTAACGTCGTATATTTTTTCTGAACGTTTCGGTACCATTTTGAAAATGTTATATTTCTAAAACTAAACATCGAAGAAAAAAAAAAAAGAAAAAAACGATTTGCTTTCGTAAAAGGTTTAATTTTGTACCCTTGCATTTTTAATTAAAGTCCACATTTTTTGAGTAATTTAGAAAAGAAACGTCTAGGAATACTGATTTTAGCGGATGAAAATTGCAATTTTCAGTTCGCAATATCTCGAAAAATGTGAATTTTAGTAAAAAAGTGTATAAGACCTTTCTTTCTTATAATTTGATTCTCTATCAGATTAGTATTTTTTGTGTTTTTTTGCGACAACCCCCAAGAAGGGAAAAATCAGGAAAAATGATAATATAGGTTCTTATGTACATACTTTATGAAGCATGCTGAAAAAAAAAATTTGGAAATTCATTACATCGTTTTCGAGCTGGGATTTAAAAGCTTCGCTTACTATAATACTAGGTGAGAGTATGTTTACATCTCAATCAAGCAGTGATATAACATAACTCAATGAATTTGAGTTTTTGATCACATCTCTGTCTGTTTTTAGTGGCTTCCTCTTACCATCATTCTTTCACACCATTTTGATAACTTAAGGGATGACTAGGATGCACAGTTAACGGTTGTCGAATTTTAGCCCGGGGTCACTTAGTGTCTTAGGTAGTATGTTCCGTGCCTGCCTACAGGTTTATATTGTAAAATGTCATTGAATAACGTATCGTTATAATAAATAATCTCGTTTACCAGTCTAACAACAGATAGTTTGAATGATCTTGCAAAAATTCGAAATAAGTAATCAAATTAATTCAATTCAAAAAGACTTTATTTTTAATTGAATGTTACAACAGGGTTTCTGTGGCACCCATGCCCGAAGCCCACGATGCCATTTAGTCATCCACGATGCACAGCGCCCTGACAATTGAGGGGCTGGACAGATCAATTAAAAATAAATGTAATGACCAATCTCTTTTCGCCTGAGGCGAATTAAAATGGTAATAAGGTGAACTTTCCTCAAAAGGGAATATTAAAACTTATTGAATAAAATTAAGATGGCGTAGAACTGGTGGAAAACGTTTTGGTTGCTGTCACAGGATAAGACGACAAATGAAAAACCTGCTGGGAATAATTCACTAGGACGGGAGCGACGATGCCCGTCGCTTAAACTTGAGTTTATAACGTTGGCGTATATTCAAGTTTTGGATTCGGCACGGAAACCAAATCGAAGGGGTGCAGATACGATAGATATATCGTTGAACAATGAATTTTTACTGTTTTTCAGTGGTTCGATTACAAATTGTAAGCGACCTCAAAATAAAACGAATTTTAGTAATCTCTCATACTTTTGTGGGGAGGTTAAAAGTAGCTTTGGTTAAAGAGGCTGCAGGATATTGGGCAACGCCTGGTATAGTATGTTTAATTTAGGTTGTTTGTTGGAGGACTGTCGCTTAGTTTGAACTGGTAAAACTTCTGAGAAGTTATGTGGACGTAGTCCACTAGTGGTGTATGTCATCCAGCGTGCGTATAATTCTCTTAAGGTGTACCTTGAAGAATTGGAAATTAGGCGGAGAAATATATTCTCAAAAACTGCGAGTTCCCTTAATATCGTGGCCGATGCACTACACCACACTGAGTACTTCGCATTGAAATTTGATTCTCCCCGGTCAAAATTGCTATTTTATTTTTTGGTGAAGTTCTGCG